>CM070569.1:82560752-83810752 GCA_036346355.1 Rhipidocladum racemiflorum
ATTCTCATGAATTTCCAGTAAACTAAAAGAAAACAATAATTACAAGATTCATAAATACAAGATTCATAATTATGGGATTCATAAATGCAAGATTCATATATACATAGATTCATAAATATTCATAAATACAGCTTCGTGCATGTATGTGATCGGCTTCGTGCATGCGATCAGATTTATGCGCGTGATCGACTTCATGTATGCCATCGGATTCATGTGCATGATCGGCTTCGTGCAGGCGATCGGATTCATACGTGCGATCGGCTTTGTGTGCACGATCGGCTTCGTGCGATCAGCATAGCGCGGCTTTATGCATGCGGCGCTGTCAGTTCCATGCACGTCGGCCTTCTTGGCGCGACGGTGGCCGCTTCGTGCGGCATGCTTGAATTTCTAATGAATTATATTAAGGTAATTTTTCATCATTACTTGATAACAGAAAATAAATTCCAACATAAATTAAATGCGGTGTAATGCTAATTACAACTTATGTAACTCTCGTTGGTTGGGAGCGAAAACAGGTAACAAATATCTCCGTCAATTCGACTCTTGGCCAGGTCAACCTGCCCCTAGGGCTCACATGAGGGAGGGAGCACTTCCCGTTTCCGGGTGCCAATTAAAGAACCAAGCCTCATGTGTGTTTTCCTAGACACCAATTGTCTCATGTCTGTTTATTCATTACCAAAATCAAATCCCAACCACTCAGGTTCTCATAAAATGTTGTATGAAATATTCTGGAATTTTCTTAGGACTTTTCATAATTTCTGCTAATTTCCAAGCAATTTTCAGAATTGCTTGTGTAATAGAAAATAATTTACCACATATTAAACATGGCCAACAGCTAGGAAAATAAATACAGGATATGGAGCTTCCAATATGTGCTAACAATAAATTTTCAAAATTTTCGGAAGTCCACAAACTAGAAATCTAATTTTCTAGTATTAACCATGAATTTCTAAACAATTTTTTCAGAGAAAGAAAATAATAAACAACAAAACAGAATAAAATAAACGAAATAAAATCCTGGGGACAAAGGGGCATTACGCCCTTAGCTTCCTACATCAACCGGACATGAACTGGTTTTCTCTGTGTTCATTCTTTTTCAGTAGACAAGTCCGATCGGGCTTCTACGTCTCCTGGTCAAGGGAACCGGCCGGGCCTGTGTGCTGCTTGCGTGGCCGAGTCGGTGGCAGCCAAGAGCGGATGGCGCGCGGCAGGTGAGGCAAAGTGCGATGGCCAAGTTGCCGAGCCAGGCGCGTTTCAGCGGCGGCAGGGACGCCAGCGGCAGTCTCCGCAGCGCGTGCTGGGAGACGCGACTTCAAGTCGCACCGGCGCACGGCCGGGGAATCGGCGATTCGGGTGCGTCGATGCGTCGAGTAGGGCAGCGAGGCCAGCCGGGTGGGGCGGCGAGCACTCCGACGCTGGTGGCCGACGCTGCGGTGCTAGGCTTCGAGCCGATGGCACATCAGGACCGAGGGGCGTGACGGCTTCGAGCCGGGCGGTGGTGCGCGCATACGGACCTCGAGCCTTCGGCGGCCAATGCAGAGGACGACGCGCCGTGCACGCACGGCTTCGAGCCTAGGCTGAGGAACCAAGTGGCATCTTCATGGCCGCTGGTGGCGCTTCAAGCGCGTGCAACGAAGGTCGCTTCAAGCGCGTGTAACAGATCCAATCTACTAGATGCAAACGAAAAATCTATTGCAAGATTCGATCTACTAGATGCTAATAGATTGTTTAGCAGATTAATTCCGTGAACTATTGCAGAATTTGAAATTCATAATAGTTGCTACTACAATTCATGGATTCGGTTCAATACCTTTGCTTGATTCTTGATTGCAATTTCGTCGACAGTCGCGTAGGACTGTTTGGCTATCGCGTAGGATAGAGTCGCGTAGGACTTTTTCGGCAAACCGAGTGGATGCCGGCGTGGTGACGAGTTGATTGCAGATCGGATCGGACGATCAATCGCCGGTAGTAGTCGTTCGTCGTTGTCGACGATCCTTCACTTCTTGTCTTTTCTCACCTTTCAATCTTTCTCCGGTAGAGCTTCGTGCTGATAACGTGTTAGACAACCTCGCTATCGAATAGTCCGGGGTTGCCTAATAGATCTCAAGTGGAGAACAGAGAGAGAGGACGAGAGACACAATATGAGGAGGAACGGGTCTGCTTTATTATTATGTATGCCTGTGTACAATGGGGTGACCCCCTGCCTCTTATATATAGCGGTTCTGCTTAGAGATAAGGAAGAGTCCATATAGGATACGAATCCGGTTTCCTAACAATAGATACTCTAATAGCAGTAGCATGCGCTTGGCAAAAGAGGTAAAACCATCTTCCTCCGAGGGTAAAAGGGGGATTTCCCCCTTGCCGTGCCCGATTCAATTTCTTAACCGGATTCCATCCGGCTGGGCAGGACTTCATGTCCGATTTTGGCAAGGCCATGGTGCAGTTGGCTTGAGCGACCATCAGAGCCGGTCGGGCTCGTCAGCGCCGATCGAGACAGGGGCACTTCCGGCAAACCCGAGCGCGGACAAGCTTCGGGGAACTGGAGGGGCGCAGCTGCATGTCGGGCAGTCCGGCAGCCGGCGAGATCGAGGTGCCACGGGGCAAGGAGTGGAGCTGTGGTGATCAGGCTTCGATGAGCGGCGGCTGCAAAGCCGACGGGCCAAGGCTAGTCGGGGCGGTGGCACCGAGGCGCCATGGCACGAGGTCAGGCGGCGACCGGCAGAGCGGCGGTCAACGGCCAGGCAAGACGCTTCAGCCGAGGCTCTAGCCGATGGGTTAGGTGAGGCAGAAGCGGCAGCGTCTTCTGCGAGCAGTGGCGGCTTCGGTCTTTGCCAGCCGATCGGGTCGCGGCGGGGGGGCTCGGTGTGCGACGGTGCGCTAGTCTAGCGGTGGCCGGACGTGATGCTGCTGGGCGGCGCGGGTGCGAGCTTTGAGATCGCGCAAGGCGGCCGGCGGCAGGGCCGGGCTTCAAGCCCGGCGGGGCTACTGCTTCGAGCCGAGCCCAATCGGTGGTGCACGGGCTGGCTTCGACGGCTTCAAGGTCGAGTGCCGGTCATCAAGCAACGATGCTCTTCATGGTCGGAGTTGGGCCGACGGCTTCTTGCCGTAGGGTCGAGTGTGGTCGCCGGCGGCTGCGAGGACGGCTGCGTGCCACGGTGGCCGAGAAGACGGTGCTTTGGTGCCAATCCGACGATGGTGGCCAGCGCTTCGTGCGCCATACGACTTTCGGTGCCAGTGGCGCGGCGCTTCGGGCGCAAGTCCAACCGGTGGCAAGCACTGCGAGTTCGTCGGCTTCATGCCGTTGTAGCTTCAATGGCTTCATGCCATCATTGTATACTATATACTGAGAATCAGAAACAATGCAACGCTAGTTAGTAGCTTCGTGCCACGTTTAGATTAGAAGCAAAAAGAATACAAGCGAGCGATTTAGATTCAATCCCTTGATTCTTACCGTTCTCACCTTTCAATCTATTCTCCGGTAGAATATCGTGCTGATAACGTGTTAGACAACCTCGCTATCGAATAGTTCGGGGTTGCCTAATAGATCTAAACTGGAGAACGGAGAGAGAGAGGGAGAGAGACACAATATGAGGAGGAACTGCTCTGCTTTATTATTCTAATGCACGTGTACACGAGGTGACCACATGTCTCCTATTTATAACCTACAGCTAGGTTTTCGGGAGAGTTCACATGGGCCACGAACAGGCCGAGTTTCCTAACAGTTTGCCTTACTCACAGTCCCTCTATCCATACGACTGAGGTACGTAGGATACTTGCATCTTCAGGGTTATGTTTATGATAAGAAAAAAATGGATTTTCTTTTTCTTGGAGGGGCTCCGAGCAGGGGCGTAGCCAAGGGTTGGCACGGTTGGGTCATGGCCCAACCAATGCCAACCCGGCCTATCGAGTATTCTTCGTATCCTCCTATTTCTTGAAAGCTGTACAGCGCATAAACAAAAGGAAAAAATGCCAACCCGGTCCACCGAGTATTCTTCATATCCTCCATGCTAATGGTAATATTCAAAACCTTATTAATTAGTATCTTCGTATATATTTAGCTTTTGATACATTTTATGTTTATATATTGCCTTGTTACTTTTTTTTTTAAATTGGACCAACCTTCTCTAAAATCCTGACTACGCCACTGGCTCCAAGCGTTGGATAAAACTTTTATGGGGGCCATCGGGAACTATCCTTCAAGCCAGTCTTCCCGCTGTCGGAACATCACCCTACCCTTAGGCATGTAGCCTCAAGCCCTCAACCCACGTTATGGCCGGACCAACTCCCATGCCACCGACGGCCCAAGAGGAGGGCCCAACCTGTATGAGGCCCAGTAAGCTCTTGGATTAGGCCATTCCCCCAGGAAAGCCGTGGCCGCGTACACCCTCCCTGCTTGCACCTTCAGACGGGGCATACCAGATGGACGCCCACCTTGCCTCGAGCGACATGTTGATCAGGAGTGCAGCCCGCACTTACCTTCGCATGGCCGAATCCATTGGATTTGGAGCAGGTTTCTAATTTCGTTTTAGCGTTTTATCTCGCCATCATTTGAAATTTAAAATTTTAGCGAGGTTTTGTTATTTTGGATGAAATCCAAATAAAATTTAAAAAGCAAAATTCAAATTCGGTTCTTTTTTTGACCGAGATTTCCGGTCATTTTTAACCGAACGAAAATTGGTCAAAAAATCGTTAAAAATTTGGTCCGACATGGAAAACGATGTGAAGAATCCAATCTGGTCAAATTTTGGTTAAATTTCGTTGAAATATACTGAATTTCCGATCAAATATACGAGATCTCGCCGATATTCTAGCGTACTGTAGCACTTTGAATTTTTTTAGAGTTTTCTTAATTTTATCAGGATTATGAAACTCGAAAGGTTCCGAGATCCGAGATTTCGCTAAATCTTGACCAGATTTCATTCCCTGATTTGGAGTGAGCATTTTGATGAGGAGTTGCCTAAACTCCTCGAACGACCATGTGGGTTGAGGCCGTACTGACTTAACAGTTAACATGTTCGCTTCTCCCCAACACGCTCGTTCGCATCCCGGAGGTCAACATGTTCGACCCCAAAGTTTACTGCCTCGTATCTGCGGTAATTTTATTGTGAGTTGAATTCGGATCGCTAGACGGCAGCAGGGGAAAAAAAACTCGATCCAACTTTATTGATGCATGAAAACAGCCTACAAGATCCAACTTTATCATCGCACACACTCTCTGCCCCTTCCCATCCACCCGGACAGTCGACTCCTCTTCGCCTCATCAAGCGGCATGAGCCACTGAGGGCATATTGCGCAGTCAGTCCTTGGTCCTTACTGCAATCCTTTCTCGTCGATCATTACCCGCCATGCAAACCCAGTGAAACTGCCTTCAAATCCATCAGTAGCTACTAGCTAGGCCCTGCAAATCCTCCTCTTCGCACTTTACTCAAACGTGACGGGGTAGTATTCGTCGTACGTGCACCTCCTCCTCGAGGACATCAGCCTCGCCAGCTTCCGTTTGTAGAGCTCGAACCTCGCCGGCCGGTCGTCGTCGGAGCTCTGCACGGTCGTCGTCCGGCTCGGCAGCCCAAGCTGCCGCTCCAGCTCGGCGAACTCCTCGGCTCTCTGGATCAGATGGTCGTAGCAGATGTACCTCCCACCGGCCGTGTTGTTGCTCATTGCCTCGTACACCCGGACGTGCGCCTCGGCCACTGTCTCGACGTTCGCCGTGGCGAGCAGGCCTTCAGCAAGCATGGCACGGGCTCCTACAGACGCGCAAAAACAAGCATGTCAGTGTGCTTATTGCTTAACAAATCATGCCGTTTATAATTTTGTAAACAACTGATATATATTAGTTGGTGCGAACCTTTGAGGTATGCAATGGAGGCGGTAGAGTTGCGGCGGCGGAATCCCGGTCCGGTGACCAGCCCAGGGCAGATGGTGACCAGTTTCAGGTCTCTTCCCCGGGCTGCCCTCCAGGCTGCCTTCTCCGCTGCCGTCTTGCCAAGTGCAAACCACAGCTGGAAATTTCGATTCATATCACATCATTAGATTGCTTAATTTTCCGCAAAAAAAAAAGTTAAATTTGGTGGGTGGAAAAAGAATGGATCCACGATTGCGAGTGCATATCTGTATCTGAAATTGACAATGGACACATGCATTCGTCGTGAAGTAAACTTTCGGTGGATTTTTCTGGAAAATGGTTGTGCGGATTTTCAGTGAACAGTTTGGCTAAGCATTACCGAACCGTATGATATGAGAATGGGATTTGATAAACATCATCCGAATGTTTTTGTTTATTGAAATCATTAAAATCTGGGAGTATTGGATTATTATTGAGATTCGGAAGCATCGATTACATCCGATTCTATGATTTGATCTAACGGCTAAATGTTTAATCCTACGGTTCAAAATTTGGATGTTATTTAAGACAAAAATATCCGAGAGATGACTATATATCATGCTATAATCTGAATGCGAAACAAAAATGCATAAAATGGCAAACAGAAATTCTGCGCTGTTGAAACTACTAATGAGTTTAGGTTCTTGCGATCACTCACCTTATTATCGCGGCAGAAGCTCTCGTCGCTCCAGCAGTTCTCGTCAATTATAGTAGGAAACCGTCTGTCATGAGGGTGATTTTGCCTCCAAACACATGATAGTAAGGACGAGGTGAAGACACACTTCCTGACGGACTCTGTCCTCACGCATGCTTCAATTACCCGCTCTGCGGCTTTGGCTTCCAAGCTTGCCATATGTTTCTGTTAGAGTAAAATTGACGGTGAAGAGTTAAGTCCATCATCATACAGTTTAGTGCTGGCAACCAACATCTAATATTCTTGTGGCTACTAAAAACTTGACCAACCAAGAATGTTGATGATAGACCACACAGTTTACTAGTAAAAATCAACAGAAAACTAGTAGTGCCTACTACAGATAAATTGCAAACCGTGAAGTGACTGAGCTAGTGCAAGCTACAAAAGCAATCAGCAATTCAGCATCTGATAAGTTAACCAATTAAGCTACCAAATGTAATGTTGACTCCCCTAAAAAATGTAATGTCGATGAGGCACGAGAGACAGCAAAAATATAAAAGCGATCTCAATACTAGAGTATTGGACGAAATAACGTGTATTGAATGGCCCCCGAAACAGGGACGTGCAATCAACAGTTCAACATGGGCGATGCTTCACATGACGAGGAAAATACGGCTGCTGCTGGCTAATTGCTTCACATGACGTGCAATCTGTATTCTAATTGCGTTGGTTATAACAAAGTCCTCGTGAGCAGTTACCTGATCTGATCACGGCTCTACTGTACTGAACTAAGTGGATTCCGTGGTTGCATTGGTCCATCTCTCGTTGCTATGTGAGGTCCCATCACACCTAGAAACAACCAGTATATGTTCCTATCAGGTGGTAAACCTGGCTTCCTTCCCTGGACAAGTGATATCTGTCACCGATTAGGTGACTGAGCTGACGGGACTGCACCTACCAATGTTGTGTTGGGCAAGGCTGGGGCCCCGGGCTCATGGATTAGATAGGTGCAAACCAGACTAAATTGATACCTACCACTTGCGTAGAGGATCACCGCCCATCGCAATTTTTGAGGACTTCAGTTCAGGTCGCTTGTCTGTCAATAGTGTTGCCTTTAGGGTCGGATAGAATGGCAAGATGTCAAACGTAGAGCGTTAGGAAGGTACAGCTCGAAGGTCTAAAGAATACTTTTTCAGAGAAAGCTCTTTAATTTCTGTTCCTGGTGTTCCTTCTAGTGTAAGACTTCCAACCAATCCATGGCTCCATGCCTTTTTGCAACTAACAGAGTACTACTAAGAAGACACTGCTTTTTTTTTCCTCGTCAGTACAAACAGCTGTGAAAGACGGCCGCCCACACCGTTTAGTCGGCCAATTAATCCATGACGGCGACTACATCCTCACAAATAATTTAATCGAAGTGCAATTAATACATTCAAACGATTAATTGATCATATAATCCAATTAATCATCCTTTTTTGCCATTTAATCACAAAAATAGATTATTTTTATAGACTAAGTACGATAAATTAGTTTATAATATTGTGTCATGGTGTTCATAATATGTAACTTTCGGATAAAGTATAAATAATGAAATATAAAACATGTTTTGTAGAGTGATAATTTATAATAACTTTAGGTAACTAAAATATTTCTAATTAATTCTAAATATAAATAAATATATTAATAAGAACACATGATCGTCCGTTAAATTCTGATTAATCAGTCGTATTATGATTAATCATTTAGCGGTACCACGGTCATCTACCACTCTTCACACCTCAAAAGCCTGGACTACGTGGAAAAGAAAGCGAAGTACGTAGCATGTTGCTATATCTAAGAATGTGATCAGCAAGGTCTCGAATTAACTTTTCGTAGGAGGTGAAACAGCTAACATCAGTCATGCATACCACACCGGCCAACGATTCTATAACGGATTACCATGGCCTTGTATCTGTATCAGACTATCTTCTATTAAGTATCTAGGATAGGAAGGCAAGAACAGTATATAGGCTCTTCCTTGTGACACAAATGTTGTCACGTCTCGAACAGGATCTCACAAGAATACAAGATCGTTCTGAGGCATGACTGTCTCCACGTCACCACGTGTGATGATTCACTTTGCAGATCGCCATGGAGACGCAAACTCTTGTGCTTAACTGTGTTAACATTTCTCTGGCCCTAGTGCTCATAGCAGGCATTAATACCGAAAATGACCTTTCTCTGTTGCCCTCAATTATTTAAGAACGGTCGTTTTGTGTCAATTCATTGTTTAATTGAATCTGTCTGTAGTTGTTATTGCCTGATGTAGCATGCTGTACCTGGATTAATCATAATCTTTCTTTAATCCTACACCAACCATTCAATACGACCATCTTTCATGTTTAGTTGCGACTTGTGTTAGATGGGAGCATACCAGTGCCCTTGCCTGCTTTTCTGTGATTCGTACCATGAAGCTTTTTCTAACGTGACGACTTTAAGGGGTGTTGAAGATAACTTAATATCTTAATTGATCATACCTTTTAATTGTATTCAAATAGATTGTTAGTCCAAGTCTTCTACAATTAAGACTCTTTTAGCTATATAAACCAACCCCTTATACATGTAACTCCAGTTTTCTTTTGTAGTTAATTTTAACCCATTGCTATTCGCTGCTGGTTATTAAAAAAATATTAGTTGAGAAGACAACTGTCAACGTTACTTTGGTGTTTCATCACCGTTACTTTGGTGTTTCATTCACCGTTTGAATACGTTGCATTATGGAGGATTTGGCAACGTTAATTTGAAATTTGACGACACCCTGATGGTCGTATTATGCTCTTTGGAGTTTTACTAGTGAAGGTTTTGCTCCAATATCTGTTTGAGATGAGGATTTGAAGTGCAAGAAGGAGTTTGTTTATGCATAGATACTACAATGTTGTTTTGTTGTCTTTGCTCGATATCATGGAATTTCAATAGGCTATTTGTCGTAAGTGATGACTACACGTGCAAGTTGCTCTATCAATGAGCATTGTTTGCCGAATTTATTTTCCAGATGGAGTATGTCAATTCCATGAGATGAGTTCTTCGCTATTTATCATGTGCCACTGGTAATGTTTTGGCTTATGCCGTTTTGACCATTTGTTTCAGGAGGTCAGTTGCACAGACTCAGACTTTTCTGGGGTTATGAATTGTTGAAAACCCAGGTTTCTTCGTCTGCTTTGTTATAGCTGTGTGTTTGGAATGAATGTTCCAGTCTTTCTCAACCTACTAGTGATTTGCTCAAATTTTGCTTCACAAGAAGTGTTTAGATTGACTATTCCAGTCTTTTATATTCACACTGTCTTTTGGACTTTCAGTGTTCAATGACCATTTGAGGTTTTTCAAAGATAGTTTCATTATGGATTTTGAGTTAAGGGAAGGTTTGTTGAAGATAACTCAATATCTTAACTTATCATATCTTTTGGTTTGTTTTAATTGTAGAAGACTCTTTTGACTATATAAGCCAACCCCTTATACATGTAATGTTTGAACAGGAATAGTGAATTGTTTCCTATAATTTTTTCATGTAAGAGTATTTTCACGTTAAATTTGTATCTCTAATTTCATGTGCCGCGCTAAGCCTAACAGGGGAGACATATTAGAGGTACTACTAAGTACAAGTTTAGGAGTTTGGTGTACTCACTGTGTAGCCGGACATGCCCCCCGGATCCACGAACGCCGAGGTGTGGAACACGCCGGCGCAGCCGTCAAACGCCTGGTGTAGGCTCTCGGGGTCCATGACGTTTGCCATCACCGTCCAAACCCCGTCCGTGCCATCCTCGCCGAACATCTCCATCTCCCTCAGCTTGTCCAGGTCCTCTGCCAATAGCACAGTGCCAATACATGTCAAAATTCACAATCTAAACTGTCTGCGAATGGGAACTGTTGTTTCTGTTCCATTCAATTCATAGCAGTATAAGAAGTGCATCGCTGTGTAAATGCCAGTCAATTGGTCCCTGCAATACTTCGCTTATCAGAGGTCACGATTACATCAAGAGGCTTAAACTAAGTCACAGCTACATCTGGTTTTCCTTTTCTTTTATTAAAATGTCGTTGTTACATCGTTTCTGATCAGTCTCCATAAAGGTTCTTTCACTAAATTAACATGTATGCTTAGCCACGATTAACTTTCGGTTATCACATGATTGGTCATGACGCAATTAGGATAAGAACGATAGGAGGCTACTTCAGCAAATGGCAAGTCCATTCCTATTCCCTTCAACAATTCCCAATTGGCTTCATCAGAACAACAAATATACCAAAGGTGGTTGCTAACTTATTATCATTAGCACAGTCATACAGGACGATTCGTATTCTTCTGAGTCAGTTCAAACAGTAAAAAAAGAGATACCATTAGCTGTGCGTGTGTTTTCCATCAGATTAATGAGGTCGACGGAAGCTTGGATCTTATTGCCATACGCGGGAAATCTTCCTCGCCAATCCTAATCTTACCCACCGTTTCTTATCCAGGACATTAGCGCACAGAACGCACAGCGAATGCTATATTGCTATTACTAGCAAGACGGCAAATGGACAATACATTGCGTGCCAGAAAATGACCGCAGCTAAGCTATCATCAGTTGTGTTTTCCAGATGGCCCATTGAGCAAAGTGGTAAGTTGAGGTGAACCTATCAGAAACCCAACGCTCTTGTCCTGTCGTAGTTCTCCAAATGAATTATAGTACCATTATTGTTCGTTTGTCAAAAAGGTTTCCTGCTTTCTTGTTAGGGCATTAAGGGAACAGCAATGAAAGATTTTGGCTCAGAGAAGGCAAACACAAACTACACATCACCTGCCCAACAATTTGTTAGCTGATGTGATGGATCAAAACACTTCGCGCAAAGTTTGGTTCCAACTAAGCAAATGTGACCTAGTTCATCACCAACTGGACGAATCATACAGAGGCTTGAGAATTTCGACCAGTTTCCACCTTCAAAGCAACCGATTGACCAATAGGAAGGTGAGAACCGGAAAAGCAGGGGAGAGTGGTTACGGAACGCCATACGCATGACATGATGGACATCAGTCTCCCAAAGATGGCGATGTTATCAAATCGAATGCATTCAGAGGATGTACAAACCAACATAAGTAGTTAAGTACTACTCCATACAGTGTAATATTGCGGATAGTTTTATATAGTCAACGACTCAACGCTCAATGTTTAGCAGATAGATGGTTACGTACGTCTTAATTAGTCGCATAAGATTATACTACAGTATTTCCATGCATCCTGATCCTACCTGTTAGCATTTGTTTTTCCTTTTTTTCCACCCTTGGACAAGCAATTTAGATCGACCATTTTCTTCACACTTCTCTTTTGCATGTTTCTTTCGGTCATTTACTAGTAGGTAAGTTGATTGGATTCACATAGTCGGAAATAATCATCGATCATTAGGTAAGACTCCCGGTAGCAAAAAGAAGGGCTTATGTGACTGTGAAAGCTACGTGTGATGGGACGAAACTGTGCATAGGAAATGGCTATCATAACAACCGTCGAGCGAAAACCCCATAAAATCGACCTGACTTTATAGGTTGTCAGGCGATACAGAATAGTGCAGTAGTTACTAAACTCCAATGGGCTTACAAGTTAAAACCGTAATACGAACTAACAAGCGAACTTGTTAGAGGAAAGAGTAGCAAGACAAAACAGGATACGGAGCTGCTACGTATCGTTCCGAATACTACTAGTCAACTGTCTGTGTATTGTAAAGTAAACATATTTTTTATCTAAATAATTAAATTATGCAACGTGTTTTAAAAAAATTAGCACAGGAAGGAAGAAGTGGACCGATCAAAGAAGCTGATGTAGGCAAAAAGAGAGAAACAATTGGTTTTCTTTTTATCCTACGACCTATATATCAGTACGCAACTTTTTTTTATATAGAAGAAGAGAGATGACACGATCATCAAAAACTCGTATTTATATATTAGTAAAAATAAGATACACATGTCCATGTACAGTCGATATCTATTCGCCCATACTTAGCAATGTGCATATGAGCTGAATTCACATCTTAATATTGTAACCGTTATGATTATCAAGGCGTCGCCTAGGCGTTCAGTCACCACAGTCGCTCGCCACGGCCCGTCGCCTCGTCTGGCTGGGAAAGAAGGTCGTAGGGAGAAGGAATAAGGGATAGGGATGGGGACTAAAATCAGGATGAAGTGCCGCCGTACATAGCGCGTGCTCCACCGCCTGTTGTGCGTCGCCTCCACCGCTGGCTTCTTAGGGCGATGGAGTCTCCAGATCTAAGAGAGGTGGCGGCGCGACACAAGAGAGGAAGCTACCAGCGTCGGGAAGCATCGGACCGACAGGGATCCGGGCGGTGGTCGGAAGGGAAGGCAGCGCACGCGGCGGGGGGGGGGGGTGGGGGGAACAGCGTCGGGGTGAGCGTGAGTGTGCGCGTGAGACAGAGGGAGTGGAGGGACAGAGACTGAATGAGGGGTGTCGGGGAGCTACGTTGCACCGATACTTTGGAAAACATGCGTATTCATATTCGATACGTATCAGATACTCCCTGATACGTATCCTGCATGTATCCGTTAATTTCTAATTTTTCAAAAAAAGAAAAAAACCCGATACTTCCCAGATACTTTTTTGATACAGGTAACCTAAATAATACCCTTCTCAACACAGCTCCGATACTTTCCTCTCAAAGCCGTCAGCTCCTGAGTCCCAATCGGACGATCAATCATGTCGCCACCAGTGTTGCCGTTGCCGGCCTGCCGCTCTCCTCCCCCGATCCGTCCATGCGAGGATACCATGATTAATAAAGTGTTCTCATGATACCATGATACTACTTTTGTAGAAAATCTTTATTGAATTCTGTGATTTTATGAATATACTTATGTTTATAGAGTAGAGAAAACTTGAGGTTTGCTTCTCTGAAAGCAACTAATGATTAATCTGTTCTTCAAATGATTTCTTAAGAAATATAGCCTCCTTCATGTAATCGAAGAATAGCTTCTATCTAGAGTTAAATAGAAATGCTATTATTATAGATATTTCGAGGCCAATACTTTCTTCTCCTGGCAGTATGGGTTGATGTATTTGCATAAGACAAACAACTATGAGGGAGAACTAAAGAAGAAAGTACTTGGCTCGTCAATATTAAAGTATTCTTAGTTTCTCATTTCCTTGCAAGAATTCATTAGTTATATATACACACGTATCGTTGTACCGGTGTTTTTAAGAAAACATCGTATCGCGTTATTACCATATTGCGTATCCGATACGTATCGAGGTACCCGGGCAACATAATCGGGGAGAAAGGGGGAGTAGGATTAGGGAGACTAGCTCGGCTGGGCTGACCAGTGGGCCACGAAATGGGCTAAGAGGATTTCAGAGAGATAGAAAAAGGGATATACTGATATTGTTATATATGTATTGATGATATACTGATATTAATGAAGTTTTTTTAGTTGCTTAATCCTCGTGTAAACGTTCGTCTAAATATTTACAGAAAAACTAAAAAAACGGTATACCGTTGCAACGGTATACCTCTGAAACTCATGAAACTTATGATTTTTTGCACTGAAACTCATGAAACTTAGCATTAAAAACTGATAAAACATGAAACTGATGAAACTAAACACTGAAACTCATGAAACCAGCATTGAAACTGATAAGTTTCATAAGTTTCATGGCTATACCGTTGCAACGGTATACCGTTCCCTAGTCACTCCCAAATACTACTTCTATTAAAGTTGGGAGAGTTCCTCCGAGCGGACCTATGCCACGTCATCGATTGTTCAGAAAGGCCCTCAGCAAGTTGTGCTTTTGCGTCCGTGTCCTGAGCATTGTCTCACGCGATTGCGCGACGCGTGCTTCGCACGGCGCCCGCTTCTCGAACCCTCTCCGCTGCGATCGATCTCCAATTCCTCAGCCGTTCCCCCCCCCACCTCGACCTCCTCGAACCGCTCCCCTTCTCCCCTCTCGGATCCGCCGCTCCTTCCGTTCCCTTCCCATCTTTCCCCTCCCTGAGCTCCCCTCCTCCGCCCGCGCCTCCGCTCTCCATTGCCCTCCCCTTCGCCCGAGTCGGCCTCGCCACCTTCGTCCGCGTTCTTGCTTCCCTCTACCAGCGTGTCTCGGTAAACGAGGCCCTCGAACCGTCATCCCACTGCCGCTCTTCCTCTGCCGCCCTCGATGCCTCCTCGAGCCCAAGGTGAGCGGCGAATGCCTCATTGCCGCTCGACCTGCCCTTCCTCGCTGTTGACGTCTTCACGCGTGAGCCAGCGTGGACCAGACGGCTTGATTCAGCGGCAAGCGAAAGCCAGCGGGAGCGCGCCAATGGCAACAACTTTGTGTCGTTTTCTTGCTCCTCCTCCTCCATTTTTCTTTTGAGTTAATCCCTATGATCGCTTACGCCTTGGTGGTTTTCACTGCAGATATGCCTCGAACCCGTCGTCCCACTCGCCGCTTCTTCCTCTCTGCGCTGCGATGCCTCCTGGGCCCAAGATAAGCGGCGAAATGCCTCGGCCGCCGCCGACCGCCCTTCCTCATTGCCGACGTCTTCACGTCGACCAGCGTTGAGAAGCCGCGTGGGACGGACGACCAACTCGCGCTTAATGAAGCCCAACCGGAGCGCTACGATGGCAAAGAACTGCATCGTTTTCTTGCTCCTCCTCCTTCCATTCTTTCTTGTGAGTTAATCCCTATGACTGCATCTGCCTTGGTGGTTTTCACTACATATATGAAGTTACGGACTGACAAGCTTTGGTTGTGCATCAGTACATGATTAATTGTTTCTTTATCTTTGTTTAGGCAGAAGACAGTAAGGAAATAAGAGGAAAAGAAGGAGGCTGCGAAGCAGATGCAGCTTCCGCCTGTATACATGGGGAAGTGGGCAACTGCTTCAGATGCATAAGTGCACAGGAGTTAGAGAAAGGGACACCTTATACTTACCGTTTCCGTGCGCCAAAGGAAGGGTCATTGAAAATCAACGACCTTATTCGTGGTGAGGTAATGAATTAAAGCTCTAGAGCATAAGCTTTGGCGCTACCATACTGTTGCAATAAACTTATTATTGTTGATAGTTCATGATTCCAAATTTTTAAAAGTGATATGCATGCCCTGAGCATCGGATAGTTTCATAAAGGTCAGTTGGAACTTAGACACGCTTGGTGATTTCGTGATTATGAGAAGTAATGGCCAGCCGGTGTATAACTTCTGTGTCACAATTGATGATGCTACCATGCGCATCTCACATGTTATCAGGTAATGAAAAGTAATTACCTTTTGATTTTTCCTTTTTGATGGGTCCGGCCCTAAATTCATGCTCTTCTCTTGTTTTCTTCCAGGGCTGAGGAACATTTACCAAATACATTGCGGCAAGCCCTCATTTATAGAGTAATTTTCGATAGCTGTTTATAGAGAAAAAGAAAAGACCTCTGCTTCGGAAGGCCTTACCAAGTCCACCATAAAGCCTCTCAAAAGATCTCATGAAACCAACCTGCAAAGGTGCGCAGGTCAGCAATCTTAGTTCCTCTGATTTTGACTTGCATATTGTTTTTAGATGCAGGCATTGAAAGATGTCTTGTATAGTCAATTCAGATTTCGTCATTTCCTTTATCTTATTGTGAGTAACATGGAGAAGCCTTCTAATTTGTTTTGCTTGTGAACATGCAGAACTGAAAGGAACCATGAGGAGTCCTAAAGTGGCTTGAATTTATTTCAGGGAACAAGCTTCCCTTAGACTTAAAGAAAAAATGATTGGCAAGCTAGAGGAAGTTAGTATGGTTAACTAACTGTTATCTGTTCAAATTGTGTGCTATGCTTGTCACAATACCTTCAGCATGGACATCAAAGTCATGCTTTCAATCCAAAGATCTGCATACGCATACCACTGTATATTCTCTTAGTAGAACATTATTTACATATATTCGATAAATATGGAATCTGCTTTATGCAATCATGCTATCAAATATAATACTTCACTTGTCATTTGTAGGAAGTTTTACTTATAATGTGCTCCTATTTATTTTCATATAGCATATGTATCTCCTGGTCAGCAAGTGCTTTTTGTATCATAAATTCTTAATAGATGCTCCCTGCTATCTCCAAACAAAAAGTAAATGCTTGGAATGGCCTGCCAAAAGTGAGATTACATAGAACTCGATTGCTGTCTTAGTTCTGAGTGGTGCACAGTTTGTTTACTATTTATAGTATGCGGTTTTTAGCTCACTGCTAATTGTTCCATCATCGTCCTGTGACAGCTAAAAGATTTGATAGCCCATATCAAGTTACATACTATAGTGGTTCCTGCCTCCATCTCAAGCGATAGAAAAGCAGGCACGATTCTTTCTAGGCCATTCTCATCATCCTCGCAATAGCAGCAACACTATCTACTGCCAACTAGGTTTGATCTCTCAACAGCTTTCTGCTTTCCATGTACGTTATTTTATTTAATTAGGTTGTTGTTTTGCAGCCATAGGCTACAAATTCCTCCAAATTTAAGATAAGGTTTAGTTACTTTAGCAAAGGATTGATAGCACTGTTTTATACCCGTTTTACTTGAAAATCTCTTCCAGGTTTCAAATAGCTATTATCAAGTGGTCAGCTTGGATAGAAATACCAGATTGTTACGCTCAGGATTTATGTCGATGTAAAGCCTGCCACTTGTTTTCAAGTTAGTCTTCATGCTATCCACGTCTCATATTTTTCTCCAACTGTTCATATATGTTCGTGGTGATATTCTTCCATGTCTTCTGTTTTGGTGGGCAAAGTAAGTGCAGATTCAGACTTTTGGTTATTATCAGTCTTGGAAGTGTATGTTAACCACACACTAAAAAAACTCACCGTTATTAGCACATTCTCTTGGTGTAAAAATGATTGCCGTAAAAAGGAGACCTACTTGGTCTAAGAGCTTAAAATGTTTGCTAAATGAAATCTATGTAGATTTCACTTAGCTTTACAATCTTTGTTTTTTTTTATGCTTTTGTCTACATAGATGCAAAAGAAAAAGGAACAAATCTTTTCTTTATATGCAAAGCTTTTCCGATTGCCACACAAGGAAAAAGAACGAAAGAAAAGCGTGTTCACCGTTGCCTGCAAGTAATATTGCTACTAAGATTTCTGGCTATCCTTAATTCGACCTGTTACCGTACCTCCATAGGATGATGTGGATGCACTCAGCTATAGGGTAATCGTCAGAATGCCTACCACACAATAGAAAGTTAGATCTCTGCCACGTTCTTACACAAAAAAAAAACTGCTAAGCATACTACGCAAATTCAATCCATTTCTCTTACTCTCGATTGCTATTAATCATAATCCTAGCATACGATTGCTCTTCTTATTCCATTTCTGCGATCGCTCAAAATAAATTCTTCATGCCACAAGCAATGAACAAATGTATGGCTTCGTTGGCCTTGCACGGTGTGGCAAACAAAATATTTACACATTACAGTGAATGCTACCAACAAAAAAAACACACAAGCTTCAAGCAAAATCTACCTGATTTTCGATTGCTCTTACCCTTCCCTTAATAAAAACATACTAAAATTGCTGTGCATATCGTGTTGCCCTAAAAATTCGTTCTGGAAAAGCAACCAATGCATTTCAACAGTATCGTATCAGTACCCAAAAAAACTGATTTATTAGCCTATTCCATACATTACTGCATTACTTGCAAATACTGACTTACGCGGCGTGCCGCCGCGTAAACATTCCTAGTATTTAAGCATTCAGGCGCCTGAAGACGACTCACCTCGCTGGGTTTGTGACTTCGCGGAGAGGAAACGACTGGGACCGACGTGTAACAGTATTCAACTCCGCCAAGACGCGAGGAGAAAGAAAAAAAAATGAAGTGGGACCCAAAAGCAGCGCCTCGAAAGCCAACCAACCACGGCAAAGGGTAAACGGTAGAGAGAATCTAGCTGGGAGTGAGGCTGACCTTGGGTCTCGAGAGCGAGGCGCACGGTGTAGCCGTGGCGGAGGAGGCGGTCGACGACGGCGAACCCGACGAACGATATGCCGCCGGTGACGCAGACGACGCGCGGGCCCGCCGCGCCCCCCTCGCCGCCGGGCGCGCGCTTGAGGTCGGCGTCGCCGGCCGAGCGGCGCCATCCGGCCCCGGCGGCCGCACCCCCGTCCCCGCTCCCGTGGAGCAGCGTGGCGCGCATCTCCTCCACTTCCGCCTGCATGCTCTGCGTGCTCCGCAGGACGCCCATGCCACCGGATCGCCCGCCTTGCGCCCGCACCCCTTGCTGCGGCCAGCTCGGGTTCGCCTGCCTCTCGGTGGTGGGATGGTTTGCAGGTGTCACCGGCGGGGTGGTGGGTGGGTCGGGTGCGCGTAGCGAGAGGTGGATAAATAGGAGAGGAGGGCTCGCTCTTGGCCTCTTGCCACGCGCGGTTTAGTTTGGTAGGTAGGCTCTTTGGAGCCGGGCGGTCAGCAAGCCCTGGGTTACTACTTACTACTACTGGTACGTACAGGCCACTGGGTTGGAACGCATCGCGTGTAATGCTTGCCTCCACCGGCTTGGGCCTTGGGGGTGTGAATTTTCAGGCTCATGATGGTAGTTGCGCTGGAGCTTTCAAATTTTGTTTTCGGAATATAATTTGGAGGTAGTTAAAATTTAAAATTTTAATGAGATATCAAAATTTTAAATAAAATTCATGTAAAATTAAAAAACTAAATTTTAAATTTGATCATTTTTTAATCAGGATTTCTGATATTTCGGTGTCCCCAGATTTTGGCCGAAATTTCTGAGATTTTGTTTAAATTGAACCGACCAAAAAATAATCAAAAATGCGTCAAAATGTTTTAATATTTTTTGTGGATGGTCTTGACTTTAAATCCAATCAAATTCGGCCTACAAAAATAAAAATTCGATAAAAACTTCTCAGATTTTGACTAATATTACCGAGATCTCGATGAGATTTTAAAAGATACTATATCATTTTAAATTTTTTATCCCATCGATATTTAGGATATCGGGATCTGACCTGTGCGTCGCGGCCGGGATCGCTTGGCTGTTCCGGTCTGACGGTCAGTAGATTCAGAGGACGAAGCAGAGTCAACCAAATCGTTATCATCCAACTCTTAGCTCCTTTTTTTTAGAACCTCCAATTTTTTATCCTGTGGTGCACACTTTTAGTATTTACTAGGTTAGTTTCCATCCGTTGCTACGGATTAAAAAGAATTTTTGTATTGTATATTCTAAAGTAATTTGAAGTGATTTCTTCTTACAATGAATGTAAAACTAAAATCAAAATCAAATAATCATCGCGAAAAATAAAACTATATAATTTCTTTTATGTTTCTATACACTCATAATGCGAAGCATGTAGATAATTGTTGCATCTTGAGTCTGTTATGCATATAGGTAAAGGCTCGCGTACTTTTGTAAATTACCATACAAACCAAGGCGAAACAAAATTCAAATAAAAAATTTATGATAAAGATTAAAACTGTTACATTTTTTTTTCTTAACTTTTACAATAATGTGAAGAAAAAAAACATCCCTGTGATCGTTTGGCTCCATCAAAATTGTCAACATGCTACTGCTATGAGGAACACTAATATTAAAGTTTAGTTCTTTAAGAAAATTTGTCTGGCTGAAATTCTCGTGGCTCTAAAGCACATGCAAGGCACACACCTACAAAACACACACAAACAATCCAATCTTCATGTTTTTCTTATGTAAATTGCTTGGTCATATTTTCATCAAGATTTGTGCATGAAATTGCTTGATTGAAATATGAAATTCAAATACAAGCGGACCTAACATAATACATGCGTGGGTCCCATATGGACAACCCATACCATAAAATCTAGTCCCCCTCTCTCTCCCCTAAAAATCTCCCCTTTTGCTCTCCCCTCTGCTGATGGCAGCAAGGCAACCGCCGGCCTTAGGCGATCAATGACGGGGGGTGGCGGTGCGACAACACAGCAGGTGAGCAACATCGGTCGGATCTACTGTGGCGCTATAGGAGATGGCTAGCAAAGGATGGGGCTGCGATGGGAGACGGCTAGCAAAGGTGGATCCGGTGTCTTCCTCAGCTTCGATCGCCGCATTCGCCATCCCCGGTCACTCTTCGTGGTTTTCCCTTGGTGACGACACTGTCACATCTAGCCATTCTCTATGCTTCTTCCCCAGGGATGCAATGCCGGATCCGGCGTCCCCCACCCTACCGGTGGTTGGATCTAGTGTTCTGCGACCATGCCATTATCATATTCCTAAACAGCGCTGCCACTAGATCCATTCATCCTTGGCTGCCCTCCGTGATTCTTCCCCGACAATAATGCCACCACATGTAGCTCAAGGACGAGGTTGAGTGCAATGTGGCCCTCCTCGATTAGTCGTTCTCCTCGAAGATAGCGGCGGTAGTGAGGCCGGTGGCCCTTCCATCCCATTGTTCTCAATGATGGCCACATCGAAGTCTAGCACACCTCCTATCACAACAACATGGCTGTAACACCCCGACACCTAGTATGCCGTGAATGTCACCACAACCAATACTAGCAACACCCAAACCACATATTTAACATTAAATTGTAGCAACTACACTAGTAACTTAAATGAAAATTTGGCAGCATATCCTTTGTTTTTCCATGGTTTTCAGCATCAGTAATAGAAGCATAACAAGATATCATAATTGAAGACAACTCTAACATGGCCACTACAGATTTCAACAACAATTCAAGTCCAAAACATAAATTAAATGTCGCATACCGATAGGGAATTTAAACATTTACTCATGACAACCAACGAAGCAATAAAACCAACTTAGTTCCATAAGATAACCATCATAACTATGGAAAGGGTTTGACATTGTCTATTTGTGTGATGCTAAGTGAAGACGTGATTCTAGCTCCCTTTCCCAAACGTCGGATTCAAGGTACCTAAAAAAACATAAACAACAAGCGTGAGCTCATCACTCAGCAAAGTGTATTGCAATGGTACAAAAACAATAACAATTCACATACATACTTTATGCCATTCACACATCATGAGGATCAACTCATAACCTTCTTTACTTATGCTCTCATATAACATCGTCATAAACATCTCAATAAAACATCTTCATATGCATCTCACAGAACATCATAAGCATCTCATAAAACAACTTCATTCATGCAATGCAATGCACATATCTCTTTGAAGCATATACCGGTATTGTCGAGTGCACACCCGTCGGTGTGCACCCTCTTTCCCCTTCCATCCCGTAGATGGAGGGTGCCTACTCTTACTGACTCGCTCCCATACACAATCGTGGATGGAACTACGAGGTAGGTCTTTCTCAGTGGCGCTCCGAATTAGTCATAACTTTCTCACCGACCTTACCAGATTAGTTATGACTTTCTCACCGTCCTAGCCAGTCCTCATGCCATGAATGCACACATGCCATAAACATGAATAAACTTTCATATGCACTCAATTCAACCATTGCATAGCCATAATTAGATACCTATTCATCCTCACATCCATAACATAGCATTTCATAATCATCTAATCAATTCATATTCACTTAATCTCATTGAAGAATCAAACATGGCAAGCAAACATGTCAATGGTTAACTCGCATCATAATGCAAACATAATGCCATTCAAGTCACAAACATCACAATACACTTGCCTTCACCCACGCGAAACGGATTGGCGAGACGTTGAAGGCACTCCCGGGGGCACACCACCTGCACATAGGTACAATACACTAAAAACTTGCCCACAAAACCATACAAGAGCGATCATCTACAATGACTTCGTAACACACTCCTAAAACCCGAAACAGAATCTGTCCCGTCAGGACAGCGGGCTTCCAACTAGTATAACTTGAGTTCTAAAACTCCAAATCAAGTAAACGAGTACATTTTCTTGAATCTTAGTAAATTTCCCAACTTTTTCTAAGCATTTTCAAAGACTGGTTCGGCCTCTAAAGTTGTCTAATCTACAATTGAACACGATCTGTCCCAATCTTGTCACAGATTTGACAGCGTTCGGTAAAACAACCATAACTTTTAAACAGCTGAATGGAATTTTGCATTCTTGGTGTCCACTAAAATATAATTAAATTATCTACAACTTTCGTAATAGCTGGCCGATCAGGAAACGCTTCTAAAATTGCCAAAACGCAAGCCCTAGTTCGGGGTGCAAAACTGCCCGAGGACAGAACGTAGCACATATTGCAAATCCTCCTAAATCCATCTACTAGCAGCAACTAAGCAAGGGTTCTAGGCATGGATTCTCCCATCTAACAGCACCAAGACAACCATGAAAAAGATCCCAAAACCTTACTTCTTCTTGGAGAATCAAACGGCGACGGGAACTCCTTCCTTCCGGCCACTCCTTCCCTCGAAATCGCAACAAAGTCGTCGGAGGTCTTTGGCTCGACGATCCGCCATGCGAAGCTGCGACGAACACCAGAGATGGGGGAGGGAGAGGGGCTGCTTGGGGAAGGGAGGGCGCAAGGGGGCGGCTAGGGGAGGGGAGGTCGCGTCTATGGGGGAAAACCCTAAGGGGCGCATGGGGGGCAGCCAAGGGGGTAAGTGGGGGCGCAAGGGGTTGTGGGCTGGGGTGTGCTGCCCAAAAACCCTCCCACGTGGGCCTTAAGTGCCCCACTGAAGGCCCAAACTGCAGCCCTCAAGGTGAAACTCCCCCGGAGAGGCCCAAACCTCCGAAAACACGACCTAAACCCCTACCGAAGTGTCACAATATAAAATGTCACATTCTAAGATGTCACATTCTCTCTCCCTTAACAGGATTCGACCTCGAATCCGAAAAATGCCAAATCGACACACCAGGTCCACAAGGGACCAAAACTTTCAGGCTAAAACAAAGCAACTGAAACACCCACGCAAAGACTTCAAACGGAAGCAAACCACAAACCAACTCTCCAAATCCAACTATTGACAAAAGTGACTTCCCTTTAACACTGACACATTATACCTTTTACTCGATTATTCTAATTCTAAACCCAACAGGAGTCTAATCTCCTCTTTCTACCTCTCTATCAGGATTCATTAAACTCAGGACGACACAATCATCGCGAGACACATCCTATTACAAGCATTTAACCATTTCTCACCATTAGCATTTGTACGGTCAACTGAGGTTCCAAACTTGAACCCCCAAAGAATCAAATACACAAAATCACACCTCTTCTAGTTATTCGACCTTTTTCACAAAGAATCAAAATTAACCAATGTCATCTACGTACATAGCCCACATCGACAATAATTTTCTTTCGACTACAAACCACATTACATTTTCATTCTATCCTCTCCCAGGCATAACACACACCCAGGGACAACTAGCTAAGACAATGTTCACGTCAGAACGTTCTTACTTCAAATTTTTCTATAACCTTCACTACCACCAAACAGTACTCTCAACAAAAAATTGAACCACGACATCAACAACCTCCATCATACTCCACCTTTATACCAATAATGTACAACACCTAGCCCAAGCTAGGGCCGCAAACCATTTCCAAACCACAAAAAAAAATTTATGAGGGTCTCACCCTCCCATACTCTCACTCAAATAATCAAGCCCAAGAGTATACTCCTCTATTATACTCATCAATTTATAAGCATTCCTATTCATATCTCAAACGAGAAGGCCAACAAATAGCAACTCTCTCTAGCCGGATGAACCACATTCATGTACTTGAACCCAAAGCGCCACAAATCACTTTGGAACAAAGATTCGACAACATCCAAAGATCACTCTATTTCTTTTCCTAATTCAAGCCGCAAAGGAAAAACTTAAATCTCAAATCAATGCGATACAATTTCGCATCGGGGAGCACTCCAACAACAGAGAGACTCCACACAAATCTTTGACAGAAGTTCTCAACAACCAAATACAACTCAACTCGCTTTCACCCAAGCCAAGCCTCTCATTTTAACCAAAAACACATTTTGGAAGAGAAAACCGATTCTCAAATCACACACACAAGGATCCACAACTGCCACAAAAACTCTCAAAGAGAAAGGGAAACTCAAATCTCTTATAGCATAGCCAAATGCCAAAAATTATTCACTCTTTCTTTTCATGCTAGAGAGCAATGGAAATCTCGATTTATGACATGAATGCAAACTTTTCAAGAGCATTCCAGATTAGTTATATATCCCTATATGACTTTCTCACCGACCTGGCTCAACAACTCTTTTATGGTTATAAATATATATAAACGATGTCATGTTTCATTTTCACCAAAGCAGCAAACATACTCGGGGGAAAAACTCCATTAGAAGAGAAACACCGCACGGAACTTTATTAAGGTAACTCACTTCCACAAAAACAAACATCAAGCCTTTATTAAGGTAACTCCATTAGAAGTTGAGGCATACTTCGCCGTTTAACATGTTGTTGACACAGACATTAAGAAGTATGATCATATGGTTGTTGACCTTACTGAGCTTGAGGAGTCCCAAAAGGACTCCCACAAATATATGGAGATCTAAATTAGTCTCCTAAATACTCATTCTTTTGATAGTCGATGCCACATTTTCCTTTTTGGGTCTCATTAATAGTCTCATTTATAAATTTAGTGTTTGAGGTCCTGAATGAACATTGGTCTACGCTCTTGTTGAGCGATTTATTAGGTAAAAGTTAAATAAAGTGTTATTTCCTAGGATATTTTGTTTAATTTTGCTATATTTGTTCTATACTTTTATAATATGTTCCTGATGTAATAATTGTTTAAGTAATATCATTCATTTAATATAGAACATCGTATAGTCCAATGGGGGAGTAGAAAATCTATCTTGTATACATTTGCACTAAAAATTCAACTATCAGGGAAACTAAATATTTTTAGACTTTGAAGGACCATGCGGAGAACTAAATATTTGTGATGAGTATTGTAACACCCCGACACCTAGTATACCGCGAATGTCACCCAAACGATACTAGAAACAACTAATAACACATATTTCACAATAAATTACAGCAACTATGCTAATTAATTAACCGAAATTTCGGCAGCATATCCTTTGTTTTTCCATGGGTTTAAGCATCAACAATATTAAAATATCAAGATAGCATAATGGACGACAACAATAACATGGCAATCTAGGTTTTCAGCAATTAATCAAGTCTCAAGCACAATTTAACCATCTTATAATCAATGAGGAATAACGATAAAACCAAGCACATGATATAACATGGTCCAAGCTTAGCGCAATAAAGTAAAACATCACAACTACGAATGAGGGTGTGTAGTTGTCTAGATGAATGAAACTATGTGGAGATGTGTCGCTAACTCCCTTTCCCGAATGCCGAATTTATGGTACCTAAAAACATCATAAAACAACAAGCGTGAGTTCATCACTCAGCAAAGTATATTGCAATAGAATTAAGCAATAACAATTTCCAATAACATCCTCATTACATCTCATAAACATCACCACAAACATCTCATAATTCATTTTCATAAGCATCTCATAAACCTTTTCATTCATGCAATGCAATGCACATGTCTCTTTGCTTAGAACATACCGGTATTACTGAGTGCACACTCGTCGGTGTGCACCCTCTTTTCCTTCCATCCCGTGGAGGGTGCCTACACTTACTGTAACACCCCGACACCTAGCATGCCCAGAATGTCACCAAACAGAGTAGAAACAGCAACCAAATATCATAATTAAAGACAAATTACAGCAAGTACGTAAATGTTTTAAATGAAATTTCGGCAGCATATCCTTCGTTTTTCCATGGTTTGAAGCAACAATAATATTATCATAACACAATAGCATAACGGATGACATCTAGAATAGTAATAACATGAGTTATAGCATCATTTCAAGCCTAATTATAAACTCAAACGTTTCATGAACCAATACGAAGTGAATAATAAACTAGGCACACGATATAGCACAATCCAAGTTTAGCGCAATAAAATAATCATCACAGCTATGAATGAGAGTGTGTAGTTGTCTAGATGAATGAAATTATGTGGAGATGTGCCACTAACTCCCTTTCCCGTATGCCGAATTCAAGGTACCTAAAAAACATCATAAAACAACAAGCGTGAGTTCATCACTCAGTAAGTGTATTGCAATGGAATAAAGCAATAACAGGTTTCAATAACATCATCATTACATGTTATAAACATCATCATAAGCATCTCATACGTCATCTTCATAAGCATCTCATAAACATGTTCATTCATGCAATGCAATGCACATGTCTCTTTGCTTAGCACATACCGGTATTGCCGAGTGCACACCCGTCGGTGTGCACCCTCTTTCCCTTCCATCCTGTGGAGGGTGCCTACTCTTACTGACTCGCTCCCATTCACAACCGTGGATGGGACTATGAGGTAGGACTTTCGTGTTCACTACGTGTGAACACAGAGGCCCGCATCATAATGGGTTGCCTCTTCCATTATGAATGCACATATGCCATAACATGATTTAACTTGCATAAAAACTCAAATTAACCATTGCATAGCCATTTAACAAACTATATTCATCATAACACATGTAAGTATCAAACATGGCAACTTAGCCTAACACATGGATAAGCTACACATAGCAAAGCAATATGGCCAACCAAGCCACAACCACCACAACACACTTGCCTTCAACCACGCGAGATGGAGTGGTGAGATGTTGAGGGCACTCTCGGGGTCACACCACCTGCACATAGGTACAATACACTCAAAACATGCTCACAAAGCAACACAAGAACTATCAACTACATCAACTTCACAACCCACTCCTAAAACCTGAAAAACAGAGAATCTGTCCAACGGGACAGCAGGCTTCCAACAAGCATATCTTGAGTTCTACAACTCCAAATCAGGTAAACGAGTACATTTTCTCGAACCTCAGGAAATTTCCCACCTTTTCCTAAGTATTCACAAAAACTTAATCGGCATATAAAGTCCTCTAATCTACAGTTGAACACAGATTATCCCATTCACGTCACAGATTGGACAACACTCGGTAAATCGATCATAACTTTCAAACGGCTGAATGAAACTTAACGTTTTCTATTCCCAATTAAAGGTAATTCGATTAATTACAACTTTTGCAACATCCAGCCCCCCAGAAAACGCCTCTAAAATTCCCAAAACTCAAGCCATAAGTCGGGTACCCAATCTGCCCGAGGTGACAGCGCGGGGACAGATTTGCGTTCTCCCTAAATACATCTAACCACAACAACTAAACAAGGGTTTTAGGCATGGATTCCCCCATCTAACCAGCATCAAAACTCTACCAAAGAATCCACAAATGCTTACTCCTTCGAAGAACCACATGAACGACGAACGTCTCCTCCTCCCAGCCATGATCTCCCTCCAATCGCCGGAATCGTTGGAAGCACCGGAATCGCCGAATCGCCTTGGTTGGATGGCTTCCAAACGGAAGGATTAGGGGAAGGGAAGGACTGTGTGGGGAGGGAACTAGGGCCGGCTAGGGGTGGGGAGGGGAGGCGCAAGAGAGAGTGAGAGGGAGAGGGAAGGAGGCGCATGGGTGGGGAGGGGTGGAGGCGGCTAGGGTTGGGAGGGGAAGGGGGCGCATGGAGGGAGTATGGGCTAGGGTTAGGTAGGTTTTGCTGCCCCCACCAGGCCCAACCGCCCCCCCCACTGAAGGCCCAACTCACCCGGAAGACCCAAAACTCATTCCCCCAAGGCCGAAACCCTCCCGGACGAGCCCAAACACCCGGAAAGGCCCAAAATCATGACAAAATTCATACCGTAATGTCACACTTGCTGACTCGCTCCCATACACAACCGTAGATGGGACTACAAGGTAGGACTTTCGTGTTCACTACGTGTGAACACAGAGGCCCACATCAGAATGGGTCGCCTCTTCATTATGAATGCACATATGCCAAAATCATGGTTTAACTTGTAGAAATAATCCATATGACAAGTGCATAACCATTAACTAATCATATTCATCAAATCACATGCAAGGATCACAAAAGGCAAACTAGCACATCATATGGTTTTAATATAATGCTACGAGACTGTTTGATCATCCAATTCCTAAACCATCCCAATACACTTGCCTTCAACCGTATGAGACGGAGTTGCGAGATGTTGAGGGCACTCCCGGGGTCACACCACCTGCACATAGGTACAATACACTCAAAAATATGCCCACAAAATAATACAAGAACAAACATGTACATCGACTTCGCAACCCACTCCTAAAACCCGAAAAACAGATAATCTGTCCAACGGGACAGCAGGCTTCCAACAAACATAACTTGAGTTCTACAACTCCAAATCAGGTAAAAGAGTATATTTTCTCAAACCTCAGGAAATTTCCCACCTTTTTCTAAGTATTTGCGAAAACTGATTCGGCATCTAAAATCCTCGAATCTACAGTTGAACACAATCTGTCCCAATCACGTCATAGATTGGAAAGCGCTCGGTAAATTGACCATAACTTTTAAACAGATAAACAGAATTTACCATTTTTGGTGTCCAATTAAAGGTAATTGAATTACCTACAACTTTCATAACATCCGGCTGACCATAACATGAATCTAAAATCGTCAAAAACGCATCCGAACGCCGGCTGTCAAACTTGGCCGAGAGCCACTCGTGAGATAGATCTAGAATCCAACTTAACCCATCTAATCACAGCACCTAAAAGAGAGTTCTAGGCATGGATTCCCCCATCTAGAAGCACCTAGACCACCACAAAAGAACCGCAATTCGTTACCTCTTCTTGGAGATTCGAACGGACGACGAAAACCTTCCTCCTCCCGACCGCTCCTTCCTTCGGATCCGCAGCGATTCGCCGGAATTGCGCGGTTGGATGGTTCCCAAATTAAAGAAAAAGGAGAGGGGGGGATGGGAGAGGAGAGGGCGGCTAGGGAGGGGAAGGGTGGAAGTGGAACCCTAGGGGAGGGGGAGGGAGCGCCGGCCTAAAGGGGCCAAGGGGGGTGCACCAAGGGGAAGGGGGCGCATGGGCCAAGGGTTGGCTGCCTCTCCCCCCTCCACATGGGCCAGAAACCTCCCACTAAAGGCCCAGAACAAAGCCCCCTAAGGCCCAAACTCTCCCAGAGAAGCCCAAACCCTCCCGGAACGGCCCAAAACCTTTGAAACGACAAGAAATACGACCTAATCTCTTACCGGAATGTCACATTCTCTAATGTCACATCCTATGATGTCACAAGTATTTAACTTTATTTGATTAATGTGTGCTCATGTTTAAGTTTGATTTGAATTAGAATTCAAAAGGAAGCAATTTCTGTTGTGTCACCTTCAAGCGGCACTACCGGCCTTATGGAGGCGGTAGTACCGACTATATGGATGAGATAAGATTTTTTATTAAGAATTTGTCATGATTATTGCATATTATTGTTGGACAATGCTATGTGATGGGTTTCCTTGTTATTGATAATTGCAGGGCTTCAATTTGTGGTCATAGAGAGGTGAAGAATGGTCGGGACTAGGCGAGGGAACCGGAGGTCCAGATTGGCTGAGATGAAGTCAGGGCAAGTTAAAAATTCAAGGGAACCTTGGAGAATCTAGCTTGATGCTGCTCGAATGAAGGAGAACCGTTGGATCGTGGTTCTATAGGATAGAGTTGTGGTTAAGTCTAGTTTACTTTGAGAAGGGTGTAAAACCCGTTATGTTATGGGGTTTCGAGTTAGCCCATTGGGTAAGTGTGTGGGATCAAATCCTAGTCTTTGGAGCATAACTTAGGATAGAAGCAACTCATCTAAGGGTGGAGGAGGACCCATGGACACTATAAATAGAGGGGTAAGGGTAGCGTCCCCACTTGAAGGTTTTGTGTGCTTCTTTGAGCTTTGCCCATTTGTTGTGAGGCTTTGTAAACCTTCCCTCCAGAAATACAAAGATTTTCTTTACTTTTCTTGTGAATTTAAATTTTGCATTTACATTATGTCTTTACTTTATGTAATTTAGATTCAATATTTACTTTCAAGCATTTAAATTCCATACATTTACCTCCCCTCATTCTAAATGCTTGTGGTTCTTGAGCAAAGGATGAATGATTGATGAATGAATATTCTTATATCATATTCCAATCATCTAGGCTTCACTTCTTCTATGTTCAATCTTTAAGAAATCTTGAAGGTTATGTTCTTGAAGTTTCTTTCGTAATTCCTAGTTCAAATCTATTTTCTCTGTGCAACATTCTTTGTATTATTTTATAGAAAATTCATATGATCTAATATTGGGGTGATTCTTGTTGAAAAAGTTGCATGACTTTCATATGTATCATCCCTCCAAGTCGAAAGTTCATATGAAGCATAGTTTTGGAGCCATTGGGTTTTTACCGAGCCCCAAATATTTTGTGTGGGTTCTTTATGTGGTAAAGCTTATTATTTTCATCATAATTTTGCTTTGCTTGATCTAGATCTGATTTTTTTGGGTAGCTTCTTGACTCCATTATCTCATCACATAAAAATTTTTAAATTCAAATGAATCACAAATTTGGAGAAATCACCTTTTTTAATGAGTTTCTTTTGTGCTGGAAATTCACTCTTGCTTTTCAAAAGCAGCATATCTTCTCTTATTTATCTCTCTTTTTCTAAAAGTGATTTTGAATTGGTTTGTTTCTTAGTGGACTATCAATAACCAGTAGTACCAGAGAAAAAAATCCCCATGACCATATGAGCCATCAATATTTATTAATGGCAATTTTATTAGGGATGTGCTTCTATCTTTAAGATGATTCATGGTTGCTCTCGATTCTTGAAAGTGCCTTGCTTGGTTTGAATATTTAATTTGGTTCATGGGGCTTGTTGTTAGAGAAATCATCAATCTTGTCCAAGAGGTGGGAATTTTGAAATTGGGATTATTCACCCCATCTGATCACCATCTTAATCTTTCAATTGGTATCAGAGCCAGTTTTGCTCTTCCATAGATCTTGACCGGTCTCAAGAGCGATGGTGACAGACAAGTATTCCACCAAGCTTTCGATCTTCTCAGGAATCGACTATCCGTTTTGGAAGTCGATGATGGAGTCATACATCACTGCCCAAGGCTTCCTGATTTGGTAGAAGGTGAAGCTCCCTTATGAGGTTCCTACCGATGAGAACGTCAATGCCGCAAATATGGCTGATGTTGAGGAAAACGCTAAGGCAAGGAACATTCTCATACTGGGACTTTTCTGCAATGAGTATGACCGGATCTCTCTCCTATGATCCGCCCATCAAATCTAGGTCAACCTTGATGCTTACCACGAGGCCACCACTCAGATCAAGATGGTGAGGCAGGACCAGTACAGACGTGACTACAACAAGTTAGAGCAGCACGCTGGTGAGAGTCTTGATGAATGCTTTGCTCACTTCACTAAAATCCTTAGCAATCTTGGATTAGTTAGTTGCACATACTTTGACTCGGAGAATGCTACGCATTTTCTAACAGCACTCGATCTTCGTATTTGGGAGATGAAGGTGACCACCATCAAGGACTTCTGATTTGTCGACCTTGACTCTTGATGGGTTCTATTCCTGTCTCAAGACTCATGAGATTGACTTCGTCTCTCGTAAGATGAAATCTCAGTCGATGGCCTTGGTCACCAATCCCATTGGATCTTCTTCTTGACCTTCTCTTGATTTCTCTTCTAGTTTCTCTCTTTGTTCTTTGTGATGTAAGTGATGAAGTTCTGAAAAAATTTCCAGAAAATGAGCTTGCTCTTATTGCTTGCGAATTTTCCATTATTTACAAGAGAGTGAGAGAGAGGAAGAGAGTGCCATAGTCACCTGCTTTGAGTGTCGTGGCTCCAACCACATTCGAGCAAACTACCCTAAGCTTTAGAAGGGTAAGAACGACTCCGACGGTTCGAGCAAGAACAACTACATCGATAAGAACCGCAATAAGAAGACTCCAGCTCGCTTGCCAGCGTGTGAGAAGAAGAAGTACCACAACTTCTCAAAGAACAAGAAGCTCTTCCATCGTGTCCTCACCATACTCGACGACATCAACCTCTCCGACATGGAGACATAGAGCAATGAGTGTGAGGATGATCTATAAGAGAAGAAGGGCAGCGACGACTTCTATGGCATATGCTTCATAGCGGACGCCAATGACATCAACGATGATGACCTCTATAGCGACGCAATGAGGTACCCACCTACGACGAGCTTAATGATGCTTTTTGTAAATTAGGCAAATTCCATGCTAGGACTAAGTCGAGGTGTTTAGAGTTAGAGAAGGAGGTTGATAGTCTGTCATGTGACTTAGCTTCGATTAGATCTTTTCACTCCCGTGACACTAATTGCATTTTATATGATGCTTTGCTTGTGGAGTTGGAGAACATAAGGACATTACATGATAGTGTGCTTTCTAGACTTAATGGTCTTAGGTTGAAGAATGCTAGCACTTGTCCCATTGATCCTATTCCTGTAGATGCTAGTTTTCTTCATGCTCACACTACCGCATCATGTGAAAACTGCCCTAAATTGCTAGCTGGAATTGATGCCATGAGTAATCACCTTATGAAGCCTTATGCTAGAAATGATGAACTTGAATCACATGCTTCTAAGGACCTAGTGTAGTGGTTCAGGTACAGAGTCTAGCCCATTATATCCCGGGTCATCGGGTGGATGAAGCACGGCCCATGTTTCGTCCGAAGCAAAGCGGTAAAAACAAAGCACTGCTTCGCCCGACCACACGAAGCGGAGCAGAAAGTGTGTGGAGCGAAGCAGAATAGCGGGAAAGGCCGCGAAGAAAAGCACCCTCGCAGTCCACGTAAATACACCCGACAACACGATCAAATAAATCTGATACTCTGCAAAAAACGACAAGACTCTGTCAGGACCGGTCGGGAAGGGCCAAGGGGGACACGCACTCAGGGACAGCTTCTCCATGTTCCCCTCCTATAAAAAGGGGAGAAAGAGCCCACACAAAAAAAACAACACACCCCAGTGGTCACAACCACAACACTGGCGCCGTCCGTGGGGAGCGGAAGAAGGTGAAGCTCACCAATCTAGACGACGAACACATCTTCCAAAAACCATACCACCAAAGAAGGGAGCAGGGGCAGCGTCTAAGGAGATGTCGCCGACGGGAGCAACGGCGACGGCTGGAGCGAGCGGATCCAGACGATCCACCAGGAGCCGATCGCGCGGACAACTTCAGCTCCTGAACGAGGAGGATCGCGTTTTGGCTCCAGCAACAACAAGGGAAGCTCCAGGGGCGCCACCTCCACAAACTCCGGCGACGGCGCGCAAGCGCGCCCCCAAACGACGTCCTCCAACTGCAGGTGTACATGCTTCGATGATGGGAGGAGACATAGCAGAAGCCTCAACCCCCCCAGCTCGTCGCCAAGTCGGCAAAGGGCGAAAAGGGGGCTTCGAAGGGGGGAACGGGAGTCAGGAGGCGATCGACCCCAACATACAAGCGCTGATGGAGGCCAACGAAAGGCTTATGGCCGAAGTGAAACGTTTGCAGGAACAACAAGAATGGAGGTGTGAGGAATCTCAAGATTACAGCCCGAGCCGGGAGGTATCTTCTCCAGCGTACATGAGAGCGGAAAGGGAGGAAAGCGACTCGAACCCTCTCGGCCAAGCTTGAACAAAAAGGTGGCCCTCACCAGAAGCTTCAAACTCCCCGCAAAGAAACCGTATGATGGCAAAACCAACCCAAGGGAATTTCTTCGTGTCTACGACACGACCATGGAAGTCTTTGGAGGCGATGACGATATTAAAGCCAAAGGATTGCTCTTGGCGTTGGAGGATAAGCTTTGTCCTGGTATTCCTCCTTGGATCCAAATTCTATCACCAGTTGGCCGCAACTTCGGGCGAAACTCGAAGGCAATTTTCAAGGCAACGTTGACGGGATTAAAGAGGAAAGCGACCTATTTGCAATTAAACAGCGTGAAGGCGAAACCCTAAAGAGCTATTTCCAGCGATTTTCTCGAATCAAGTGCCAAGTTCGAGGGGTTAGCGACACAACCATAATCAACGCCGCGCGTTTTGGGTTCTGAAGGGCCGTTGGCGGAGAGACTCGCACGCAAGGAAGTGCATTCCGTGGAAGAGCTATTTGCAAAGATGAGGGAATACGCCAGGGCGGAGGAAGATCATCTCCGGAGAGAGGATGGGCCACGGCGAGAAGCAGAAGAGATGGGCCCACGCAAAAGGGACCGGAGGAGAGATCCTCCCTCGAGGGCCGCGGCGAAGGAACGGCGAACAGAACCAGCCAGAAGAGACAAGGGAAGGAGGATCCACTATGTGGAAGATCAGGCAAATCAAGGAGGGTTTGGAGGACAGCGAAAATGGAGTTCACCAATGGAGCAGGGGAGGCCAAAGGGAGGAATCCATTTGGATAGTAAGGAGGAGCAAAGCCGAAAGTGGTATATCTGTGAATATCATGGCGACAACAACACGCACGACACTGCACATTGCAAGGTAATCGAAGGCTATCGTCGCTTTAAAAGAAAGCGAAGGGACGCGGGGGTTCATCCCCCAGTGCCGGCGCCACCCCCAGCCGAGCACCGTCCTCCTCCTCCTCCTCCCGGAGGAGTAAATCAGCTCCGACGCGTAATCAACGTTATTGCCGGGGGCTCCTCCTCACACCTTTCGTCGAAAAGGCAAAGGAAGGCTTACGCGAGGCAAATTAACCACGTGGGAGTTAGCCCGGTCGGCTCCGCCCCGAAGGAACTTGAACCAATCACTTTTACCCAAGAGGACGCAGCGGGAGTGCATTTCCCACACCAAGACTCTTTGGTCGTAACGGCGATTATCGCCGAGTGCGAAGTTCATCGAGTGTTGATTGACGGGGGAAGTGCTGCGGACATTTTGTCGGCAGAGGCTTTTCGACAAATGATGATACCCCGCGATCGACTGAAGTACCATTGGTGGGCTTTGGGGGCCACACAGTTAACACCCTCGGACAAGTGGAGCTGGAAGTCACCTTCGCAGCATCACAGAGTCAAGTATCCAGCCTAGTCACATTTGACGTAGTGGATATACCTTTCCAGTATAACGCCATCCTCGGTCGGGGATCGCTGACGGCCATGGCAGTAGTTATCCACCACGGATTCCTGTGTATGAAGATCCCGTCAGTAAGTGGTGTTATCACGGTCAAAGGAGACCAGGCCCTCGCCAGGAAAATAGACATGGAGAATCCCTCTCAGGTTAGGTATGTTCGCACCACCGAGCAGGACCTGACAACAATGCCTCGTGGAAAATGGCTCTCCAAACCGTAGCCCCAAGGTGAAACAAGGCGGGTGCCTCTTCATCCAGGAGGAGAGAGGATTATAACTCTCAGCGCCACCTTAACCCCCAGCGAAGAAAAATACTTAATGCAGCTTCTCCAGGAATACGAGACAGTATTCGCGTGGAGACTGTAAGACCTTCGGGGTCGAAGGAAACAGTCGAGCACGCCTTGGCAATCAGCACAAATGCCAAACCGAAGAAGCAGAAGCTCCGGAAGCTTTCCATTGAGAGGCAAGCTGCAGCCAAGGCGGAGGTGGTGAAGCTCCTCCAGGCAGGAATCATACGAGAGGCGGTCCATACGGAGTGGTTGGCCAATGTGGTCCTGGTCAAAAAAGCCAGCGGGGCTTGGAGGATGTGTATCGACTTCACCGACCTCAACAAGGCGTGCCCTAAAGATGACTTCCCCCTCCCCCGCATCGATCAACTCGTTGACTCAACCTCCGGGTCAGAAAGGATGAGTTTCCTTGATGCTTATTCCGGGTATCACCAAATCTATATGCGGAAGGAAGACGAGGACAAGACGGCGTTCATCACCCCCTTCGGCACATACTGTTTTATTCGGATGCCGTTCGGTCTCAAAAATGCAGGTGCTACCTTTGCACGTCTTATCGCCAAGGTCTTCGTGAACCAATTAGGAAAGAACGTGGAAGCATACGTCGATGACATCATCGTTAAAAGCGAGAAGAAGGAAGACCATTTAACCGATCTCAGGGAGACTTTCAACAGCCTGAGAGCTGAGAGGATGAAGCTCTACCCGAACAAGTGCGTCTTCGGCGTAGATGCGGGAAAATTACTGGGATTCCTGGTGTCATATCGGGGCATCGAAGCGAACCCCGAGAAGATAAGGGCCATCCAAGATATGGCCCCGCCCAAGAATGTGAAAGAGGTGCAACGTTTAGCAGGGAGGCTTGCCGCCCTCAACCGCTTCCTTCCCAAGTCCGCGGAGCAGAGTCTACCTTTCTTCAAAGCACTGCGATACAGCGACACTTTCGCTTGGACAGAAGAATGCCAGCTCGCCTTCGACAAGTTGAAGCAAAACCTTATGGAGGTGCCAATCCTACAAAGCCCGAAGCAAGGTGAAGAGCTTTTATTGTATTTGGCAGCAAGCCCCTCGGCTGTCAGTGCAGTACTGGTACAACCGCAAGGCGTAAAGCAACAACCAATCTACTTCGTTTCCGAGGCATTGCAGGGAGCGAGGTTGCGATACACGGAAATGGAGAAACTGATGTATGCGTTGCTAATGGCATCCAGGAAGCTTCGCCATTATTTCCAAGCTAACCGTATCAAGGTACCAACGGCATATCCCCTTAGCTCGATGTTGACCAATAGGGAGAGCACGGGACGCATCAGCAAATGGGCGGTCGAACTAGCATCTTTTGAGTTGGGGATAATACCGCGCACTGCCGTTAAGAGTCAGGTTTTGGCCGACTTCGTGGTAGAATGGACGTCTCCAACCCTCGAAGATGAGAGGATCCCGATGGTATGGACCATCAATTCGGATGGATCGTGGGGAGTAAAGGGAGCCGGATCGCAAAGCAATAGTGAAAGCCCCTGGGAGCCGGGCCGAGTTCGCGGCAAGACTTCAATTTCCCTCGACTAACAACATGGCGGAGTATGAAGCACTTTTGCTGGGGCTACGAAAGGCAAAAACCATGGGAGCAAGGAGAGCCATCTTACAGACTGATTCAAAGTTGGTCCAAGGGCAAATTTCCAAAGAATATCAAGTAAAGGACGAGCAACTCCAAAAGTATGTGGAAGCAGTTCGCGCACTAGAAAAAGGCTTCGAGGGGTTCACTGTCCTCGCCATTCCAAGAGCCCAGAATACAAGAGCAGATGAACTAGAAAAGATCGCTGCGAACGGAGGGACCCTGCCACCCATAGTTTTCTTCGAGGAGCTCCAGGTCGCCTCAATTTCTTTGCAGGTGAACGTAGTCACCAGAACGAAGGGTGAGGATTGGAGAAGTGAAATGTACGACTACCTTCTTACAGGGGCGCTACCCCATGATGAGGCATCTTCCAAGCGTGTGGAAAGGCGAGCAAAGAAATATGCCATAATAGAAGTGTTGCTTTTTCGTAATGGACTATGCGCTCCATGGCTTCGTTGCATTTCACGCGAAGAAGGAATACAAGCCCTACAAGAGGCGCACCAGGGGACCTGTGGAGCACACCAAGCCCCCAGAAGCCTCGCTGGAAAAGTTTTCCGGATGGGATTCTATTGGCCTTCGGCGCTGCATGACGCGGAAGAAGTGGTCCGGCATTGCCACGCATGCCAGTGGATGTCGAGGCAGAAGAGGGCCCCACCCAGCGAGTTGCATCCGGTACCGCCAATCTGGCCCTTCGCCAAGTGGGGAATTGATATAGTGGGAGCATTGCCCAAAGCTCGAGCGAGTCTTTAGTTCGTGATCGTCGCGATTGACTATTTCTCTAGGTGGATTGAAGCGGAGCCGGTGTCGAAGATCACGGCTGAGGCGACGGTAAAATTTCTATGGAAAGCAATCATATGCAGGTACGGGGTCCCTTTCCAAATTGTCACCGACAACGGGTCTCAATTCGACTCCCGGAGGTTCAAAGAATATTGCGAAGATATCGGGATAGAGATCTGTTTTACTTCGGTCGGACACCCACAGTCGAACGGGGCTGTTGAAAGAGCAAATGGATTGATCCTCGACGGCATTAAAAAAAGACTCCACGATTCTGCCAAAGGTTCATGGCCGGACGAGCTCCCCAATGTTTTATGGGCCCTTCGAACATCGACCTCGCGGGCGACGAAGTTCTCTCCATTTCGACTCGTATTTGGAGAAGAAGCTGTTTCCCCCGCCGAGATACAAGCCAAATTGCTTCGCGTGATTAAAGCTCCGGCACAAGAAGATATAGAGAATACTTGCGACCTGAGGGAGGAACAGAAACTTCAAGCCCTGAACACCATACAAGCATACGCGAAAGCCTCAACCCGAAGTTTCAACAAGAAGGTCCAGAAACGAAGCCTAGCCCCCGGAGATATGGTGCTAAAGAAAGCTACTCCAGCCTTTGCCAAGCTGGAAACGACGTGGGAAGGACCATATATCATCCAAGAATCTACGACAAAAGGGGCGCACAAGCTCGTTACGTTGCAAGGCAAGGAGGTGCCAAGAACTTGGAATACAGACGCTCTGAAGAAGTTCTACCCGTAGGTCGAAAAAAAAAAAGTGTACAAAACTGAGTTTTCATCAATAAAGAAGAAAAAGTCCCCCTCGAGCAAAGATTCGGCTGATGCCACCCAGGAGCTTACGAACGCTTGGTCGGGCCAACGCCCCACCCGTTCCTCCGCTCCGGAAACCCGCAGCCTTGCGCCGGGTAGGAGCTTACGAACGCTTGGTCGGGCCAACGCCCCACCCGTTCCTCCGCTCCGGAGACCCATAGCCTCGCGCCGGGTAGGAGCTTACGAACGCTTGGTCGGGCCAACGCCCCACCCGTTCCTCCGCTCCGGAGACCCGCAGCCTCGCGCCGGGTAGGAGCTTACGAACGCTTGGTCGGGCCAACGCCCCACCCGTTCCTCCGCTCCGGAGACCCGCAGCCTCGCGCCGGGTAGGAGCTTACGAACGCTTGGTCGGGCCAACGCCCCACCCGTTCCTCCGCTCCGGAAACCCGTAGCCTCGCACCGGGTAGGAGCTTACGAACGCTTGGTCGGGCCAACGCCCCACCCGTTCCTCTGCTCCGGAGACCCGCAGCCTCGCGCCGGGTAGGAGCTTACGAACGCTTGGTCGGGCCAACGCCCCACCCGTTCCTTCGCTCCGAAGACCCGCAGCCTCGCACCGGTAGGAGCTACTTAACGCTTGGTCGGGCCAACGCCCCACCCGTTCCTCTGCTCCGGAGACCCGCAGCCTCGCGCCGGGTAGGAGCTTACGAACGCTTGGTCGGGCCAACGCCCCACCCGTTCCTTCGCTCCGAAGACCCGCAGCCTTGCGCCGGGTAGGAGCTTACGAACGCTTGGTTGGGCCAACGCCCCACCCGTTCCTCCGCTCCGGAGACCCGCAGCCTGGCGCCGGGTAGGAGCTTACGAATACTTGGTCGGGCCAACGCCCCACCCGTTCCTCCGCTCCGGAGACCCGCAGCCTCGCGCCGGGTAGGAGCCTACGAACGCTTGGCCGGGCCAACGCCCCACACGTTCCTCCGTTCCGGAGACCCGTAGCCTCGCGCCGGGTAGGAGCTTACGAACGCTTGTTTGGGCCAACGCCCCACCCGTTCCTCCGCTCCGAAGACCCGTAGCCTCGCGCCGGGTAGGAGCTTACGAACGCTTGGCCGGGCCAACGCCCCACCCGTTCCTCCGCTCCGGAGACCCGCAGCCTCGCGCCGGGTAGGAGTCTATGGATGTAGAATAAGGCCAACGACCTACCCGTCCAACCGTCCTCAATGCTCGGGGCTACGACCCAAGACGGATGTGGAAAAGTTAGGCTAAAGCTTAACCTTCCCTGAATGAGCTCCCACGGCCCGGGGCTCAGCCCCGAGAGGAACTTAACGAGCGATGGGTTAAGCTTGTGCCTTGTTTCGACCCTCCGAGGAACCCAAGGTCCCACCCCAGCCCACGGCTAAAAACCCCCGAAAAAACCCCGTGAACAGGCCGATGACCATGACATCGTCCTGTTCCATGTGTAATCGGAACCCTCAGATCCCTAGGCAATAACGACCGCTGGAACATTATGACACGACAAGCTTCAAAAATATCAAAATGGATGATCACGTTGCTGATCCACGTCTCGAGAATGAAGCAGGAACGACAAAAGAAGATAAAAGAAGCGGTATAGAAAATGATATTCTTTTTATATATCGGTACCGCCGGAGGTAGGGTCCATTACATATACACCCACTTTACTCGTCATACGCACGGTGTACTGCTGCGACAAGAGCGTCCGTCACCTCGTAGAGTTGCGGGAACGCCGCCACCAGAAGGTGAACGCCTGAAATGTCGCGAGCAATGGCCTCCTGCCGCGCCAGCTCTTCCAGGGCCAAATCATATTCCAGCCAGAGCTCATCTACTTCGTTGACCAACGCTGGTGGGGGTGGCGGAGCCTCGTCGCCGAAGTTAAAAACCAAGGGGGGCACCTCGCCGTCGGTAGGGAGTGGAGCTTGGCCATCCATCTTGGAGGATTGGGTGCTAAGAGGAGCTGCCAGGAAGAATAAAGTATGAAGGGAGAGAGAGAATGCTCGAGGGGACCCTAAACGACGCTATCATTATGCATATATACACCACGGAAGCAACGAAGTTCGAGGAACTAAAGTAAATATAAACTCAGGAAGCCAAAGAGATGAGAAGGCGGAAAGTCTGAAGTAAATGCAGCACGATAATCCAAAGCATTCACATTCCCGGAGCCAGTGAAGGATATAGCGATAATGCGAGAAGCAGACAAACTAAGTGGATGGCGGTTTTCCCGCTCCCTTCGCTAACTCGACCATCGAAGCCCGGGCACGACGTACTGATTCCTTCGCAACACTGTCGCCATGCTGCTTCCAAAAATCTGACATAAAGCTCGAAGATAACCGGGACGCAGCGGCGGAGGGCTTCACAGATGGAAGAATGTCACCGAACCCGGGCGAAGATGTAGCAGCGGAGGGAAAACCGAAATGTTCGCGAACATGCGCGCACCCCTTCGCCTCTAACAATTGAGCAATCTTCACAGAGCCTAGCCTCGCGCAGTAATCGCCGAAGCTCAACGCCGAGTCCCCGAAAATCTTAGTAGACTTCTTAAGAAAAGAAATAGCTTCCAGGTGTGAAGGGGGAATGCGGCTCGGAGGTGCGTCAATGCCAAATCGAGGAAGCTGTTGTAAAAAGGCCTCAGTCACTCCATGAACTGCGGAAGCAATGGAGTCCATTTCCTTCCGAATTGCTTCGTAACTTTCCTCCGCACGTTGAGCGTTGCGAAGGTGCATCTGAGCCTCGCCACACGCCATGAAATGAGAAGGGAACTCCTCCGCTTGCTTCTTCAACATATTCTTGGCCTCATCCGCCACAGCCAAGAGGCCCTTTAATTCTTCTATGCGATCTTCCTTCTTTTTCTCATTCCGCTCGGCTGCTAAGCGAGCCCGTACTTCCTCGGCCAGGCAGCTCCGCATCATGGAAATAGCCCCTTCGAGTTCGGCGTTCTTCGCCGCCAAATCCTGGCTCTGTGCTACCTCGACTTGGGCCCTAGCCAAGGATTCACTAGAGCTGCGGAGCGCCTCTGACAAATAGGCCTTCTCCGCCTCCAGCTCCTTGACTCGCTTCTTAGCCGCCTCACAATACTGAACCCCTTCGTTAAATTTATCAAAATACGCCCGAAAGCGGCGAACCATCTCTGAAGCCACGACAGCCCCTTGTAAAAGAGACATCACGGGGTGAGGAAGCTGCCAACAGGGACACAGAGATAAATGAAAACAACAAAAATAAATAAACACCTTTAGGTGATGGTCCATCGACATCTCGCAAAGGGCAAGATCGTTAACCTCTCCAAATAAATTTATGGATTTGCTATAAGGAGAAAAGGCGGCGCGCATTTTCTTCAGAGTGGGGTCCGTAGTTGTCCCCCCTCCGAAATCCGAAGCCACAAAACTTGACAGATCGAACCTGACGAAGGAAGAACCAGAGTCGCTTCTGTGGGTCGATCGACACGAGGATAAAGCCCCTCCACCTAAGGAAGGAGCATCCTGGGGAATAGCACCCGCGGGGATCATATCCCCCTCCTTCGCGCGAGCCAGAGGAATCGGAGGTACCTCGTCCCGGTCCTGCTATGATGGCTCTAAAGTTTTCCCCGCCTCCACGCCATCACCCCCTGCACTAGCTTCGTCAAGCCCTAGAAAGACATCATACCCTAACGAGCTGGCAGGAAAAGTGTCAGGGGTAAGACCTTCTGCCCCTACGGGGGTATCGGGGGTAGAAATGTTTAGCTGAAGGTCGCGGACTTCAGCAGCCGGCAATTTCGACAGCCCGCCCGAAGGAGCGCAAATTTCTTCCGCCACCCCGCCAGCCGCATTTCCAGGCGATCCTAGCGCATCTTCCATGACCGAAGTATCACCTTTGTCGTCGCCAACCAAATCAACAAGATCGACACCAGGAATGGCCAAGAAAGAATATCCTGGGGATTGTCCTCCGTCAGCTTGCTTGCTCGCTGAAGAAGTCAGAACAGGGACCGGGAGTGCCATATCTGACGAAAACGGAATGGGAGCAGTCTCAGGCAATCCCGCCTCAGAGGCAGGGGCTAGAATCCGGGAAGGAGCGAGGGGCTCAGCCCCAACTGAAGAATGTGGCCCAGCCATAGCATCACGACCGGGCGGAGGACTCGAAGCGAGAGGTGTCCCTGGGGATTCAATCTCGTCGATCGCCGGCAATGTTCCAGAAGGCCCGCGGCACTAACCGGGTTAGATGGAGCCGGCGGTGACAGAGACGTGGCGGCAATAGATCCAGAGGAATCACCTTCGTCACTGGACTCCTCGTTCCAGTCCGCCTCATCATCATCATCGTCTTCTGAACCTCCACTTCCACCGGAAGTATTGGTGGCCTGAGGTGGCGCAGGACAAGTCAATCTTGCTCGCTTCGCGGGACGAGGGGAACCCGCTGATCCTCTGGGATGAGGGGCAGCTCGAAGCCCCCATTCAGCGAAGCGAGAGCACCGTTTGGCCCCAATGGCACTCATGGCAGCCTCGTATTCGGCCATCTTGCACGGTCCAAGGAGTCCACGAGCCAATTTCTCCGCGGCTCCGCGTCCTAACTCCTGCATCCCCTCGGGCCGGACCACGGAAATTACCCCCCGGGGGACCAGTCCAAAGCAACTGCAGGATTCCTCGCTAAAGGATCGATGCGACATAAACAATACTCTTCCACCAGGTCGCGCATAGAGCTTTGGTGTCGAAGGGCCCTCAGGAAATTGAGCAGTCGGGCCTCCTCTGTGGTCGCGTCCCAATTTGGTGATCGGATAGTCCTCACAGGCCCCAGAGAAGTGCGAAGAGGGGAGTCCGAGCCATCTAGCTCCTGATAGTACCATCGGTGCATCCAACCGGACTCCCATTTACCTTTAGCGGCAGCCACGGGGATCTCTTTGGCCAAAGATCTCTTCGTCTGGAAGTTTAAGGAGCCGAAGCAAGATCGGTGGTCCTCCTCTCCAACCCGATGAAACTTAGGCTGCCAGAATGCATCCTCTATAAGAGAAAACAAACGGCCAGTCAATCTGAATCCGCCGGCTCGAAACGCCCAATCTAGCACCGCCACCCGGACGATCGCGTTCGGAGTGAGTTGCAAAAGCTCCGCTTGAAAAGCCCGCAGTATGGATCCCACCAGAGGGGAAGCAGGGAATCGAAGTCCGGCTTCTAAGAAGGCGGCAAACACAACCGCCTCCGTAGCTCGCGGACGGGGGACTTCATCCTCGCCGGGAGAACGCATAGATGTGCGAGCTATGCCAAAGTTTCGGGCCATAAGATCTAGCTCGTCGGAAGTCAAGATAGAGCGTCCCAAAGAGGGGGACAAAGCTCCAGCGTCCCTCTCGCTTAAAACCAACTTCGCCCGAGGGGCGCGTCGAGGACCCATTGGATGGAAAAGGTTAACGGTGAAGAAGAAGAGGATGGAGCTAGGAGGAGCAAAAAAATGCCAGAAAGCTTAGTGGAATAAGCCCAACGAAACCCCCCACCACTACCTTTAGCCTCTATCAAAAGGAAACCGCTTGTCTTCCCCTCATTCTTTGTCTAACTGTCGATCCCATACACGGCGCCCATCAAACCGAAAGGAAGCAAAGAAGGGGAGCGTTTAGAAAAATTACGTAAGGGTTGCACCGTGTTCGAGGAACTCTGAGGGGAACCACGCACCCACTGATAGGATAGCCTGTTTCACGAGTACCAATCCATAAATCGAAAAAGAGGGCCCTCCTTCATACACCCGAACAGATGATGGATAATACTTGGGCTTCGAATAACATTGCTGAGGATAAGATGAAATCAATCCGCAGCCATGCGGGGCTACTGTAGTGGTTCAGGTACAGAGTCCAGCCCATTATATCCCGGGTCATCGGGTGGATGAAGCACGGCCCATGTTTCGTCCGAAGCAAAGCGGTAAAAACAAAGCACTGCTTCGCCCGACCACACGAAGCGGAGCAGAAAGTGTGCGGAGCGAAGCAGAATAGCAGGAAAGGCCGCGAAGAAAAGCACCCTCGCAGTCCACGTAAATACACCCGACAACACGATCAAATAAATCTGATACCCTGCAAAAAATGACAAGACTCTGTCAGGACCGGTCGGGAAGGGCCAAGGGGGACACGCACTCGGGGACAGCTTCTCCATGTTCCCCTCCTATAAAAAGGGGAGAAAGAGCCCACAGAAAAAAAACAACACACCCGAGTGGTCACAACCACAACACCTAGTTAGCTCATGTGAGGGTTGTAGGCAACTAAAACATGATAATGATGCTATTGAAGTTAAGTGTGCTGAACTTACTAAGGACTTACGAGCTAAGTCACAAAATGGTTGCTTCCTGTGTGTTGGGGTTAAGGAGGATGTCGATAAAATTCATATCAAGCTTAGGAAGAAGTTAGAGGACCACGTTGGTAGAATTAGAAATGCTCATTATGTTTCCTGTGAGGCCCTCAAGATTGAGGCAGCCGTGCATAGGGAGAGATATGCACGTGCTGTTTGTTCTTCTCCTTTTGGCTCTTCTTCTACTCCTTCCCCTGCTATTCACGTACCTCACTTCTCTAGAAGTGTCAGTATCTTATGAGCACTCTCAAAAAATTTGTTGGAGGTAAGAAGAAGCTCAATCTCATCCTAGACCAATCCAAAATTAGCAGATTCAATTAAGGTCTAGGGTTTGACCACTTGGAGCACGCATGGGCGCATCCGCCTACAATTGTGCGCACCTCCAAGAGTGGAGAGATTGTGGTTGCTCCACACACAAGCACCATCGTGTTTAGGTTAGCTAGCATGATCCACGGGATCTCTGATGAGAAGGTGACACCACCTGCAGCTTCAGCCTCCAGTAAGGCGAAGTATACCTGTACCTTCTGTCAGAAGGATGGACACCTTGCTGACTTCTACTTCAGACACGCCAAGATCACTCGGCGTGAGCGTGTTCGTGCTCTTAGGGGTATTCAGGGTCATTTCTAGACTCTGAGTGTTCCTTAGGCACACACTGCTTCAGACAGGTTATAGAGTCTTCTGTTCTTGTACAGCATACAGGGGCTTGGTTTTCAGCCTTCTACCTCTGGTTTTCTCTCCGGAGCTATCCTGAGTCAGTTTTTTCATCATCCTCATGATATTCCTCATTTCTTCCATCGAGGTGGATATCAGCAGCGTGAGTTTGCTTCCTCTAGCTGGAGGTCTAGCAGTAGCACTAGGATGGTCTGGCCTTTACATGTCGGTAGACCAACCCAGCACCTGTTCCCAAACGTCCTATAGGAGCGATTTCTGATTTGGTAAGAGTAGAATCACGGAGAGGTGCTATATCGCATTCTTCTGCTTCGTTGACTGGTTCTTCTGCTCAGGTGACTCGGTTTTGGGTTCCTAGATCTGCACTGATTTGTCCCCGTGCTGAGCTGTCTAGTCTTCGCTCTCTTTGATTTAGGTTCATGGGACAGGGAAGGGAGAGGTTTGGATCGTAGAATCCAGCTATTCTTGTCATATGACCAGAGACTCCTGCTGTTTTTCTTCCCTAGTCCGAGCTCCAAGTGATGAGTCGATCACCTTTGGGGATGCTTCGTCAGGTAGAGTCGTAGCTAAAGGTACCGTTTGCATTAATGATCATTTCATTCTTAAGGACGTTGCCTTAGTTAGTAAGCTGCAGTACATTTTGTTTTCTGTTTCTCAGCTTATCGATGACGATTTTGAGGTAAACTTTAAGGGTAGCGCCTGTAGGATCCTCGGTTCTTCTAGGAGTTAGTTTGTGGGTTTTCTAGATTTGGGAGAATCTTTTGTGCTGATTTTTTTGCTTCTTCTAAAGACACTCTCCATTGTTTGATTGCCTCAGAGTCCTGTGATCTCTCCTTCTGGCAAAGGAGACTTAGTCACATAGGCTTTGATCATTTGACCCAAGTTAGTGGCTATGATCTCATTCGTGGCTTGCCCAAACTAAAGATGATCAAAGATGTTGTGTGTTATCCTTGCTGACATGGCAAGATGGTTACTACTTCTCATCCCCCAGCCACCTGAGTGATGACTGATGCACCAGGACAGCTCTTGCACATGGACACTGTTGGTCCAGCAGAGTTCAAGAACTATTTTAGTAGCTTTTGTGAGGAGTTAGGCATAGAGTATCAGTTCTCTTCTCCATACATTCCTCAGCAGAATGGTGTAGTGGAGAGGAAGAATAGGACCCTGGTAGAGATGGCCAGGAAGATACTAAATGAGTACAATACTCCTAGGAAGTTTTTGGCTGAGGCTATAGATACAACATTCCATGTTGCCAATAGAGTTTTTCTTAGAGCACACTTGCATTGCACTTCTTACGAGTTGAGATATGGGCGAAAGCCAAGCATCTCTCATTTTCTCATTTTTGTTTGCAAGTGTTTCTTCTTAAAGTATGTGAACCTAGACAAGTTTGAGTCACGCTTTGCTGACGAGATCTTTCTAGGTTACTAGACTTCTTCCCGTAGCTATAGGATTTGGGCTGTAGATTTGGGTAGGATGATAGACCTGTGAGGTGAGTTTCGATGAGGCTAGTCCAGGTGCCCGGCCAGACATTTTAGACTCTTCTCCTCTTTCCCAGTCTATCTTTGTAAAGATGAGGATGATGGATATGAAAGCTCTTTGCCTGATCCAGTCTCCATTCCTGCCCCTAAGGTGCCTCCAGTCTCCATTTGTGCACCTTAGGGAGATCAGCCCTTACCCTCAAACTCTTCAGTATGTAGTGGCTCTGTTCCTCTTCTCCCACGAGAGGAGTAGAGGCCATTTCTACTTCTGGACCTCTCCGCCACATTCAGTAGGCTCATCCATCTGACCAGATCATTAGACATCTGTTTTAGCGAGTTACTCGCTCTAAGTCAGGTTTGTCCACTTTCTGCCTTCACACTGCCTTTGTTGCCTCTTTTGAGCCGAATGATATTTCTCATGCATTATACGATGAATATTGGATTAATGCCATGCATGAGGAACTCGAAAACTTTGAGTGGAACAAAATTTGTTAGCTTATCGAGCCACCTTCTGGACACAACATTATCGAGACCAAGTAGGTGCTCAAAAATAAGCAGAGTGAGGATGAGGGATCGGAACTAGGTTCATGGAGGAACTGAGGTTCGAGACTAGATTCAGGGAGGAATCGAGGTCTTGGTGGTCAAGGATGTTATGCGAGACGTTCGGGCTAGAGGACGGTGCACATGAAGAATGGTTAGTCACGTGAGTATGGCATGGTGGCCATACGCGTGCAAGAGTTGTTAGTCACGTGAGTATGGCTGGGTTGCCATACGCGTGCAAGAGCTGTATTTGGCCAGGTTTGGCCAAGTGGAGTTGTGTTGAATACATACTCCTTCTAGGATTAGGAGTGGGACTTCTTCTAGGATTAGGAGTAGGAATTGTATTCAGGACTCCATGTGTTTGCACTGTATAAAAAGGGGGAGGCACCTCTTGTTTATGCAATCCAGACATTGAGAGCTTAGAGCTTTGTTTTAAGGTTCGTACTCTTTTGATAGGAGTACTTTAGACAAAAGAAATAAAGATCAATTCTTCCAGATCCTTGCGTGCTACAGTAACCTCGTTACTACAGTGTTTCCTGTTTTGGTTCTTGTTTGCATGCTTGTTCTAATTCTAGATTGGTTTTTGTTCCTTGAGTTTCATCTTAAATTGATTCATCAAAAACCTTTCTAGGGTATTGATTTAGGGTTCCCCAAAGTTTAGTTGATTAATCTTTTGTCATTCTTGTTTAATCTTGAAGTTTTGGTTAGATTAATTCTCGTCATCTTTTGTCACAGCAAACTTGCAAGGTTCATAACTTTTGATCCATACGGTCGATCTAGCTGATTCTTTTTGGGTTCGATTCGTATTGGAATCTAGTTTCTGGTGTCCAACTTTCAGATCGATCCGATGGTTGGATCTCCAGGAATTCGCATTTTACCGAACATCTATCAATCTATTTTTATCGAATACGAGGCAATTATTTGGTTCCGTTTTGGTCTGAATTTTTAATAGATCAAAATTTTGGTTTTAGCTTCCGCACAATCATTCACCCCCCCTCTAATTGCTATATTCGCATACTTCGATCCTACAAGTGGTATCAGAGCAAGGTTTTTCTAATCTACCTTAACCGGTGATTAGACTAATGAATCGCTATTCGATAAAACCGTGTATGTTTGATGGTGTGGATTTTCAGTTTTGGAAGTCCAAGATGGAGGCGTTCATCCAAGCACAGGGCTTCACGATTTGGGAGAAGGTCTACAAGCCATACGAAGTCCCCGAGAACGACAACGTTAATGACGCTAATCGTGCACATGTTGAAGCAAACAGCAAGGCGCACAACTTGATCATCCAAGGCTTGGGACGCAGCGACTTTGATCGAGTGGTTCATCTTCGATCCGCATATTAGGTATGGAAATCTCTTTGTGATTACCATGAGGGTTTTAACACTGTCAAAGAGGTTCGCCAAGATATTTACAAAAAGGATTACATGCGATTTGAGATGAAACCCGGTGAGTCGCTAGATGATTTCTTTGCACGCTTTAATAAAATTCTTAGTAATTTGCGTACTGTTGGAGTTAGCTTTGATGATGCTGCTAATGCTAGACAATTGCTTGGTGCATTAGACATGTCTATTTGGGAGATGAAAGTTACATCCATTAGATAATCTACTGTTATGAGTACACTAACATTAGATGTTCTTTATTCCAAGTTGAAAACTCATGAATTAGATGTTCTTGCTAGAAAGAATGATCATAAATCAATTGCTTTGACATCTCAATCTAGCATATTTCATAATGGTGCTGCTTCAAGTTTTGCTCTATCTTTCTTGTCTTCACTAACCGATGAACAGATTGAGCAATTCCCAGAAGAAGACTTGTCACTACTGTATTCTCGCTTTAACAAAATTTCGCAGAATGTGAGAATCAGGAAGAGAAGTAGTGGTGGTCCTCCAAGATGCTATGAGTGTGGAGATCTCGACCATATTCGCACAAATTATCCTAAACTTCCAGGAAAAGCATCAAGGGGGGAGAAGGACAATGACAGAAGAAAAAAAAAGAAGAAGTTCTCTCCTAGTGATAAGAAGAAGAACTTCATCAACCGCAAAGTTGTCCATCGAGTTCTTTCCACTCTTGAACAAGTCAATTTGAGCGATGTGGATTCGGAGAGCAGCGAGGATGATGCAACTCCAAGCAAGCATGAGTTGATGGGGTTGTGTCTGATGGCCAAAAGCAGCGATAGGTTCACCGAGAACGATCATGACAGCGACTTCAATGAGGTAGATCCTTCATATGATGGATTAGCTATTGCTGTTGCTCGTCTTGGTAAATTGCTTGATAAACGTGACAAGAAAAATTAAGAAATATGATATTATTGTGGAATCATTAAATGCTGAATTTTTAGACTTAGATCTTTGATTCCAGATGACGATGCTTGCAAATCATGTGACTTAATTTGGAGTGATCTTACTTCACTTAGGAAAGAACATGCTTCCTTGTTAGAGCAAATGAATGCTAAAAATGAGAAACTTGTTAAACATGCTAGTTGTTCTACCATTGATTTGCATGATACAACTTCTTGTTCTAAATGCTCAACTCTTGAATTGAAATTGAAAGATACAAATGCTAGGGTTTCTCAATTGATTGATGATCTGCTTACACATGAGGTTCTTTCATGCTCAACTTATCGTGAGCAAAAAGGGAAGGTTGACATTCCATGCAATAATTGTCTAACTCTTGCTAAGAAAGTTGATCACTTGCAAAATTCTTTGGAACGTTTAACTAATGGCAAGAAAAACCTAAACATGATTTTGGATCAATCAAAAGTCAGCACTCAAAACAAAAGTTTAGGTTTTGATTCTTATGCTCATCATAAATCACATGCTCCCACTGTTGTTAAAACACTTGAAAGTGAAAAATTTGAAATTGTCAATGAGCTTAAGAAAACTATTTTTAAGTCTGTTGGAGTTTTATCTTCTACTATGATGAATGAAAAATGTGATTCTACTGTTAAAGCAAAACATCATGTTAAGTACACTTGCACTCGTTGTGGTAGAGATGTACATATAGTAGATTTTTGCTTTAGACTGACCAAACAACAAAAGAAAAAAAGAGTTAAGGCTAGGTCTAATTTCAGACAGGCACTCTTTGTTTCTCATTATGTCCCTAGGGTGATGCAAACACCTTTTGTTGCTAAGAACATGGGAAAAGATAAATCTGTTTTTGTGCATAAGAATGCTCGTGTTGTGCCTACTGTCGTGCGTCGTGTGCCTCAGTACTAGATTCCTAAACATCTTATTTCTAACCCCAGTACCGAGACCTCGACACTTTCTGCTTTTATGTAGACTCCTCACGCGAGGAAGGAGAATATATGGCTAGTGAATTTCGGATGCTACGTCACATGTTCAGTGATAAGATTTGGTTCTCTTTCACTCGTGCATCTCATGCTGAAAGTGTTATTTTTGAAGATGCTTCTTCTACCTCTGTTTTCGCAAAAGGCACTAGTCCAAATGGTGCAGGTGTAGGTGCATATATTCAGGGGGAGAGTATCTTTGTTCATGAAGATGATGATGATGTTGTTGAGGATGAGATAATTGGAGTTTGCTGTGATGCTGTTGAAGATGAGATAATTGGAGTTTGTTGTGTGTTTGTGTGCTCGTTTTTAAGCTTCCCCACGTGCTTCATATCGACAAGCTGTCAAGCGAATTTTCAGGTATCTCCATGGTACTCAAGATTTTGGCATTTGGCTTTCTGCTTCCTCATGCATTAGTTTAAGAGCTTTCTCTGATGCTGATTTTGGAGGATGTAGAATTGATAGAAAAAGTACATTTGGTACAAGTCATTTCTTAGGCAATTCCTTTATTGCATGGTCTTCTAAAAAACAATCTTCTGTTGCACAATCAACTGCTGAATCTAAATATGTGGCTGCTGCTAGTTGTTGTTCTCAAATTCTTTGGATAGTAGCTACACTTAAAGATTATGGGGTTAATCTGGATAGTGTTCATTTCCTTTGTGATAACACTAGTGCAATTTGCATTGCTAAAAACCCTGTGCAACATTCAAGGACAAAACATATTGACATTAGATTTCACTTTCTTAGAGATCATGTAGAAAAAGAAAATATTGTGCTTCACCATGTGGATACTGAACATCAATTGGCAAACATTTCCACAAAACCTTTGTCTTCTTCTCGTTTTACTTTTATTCGAGGAGAACTTGGGATTGTTCATCCAATGGGTTTATTTTGAGGGGGAGTTTCCTTGCCAAGTTCTTTCACTTGATGAGCTTACTTTATCATATTTCTTTATATATTATGTAATATGTGATAATCTAAATTGTTCCACTTGAACTAAAAATAACATTGCGGAATTCCTTGGTCTGATTGCCTATAGCTAAATACTCTGTAATATCTTACGCTTCTAGGCTTGATATTGAATCTTCTTGACAAATTTGGGCTATGGAACAAGTGTGTTTTCAGCTTTACTCTTTCATAAGACCTTTTAATCTCTTTTGCATGTTTACAATCAAAGAAAAGAAAAAGAAAAGGGAATCAGTAAAAAAAAGTTGTTAAAAGCAAAAGCCTCAAGTTATGTGCTTCAGCCATGCTCTCCCTAAAAAGATCAGATATATGCTTCAAGCATGCCATTCCCTCAAGATAAGATGTATGCTTCAAGCATACCACTCCAAGGAAATAAAAGAAGTATGCTTCAAGCATGCCACATGCAATTTATTGTTTAAAGATTAAATTGGTCTACTAGATTGGAGTTGAAACTATTTGCTCGCCCTGAGTTGTTAGTTACTTCAGTTTTGAGCCTTGCTTTTTTCTGCTAAGGTCTTGCTTAGTACTTGGCTATAGTTGACTGAATTGAGGTTGAGATGCATGTCATTTCCTAACTTGTTAAAATCACATCAAGTTCATGTATTTTGCATATTATGTGATATATAAGGTTATATGATCGAATGAGCTCATCTTTTCGTATCTTGGCACTCCTTTGTTTCTCTTTTGTGAAATCATTGCTGCAGGGAAGATTTTGAACATGATGTTGTTCTCTCTTTTGTATTCTTGATGAATTCATTGTCAAAGGGGGAGAAGTTTAAGGAAAAAGGGGGAGAAGTTTTTGGAATTTTGAGAATTTTGGGAGAAGTTTGGAGAATTTAGGAATTTTGGCACATTGCATATTCACACACATTTTTCTTCTTAGGGGGAGACCTTTTTCTTATTTTCACCTAGGGGGAGCTTTTCACTTTGCATATTGGCCAAAGGGGGAGTTTTTGTGTTTTTCACTTTGGCCTGTTCAAAAACTTTCTTGTGAAGTGAATGCTAATGTTCAATTCTAAGTGGTGTTGCCAATGTTTTCATCAAGGGGGAGATTGTGAAATCATGTGCTGAAAAATTGGCTTAGATTTTAATTTGCAAATGTGTTTGTGCATGCGCTGGATCAAATTCCAAAAATAATAAGGTTCGCATTGGCACCGGACCAAACCTGGAAACACAGTAAGTTTCCCATCCTGCACTGGACCGTTTCTCGCATTTACGCTGGACTAAATATTCGGTCCGCCGTGAACATGTTTTTGAGGCCTGAATTCACATCTATGCCGGACCAAATTGTTGGTCCGTGGTGAACTGCGTTTTTGACGGCTGTTTCCACGTGTACGCCGGACCAAATTTCTTTTGGTCCGCCGTGAACGTTGTTTTGAACGTTTTTGCGCTTACATGAAACCAAGAGTTTCGCATGTACGTCGGACCGAGTTTTTGGTTCGTCGTGAGTTGCGCCGGACCGGTGTTTGGTCCGACGTGAACTGATTTTTCTAGGGTTTTGAGACATGTGTGCGCCGTACCAAATGTTTGGTCCGGTGTGAATGGTTTCTTGCTCGGGGTTGTTTTTTTATGCACATGAAAATTGTTTGGTGATTGATATGTGGTTATGAAATTTGTTTGAATTTCATAATGCATGTTTTGAACTTATGCAATGCTCGTGTGAGTATTTGCATGGACTAATGTTGAGTCAAGTCGCGGACTTGTGCTCGGAATCGTTTTGTGGTTTGTTCATGTGCAGGTGTTGCTCGAGGGCGAACGTGGTCGATGATGGGATCAGAACTAGGTTCATGGAGGAACTGAGGTTCGAGACTAGATTCAGGGAGGAATCGAGGTCTTAGTGGTCAAGGATGTCATGCGGGACGTTCGGGCTAGAGGACGATGCACATGAAGAATGGTTAGTCACGTGAGTATGGCATGGTGGCCATACGCGTACAAAAGTTGTTAGTCATGTGAGTATGGCTGGGTTGCCATACACATGCAAGAGCTATATTTGGCCAGGTTAGGCCAAGTGGAGTTGTATTGAATACATACTCCTTCTAGGATTAGGATTGAGATTCTTCTAGGATTAGGAGTAGGAATTGTATTCAGGACTCTATGTGTTTGCTCTGTATAAATAGGGGGAGGCGCCTCTTGTTTATGCAATCCAGACATTGAGAGCTTAGAGCTTTGTTTTAGGGTTCGTACTCTTTTGATGGGACTACTTTAGATAAAAGAAATAAAGATCAATTCTTCCAGATCCTTGCGTGCTACAGTAACCTCGTTACTACAGTGTTTCCTGTTTTGGTTCTTGTTTGCATGCTTGTTCTAATTCTAGATCGTTTTTGTTCCTTGAGTTTCATGTTGAATTGATTCATCAAAAACCTTTCTAGGGTATTGATTTAGGGTTCCTCAAAGTTTAGTTGATTAATCTTTTGTCGTTCTTGTTTAATGTTGAAGTTTTGGTTAGATTAATTTTCGTCATCTTCTGTCATAGCAAGCTTGAGAGGTTCATAACTTTTGATCTGTAAGTCCGATCGAGCTGATTCTATTTGGGTTCGATTCATATTGGAATCTAGTTTCTCTTGTCGAAAAGTCAGATCGATCTGACGGTTGGATCTCTAGTAATTTGCATTTTACCGAATGTTTGTCAATCTATTTTTGTCGAATACGAGGCAATTATTTGGTTCCATTTTAGGATGAATTTTTAATAGATCAAAAATTTGGTTTTAGCTTCCGCACAATCATTCACCCCTCCCCCTCTGATTGCTATATTCGTATACTTCGATCCTAAAACCCGAAAAACAAAAATCTGTCCAAATGGGACAGCAGCCTTCTAACGACCATAACTTGAATTTAACAACTCCAAATCAAGTAAACAAGTACATGTTCTCAAACTACAAGAAATTTTCCATCTTTTTCTAAGTATTCGGAAAATATAATTCAGCCTCTAAGTTCCTCTAATCTGTAGATGAACATAGACACTACCAATCGCGACACAGATTGGACATCGCTCGGTAAAATGGCCATAACATTTAAACGGCTGAACAAATCTTAGTGATTTCAGTCTTCAATTAAAGATAATTCGATTATATACAACTTTCACAACAGCCGGTCCCCCAGGAAACGAATCTAAAATTCTCAAAATCGTGCCCGAAGCTGGGGATCTAATCTGCTCGAGGACAAAACGCAAGATAGATCTACTATTACCTTAATCCCCTCTAGAGACAGCACCTAATTGGAAGTTTTAGACATGAAATCCCCCATCTAAATAGCACCCAATCACCACAAGAGAACCTACAATGCTTACCTCTCCTTGAAGAATCAATGAACCGACGAAAAAACTCCTTCTCCCGACCACGGTCTCCCTCCAAACGCCAGAATCGGCAGATCCTCTCGGTTGAAAGGCTTCCCAATGGAGAGATCAATGGAAGGGAAGGTAGGGGAAGGTGTGGTAGCTATGGGGGGAAGGAGCCCTAGCTAGGGTGGAAGGGAGGGCGCAAGGGAGGGAGGGGGCGTGCGGCCAAAGGGGGGAAGGGGGCGGCCACGTAAGGAGTGGGGGGGCGCAAGCAAGTGTGGGGCTAGGGTTTGGCAGGATAACTCCCCCCGCCCCCCACATGGGCCAAATTCCCCCACTAAAGGCCCAAAACTTAATCCCCTAAGGCCCAAACACTCCCGGAAAAGCGCAAACATTCTGAAATACCAAAAACACGACCTACATTCTTACCATAATGTCACATTCTCTCCCCCTTAACAGGATTCGACCCTGAATCCTAGACACGCCACTACGCAACAACCAAAACGAAGGGAGCTAAGTTTCACTTTTCATACCTGACAAGAAATAACTATGGGTATTGCTTGAGCATGAGAGATTCCAACACCCAAGTCGCTTCTCTCTATGCCTGGTGTGACCACAGGACTTTAACAAATTTGAGGATTTTATTTTGTCAACACTCGCTCTGAATTCCTGGAACTTTTTACTGGCCGGGACTCAAAAATAAGGTGCTTAGGCTTGAAGACCCATAGCTCTAGCAATAACTCACGACAACACAAACAACATGAAACACTTCCCTCTAATAAGCCCCTAACCAAAATTCAACAAATCACCCATACAAACCGCTGCAACATCTCGTGTTCCAACTTGCAACCCAAAAACTAAGGCACAAATTTTTATCTCTTACAACTTATTGACCTCTTAACCAAGAGACCATTACCATCGAGAGGAATAACCCACTATGGCCCACTTCTTCTTCCACCACCAAACCACAATAAAACTTTTACTCCTTCTTTCCGGCCTAACTCGCACCAAAAGACAACTACCAAAGACACATATTCATAACAGAATATGTCACTTTAGTTTGTCGTAACATTAGCTGTACTCCAAGTGTTTCACCTTTACAGCTTAAACAAAAACTACCAAGGAATATAAACACTAAACGATCCTCCTAAGAAGGTTTAAACTGAGACATGGAAAAACCCCCATTACTCTCCACTCTTAAACCATTTACGATCAATGACTAACAACACCTAGGGACTTAGATCGTTACCAACCCACACTAGATTTCTCATTCTAAGAAGGTCTTTCCCTCACATTCTTCCACTCAAGGAACCAGGACAAAAAGTATAATCCTTTAATACACTCAACCATATACCAAAAATATTCATTCTCTTATCACATGCTTGAACGCAAAAGAAATCTCAATTCTCTTTAACACAATGAACGACAATCACCATCTTTAAACCAAGGCGCTAAAATTCACATACATGAGAACTCAACTTGAAAGAGGAACACCATAAAACAAAAGCACCAAGATTTACCTCGGGGAGAAACTCTATTTTAAAAGAGAAACACCGCATAAATCTTTTACAAATGCATTTCACTTTTACCAAAGAAGATCATCTTAGTTTTACCAAAACCAAGAAATTTGAGAAAGTGAAAACCTATCAAGGCATCAATCACTTCCATGCAACAACCATCTCTTTTTCTTAAAAGAAAGCGGGACTCACTTCCCAACAGAAAAACTGGTTCATCTACGAATATCATTTATGACACAACCAGAAGAATCACCTTTAAGAAACACTCTCAAACACCTCACACAACAAACACAACTCTAGCCAAAATAGAAATACAAATATTTCCAGATCAAGAGCTTCCAAAACATTACATTGGGTTTACTTGTTTTCTTTAACTCATAGTACAACAGATGACTCATTTGTACGCTAAAGAGCGCAATACAACCATACACCCTTTGATGGTAGATCCCACAATCAACACCTAAGCTAACTTTCTTGGAAACACAAATGAATGACGTTACTCAACGAAATAAATCATCCCAAAACCATCACATTTTATGTCAGAGTTAATCATTCTTCATCCACATTTTCAAGCCTCAAAGTTAAATCCAAGTTTGGAAACATTCATACTAATGTAGGGACGCTCTAATACCCATAGTACGGAATGCCATAGCCAAAAGGTAACTCATCCAAACGACCATATGATCAAACCAATCCATATACATTTAAACATAAGATCAGCATTGTGCTCGCTCTGATACCAACTGTAACACCTCGGCACCTATTGTGCCCAGAATGTCACCACGAGAACAACACTAGCAACCAGATAGTCAATAAAGAATTAAATTACAGCACTACACTTGCTAATTAATCAAAAATTCGGCAGCATGTCCTCTATTTTTTTCATGGTTATAAGCAACATTAATCAACTCATACCACAATAGCATAATAGATGACAACTACCACATGATAAATAAGGATTTCAACGGCAATTCATAGCAAGGATATAAACTTAAATATCATAGGAACAGTGATGAAAGAAACATTCAAGCATGGTAACCACGATGACAATAGCTAAATTACAGTTCAATAGAGTAAGCCTTCACAAAGGAAATATGGGTACATAAACATTGTCTATTGGAGTGATGATAAGTGCAATGGTGGATCTAGTTCCCCTTCCCAAATGCCGTGATCATGGTACCTAAAAAAAACATTAAACAACAAGCGTGAGTTCAACACTCAGCAAAGTGTACTGCAATGGAAACAAATTAAAAACAGTTAACATACATACATTCTTCAGATCACAAACCATGGGGAACAATTCATAAAAAAACTTCTTCATTCATATTCTCATTTATAAAATGCAATGCCTCACTCTTTGCTTACCTCTCCTTGAAGAATCAATGAACCGACGAAAAACCTCCTTCTCCTGGCCACGGTCTCCCTCCAAACGCCGAAATCGCCGGATCCTCTCGGTTGAAAGGCTTCCCAACGGAGAGATCAATGGAAGGGAAGGTAGGGGAAGGTGTGGCAGCTATGGGGGGGAAGGAACCCTAGCTAGGGCCGGCTTGGGTGGAGGGGAGGGCGCAAGGGAGGGGGGCATGCGGCCAAAGGGGGGAAGGGGGGGTGGCTATGCAAGGAGTTGGGGGGAGGGGGCACAAGCAATGGTGGGGCTAGGGTTTGGCAGGAACCCCCCCCCCACCCACATGGGCCAAAATCCCCCACTGAAGGCCCAAAACTCAATCCCCCAAAGCCCAAACACTCCCGGAAAAGCTCAAACACTCTGAAATACCAAAAACACAACCTAAACTCTTACCGTAATGTCACACAAGTAATCCTTGCCTGATAAAGTCACAAAATATAAATCCATACAACTTGAGTTATTTCAGAATTTGACACTCAATTTGCAAGCCTTTCAGCTCATTTGGATGACATATGGGACCGTCTGTGTGTATGACAGTGAACCAGAGTGTCAAATTCCGAAATGCGAATTTTAAAGTGTGTCAAATTCTGAAAACTCTCATACAACTTAGGTTTTGCACAAAACTATAATAACTTCTTTCAAGCTCGGAGAAAGACAAACACAAGAATAAAACAATAATTTGTCCTCGCAAAGCAACCAATAAAGACGCAACAATAAACTCTCCGATCTATGACGTATTTAAACAACAACTCTTCCCTACGAGAGGTTCTTAAACCTCTGATGGTGGCTCTACCCGGCCACACCCACAACCAAGGCCCTTACCATGGCCAAAAGAGCATGACCGAACCCCTTTAGCACAACTATTTCACATACACACCTTTATTCACTTAGCTCTTTCATAAACATAGCAATAAATGTCATCATAACATCATGCTTCATCAGAACATAACATTCCTCATCAAAGATCAAATAAAACATTAAAGCGTAATGCAATGATGAACCATTACCCAACCTACTGTGCTCCAAGTGCGTCAAATTTTAAATTAATTAATTCACCTATATCCAGTTTTAAGTTTATTGTCCTATGGCAAAATTTTAAAGTATGGACCTACGCTTTGTTTCTAGATTATCCCAAATCAAAATTTTAGTTGACCCTATGGTATTTCACTAATTTTATACACCACGGACCTAAAGCCCGCTCTGATACCAACTGTAACATCCCGGCACCTATTGTGCCCAGAATGTCACACAAAGAGCAATACTAACAACCAAATAGCAATAATATAAGTAAATTACAGCAACTACCTTAGTTGTTTAAACAAAATTTCAGTAACAGGTAATCTTTTTAACAAGGTTTAAAAAGCATCAACAATAGTTTCATAGCACAACAGAATAATGAAAGATAACAACAATGTTGTAAATCAAGGATTTCAGAACCATCTCATGACAAGAACATAAATTTAATCCTCACATGAATGATTATGGAATGAACAATTAACCACGACAACCAACACGATATAAACCACAATATAGTTCAATAACGTAAACCAACACAAGGTGGATCAATTATGAATTCATCTAGTGAAATGACGCTAAGTGAAGTGGTGATTTTATCTCCCTTTTCCAAATGTCGTATTCATGGTACCTAAAAAACATTAAACAACAAGCGTGAGTTCATCACTCAACAAAGTGTATTGCAATGAGAGACAAGGCATAAACATGTAACAACAAGCGTGAGTCCACGAAGGAAAATTTCTTTCTTTTTTTGGAATATTACATTCTATCCTCCCCCCTTAATAGAATTTGACCTCGGATTATTTACTTGCCAAACCACACTATAACATAACTGAATATAGAAATAAACCAACTCACAAACACGACATAAAATAACTTTAAATACTTCCCACGCATGTGAGACTCCAATTCTTAGGTCACTTCCCACTCAGGCTGAGGTGACCAATGCACCTTGACATGCTCTAACTTCCTATGCTTCAATACCTGCTCTGACTTTCCTAGTATCCACTTTGGTCGGGACTCGAATGTGAGATCTTGCTTGATAACCAACGAGTCTTAGTGATACCCCATGCTCTGGATCTTGCAATGATTTCCTCAATAAGGACACATGGAATGTATTGTGCACTCATTGCAAGGATTCAAGACGTTCTAGATGATAAGCCAACTTGTCAATTCATGCCACTATCAAAAACGGTGTGACATATCTCAGACTAAGCTTTCCTTTGGCACTAAGCGTATAACCCCCTTAAACCGATGACACTTTTCAAGAAAACCTGGTACCAGTATCTAATCCCAAGTCCAATTCCCTCTTCGCCTCATCCATATAACTATAATTTCCGTTCTCAACTCCTCTACTCATGGTTGGCCAAACTCAAGATTAGAATAACAACACAAGACAATGTACTTCAACATACTTTTATCCTTTTTCTGACTGAATCACAATGGGATAGCCCACTACCGCACACTTTTTTTCTACAAACATGGGTCAAAATTGGTTTGATTCTTTCCCTATCGGCCCCAAATCCCAGTAATCTGCAATACATCAGTGCATCAAAATCGATATGAAAGAAGAAGAAGCCCCCTGAGCTGAACCCTGGGTAGGGATCCGCTTCGGGCATTGTTAAAAACAAGAATCCAAATCATAGTTATCAATATCGGTACATACCGGCCGATATGTTCTATGTACCGTACGAAGTAGCCCTATATACCGTACCAGCCTCGATACTAGTCAATACCGGTCAAACCGGTCTGATACCAATTAATACCGACTCAATTCCAATCAATACAAGTCATACCGATGGAATTGATAATATGATATATTGAATTATATGTTATGTTTGATAGTTTTACTATGTGTTTAGAATAATATTCTAAGTGAACTTTAGTGTACATATAATTAAACATATATATCCTTATAAATATATACTATTATACTAAATCCGAAACAGTACGCCGGTATAGACCGGTACCAGAATGTATCATTTCAAGAGCTAAATTGGTATGATCTTTGGTACGATATTGACTAGTTTGATCCAAATATTCCAGGCGTTGAAAACGGTAGACATATATGTGTACATATATACATCTCTTCAATGGCCACGATCTAATAGCAACAGTACAAGTACTCAATCGGTGAACGGTGTCACCACGAAGGTTATCATATGCCAAGCTTGTTATCTCTTGGAAGCGATAAGGTACAACGTACAAAACACAAGACACGCACCAAGCTTAGGAAAACTGTTCCCCAAACCGAAGCGCATGAGTGCAGCGCGGCGCGCTTGATCACACCCAGCTTCTGCCCTGCCTTCCGTATATATAACCAGATTTTTTTTTTTTTTTTGCGCAATGGCGATCGAAGCAGCTCGTAGGAGGATTCTGACCGGCGCATCGAGTTGGTTTATTCGATGGGTCTCAAGGTCTATCTGCTGTTCTGTTCAGTTGCGCCTCCTTGAACCAGCGTGGTGCTCGTCCTCGTCGGAGAAGCCGAACTCGGCGGTGGAGAGGTCGTTGGCGAACGCCATCCGCCGAAACAGCTCGATGTCCGCTGAGTACTGGCTGGAGTCGTACGCCGTGCTCTGCCCGAGCTTGACGCCGTTGGTCAGGTCCGTCGAGCTCCCGTACACGTCCAGCGATCGCCACACCTAATTCCATAAAAACAAGTGTTGGCAAGTTTGTCTCCGTGTTCTCAAAGAAAAAGGAACGAACAGCAGTCCAGTGATGCTGAAAACCTGTAATGATTCAGCATTGACACAATTAGTTAAGCTTGACAGGATCAATTACCTGCACCATCCTCGGTCTCTTGGCGACGGAGTGGCGAATGCAAGCGGCCGCCGCCTCCACCATCCTTCGCATCTCGGTCTTGGAGTACCTGCACTCCAGTGCAGGGTCAGCGATTTCTCTGAAGTCGTCCGTCTCCAAGGCGTTCACGAGGAGAGGCCGAGCCTGCAAGGCAGATTTGGCACATGCAGGAAGATGATCAGCAGTGATAAGCCTGCAGTAACGCAAGATAAAATTGAAGATTTCCCATCCCACTAAACAGCACAAGCACGTACCCATTCAACCAAGCTTTCTTCTCCTAGGGGTTGAGACGCGTCCACAGGCTTCCGCCCAGTGATAAGCTCCAGGAGCACCACTCCAAACGAAAACACGTCGGATCTGTCCGTCAGTTTCCCGCTTGATGCGTACTCTGGTGCCATGTACCTGTTTATTAATTTGACAGTCAGAAATGGATTTGGCGGCAGTTTCAAACTTTCAATTCAGAGGACAAGGCATTTTTTCTGAGCAAAATACAGGCCAGGCCAGTAGTCCAAAACCAGTAATCGAACCAATTAAGATGTCGGTATAGCCCAAGCAGATACTGCTGACTTTGAATACACACTGCATAATCTGCGTTAGCAAGAAGCTGCTTACCCGAACGTGCCCATCACGCGCGTGGAGATATGAGTCAGCGAATCGTTGGTCAATTTTGCAAGGCCAAAATCTGCAACCTGATTTTATTTCCCCAATCGAAGTTAAGAAACGAAACGGAAATCAATCGTCAGCAAATGGAAGGCCCACGGAAATTCAGAAGCAAGCATTGGTGCGAGGAATTTAATTTGTTCTGCAAACCTTTGCCTCGAAGGCGTCATCCAAGAGAATGTTGGCCGACTTGATGTCCCTATGTATGATCCTAGGATGGCCTGCGAAAGTACAAAGACAAGTTGTTAAAACAGTCACTTACACTGAACAAGACACGAGAAATTGTCACGTACAGTCTTCGTGCAAGTAGGTCAGTCCACGGGCTGACCCGATTGCAATCTTCATCCGCTTCGGCCAATCCATCAAGGGAAGTCCTTTTCCTGTAGATCACATTCACAAATTCATGCGACGCAGTCGCGCAAGACGTACACGTGACGTGCAAATTCATACGAGGAAGGAAAGTGAGAGCAAGATCGATCTAGGCTGACCGTGCAGGTGGTGCTCGAGCGTCTTGTTGGAGACGAACTCGTAGACGAGGAGACGGTGGTGCTCGGTGACACAGTACCCGACGAGCGTGACGAGGTGGCGGTGGTGGATGCGGCTGATGATTTCCACCTCGGCGCGGAACTCCTTCTCCCCCTGCCCGCCGCCCACCTTGAGCTGCTTTACCGCCACGCGCCGCCCGTCGCCTAGCGCGCCCATGTACACCTTCCCGAACCCGCCCTCGCCGATCACGTTCTCCGCCAAGAACCCGCCGGTGATGCCCGCCAGCTCGTCGTACGTGAACCACGACTTGGACCCCGAGATGTCGTACGAGCTCGTCCCGCTCGGCGATGCCGCCGGCCCGTTCGACGGGTGATACACGTCCGGCGACACCACACCTGCATGCACGCGCGTATCACATGACATACGTATCGTATACACGAGGACACATATGAGCAACGCAAATGCGGGGCCAACTTGTTGGTGGACACTAACGTTCCGGCACGACGATGGTGTTCTTGCGCGTGTGTTTGTTCATCTGGGCAGGCCGCTTCTTCCCCCTGTTGTTGAAGCACGCGAACATGAACAGCGAGGCCAATGCCAGGAGGAACCCGGCCACGGCTACCCCAACGAGCACCCCGCTCGGCACGTTGCCACCCGAGCCTCCCGCCGGTGGAGCCAGAGGCCGAGCAGTCGCCGTGCCCACCGTGGGATCGGGAGGAGTCCGCCACGTGCCAACAGGAGGTCCGGAGCCTGGCATTATCACCGTCACGCCCATTGGTGGAGGCAGCATTTGCGAGGTAGAGGAAGGGGTCGCCGGACCCGGAGGCGCCTGAGCTGGGGTGACTGGCGGCGACGGTGGTGTTCCTGCCTCGTTGGGAGGTGTCGAAGCCGACTGCCCGTCGGGAGGAGGTGAAGTCGTTGGGGTCGCTGGTGCGGTGTACTCTGATTGCCAAGGTGGTGGCGACGCTGGTGGTGATTGCTCCGATGGCGGTGTCGATGCCTCAGGCGACGGCGGTGTTGATGACGCAGGCGGCGGAGACGAATGTTGCGGAGGTGGAGACGGGGACGATGTCGGGGTAGAAGAGTGAGGAGGCGAAACCGGAGGAGGTGATCCGGTCGTCACGGGAGGTTCTGTTACCAAAGATTGTTCGAACGGCGAAATCGGACTGTGGTTGCGGCTGGCAGGTGCCGGAGGAGGCGGAGATGGTGTGGCTGGCGGGGGCGGAGGCTGAGGAGGCGACGGTGTCGGCGGCGGAGGAGAAGACGATGCCGTCGGCGGCCGAGGAGACAACGATGCCGTCGGCGGCGGAGGAGAAGACGATGCCGGCGGCGGCGGAGGAGAAGACGATGCCGGCGGCGGCGGAGGAGAAGACGATGCCGGCGGCGGCGGCGGCGGCGGCGGCGGCGGCGAGACCGACGACTGAGGCGGGGGCGCAGGCGGACCCCCCGCGGGGGCGGAGGCCAAGTGTTCGGCGGATGCCATGAGGACGCGCGGCATTACACAGCCGCGCGTTCAACTGAGTCGCCGCCGATGCCGACGCGTTCCGAGGACCCCCTACAGAAGCAAGAATGGCATCTCGCGCGTCGGCGTGGGCGGCAGCCGGGCTCTCACACCGGCATTGGTACGTGCGGCAGATGGAAGCAACGTGGGGGCGCGCGCCAAGGGAGACGACGGAATGCGCCCCGCCTTGCCAAGAAGACGGGCGCGGTGTAATGTCGTTGTGCCTTTTCCGTTTTCCTCTGTGAGATTTTTCTTTTTTGCCGTGTTTTTTGTCTTGCTTTTCTTGGATGGGTGGAGGAACAGCGCAGCTGCAAGGGTCGTCGAGAAATCAGGGCGGCCGTACGAGGAAACCAACCTGATTGTTTTAAGCTCACGAGGAAGGACACCGCAATGTCGCTGCTCCCCAGCTAGACTTTTTAACTGCTAACCTCTCTATGTATTGGTCGGAAATGCCGATCTGAACCTGTGTTCGTGCATCTCCACCCCTCCCTTGATGCATTGAGATCCGTGCTCAAAGAGTTTCGAAAACAGTAATGTCCTGTTAGCAAACTTAATTGTCCCAATCAACTCCTAACATTCCCTACTGTCCGTTTGAAATTGAATGCCGGGAATTGCTAAATACCACTGAAGTATTTTTTTTTTGTAAGCACTCTTTTTTTTTTTGTCTATAAAGTACTCGAACAGGAGGATAGGACGCAAATTGAATCCATTATTGGATCTAGACGTAAAGGATCACAATTTGAATGGTATTTAGCTATAAAAGACTCACATGCACTGTGTACTATTTTTTAGGGAAACATATGCATGGTACACCAAAGCATACTACTCGCTCCTAGAAAATTGTAGGGCGTATTTGGGAGGAGCTCAAAGACCAATGACCAGCGCAATTTTACCAGAATGCTCATAATTATCTAGCCATGCTGCCCTGCATTAACCACCCTGCCTACTGTCGCAGTACTTAGTTGGGATTTGATAAACACCATCCAGATGTTTTTGTTTGCTGAAATCATTCAAATCAGGGAGCATTGGATCATTTTTGAGATTCGGGAGTATCGATTACATCCGATCTTATGATTTGATCTAACGGTTAAATTTTTAATCCTACGGTCTAAAATTTGGATGTTATTTAAAATAAAAACATCCGAAAGATACCTATCAGGGCAGATTTGGGCCTATGGCTAGGTGGGCTACAGTCCGGGGCTTAGCATTGTATCCCTATGTATATATGTTAAGGCAGTTAAGCCCAATATATGAGCATAGCAGCCCAGCCTAGGTCCTGCTGGCCGTTTTTTGGGCCGCGTGTGGTGATCGCGTCGCTAGTGATCGCATCGCTTCAGCTACGTGATGCGCGTCGGTTCGTCTCCAAGACTCCAACTTTTTGATCTGCTGCAACTTTTCTTTCTTTGTTTACTAGTTATATGCCCGTGCGTTGCTACGAAAAACAAAATTGATAACGAAAAATAAAGATTAAAAAATAAAAAAAATACTATTTCATAAGATCAAACATCTATCTTTAACGCTTCGCTTCTTACAAAAGCTGGCTAATTAAAGCAACGCTTCGTTTCTTGCGTAGGGCAATTAAACAGGGCAATTAAGTAGGGCAATTAAGCAGGACAATTAATGTGACGTGGGAAGAAACTCTCACTTTATATAGTAGAGATTTGCTCCCGCAGACCCGCACTGTGCCGTTGGAGAGCTTCTCGAATTGTTGGGTAGGACTGTAGGAGAGGTTACTATCATCTGGTTGTTAATTTGTTATAGCCAGTTTAATGAACACAGGTGTTTACCTTCCATGCTCTATTAGTCTATTAGTCATCTTCATCTAGTCTTGTACGGTTTTTGTTTGCTCAACTATTTATATGTGCACGTAGTAGAGAAATGATCTCTCATGTACTTGGCTAGCGCAACAAGGCCTGATATCTCATTTGCTGTAAGCAAATTGAGCCGGTTTACTTCTAACCCGGGAGATGATCATTGGCGTGCACTCGAAAGAGTTATGCGTTACTTGGTGGGTACAGTAAATTATGGAATACACTATACTGGGTACCCTTCAGTACTAGAGGGTTATAGTGATTCAAATTGGATCTCTGATGCTGATGAGATTAAGGCCACCAGTGGATATGTGTTTACACTTGGTGGGGGCGCTGTGTCGTGGAGGTCTTGCAAACAGACTATTTTGACACGGTCAACTATGGAGGCGAATTGATCGCATTGGATACGACCAATGTTGAGGCGAGAATGGCTACGTGAACTCTTGATGGATCTTCCGGTGGTTGAAAAACCAATACCGCCATTCTTATGAATTGTGATAATCAAGCGATTATTGTTAAAGTGAAACGATTCTAAAGATAACTTGAAATCCTCAAGACATGTGAAAAGACGTTTGAAGTCTGTCAGAAATTGAAAAACTCCGGAGTGATAGCATTGGATTATATCCAGACGGCTAAAAACCTGGCGAATCCCTTCACTAAAGGGCTATCACGGAATGTGATAGATAACGCATCAAAGGAACTAGGCATGAGACCCATGTGAGTTATACCATAGCGGTAACCCAACCTATGTGATCGGAGATCCCGTGAATTAGGACACAGGAAAAACAAGCTCTTGGTTAAGCTGGAGGAGAGTAATTTTCTAACTAGTTCCAAGTGAAGATGCAATACTCTCGAAATCAGTATGGCGAGTTGGCTTTTGCCTTAATGTGTTCTGTTGGCTTTATTTAGCGAAGATGTCATCCTACTGAGCATCTTGAAAGAACACACCTATATGAGATTATTTGTTGAAAGTCGCGATCTATGAGACTTGGGTAATCTCTAGTAAGCTCATGAAGAGACCATCGAGTACGACTTATATGCTCCACCCGAGGGGAAGCCTATTGGCGACCTAGTATCGCCTAAGGCTTTAAATGAAACTTCGATGCATAAAACTTGCAATTCAAGGCTTAGTCCATTGTTCAAGTTGTGGTGAGTGTAATTTGAAGTCCTAGGTGCAATTCAAGGCATAGTCTATTGTCAGAAATCTTTGGTATATTAACGACTTTGGGAACAGGCAAGGTATCGGTGGGACTTTGAGATCTGGTGGGGGATTGTTGGATTATTTGGGCCAAGCCCATTTAATTGAGACAATAAATCCTAGAAAATCTCAAAGGCCCACCTCATGAGGAGCATGTGCACTAGCAATAGTACCCACATTGCTAGCCTAAAGTGGTGAGCACTAGTTTAAATAATGGAGTGTGCTCCACCATGGTAGAACCATGTGGAGAAAGGGAGAAAGAATACACACGCGCGCGCTCGCCTCGCCTCGCCGGGCCGGGCCTGCTCGAGACGCAGGCGCGAGGGCGCGGGCGTGCGGCACCTGCGTGAATGGTCCGCCGAAATCCGGTCCAGGGCTTTGCGTAGGCGCATCCTCCTTTTGCAGATTACTCTTTTGTTACTCGGAATCGCGGTTGTAGTATGAGATAAGGACACCGTAACAGATCCCGTAATGGACTCCGATCGTGGCACGTTCTCGAGTCGTGTTCGATTCTGGTATTACCGAGGCTCCTTTATATCTTGCGTCGTCATCATCCGGGAGATATAGAGTTTTCTGCGCCTAGCGCTTTGCCGCTTCCCTCATTTGCGCCGTCATCTAGTCGGCCCCGTCCGTCTGGCCGGCGTGCACCAAATGACGGAAAGCAGGTCTCGAAACCATCCGTCCTCGCGTTCTTGCACCGGAGAGGGCGAATCAGGTTTTAGGAAGCGCTCGCGCGGCGCTTCCACGTCACCGTCACGGCTCGTCTTCCTCGACGTTCAGGAGCGGCTGCTCGGCATCGCACTCGACTGCGGCGCGCTTCCGTCCTTGGCCTTTGTCAGACGCTACAACGACTCGCTCCATCGCACACGAGCGATGCGTTACAATGTTTCTACTGTTTATTTTCAACCTATTGATTGTGAGCACATTAGATGGATATATGTGTAGTCTTCTAGCATATGCATCTATGGTATGCTCCTGTTATTCGTTACCGATAGTCAATCACATGTTGTTCATGATTTACTTTTGGATTAAATTAAACCTAAATGTGCCTTTATTTCTAACAGGATCGACCTAATCTTTGTTATTTAGGTACTCAAACTATATTATCCAGATTCCATAATATATTGTATTAGTGTATTGTGTTTTTTGGATCTTGCTATTGATTTGTATAGCTAATTTATCATATTTCCATATAAGTTTTGTAACATTAGTCATTTGATATTAGCCCGGAGCTTGACGAGATTCTGCGTCCGCCACTGATACCTATACATAGGCTGGTGTGGGCATGCAGCATGCACACTCGCAGGGCACTTCCAATAGTTATTGCTATAACTTAACCAGCTGAGTATGCGCGGCGATGGGTTCATAGCTAAACAACATGGGTTAGCCAGATAGAATCATGTATAGGAATATGTTTTCGAACTATTTTCTACCACCGCTCTAAGTTACAATTTTATCAGGCGATATAGTGCTGCTATGCTTGTATTCGTGAACCATTCAAAATGTTCTTGGACCATTCTCACCACACTAGGAGCACTAAACTGACATCCAGAACCACTGATATCAACAGAACAAAGATGTCCCAACAACAGATTTGGCAAAAGAACCAACTCAAATATCGCCTTCTAATCTGTACTACCCACTCATAGGAAACAGATTTCTGGAAACGACAAAGATCAGCACTCAATACATAGTTGAATTTAATCCTAGCTCAGCCCCCAAGTGATTGCCTAATCCTGCAGGATCTTGATTCCTCAAAGAACTATAGGATGCATTCTTTGTTTTGTGAAGAAAAACCTTGTCACAGCTGGTGTTTCACGCAAGCATGGTAGACCACGGTCAATATGTGAATAGAGGTGGGCACTCGGGTCGCGCTTCTTTGGGCTGGCCCGAGGCACAACGAGCATGCCACGATTCAAGCTCGGCCCGTCACGTAAGAGGGCCGTGTCATGCCGGTCCAACACTATAGCTCAAGCTGTGCCGGGCCCAGGAACCAGGCACGACGTGCCGGCACGGCACTACAGTGGCACGTCGGCACGGTGTCACTGCCCCGGCCCGTGGCAGGGCACGACGCCACTGCGCCAGCCAGCGACAGGGCATAGCCTTGGGTGGGAAAGGAGCGGGGGGAGGGTGAAGGGAGGAGGCAGCGGCGCAGTAGAGGCCGGAGGCGAAGGTGGAGAGGCACTAACCTAGTTGCGTTGCCGTTTGTGGCCGTCCGTGGTCACCGTGCCGAGGAGGGAGGCGGTGGTGGCCCTCTCTCCATCCGACTCTCTATGTAACTCTCTTTAGCTCACTCCCACTATCTCACTCCCTCTCTCTCCCTCCGACTCTCTATATAACTCTCTCTGTCCCTCTTTTTCTGACTCTCTATGTAACTCTCTCCGGCTCACTCTTACTCTCTTAGTCCCTCTCTCTCCCTCCGACTCTCTATCTAACTCTCTCAGTTGCTCCCTTTCCCTCCAACTCTATGTAATTCTCTCCGGCTCACTCTCACTTTCGCAGTCCCTCTCTCCCTCCCTTCGACTCTACATGTCACTCTCTCTAGCTCACTCTCATTCTCTTAGTCTCTCTCCTCGATCGGCACCGTGCATAGTTCTCTCCGCTCCTCCATCCCCATCAACCCTGTCGACCACCACAGATGCCCCACCCTTTCAATCCAACTCCAGTGACATCATCGACCAGTGCTCCTTTCCTCTCATCAGAATAGTGCAAATAGGCTGGACCTGGACTTGCACGGCACGAAGCGCAAATGGGTCGTGCTTGGGCTCGACGAAGGCGAGCCGAGCCGGCACAGCACGGCACGGCTAGCACGACGGGCCATCACGGCCCAGCACGGTTCAGGCACGAAGCATGATGGGCCCGTGTCGGGCCGGCCCGGCACAGCCCGACGCATGTGAATGATACTTGAGCAAAAACAAAATCCTCAAAGTCCCATTCTGGGGGTTGGGGGTGGAGAAACAAACAGGAAATTGATTTTACAAAAAAAAAAAAATACTGCATAAAGAGAAAAATATCCTCTCACGGCAAAGAACATAGAATGAACTCCGATTTTATTCTATCTAAAAATATGATCATGCAATCACTCTGGTAAACCAAAAAAGATAGATAAAAGGTAGGCATCCAAAAGGAGCACCTAGTCCTAAAGACCTAAACAAAGTGGACACCCAGCAAAAGAACACATGACTAGATAAAATAAAGGATGAAAGCAAAGAATCGCTTCTGGAGCTATGTGATGCCCCCACCAAGATATGCTCTAAACAAAATAAACAATTAGCTGAATTCATCAGGAAAGGAAAAATATAACCTTTATATTTGGGTTGGCCATCTAAGCCCTAAACAAATAGGGATACAGCGGGAAGAGGAGATCATTCTATCAACCATCAGCTTTCAATATATTTTCCATTATGCTGCTGCAATTTTTACATCTACACCAGGGAATACAAAGAAAGAACAACCCAGTATTCCAAATCTCAGAAGGAAATGACACATAAAAGAAGACCAAATTCTTTTCTGCAAGACCAAAATCAGCTCACATGAGATTTGAAAAGAAGATTAAGGAGGCATCCTTTATCTACACAAAAAAGAATAGAAATATATCTCACCGGCAAATCACCCTTATCAAACATGGATGCACCAAACATGAAATGAGGAAGCTTTAGTATACAAAATACCACCCCAAACCCTGTAAAGCAGTTAACCAAAGCAATCATTTCAACCAAAAATGAATGCACTGAATCAGAGAAACAATTCAGGCCCAGCTCAAATGGTTATGTATATTATGAACACAAACACAGAGCATAGGGACGTATACCGCAGAATCCATCTGTTATTCGTTTCGAAAAGCTTACATCAGTAAATTGCAAACTTGCACAACTGTTAGCCAGACCGTCACACCTAGCGCGTTCGGATTCCAGGTCATTGAGTTGCAGTACATTCGTAGGCCCAACCAGAGCAGCGGGCCAAGGTCTCTTGGGTCATCTCCCCCCAAAAGCTAGCTCAATGAGAGGGTACTCTCTCACCCTTATAAAACATACTCAAACCCTCCCAATTTTCGATGTGGAACTATTTTCAATAATCTTCCTCTCACACATCGGGCCGAGATTATATATGAACCACCTGGGCACTGATACCACTTGTTAGCCGGACCGTCACACCTAGCGCGTCCGAATCCCAAGTCGTTGGGTTGCAGTACACTCGTAGGCCCAACTAGAGCAACAGGCCAAAATCTCTTGGGCTATCTTCCTCCAAAAAGCTAGCTCAATGAGAGGGTGCTCTCTCACCCTTATAAACCATGTTCAAACCCTCCCAACTTCCGATGTGGGACTATTCCCAACAACAACATGTTCTCAGTAACACTTTTAGACATCAATGCACAATGCTTGCTGTACTTTTAATAACCAGACAAATAGATGGATGTTCCTCAATTGCAATAGAACCCTACCTTCTACATACCACTTATGTATCTTTTGTCCAGACTCCTATTGACAAACCAACTGATATAATAAAATTTTCATTCAGGCAAGAAGTCATACCAATGTAATGGAATAATACATTTACTTCTGACCGCAATATGTTTGTAAGCGCTCCCAGGATTTTTAGTCACTCACAAGACACAGAAGAAGACACAGAGACAAGTTTTGGTGCTGCGAACTACTCATCCAGCATTTTCTATTTTCTTCTTCTTAAATAGCGAACCAACATGCAGACTAAAGAGTACAAACATGCAGTAACTGAAGAAAGTAAATGCGCAGAAACTGAAAAGTAAAAACATGCAGACTAAATACTAGAAGAAACGGAAAATCATGCAGCCTGAAGCAGTAACTGAAGTGTTTGCACCAAAATTCGATATGTATTGGAATCGGTCTAAGACGGAGAAAATATGGAAAAGAAATCGGGAAACGAATTGGAGAAAGAGACCGTTTCTAAAAGGGAAGAAAATCGGATAAGAGGCCGATACGGATAAAGGTACCGTATCCATGCACAACTCGGATCGGTCAGGCGTGTTATAAAAGGAGGAGGGCGTCAAGTAAAGAATCAATCAATTCCAACAATACCTACTTTTACAAGCCTTTTCTTTTACATTGCTTTAGCTTCATAGATTTCTCCGCAAGTCGACGGAATCAACATAGCTGCGCATCGCCGATTGTTGATTTTGGCCGATTTCACCCAGGTTTGATTTGCTTCGTTTTGTTGCGCATCGCCTTCCCGAAGCCGATTTTACCTTATATCCGGATCAACTGTAACCGGTTGATCTAGTTATCTCCTAATCGGTTCTTGCCGACTAGCGAAAAGCCGATAGATCTTTGTCCATCGGCTTTGATCGAATTACAAATTCTACCTTGTCGATTTCAGGTCAAATCGACTGGCACGCTCTTCAAACCCGGTGTTTGTCTTGTGTGTTCGAGGCCGAAAACCCCCTTCACGTTTTTTGCGCGAACATATTTTGGCACGCCCAGTGGGACCACAAAAAGAATGTCGTCAACCGACAAGCCCACGGTCACCGCCGATATCAACACTGATGCCATAATCGCGCCTCAGATGGCCGATTTAACCCCCTGAGCAACGGAAAGAAATCGAAGACCGAAAGGCGGCTCTGGAGGAAATGATGCTACGGTGCTTCCAGAAAACACGCCGTGGCGTTACTCAAAAGATGGCACTCCCAAGCATCAATCCTATCGGAGATTCGTCATCTGAATCGGTAAGCCGATACGCACCCGCTCAAGCCGATTTATCAAGTATGATAGAGCAAGCTGTCCATCACGCATTGATTAACCAGTCATCGGCTCTAGTATCCACATTAAAGCCGATGATAGAAAATAGTGTGAAAACAATTGCTCAGGAATTAGCTGCGTCTGGAAACCTGCTAGATCCACCACAAACCATCCCTACATACCCAGTATATTCCATAACGCCTAACACCAACACGATGGCGTGTCGGCTCATGCACCTATTATGATGCCAACTCAACCTCTTGTTTTGAAACCAAGCTTACTGAGAGATGGATTCACACACTACCATGGGCACACGGATGGGGCCAAAATAAACGCATCAAATCGATCGGATGGGCCCTCCAATAGCATCGGGATATCGGCTCATCAGCCGATCGAAACAGGTCAGGTTCCGCAGTCACGGGGAGCCGCAACCATGAAACAAGCGCCATATAGAGTAGTGCCGTACGCACCCATACCCGATGCATTAGGTTTTAATCGTGATTATGGCACAGTGCCAAGACCTCCTGAGGTGCGATTTGGACAAAGACCGAGTTTGCACTCGGGGCGAGCACGAATGAGAATTGGCAATGTCCTGCACCACAAGCCGACAATGTTAATTAGGCGTAACAAATCGCCAATGTTTTGAGAGAAACGATTTGGCTTACGACCAGAGGAAGGGTGATCGGCTACAAGAAGCCGTATCCCGATTACATAGACCGAATGCCATACCCCCACAACTTTAGGATACCAGACTTTGCTAAATTCTCAGGTGATGATTCTGTTACCACAATTGAGCATATCGGACGGTTCATGGTTCAATGTGGGGAGGCTGCACAGTCCAATGGGTTAAAAATTAGATTGTTCCCTTTATCATTGTCTGGCACTGCATTCACTTGGTTCACAAATCTACCACCTAATTCAGTTCATATATGGAACGATTTAGAAAGCCGATTCCATGAGTACTTCTTTTCGGGAACTATGGAGCTTAGGATTTCTGATCTTAGTTCGATCAGAAGCCAATCTGGCGAATCGGTCTCTGATTATATCAAGAGGTTTGGGCGTGCGGAATAGGTGCTCTGATGTAACATTACCCGATGATCAATTGGCCGATCTAGCGTTCCAAGGGTTAATCCCTCCATTAAAAGAGAAATTATCAGGCCAAGAGTTCCCCGACTTAGGCCACTTACTCCATCGCGTATCGGCACATGAAAGCCGATATGCAGAGAATAAAGGGTTTAAAGATAGATTTAAACCGAACAGCAACGAAAAGGCCAAAATAAACATGATAGAGTACAATTCGAGCGATACCTCTGAGGACGAAGCAGAGGTGAACATAGCCGAGTGGGCCAAAGGTTCTAAAAAACCACTCGTATGCTCTCTACTTAGGCCGACAAAGAATAAGGCGGAAGTCAAGTACTCGTATGATGTGTCAAAGTGTGACAAGATATTTGATTTATTACTACAAGAAAAACTCATAAGGTTACCAGAAGGGCACATCATACCATTGGCCGAGGAAATTAAAAAGCGAAGGTATTGCAAATGGCATCATTCATTCTCCCATAACACTAACGATTGCAATATTTTTCGACAACAGATTCAATCGGCCATCGCCGATGGCAGGCTGAAATTTGCGGAAGAATCGGCTATGCAGATAGATATGAGCCCTTTTCAAGTCAACATGGTTCAATGTTCACGAAAAGAAAAGAGGCCTACGGAAGAAGATAAGCCGACTAAGGGGACTGTATCACGAGACGAGATGGTGCAGATTACTATCGGTTCTATACAAATAGAAGCCGATAGGAATGGACAAAACTCAAGAACGGTAAAACCAAGAGGGGACTTGGAAATTCGGTAAATGGTATCGGGCTGAGAGGGCTCCAAGAAAAGTCGATTTCAAACCAAAGCCGACCTTCTCACAACTCCTGGGGAAATATGAAAGGATAAGTCGGAGGTGTGACACTCAACACCACCAGAATCCTCATCGACTAAGGCAAAAGAGGGACGAGCATTGGCGGCCAGATATGTCATGTCGGCCAACTACTGAAGAAGAGAAACATCGACAATGTCCTTTTTGGCAGTTTTGCTGGGAGAAAGGGATGACCTTACCAACAGTTATGTCTTGTCCTATGCAACACTCATCTGTATATCAGCCAAACCGATCTGTAAAAGATAGGTTGTCTAGACCGATATACAATCACCTAGATATGAGGGGCAGTAGGCCGATCCATGAAAGGTTGTCAACATCAGAGCAAGGCGAGTCCTCCCGAAATCAGGAACTATCGGCTAACACAAGAAGAATGGAATCGACGAGATAAGCAATTTAGCCGGGAAAAATCTGGCCGATAGAACCTAAACCTAGGTGGTGCCCCCCAGGTCTCAGCAAATCACAACGCAGAAGGCTTCAGCGATTAAAAACACAAGAAGAAAGGGAGGCCGAAAAGGAGAGCGAGAGGGATCGGATGTTCAACAAGTTAAGACCGGTACCAATTTTGAAAAAAGAGTGGAGAAAGAAGGAACAAATCGATAGTGATTCAGACCAATCGATTGAATCCGGTTCTCCGATGATCCGGGATGATACACCACCGATGGATATAAACATGGTATTCGCTCTACCTGCCGAGTTCAAAACCGAAGAATCGGCTGAAGAAGTATTCGCCCAGTTATGCCTCGGAGCACCAGACGCTGTGTTCGAAAAGCCACAAGACATGCATCGGCATCTGAAACCATTATATCTGAAAGGGTATATTAATGGCCGACCGATATCTCGTATGTTGGTCGATGGCGGGGCGACAGTCAATCTCATGCCATTAAGTACTTTCAGAAAATTGGGTAAAGCCGATGAAGATTTAATCAAAACCAATATGGTGCTAAATGACTTCACGGGAGACTCAACCGAGGCTAACGGCGTAATGGGGTCGGAGCTGACAGTCGGTAATAAAACTTTGCCGACTGCATTTTTTGTTATTGAAGCCAAAGGCAATTACAGCGTGCTCCTTGGGCGGATCGATCCATGCCAATTCTTTGTATTCCATCAACTATGCACCAAAAATTGGTGCGATGGAACGATGATCTGATAGAAGTCGCATCGGCCGACACATCGGCTCATATCGCCATGGCTAGCCCACGACACCAATTGGCCACACGAAGAAGCCGAATGTATATCGAGGAAAGCCTTGGACAATTGCGATTTTATCTGCGTTGAGAAGTCGAGGATTCAAGCCGATCGGCGTTAAACCCAACACGTTTGATCGGACAGGCGAAGTAGTAAGAAGATGGAGCACAAGACACTAGCAAAGCTGCGAGGAAACGGCCAGGAGCTATCGGCAAGAAGAATACGAAGAAGCTGTTGAGGATTTTGAAGAAGAAAGAAAAGGGTTAGGATTTACCTCTGCCGATTTGCTCGAAGAAGTCAACATTGGGGAAGGTGATGAAGGTGATAATAAAAGACCAATGTTTGTAAGTGCTAAGTTAGAACCCAGTTATAAAGCAAAGTTGGTCGAAATACTCAAGAAATACAGGGATTGCTTTGCATGGGAGTATTATGAAATGCCAGGTTTAAGCCGACAGCTAGTCGAACATCGGCTACCTATAAAACCTGGGTATCGGCCATTCAAACAGTACCCTAGGCGGTTTAATCCTACGTTGTATGACGCTATAAAGGAAGAAGTAGGACGATTGCTGGAGGCAAAGTTTATCCGGCCTTGCCGATACGCTGAGTGGGTCTCAAACATCGTCTCTGTGAAGAAGAAAAATGGCAAACTTAGGGTATGTGTCGATTTTAGAGATTTAAACAAAGCTACACCAAAGATTTGCAGTACCCGATGCCTATAGCCGATATACTTATCGATGCTGCATCTGGGAATAAAATCATAAGCTTTTTGACGGAACGCCGGATACAATCAGATATTCATGGCCGGCCGATATACCCAAGACGGCTTTCGGATGTCAGGAGCTTTAGGGCTATATGAATGGAAAGTTATGACCTTCGGTTTAAAAAATGCGGTGCCACTTATCAACGTGCTATGAACCATATTTTCCATGATTTGATCGGCAATCTTGTGGAAATATACATTGACGATGTAGTGGTAAAATCCAAAGAAGGCGGCAACATTTAGCCGATCTGGAAAAGATGTTCGAAAGCACAAGGTTGCATGGGTTAAAAATGAACCCCTCAAATGTGCTTTCGAGGTGTCTACCGACAATTTCTTGGGTTTACGGTACATGAAGGAGGAATTGAAGTAAACGAAGCCAAAGTAAAAGCCATAGCCGATACTAAACCGCCGACAAGCAAAAAAGAGTTGCAGATATTGATTGGAAAAATCAACTACTTGCGACGTTTCATCTCAAACTTGTCAGGGCGTATTCGTGCTTTCACACCGCTGCTGAAAATTAAAGACAACCTAGAGTTCAAATGGGGAGCCGATCAGCAAAAAGCCTTCGACGACATAAAAGGTTATCTGATGAGTCCACCAGTATTGACCGCACCAAAACACGGTATACCTTTTAGACTATATATATCGGCTGAAGGAGATTCGATTGGAGCAGTTTTAACACAAGAAGCCGATAGGAAGGAACGAGCAATATTTTACTTAAGCCGACGTCTTCTAGATGCAGAAACCAGGTATCCCCTAGTAGAAAAATTATGCTTATCATTGTATTTTGCTTGCACCAAGTTAAGACATTATATGCTAGCTTCCAAATGCGTTATAATATGCAAAACCGATGTAGTTAAATACATATTATCGGCGCCAATCCTGCGGGGTCGGCTTGGTAAGTGGGCATATGCCTTAACAGAGTTCGAGTTAACCTATGAGTCGGCTAAATCTGTGAAAGGACAAGCTGTGGCCGATTTTATCACAGGAAGTGAAACATTAGGAATAGCTAGTGTAACTCCTTGGCAACTGTATTTTGATGGATCCGTGTGCCAAGAAGGCGAAGGCATCGGTGTGATATTAGTTTCACCAAGGAAACAAGAGTATGTCTTCATGTATCGGCTAAATAGCCGATGTTCAAATAATCAAGCAGAGTCTGGCGTTACTAAGGGGTCTACAAGCTGTTAGATAGCATCGGAGTGAAGGACGTCGAAGCTTTTGGAGATTCGATGTTAATTGTACAGCAAGTCAAAGGGGAATACCGATGCAATGATGATGCACTAACCCAGTACTTGCATCAATGCCTCCAGATCATCGAGATGCTCACTACATTTTCTATAAAACATATCCCCAGAGAAGCTAATAATGAAGCAAACCAATTGGCACAATGTGCATCAGGGTACAAGAGTGAAGGTCGACAGGGACCAATCGAGCTAGACGTTTGGCCGATCTTATGTGTTCACCCTGTCGACTGGAGAACAGAGATAAGGGATTATTTGTCAGATCCAGCCAAGCCGACCGAGCAGAGGGTCAGGCGCAAAGCACTCAAATATGTTCTACTAGAAGACGTATTGTACTTTCGGACTATGGAAGGTTTGTTATTAAGATGTCTGGGAACCGAGGAAGCCAAAGTGGTGATGGGTGAAGTTCATGAAGGCATTTGTGGGTCACATCAATCGGCTCATAAGATGAAATGGATATTGAGGCGAACAGGATATTTTTGGCCGACGATGTTAGAAGGCGCTTCAAATATTATAGAGGATGCCAAGCGTGCCAAAAATTTGGTAACATACATCGACACCGACATCGGCTTTACATCCGATCACCAAGCCATGGCCATTTAGAGGATGGGGTATAGACATAATCGGCCGGATATTTCCGTCATCCGACCAAAGGACATAAATTCATCCTTGCGACCACGGATTATTTCTCAAAATGGGTTGAGGCTGTACCACTCAAGAAGGTTACTAGTAAAGAGTCGATCGACTTTGTAAATGAACACATCGTCCATCGGTTTGGGATTCCACAAACAATCACTCTTGATCGAGTCTTGTGTTCATGTCCAACGATTTCAAAGGGTTTGCGGAAAGTCTTGGGATAAAATTACTCAACTCTTCCCCTTACTACGCTCAGGCCAGCGGACGGGCCGAATCGTCAAACAAGACATTGATAAAGTGATAAAAGAAAAATTGAGGAAGAGCCAAGGAGATGGCATTCAACGCTATCGGAGGCTTTATGGGCTTATCGGCTATCTCATCACGGATCAACTAAATTGTCACCCTTTCAGTTGGTATACGGACAAGAAGTCGTTTTGCCCGTTGAAATCAACATCGGCTCAATAAGGCTACGAGCAAGATAAGGTATCGGTAGATGAATACAAGCAGGCGATCTTTGGACAATCTAGATGATTTGGTGAACTAAGGCTGATCACGCTAGATCGGCTTAAAAGGAACAAAGAGATGGTTGCCGGTCGTACAATAAAAAAGTGATTTTAAATCATTCAATCAAGCCGATTTAGTATGGAAAACCGTGTTGCCGATTGGGTCTAAGGATAACCGATTCGGCAAATGGTCTCCAACATGGGAAGGGCCTTATAAGATCAATCGGCCGGTTGGCGGAATTCATATATCTTGGAATCTTTAGAAGGGTTCGTCCTACCTAAAGCAATCAATGGAAAGTATCTGAAGGCATATCACCCAAGCATATGGGTCGGGTCCTAACTACTGAGAGATGAAGGCATCGGGATCAATGACAAGCACATGCATATAAAATCGGTCATACTGACCGATCGAGTCGATTTAAAACATCCATCCACAGTTAAAAGTTTACAAAATCGGATGCCGCGGCCGATCAAGCAAGAGTTCAAAAGCGTCATCTCAAGTTTAAAGCAATATTACGTAGATTGGCCACAATCGATCGATAAATCAAAGACTAGTGTAGTCCCGACCGCAAATGGGCTCCCAAAGCCGATAGTGCTGCTGCTGCCCTACCGATGGTGGCTTGAACGCCGTCTATCAATTGTTGATCGGCTACTGCATCACCCGGGACTGGGACTATCTTGGCCGATTGGTTCTTGACTTGGGCGAAAACCGCCAATTTGCCGCCTCTGGGCGGCCGGTGAAAACGTTAGTCGGTGATCTTGGTGACATTCCATAAGTTCTTTTGTAACAAGGGCCAGCTGTTCTTCAAGTTTGGCCTTGGTCGATTCCAGCTCATGGGCCCTGCTCTTAGTCGTTTTAAGTATAGCTGCACCTTGGTCAAATGTGCTCTTTCGAGATTTGGCATCAGCTATAAGTTTGTCCAAAATCTCTTGATCGGCTTGTTGGGCCTTCCTCTGTTCGGCTCTTAGCTTGGTGATTCCACATCCGGTAAACAGCGTCCAAGTGGCGAGACCTCTAGCGGTGCATCCATGGCGGCGAAGGAGATCGGCTTGCATGGCCGCCATAGCATCCCTCGGTGGTTGCGTATTAGCGGAAGGGCTGCCTCTGGTTGCATCACTTCATCCAGAAGACGATTAAGTCGTTCTTGCATACCTGGCTGGGCAGTAACGACGGCCGATGCTGGCGCGGAAGCAGCTATGATGCGTTGGATATCGGCTGGATAATTGTCAGTAGCCATGACCTCCGGGTCGTCCAGCTCGTCCAAAGTAAAGCCGAGCAGATCGGCTAGATCAGTTGGCGCTTTGAGGTCAGGATCGGAAACCTCGATCGTCTGTTGTGGTACGGCTGGAGGTGGGGAAAGCGATGGAAGAATAGCTGATGTAGCACCTTGGGGATCGGCTATAACCCCCGCTATCTGTACTGATGGAGATTGCTAGAGAACAAAAAGCAAGTCAGCAACATGAGACAAACGTAAAACAATATAACTACACAAGACTCACATCAGTAGCAGAATGCTCCGGAGAACCACCGGGTGGATGCCTTGCATGCCTTGGTGAACGCCTGGCAGATTTCTTCCTCCTCTCTGAAGTCGACTCAAGTTAAAACCTTGACAACGTCAATAACATAATAGTCGACACAAAAGAAACTTACTGGGGGCACGCTGGCGAGCTAAGTCCATTAAAGATGGAGCCTGAATGTCTAAATTCCCTGAAGTATACCCCGTAGTGCCGACAGATTGACCTGGACGTCGCTGTCGGCCACTGCTCGCAGAAGCATGGGGATCGGTTGTTTGCTCACGGCGCCCGTACCAACCTGAAGAGGCCAGAGGCATTTTAGTAAAAGTCGATAACTAATGTAAAAACAGACGAATACAAGACAGTGGTACCTCTACGGCTACTGAAGAATTGCTATAACCTGAACTCGTGCTGGAACCAGATACTACCGTCGGCTCATGAAAGTCGGGAAGAAATAAGTGGATTATAGCCGACGGAGTCCTGTCCATGAGTACCGATATTCTCGTCCACCAACTGCGAGAAAGCGGTGACCAAGCGGGAATTGAGAACAAAATGTGGTGTTGATAGGATTTGCAATCCATCGGCTACTTGAGAATAACCTCGGCTTAACGCTGTTGGTTACCCGAGCTCGAGGCTCAACGCAAGATAGCAAAGGGAAAGATGGAATGGTTTGCCCAAAGCCTAATTGTGGCGTAAACCGAAGGGTGGTAGAACTCGTAAGATGGCTGAAATGTCGGTTCTTGGGTATTCAAGCCGACATGAAAGATGCAAGGGGTAAGGATGATTTTGTACAAATCTAAAGTAGATGGGGGCATCGAGGAACTATCAGAATCAAGGTGAAGGAATGTTGGGTATGGACAATCGGCTACATCGGTATATCGAAAAAAGTCTTGCTGGCCGAAGGAAGTCCTATCTAGGGAAAGGAAGAAACTGAGGTATTTGTGCAAGCCGATCGAGTCCATTTTTAACTCTCCAGCCGAAGACATGATAAACGTCTCGCCATAGGATCGGCTAGCTCTATACTGTGGAACAACATGCTCTGGGTAGTCCTCCCGAGGGAAAGTTGAACTCCCAGAGGGTTCGGATAAAATAGATCGGCTGAACATGCAATGGAGCCATGTTTGAACAAACCACAGAGGACCTCCTATATTGCCAACGACATGTTTGGCAAAACCGGAAAAGAGTCGGCTACGAATCACATACATCATTTGAAATACCGCCCCTAGGAACATCTTGCCAAGGGAAAGCCGATGACCCTCCAGCAGACGTTCCGCCACTAACTGAAAGGTTTGGGTAGGGCGAGGAAGCACCACGAAAGATATCGGTCTAACCAAAGATTGAGAAAAGCGACATGCTCTTGGCCGATCTTTGGACCAAGAACCCTATTGTTATTTTGGATGTATTTATGCCACCCTTCGCCTTTTTGCGGATTAATTTGAAGGAAGGTTTTCCGCCGAAAGCCGATAATCGGTCCCCGTCGGCCTAAGGCGACACAGTTGGGCCACATCTAGCGAGTAGGGCCGATTGGGCGGACGGGAATAAAAGCGTTGAAAGAATCCGACCAAAAATAACATGCATGACTACCAAGGGTTCATTGGCTTGAGTCGGCTAGACTCAAAGATAGAGACTCGGCTATACCCATCCTCTCCCATTCTACCCTCTTTTGAGCCGATACCTAATGAACCAAGATCTCCATCCTTTCGAGGCTAGTGGGCCATGCCCTAAAACTTTTCCCCATTCGGAAATATTATATCCAGTGGCCGATAAGGGGAGTCTAGGGATCTCGGTATTGATAAGCGTAATGTCTGCCGAGCATACTACCTATCGGTCCTAAGTAGAATTGATTTGAGCTTTGAGGAATCGGAATGAATACCTGTGAGGGGTCCATATCGGCCCGATTTTGAAAGAACAAAGAGAAAGGATGACAAGAGCCGATGGTGCACGATCCGAGAGCTTGAAAGCGTGAAAATGACCGTGGGGACCCCATATTTATACCGCGATGAAAGAAGGCGAGAAGGCGGGAGCGATTGTTGCATTAAAAGCACGCCAGGGCATTGCGGCGCCATTAATGGGGAAGTTACCGAGGTAAATCCTAAACAACAAGCCGACCACGGAAAAAGCGAAGGATTTTGAAAGATAACAAGTTACCTTTCAAAAATGGGGGGCATATGTTTGCACCAAAATTCGATATGTATTGGAATCGGTCTAAGACGGAGAAGATATGGAAAAGAAATCGGGAAACGAATTGGAGAAAGAGACCGTTTCTAAAAGGGAAGAAAATCGGATAAGAGGCCGATACGGATAAAGGTACCGTATCCATGCACAACTCGGATCGGTCAGGCGTGTTATAAAAGGAGGAGGGCGTCAAGTAAAGAATCAATCAATTCCAACAATACCTACTTTTACAAGCCTTTTCTTTTACATTGCTTTAACTTCATAGATTTCTCCGCAAGTCGACGGAATCAACATAGCTGCGCATCGCCGATTGTTGATTTTGGCCGATTTCACCCAGGTTTGATTTGCTTCGTTTTGTTGCGCATCGCCTTCCCGAAGCCGATTTTACCTTATATCCGGATCAACTGTAACCGGTTGATCTAGTTATCTCCTAATCGGTTCTTGCCGACTAGCGAAAAGCCGATAGATCTTTGTCCATCGGCTTTGATCGAATTACAAATTCTACCTTGTCGATTTCAGGTCAAATCGACTGGCACGCTCTTCAAACCCGGTGTTTGTCTTGTGTGTTCGAGGCTGAAAACCCCCTTCACGTTTTTTGCGCGAACATGAAGAAACGTAAAAGCAAATAAGTTGGCGCAGGATTATACATTTGCTAACAATCTCCCCCTAATCCTGACGCCGAGTGACAATCTCTACGATGCCCGCCTGAGTACGTAGATCATGAAATTTAATTCGTCCCAATGGCTTCGTGAGAATGTCTGCGATTTGATCATACGAAGGGATAAACTCCACCTCAATCTTCTTTTCCTCGATGCATTGCCTGATAAAATGATACCTAGTATCTATATGCTTGTTGCGATCATGAAACGCAGGATTCTTGCAAAGGGAAATAGCTGATTTGTTGTCCATCTTGAGGAGAGCTCTCTTCGGTTCATCTCCCTGAACTTCAGCCAGCAGGCATGCCGCGCTAGTGGCAGTGATGTATTCAGCTTCACAGGAGGAGAGGGCGACCACCTTCTGTTTCTGGGACTGCCACGCGATTGGGCTTGAACCGAGGAAAAACAACACGCCGGAAGTGCTCTTCCGGTCATCCACATCTCCGACCAAGTCACTGTTAGAGTATCCCAACAAGTGTGCTTCCTTCTCCCCCAGATTAGCAAAACAACAACCAAAATTAAGCGTTCCGGCAACGTAGCGCAGCAAATGCTTCACCGTCATGAGATGATCATCATGTGGGGACTCCATGAAGCGACTGACATAACCCACGGCGAAAGCAATATCCGGTCGGGTGTGCACCAAATACCTCAAACTTCCCACCAAGATTCGATACATGGTAGCATCAACACTCGGTCTGTCACTGCTTTTGCTCAACTTTAGTCTCGCTTCCATGGGAACACAGGTTGCATTGCACTCTGCCAAACCTGCGATCTTTAGGAGCTTGCGCGCGTAGGCCGCTTGATTGATGGTGATGCCGTCAATGCTCTGGTTGACCTCGATGCCGAGGTTGTAGCTGAGCAACCCCAGGTCACTCATGCGGAATAGGGAGTGCATCTCTCCCTTGAATTGCTTGATTTCATCATCCTGCGCGCCTGTAATCACAAGATCATCAACATAAACCCCGATGACAAGGCGAGCGTTGCCAGCACCACGCGTATACACCGTGTGCTCTGTGGCGCTTCGCTTGAAGCCTAGCTCATGTAGGCTCGCATCCAACTTCGCGTTCCAAGCCCTGGGAGCTTGACAAAGCCCGTAGAGCGCTTGGTGCAGACACAGCACTTTGTGCGGCTACTCGTCGTCGGTGAAGCCCAGGGGCTGTGAGACAAACACCTCCTCCTCGAGCTCCCCATTCAGGAACGCGGATTTCACATCCATATGATGGACCGCCCATCCAGCATGAGCGGCGACGGCCAGAAGCAATCGGACTGACTCCATCCGCGCGACAGGGGCGAACACTTCGTCAAAGTCGATGCCCTGTCGCTGGATATAGCCTTTCGCTACTAGGCGCGCTTTGTACTTTACAACGGCGCCGACGTTGTCCTTCTTCAGCTTGAACACCCATTTTAGCCCAATCGGGCGCTTGCCGGGTGGGAGGTCAACAAGGGACCATGTGTTGTTCTCCTCGATTGACTCCAATTCTTCACGCATTGCCTGGCGCTAGTGAGGGTCCTGTTCAGCTTTGGCGAAGGTGCTCGGCTCCTCCGTGGCGACCAGATAGAGCTCATCGGGATCAAGCTCTATCGGCTCTGTGTTGGCGAAGATGTTCGACAAGGTCCTGTACCGCCGCGGTGCACCGCCATCGTCGTCGATGTCCGGGGCAGCAGACGGCGGTGAGACAAACTCAACCGCCGGTGCCCCAGGGCTCGGTGTAGTAGGATCAGTCATGGGCGCAGAATCCGCCGCGTACGGTGGTGTTTCATGATGTCCTCCTGGTGCGCCACCGCTCGGTGCAGATGATGAAGGAGCCAACTCGTAGTGATCAACAAAAGAGTCTCCGAAGGACGCCAATGCGGGCTCCCCCGAAACCCCCCAATCCCACTTCGCAGCTTCATCAAACACAGCGTCCCTGGTAACATGCACACGCTTGGTGGCGGGGTCAAATGCTCGGTAAGCCTTGGAGCCAGGCTCATAACCGAGGAACACCATGGGCATGCTTCTGTCTTCCAGCTTCTTCAAGTGCGGCTTCGTGTTCTTCACGTAGACAATGCAGCTGAACGTCCGGAAGTAGTGCACAGTAGGTGTTCGACCATGCCATGCCTCAAACGGCGTCTTGCCGTGGACACTCCGGGTCGGCGCGTGGTTCAGGATGTAGACAGCGGTGGTAACCGCCTCACCCCAAAACTCCCGAGGCATTCCCTTTGTCTTCATCATGCAGCGCGCCATGGCCACAATGGTTTGATTTTGGCGCTCAACGATGCCGTTTTGCTGTGGCGAGTACGGCGTCGTCAAGTGCCATGCGGCTCCCTCATCTACACAGTACATGGCAAACTCCACGGATGTAAATTCCCCTCCGCGATCAGTGCGGAGGACTCGCAGCTTACATCCCGTCTCAACTTCGACCATGGCTTTAAAGCGTTTGATTGTGGCAGGTGCATCATTTTTCGCCGCCAACAAAAAAATCCACATATACCGGGAGAGATCATCAATGAGCAGAAGGAAGTATTTTTTACCACTGAGAGTAGCCGACGTGATGGGGCCACAAATGTCGCCATGGACAAGCTCAAGGCACTCTGTGGCGCGGTACGCCGCCGCCGCTGGGAACGGTGAGCGCCTCTGTTTCCCAACAAGGCACCCGTCGCAGACTTGGTTGATGGGCCCGAGCTCTGGCAGGCCTCGCACCATGCTGCGCCACGCTAGCGAGCGGAGTGCCTCAAAGTGCAAGTGTCTGAACCTAGCATACCAGATCCAAGCATCCTCCGAGCTCCGCACGGCAAGACAAACAGGCTGTGCAATGTTTACGTTGAGCACATAAAGCATGCTGGCGCCGCGGCGGACCCGGCACAACAATCGATGCTTCGAGTCACGAAGGGTCAGCACGCCATTCTGGATCTCAGTCTTGCACCGCGCCTCGTCGAGCTGGCCGAGGCTAACGATGTTGCTGCGAAGGCGTGGGATGAAGTACACACCTGTGAGCGCGCAATGATCGCCGTTCTTGCAGGCGAGGAGCACCGTGCCGCACCCCTTCGATGCGCACCCGTGAAGCGTCCCCGAACTTGACAGAGCCTTGCACGCTCGTGTCGAGCTTAGAGAAGGCGCTTCGAGCTCCAGTCATGTGGTTGGACACGCCGGTGTCGAGGATCCAGTGAGGATCCACAGTATCCCCCTTGCCGCGGAGGGAGACGTGAGCGCGTGCTTCGCTCAAATCGAGCTCGCCCGCAGTGGACTCGAGATTCGTTGCCGGGCCTAGCTCGCAGACTTGGGCCATCAGGACGGTGGGCTCTTCTTCGCCGGACGCGGGCTCTAGATCTGCTTCGAGGAGATTCGCCTGGCCAGTTTTTCCCGGTCACGCTTGGCCTTTCGACACTCGCGAGCCCAATGGCCCACTTTGCCGCAGTAGTGGCACTTATCCTCCGAGACGTCACGGCTCGTGGCCTGCAACGGCCCAGATTTAAGAACACCTCCAGCTCCGTTGCGCGCGCGGTTTCCCCGGCCGCGCTGCCGAGAGCGCGCGGAGCTCCCCCCATTGCTGGAGTTGCACGAGGATGTCTCCCTGGAGTCCTTCGAGCGTGCCACCCACTCTTTTTCCGTGAGGAGAGCTTGATCACCGCCTTCATCATCTGACTCCCCACGGTCCTCGACGGTGTGGAGCCGGCTGGTGAGGTCCTCAAATCAACTAACGTCGCAATGGACATCGCGATTTGACGGTACTTGCGGGGGGCGACTCGTAGCAGCTTGCGGACCACCTTTTCCTCTGAGATATCCTCACCGAGAAGACGGAGGTCACTCACGACGCCCTGGAGGCGGAGACTGAAATCCTCAACGAGCTCACCGTTCTTGAATCGCATGGACTCAAAAGTTTGGCGCAGCTTCTGGGCCTTCGACTCCTGCACCCGATCAGCACCAACCCTCATCGATTTAAGGGCGTCCCAGGCCAGCTTGGCGTTGTCCTTCCTGGTACGGCACGTCATCGGTATCGACGGCGTCCTACAGTCCCTGGGCTTGTAGATTGACACGCATCAATGCCGCCCAGTCGGAGTAGTTCGAGCGAGTGAGCGTGGGGTAGGAGACGGAGCCACCGGCTTCCTTAACCACGCGCTGGACGACAACCTCCCGAGGGCTGCCATCGTGTCGGCGCGGACGTCGCGCCACTGGGGACGGCGAGCGACCTCGGAGATTCCGCATTGGGGTCTGGGAATGACCATGTACAGGGGCTGACATTGTAGCAAGCTCTGATACCAAATGTAAGCGCTCCCAGGATTTTTAGTCACTCACAAGACACAGAAGAAGACACAGAGACAGGTTTTGGTGCTGCGAACTATTCATCCAGCATTTTCTATTTTCTTCTTCTTAAATAGCAAACCAACATGCAGACTAAAGAGTACAAACATGCAGTAACTGAAGAAAGTAAATGCGCAGAAACTGAAGAGTAAAAACATGCAGACTAAATACTAGAAGAAACAGAAAATCATGCAACCTGAAACAGTAACTGAAGAAACGTAAAAGCAAATAAGTTGGCGTAGGATTATAGGTTTGCTAACAGTGTTGAAGTAGTATGAGAAAGAGATTCGCCATAGTTATATTTTGTGAAAAAAAATACGATGGTGCAACTAAGAAACCTGAGTGCAATAAAGTCAAGAATATATGCATGGCTCTAGAATATTACCAGATGAAACCAATAACCAACAATTGTTGTAATTACGAAACTTGCAAAACAGAACTCATCTGTCAAGCTATCAACCAGGGAGTAGTCATTCCACCAGATTGGATATAGTGATACACAATATGTAGGATAAGTATGAGGTCCAGATTAATCAGCAAAATTTACCATGTCTTAACACCTGACTACAGGAAACATCACGATGAGAGCTAAGAGAGACATATAATTTAAGTGCTTTAAATTCAACTATAAAGTTGTATATTTATGCTGCCCATGAACTTTGAAGATTGTAATTTCTAAATGTTACATCTTGCAAAACAGAAGCAAACTTCTTTGCCAAGAATATGGTTGACAGCAGGTAAGAATCAAAAATATTTTGAAGCATTCTTGTTTAGAAATGAATGGCTAATCAGAAGAAAAAAACATTAATCAAATCACATTTATCATGTTTGTCTTTTTTGAAGAAAGCCTTCAAAGAAATATCTGACATCAATATTAGAGTAAAAAAATTAACATCATACTTCCTGCAGATCCTGCAGAGCTTGCCACTCTTCTAACCTACAGGGCGAAGGCGTACACATAGTTAGCATTAGGTTTCACGTAGAGAAGAAGTAAATAGCAAGTAATAGAAAGAATTACATTCTCTTGCTCTTGAAACCTGAAATATGAACAATAATCTATCGAAAGAAACAACCATCAAATGGAAGCAAGCCTAGTGATGTGCAACTTGCAATTAAACCTAACTATTAGAGTAAAGACAAGACATTAGACCAGACACTACTAGAAAACTAGCCTTTCATACCGGCCCATCAGTACCGGTTACGCATGAACCGGGACTGACAGTTATATCAGTCCCGGTTCATTGGCTACAGGACCGTAGTGGGCTTTCAGTACCGGTTCGTAACACGAACCGATACTGACGCCCTTACATTAGTACCGGTTCGTGACACCAACCGGTACTAATGCTCTACCCTCGACCAGCAGCTGCTTAGTACCGGTTGATTACACCAACCGGTACTGATGGTAGAGCATCAGTACCGGTTGGTGTAATAAACCGGTACTAAGCAGCTTTATTTGAATCTCTGAATTTACCATGACTTGCATGTACGAAATTTAACTAAGTCTTCAAATTTACCATGACTTGGATGTCTAAAATTTAACCAAGTCAAATTTACCATGATTTGGATACAAGAAATTTAACTAAATCCTCAAATTTACCATGACTTAGATGTATGAGAATTTGCGGACTTAGTTCAGAGTAGGAGAATATTAAATTAGTGTTCGGGTGCTCTGTGAGGTTAAGGGAAGGGGGATGCGTTATAAATCAAATACATTCATACCAACACTACAGTTGTAGATCATATAAAAACTCTGAAGTTAAACGTGCTTAGGCGAGAATAGTACTATGATGGGTGACTACTTGGGAAGTGCGAAGTACTATGATGGGTGACTACTTGGGAAGTACGAAGTTCTCATCAGTACCGGTTGGTACGTGTTTGGGCGGAAGTGGTAGGATGAGTGACCTCCTGGAAAATAGAAATCTTCATGTAGCTTATCAATACCGGTTGGAGCCTCCAACCGGTACTGATAGGACTGAGAAATAGAAATCTTCGTGTAGCTTATCAGTACCGGTTGGAGCCTCCAACCGGTACTGATAGTCTATTAGTACCAGTTAGTGGAACCGGTACTGATGCTCAATGGGCATCAGTCCCGAATGGTCTGTATCGGTTCAAAAACCGGTACTGATGGCCGTTGTCAACCGGTACTAAAGGCCATATCTATAGTAGTGAGAGCAACTAAGGAATCAACAAAGAAGGTAGATGAAGGCAGCCTCATACCTGGATTTCGAATAGGTAACGGAGCAAAACTGAAGCAATGGGGAGGAGTTAGTGCAGGCAAAGAGGCTCAAACCAATATCAAAATTTTGCGGGGAAGAAAAGGCATCGGGAAAAATAGTCTAGCCGAGAATCACCCACCGTGTCGCAAGCACAAAAGTTAGGGGGAAAACACCCATCCAAGTCAAGTCAGAGACTTGGGTTGAAAACAAAATTAAAAGTTTCGATTGTTACGAAAGAAAAACCGAAATGAAAGCCTTTTCCAAAAAAAGAAACGGAAAATACCGGTACGGAAATGAAATTTTTTTTTGTCAAAAACGAGAGAGCCAATTCCAACGAAAACGGAAATGGAAATTCCAATCCGTATAAGTGAAACCAGAAATGAAAAATAGAAACAAGCCAGAAAGGGAAATGGGCTTACCAAAAAAAAAAGGGAATGAAGAGTTTATATTTATTTTCGAAGTAAACTAATGCGGTGTTTCATGGCTGCTATTTCAGGCAAGGCTGCGCAGGGGAGGGGGGGGGGCGATTAGTTCACGCGCGCGTCGCGGTCTTCCCGCGCCCAACCCGACCGGCGACAGATGTCCCGCGCGCGGACCGGGACGGGGAAGAGGCCAATGCGCTCTGCTATTTAGGGGTGGATAAAGAGCTGACTCGGCTGGACTCGACTCGACTCGATCAAACTCGGTAATATAACGAGTCAGCTCGACTCGACTCGTTATCTTAACGAGCTCAAACCTCAGCTCGGCTCGACTCGCTAAACTCGCGAGTTGGCTCGTTAAACTCGTTTAACTCGATATTGCCATCTGAGAAGAGGATTGGTGTTGAGATTATACAGTATGACATGTGTTATCATCCTCGCCTCACACATATATAACTATACTTGCCGACTTAGAGAACTCGTTAAACTCGCGAGTTGACTCGTTTAACTCACGAGTTGGCTCGTTTAACTCGTTATCTAAACGAGTTCAAATCACGGCTCGACTCGACTCGTTAAGCGACTCGACTCGTTAAGGAACGAGTTCAAGTTGAGTCGAGCCGAGTTTGCGAGTACTCGTTTAACTCATGAGTTTCGAGTTTTTTTTTTCCACCCCTACTGCTATTGCTGTCTGTGCAGCATACGATTGCACGGTGTTTAGGCTTTAGGTACTCCCGTTATCGAGAAATATCGTCTCATAATAAAACTTCGTTATGGAGGTTAAGTTATAGCTATAGCACACCATATAACTTTCTTTTAATTCAAAAAAGTGAATAAATAGATGTAGGATATTATTTAATAGGAATATGTATGGTCTAATGACATTAAATTTTCCTTGGATTTAGTGTCATTTTGATATATGTGCATGGTGGACTTTGGACTTATATTATGAAAGGAAAGATCAGTGTGTTGCTGTTAAGAAGCATCAGGGGAGATTGTCGAGCATATGTAGATTATTTTCTAAAAAAAATAGTACAAGGATCTAAACATAATTTTAATTTTGTAGAATTTTTTTTCAAAAATTACCACCATGTTAAGATCCATGTTAGCATGCACATAAATTTTGTGCAACTACCCACTATAGGGGGGCTTTGGACAAAGCATCCTTCCATGCCTCATTATACACTATACAAGTTGCTTTCAGAAGTTCATGTGTGTTAACCATGAGGAGAAAAAAAAACAACCTTGATTAATTGAAACTAGCCAGGGTTGCACGCTACACTGCGTCGTGCGAAATTTGGTTCAACAGTTATTTCTGAAGAAAAAAATAATGAGGATCTAAACGTAATTTCAGTTTTTTAGTTTTTTTTTTAAATTTTGCTAGCTAGGAGTTATCGGCGAATTTGCAGAACCACAAGTCCTTTAGTAAAAAAACTGTTGGACGACCCATCGGTGAATTTACGGAACTACAGTGTCTTTTTTACAACGCCGTGCAATATTTGGTCCACAGTTATTTCTGAAAATAATGGTATGAGGACCTAAATGTAATTTTGGTTTACAGTGGTTTTTCAAAATTGCTAGCTAGGAATCGTTGGCGAAATTTGAGGGAACAAGGGTCCTTTTAGTAAAAAACTGGTGGAGGACCCATTGGCAAATTTACAGAACTACGCAGTCTTTTTTACAAAAGAGCCGGTGGGAGGACCGAAACGCAAATTTGAATTTTTTTGAAAAAAGTGGTGGAGGACCCATTGGTGAATTGACAGAACTATAGGGTCCTTTTTACAAAAGTGATGATAAAAAGATCTAAACGTAATTTTAATTTTTTCGGAGGACCCTTTCGCGAAGACGCTGAGGTGGCATAGCTGGGAGGGCTCCAATCCTCCAAGCTTTAATATAAGTTATTATTATTATTATTATTATTATTATTATTATTATTATTATTATTATTATTATTATTATTATATGACATTATTTTTCCAGAACAAGATTGACAACACGAAGAGACCTGTTTGAATGGAAGATTGGTTGTTTTTTTTTAATGATTTGTTCTGTTTCCTACCAAAAACTCATGCAACTCCCCGGCGTTTTGAGAGTAGATGCGAGAGAACACGACCCCAAGCTCGAGCAACAGAATTTGTAGGGAACAAAGGAATTTTGTAGGAATTGAATTCTATGGAAAGTTTTAATTTCTGCGTAGTCCTTTGGAACAACGGAACGAGTCCCTAGGATTCCCAAGAAATTTCTATAGGATTGTTCATTCCAGAGAAATTTTAGAGGAAAACAAACATGTGGTATAACATCTTGGGATTTTTCCTTTCTCTCTCTCTCTCTCGAAAGCCAACCTCTCTCCAAGTTCTCGAGGCCTTTCCTGTGAACCATCTAAACAACCACCTGGAGCAATTACTGTGTTTTTCTTTCCCTATGAGAATTCACTAGACATATCTCTCAAATCTCTATAGCTTTCCTATTCATATATATTTTTCCATTCGTTAGCAAATGGGAAGGGAGCAGGAACAGGCTGGAAGCGCCGGTACGTACGGAAAAACATGTTAAGAAACCACCCAGGCTAAATCATCATGTAAACAGGCTAAGTGGGCCTAAACTCGGGCTGGCCCACGAGACTTACAAGAACTATTAATTCTAATCGTTTTTTTCTCGAAACATAATTCTACTCCTCCAAAGTCCAAACCATACCCTTACAGTATAATAAATGCTGTTGTACAATGGGACTTATCTAGTCCAAACCATACCCTATTGACATGGATGCTTCAAATTTTGGCTAAGTACATGATCTAGTACTGTGGTGTTGGTATGATCACATTTGAAATATAACGGATCCCCCTCCCCTTAACCTCACAAAACACCCCAACACTGATTTTAGTATTATCATATTCCGAATTTACCATGACATAGATGCTCCAAAGTGTTCAAATTTGCCATGACATGGATGCTCCAAATTTTGGCTAAGTGTTCAATTTTACCATTGATATGGATGCTTCAAATTTTGGCTAAGTGTTCAAATTTACCATTGGCATGGATGCTCCAAAAAGTGGTCAAATTTACCATGATATGGATGCTCTAAAATTGAAAACTTAGGCAAAATTTGAAGCATCTAAGTCATGGTAAAATTGAACACTTTTTGGAGCATCCATGTCATGATAAATTTGAACACTTTTTGGAGCATCCATGTCATGGTAGAATTGAACACTTAGCAGCACTTATTTGATCTCCTATTTCTATCGGTTCTCTTTAAGAACCGTCACTAACAATCCTCATTTCAATCAGTTTACATGAAGAACTGGCACTAATACTCATTGCAATCGGTTCACATTAAGAACCGATACTAATACGTAGTCATCATTCCAATCGGTTTATATTAAGGATTGAAACTAATATGCATCCTCATTTCAATCGGTTCACATGAATAACCGAGACTAATACGTAGTCCTCATTCCAATCGGTTCACATGAATAACCGACACTAATATGCAATCCTCATTTCAATCGGGTCAAATTAAGAATCGACACTAATATGGTTTGCTATGAATTGGATGCTTCAAATTATTTGTGGCGGTTTTAAATTACAACAGCCACAGATACTCATGTTATCAGTGGCGGTTTTTATTTAGAATCGTCACAAATACTCGTGTTATCTGTGGCGGCTTTTGTTTAAAACCGCCACAAATAGTCTCAAAAGTATTTGTGGCAATGCTAAACAAAAACCGTCGTAGATAAGTCATTATTTGTGGCTGTTCTAAACAAAAACTATCACTGATACTCTTCCCGCCATTTTGAATTAAAAAAACCATCATTGATATTTCATTTGTGGCGGTTCCAAAAAAACCGTCACAATTGGGCGTCAACTATATGTTGTTTTGTAGTAGTGTGTAAAGTATTATTCAAAGTAAAAATATTCAATCTTCTGTTATTATTGATTGAGTCTGAATTTGAAACTTTGTATGATATCATATCGCCGTTAAGCTATTTAAATTGATTTGATGTCCTAATCATCAGGGTTAACCTAGTCCTAAAAAAAGGGTTACTCTTGTATGGGGTTTCTACAAGATTTGTCCAAAAACTATTACATAATGTGTTCTGCGTATACCTATCTAAGTTTCGATGCAAGCTTTCAATTTTTTAAGGCAAAGACATGTAATTTGTACGAATTAAGCTCCGATAATCATCCACGACGTCATAGTACTTTGATTGCTTATGAATAAATAAAGAGAGGTGCTTCTATGCTCTTCCTTTTAAAAGTTGCACAACTATTAAAGCATGAATGAAGGGTAGATAGTGATTACTTACCCCTTCGCTTGCTTTAAGATTTGTACAACTTGTACTAGAAGGAAGAGCATAGAAACACCTCTCATAAATAAATAATGCCTTTTCAATCTCACGTGTCGTAAGCATATTCCTCGGCTTTGCCCTTTGTTTCAACGCTGAATGTTTCATCCGTCTAAGTTTATGAGACGTACATTTTAAATACTCCCTCCAGGTGCAAAAAAGATGTCGTTTTGGACATTGACACGGTCTTCAAAACACAACTTTGACCGCTAATTTTTATTATAATATATTTATAAAACTCAATAAAATTATAATATTATGAAAGTACTTCTCGAGACAAGTCTACACATATAATTTTTATGTATCTAATTTAAATATTTTAAAATATATCAATAGTCAAAGTTTTAGAAGTTTGACCATCACTATGTCCAAAACGACATCTTTTTTGCACCTGGAGGGAGTAATCGTGTACACAGATATATAAGGCGTATATTAATAAAAAATTAGTGTGATGTTCTCTCTATATCCTAATAAATACCTAATCTTACTTTATACTCTCTATATGCATATATTGAATATAGTGCTTAGAAATAATAATTAAAGATAATTTTATCACTATAAATATCACTTTGATCCATGTACAATAAGAAAATATATCTAAACTTAGACGAAGGGGGTACAATATAAGGGCCGGGCATCCCGTTTAACTTCAGAACGAAGTACTAGCTAGCTAGCAGCACCGATCGACGCGAAAACCATATCACATCGTTTACTCCTCCGTTACAGGCTGGCAGCCAGCAACACGAGCCGGCGAGCCGCAACGCTAAGAAGGAATACGAAGCAAGCAATGGTCAGGAGAGTCAGGACTCGGAAACTTGGTGGTTGGTGCTGCTTGGCCCGCAAGACGGGTTCCGTTCCGATCTTCATCTCGAAGCAAGCTCATGGCTCGATCCTTGGAAATATTTTGCTAAGGGCTCCATTGACAAGTGGGAGAGAGCAGCAGAGACTCAGAGAGTGTGACTCCAGCACTCTACCCATGGAAAGGTGCTGTGTTGGGGCCCGGCCGCCACTTGGTCAAAGATCGCCTACCTATCCGCTCTGCTGACCCAGCTCGTGACGGTCGTGTCGGATTTATCGGACCTTTCCTGGACGTCGACGCTCAGTAGAGATGCCGGTAGCCCCAGACCCAGACACCCCCGGTGCAAGAATACCGCTGCTTCAGTTCTCCGCCCGTGTATTGGCTGTTTGGCACGGACTGGTAGGTATACGCAACTTGCGCGTAGCTAATGGGGCAAATTCTGAGGTGACAGCAGTATGCGTGGTTCCTGTTAGGAAACCGGATTCGTATCCGATATGGACTCTTCCTTATCTCTAAGCAGAACCGCTATATATAGGAGGCAGGGGGTCACCCCATTGTACACAAGCATACAGAATAATAAGGCAGACCCGTTCCTCCTCATATTGTGTCTCTCGCCCTCTCTCTCTGTTCTCCAATTCAATCTATTAGGCAACCCCGGACTATTCGATAGCGAGGTTGTCTAACACGTTATCAGCACGAAGCTCTACTCGGAGAAAGATTGAAAGGTGAGAATTGGTAAGAAGCGGGGATTGATCTAATCGCTCGTATTGAATCCTTTTTGCATCTATTCTACGCATCTTGGTATTGTGCTCATCAAGTAGCATGAAGCTACAGTACACAAGAGGTACAATACAATGCGTTTTACACAGCAAGATCTTGGTACGCAGCATGAAGCTACACAAAAATATAGTACTCATCGGCCGGACTATCCATGGCCATGAAGCGCCGCTTGCGGCACGAAGCCTCTGACCTGACATCGGCTCGAAGCCGTGCCCGTAGTCGCAGCTAGCCTTGCTGGCAGCCACTACGCCGATCTCGAAGAAATCGCCGGGTCGGCCACGCAGCGCCTCCACCCGGTTTCGGCCACGGAGCACCGCTCGGCCAAAGACGGTTGTCGCGCAAGTTGCAGCCCCATCAGGCGAACTTCGGCTCGGCCTATCTTGCCCTTGCCGGCTTGAAGCCGTGCATACCCGGCCTTGCAGGCTGTCTTCGGTCCGCCGCCTTAAAGCTGACGGCCGCGCCTGACCGGCACATGTTGCAGCCGCCGGGTCTCGTGGCTTGAAGCCACTGCCGTCGCCGTTTTCCACGGCGGGCCCGGCCACCGCGCGATTGATTCGATCCAGTGCACGAAGCTGCTCGCCGCCGTGCTGAAGACCGCCCGGCAGACGCTGCTTCAGCACACGCAGCACCGCCGCCGTCGGACAAGCTCCGCCATGCGTAGCCGGCTCGAAGCCGACCGCGCCGCCGCGCCCACGCCAGGCCGAAGAGCTGCCGCGCCGGAAACGCGCGCCGACCACGCAGTTGCAGCGCCACGCTAGCCGCGACGGCTGCCGCGCGCCGGCGATCATCGCTATCGCGACCGCTCTTCTTTGCCACCCTCGCCGCCGGTCTACGCTGGCCTCGCCGTCGCACCTTCTCCGCGGCGACTTCGTACAACCTCAAAGGACTCGCCGTGCGCCCTGCCCGTCGCGCATCTCACAGCAGCCCCGCAGCGCCGCCGTGCTGCGCGTTGGCCGTCGGCAGCTCGGCACGAACCGATGCCGTCGCCGCTGCCCACGTTGCTCGAAGCAGCCGCCTCAGATCCTCGGCAGGCGCACAAAACGGATCTGGCCCGCTCCGCTCAGGTCGCTGAACGCCGGCCGCTAGCCCCGGGCGACTTCGCCCTTGCGCCGAAGCTGGCCTGCCGGCTTCCCTCCATCTTGCGCCGATGCTGGTTTGCCCGCACGCCCAGCCTCCACTATGCTGTTTCCTTTTTTTTTCTCGGCAAGGACATGAAGTCCATGTCCTTTGACTGGACATAAAGTGAGAGGCATTGAAATTTGAAACCAACAGGGCATTGGATTGATCGCCATGAGGGAGCACGTGGTGGGGGGGCAAGGGGAAATTACCCCTTTGCCCCCCACTTTTATTACCTTTTTGGTTGTTTTTATGTTTTTCCAAATTGATTAATAATTCAGAAAATTGATTAGAAAAATTCTGAAAATTGTCAGAAAAATATGAAAATTATCAGGAAAATCCAGAAAAAAAATTTATGGCTCTATTTGAATTTGTACTTAGCCTTATTTTATGCATTTATGAATTTTTGCATGAATTTTTGCAATAATTGCCTGTTTAGAATATCGGAAATTCCTGAGAATTTATTTTCGTATTTATGAATTTATGAATTATGTCATGTTGATATTTGCTAAAATTAAAATTTTACATTGTCTGATGAATTCTGAAAATTGCTTGGAAATTAGCAGAAATTATAAAAAATGCTAGGAAAATTCCAGAATATTTCATACGGCATTTTATGAGAAACATGAGTGGTTGGGATTTGATTTTGGTAATGAATAAACAGATATGAGACAATTGGTGTCTAGGAAAACACACATGAGGCTTGGTTCTTTAATTGGCACCCGGAAACGGGAAGTGCTCCCTCCCTCATGTGAGCCCTAGGGGCAGGTTGACCTGGCCAAGAGTCAAATTGACAGAGATATTCATTACCTGTTTTCGTTCCCAGCCAACAAGAATTATATAAGTTGTAATTAGACTTATGCCATGTTTAATTCATGTTGCAATTTATTTTCTGTTGTCAAGTGATGCTGGAAAATTGCTGTATAATTAACAGAAAATTGCCAAATACTAAGAAAAATTCGGAAATTTCTGAGAATTTATTTCCGCATTTATGATTTTATGAATTGTGCAATTATTGTTTATTCTGAATATTTATGAATCTGTGTATATATGAATTTTGCAGTTATGAATACTGTATTGATGAATCCTGCATTTATGAATCTCGCACTTATGAATTTTGCATTTATGAATTCCGTACTTATGAATCTTGTACTTATGAATTTTGCATTCATCTTTGAATATATGAATCTTGATATTATTGCTTTCTTTTAGTTTGCTGGAAACTCATGAGAATTCAATTATGCATTTTATTGAATCTAGCAGCCATTTCCTATTAGATTACACGTAGTAATCTAATGGAAGAACCTTATGAATGTGCAAAGGTGTGGCATTATCTAACGTGAGTTTTGAAGAACCGACATGAATTGTCGAATTATCTCACATAGACATCGATTGCATAATGAATAGTAAGCTCTCGAAGAGCATACTTTTTCTCATGAATAGAATTACAATTTATTCTTTATTCCAAAGATTCTTTCTTTACAAGCAATCTTTTGAATTACTTAGCCACTTTATGATTAGAATTATTTTTCTTTTCATCTAGAAATCGTGTAGCGCCCAATGGAGGAAATATGCATTGTTGATAGTGGCACAACAAATACCATCTTAAGAGAGTCGAAATACTTCCAGACGATCACGAAGAACGCCGAAGGATTACGACTATCGCAGGAGCGATACGCATATAATAGGCTCAGGAAGAGCCACAATTATATTGCCAATGGGTACAACTTTGGTAATTGAAGAAGCCCTCTTGTACCCTGAATCAACCCGCACTCTCTTAAGTTTCAAAGATATCCGCGCCAATGGGTTTCACGTAGAAACCAATGAAGAAAATGGCAAAGATCACTTGTGCATTGTGAAGCACGCGGAATATGGAAAGATGGTACTAGAAAAATGTCCCTCATATGAATCTGGGTTGTACTACACGAAAATCAATGCACACGCAGTGTATACTTCTTTGAAGACTGTCTTTAGAAGCTCTGAATTATTTGCTTTATGGCATTGTAGATTAGGTCATCATGGTCTTAGATTGATGAGAAATATAGTTAACAACTCACAAGGTCATGGCATTAATGTTAAGAATTCCCCGAATCACGAAGATTTTGTGTGCCATGCATGTGCCACCGGGAAATTAATAACTAGACCATCTGTTATGAAAGTGCAACATGAAATCCCTGCATTCCTGGAACGCATTCAGGGGATATTTATGCCCGATTCAGCCCTTGTCAGGGCCGTTTCGATACTTTATGGTGCTCATTGGTGCTTCCTCGAAATGGTCGCATACATGTTTGCTGTCAACAAGGAATCATGCATTCGCAAAGCTGATCTCGCAGATCATCAGAATTAAGAATGCTTTTCCTGATCATCGTGTGAAGTCCATTCAAATGGACAATGCCAGCGAATTTACTTCCAAGGCATTTGATGATTATTGCACAAAGAACGGAATAAGCTGTTGAGCACTGCATCGCACGTCCATACGCAAAATGGGCTAGTGAAGCACTAATAAAGAGGATTAAGTTCATTGCCGGACCGCTCTTGCAGAGTTGTAACTTGCCCAACACTTGTTGGGGACACGCAGCCTCGCACGCAAAGCAAAGACTCATCAATTATAGACCATCGGCCTACAACATCCATTCACCAATGCAATTAGTGCAAGGGGTCATCCCGAAGATTTCCCATCTTAGAAAATTTGGTTGTATGGTATATGTACCTATACCACCCCCATTGACTGCAATGGGCCCTCTCCGCAAGTCTGGGATATACGTTGGTTATGAGAGTGCATCCATAATCAAGTATTTGGAACCCATGACTGGAGACTTACACACAGCCCGATTCGCTGATTGCATCTTTGACGAGGACCATTTCCCGTCATTAGGGGGAGAGAATCAACCATTGGATGAAAAATGCCGGGAAATAGTATGGCATTCCACTGGGATTCCCGCGCATGACCCTCGCACTAATGAAGCAAATCAAGAAGTCCAGAAGATAATTGATTTGCAGAATTTAGCAAATGAACTGCCTGATCATTTTTGTGATCTGAAGAGCGTGGTTAAGTCGCATGTACCAGCAAGAAATGCACCAGAGAGGGTGGAAATACCAAAGAAAGCAGAAGGTATCCCTCATCCTGTTCAGAGGCCTCAAAGAAAAAGAACAGGAGATCTTGCTTCTCAAACCCAAAGTACCCGGAGACGTCTGGGGAATACTGAGCGAGAGGACTTACCACAGCCAATCACAAAAGTGCCCCAAAGCAAGAAGGGGAGCCGCTTGAGACCTGGCCTTTGGAAAGAAGCCTGTGGAAAAGGCAATTCCAGATCTGAACCTTCCATTGGAAGAAGCCGCCGGAAATAATGTGTGCGCACACATTGGCGGAGAAAAACTAAAGGAACTTGCTCCTGGAATGGGAAATAGCAATGAAGAGCAAGTAGAAGTGCACGAAGCACCCCATGATGAAATGGCCATAAACTTTGTAATAACGGGAGAATCAATGAATAGAGCAACAGCCAATGTCGATGCATACTTTGTAAAGAAGATTGACGCGATCATTAATCATGATCCCGAGCCCGCATCTCTCGCAGAGTGCAAGAAAAGGCTCGATTGGGAAGATTGGAAGAAGGCAATCACCGCAGAGTTAGTCTCTCTGAACAAAAGAGAGGTGTTTGGGCCTGTGTGCCGCACGCCTCCCCATATAAACCCCGTAGGTCACAAATGGGTTTTTGTTCGCAAGAGAAACGAAAACAATGAAGTTGTAAGGTACAAGGCAAGGCTTGTCGCTCAAGGTTTCACTCAACGTCCTGGGGTTGATTATGAAGAAACCTATTCTCCGGTCATGGGCGGAATTACCTTTAGATACTTGATCTCAATGGCAGTCAACTTGAAGTTGAAAATGAAGCTAATGGATGTTGTCACAGCATATTTGTATGGAAACTTGGATTCGGAGATATACATGAAAGTACCGGAAGGTATCCCTATCCCGAACCAAGACAGAGCAAACAGAAACCTATACAGTGTGAAATTGGAGAAATCACTGTATGGGCTGAAGCAGTCAGGAAGAATGTGGTACAATCGCTTAAGTGACTTTCTTTGCAAGAAAGGCTACACGAACAGCGAAGATTGTCCATGTGTGTTTATACAACGATCCCCGAATGGATTTTGTATAATCTCCGTCTATGTAGATGACTTGAAACGGATGAAGAAATTGAAGAAGCATGCACATACTTGAAATCTGAGTTTGAAATGAAAGACTTGGGTAAAACCAAGTTCTGTTTAGGCTTGCAGCTTGAACATGTCCAAGGCGGAATCTTGGTACACCAAGCATCCTACACGCAGAAAGTGTTGGAGAGATTTGGCTTTGAAAAGGCATACCCCGCAAAGACCCCAATGGTCGGAAGGTCACTCCAAGCAGACCTAGACCCGTACAGGCCTAAAGAAGAGGGGGAGGAAGTCCTGGGAGCGGAATTCCCATACTTGAGTGCAATTGGAGCACTCATGTACCTTGCGAATAGCACTAGGCCGGACATTGCGTTCGCCGTGAATTTGCTAGCGCGGTACAGTGCAGAACCCACCAAAAGGCATTGGAAAGGGGTGAAGGACATCTTCCGTTACCTTCAAGGAAGCAAAGACCTCGGCTTGTTTTACAGAAGAAACAATGAATTGAATTTAGTTAGCTACGCCGATGCTGGGTACCTATCGGACCCGCATACTGGCAAGTCACAACCGGGTATGTTTTCCTTTGCGGTGGAACAAAGCAATTTCTTGGAAGTCGTCTAAGCGGACTCTTGTCTCGGCGTCGACTAACCACTCGAGAAATCATTGCATTGTATGAAGCCTCTCGGGAATGTGCATGGCTTGAAGAATGGTTCACCACATCCGTAAGTCATGTGGTTTGAACATGGAACAAACCCCACTATTATCTATGAAGATAATGCAGCTTGTGTTGCTCAAGTGCAAATGGGATATGTGAAAAGCAATCTTACGAAGCATATCAACCCCAAGTTCTTTTATGCCCATGAAATGCATAAGATGAACGAGATAAAGATACTGCATACTAAGTCGTGTGAAAATCTCGCAGATTTATTCACTAAGTCACTCCCGGCATCTTCTTTTGAAAGATGTGTTAGAGGAATCGGGATGATGAGGCTTAGAGAAGTGCAGATTTCAGGGGGAGATTTTTCACATACTCCTACATAAATCTCAAACATGAAGTTTGAGTACCCAACGTAAATCTTGAAGATTAACATTGAAGTTTGGGTGGATTGTACTCTTTTCCTTAAGTAAGTTTTTCATTGAAGTTTTCTTACGTAAGGTTTTTGATGAGGCAATCCGTGCAACACAGCAAGCGTGTGCTATGTACTCTTTCTCCAATTATTTTTCCCACTGGGTTTTTATGGAGTTTTAATGAGGCATATGCATCTCGCAGTGAAGAGTCCAAGGGGGAGTGTTAGGAAACCGGATTCGTATCCGATATGGACTCTTCCTTATCTCTAAGCAGAACCGCTATATATAGGAGGCAGGGGGTCACCCCATTGTACACAAGCATACAGAATAATAAAGCAGACCCGTTCCTCCTCATATTGTGTCTCTCGCCCTCTCTCTCTGTTCTCCAATTCAATCTATTAGGCAACCCCGGACTATTCGATAGCGAGGTTGTCTAACAGTTCCGTAGTTGGTGGATGCAGTAGGCTTGTAGTCGTACAGATAAGACTGCCAAAAGTTTGTATTCAATCACGTGGACATGTACACTTGGTGATTCGATCGTTTTCCTCGGTACTAGCCTACCAGGTCTCCACGCGCTCAACTGGGCGTACTCCATCGATCTAGAGGATAACCATGTTCACCGCTACACAGAAAATTCATTATAAACGGTTCAAAAATTTCATTACAGATGATTTTATGAACCATCTTTAAATATATATTAATGATAAAAAAATACATCACAGATGATTTTTGAATTGTCTGTAAAATTAATATCAGAGACAGTTTACAGTTTTAAGCTAAAATCGTTAGTGATGCTCATCAAAGACACTTCTGGCCTAGAAGCTAGTGTCTCTAATGACACCCTAGCCTAAAAGTGTTAGTGATGCTCATCAGAGACATTTCTGGCCTAGAAGCTAGTGTCTCTAATGACACCCTAGAACCATCTAAGACACCGGTGGAGCCAGGGCCCGGCGGGCTTGGGCTGTTGCCCGGGCTCAAAGCCTAATGACCATATATTAAGGCTAGCAAATAGATCGCTTAGTGATTTATCTAGTAAAGTTCAGATCTAGGTTACATGGCAACTGACAACAGGTACTCAAGCTCAGTCCAAACCATAATTAAATTTGCCCAGGCTCTAAACTTTTTCTGGCTCCGCCTCTGATCTAAGATGATTGTTTGTATTTTTGAAGAATTTTCATTTAATTGGCTAGCCTCAGGAATCCTAATTCTATTAAGTTAAATCTACACACATTTTCAAATCCTAAAAAGCTAGACATAAGTCACCGTAATTAACAATCTAACAATGAGAAGTAAGTTGAAACATACTGACACTACTGTAGAAAAATCTCATCACAAATACCTTGATTCGTAGTTGAAGTAAGTCACAAAATACAGAAGATTAAATGATCAATATACTTGATGCTTTTTAGAATGCTTGTTGATTAGCCAACAAGTAAGTGAATCACTAACTAATCAGTAAGAACTTACTTTGGTGCCATTGGGAATCAGCTCCTGCAATTCTCATTCCCTCACTAATCCTCTTTTTTCTATTCTGTTAAAAAAAAATCACAAATGCCATCAGAAAACAAATATATTCAGATTCCAAGATCAGAAAACAAAGATATCCAGAAACCTTGTATTGTAATTTCTGAAGCAGCAGTAGTTTATATCTGAAGTGCAAAGCTCAATACCCTCAAAGCTTCTGTTCCAAATGCTAGAGAGATCACATAGGGAATCGTTTGCCCATTGAGCAATCTACAGAGGCAATACAAGAGAATAAATGAACAATAATATCATACTTATGGTTTAAGACAAGATAAGAACAACAATAATAGTAATTGTACAATGCCATCAAAGGATTCATATGACCAGTAATTAAGATACAAGATCGACAGCAGACGATACTTTTACAAAAAACATAATATCAGTTATAAGAAAATGATTAAGATCTAGCTTGCGATGTGAAATTTAAGAGTAGAGGTGGTCATGGAGGAGAAGTGCTGGAAGGTCATCAATAAAATAGAAGATTATAGCAACTCAGCAATTTTTTCTTACTTTGTACATGAAAATTTGCAATACTAAGAAAAATATGCTCTGTTGCATGAGTCTTAACTATGTAAATTTAGTAATTAGCATTGTGCAAGTCTAGGCCTTACACACATACAGTAGACAAGTACATCTGAATCGGATTTTATCTCTTCTACCAAAACTTAAGTACTGAATCGGATGAAAGAATTGATTTTTCTCATAAAGGAAATACACAAAAAAGACTGAGACTGGGTATAGTTATCATCTTCAACACAACATCAGGATTTATTCTAGAAAGTGTCTGTACAGCTGCATTTGTTTTGGTCCTTCCAACCTAATAGTAGCACATAGATTATATATGAATAAGTACCAGATTTAGATTATGTGAGAGGAATATGTATGATTCATTCCAACCTAACTTTGATTTCCACAACAAAATGCGATATCACATCTAGCAGCCGCAAGAAGAAGAAGATGATGATCGGATAGAAACATATATAAGGGGAAAGGTCAAGAAGAAGCGGAGTGGGTGGGCTACCCAATCGATGGATGTAGGGTCGGGGCACTACTTGAGCGCGTCAAGGTTGCGGAGCAGGGCGCACAGCTCTTCCATGGTCGCAACTCCTGCTCCATGGATCTGGTGACGACGCTTTTGGGTTAGGTGACTCAAAGGCTAGATCCGGCGATGAAGGGGCTTGCTTGAGCCAATAGAAGTTGGGGGAGAGCCAGAGGCGGCACGTGGAGAAAGGGGGTCGCGGGAAGAGGGGTGAGGAGCTCGGGGCCGGATGAGGAAGGTGTACGATGCCTTAGAGTTAGGGGTGAAATAAACTGCACCTCTTAGTTTGAACCATATAAACCCTGTATAACCTCTATCACTGACGGTTCTAGGCTAAAAGGGTCAGTAATAAGAGGTTATCACAGACGGGTTTTCAAAACCATCAGTGATGAAGGGTCTAATATAAGTTTTTTTATATATAGTAATGGTTATAGAAATCACGACTACAACACTTAACCGATATTGGCTTTGTTCTTCTTCCCCCTCCTCTCAGACTCTCAGTAGTGGCCGTACACGAAATTAGGCCTATCAATTTCATGGCCGCTCTTTTTCGTGCCGCGCGATCATGAGCACCGGGTCTAGAATTCCTAGTCGGGCAGTCAAATGCATTGTATCGCAGCCGAGCGGGAACAAAACATTTCCATGCTTGCTGGCAGCCTGAAGAGTCAAACGTCCGGTGCATGCATGCCTATATTTGTGACAGGTGAAACCGTGGAAGGCCTAGCTAAAATACTGGCCAGCCGGTCATGCTCCTGTCTGCCGGTTGGAAATATGCACCATGCTTTCGATCGGAGTATCAGACTGCTCATGACCTCCGGTTCCGGGTGAGACTACAGTGTTACAGGCGGTGATTATATGTAATACGTCTTTATATCATTTATAGATAGGATTACAGATAACTCATATACGATGGACTGTCGGTATAGCTCTTTGTAATGGTCTTTTATGTTTATGCAATAGTGCACGGTATAAAACTGTTTATAAGACCGTCTGGTAAAGATAGACAACATCTTTCTCTCACTGTAACAGCCCAAATTTTGAAAGAAATAAAATACTAGAAAACAAGTTAAATGTTGACCTCAATTTGCAACATAATAAAATAAGAAATTGAAAGATTTCGTTGAAATTATTGGTTTGAAAATTCCCCGAAAAGCTAATTATAGGTTTTTATCATTTTCTAGATTTTCTAAGTTTCAAATTCAAGCAAATAAAAAAACTAGAAACAATTTATTTAAATCCTAAATAATCCCCAGTGCACTTCCAAAAGTTTCAAAAAAATTTGAATGGAATTGATGCTTCTACAAAAATCATAAACAGCAATTCTTCAAAAAGAATAAAGGCACTGTTTAATTTTTCAAGAATTCTACAGATTTGATCAGGCTATGAAATTTTTGTGGGAGCATTAGTGTTAGCTCAAGGTCATTCACAAACAATTTCAAACAAATTTATCACTTTTTGTCACTCAATTAAATTGGGAAGTAAAGGTTACCAATATTTCAAATTCTCTCTCTTACTGCCAAGTGGGCCCCACACGTCAGGCCACACCTTCACTAATGCGCAAACCCCACCTGGCACTGGCCTCCTCCCCCTAGGCTTGCATGGCAGGATCCTCTCTCCTCCCTATCCCTTTCTCTCTGCCACTGCCCCCTCCCCTTGCCATGGCCCTACCTGCCAGCGACTGGACGCAGCACCCCTTGCCATGGCCCTACCTGCCAGCGACTGGACGCAGCAGGGAGCACCCTGCCCCGCCTGGCACTGCGCCGTGCATGCCCCCATGCCATGCCATGCTAGCTCATCCCCACTCCAAAAGATCGGTGCCACATCGCGCTCATGCCCTGCCATGACAGTCGCCAAGCCTCCCACGCCATGCCGCGACATGAGCAAGCTACCACGCTCGGGAACTTGCGCCGCTGAGCCATCCCGCCCCCTGCCAATGTGCGCCCAGGCGTGCCACTACGTCTTGCTGCACCACCATGCTGCACCCAGCTGCCCCCGCCGCTGTCCCTGACCCTGGCAAGCATGCACATAGCCTTCACCGGAAATTCCTGCAACTGTGCCGCAAGGCGTCTTTTTCCCTCGTCCACCGCATCCCGCTCATGGGCGCTCATGCCAAATCCCTCCACCTTGGCTATAAATGCCATGAGATGACCATCCATGGCCCCCCCACCCTCCTTGAGCCTCCCTCTGCTCGAGACATCGCCAATTGCTCCATTGTGTGGCCATTGCCATCAAGCACCAAGGAACCGATCGAGGTCCACTCTGACGCATCGGTGAGTCACCCACCTCCGAATTCCTTTGGTTTGAAGCTCCCTCAGGATTCCCTAGTTACGATGCCCCCTTGTTTCACAGCTCAAAGCACTAAAATCACCACCGCTACCATCCCTTTATTCTCCAAGCTTGACTGCTGTCGGCATACCTTCTCGAAGCTCCATCGCCGCTGCCAGGTACTGAAATGGGTTCAACCTTGCCCCTATTCCTTATCCCCCTCTTCCCTAAGGATGGTCAAGCCCCAATTGCCCTCACGACTCCCTGCCATTGCCACTGCCACACTTTACTGCCACCAGTCACCTTCGATCACTCATAGCCGCCACCGAGATCACCCCTTAGTTCCCCTCACTCCACTAAAGCTAGCCGTAACACTCCCTCCCAGCTAAATGCTGCTGTTCGACGCTGATGAACACCCCTCTGCTTAGTTGTGATTTTTACTAATGACAAGTGGGCCCCCTATCAGTGCCCTCTCTCTCACCGAGCTGAGCCACTGACACTTTGGCCCCACTTATCGGTTTTTTTTTTAATTAAACTCAATTTTGTGTTATGTGAGTATGACATATGGACCCTAGTAGGTTTAAGAATTAATCGAAACGGTAATTACAATATGGGTCACTGGCATGTAGACCCCACATGTTAGTGACTAAAATTAAAACAAAAATAGAGAAAATGAGAAATGTATATTCACGGTTAGAAAATGTATTTTACTATTTTTAGGTAATTTCTAGCATATATAAAATTAAAATGCTTATAACTTTTACAAATAAACTCCAAATTAAGTGAAACTAGTTTCTAAATTTTTATAAAATCATTAAATTTCTGTTTATGCAAAATATTTAAAATTTAACCTCTATTTAAATTTAAATTATAATTAGAATGATTCCTAGCACATTCAAATTTATAATGCTTACAAATTGTACAAATAAAATTCAAATTTAGTGAAACCAACTTTTAAATTCCTCTAAAATCATAACATTTCCATTTTTGTAAAAATATTTAAAATTGAGCTAAATTTGAATTCAATTCCAATTTAGGGTTCCTTCCAACACATTCAAAATTCAAATACTCGTAACCCTAACAAATAAATCACAAATTGAGCAAGGCATGTTTCTAGACCTTTCTTAAAACATGTTCTATTTCTATAATAATATTTGGATTTTGACTTGGTTTGAATTCTTTTGCTTTTTTATTGTTGCTATTCGATGAACTGCGTATGGACACCGATGCTCTGGATACCTTCACCGTCGACGTCAACCCTACCCTAGAAATCAACGTGCATACATGCGTGTACATGCGTTTATATTGTGTTTATCAAATCTTTGTGTACATGCGTTTATTTTTAGTAAATTGCTATATTGTGATACTGGTAGATATATCTCGTAACTCATGGAACTTACTTAATAAATGTGCTCATGTTAACATTAATAACCATAAGGTTAGTTTAGTCATTATAGAAATATCAATTGGGTATAATCGAATATTACACATTTGTTTAGCCATGCTTTAGACTTCGGCGAACAGATGGTTGGATACACTATATGTTCGGAAATGCAAAATTTTGGATATGATGGGAAAATATGGTTTATGGTATTTTGGGTATAAAAATTGAAATAAAACTATGATTTGACGCGGGTGAGATATGACAATAGCCGGAAGTACAAGGGACTTGCACGTAGTGTAGGGGGGTGTTCTCGCCCAGGTCATATTAAGGAATGAATGTAGTGTCGCTATAATCCAAGATAATCGGTGTAACCACGAGTGCTATTATGGGACAGCCTTAACATATTAAGTTACTTAAGTCTAACTTTGCACATTGGAAGGCCAAAGTAGTATGGACATTCTGAGATGGTTTGTTTGAACTGGTGCCCTCACCGAGTTGTTGGGAACCTGCCGATACAACGGTGTATACCTTTCTATGGGGAAAGTGGCATGGCGGGTTGTATAACCATTCATTGGTATAGAGTATACAACTATCTTTCGCTGCTATAGTAAGGGTTTTACATCATTGGGCTGGTGCAAGGTTAAGTCTGGGTGATGTAACAATTCAAGTCATGACCTCTTGGCCACGTGCCAAAGGAAGCGTGAACATACAGGCAAAAAGATTTAGTCATATATTGTGGATAAAATAAAGATGTATATCTTTGCAGAGTGTAAAACTTTTTGAAAATCCATGCACACGATCATAAGACTTGGTGCTTTGACGCTAGTTAGAGTTTTATGTTTTCATAAAAATGGTTGAATTGAAAAAATTTGTGGAAAAGTTTGTTCCAGATTTTATGCCAATAATTGGCAGAGAATGGCTCGATGCTTACAATCATGGAAGACTGTGAATTGTTACATTTTATGCTACTAATACTTGTTATTTACATATCCGTCAAACTTGCTCTTACAAATTCCATTTACATTCTACGGCTAGATATTCATGTTTCAAATTTCGCTTTATGCAACTAGCCATGATAGCCTCCCTTTGATATAGCCATGCATCTATTTATGTTTGTGATACAGTACAAGTCTTGTTGAGAATGAAAGTACCCAACCTTGCTTATTGTTGATATTCAGTGGGAGAAGAAAACGAAGCCCGCATGACATATTTTACCGCATGTAAGAGGGATTACAATAATAATTTCTACTAGGTTTTTTCTTGTCAGTTGCCTGTGGAATTACTATAGGCTTAGGTATACTATTAAGTTTTTGTATGTTTTGTTGCACTTTATTTGACCTTTATGGTCATATTGTATAAACAATGTTACCTTAATGTATTTGTGATGTTGTGTATAGATATGATGATAATGTTGTAAATATGCGTACTAGTCACTGATCATAGGACTATAATACAGTATACATATGAAACCTTCTCAGTATTCTACATCAAAAAAGAGGGTCTTGACATTCATATCACCTTAAAGTTAATGTAGCATAAGTTTACACGCAGTTGACAAAGTTAGAAGAAAGTGTTAAGTCCACCCATCATCGGCTGCCACGGATCAGTTTCCCCTTCTTTTTTTTGGCTTGTGTGGGGTGGTGGCCTCGTGGGGATTGGTTGATCCAGTTTGTACGGCCTAACCTACTTAACCCATGCGCAGTCGTGCAGGTTTGAATTGTTATGATATGGTTAGAGTCCGTGTCCCTGTTTGGTAGGACTCTATCTATTGGTGGGCGAATCCGAACTAATCTCCAGGGGTCCTCCACTATATATATAGGGCATTGCCTAGTATAGAATCAATCAATCTAATAAAGAGAGAGGTTTCCCCTTTGTATGGTGTGCTTCTCCTTTCTTCTGTTCGTGTGCTTGCATTGGCGTGTCGTTGATTGCGTGGGTGAACAATCTAGTTTCACAACACGTTATCAGCACGAGTCTCTACCGCAAGAAGCGAAGGATCGTCGACAACAACGAGTGACTACTATCGGCGATTGATCGCCCGATCCGATCTGCAATCAACTCGTCACCACTCCAGCATCCACTCGGATTGCCGAAAAAGTCCTACGCGACTCTATCCTACGCGATAGCCAACACTTCCGGCATCAAGAAAGTAAGTCGAAAAATCATGCAGATTGTTTTGCTAGATGTTAGATCTAATCTACTGTTTAGATCTGTTATTGTTCATAAAAAATCGCTTCGGTGGAGACGCCCAGAAGGCATCTTGCCGTACGCCGCGCCCATCACCTGCATCGCCGTCGGCCGCCACGGTCGAAACCGCCGCCCGGCCATCTGGCCAAACCGACCTGCAGCCGTCTTCACAACGCTTGAAGCCGATGGTCGCCGATGTCACCGTGACTCAAACGGCATGCTCCAGTAAACAGAATCGCCGGCGGCGCCAGACGCGACACTGCCGCCGCGCTACCGCTCATCAGCGTCAAAAGCGGCCGGCCACGCGCTAAAGCCGGTAAGGCCGCCCAACACGCTGTGTTGCGCTCACATCAAGGCCAGTCGCCGGGGTCGCAGGCAAGGCACAAGGCACCACCGAGCCCGGCCCCACGCGCTTCGCCGCTGGTCGCGAGCCGAATCGGCCGAGTAGAACATGAAGTCCAAAGTGATTTGCACATAGAGAAAAACAAGAAGGACATGAAGTCCAGGGCTTGGAACCGATCGGAACTAAACCGGTTGGAAGCCAAATTGAATTTGGCCGTGGCGCACGGGGGAGGGGAAATTACCCCCTACCCCCGGTTCTATTTATTTATTTATGTTTTTCTCTTTTCTTTTCCTGAAAATGTTTAGAAATTCAGAAAATTGATTAAGAAAAATCCAGAAAATTGCAAAGGTTGCTAGAAAATTATGAGGGCACTTTGTTCATTGCCTTGGATCTGGTTATATTTTCCTTAGCATTATATCATGTTGATATTTGCTGAGATTCAATTTTCCTGTTGTAAAATAATTCTGAAAATTGCTTGGAAATTAGCAAAATTATGAAAAGTGCTAGGAAAATTCCAGAATATTTCATATAGCTTTTTATGAAAACCTGAATGGTTGGGATTTGATTTCGGTAATGAATAAACAGATATGAGACAATTGGTGTCTAGGAAAACACACATGAGGCTTGGTTCTTTAATTGGCACCCGGAAACGGGAAGTGCTCCCTCTCTCATGTGAGCCCTAGGGGCAAGTTGACCTGGCCATGAGTCGAATTGACGGAGATATTCATTACCTGTTTTCGCTCCTAACCAACAAGAATTACATAAGTTGAAAATTAACCTTATGCCATGTTTAATTTATGTTGAAATTACATAATTAACAGAAAATGGCTAATTGCTAAGAAAATTCTGGGAAAATCGTGATAATTATCTACTGGATAGATATAGACCAAAACCTTATTAATTAAATAAAGATGCATGCAATATAATATTTTACCTGTAGTAAAATCTCGTATTGCTTGCATACAGGATATGTCTGACATTGCAAAAAGGGAATTTGTTGTGCTTGCCCTGGATGGCAGCAATTATCTCACTTCGGCAATGGATGCCAAAATCAACCTAGCAGCTAGAGCACTTGGAGCTGCTATTGCCCAGCCTGAAGCTGGTGCACCTGCTGTGCCCGAACTCGCAAAATGCGCTGCTTTACATTTCCTAAGGCACCATCTTCATTTGGACCTAAATGCCGAATACTTGATGGAGGAGGACCCGCTGGTATTGTGGAATTCCCTGAAGGAACGCTACATCCAGCAAAGATCCGTGCTGTTGCCAGAAGCACAACGCAAATGGACCCTCCTACGTTTTCAGGATTTCAAATCTGTGGCAGTTTACAATTCTGCAATACACAAACTAGTCGCTAAATTGACTTTTTGTAACCAGGAAGTTACTGAAGCTGAAAAGATCGATAAAACCTTGTGCACTTTCCACCCCAACATGATGATACTACAGCAACAGTACCGTCATGCAAATTACAAGAAGTACTCTGAGCTTATTAGTGTTCTGCTAGAAGCAGAAAAACATGATGAACTCCTGATGAAGAATCATCATGCAAATAATAATGGAAGCCAAGCAGTGCCTGAAGCACATGCTACCGCTCAGCAAGCTAGTAGTAGCTATGGCCGCGAAAAGGGTCAAATGTACAAGGGGAATAAATGGAAGAATGGCAGAAATCAAAAGGAAAAGGCAAATCCCAGTGGAACGGTAAAGGGAAGGGTACAGGAACTTTCCAGAAGCAAAGTCCAACCAATAAGGCAACATTCTCAAAAGTATAGAATTTCACTTAAATTCATGAAAAGCAAAAATTAGAGTGTTACAGTTTTGAGCATGCAACCGATAGAGATTGTTGAATTATCTCTATCGGTTTCTAGATAGGAATCGATAGAGATAATTGGTCATCTGGGTAGGTTCTGAGTTGGAGTCAACCTAGATTCATGAACGGGTCCTCCAAGGTTGTTTTTGTAAAAGCCAAAATTACACCCAAATCCTTCCAACGATAATTTTTCAAAAAAGCTCTCGTAGTTTTGTATATTCACGAAAAGGTCCACCTATTGTTTTTGGAAACAAAAAAAGGGCCCGTGATAATTTAAATTCACCGTCGGCTCCTAGCCAGTACATTTTTTTTACAAAGCGCAAACGGAAATTACATTAATATCCTCATACTATTGCAGATAATTATATAGACAATCTATTGTATATCTTCCAAACCAAATTTCACGCCGAGCGGTGTAATGCGAGAACCTACCGTCTTAGTTAAAGGAACACAATACCAGTCACAAGAGAGTGCCCACGTGTCCGTTGAGCTTAGTTTCGATTTCCTCCTGGGCACGAAACTGATAATATATATATATATATCCGCCTGCTTAGCCTATCGTACAAACCGACTGAATTAACTCCTGCTTGTCTCACAAGCAAACGTTGTGCAGTGCAGCATCCGGCAGCGCTTCGAGAAATATCGACACAAACAAAACAGGTGTACAGCTGAAAAAAGAGGTCGCACCCCGCGTCGTGCCTCACCAGTGACGTGTGCGGTGCACCATGGCCACCGGAAACTAAATAGAGCTGGCAGGCAGAGAAAGAGACCTTCGAGAAGGTCGCCGCCCTTTCGCCTATATAAACGCCGCCCTGTTATCCCCAATCAACTAGAGTTGGCTTCCCTCCCAAATCCCCAAGAAAACGAACCAGTCAAAGCAACGAAAGCATGGAAGAGAGGCTCAGTGGTCGCCAGGAACCCACCGTCTCAAGAGAGGACGACGCCGTTGTCTCCGGCGACGAGTCCGACAGCGAGTTCGAGTTCCCCTTCGTGAGTTTGGGCTCCGCGTCTGGCAGCGCCGCGGCGGCGGCGGCGGCGGACGAGCTCTTCGCGGACGGGCGCATCCGGACGTTCTACCCGGTGTTCGGCGGGGCCTTCGACGACGCGCACGTGCCGCCCACGCCGGACCGGAGGCTACCGCTCGGGCGGCTGTTCCTCGAGGAGACGCGGAACTCGTCCGTCGGCTCCACGTCCTCGTTGTCCTCCTCGGCGACCACGGATGCCGCGGACCTCAACGGCGCGTCCCCCGACAGCTACTGCCTCTGGACGCCCGGGTCGTCGCCGGCATCCTCACCTTCGCGGCCGCCACGGAAGAGCGGATCCACGGGGTCCATGGCGAGGTGGCGCCGCATCAGCGAGCTCGTCATCGGCCGCAGCCACAGCGACGGCAAGAAGTTCCTCTTCCTCTCCGCGCCGCCGTCCCCGGCCAGGGAGTCCAAGGCCAACAGGGCAAAGGCTCGCCAGAACAAGGCCGCCACCGAGCTCGACACGGTCGTTGCCGGCTACCGGATGTCCTCCGGCGCCAAGGCCTCCCCCGGCACGGCGAGGCGGACGTTCTTGCCTTACCGGCAGGACCTCGTGGGGCTCTTCGCCAGCGTGAACGGGTTCAGCCGGAGCCACCACCACCCGTTCTGACTTCCGAGTTGACGCGGCGTCGCCCCGCCATGAAGGACCGGTTCCAAATGTGAGATTTCAAGTTTGAATTCGGTGATTTGAATTTCGAGCCTTTTGACTCGGGAGCTCTCGGATTTGAAAAAGTTTGTGCAATTAGCAATAGTATAATTAGATTGATGCACGCAATTAGGCAAGTCAAAAGGAGGCGGCGTAAAGTCAGAGCAGGGGAAATGTGTGGCTTCATTTTTGGATTCGGTTGGGGATTGGAGCTCTGCACGTTGGTGTGAACGACATGATTTGAGAACGTGGTTGCTGGTTGGCGAGTAACATAGACAAGCTACTAGTAGCTGACAAAAAGTTTGCATGTGATTATTTGTACCTGTACATATACATTATCATAACTAAACTGAGTACAATGTATTGAAGAAGTAGATTGATTTTTTTTTCAATCTACTTGTCTTGTTCTTTTCGTACGAGTTTTGCCACTCTTTCAGGGTTCACAATATCGGTAAAAACTACGAGAAAATTATGATTTTTTGACCATATTAAAGAGGTACGACATATAAAACCAGTTAATAAAACGGTTAAATTTATAAATAAAAAAAACATAGGACGTAAATATCGCCATAATCGGTGAAAATAAAGAATCGCTCAAAAATCAGTTTTAAAAACATTCAACTAACCCGTTAAAATTGAAAGAAAATCGGTCAAAATCGAAAGATTTTTTTTCTTTCAAAATTTTGGATTTCAAAACCATACGATTTCTGACGATTGTTCAGCGATTTTTTTGATAATCAAAAATTGAAAATAATACGATTTTCTTAAATAATATAAGTTGAATCCTGCTCTCAATATTGTGTTTTGCCTCTCTGTATTGTGACACAGGATTAGCATGGCATTCTACTGCCCCTTTTGGAAAAGTTGGCTAGATTAGTTGTGAGTTCCGCATGACTTGGTCATTTGGATGTGCTAGTTCATACCATCAGGATTGTAGGGATTTCAATTCAAGCCGTTCCGTCATGTAATTAAGGGTTTGAATCTTCTCATGATCCATATTCTAGAGCATTAGTTTCCTTTTATTAAACTAGCATTTACCCATGCAACTATCTCGGGAGTGTAAATGTATCTTCCGGATGTTTTTGTCTTAAATAACATCCAAATTTTCAACTGTAGGATTAAAAATTCAACCGTTCGATCAAATCATAAGATCGAATGTAATCGAACAATGATCCAATACTTTCAGATTTGACTAATTTTAACAAACAAAAATATTCGGAGGATGTTTATCAAACCCCTTCACGATATCTGTCCGGTGTGTATACCGTGTTGCACGGACATCGACCTCACGCGCATTGTAACGTAGCTACAGCTTGCAGATTCGCTACACCTTCGCGCTACCGCGAACCGGATGCATGGGATCCGAGCTGGTACCGGGCACGGGCATGGAATGTGATGTACCGCGGTACGTTGCAGGTAACTAAACTGTGAACCTTCCAACCACTCGGGAAAGCGAGGGCCCCGGCCGCTCTCCTGCTCTATTCTCAACGTTTCTTGATGTCATACACGCACGGACCCTGACCACAGGCCGGATCCGATACATCGTACCAAGCGTTCTGCCCATCATATCCAAGAGCACCTCTCATACATCAATCAATTTAGTTGTCTTCTAGATCGGTCAGGTGCCCATCATACCCAAGAGCAGTGTGCGTCCCAGGAACAAGAAATAAATTTCGACATGTATGCCAACACCGGCGTCCATTACGATGGCAACAGCGAACCAAACGGTGCCGTGTATAGGCCAATCGGAAAGCGATTATGATTCGGATATAAATCTCATGCGGCTCCATCATGTTACTAATTCAGAGTTGCCTAACGCCCAAGTACCAAACTTTAGGCTTATAGGTTGACAACCTGCTGGTTTATGTAATCAACGAACGTCACAAGTAATTAATTATCGTCCCATCGCAACATCATCCAATTCATTAGACTTTTTACAATCATTGAACAGTATCGAAATTTACATGGAGAGGTACCGAAAATTTTAGATGTGAAGATACTAAATTTTGGTACTTCTTGATACTATCTTAACATAAATTTTGGTAGCTTCTAAGGAGGATAAAAAGTCTCACAAGTCCTCCCCTACCATGTCATTAGCACCGAAAGATGCTCCTGACCGCAATCGCTGGAAACAGAGCACTAGGAACTTAATGCCAATGGGTGCGTTTCCGGTGCAGTATCATCTAGCAATTAGTTGTCAAAACACTTCTTTTATAGTTTATCTATTCTGCAAGCATGCGTGATGCGTGTTGGCTTCCAGATGTAAATGTACGTACTCTTGGACCCGTCCATGCATCTAGCCCCTAGATTCTGTTTGGTATGACATAGGTTAGTCTGGTTATGGCCAAGAGAATTTATTATAACATCGAATAACTTCCTTCCTCACGATTAGAGGTGGGCATTGGGCCGGGCTTTTTGGTGGCGAAGACGATGGTATGGCACGGTCAAAGACGCGCGCAAGACGGTTCGGCGGGGCCGCTGACGCAATCAGAGCACGGCTGCTGCCCGGAACCAGGCACGACGGGCGACGGCACGACGATGGCTTTGGCCCGTCCGCACTGACAACGAGCACGAAATCACGGATTAAGGCTTAAAAGTTGGCGGATATTGTTGATTCAGCATCTTCAAGCATTGCATTTATGTTTGACATTTTGTTGATGTGATTAGTCTCTTATGTAATTAAAATAGGTAGTTTAGTAGTAGTGATTTGTTTTATTTCTTTGTTCGTCACAATAGTAAAAATGGGTCGGGCTTCAAGACGACGGCGCACAAATGGGCCGCTTGGGCTCGCCAAAGTGAGTCTCGGCGCGGCCGACGATGCACGATGGGCCGTCGTGGCACGCGCGGTTTCGCCCGAAGCACGATGGGCCCGGGCACGCGCGACGACGCCCACCTCTACTCACGATATATATCTCCGTCACCACTTGTCCATATACTTAGTGCATACTGCCAAACATGGCCCACATGTCAGGCTGATGGGCGAGCATACGGGCGATGCGGCTCCCCCAGCAGCGTGACAGTGTGGCTCCCCCCGATGGCGCGGTTCCCCTCAGCAGACATGCACCAAACCTTTCTGCTCCTACGGAGGCATGGAGGCTGCAACCATGCCTGAAGTCATACACGCCGTTGAAATAACCTTAAAATTTCAAAAGTCATTTAAAATTTGATTCGACGTGTCCCTGAAAAAGCGGTCCGTCACATCCGTGATGTCGAGGACAGTGCTCCAAGATCCCCTTTCTACTCCGGAGTCCGGATTCATTCGGTACATCATGAACTAAAATAGCTTCTCGAATCTCATTTTATTCCCAGCAGTGCATACCGCAGACGTGAATTTCCAGGGGGAAAAAATTGAACGGTTCGAAATTAGGGTTTACCGGAGGAACATGGACGGAGCAGTGACGAAGATGACATGTTATAAAGAAAATTTGGAACCTGATGATATACTACGAAGAAAGAGCTATCCGGTGACATATCGTAAAGATATGAGTTATTCGATGACATAAAATAAAATTTCTCGATGGATAAAGACGTACCCACGCTACGTTGTGGCTATTAGAGAACTCCACAAAGCCGAAAAGAAGGGGCGCTGTGCCGCACCAAATTTATCAGAACTTGTCAAGGCGAACGGTTAGAAGTCGACCAGGATGACAAAAGCAGCCTGCAGCAATGCCTTTCTTGCGATCCACGCCCGTCAGATTGATCTCGCGCGGATAAATTCAACGGGCAGAACGGTGTGATCCATGCGTTCGCACAGCGCCGCGGAGAGGAACGCTTCGTCTCGTGGTTTTACACTGGAGCCACAGCACGTAAGAGCTACTCTAATCTTTAATGCCGGTTTCCTTCCGGTGCAGTGTAACGTACGTGCGTGTTAATTTGGCTCGTTCTTGGTTTGACCGACCAAAGTCGATCGTTCTTGGTTGTGTTCTGCAATCGTGAAGAAATGGAAACAGGTAATGGGGGTGAACAAGAGTGAAGAGTCGTCGCACTAAGCAGTCAATTGCTGCGACCGATCGAGCCTCCGACTCCTCCACATCCTGAGTTGTGCACTTGTGCTTCTCCACGTAAAGAATGAACACATGCGCTTTACCTACTTCCTGGTACTGGCTTTTTTTTTGTCGAGAGATTTATCTAGAAACCATCATGTGCTATTTCACATTCTGGCAAATTGTTCGTTTTATAAACTTGACAACCTACTCAATTACAGATGTATAATACTACTCCCAGAGATTACTGCGAACCCTCGCGGCTGTTGGTGATGTAGCATAGTTAAAAGCTAAAACAGCCATACAGAGGTGACAGCATCGAATTTTAAATTTCTAACTTGTATTACGAGGTGATCAGTGGCATTATTATGCTATAACAAAATGAACAAAAACTCCAGTTATGGATTTAATGGAACAGGGCAACACGTAGTTTTTGGGCTGCAAATGGGCTGAATCTACAACTGGACTGGGTGGCTAACCGGGCTGGGTGTATCTCCAAAAAACATAAGAAGATGTGCTGGGTCATAAGAAGCCACACACATTCAGAATTTATTTTCATTTAATATTTATTTTAAATCTTTTTTTCAAATCTAATCGATGGAAATAAAAAATTGCAAAAATAGACACCCATCGCCCCAATATGGGGCGATAAGCTATATTAGGCGATAGGTACCTGGATGTAAAAAATGCACTTGTGAAAATGGACACATGAAGGAGTGGATTTACCAATATATTTTGCATTTAGGTACCTATCGCCCCAATATGGGGCGATCGCCCCACGTTAGGGCGACAGGTGCCTATTTTTGCAATTTTTTGTTTTCATCGATTAGATTTGAAAAAATGATTTAAAATAAATATTAAATGAAAATAAATTCCACACATTCATGAGGTAAAATTTGGATCCTAGGCAAGAGATCGTCTGCCCTTGCTTGGCTTGGTTAGGTGTTTAGGAATTTTTTTATTTAATATTTAATATAATTCATTTTTCCAAAACTAATCGACGAAAATAAAAAATGGCAAGATTGGGCTCCTGTCGCCTGTGATCTGGGCGATCGCCCCGTTCTCGGGCGAAAGGTCTGCCACGGTACAGAAAAGCGCTGGCACAGCAGGGAAAAGTGCTGCCACGGTAGCTTTTACTGACGCCGTTGGACAAATCGCCCCAATAGGGGGCGATCACCCCAGACATGGGCAATAAGTGCCCTTTCCCCACCCCAGCCCCTCGCGACCCAGCCAGAAGCAGAAGAAAGAAAGAAGGAAGAAGAGGAAAGAAAGAAAGAAGAGGGGAAGAAGAGAGAGAAGAGGAGGAGGAGGAGGAAGAGAGAACGAGGAGGAGGAGGAGGAGGAAGAGGAGGAGGAGGAGGCGGAGGAGGAAGAGAGAACGAGGAGGAGGAGGAGGAAGAGGAGGAAGAGAGGAGGAGGAGGAGAAGGTTGTCGCAGGTACTTTTCTTGTGCATTTGACTTTAATTAGCGACTTAGCAATTATAATTTCGAAGACCTAACTATGAAGGAAGGGAACAGTGATGCATGGGAGTATCATGAGAACGAGGTCACGCAGGAGGCCATATATAAAGATAAGGAGGCTGTGATGAATGCGGTGAAGTACTGGGCAATGTCTCTTTGGCGGCAATTCAGGGTAGTGAAGTCTAGCAAAAAGGAGTACGACGTAAAGTGCGTAGTTGATTCGTGCCCATGGAGGGTACATGCATACAAGGGGAAGTGGAAGGACTACTAAAACTATTCCATAGTGATGGAGCATAACTGCAAACTGGAGGAAGCAGAGCAGGAACGACGCAATCTATTGTCCACCTGGGTCGCAAATGTGTTTTATGCTCAGATCGTGGAGAATCCGCACCTGCAGCTTCGATATATTATCACAGCTGTGGAGGAGAGGTTTCAGTACAAGATTAGCTACGCAAAAGCATGGAGAGCAAAAAGGACAGCTTTGCAAATACGGTTCGGGACATACGAGGCTTTCTACGAGAATATTCCCTATTTGCTCAAGGCAATATCACGTAGGAATCCTGGTACAATCATCGACCTTGCGGAGTTTCCCGCGGATGGTGTGAGCGCGGGCAAGTGGGTCTTGCAGCGGGCCTTCTTGGCCATCGGCGGATGCATAAATGCATTTTGACACTATCGCCCGGTCATTTGCATGGATGGCACATTCCTCACAGGGAAGTACAAGGTCCAGATTCTAACTGCGATCGCGGTGGACTCCAACACCTAGGTTCTACCCGTCGCATTGGCCTTCGTGGAGGGGAAAACATGGACAGCTGGTACTGGTTCCTTGACAAAGTCAAAATGGCAGTTGTTCACGGTCGGCCTGACGTTTTGTGTCATCCATGACCGACATGCAGGGCTGCTAAGGGCGATCGTGGATATGCAACAAGGATCCGACGTCGTGCGAGCAGCAAAGTGGACATACCTGAAGAGCAGGTGGTGCATGAGTGTCGGGACCCCGAATTTGCAAATCCGGACCCTCTGTGTATTACACTAGTCGAGAGCAGCGCTAGTACACAGTCTTAACATCGGTATATATCACAATCATACCAAGCGATACTATCAAAGTACTTTATTTAAATAATCAAAGGGTTACTCGACCTTATGGCCAGAGTTACAAATATATGCCTTGCAAAGGCAAAACTTATTTGAAGAGAAATACTGACCGGAAAAAATCAAATAAACTTAGTGGCGCCATCCGGTATACCACGAACCCAGCGGCCAGTGCTCGCATCCTAAGTAGACGGGTCCTCTTGGAACTCCTCTTCAGCCCCGCGTAGTCTCCTCTTCAGCGGTATTGTGTTGAGGCAAGGGTGAGTACTTGGTACTCGGCAAGTCATGCCTGAGAATGCAAGCTAATATACTATATGCATGGCTTGGTACAAAGGAATAGCTCGAGGGTATATTTGCGATGCTTGACTTTTGACAAGTAATAAAGTAGATTCGAAGCGGTAGAAATAAGTAAAGCATAAATAACTTTTGAGGAAATTTGATAAACATTTGCCCCATCCTAAACCACATTTCCATCATCTTCATTATTAAACCAACCCAACTTTTCAAATCCAAGTTATTTTGAAAGTCTAACCCTTATTTGTAATTCCCGAGCATTGTCGATCACGAGTGGACTCGGCTATTCAAATAGATTCTACACTCTGCGAGAGGTTATGCACTTTACCCACAAGATACAATCCACTCACCCGCGTCGGTAGTGAATCGCCATACAAAGTATCACGAATGGCTTGATCATAACAAAAGCCTTTCCGGAAGCCTCAAACAACCGCAGGTGGTCCTCTCAGGTTAGGTGCTCTACACCATCCTTCCCTTAGCCAAGGCGAAGTATGGGACCAACACACCGTTAGATGGGTATCGGCCCGACCACGATCGGCTCCCGTCAATCACACAAGCGGTGTAATGGCACCACTGAGGCTCCACAAGTGAGTCCTTAGCGACTTAGTCAACTAGGGCCGTCCCATTCCGGACCATGTGGTTGCAAGTATGACCCAGTTCAAAGGCTTGCAAGGTTAAGTCCTTAGAAGTGACCAGAGCAAGACTACAGAAGAACCAAATCAACATTCCCAATGCCACAAGCTGGCCCACGATTACTCTTGCCACATGCCCGGTCAGCGTTTATCAAACCCAGTTGATTACCATGCACCACAACGTCAACATCACATGATACTTTTCCAAAGCAGGGTTCAATATATCATTAAGTCCATATTATCATTTGATTGTCCAAAATCATGTCATGAGCACGTGCTTGGTCTAAAGCGACATACTACAGCGGTCTAAACCCATGTTGGCAATTTAATAATGTCAACTAGTAAACCACAACTAGGGTGACAGGATCATGGCACATACTTAGATAATCAGGTGTCATAAAGCAAATTGGTATTTATCTAACCCCATGTTTAAACAAAGTATCTTTCTAATTAAACTAGCATGCAATAGTTTAAATCAAAATGAATTTGAAATAGGATCAACATGGTCAAAGCACAACTTGCCTTCAAAAGTACTTGCTCTTGGTCTTGAGTTGGATCTGAGTCAACACTTCTCCCTCGAATCCTTAGACACTTCAGCGTCTACTCGTAAAAGCGTGCAAATAGCAAATACCCAATAAACAATAGGCAAAAACATCCCAAAACTCCAAATAAAATCCATAAACGGAGAAAACGTAATTTTACGGATTTTTAGAAAGCTGGAGATAAATCCAAATTTGGAGTTAAAGCGCATAAGAGTTATGATTTATTAAAGTTTAAATAATCAATTAAATAATATTACAGAAAAACTTTAGTCAAAATTAAATAAAATTCATATTTAGGTAGATCTCAATTTTATACAAATTTAAAAATTTGAATCGCTCAAATCGGAGTTGAAGCGCAAAAGTTATAAGCGTTTGAAGTTTGAATCTAAATTTGAATCAATATTTGAATTAATAAATCATTTCTTTTGGAAATTAGTGTGCGTCGGCATGGACCGCGTCGGACCTCACGATTGGCTGGTGGCGTCGGCCGGTCCATGGACTCGGTCCACGCTTGGCTCCGGGTCCACGGTGGACTCGGTCCGCGACTCGTCTCGGCCCGACATGTGGGCCCGCTGCCGGTGGCCGGGTTTCACGCCGCAGCGTGGCTGGCGGGCGACACGTGGGCCTCGACTCGCGGGTCCCGCGTGTCGGGTGTCGCTCCCAGCCAGCGTGGCGTGGTGAGCACGCGTGGCACAATCTCGGCGTTGATTTGAAAATCAGCGGTCGGATGAATCTAGAACCTCTCGTTCAAAACTACGGTTGATCAGGGCCGTTCGATCTAGATCGGACGGTCGAATCTAACCCTAAGCTACAACACAACTAACCACGCGACCGTGCGATCTAAATCTAGCGGTTGAAACCTAATCGAAGGCGGAAAGCGATACTTGGCGGCGTGGCCTCGCCTCGATGCGTTGGATCACCGATCAACGGTGCCTGCTTCGCCAGGCGGCGATGGCTCGCGGCGTTGCGGCTGCGCGAGGCGGCGACCACCCTATGGCGCTTGAAGGCGTCTCCGTGCCAAGTGAGTGCACCGGTAAGTGCGCCTCGGCGCAAAGGTTCCAGAATCAGGAAACTTGGCGGCGGAGGATAATGACTTGGCCGGAAGCGAAGAAAAACCAGCGGCACTCCCAAACTCCGGCGAAATCGCGGGCGGCGGCGGCAGGCGTTGGAACTTAGGGCAATAAGCGCGCCTACGAGCAGCGATCCTCGGGCGATAACCGCGCCTTAAATAGGGCGGCGTGCTCGCGAAACCTAATCGGTCCACGTGGCGGCTATCTGGCGGCGGTCGGCTTTCGGTCCGCAGGAAGGCAGCCAATCCCAGCCGTCCACCGCGTCACGATCCGCGGCCACGATCGCCGCGCGCGCGCTGTGGTGGTCGGTCGGGCCAGGCTTTCAACCGTGCAGGCGGATCTCGGCCGTTGGATCTTGATCAGCGGTTGGGATCAATGAGTTTCAAGTTGGTTCGTCGAGTCAAGGCTGGCGGGTCGGACTCGAGTCCGACTTCGATCGGATGAACAGTACTTGACCTGAGTTAGATTTTCCGGCGATTTAATAATTAAAATAATTCCCGATAATTCATTTAATTCATTAAAAATAGCAAATGACTAAGAAAAATTAAAGAAAAAATCTGGAAAATATATTAGATCATTTTGTACTCAAATAAAATAATACCATCAAAATAAAATTTGAAAAATTAAAATCTTTAATTATTTCAAAATGGAATAAATTCAAATAAATTCCAAATAAATCCAAATAAATTCCAGAAAATTCCAAAAATTCACCAAAGTGCCAAATCACACATGAATTTAAGAAAAGCAAAATTTTGGGGTGTTACAATGAGGCACATGGGTGCCAATTTTTTTCATCAGTTCAGGAACAAGTAGCTTATGAACATATTCAAACGGCTGTGCAAACAGAACCAGCGGAGGAAGTTTGACGCACTTTGGAGGACGTTGGATGAACTAACGAAGAAGCAATCTATGAATCCAAGAAATACCGCTAGCTCATCAAGGAACCCCATGGTCTACCGCGAGCAAGGAGAGGACCCCACAACCTTGTGTGCGCTCCTAACCGATGCCCCAAACATTCAACGTAGGCTCGGGACAAGCATAAAGAGTTTCACGAACTGGATACGACACGGGCCGTTGGAGAAATGGTCCCTTCTGCATGACGAGGGTAGTTCGCGTTATGGAATAATGACAATTGTGAAATCATGTGCTGAAAAAATGGCTTAGAATTGAATTTGCAAATTGTGCTTGTGCTTGTATTGTTTAATTTGATCATTTGATATGCTTGTGATAGCATGGTTAAGTGCATTCAAGATACAGAGACCTTCCGCTTTACGCCAGACCAAATTGTCAAGAAACAGTAAGTTTCACATGTACGCCGGGCCAACTTTTCTGGCCCATCGTGAACGTGAAAAAAGGGACTTTGCGCTGGACCAAAATAGAAGTCTTTTTATGTGTACGTAGGACCAATGTTTTCGTCCGTCGTGAACGGCGTTTTGAGATTGATTTTGCATGTACGCCGGACCAAATTTTCTGTCCGTCATGAACATGCATTTGAGGTCTTTTGTGCCGGACCAAGTGGTAATGCAAACCGAGTGTAGCACATGTACGCAGGACTGATTTTCTTTCAGTCCGTCGTGAACGTGATTTTTGCTGAACCAAATCTTCGAGAAACAGAAGGTTTTACATGTACGCCGGACCAACTTTTTAATCCGCCGTGAACATGAGTTTGAGGCTTTTTCGCCGGACCAAATTGTCGGTGTTTCGTGCACCGGCAATACGAATTTGTGGTCGGATGGGGTCGCGTGCTCCCTCTCCCCGAATGGTCGACTCAAGGAGTCAGATGATGTATACTGGTTCGGGCTGAACGTCCCTACTCCAGTTCGTTCGGTGTGGATGTATTGATCTTTGGGCGATGAACAAGAGGTATACAAGCGAGGCTGGGAGTCGGCCGACCGATCCCCCGGTATTTTTGCTAGGGAGTTGTGGCTACCTAGAAGGCAGTTTTTTCCATCGCCCCTCCCTCTCGGGCCCTGCCTCTCCTTATATAGACGGAGGAGGCAGGTTACACGGGAGTTTGGGAAAACCACGAGGAAGGGGGCCTGCGCGTCTCGAAGTCTGGTTTCTGTCTTGTCCGACCGACCCACTGCCGTCCGAGGCGAGGTTTGTGGCTCTGTGATGAGTGGTCTTGCGTAGTGCTGTCTGGATGACGTATCGCGTGGTGCTCCTGTCAGCCTCGGTGGCTTTAATGGCGCTTGACTTTGCCTTGGCCTCAGGAGTGGGCGTATTCTTCTGCGGTGTGCCAGGCGATGGGACGGGGGCTTGACTTCTCTGGTGGCTCCTCTGACAGTCTTGGGAAGGAGCCGTCGCCTTACGTCTGAGGCGCCAGAGGCAGCTGCGCGCACAAAGCGGTATCGACACGGCGTGGGCCCCTCACGGCTCATCTTGTGGTGGAGCTGGCGGCCATGACTTCAACATTAGGCGGTCGGAGCCCGCCGACCGCCCGGAATCGGAGTCCGCCGACCGTCCAGGGTCGGTCCTGCACAGGTCGGGGTTCGCTCTCCGCGGCCCAAGTACCTTTCGGCAGTGCTGGGCCTTCGCCGCGGTTGGTCAGCCCGTTCGCGTTTCCGGGCTGATGGGGGTACCCATGGTACGGGTACTCGTCGAGTTTCGAGCCCCGAGCGGGTCGAAGAGCCGGTCGGGGGGTTAGCCCTTCGGGGGTAGCCGTCGGCCCGGAGGTCGGCGGGGCTAGGTCGGCGCGACTGCTTGGGAGCCGCTAGCCAAAGAAAAGAACCCGGTGCGTCTTGGCACCCGGGTGTAACCTTGAGCCCCCGAGCGGTCGGAGAGCCGGTCGGGGTTTAGCCCGGTGGTAGCCGTCGAGGTCGGCGTTGGTCGGCGCGACTGCTTGAGCCGCCGCGCTAGCCAAGGAAAAGAACCCGGCACATGGCGCACCGATGGGTGTAGTTCTAGCCCCGAAATGGTCGGAGAGCCGGTCGGGGTTTAGCCCGGCGGTGGTAGCCGTCGGCCGAGGCGGTGCTTGGTCGGGCGCGATTGCTTGAGTCGCCCGCTAGCCAAGGAAAAGAACCCGGTGCTTGTGGCGCACCCGGTGTAGTCTTAGCCCCGAGCGGGTCGGAGAACCGGTCGGGGGTTTAGCCCGGCGGTGGTAGCCGTCGGCCCGGAGGTCGGCGGTGCTTGGTCGGCGGTGCTTGGTCGGCGCGATTGCTTGGAGCCGCCGCGCTAGCCAAGGAAAGGAACCCGGGTGCGTGCGAGCGCACCCGGTGGGTGTAGCCCCCGAGCCCCCGAGCGGGTCGGAGAGCCGGTCGGGGGTTTAGCCCGGTCGGACTCTGGCAGGCTACGTCGTTCGTGGGCCTTTAGAGTCGGTTGAGCGAACGCACGTTTACCTTCGTCGGTTTGAACGTCGTGCTCGTGCGAGCTGCTATCGGGCAATCCGAGTGGAACCTTGGCGATCTCCCTCGAGGGGGATCGTTTCCAAGCGGACGTAGCTCCCGGCGTGGGCGTCCGACCCGCTGCGGGGCGTTCCATAAAAACCTTTCCTTACTCATCCCGGGTCGGGCTGCCGGGTCGTCCGCCGACCGGGCGGTGGCCGCCACTCATCGATGAGCTCCGCGAGAGTGTGAGGTATGGTCTCGGGCCGGGCCCGCAGTGATTGGGTCGTCCGAGCCCATCTAGAGGCCCTCTGGGGCTCATCGCGACCCGCCTCGCTCTTTTACGTGTTGGGGCGGCTTTCATTCCAGTGGTGGATTCGGCCTTCGTAACCCTCGGCAGTGCCGGGCCTCGGCGCGAGCCCGTAGGGCGCTTGCTCTCCGAGCGGCGGCCAGTGGGCCGTTTTCATACCTTTCTTGGCATGGGCGCCCTGGCCGTTGCGGCCCGGCGGGCTGCGATCTTTGCTTGGCGTCTTGGCGCGAGGCGGCCGTCCTGTTGGAGCAGTTAATGCTTAGTGGGATTTAAATGGGCTGCGGCACGTTACCGGAGTAGTGGGCGTGGTGGTAGGCTGACGGTTGGCGGCTGCGTCGGTCCGCGTGAGGAGGCGTCGGTTGGGCGCGGAGGAGCGTTTGTTCCCGCCAGGCGCCTATAAAGGAAGGAGCGGGCGGCGTGGAGGGAGCAAAAGCCTTCTGCTCGCGTCCTCTGCAAAAAGAAAAGGAGAGAAAACGCAAGGGAAGAAAAAAAAGCTTCCTGCTTCGTCGCGCCGTCCTCCGCTCTCCTACGCACATTCGGGGATGTCGTTGACCCCGCACTCGGCCGCGGCGGGTCACTACCTCGGCTTGGAGAGGAAGGAGCTTCTTCCCCCGTGGCCTCAGTCCGGCTGGCGGGTGCCGCCGGCCGGGACCGAGGTCCCCGAATCGAGACGGGCGAGATAGTCTCGCCGGGCGGCCTTCTCTGGCCGGGTTTCGGCCTCCCACTCCACCCGTTCGTCCGGGGGCTGCTGCATTACTACGGGGGGGAAGTTCATCACCTGAACCCAAATGGGGCCCTCCACATCGCGGTCTTCATGACGCTGTGCGAGGCCTTTCTGGGGATCGAACCCCACTGGGGGCTCTGGCGCCACTTCTTCTTCGCGAGGCCGCCGTCGGATGCCACCGGCCTCCTCAACGCTCTGGCGATCCAATTGCGCAACCACCGCAAGTCGTCCTACGTCGATGTGAAGCTGCCGACGTCCAACCGGGGGTGGCACAGCGAGTGGTTCTACGTCCGAAACATCGGCAACAGTGCCCCGCCCTTCAGTGGGAATTTACCGACGCCGCATCCTTGCTGGACCTGGGGTCCTGACACGAGGGACCGGGCGAAGGTGGATGAGATCCTTGGAAAGCTCGCGGACCTGAAGCGGCGGGGGCTGACAGGCAAGGTGGTCCTCAGTACGTTCATGGAGAGGCGCATCCAACCCCTCAAGGATCGGCTGCGCCCCATGTTCGAGTACATCGGACCGACCGACCCTGCAAGGTCGTCGGAGCGGGAGCTTCCCCCGTCGGAGGTCCTTGCGCGTGTGGCCGCAGTTTCCATCGCGGGAGATACCGAGCCAGCGGGCGAGGCACCTGCGCCGTTCTCGGCGCAGAACCCGCAGAACTTGGTACGTCTGGTGGCTCCCGTTTGCTTTTTGCTTTGCTCTGCTCCTTCGCCCCCTTACCCGAGCGCGTTCTTGCAGGGGCTCGGTGGCCGGATCTCCCGCCCCTTGCTTCCTGGGGAAAAGGAGGCGAGAGCGGTCGCGCGCCTCGCAACGGAGCGGCGCGACGCCGCCCTCCTCTCAAAGAAGGAGGCCACGAAGGAGCGGAAGAGGAAAGAGCGCGCGGACCGGTCCGCGCGCGGCGAGGAGGTCTCTGACGAGACTTTGAGTGACGGCGACGAAGAGTCGTCGTCGAGCGAGGGGGGAGCGGTTGGCGGAGGCGACTCCGGCGGCTGTGACGCGGGTTCCAGCCGCGGGGCCGGCGACCGTGGTTCCTCGGAAGAAACCGCGGGCGCAGGGTATATCCTGAGGATGCGCAGACCCCTCACGCCTCCTCGCGGGGGCCCGGCAAAAAGGGCACGTCAGGTGCCGGTTGTTCGCTCCTCTCGGTAAGTGATTTATGCGCCCCCAGTTTGGTCCTTTCTGGTGTTTCTTCCTTCGCAATTCCCGACCGACCGTTGTGCGCAGGGGGCTCACCAGCGCTGGGAGGGCGCTGAGTCCCACTTCGGCGGTGAGGAACCGCACCCTTTCGCTCCCGTCCGCGGGGTGCGCGGCGGCGGTCGTCGGGAGCGGGGTCGCCGGATCGCTCCCGCGGAGTCTGGTGAGGGCGGCTGCCGGAGAAGCGCGGCCGTTGCCGGCCCCGACAATGCAGGAGGAAGCTCCGCTGGGCGCGCTTCCGCCCGCGCCGTCGTCTGGTGGGACCGGTGAGGTCCTGCCGCCACCCGGGGGGGCTGGGACCGCTACCGTCCGTAGCATCGACGGGAGACGTTCCGCCATCCTTGCCTTCCCCCATACTGCCGACCGTGGGGGTCGGCGCGACTCTGCCGGGAAATGCAGATTTTGCGGCGTTCGCGACACTGGCGGGACGAGTCCTGCCGCCCCCGCCGCCGGGGCCACCGCCTGCTTTGGCGATCCGAGTGTTGCGGGAGGACGCGCGACCGGCTGCTGCAGACGTTCCGGTAGGCGGGGAAGTCGAGACAGGGCGGTTGCCGACCGCCGTGCTGACTTGGCCCGGCCCTGACCCGGCCGGAGGGCCCGTGTTCGATTACGGGCGACGAGGCGACGCAGCGGATTAGGAACGCTTTGGAGGAGGAGATGGGGAGGATCCATGCCGACCTCACTCGCCGTTGACGCGTCGAGCGAGAAAATCCATTGCTTTCAGAATCTGCTCGGCCGGTCGGTAAGTCGACGGGGATTTGTCTTTCGTGCATCTCTCGGCCGGAAACGTGGCGGCCGGGCAGGTATTTGCAGCGCTTGACATCCCGAGTGGTGGACAAGTCGATGTTCCTCCGGCACTTGCACAGCCGGGGGAGTGCCATAGGGGAAGAGCTGCTCGACTCCCGGAGGGCGCTTGTTGCCGAGCAAGGAAGGGCCGCCACTACCGTCGGCCGGGAAGTCACTGAAGCCTTGCGGGAGGCCCAGCGACTTGTGGAGTCGTTGACCGTCGAGGGAGAGAGGGCCAGGTCGTCCCTGGCGGATGCTGAAGCGGCCAAGACTTCTGCGGTCCGCGCAGAAGGATCCGCTCGGGCGGAGGCCGCCCTCTTCCGAGAGGAATGTGAATCGGCCCGCAGGGAGGCCGACCCGGCCAGCGGCGAGCGGATCTTGCTCGGGGAGCTTGCGGCGGCGAGGAGCTTGCCGAGCGCCGCGCGTCCGATCGAGAAGCGCGTGCCAAGGTCGAGGAGGAACTTCGGCGCCAAAGAGGCCTCCGTGGCGGTGAGTAGTTCAACCCCTCGGGAGCCATCGCAGCGTCTTCGACGCTGTTTTTGTCCCTGCAGAGCTGCGGAAAGCCTTAGCGACGCGCTGGAGTCGCGAAGGGTGGCGGTGGAGAAACGGGATGAGGCGGTCGAGTCACGTGACTCGGCCCTTATGGACAAGCGGGTGGCGGAGAGGGACGCGGCCGATACGACGGCCGAGCTGTCGGTCCTCCACGTGGGCATCCAGGCCGTCTGCGACCGGCTGTTCGGGCTTACTCCGGGCCCCAGCGCCATCCCCGCCATACTTGGATGGGTCCCTGAGCGCGTCGAGGCGTCGGTGCGGGAAGCGGCGGTGCTTGGCGCTTCCTCGGCCCTGGTCAACACCGTCTCTTATTATGACGGCGTCGACCTTGAGGCGGTTGGGAGCGGCGTTGCTGCTGACCGAAGCGACGAAGAAGTCGACGCATTCATGGCCCGGGTCGATCCGTGCACCCAAGAGATTGCCCGCCGAATCTCGCCGCGAGAAATCCTCCATCGGAAGGAGGGAGATGATTAGTTTCCCTATTTTTTGCTTTTTTGCAGTGCATGTAATGAACATGATTGCTCTAATCGAGCTCGACGTGTCGGGTTGCTTTAAGTCATCTTGCCCGTTTACCCCGTGCTTCCTCTGTGAATTTGGGAAATCTTACGACCATAGCTACAGGGCCCACGGGGGTGCCCTGAAAGCGTAGGTGTTGCTTCAACTCCGTCCGAGGAGATCACGGGATAGGACGAGCTATCTCGAGCGATAGCTTTGTGGAGGAGAGGTGCCTAGGTCGGACCACCTCCTTCGCGAAGCTTGCGCTTGGTCGGTTGGAACGCTGACCTGAGTGAGGGTGCTTCGACCGTCCCTAGCGTCTCTTGCTCGGAGGACTTGTTTCCCCCCGCAGAGTGCCACTTCGAAGCCGTAGCCGCGGAGGCGTAGGCCGTAGTACTTTGGGCCGGGGGAAATAGCCACGAGGTAGATGCTCGGTCGGTCGGAGTACGGCTTAGGTTAGCGACTCATACGCTTCGGTCTGCCCTGATTGATCAAGCTATCTTCCGCTCGGGAAACTTCCTTTTTGCGCGAAATGCTACTCGGAAGCCGTAGCCGCTGGGGCTTAAGTTGTAGCATTCGGTTCGAGGAGGTTGCCACGAGGGAGATTGTTTGATCGGTCGACTGGCCGACCTAAATCGACAGGCTCCATCCGACCGCCCTTGGCCCTTTGCTCAAGTAGCCTCCCTTTTGCGCAAAGTGCTACCTCGGAGCCGTAGCCGCGGGGGCGTGGGCTGTAGCATTTTGGGTTTGAAGAGGTTACTATGAGGAGGGTAGCTCGGTCGGAGTGGTTACCGGTCATCGATCTAGGTCGCTGACCCCTGAGGTCGTAAGGCAGCCCCCGAGTGGTGCGTGGGGACTGAGGGTGCAGTCGCCACGCACCGCTTGAGCCCGCACAAGATTTTTTTGAAAAGGATTTAAGTTTTCTTTGGAGATAAGGGTGGATTAACTCGCCTGGGGGATCGTGCCGCTTTTGGAACCGGTGTTGGGCGCTTCGTCTTCCGCGCCGTTGCGTGACCCCAAGGCGCTTCGTCTTCCGCGCCTCCCGCACTGTTCTGGCTATAAAGGGAGAGGCGCCGGTGCGCTCGTTACTTTGGCAAGGACCACCACCAAACGAACTTTCTCTGCGCGCCATGGCGGACCGCAACACTCAGCCCCGCGAGGAAGTGGTCGCCCATCAGGCCTGGCTGCAGGAGGTGGCGGAGGCTGAGGCTGAGGCTGTTCGTGAGGACGTACGGCGAGTTGGCGTCCTCGTCGTGGGCGTTCCCCGACTTCGGGAAGTGAGGGCGCCGCTGCTGCGGGCGGTGGTCGAGGGACATCGCGCGGAGTTCGGCTGGCGGGGCGCACACCAAGATCGTAATGGGCGGTTCGTTCTTGGTTGGGGCGATGTTCCTCCATGAATAAATAAAGTGCTTCTTTGCTCCCTGTTTCTTTTTTCTTCTTCGAGGATTTTGCGCTTGTGATTTGCCCATATCCGTAGTCTTTTGGGATCGCAACGGATCCGGCGTAGGTTGGAGGCGGTTGCGCCCCTTGTTCTCTTCGACTTCCTCGCGCCTTCCCACCAGCTGGGCTTCTCCCCGTGTCGCGCCAGAATGTGTGTTTGTTACTGGAATGGGACGGCCCGACCTTCTGTAGGTCGGTTGTCCTTGCATTCGTAGTCTTTGCGACGGGCAGAGTACTACTTCGGGACCTCGGCTTTCGGGGCGGAGGTCGCAGTACTTGCAGTAGGTCAAAGACGGGAGAGAGAGAGAGAGCACTCGGTCGGTCGTCCGAGAGCTGCGGTTTCCTTTGCTCAAGTATTTGTCGAGTGGTAACAAAGAGGGGAGAGGTTGACTACGAATAGAACTTTCTCAGCTTCTCTATGTTCCACGCATTAGTCACGAGATTTCCTTCAGTGTCCTTGAGGCGGAAGGTGCCGGGTCGGAGGACTTCCGCGATGGTGAAAGGGCCCTCCCAGGGCGGGGAGAGCTTGTGCCTGTCCTTCGCGGATTGGACTTGACGCAGCACTAAGTCGCCGACTTCGAATGAGCGGCCGCGGACCCGTCGGCTGTGGTAGCGACGCAGCGCCTGCTGATATTTAGCCGATCGTAAGACCGCGACATCTCGAGCCTCGTCGAGTTGGTCGAGGTCATCCTGCTGTTCCTCGGTCCCCCGTGCGCTGTCGTAGTTCTGCACTCTTGGCGCACCGTACTCAAGGTCGGTCGGGAGGACAGCCTCCGCTCCGAACACCAAGAAGAAAGGTGTGAACCCGGTCGATCGGGTTGGTGTGGTTCGTAGACTCCAAAGGACGGGCGGTAGCTCGGCGGCCCACCGTCCCGCGAATTTCTTCAGTCGACTGAAGATTCGCGGCTTGAGTCCTTGGGGGATCATGCCGTTGGCTCGCTCGGCCTGGCCGTTGGCCCGGGGGTGCGCCACTGCCGCCCAGTCGACTCGGATATTGAAGTCGTCGCAGAACTCGAGGAACTCCTTCCCTGTGAACTGCGTCCCGTTGTCGGTGATGATGGAGTTGGGCACCCCGAAGCGGTAGACAATATCGCGGAAGAAGCCTGCTGCCTGCGCCGATGTGATCTTTGCCAATGGCTTGGCTTCGATCCACTTTGTGAACTTGTCCACGGCGACGAGTAAGTGAGTGAAGCCCCCGGGCGCCTTTTTGAAGGGCCCGACCAGATCGAGCCCCCAAACCGCGAAGGGCCACGTGATGGGGATTGTCTGCAGGGCTTGCGCGGGTAGGTGCATCTGCCTGGCGAAGAATTGGCATCCTTCGCAGGTGCGGACGATTTGGGTCGCATCTGCTACGGCGGTCGGCCAGTAGAAACCTTGTCGGAAGGCTTTTCCTACCAGGGACCGCGGCGCGGCATGGTGCCCGCACACCCCGTCGTGGATGTCCAGCAGAAGGTGCTTCCCTTGGTCGGTCGGAACGCACTTCTGAAGGATTCCGGACGGGCTCCTTTTGTAGAGGGCGCCTTCGACCAGGACGAAAGACTGCGCCCGGCGGGCTAGGCGCCGAGCCTCGGTGGTATCGGCGGGGAGCACCCCGTTTGTCAATCGATCGACAAGCGGTCGCCTCGATCGGTTTCGGCCTTTCGGGGCGCTTAAGTCCGACCCAGGCGGGTGAGCATCTGGCCGAAGATCGGCGGGAGCGCCCATCTTCGGGGGGTCGGTGGCGCCCTCAGCACTCGGGTCCAACCGGATTGATGAGCTGCTGAGGTCGGAAACGAAGATTCCAGGGGGAACCGGCCCTTTTCCTGAGGCGAGGTTGGCGAGGGAGTCGGCTTCACCGTTATAGCGTCGGTAGCTGTGATGGAGCTCGAAACCCTTGAACTTCTCCTCGAGCTTGCGGACCTCCAGGCAGTAGGCGGCCATCCGAGCGTCACGGGGCTCGGTGGCTTTCATCACTTGGTCGACGACCAGCTTGGAGTCGCCGTGAACGTAGAGCCGTCGTGCGCCCAGGTCGGCGGCGATCCGAAGGCCATTGACGAGGGCCTCGTACTTGGCGACATTGTTGGTGGCGTCGAAGAGTAGGCGGATGGCATACCGGAGCTTGTTGCCGAGCGGGGAGATGATGACGACCCCCGCGCCGGCCCCGTTCTTGGTGTAAGACCCATCGAAGTACATCGTCCAGTACTCCGGGTCCTCGACCACCGCAGGGACTTGTGCCTCGGTCCACTCGGCGACGAAGTCCGCCAAGACCTGGGACTTGATCGCCGTCCTGGGGACGTACGATATGTCGAGGCCATTGAGCTCGAGAGCCCACTTGGCGATTCTTCCGGTAGCGTCGCGGTTGTGGACGACCTCTCCGAGTGGTGAGGAGGTTACCACGGAGATGGGGTGTCGATCGAAGTAGTGGGCAAGCTTCCTCTTGGTAATGAGCACTGAGTACAGCAACTTCTGTATCTGGGGATATCGGACCTTTGTTTCGGAGAGCACCTCGCTGATGAAGTAGACCGGCCTCTGCACCTTGAAAACGCGGCCTTCCTCCGCTCGCTCCACAACAAGTGCCGCGCTGACGACCTGAGTCGTGGCGGCGATGTAGAGGAGCAAAGGCTCCTGTGGCTCCGAGGCGACCAGAACCGGAGGTGAGGTCAGAAAAGCCTTTAGTTGACTAAAGGCTTCCTGAGCTTCGCGGGTCCAGGAAAAGCGGTCGGACTTCTTCATCAGCTTGTAGAGTGGCATCCCGCGTTCGCCGAGGCGGGATACGAAGCGACTTAGTGCCGCGAGGCACCCCATCAGCCTCTGAACTCCCTTCAGATCGTTGATTGGCCCCATCCTTGCGATAGCGGAGATCTTATCACGGTTGGCTTCGATGCCGCGCTCGGAGACGATGAATCCCAGCAGCTTGCCCTTGGGGACCCCGAAGACGCATTTCTCGGGGTTGAGCTTTATGCGAAACCGTCGGAGGTTCGCAAAAGTCTCCTCCAGGTCGGCGATGAGGTCATCGACCTTCCTGGTCTTGACAACGATGTCGTCGACGTAGGCTTCGATGTTACGGCCAATTTGGTCTGAAAAACATGCCTGCATACACCGCTGGTACGTGGCGCCTGCGTTTTTGCACCAAAGGCATCGTGGACGTAACGAAGACGAGCCAGACGGGTGATGAAGGAGGTCGCGAGCTGATCGGACTCCTTCATCGCAATTTGGTGGTAGCCTGAGTAGGCATCCAAAAAAGAAAGGGACTCGCACCCGGCGGTGGAGTCCACGACCTGGTCTATGCGAGGTAATGGGAATGGATCTTTCGGACAGGCCTTGTTGAGGCTCGTGTAGTCAACACACATTCTCCATTGCCCCGGCTTTTTCTTTACAAGGACGGGATTGGCGAGCCACTCGGGGTGACGCACCTCCCTTACAAAGCCGGCGGCCAAAAGTTTGGCGATTTCTTCCCCGATGGCCCGACGCTTTTCTTCGTCGAAACGGCGCAGGCGCTGGGCGACCGGTCTGGAACCCGGTCGAATGTTCAGGGAGTGCTTGGCGACTTCCTTTGGAACTCCTGGCATGTCCGAGGGTCTCCAAGCGAAGACGTCTCGGTTTGCTCGGAGGAAGTCGACGAGCGCGCCTTCCTATTTGGCGGTGAGGGCGGCCCCGACCCGCACGATCTTGGTGGGGTCTTCAGGATCAACAGCGACCTCCTTCGTATCCTCCGCGGACTTGAAGGAGCTAGGCCCCGACTTGCTGGAGTCGGGGGCGGATTCGGGGGCCTTCTCCTGGAGCTGGGCGAGCTCGGCGGAAGCGACGACCGCTGAGGCCAGCTCACAACTGCTTCGCTCGCAGTTGTAGGCGAGCTGGAAGGATGCGGCCACGGTGATGACACCTTGCGGCCCTGGCATCTTCAGCTTGAGATAGGTGTAGTTGGGGACGGCCATGAACTTCGCGTAGCAAGGTCGTCCCAGGATGGCGTGGTAGGAGCCGGGAAAGTCCACAACCTCGAAAGTGAGGCTCTCGGTGCGGAAGTTGTCCGGGCTCCCGAAGGTGACGGACAGCCGACTGTCAGGGGTGGGCCTGTTGGCCCGGTACGACGCCGTGGAAAGGCGCCCTGCTCGGCCGGAGGACGGAGCGAGGGACTCCCAGGGCATCCAGGGTCTCAACATACATGATGTTGAGACTGCTGCCGCCGTCCATGAGCACCTTGGTCAGGCGCTTCGTCCCCACGATGGGGTCGACGACGAGCGGGTAGCGTCCCGGGTGCGGGATGTGGTCGGGGTGGTCGGTCCGATCGAAGGCGATCGGGCACTCCGACCACCTTAAGTAGGTGGGCACGGCGGGGGTAGCCGTGTGAACCTCTCGGTGGGCGAGCTTCAACCGTCGCTTGTCGGCATAGCACTCTGCCCCTCCGAAGATCATGAGGCAGCCGTCGAGCTGTGGGAACTCGTCGGCTGGCTCATCGCCCTTCGCCCCGGCGTCGGGTGCCGGGTCGCGCTTCTTCCCCTTACCCCGCGATGTCGTGGGGTTTCCGGAGAGAAACCGCTTCAAGACTTCGCAGTCCCGATACTTGTGTTTGACGGGATAGTCGTGGTTCGGGCACGGACTATCCATCAGTTTCTCGAATCGGTCGGGCGTCTGCTGGGCCTGCTGTTTGGCAGGTCGGTCGGCAGCGGCGACCATTCGGCCTCCGCGGCCTTGCTTCCCCTTCCGCTTCCTTTTGTCAGGGCGGTCGGAGGGGGCACTGGCCCCGAGGCTGGCTGTTTTGTGGGCCGTCTTCCTTTCGAAGATGGCCCCCACGGCCTCCTCGCCGGAGGCGTGATTGGTGGCGATGTCGAGGAGCTCCTTGGTGGTCCGGGGTTTCGCACAGCCCAGCTTGTGGACCAGGGCCTCGCACGTGGTGCCGTAGATGAACGCCCCGACGACGTCGGCGTCACGGATGTCGGGGAGCTCATTGCACTGTTGGGAGAAGCGGCGGACGTAGTCTCGGAGGGTTTCCCCCGGCTGCTGCTTGCAGCTCTTCAGGTCCCAGGAGTTGCCAGGGCGTTTGTAGGTGCCCTGGAAGTTCCCGACGAAAAGGTTCGTCAGGTCAGCCCAGCTGCCGATGGTGTCTGCGGGCAAGTACTCGAGCCAGGCTCGAGCTGAGTCCGCAAGGTAGATGGGGAGATACTGGATGACGAAGGAGTCGTCCGTCGCTCCCCCAGCTCGGCAGGCGAGCCGATAGTCTTCTAGCCAGACACTGGGGTTGGTGGCCCCTGTGTATTTGGCTATGTTGGTCGGGGTCCGGAACCGGGTCGGGAAGTCGGCGTTGCGGATGAGGCGGGTGAACGCACGCGGCCCGGGACCGTCGAATCCCGGGTCGGAATGGTTGCGTCGCCCGCTATCGGCGACCTGCGAGGGCGCTGCTGCATCGGTAGCTCTCCTTCGCGCCTCGAGGGTGGTGCGAAGATCATACTTGTCCCCCAGGCGGTGGCGCACCGGTGTATGATGCCTGGGGAGCTCGTGGAAGCGGGGCCGTCTTGGCTGAGCTCCGTCGGCCCTGTGAGGGGAGTGGCCCAGCGGCCCGGTGGCGCCCGTCCGCCGAGCCGGAACCTTGGGCGTCTGAACGACAAAGACGCGTTCTACCGATCCGGAGGTTCGATAGGTGGCCTTGGCCACGGCTCCGTTGGCTCAGGCAGCCCTCGGAGCAGCATTGCCGCCGCAGCAATGTTCTGGTTGGCGTGAGGGAAGAACGGAAGGTCGTTCGTCTCCTCAACCAGCTAACTGATGCACGCCTTGTGGCCAGCGCTGCCGGAGGCGAGTGGTGGGTTAGGTGTGGCGCTCGGCTCGGCCTGGAGCTTATCGAGCTCGGCCTTTCGGGCCTCTAGCTCCTCTCGCTGTTGCCGAAGGTCAGCGAAGCGTTGTAGGTGCTGTGCGTCGTCTTCCCGCTGGGATTCCTCCCGCCGCGCTTCGTCACGCGGGAGGAGGGTCCCGAGGGTAGCGGGGGTGGAGGACGGTTCCGCCGCACCCGTCATGTTGCACTCGCGAGTACACCTGCGAGGGGATACTCTGTCGGAGCTAGAGCCGTGGTGGAGGAATCCGCCAGAAGGTCGTGGAGGGAAGCCGCCAGAAGCCGCCATGGCCACGAAGTTGAGAACCCGTGGAGGGTGGAACGCCCGTCGCCGCGGCTTCGTGGCGGCGTCGCCAGAGCAGCGATCTTGCCGCAGCGACGGCCCGCCTGCGGCCCATCTGCGGGGCCTCGAGGCGGAGGTTGCCGAGACATCGAGAATCGCATCGAGCTTCGGACGACGCCCGGTCCCGGATGGCGGCGGGAATGAGGACAAGCTCTCCCGCCGTGGTAGCGATGAAATCGAGGGTGCCGGCGGATCCGGCCCCTCGACATCGGTGAATCGTGGTGGGAGGAGGCCATCAGGGAGGAGAATGGGAATCCGAAGATGAGGATGTCGGTGAAGACGCGCGAGAACCCCTACCTGGCGCGCCAACTGTCGGTGTTTCGTGCACCGGCAATACGAATTTGTGGTCGGATGGGGTCGCGCGCTCCCTCTCCCCGAATGGTCGACTCAAGGAGTCAGATGATGAATACTGGTTCGGGCTGAACGTCCCTACTCCAGTTCGTTCGGTGTGGATGTATTGATCTTTGGGCGATGAACAAGAGGTATACAAGCGAGGCTGGGAGTCGGCCGACCGATCCCCTGGTATTTTTGCTAGGGAGTTGTGGCTACCTAGAATGCAGTTTTTTCCATCGCCCCTCCCTCTCGGGCCCTGCCTCTCCTTATATAGACGGAGGAGGCAGGTTACACGGGAGTTTGGGAAAACCACGAGGAAGGGGGCCTGCGCGTCTCGAAGTCTGGTTTCTGTCTTGTCCGACCGACCCCTGCCCGTCCCGAGGCAGGGTTGGTGGCTCTGTGATGAGTGGTCTTGCGTAGTGCTGTCTGGATGACGTATCGCGTGGTGCTCCTGTCAGCCTCGGTGGCTTTAATGGCGCTTGACTTTGCCTTGGCCTCGGGAGTGGGCGTATTCTTCTGCGGTGTGCCAGGCGATGGGACGGGGGCTTGACTTCTCTGGTGGCTCCTCTGACAGTCTTGGGAAGGAGCCGTCTGCCCCGGTACGGACGCCAGGGGACGCTGCGCACAAGGCAGCTGTCTGACACCGGCGTGGGCCCTACTGGCTCATGCGCGGGTGGAGCCTGCTGACCGCGAGCTTCAACATTAGGCGGTCGGAGCCCGCCGACCGCCCGGAATCGGAGTCCGCCGACCGTCCAGGGTCGGTCCTGCATAGGTCGGGGTTCGCTCTTCGCGGCCCAAGTACCTTTCGGCAGTGCTGGGCCTTCGCCGCGGTTGGTCAGCCCGTTCGCGTTTCCGGGCTGATGGGGGTACCCATGGTACAGGTACTCGTCACAAATTCTTCATTTAACCGAGAGTTTGACGTGTACGCCGGACCAAGTTTTCGGTTCATTGTGAACTACGTCGAACCAAGGTTTCGGTCCGGCGTGAACATGGAAATTAAGGTTAATTTCATGTGTGCGCCGGACCAGGTGTTTTGGTTCGACGTGAATGGATTTTTCTAAGGTTAACCTCTTGTGTTTGAATCAAATTGGTTTTGGTTCGATTTGGTGATTATGAAATTCGTGTGGATTTCATAATGCTTGTTTTGATCTTATGCAATGCTCGTGTGAGTAGTTGCATGGACTAATGATTGAGTCAAGTCGTGGACTTGTGCTCGGAATCGTTTTGTGGTTTGTTCATGTGCAGGTGTTACTCAAGGGCGAACGTGCTCGATGACGGGACCGGAACTAGGTTCATGGAGGAACTGAGGTTCGAGACTAGATTCTAGAGGAATCGAGGTCTTGGTGGTCAAGGATGTCATGCGGGACGTTCGGGCTAGGGAGCAATGCATATGAAGTCTAGTTAGTCACGTGAGTATGGCATGGAGGCTGTAAGCATGCAGAGTTGTAATCGTTTGGAGTAGCTTGCATGTATTGGGCCATGTTGGACCAAGTGGACATGCATACGTACTCTGTTAGGATTGCTCATTATAAATAGGGGGAGGTGTCCCTTGTTTATTCATTGAGCAGAGCGCAGAGCCAGGGCGTTTTTGCCAAAAGCTAGGCTTTAGGGTTGGTACTCTTTTGATGGGAGTATTTTAGACAAAAAGAAATAAAGATCAATTCCTTCCAGATCCTCTGCGTGTTACAGTAATCTCAAATCTACAGTGCACTCGTTGCTACAATATTCTCTGTTTTGAGTGTTCATTTGCTCATCTGTTCTGGTTCTAGATCGGTTCTTTGTCTACTTTGATTCTTTGAGTTTCGTCTTGATTTGATCTATCCAAAACCTTCCTGGGGCTTTTATTTAGAGTTCCTCAAAGTTTTGTTGGTTAATCTTTTGAAGATTTTGTTTAATCACGAAATTGATATTAGATCAATTCTCGTCATATTCTGTCATAGCAAGCTTGCGAGGTTCATAACTTTTGATTCGTAAGTCCGATCTAGCTTGATTCTTTTTCTGTTAGATTTGTATTGGAATATAGTTTATTGTGTTCAAATTTTAGATCAATCCAACGGTTGGATCTCCGGAAAGTCATGTTTTACCAAATGTCTATCAATCTATTTTTGTTGAATACGAGGCAATTATTTGAGTCCGAATTGGGGTGAATTTTTAGTAAATAAAAAATTTAGTTTTAGCTTCCGCACAATCATTCACCCCCCTATGATTGCTATATTCGTATATATCGATCCTACAACAATGAACCTGACGGAGATTTACAACTGGGTAATGAAAGGCACGAGATACCTTCCATTGGTGGGTATAATTGAAGATGTATTGCTAGGCACCTAAAGATATTTCGTTGAGTGATACAAGAAGTATGCTGCTTGTATGTCGGACAATCGATGGTTGTATCTACGTACATGGCCAACAAAACATGAAAGGCACAAACACATCGCGTTACACCGGAGAGTGGCATGGAATGGAGATACCACGTGCACTATGGTGATCGAGGTCGAAGAGGTGCCCACCGGAAGAGGACTTCTCATCTGTGCATACTCCGAGCTACTGATTGTGAGTGCTCCTGCCAGAAGCCACGCCTGCTGCACTTGCTGTGCTCGCATGTGATTGCTGCAGCCGTTGAGACACACCAATCATGCCGTCCGTACATCTCCCACTACTACTACTACAAGCAAAGTGTTCTCAAAACGTGGCATAACGAGGTTTACGGATACCGAGTGGATGGATCATTCATAACAACCCCCCCTCCAGATCATCGATTGATACCGGACATCTGAATGTTGAAGCAGAAGGTCGGGCGTCGAACGACACGCTGTATTCGGAATGATATGGATGAGTCCGAGGCGTGTCGTAATTGTGGATAATGTAATTTTCGATGTTGTTCCCATCATATAATTTTTTATGTAACAGTTAATTATTTTTCCCATCATGTAATTTTCGATGTTGTGTGCTTCGTTGAACTTGTACTCATCTTTAGTATGTTTATAATCTGTTGCTCATTGAAGAATGCTACAAACCTGCAGAATGAAAGCTTATGATTGTCATTTGTTTCATATGATGTATGATTATCATTATTTTGCATTTAATGTATGGTTCTATTGTGCAACATCTAATTACTTCCCAGTTTGTTGTATTTGCTTTGTAACAGGCGACAATGGCGAGAGTTGGGCTTGATGCTGATTCTTGTCCTGAGCTGCTAGACACGACCGTGGACCGGACCCACCGGTCTAGGTGCTCCGCAGTTGAGGGCCGACAGCTAGGGACACTGTGGCCTCGGGTGCCGAATGAGATGCTTCGCATTGACCCACGCTGGGTTCCACAGTAAGCTGCCAACGATTCGTACTCTTTTATGTATGTACGGGTACTCAGCTCTCGGGAGCACCACGCCTAGACACATCCGAGTCGCCTATATACTCTTATGTTTTTTATTTTATAAAGGCACTAAATTAGATATAATATTTCTATAAATTTTTGTGTGATGTCATGAGGAAATGATAATATTGATATAAAATTTTTAGATTATGATAAAATTTATGTTTCTTTTTAAAATTCTGACAGTACTATTATCTTTGTGTATACTCTTTTATTTTTGATTTTCTAGGGGCACAAAATGAAGTCTAATATTTTTGAAAATTTTACTATATTATCCTTGGGTACTTTTTATAGTACCATTAAAATTTAAGATCATGATCAAGTTTGCAAGGTTTTATAAAAATCTAACAGTGTATCTATTCCTTTTCGCTAATTATTATTTTTTATTTGCTAGAAGCACTAACTGAATTGAAAATTTGTTAAAATTTCCATGAGATGTTTTATAGATTAATTGGAATTTATAATAATTTTATGAAATTTTTGCAATTTTTCCAAAATTTCTTGAGTGTGCCAAAAATCAAATAAAATTGGATAAAAAAAATCCCTAAAAATCATCAAAAAAATTAATGAAAATCATCGAAAATAGGTGAGAAAAGTGACGTCACTTAGTTTGCTGATTTTTTAAGAATAACGCCGAAAATCAATGAAAATCGCTAGAAAATCGTCAAAATCGATCGATTTTTTATTTTTTTGCCGCCGATTTCAAAGAGTTTAACTTCAGCATTCATATAGCGATTTTTTTATGTTTTTTGGTGCCGAGTTACTAGCGATTTTTAATGATTTTTTGGTGCCAAGTTACTAGCGATTTTCAGGTGCTGATTGGTTTCTTAAACCCTACTCGACTCACTTCTTCTGTCGTTCCTTCTCTCTTCCGTATATGTCTGTTGCAGGTGGGATATGATATCTTTGTTCTTGTAAAAAATTTCGTAGCTATGCCACAGTATGGTGTATCTGCACGATTAAGGATTAAAATTCCGGTGAAATTTCACGAAATCTTGGATTTTGGAACCCCTGAGTTTCATAATCCTAGAGAAATTAAAAACAATGAAAAAAAATCAAAGTGCTATAGTACCTTAAAATCTCGGCGAGATCTCGGTAAATTTGATCGAAAGTTTGGTTTTTTGACCGAATTGGATTCTTCACGTCGTTTTTCATGTGGGACAGTCGGTAGATCATCCAATTAGTATATGCATATTAATTCTCGCAGTCATAAATTAAGTACCTCAGTTGTCAGAATTTTTAAAAATTTCACAAGCTTGATCATTATCTGAAAATTTTATGGGATCATTTGTGATGCATCATGACCATCCATCAAAATTTTCTATTATGGTTTGAACCATTTTTCATTCGGTTGAAATTTGGCGGTCAACTTTCAGTAGCACTTTCCAAAATTTTAAAAATTTCTCAAGCTTAATCATCATCTAAACATTTTATGAAAATATTATGGATGTGTCAGAACCATCCACGAAAATTTTCAAAAGTTTCTAACATGGTTTGCACCTTTTTCTATTCGGTTGAAATTTTTCAGTTAGCCTTTTTATTAGGACAGTAGCACTGTTTGAATTTTTAAAAATTCTTCAGGCTTGATCATCATCTAAAATTTTATGGGAATATTAGTGATGTGTCAGGATCATCCACAAAAAAATTCAAATTTTTTTGATGATTTTAGACCAACTTTCGTTCGGTTAAAAATCACCGAGATCTCGGTAAATCTCAGTAAAAAAAAGAATAGGATTTGAATTTTGCTTTTTGAATTTCATTTAGATTTTATCCGAAATAATGAGATCTCGGCGAAATTTTGGATTTCAGAGGATGACGAGATGTGAACCGAAAACGAAATTTAGATCCTTGTGCACGACACATTTGATGTTAATGCTTCGGTGGTCCGTGCACTAGCTAGTTCAGTTGTTTGAAGCAGCTGTGTGCTACTGGCCGGTATTTGAAGGCATTACGGGCCTCGTAGAATTTTCAAAAAATCCCCTTTATCCAAGCTAGAACATTGGATGGGGCTGCAACTTGACACAAAATCTCCCAAAAAGAAAAATGCAGCGCCACCTAGCTCTGTAGCTCATCGCATGCCAATCGGTGCTTCCTCACATTAAGTCACCCTCTACATTTATCTCACAGTCGCACTACTTATGAAAGGCACAGTCTCTGGGCTCTGTTTAGCAGCTGCAGATCTATACCATACCATTATGATCTTGCTTAAGGGTAAGTCGTGGGAGCAAAAGCTAATATACCATGCTTTGCGGTTGACGCCTTGGCTCGACTGACTGGTGCGAGCGCTGCTCGATCGGTTTGCTCATGTTCGAGCGCCGCTCGACGCGGATACGTATGAGGAGACAAATATTGTGCGTGTGTACGTGTGGGGGTTGCATACTTGCATGTGTGCGTATGTATCACCTATTATTTTTCTTTTTATAATAAATACCAGAGCTCCGGGCAACCTTTAAAAAAAATACCGTGCTTTGGGTGCAGAGGGAGCGAACAGCGAAGAATCTCCAAGCTGTGTTCACCTACTTCTCTTCCTTGGGCCTTGCGCCTGCACAGTTTCTGTTTTCTTGTTTTTTTCCCTTCGTTGTACAGTTTTTTCACCCCCCCCTTAATGAAATGAGTAATGGAAGCTATCCTGCCGGTTTTTTTTTTATTAAAAAAGTCTAAAACACTGTGCTGGCAAAATGTGACGTGCTATTACAGTTTTGGTTTTTAGCGGCCATTTGTACATATCTGCCACATGCTTCCATCATCTCTCTTCGCAGTGCTAGACATTGGCCTGAATGCAGAGGGGCAGACCTTAGGGAAATGAATCGAAGCAGAAAAGAGGAGGCCATCGCCATCGTGCCCAACGAGCTCTTGGGCCAAATGTATCTTGATACATGCTCCAACGATTTGTAGAGTAGAACGGAGATCCGAGCGTGACGACCCAAACTGGACCACCGACACTAGGCTCCGTCGCGATCTGCACAATACAAGACATGAAACTGAAGCGCTTGGCACGGCACAGCGGTCAGGATTACTCGGCTATACAACATCCCCTCGCAGGTCGCAACCGTGCTCAATCAAATCTAATATGCTCACCGAAGTGTCGACGACATGGCCCAACCTTTCAGCACATGGTGTGCCACCCCAAGATTGTGCGTCCAAATCAGCAGCACCCAATCACCACCAAACCATCCAGGCATCTAGTGGTGGAGCCAAAAATTTTTTTTGAGACTCTAGACAAGTTTAACTATAGCCAAGAGCTTACCTAAAGACATGACTTCTATGGTAACTAACAGCAATTAAACTACACTGGAATTCAACTGGTAACAGCAGCCACACTTGTGACCAAAGAATATCTATTTACTGTACCGAGGCTAGCCGCTAGGCTAAACCCCGATCACACACTTTACACCTCGCACTGCACGGCCCCGTGCGAGCGACCGACGTCGCGACTTGATCGCCCGCGTCCGTCCCCGGCTGGCCTTGTCGGCGCTATTTGTTGCGCGTACAAGGAGGGCACTGTGACGGACCGCCTTTTCGGGGGTGCGTTTAAATTCCGAAATGACTACCCAGGAAGATTAGTCACCGGAAACCAAGTCGTTCATTACCCGCAAACAAATGATTCAACTGTTTTTACATCACATAAGGCCTATCGGCCAGAGTTTTCTCAGGAAGCGGCGAGCTTCAAAGTATATATTACATCACAAAAGACAACAGCGCAAAAGCGAAACTCCACAAAGTAGTCGAGCTAAGATCGAGACTAGAACCACATCAGATCGCCGCTTCACGATCTCTTGGAAGTCACCAACATCTTGATACTCTAAAATGGGTTAATTAAGCAAGGGTGAGTACTACAACGTACTCAACAAGCCACACAGTAAATCCTGATTATTATATGCAACGGATAACAAGGATAGCCATATGTCTCATTTGTGTATGCAAGTTTTCATAAGATTTGACATTTCATTTGAAACATAAACCATAATCATAATAATAAACAGGGGGTTTCCAAAGTTATATACTTCCACACTTGTTCATTCAAAGATCTACTTGAGCTTAGGTTCGATTCACCCCATTTTAACTCAGCTTCATTTACGGAAGCACGGCGTATTCGAAGACCATTTAATACACTCTGCAGAGGTGTTCAGCTTGACCCACAAGATTCCACGATCGGTATGCCACGCGATTAACATGCAACTTTTATGCATGCGGCCGGATCGAGGTTATCATAGCTTTCGTTGGATCTTTCCCCTTTAGCCCCTATCCAGGTAGAGTTTCGGTCCACGATAACCCGGTCCTCACCGCCGCAGTGAAGTTCGCGATCCCGTTCGTGGACACCTACCGCTGTGAACCCGAAATGCCACAGCTTCCTCGTGCACACTTTCGCTCCACCCCATAATCAAGGACCATCTCCCATACCTGAAGGTAACCGCCCCTATAGGTATTCGGGAAAGTACAATATACCGAGCTACGTTGAGTCAAGCCAACGGTTGACCGGCCCAACTCTGTGGTTGAACGATTTCTTAAGTTATTTACTTTTGCCCAAGGTTGTAAGTCCTTACTTGTCATAGACCAAACCATTACATTCCACATCCCCTGGTATCCGCAGCACCATCATCCATCCATACCTTGGTATCGCCTCCTCGGCCGGATCAGACTAACACCCATCCGGTAGTTAGCCCAATACTGTCCCCCGGACCGCAACATTTCATAAACATTCCATATCTAAGTACATCGACATTTCATGTTTCCTTTTTAAAATGGTCTAATTAACTATAATAGAATACCTAGCCAAATAATGACGGTAGTGATGTTCTAGGGTTACAAAGGATTATTCGGATTTAATATTTGTCAAGGAAGTTCCATGAGCTTTTTTGGCATTAACTAGCTATCATGTCATTCAAACATACCAACGTTACGATATTTCAACACATAGTTCGGAAATAATGCGGTAGAAACTAATTATGAACTATTTTAAGGAATACTAGGTTCAACATGATCAATGGAGTATGGCTTGCCTTGCGGGCGGAGGGTTCCCTAGTTCGGTGTTGGCGTAGTCGCATTACTTTCGGCGTCACGTTGATCCGGCCCGATTCCCAAGATCGCTCCTCGCCTCCCGTGTCTGCCCCGAGTTGGTACTGCTTTCGATCGTCGGCTCTAGCGTAAATAAACACCATAAGATAAACAATAAACAATAAATAACACAAAAAGAAAGAAGAGAAAAGAAAAGAGAAAACCGAGAGAAAATAAGCCGGAAATAGGTCGGAGGGCATTTTGGGAATTTTTGGAACTTGGTTTGGCGGAACGGAGGTCGTTTTTGGACTCAGTGGCTCGAGACGGTTCGGAATATGTATTTTTGGGCATTTTTGGACTTTCGGGTATTTTTGGGACATTTTTGGATATTAAAAAGAATTAATAAATGGATTTTTCTAATTAAAATCCGAATACAAAATAAAAGGAGCACTGTTGCTCTTGGGTGCGCCTGTAACCACTTTTTGGCCCGCGAACGCGAGCGCGCGTGGGGGAGCTACTGGCCGCCTGGGCCACGCTGGCCAGTGAGGAGAGGGGAGGTGGATCGCGCGCGGCCTTGGGCGCAGAGAGAGGAGCGAGGGCCGGTGGTGGGGCCGTTTGGTCGGGAGGAGGAGGAGAAGCGGCGAAGGCCGGTGGAGCCGGCGGTGTGGGGCGGAGCAGGCGCCGGAGGTGGAGAAGAAGGAGGGGAACCCGAGGGTTAGGCACGCGGAGTCACGGGGTTAGGGCAAAAGAAAGGGAGCTCACCACAGAGTTAGGGCACGGCACGGAAAGCCCAACCGGCGGTGCGGCTTGGCGGGAGCGGCCGGAGACGATGAAGATGATCGTGGCGCGGCCACGGGAGTGCGTGGGAGAGCACGGGAGAGAGAGGAATCGAGAGAGGAGGGTGCTGGGGGCTCGGTGAGCCATTAATGGCAGCCGGAGCGGGTTTATATAGCCGGCGAGCTCGGGGAATTCGTCGGCTTCATCATTGCGCTGGGATCCGGGCGGCGAGGATTCGGGCAAGGCCACATGGCTCGGGCGGCGCCAGAGTTAGCGCGCGGGAGGCGGAGTGCCCTAAGGGCTAGGCTGCGCGATGGACGGCGGGTCACGGGCGGCGGGCGTGCTCTGCCATGGCGAGAGCACGCCAGAGAAGATACAGACGCACGCGCATCTCGTGCGGAGGCTTTAACCGGCAGCGAGGCGAGGCGAGTTCGCGAGCGAAGCGTGGCGAAGCGGAAGCGACACGCGCTGGGCGCAGCGAAGGGAAGGCGATTCGCCGAGAAGGGAAAGCGCCTTACGGCGAAACTTTCCAAATGGAAAGAACTCGTAATTTAACCGAATAAATTCAAATAAAATCCAAAAAATCAGAAAAACATAAAATGCAATTAGAGACTAATCCAAACTCAAATTTGAAATTGTTTTGAATTTTGAGGTTATTTCAACCTACCCCCCTTAAAATAAATCTCGTCCCCGAGATTTACTTACCTGGGAAAGAGGTTGGGAAAATCCTGCTGCAATTCCGACTCCTTTTCCCATGTGGTTTCCGTGAGCGTGTGATTCTTCCACAGTACTCGGCATACTCTGACATCTTTATTTCAAGTTTCCTTTCAACTGCCTCAATAATCCTGATCGTTCCTCTCAGATAGGTCGATCATTCTGTAAGTCGATTTCTTCTAACGGTATTTGCTCGTGGGTTGTCGAAGACATTTTCTCAATTGTGATACGTGGAATACATTGTGTACTCGTGACAACTCAGACTCAATCAGAGTTTGTAGGCTACTTCTCCAATTCGGCCTATGATCTTGTATGGTCCGACATATCTTGGTGCCAATTTTCCCTTGATCTGAAATCTATGCACGGGCTTGAATGGGGTTACTTTCAAATAAACAAAATCTCCGACTTGGTAACTGATGTCCTTTCTTCTTGTGTCAAAGATAGTTCTTTTGTCGCCCTTGTGCTATCTTTAAATTTTCTCTCGATGATCCTTACATGAGCTTCTCGTGATCCTGCACAACTGTGGGCCCTAATAATTGATTTTCTCCCACTTCACCCAATTCAAAGGGTTCTGCACTTTCTTCCGTAAAGCGCTTCAAACGGTGCCATTTGTAGATCGGCCCGATAACTATTATTGTAAGAAAATTCTGCAAATGGTAAACAAGTGACCCAAGATGCTCCATAGGTCAACGCACAAGCTCTTAACATATCTACCAAAATCTGGTAAAATCTTTCTGTCTGTCCATCAGTCTGTGGGTGATATGTCAGATCGAATTCGTGTCTGGCCCCCATGGCTTCATGTAGACTCTTCCATTTTGATGTGAACTGGCTCCTCGATCCGACACAATCTTTTTGGGAATCCCATGTAATCTAACTATCTGGGTCGTATAGCTCGCCGATTTATCCTTGCCATAGGTCTGCTTGACTGGTATGAAATGTGCTACTTTAGTCAGTCTGTCAATTATTACCCATATGGAATCAAATCCTTGCTGTGCTTTGGGTAGTCCTGTAATAAAATCCATTCCGATTTCATCCCACTTCCATTCAGGGATCGGTAGAGGTTGTAACATTCCAGCGGTCTTCTGATGCTCAATCTTAACTTTACGGCACACGTCACAACACAGTACGTGCTCGGCTATCTCTTTCTTCATGCCTTTCCACCAATATTCACCTTTTAAATCATTGTACATCTTTGTACTGCCCGGGTGTATGGTGAGTTGGGATGAGTGAGCCTCTGTCAAAATCAATCCTCTTATATCTTTATTATTAGGAACACATACACGATTACGGAATCGTACTATGCCTTGTCCATCTTCCGAGAATTCTGACGGGCCTTTTTCATTCATTTCCTTACGGTATCGCTGGATTTCTTCGTCCTCTTCTTGAGCTGTTTTGATTTGACCGAGCAGATCTGACTGGATTGTAATGGAGGCTAAATATCCTTTCTCAACTATCTGAAGATTCAGTCGTTCCATTTCAAATTGCAACTGCTGTGAGATGTCTGTGGTCTTGGCTATGTGGTGACAAGATTTCCTACTGAGTGCGTCTGCTACCACGTTAGCCTTTCCAGGATGGTATTGTATCTCCAAGTCGTAATCATTGATCATTTCCAACCATCTTCTTTGCCGGATATTCAGATTTGGTTGAGTGAACACATATTTCAAACTCTTGTGATCCGTAAATACATCACAGTGATTTCCCAATAGGTAATGTCTCCAGATCTTTAGTGCATGTACTACTGAAGCTAATTCCATGTCATGAGTTGGATAATTCTCCTCATGTGGTCTTAATTGTCGAGAAGCATACGCAACTACCCTTCCATCTTGCATCAATACGCAACCTAATCCTTGTTTTGATGCGTCACAATATATCTGGAAATCCTTACTTGTGTCGGGTAATATGAGTACTGGGGCTGATGTTAGTCTTGTCTTTAATTCCTGGAAACTTGCCTCGCATTTCTCAGTCCATTTGTACGGGCTATCCTTCTTGAGTAGGTGTGTCGTGGGTTTTGCAATCTTTGAGAATCCTTCAATGAATCTCCTATAGTATCCTCGCTAGTCCGAGAAAGCTCCTCGACTTCACACCGATGTCGGCCGCTTCCATTCCTTGACTGCTTCTACCTTCGTTGGATCCACTTTGACTCCGTCCTTGGTGACAATATGCCCCAGAAATGCGATCTCATTCTTCCAAAAGTCACATTTAGAGAACTTGGCGTATAACTGATGTTCCCTAAGTTTTTGTAATAGCTGGTGTAAATGCTTAGCGTGCTCGTGTTCATCTTTTGAATACACCAGTATGTCGTCTATGAATACTACGACGAACTGATCCAAAAATTCCATACATACTTTGTTCATCAAGTTCATAAAATAGGCAGGGGCGTTTGTGAGCCCAAACGGAACTACCGAAAACTCATATAATCCATATCGGGTAGTAAATGCCGTCTTTTCTCTATCTTGTTTCCTCACCTTCAATTGGTGGTATCCTGTTCTCAGATCTATTTTGGAGAAAACTTGAGCTCCCTTGAGTTGATCAAATAGTTCGTCTATTCGCGGCAACGGGTACTTGTTCTTGATGGTTACGGCATTCAATGCCCTGTAATCCACGCAGAGTCTTGCACTTCCGTCCTTTTTCCTTACGAATAGAACAGGCGAAGCCCAAGGTGAGATACTTGGTCGGATAAACTCCTTCTCTAATAACTCGTCCAACTGTTTCTTAAGTTCTTTCAATTCCGCAGGTGCCATTTGATACTGGCGCTTGGTTAATGGTGCGGTTCCGGGGATCAGTTGTATTTCCAGCTCTATGTCTCTGTCTGGTGGCCTTCCTGGTAATTCCTCTGGAAAAACATCCGGGTATTCCTGAACTATGGGCACTTGGTCTAATGCTAGGGTCACGGTATTGAGACTGCTTCCATTGTCTTTTACTAGCTTAGGGTCGGTCCTTATGGTTACTCGTTGTCCTTTGTCGTTGACAACTGTTACTAGCTTCCTTTCACAGTTTAAGGTTGCTTTATGTTTGGACAGCCAATCCATCCCTAGGATGACGTCCAGTCCGTTCATTTCCAGTAGTAATGTACTCAATAGTAAACTTAACCCCTTGTAGCACTAATTCTAACTTCTGGCTCTTATATCGAGCCATTAATCTATTGCCCGGCGTTTGAAACGCGCAAGGGCTTGGTAACGGAGAATAAGAAAAACCATTCTTGCAAACGAAAGTCATTGAAATGAACGAGTGAGTTGCTCCAGGATCAAATAAAACCAAAGCCGGCTGAGATTGAATTGGAAATTTACCGATGATCACGTCGGTAGCTGCTGCGGCGTCCTCGGCGGTCATATGGTTGATCCTTCCTTGAAAATTGCGGGAGTTGTTGGAGCTTCCTTCGCCTCTCGGAGGTGCCCTTCCTTGTAACATTCCTTGTTGTTGTGGTGGCGGTCGGTAGACTGTCGGCTGACGGTTTACCGAAGCTGCTGACGCTTGGGATTTGGCCACTTCAGTTGGCTGGTTCTTCCTTGGGCAGTTTTGTTTGAAGTGTCCTCCGCCCACGCTGGTAACACCGTAGTCTTCTTAGTGCGCTTGTTGGAATAATGGTTTCCTCCACACTTAAAGCATTTCACTATTCTTGGTGGCTTTGAGCAGCACCGGCCTAATCCTCCTACCGCTTGCCGCTTAGCAGAAATCCGGTATTGGCGCTGGGGCTCTTCCTCTGGGTTGGTTGGTGGTCGGAAACCTCATTTGCTGGGCTCTTCTCTTTCGGGTGTCTTCTAAGTCATCCCTGGCTTCCTCTATCATCATTATCTTGTCGACCATTGTTGACAAGTCCCTGAACTCTAGGGCAGCGATATGGAATTTCAAGTTCTTTTGTAATCCTTCCAAAATCTTTCCATTTTCTTCGCTTCGTAGTCTACCTCATTTGGTGCATAACGGATAGTTGGTTGAAATGTTGGAGATATTCCACGGCAGTTCTTCCTCCTCGCTCGGAGGGCTAGGAATTCTCTTCTTTTGAGGCCATTAGTCCCAGAGGAATGTGAGCCTTGCGGAATGCTTCTTCGAATTCGGTCCATGGGATCTCTTGGTCGTTCTTGGTGGCTTGATAGTTCATCCACCAAGACGCGGCTTGTCCTTGAAGTTGGTGAGAGGCAAACAACACTTGTTCCTTATCCGAGCATTGAATGGTATCCAGCCTTCCTCTTTATGTCCCTGAGCCATCATCGGTGCTAATGGTTCGGTTGGTGTCGAAGATAGGAGGTCGGGCCTTCGGAAATCGACCATTTCGTCCCTCCAATGTGGGCTTCTTGCATGTTGTGGTTTCCTTGAGGGCCCTTGTGGTCTTGCGGTTAGTCGCTCTAGGACTCTTTCCATGAGTCAGTGTTTGATGTCTTTCGACTTCATACCTGCCTGCTCCATCATCGCCATTATTTGGGCCAAGCTGATCTGTTCGGCGTTGGAGTTACCCTCCTCGCCGTTGTTTCCTCTCAGTTGGGTCTCACCATGGTTGATTCGGTTGTATTCAACTTCCTTTCGATCTGCAGCAGGGTTTTAACGAAAGTGAAAGGTAAGTGGGAGTTAAGATTTCTAGATAAGGCTAGAACGAATAGATGAGGGCTTAGATGAAAAGGGCGGGAGAATATTTTGAACAAGATAGGGCTAATCCCGATATATTAATAAAATTAAAGTACGACGGGGGATCATAGTTTGTTACAAGCCAAAGGTCGTACACCATACCATTCAAGGTAGGGTACCACCAATAATACAATACCAAAAACACTTAGATCTATTACAAAAATAGGGGGTGGCATCAACTCCTAACGATCTTGGCAGCTCATGGGGTCCATCCTTCGTTGGGGCCGTAGAAGATGCGTTCCTCGGGGTCTTCCTCCATATCGACGTCTGGGGCGCGGTTCGTCGATAATCATCGATGGTCCGCTCACCGAGGGTTCTTCTTCTGGGGGCGCCACTGGCTGCTGCACAAGGTCGATCTCCATTATCTGGTTCATCAGCTGCTGTACTTGGCCCTGGAGTTGGACCACATCGTTGTGCTGTTGATCGACCAGATCCCACATTTGATGAAGGTGATCGTCTTTGGACTCTGTTCTCCCGGAGGACGCGGTTGTATTCGCGCTCCATCAGCAATATGTAGTCAGAGGTCTCTTCAATCCTTGGGTCTGCTTCATCCATAGGGAAGGAGATGCCAATGCTTCCGTCACACAGCTGGGGAACTAGTTGGAACTGGGTGTCATCCAATTCTCTCTCGTAGTGGTTCCGGAGATAGTGGACAGCTTGGCGAGCGGCATCCTGGATTGCCGCGGACTCGTAGAGTCGCCTTCCCTCGAATCGTCGAGGAACACTTGGGCGGAGTGGTAGGGGTGGCAGCTCGACCCACGCCATCCACTGGCAACGTAGGTCATCTCGAAGCATCTCTTGAGTGTGGAACACGGGGCGGTGCTCATCTGTTGCTCCGACCTGCTGCATCATCCTCCAGAGTAGTTCCGCCCAACTACCGAAAATAGCCGGGTCCGGATAAGCATGGTGAACCATCTGCGATCAACGCGAAATTTGAGTAAGTTAAGAAATGGAAAAAGTATTAAACAAAACCGGAAATAAGAATACTAAGAGGGTTGAGATAGAAAGAGGTAGAAGAGGACAGCAATAATACTTATATTTTTCATAACTCATTTTGTTTATACGTTAAATTAATTTTTCTGTAAAAGTCCCTTAAGCCAATCTAGGTCTCAATCTACGGTCAACTTAGGCTCTGATACCACTTGTGACGGACCGCCTTTTCGGGGGTGCGTTTAAATTCCGAAATGACTACCCAGGAAGATTAGTCACCGGAAACCAAGTCGTTCATTACCCGCAAACAAATGATTCAACTGTTTTTACATCACATAAGGCCTATCGGCCAGAGTTTTCTCAGGAAGCGGCGAGCTTCAAAGTATATATTACATCACAAAAGACAACAGCGCAAAAGCGAAACTCCACAGGCGAGTCGAGCGAAGACTGAGACTAGAACCACATCAGATCGCCGTCTACGATCTCTTGGAAGTCACCAACATCTTGATACTCTAAAATGGGTTAATTAAGCAAGGGTGAGTACTACAACGTACTCAACAAGCCACACAAGAAATCCCGATTATTATATGCAACGGATAACAAGGATAGCCATATGTCTCATTTGTGTGTGCAAGTTTTCATAAGATTTGACATTTCATTTGAAACATAAACCATAATCATAATAATAAACAGGGGGTTTCCAAAGTTATATACTTCAACACTTGTTCATTCAAAGATCTACTTGAGCTTAGGTTCGATTCACCCCATTTTAACTCAGCTTCATTTACAGGAAGCAGCGTATTCGAATACCATTTAATACACTCTGCAGAGGTGTTCACTTTACCCACAAGATTCCACGATCGTTATGCCACGCGATTAACATGCAACTTTTATGCATGCGGCGGATCGAGGTTATCATAGCTTTCGTTGGATCTTTCCCCTTTAGCCCCTATCCGTAGAGTTTCGGTCCACGATAACCCGGGTCCTCACCGGCAGTGAAGTTCGCGATCCCGTTCATCGTGGACACCTACCGCTGTGAACCCGAAATGCCACGCTTCCTCGTGCACACTTTCGTTTCCACCCCATAATCAAGGACCATCTCCCATACCGAAGGTAACCCCGCCCCTATAGGTATTCCGGGAAAGTACAATATACCGAGCTACGTTGAGTCAAGCCAACGGTTGACCGCCCAACCTGTGGTTGAACGATTTCTTAAGTTATTTACTTTTGCCCAAGGTTGTAAGTCCTTACTTGTCATAGACCAAACCATTACATTCCACATCCCCTGGTATCCGCAGCACCATCATCCATCCATACCTTGGTATCGCCTCGTAGGGGATCGACTAACACCCATCCCAGAGTTAGCCCAATCATCGCCCCCGGACCGCAACATTTCATAAACATTCCATATCTAAGTACATCGACATTTCATGTTTCCTTTTTAAAATGGTCTAATTAACTATAATAGAATACCTAGCCAAATAATGACGGTAGTGATGTTCTAGGGTTACAAAGGATTATTCGGATTTAATATTTGTCAAGGAAGTTCCATGAGCTTTTTTGGCATTAACTAGCTATCATGTCATTCAAACATACCAACGTTACGATATTTCAACACATAGTTCGGAAATAATGCGGTAGAAACTAATTATGAACTATTTTAAGGAATACTAGGTTCAACATGATCAATGGAGTATGGCTTGCCTTGCGGGGCGGAGGGGTTCCCTAGTTCAGTGTTGGCGTAGTCGTACTCGGCGTCACGTTGATCCGGCTCCGATTCCCAAGATCGCTTCCTGCCTCCTGTATGCGCTCCGGGAGTTGGTACTGCTCGGTCGTCGGCTCTAGCGTAAATAAACACCATAAGATAAACAATAAACAATAAATAACACAAAAAAGAAAGAAGAGAAAAGAAAAGAGAAAAACCGAGAGAGAAAATAAGCCGGAAATAGGTCGGAGGGCATTTTGGGAATTTTTGGAACTTGGTTTGGCGGAACGGAGGTCGTTTTTGGACTCAGTGGCTCGAGACGGTTCGGAATATGTATTTTTGGGCATTTTTGGACTTTCGGGTATTTTTGGGACATTTTTGGATATTAAAAAGAATTAATAAATGGATTTTTCTAATTAAAATCCGAATACAAAATAAAAGGAGCACTGTTGCTCTTGGCTGCGCTGTAACCACTTTGGCCCGCGAACGCGAAAGGCGTCGTGGGGAGGTACTGGCCGCCCAGCCACGCGCCTTGGCCGGCATGAGGGAGAGAGGAGGTGGATCGCGCGTGGGCCTTGGGCGCAGAGAGAGGAGCGAGGGTCGGGCAGGGGCCGTTTGGTCACGGGGAGGAGGAGGGCGAAGCAGAGCGGTGGAGCCGGCGGTGTGGGGCGGAGCAGGCGCCGGAGGTGGAGAAGAAGGAGGGGAACCCGAGGGTTAGGCACGCAAGGAGTCACGGGGTTAGGGCAAAAGAAAGGGAGCTCACCACAGAGTTAGGGCACGGCACGGAAAGCCCAACCGGCGGCGGCGGCTTGGCAGCGGGAGCGGCCGAGACGATGAAGATGATCGTGGCGCGGCCACTGAGTGCGTGGAGAGCACGGGAGAGAGGAATCGAGAGAGGAGGTGCTTGGGGGCTCGGTGAGCCATTAATGGCGGCCGGGCGGGTTTATATAGCCGTGAGCTCGGGGAATTCGTCGGCTTCATCATTGCGCTGAGGCAAGCGGCGCGGGCGAGGACGGGCAAGCAGTCATGGGCTCGGCGGCGCCAGGAGTTAGCGCGGCGGGGAGGCGGAGTGCCCTAAGGGCTAGGCTGCGGCGATGGGACGGCGGGGTCACGGCGGCGGGCGTGCTCTGCCATGGCGAGAGGCACGCGAGAGATGCGATGCGCCGCAGCGTCTTGTGCGAGCTTGCCGGCCAGTGAGAGGCGAAGTTCGCGAGCGAGCGTGGCGCGGGAAGCGACAGCGCTGGGCGCAGGCGAGGAAGGCGATTCGCCGAGAAGGAAAGCGCCACTACGCGAAACTTTCCAAAATGGAAAGAACTCGTAATTTAACCGAATAAATTCAAATAAAATCCGAAAAAATCAGAAAAAAACATAAAATGCAATTAGAGACTAATCCAAACTCAAATTTGAAATTGTTTTGAATTTTGAGGTTATTTCAGGCACCCGGCCTGCCGCCAGACAATGTCGGATCGCGGCGCTTCCGCTTAATACGCCCGCGCTTCCGCCGTCGTCGCCAGCCTCGGCACCTGTAACACCTCAAAATTTTGCTTTCCTTGAATTCATGTGTGATTTGGCACTTTGATGAATTTTTAGAATTTTCTGGAATTTATTTGGATTTATTTGGAATTTATTTGAATTTATTCCATTTTGAAATAATTAAAGAATTTAATTTTGCAAATAAAATTTTGTTGGAAATATTTTATTTGAGTCCAAAATGATCCAAAATATTTTCCAGAATTTTTCTGGAATTTGTCTAAGTCTTTTGCTATTTTTAATGAATTAAATGAATTCTTGGGAATTATTTTAAATATTAAATCGCTGGAAAATCAACCGAGTGATTCTTGTTCATCCGACCGAGCCCGAGTCAGACTCGAGTTCGAGTCCGACCCGAGCCACGTGACTCGACCGAACCCACTCCTAAACCTAATCAATCCCAACCGTTGGATCAAGATCCAACGGCTGAGATCCGCCCATACCGGTTCGAGCCGTATCCGGCCCGGATCCGATCGCGCCGTGCGATCGTGGCCGTTGATCGCGCCACGTGGACGGCTGAGCGTCGTCGTCTTCGCCGAGTCCGAGCCGGACTCCGCCGCCGCACCCGCCGCCGTGAAGAACTAGGTCTCCGTCTTCCGCACGGACGCCGAGGCTATTTAATGCCCGGATCGCACCCCGAGGACCGCCGTGACCCCGCGCACTTCTTGCCCTAACCCGCCGAGCTCTAGCCGCCGTAGGTTCGCCGGAATCGCTCGCCGTAGTTGCGTGAAGCGCCGCCACGGTCCTTGCCTCGCCTCGCCGCCGTCCGCCGTCCGCCGCCATTGACCCCGGATTCAAACCCTCGGCGCGCCAAGACACCATCCATCTCGCCGAGCACGCCCCAACCGCCGTTTGGGTGGTCGCTGCCTCGGCCACGGCAGCCGCAACTCCGCCGTGAAGCCATCGCCGACCCCGAGCTCCACCAACCGTCCGATCAAGATCCAAAGGCCCAGATCGTGCCACGTCACCTCGGTGAGTTTCCCCGTTGAAAATCCTAGATCTAATCCCAACCGTTGGATCTAGATCCAACGGCTTAGGTTGCGCCGCGTATCAGGAACTGCACCAGGTTAGATTGGATCTGGACCGTTGGATTAAGATCCAACGGCCCACGATCAGTCACGTGCGCCCCAAGCACATGAGGCCAAACTAAATCCCAGCCGTCGGATTTCAAACCAACGGCCACGATTGCGCCACGCGTCCAGGAAGCCGAGCCGTGCCGCGCTTCACGCGTGCGTGGTCACCGACACGCAGCCCGCGTGTCGGCCGACAGCATGCGTGACGCCACCCATGACGCCATCGGTGGGACCCACCGTCAAGACTGTGGCCGAGCCTCACGACGCCGCCGATGACGCTACCCGAGTGGTCCCACATGTCGCCTCACCCGAAGCCGTGGACCGGTCCACTGGGACCGAATCAAGGCCGTGAGCTGAGCCCATGAGCCGGCTGACGTCAGCCAGCCAATCAGGAGCTGACACGTGTCCATGCTGACGTAATAATTAATTTCCGAAAAAGAAAATGATTTATTAATTCGAATAATGATTTCAGATTTTTGTTTCAAACTTCAAACGCTTATAACTTTTGCGTTTCAACTCCGATTTGGGTGATTCAAATTTCTAAATTTGTATAAAATTGAGATCTACCTAAATATGAATTTTATTTAATTTTTGGACTAAAGTTTTTCTCTGTAAAATTATTTAATTGATTATTTAAACTTTAAATAATCATAACTTTTGCGTTTTAACTCCGATTTGAACGATTCCAGTTTCTAAAAATCTATAAAATTATGTTCTTTCTGTTTATGGATTTTATTTGGATGTTTGGACACTTTTTGCCTAGTGTTTATTTGTGTATTTGCTATTTGCACGCTTTACGAGTAGACGTTGAAGTGCCGGAAGGATTCGAAGGAGAAGTATTGACTCAGGATCCAACTCAAGACCAAGAGCGAGTACTTTTTGAAGGCAAGTTGTGCTTTGACCATGTTGATCCTATTTCGAAATCTATTTTGATTTAAACTATTGCATGCTAAATCAATTAGAAAGATACTTTGTTTAAACATGGGGGTTAGATAAATACCAATTTGTTGTATGACACCTTGATTATTTAAGTATGTGCCATGACCCTTGTCACCCTAGTTGTGGATTACTAGTTGGACATTATTAGATTGCCAACATGGGTTTTTAGACCGTTGTAGTATCTTTGCTTGGAGCACCTTTACGTGCTCATGACATGATTTTGGACAATCAAATGTTAATATTGACTTAATGATATATTGAACCTGTTTTGGAAAAGTATCATGTGATGTTGATGGCACGTGGTGCATGGTAATCAAGCGGGGTTTGATAAACGATTTTCGGCCAGGGCATGTGGCAAGAGTAATCAGTGGGCCGCTTATGGCATCGGGGATGTTGATTTGGTTCTTCGGGTAGTCTTGCCCTGGTCACCCTAAGGACTTAACCTTGCAAGCCTTTGAACTGGGTCATACTTGCAACCACATGGCTGGAATGTGACGGCCCTAGTTGACTAAGTCGCTAAGGACTCACTTGTGGAGCCTCAGGGTGTCGATTACACCGTTTGTGTGATTGTGCGGGGAGCGTATCGTGGGCGTGGCCGATACCCATCTAACGGTGTGTTGGTCCCATACTTCGCCTTGGCTAAGGGAAGGGATGGTGTAGAGCACGAACCGGAGAGGACCACCTGTGTTGTTTGAGGCTTCCGAAAGGCTTTGTTACGGGAACTCGCCTTTGTGGTGTTTGACTGTATCTTGTGGGTAAAGTGCATAACCTCTGCAGAGTGTAGAATCTATTTAAATAGCCGTGTCCACGGTACTGGACAATGCTCGGGAATTACAGTCAAGGGTTAGACTTTCTGAAAATAACTTGGATTTGAAAGTTGGGTTGGTTTAGTAATGAAGATGATGGAATATGGTTTAGGATGGGGAAAAATGTTTATTAAATTCCTTGAAAAGTTATTTATACTTTACTTATTTCTATTGCTTTCGAATCTACTTATATTACTTGTCAAATGCTGTTTACTGCAAAAATACCTTGTGCTATTCCTTTGTACCAAGCCATGCATATAGTATATTAGCTTGCATTCTGTGCATGACTTGCTGAGTACCAAGTACTCACCCTTGCCTCAACACAATATCAGTCGAAGGGGAGATTACGCCAGCTTTGGAGGAGGAACTCCAAGAGGACCCGTCTACTTAGGGAAGCGAGCCCAGTCAGTTGCCTGTGGTATACTGGATGGCGCCACGATGTTACCTTATTTGATTTTCCGCTGCTATTATTTCTCTTTTAATAAGTTCCGCCTTGCAAGGCATACATTTGTAACTTGGCCATAAGGTCGAGTAACCACCTTGGTTATTTAAATAAAGTACTTTGTTAATATCGATTGGTATGATTGTGATATTTACCGATGTTAAGACTGTGTGCACTAGCGCGTTCCTGGACTAGTGCTGAATACACAGAGGGTCCGGACTTGCAAATTCGGGGTCCCGACAGCACTCCCGCCGCGCCGTCCTCCTCCTGCTCCCCCAGCAACAGCCCCTCCTTCCGGCCCAGGCTCATCAGGAACGCCCCCGTCTTCGCCGCCCCCGTCGCCGCCGCAGCGGTACGTCTGCAACTGCATGCATATACGTCGGAATGCACTCCCTGGCCCGTACTTAAGCTTGCTAAGCTTGACATGTCCGTGATATTTTGGGCAACACTCACGGGTCCGTCTACAGAGCTGAACATGCATATATGCACAGAATCTTCTTCCCGTGGTATAGGAGAATATACGGCGCAAATGTGGCCCCTCTCAAAGAAAAAAAAGGTCGAACTCAACCGAATTAATGCACCTTAGCTTCAGCCTCAAATTGCATTCTTGACATATCGAGAAAAGTGCCATTTCGTAACTTTGTTTCATCTGTTAGAGCATAGTGGCGCAGCACTATTCTATCTAAGACTAACAATGATATTTCCAAGGTTTAAAATTTCGGCGAAATTTTAGAAATCTTGATTGAGTTCTCGGATTTTGGACCCCTCAAGATTCTAAATCTCGGCTAAATAAAAAAATTTACAAAAAATTCAAATGCTATAGTAATCTCGAAAATCTCGGTAATTTTAGCAGAAATCTCAGAAATTCTAGTTGAAAAAAAACTAGATTTGAAATTTAGTTTTTGGATTTTATTTGAAAATTTGAATTTCAACCACCTTCAAGATATATATCGAAAATAAAATTTGAAAACACATCAGCACATGGGGCATGCCATGACCTCCTACTAACATTTTTTCTGAAGCAATCATTGAATACTACATAGAGCATAAGCATGTTTTTTAATTCTTTCTGCATCAACCATCAACATGCATATATGTCAACCAATTCAATAGAATATTCGCGAAGAGAGGGTTTCCCAGCTCCCAAAAGGTGGCCAATGATAATGTTAATTAAAGATAAGAAGGTGCTTTAGATAAACAAAGAAGTCCCCAAAAGTCTCAAGTGGAAAGAAGAAAGTTCCATGTACATAAAGAAATCAAACATTCAGTGGCTTTTCCTTGAAGCGATAAGGTGGAGTCCTACCAGGGATAGCTACAATTCAAAGGGCTGAAGCAAGGTTCTGTCTTTGTTTCTTTTTCTCTTGAAGAGAATTAGCCTCTGTCTTTTGGCTTTTGAGTAGTTTGATCAAAAGTTTGCAGCAACTGACGATCGAGTCACTACCAACTTCTTCATTTTTAACGCTCCTGTAATTTCTTTTTTTTTTTTCTAGTTTCTCATTTCGCAAGCACTATATACAGTTGTTTTCCTTTAAAATGCTACCTCCCTGTTGAGAAATTATAAGGTTCATTGTTTAAATAATTGCATTGACAAATATAAAGTTTACCTGTAAACATAATAGAATACCTAAGTTATTTTCTCTCATACCTTTCTTAATTTTTGTCACATTCTCAATCTTATGCAAAGTCAAAATACTCACTGTATTCCTCACGGAAGGAGTACGAATTAATGCCAAGTAGTTTGCGATTACTAGTAGTATTTCAATTCCTTCGAGACGCTTTAAGGGAATTCACCGTAATTTATTGAACCTAACTGAATTTTCTGATTTTATTTACGTGGTAACCAAACTTGTTGCTTGTTACCACTAGCCAGTACGAGGAGCCCTGGTTTTCATTGCTATCGGCGTCACACTGTTGTGATGCACAGCTTGACGCTGATTGCACCACAACTACGGGACAAGACTGTAACTGACACTAGATGGAGTACAGCTGAGATGTTTGAAATACTGAGTGATCTTTTAAAAAGAATAGCTTGAAATATTGAGTCAAATTTTAGACTACTGCCATTGAAGTTATGAGAAAATTACTCACCTCTATCACGTAGAAAAATGGATTGCTTTTTAACTGTTTAAGCCAAAAAAAATAAATTTAAAATATAAGACAAAAAGTCTAAACCTAAACAAACAACGCTTTAAGGTTATAGCAAGCAATTACAATTTGGGAGTATATGCTTTGGCAGCGAATACCAGATTAAGAGTGCAGATTAGGGAGCAACCGTGCCTTCCCTTCCCAATTTGCACTAGTAGTGCCTGATGGGGAGCTCCATTCCAATAATTTAGGAAGTGGTGGTCTCAGCAGCTGTACGGGATAAAGGCGTAATTTGAGCACATAGGCAAGGAAAATTCCGTGAAGGGGGCCATGCTTGGTGTTGATGGCCCTTCGCGTGTAAAGCGACTTCGCGGTGGAGAAAACTTCCTTTGTCGGACTTAGATCAGAAAAGTCCAGGGAGATCGATGGGGACTGATGGGGACTTGTTTTTGTTCGAGGGAGTGGATTAGCGAATTGTTGATTTATATTGTAACTTTCGTTTTTTTTTTAATCTAGATTTCGTGCGAAAAAAATTATAAATCTAACCTTCAAGTAAGCGCGGAGAGCAGGTAGGAGACACATGGCTCCTATCACGCTATGCAACCGGGATAGGAAGGTGGTGCGAGGGGAGGAGACTTGCCGCGGCATGGCAGCGCGGGAGCTCCTACCATGGCAGGCAAAAAGTATCGTACTTGCATACCGCAGCAGTAAAAGGTGTTGTGGCAGACTGCCCTGCCGCGCTTCCCTGCCTCGAGGACTAGATTTGCAAATTTTTTCATACGGAAGTAGCTTTGCAAAAAAAAAAAAAACAAAAACAAAAGTTACAGGCTATATATATACATCAAAAATTCATTAATTCACTTCCCTGCCAGCTCTTTCACGCTCACTCCGGAGCTAGATTTGTAAAAATTTTCACAGGAGCTAGATTTTTTTTTAAAAAAAAAGAATATACAGGTTATATACATGAACACTTCTGGATTAGCGCACCAGATTTGCCATAATTCGGTATTGGCAAGGGTAGCACCAGGGTTCGAATTTTGCAAATTCAGTTCTTTTGATGGGTTCCAAAATACACTTGTTCTGGTTACATTTTAGTCGGTTTATTTGAGTTTTGTCCAAAAAATTAATTTTGGCAAAATTAGTTTATTCTTTTTCAAAGTTATCGTACTAAATTTTTTGAAATAATCGAATCTCGGTGAATGAAAAAAAAAAACGAAATTAGCACGGGTAGTACTTTCTTGATCTCGTTTAGTGTCATCGTCCTTGGATCGGGAACTAGTAATTATAATTACTCCATGTAGAGCAAAGATTGTTCACCCGATGCACCTGGAGAAACGTACGTTTCTTAGGATGCGAGAAGTCCGGAAACAAGGATCGGAAGCCCAGCCTGGCAGGCAGAAAATGATTGTATCATCTATTGGTGTACTGTAACTTCCAAACTGTTTAGGATGTGTTTGGTCGGTGGCATAAAGTTAAATGGGATAACATGATCTTGTATTGTTTGATTCCATTGTTTTTGGTAAATAAAATGGTTCAACATCTATAGAAAATACTCCTTATATTTATATTCCACCATCCAGAATGGGATGATTCCAACCAAATACACGGATGGTTTTTTTTTTTTTCCTGAGGCAACCAAATATACCCTTAGTATTTACTCCTAGTGCAATTGCATCGCACAGAAATAGCTTCTTTGGTACTCCTGCTTCTCAGTAATTGATATTTTAGGATTTTGCATTTCAACTAAGACAAGTTTATAATAGACCAAATTACCCTATTTTATGTTATTGTTATTTAATAGTATGTACTACTTTAGTCTATAGCATTAAATGATTTTTAAAATTGCCAATTGGGGGTATATAAGGAAAGAGAGGGAAAATCATCTCGAAATTATAAAATGACATATATATATTTAGAATAAAATTTGAAAGCTACAATAACATATTAACATGTATGCATAAATGGAGGAAGTAATTTCATGTGTGAGTAATTTGTCCCTTAGCCTTATCGGATTATTTTTTTTATTTTACATGCCAAATATATATCTTTTGGGTTACCAGAATTTTCTGAAGGAATAATTATTCTACCCTGGTACAGGGCGTAACAAGGAAAATAAAGAAGACACCGTCGATGTCCGAAAAATAGGGGCGCCAGAATTGTGTGTTTGTGAAGCACTCACGGTTTATCTTGTACAGTTGTAGTAACAGCACACTTGATCAATCAACTTTTCTGTGGGCACTTGATTAATCAACAGCCCATTGTTTTTGGAATATTAAGAAATTGAGTACTCATGCTATTACGTCTCTGCGATCGATACAGCTCACAAGGGTCTGCTACACGTACATTATCTCTACTATTATAAAGCAGCAGTTGGTGGCAGTGGTGAGTTCTACCCACGTCATTAATTGCCCTGCTTAATTGCCCTACTTAATTGCCCTGCTTAATTGCCTTACGCAAAAAACGAAGCGTTGCTTTAATGAGCCAGCTTTCGCAAGAAACGAAGCGTTAAGATAGATGTTTGATCTTATGAAATATTTTTTTTATTTTTTAATTTTTATTTTTCGTTATCAATTTTATTTTTCGTAGCAACGCACGGGCATGTAACTAGTACTACTAATGTGCTGGTCTGGATTTATCGAATTGAGAGAAGGCAGGTGAATCACCATTCGATACGACTTACCTTAATCTTTCATTGATCAGCGTCATACTATTACTACTACAGCTCATTGCACATAAAATATAACGTAACAACCGCGTACAAAAGGAGAAGATAGTATATGCCCCAGTCACCGCCAACTCACAGGCTAATTAAATCTGATCTAAGTACATATATACTCAAAAAGAAAGAGAGGCTAGCTCTTGCCATTCCGAGCAGCCATGTGGCCACAAAACCAGCACCTCCATTACTTTTTTTCTCCCCCTCTTTTGGTCCTTCTTGCTCATAACATTCCACGTGGCATGTTTGCTAGTAACCCGGAGGGTCAAGACTGCTCGAGCGTTAAGAGAGGAGAGGAGAGAGAGGATGAGCGGCAGCTGCCTGTGCCTTCCCTGCCATAAAAAAGGCTCCCCCGCGGGGTGAGAACTGAGAACCAGGGCCAGAAGCCGACCATAGAATCTTCCTCTTCGTCGCTCCTCCGGAAGCCCACCCACCCTCCAAGGTCCGTCCCTCCTCCTCCTCTTCTTATCCCTCTGGTTTTCATTTCCTTTCTTGCCCCCCCTTCCAATTCGATTCACAGGTAGGTTAATTAGCTTTCTGCTTTTTTGCTATAAAGGAGATGAGATACTTGCATCCACCATTAGATCACCTTTGTGCATGCTTGGGGCACCCCAAACACAACACGATTTATTCATCTCTCTCTCTCCCCCTCTCTCTCCAAGAAATTAATTTGCATGTCGCACGCATACCAATGGTATAGTATGTATGGATGTTCTGCCGGTGGATGGCAACGATTGATTGGTGACCGGTGATCCTTTTTCTGCAGATGGACGCCGCCGTCGAGCGCTTGAAGACCGGGTTCGAGAAGTTCAAGACCGAGGTCTACGAGTAAGCCAAGAGACTGAATCCTGTGTTTGATTAGTGATGTTTGGTCTGGTCCGAGGTTAATTTGGCTCGGTGAAAATTGATCCTCCGGCTCTCTTTCTTTTCTTCTTTGCAGCAAGCAGCCCGAGGTGTTCGAGCCGCTCAAGGCCGGCCAGTCCCCCAAGGTATGTACGTACCATCTGAGTGACACCTGAATACCTGACAAACCCAGCATTTGCACAGCGGCCGTAGGAGAAGTACAGTGCAGCACAGTGCTGGTACTAGCGTAATGCCCCGGGCTCCCATTTGCAAGCAACCCAGCCATGCCATCCGGTGTACGTACGTACGCTCCGGGGGTGCCCACACCATCATCTGCATGTTGTAAGGTCGAAGCAGACAAAAGGATCGAAACTGCGTTGTCCTAATCGCATGACCTCAGTATAATAAGGGGGACAGCTTAGCTTGTCGCCGTTACCAGCCGGCCATTTGGTACTAGCTAGGTTACATGTTACCGGATAAAAATAAAATCGGTTTGCTCATTAGCTCACAGCGGACAGCACGATCTTGGACTATAGTACGTAGGACAAAGAAGTACCTAGTGGCGGAATTCTGTCGCAGCGCCCAACGGCCGGCCACGCACCACCGGGAATCTATACTAGTGTACCCATGCATGTGCCTGCCATGTTGTGATTTGGTTTCGTAATTATTGAGATGGGCACCGTCCCTATATATAGATGTGCTTTTACTTCTCGATCTGTAGATGCTGGATATATACCAGTATAAACCTGACGTTGGAATCTTACAGGTACAAGCATTTGTTGTTTCTTTTTGGGACTCCCAAATCCCAATTGGCATGCACCCCCGCTGGATCCGTGCATGCCGTAGCTAGCTGGTTGTTGAGGTTCTAGGCCTAAGAGTATAGTCTAATCGATCGGCAAACGGGTTTTGGGTAAAAATGATCTAAGACCAACCAACAGCCTAGCCATGTTGAATCTCGAAGCCCAAACTTCTCCCCGGCTGAAATCATGGTCTCCTGCATTATCACATTTGAACACGGACATCGTGTGTGATGATGGCCATTTTATAAATCTCATCGTCTTGGCACCGGCTGCTCGCGTTAGGCCCACACAAGAACCGTGAACCCCAAGTCTTGTTCGTTTACGGAAACAAAGAAGAGAATAGGGCATAAATAAAGCCACGCACATGACTGTAGCTAGCACACTAGCATTCCATGGCGATTATCTTGCACACACATATTAAGCAGGCCCTACCATGCATGGAGTTAGCTAGCTAGCAATCTGTGGACCACCGATCACTTTTTTTTTTTGGCGTCGCCTCAAAAGTCACTACCTTTCAATAAAGTTAGGTGCATATTATATATATATATATATATATATATATATATATATATATATATATATATATATATATATATATATAATATACAGACAAAAAGTGGTTCGGAACGAAGGTAGACAGGTCAAAAGTTGCAGCCTTCGTCACAAAGAACTCTCTCGCTTCCATAACCACCGAAAAGATGTCAGAATTGTGTACTCGACATATCAGTATCTGCCCACGGCCTTATCGATAAGAGCTGTGAACTGTCCAGTTACCACCAACTTGATGGTGCCCAATTAATTAATTAATTAATTAATTATCTGTGGTTACTCGCTGTACGTTGCAGTACATGGTGTTCGCATGCGCCGACTCGCGCGTGTGCCCGTCGGTGACCCTGGGCCTGCAGCCCGGCGAGGCCTTCACCGTCCGCAACATCGCCAGCATGGTCCCGCCCTACGACAAGGTACGTACGCGCGAGTCCACGTATACATGCTCGTCAGTTAACGATGATTCTGGCAGGTCGCTTCGGTGCCCTAACGTTATGTTTGCACGCTCACTTTTGTCAACTGCAGAACAAGTACACCGGCGTTGGGTCGGCCATCGAGTACGCCGTCTGTGCCCTCAAGGTCAGCTCTCTCTCTCTCTCTCTCTCTCTCTCTCTCTCTCTGTGACTTGAGATGAGCTACTGCAGATATATAGTGCTGTCACTTCAACTATAGTAGGGTAATAATGCTTTGGATTAAGTAGTGAACAAAGGAGACTGGTTAGATTTAATTTCTAGTGCCCTTTTTAAAGAACAAAATGGCTTACAACTTACCGGTGAAGAAGGATCTTAATTGCCTTCCCCACAGACCACGTAGGCATGGGTGTTATGTAGGGTGCTCTAAGTGCTCTTTCATGAGGAAGGTGATATGTAGTTGTTGTCAAACCGAGAGCAGAACAATGAATGCCCTCGTCCTAATATTTGTACTTTGCCGCCGTCCCGTCTAAACTAGCTCTGCCCCGTTTAAATTTATAAAACGTATTTCTTTTTAACACGTAGATCAATAAGATATTAAAATGACAAGATTATCCCTAATCATTATGACCAGTGGCGGAGGACGGTTTAAATTTTTGATATGGCGAGGTCTAAACTCTAAAGTATGGATTAAATCAAAGTATAAGCAATCCAAACACTAACAAGCATATATAACACTAAATAAAACAAAAATAGTATCATAAAACACAACTAGACGAGGACACAAGGTGCTCTGGTGCTGCACAGAAGAATAGAAGACGAGAATCACGAGATTGAGAACTTGAGAATTGTCTGAATTGAGATCATGAGAATAAAGATCATGAGAATAAAGAATTGATAATATCTGAATATGAGATCATTGAGATGAGATGAGATGAGACTTGAGAGACATACACTGAGTCTGAGATAGTGAGACGGACATGGGACACTCCGACTGATCAATCCCTGCTGCCCGGCGCCCAACGAGACGACGAATCGAGCAATCGGCGACGGGCGATGTCTTGCCGAGACGACGAATCGCGCAGTGCCGCAGTTGGCGAGACGGCGACGGTCGATTTGCCTGCCACACAGCCACAGGCGTTGATGCCTGATAGACAGGCCAGGCGCTAGCAGGATGCAGCCCGCAGCCGCAGGCTCGCGGCCCACGCATGCCAGCAGGCGTTGCGGCCCACCACCGCCCACGACGCATGCATGTAGAAATTAGGATGGCACAGCATGCAGCCATGCACTGATGCACATGCGATCCGCCTTAACGTTTCCCCTCATGCAGTGTGCAACGCTCGGGCCCCAGGGGGTGGGGGTTACGTGGCAGCGCAGGTATGGCAGGTGCCATACCTGGCCATACCTGCTGCTCCGCCCCTGATTATGACTAAGTATTATACTCAATGCATATGTAGAGAATACTAAAGCAAAGAAAGATATTTATTAGGGATATAGAGAGAATATCCCACTAATTTTATATTAGATGTTAAATATATATGTTTTATATTTATAGAAGACCATTAGTACAGAAAATGTGCATATGAAAACACTGCACTTTAGAAAAGTCCGTTTGTACATGCATAAAGCAGAGAGCATGGCCTGATTTTTAGGCATACATCGAATTTAATTGGCAGGTTGAGGTCATCGTGGTGATTGGCCACAGCCGCTGCGGTGGAATCAAGGCACTCCTCTCACTTCAGGACGGCGCACCCGACACCTTGTAAGAAGTGTTTTGACTCTCCTAGATGCAAATAAACGTCTCTTATCTGTTTCTGACTCGTTTGATCTGTGTCTGCTTGGCCAGCCACTTCGTTGAGGACTGGGTCAGGATCGGCTTCCCCGCGAAGAAGAAGGTGCAGACTGAGTGCTCCTCGTTGCCTTTCGCTGACCAGTGCGGCGTCTTGGAAAAGGTACGCATGATGACGAGCCAGGGTACTGATTTGCTCGCATAGTACTAGTAACAATGCTGTTTCACTAGTAGTCATCGACCTTAGAAAAAAAAAAAACTAGCTGACTCTCACTCCGGTCATAAATAATACTCCCTCCAGTTTGATAATAGATATCATTTTGGACATAGTGATGGTCAAATTTCTAAAACTTTGACTATCGATATATTTTTAAATATTTAAATTGGATATATGAAAATTATATATGTAGACTTGTCTCGAGAAGTACTTTCATAATATTATAATTTTATTGGGTTTTATAAATATATTATAATAAAAATTAGCGGTCAAAGTTGTGTTTTGAAGACCGTGTCGATGTCCAAAACGACATCTATTATCAAACTGGAGGGAGTAGTCGATTTAAGATGCGTACGATCAAATTTTTGAAACCTTAGGTGTCAGTTTATTTTAAATATTAAGATTGGATGCATGAAAATCATATATGTATATTCGTTTCGAAACATACTTTCATAATATTATAATTTTATTATATTTTTTAAAAAAAAATATTACGATAGAAATTAGTAGTCAAAGTTGAGTTTTAAGGACTATGTTAATATCTTAAACGATTACTATTTGTGACGGGAGGAGTAGTACTCATCAACTAAACCACTTTGTTCTTTCCTTACTCAAATGTAAAGTGCTCTGCATGGATTGATTTGCTCAATGAATAATTTTGGATTTCTGAATATTTTTGCAGGAGGCCGTGAACACGTCCCTGGAGAACCTCAAGACCTACCCGTTCGTCAAGGAACGCCTTGCGAACGGAACCCTCAAGCTGGTCGGCGGCCACTACGACTTCGTCTCCGGCAAGTTCGACACTTGGGGGAACTAAATCCATCCGTCAGTTAACTCCTACACATACAGATATATACCGCCCGATTGATCGATGTGAATGCATGCCATGGAGTACTTACTATCTACCAGAACTATTACGAACCGGCCGGATGGCTCGATGTGAATTGTAATAAGTAATAGAAGTTTCTTCTACCTTTCTGACACTACTACAGAACAAGCTTCTACAAGCGGTTTGGAACCACTTCTAGAAGCGGTTTTACAACCGCTTCTAGGCAACCGGTTGTGATACCTCGAAGGGTATCACAAGCGGTTCTAGGAACCGCTTGTGTTGGTGTCACACCAAGCAGTAAAAGACAGTAATAATATCGTGGGAACGGGATTCGAACCCACGACCAGCACTCCATCCTCGTGACTCGCCTCATCCATCTAGCCAACCCACCCACGCGTGCTCTCTGATAGAGTAGGGCACGCATTCCTTTTATTATTTCTAAAACTAGGCTTCTACAAGCGGTTCGTGACACGAACCCTTTCGAAAGGGTCTTTAGAAGCGGTTCGTGTCACGAACCCTTCTAAAGCTCCAGCTTTAGAAGCGGTTCGTGACACACTAACCCTTCTAAAGCTTTAGAAGCGGTTGGGGACACGAACCGCTTGTAAAGACCTTTAGAAGGGGTTCGTGTCACGAACCCCTTCTAAAGGTGGGGCTTTAGAAGGGGTTCGTGCCACGAACCGCTTCTAGAGATCCCCTCCGGCCTGTTACCACGAACCGCTTCTGGTGCGAGCATTACAACCGGTTCGCACCAAACCGTTTCTAATAGACCGTTTGTGATGCCCGATTTTGTAGTAGTGTGACGCGGAGATGTTTGTATGATGCATAATTTGGTCGCCTTGTGATCAAAAGACATCAGCTATAATAATATTATTTTTATGAAGAGCTTATCCTTTTTACAGCCTTTTGCTCTTGGTTAATTTTTTTTTGCTAACTGTTCTAGTAAAGAAGGAAATATATTGTTCTAGGATACCGAAGATTTAACAATTAGCGAAGAGATGGCTGTGGTGGGGAGGAAAAATACTAATATACAATTTCAACTTCCGTCCAACTGTATGAGTGGTAGATGATATAAGAACTTATGGTAAGTGTTAAATTGATAGAGTTTGCTTTTTTAAATGAATACAGGTAAAATATTAACCTTCCCTATAGGGGAAAGAATTCGCGAGCGCTCGGCGTGTCCACGTGCCCTTCTACGCGGAGGAGGCCCTGGCGTTCTTCGTATTTGCGTCCTGGCCCTCCTGGCTCCCACGATCGATCGTCGCCGTTCGGTTCCCATCCGGCGCGCCGCGTCGCCGATCGTCGCCCGATAAAGCGCCGTAGGTTTGGGGTTCGCGGAGCCCTCGAGGCTACGCGCTGTTCCACTCCACCTCGTTCCATCCGCCAGACGCCGCCGCCTGGTTTTGGGGCTCGCGGAGCCCTCGAGGCTGCGCGCCGTTCCCCTCCGCCTATTTGCATCCGCTCGACGCCGCCGCATCGCCGCTGCCCTCTCCTCCTCCGCTCCGCGCCGCAGCGTCACCTGCCCGCGCGCCTCAGCGTCCGCGTGGGCCGCAGCTCCGACCTCTCGATTCTCTCGGCCGACGGCTTCCCTCGCTCGCCGCGTGCCCCCCGCGAGAAGAGCTTCACTCGCCCCGCTCCGCTACCCGTCCGATTCCGCCGCCACCACCATCCCCAGCGGCTTCACCTTCCGCGACCGCTTCCTCCTCGCGCTCCCTGGCCTCCTTGTCCTCCCCCAAGCCTTCGGGTTCACTTCCCTCTCAATTCTACAATGTTCTATGCAACTCTAGGTGTAGCGAGAGCTTGTGTTGATGTGCTTGTGTGCGTGCGTGTGGCTAGGGCGGTCTATTTGGGGGAGACCTTCTGCAGCTACATCAGCATCAGCAACAGCTCCAGCTTCGAGCCCAGGAAGGTCATCATGACGGTATTTGATTTTTTTGTTAACGGAAGGTATATCCTTGGACTCGGACTGGATTGGAGGTTTGCATCGGCCGGTGTTTGCGTGATCCCCGTAGAAAGCATAAGGTTAAACTAGCTTTGTTTTCCTACATTTTTTTTTACTTTCTTTAGTTTCTCAAATTTTTAGTTGGCTGATATATAGACAATCCCAACTTAATTTAATCTTGTCTCAAAAGAGAACAGAGCTGCAAGCATCATTAATGGCAGAAAACAAAGATTTACTAGCAGCTAAATTGAGCATAGAAGCACTTTTCTACAAAGATTTATTGAGCTGAACTAAACTACAGAGGTATATGTCATTCTGTACTGTAGCAGCTTGTTCTACAGCCGACGGATAGAGGATAGTATATTATTGTTATGAATCCATCCAGAGGTTTGGCGCCTACTACATGAACAACATCAGGTTTGTGTATAGACTAACTACAAGCAGCACCCATGAAGCGTTTTCATTCTGGCTGTTCCTATAATTGATGATACATTAATCCTTCAAGCAATCCAAAATCTCTTTGCCCATACCATCTTTCCTTGGACGAGCATTTCTTTGGGAATGCGCACACTTCTTGGCCCCATGCCCACTACATGTGTTGTCAGCCTAGGGAAACAATCAAAATGGCTGGTCTGTGTCAGTTTACTATAATTCCCTCTATCTGGCAATCTCTGTCATTTGGAGGAAGTTTCATCTCCATCCATGTTACAACTGCTAAAGATGGCAGTATATTTGAAGACCGAATCATTTCCCTTTGAGATAAATCTGTTTTACTGTTTGATCTTCTGTACCTTCTTGCACAGGCATCCAGGGATAGGATTTGAGTAGAAGTATTCTTCTTGCCTTGGACTTTCACCCGGTAATCTATCATATGGACCTCCAAGTCTATTTTCATGATGCTTCTTTACTTCACTCCGAAACTCGCTCCAGGTTATGGAACCTTCGTCGAGCTTTGTCGATGAGCTCCACAAATTTCAGCCTGCAGGAAGGTCATCATCAAGGTATTTGATTAACTTGCATCCGCTTTTCATCTCACGAAGTTAGAAACATCGTTTGAAATTTTGTGTCATTTCTGGAGAATTGGATTGATGGGGTCGAGTTTGTGTCGGTGATGATTTTCAGTACAATTTAGTTAAACTACTAGGTTGATGCACTCTTTTAGTCATTGCCTTAGTTCTTTTCTCAGCGGTAATGGACTAAGGTTAAGTTCGATTATTGGATTGTCACTACTGTCGTGAAGTAACGCTAACTTCAGTTACTGGATTGGTTGGCTGTTCTTTGTATGTTAAATGGTTAGACCAATATGATGTGTTTAAATGATCGTCGAATTAGAACTAGGTGTTGTTAACACGTGTAAGAAATTATGCAAGCTTTTCCTCTAAAAAAATATGCAAGCTGGTAGTTTGCTTAGCTTTGGACGTGCAAGGTCTTCTTTTTAGTTCCCTTGGTGGCTCTTATTATGCATTGAGGCTGGTTCTGTTGATAGATTAGAAGGTTTGCCTAGGTTAAAAATTGGTGGTACTTAAAGATTCCACTTCTGGTGACGCATTGAGGACTTACCGTATCTCCCTTTTTTATGAAGTCTTTGTTTCTTCATATTCTGTCATAAATTTTTACTAGAGCTTTACTTACATTAGGCGGAAATCTGAGGCCAGAGACAAAGGATACTTCTTCTGGATACATCAAAGTTCCCTATTGAGTCGATTAGATCAGGGGGTAGATATGGTTTCATCGTGGAGCATGATATCAAAGAACTGGGAGCACATACGTATGTATTCACCTTTTCCTGTCGATTTTACTTACATATTGGTTTCTTTCGTGATAGCAATCCTTATTGTTAATCTGCTCATGGAGTGATTGAATGCAGGCTTATGCATCTTGCTCTATATAATGATGGTGATGCTGAGCATAAATATCTTCCTCAGTTTTTAAAGTTCACTGTTTCAAATCCATTGTCCGTTAGAACGAAGGTGCTTAGTTCTCCACCCATATTTTTATATATCCCGTCTATATTTGTGACGATCTTCTAGAACAAAGGTCCTAGCAGATTCAGCTTATGGAGTAGGTCGCATCAGTAATTTGGGTTCACCTTTTCCTTTTCCAGGTTCACACCGTCAAGGTAGGTTACTTTCTAAGCTCTTTCAGAAAGATGAAAGATCTATGTCAGCTACATTTATTTAAAAAATCTGTCTTATTTTTTACTCGGTAACTTTTAACTAGAGCCACAACTGAAGTTCTTTCCTATGGCTGCTTATTGGAACCTTACACTTCAGTGCCTAACAGAGGTAAAACGAACATACTATTTCCTGTGTTTAGTTTCAGTACTTCCAAAAATTTTAGTGGACCAATGAGAAGATGCATTTTATCCATTAGTTTGATTATTAGGGTGCTCTATCTATCACTTTTCTGATACTGCTTGTCTATATCTTTGAACTACTGATATTAATTCCATCACTTGAGTTGGAAATCTGCAATTCAGACTTCATGATCTAATGCGTTTTAGAACTCATTCTCAACTAGAGACATGATGTAGTGTCAGAATATGTTGTGATCGTTTTGAGGATCATTCCCTTACCTCATTGTGCATCATGCAATCAGCAGAACAATTTGGCACGTGGACATGTATCCACTTTTGTGTCTTTGAATAATAAGGGGTTTTCTTTCTTTTACAGACTCATGGAATCAATCATCTTGAGGTTACCACGAGGGACTATCTGTTTGCTCCTTCTCTGGAGGATATTTGTCGAGCTGTGGATTTTATCCACCGTAAGTACCATGCTTTTCTGAACCATAAACATCAGCCATGATCAGTGTGCTTTGAGGATAATGACAGTGAGCTGCTGCTTGACTTGATGGGTGGGAAGATGGCTTATTAAATCATGGATATGCATCAGAATCATTTTTAGGTATTTCATTTATTGAGTAATGCATTTTCCTTTTTGACTTTCGTTTCATCTTGCATATTGTTGTCAACGAGTCCATGTCATGCATCTTCAATACAAATTTGCATGGAAGTCAAGCAGCCAGAGTTAATATATGTATGTTCTTTTTCCAGGAAATGCATCGCAAGGTGGTGGCGCTTATGTCCACTGTAAGGCTGGAAGGGGACGAAGCACCACTATAGTTTTGTGCTATTTGGTATGACATACCGCTAATTATATAATAGATTTATTATTTTTCTTCATCCTACGTATGCCAACTTATTATCTATGTGACTTGCAGATTAGGTACAGGAACATGACTCCTACAGAAGCTTTGGATCATGCACGGTCTGCAAGGCCCAGAGTGCTTTTAGCGCCATCTCAATGACAGGCATGTAACCTGACCTCTTATGTAGTTGTGTACTACCTAAATGATAGTTATTACTCTGGTCTCTATAAGATTAAAATCCTACAGCTGTTGATATGGTTCTTTCCCATTGCTTCTTTTCCCCAGGCTGTTAAACTATTTGGCACTCTCACCACCAGATGTGTTTCAATACAGAGCTCACACCTAACATGGTCGGTAAAATCTGGTGAGCTGATTAATGCTGCAACCACCAGATGCCTTTCATTTCAGAGTTCAAACCAAACGTGCTCGGTAAAATCTGGTGAAGAATACAGTGAAGCAGCCATTAGAGAGACTGAAGTTGATAGCTACACCACCAAATTCGACAGCCAACATTTTGCTTTACTGTTGTGTCGAAGTATGATATCCAGGTCAACCAATCCCATTGGGTGCAAAACCTTGGCTCAGTATATCACTACTTATATTGTCCCTTAATCGTATGTATCTCATCCAAAACATTTGTTGTTGTTTATAGCTTCATCATTCTGTGATCATTTAACATAAAATTGTTCTTTTGTGTTCCCTGCAATTCTATTAGAGATAACTAGAATGTACCTTCCCTTGCCTGATTGTTTTTTCCTGTAGCCTAATAGTACTGATAATATCATAGCTGAATGACATAATCAACTGCACTTTTAATTTTTGTTTGTTAGGACATGGACAGTCTTTACCATGCTTTAAGAAACCCCTTAAACTTCTGCATTCTTGCGAATAAGATTTCGTACCAAAATTCTAGGCTAGCTATCTATAATCTGTCTACTTACCATGGTGTGTTCCTTTTGCTGTGAATACCTGATCAAACGTTATTAATGTAGTTGGCTTTGCCATTATTGACGTTCACCTGCTATCAGATATTACTTATAGAATTCATCAATGAAACTGTTAGATTCGAATGAATACATTAAATCTGTTAGTCCATACGTAATTAGTATTTTCCGTGCCATCCGTCCCTTGAATTAGATTCTTGATGAGTATTATATTTTAGCTTCCCTGCATCTTTCCCCTTCGGTTAAAAAGAATAAAATTCGACTTTACATTTCTAAAATATTTTAGGCCTAATCTTTACCAGACAAACAAAATTATTAACGGCGCGGCATGACGCGCAGATCTTCCTAGTTAGTAAAATACATCATGTGTCTCTATTCGTTACCGATCACCACATATTGGATCATACTCAAAAGAAAATACTGGATCATAGAAATAGACTCCTTAATATTTTAGAGAAATTATTACTCCTTAATTACTAAAGCAATTGTGTGGACCAAGACCAATTTGCAGTTGCTGCGTTGGCAAATCGTAGTTAGTTAAAAGAATCTTTACCTTTCAGAATATCTTCAATGCTTCACCATATATAGACACTCGTTCTGGCATACATATGTACGAGAAAATGCCATGTTTTTTTAAAAAATAATAATTAGGAAACAGTGTATCGTTCAAACAATATGCCATCCCCCGCTTCTTCTCTCGTTCACGAGTATCCCCTAGTACTTCTCCTTTTTCAATACGGGATTTGTCCCCATTTTTCATTGGAAACGAAATAGAGTTCTGTTAAGTACCAGCGCTGTGTTGGAGGGAAGAATGGAGGAAGAGCACTTTGAGAAAGAAGATGATTGAAAAGGGAAAGGGTTCTGTTAGAATTCAATTCCTCAATGCCTTCTCCAGAGTCACGCCAGAGTTTATATACAAGTATCCACGCACACACATGGGCCTAATCCACGGTCGACCCACTCGCAGTCCAGTTGCCGGCCCACTTACTAAGGCTCACAACAATACCCCCCCACCCCAAAAAAAGAAAAAAACACAGCTTGTCCTCAAGCTAATATAGAAGGAAAACGCCTATGAAAATCCACCGCATCTTCCCATGTAATCAGAGCAGAATCAGTCGCGCCCCAACGGATTTGCACACGCGGTGTAGCCGACCCACCCCGAAATAACAAGGTTTCTTGCAAAATCTGAATAGAAGCAATATCAGGAGCCGAATCCCCTGAAGCGGAAGGTAAATCAGCTAAGGAAACCTGCTGTGGAGGAATATGAAGTTTTAACTGAGAAACATGCACCACAAGATGTATTTGAGTTGTTGCCGGCAAGTCCAAACGATAAGCCACTGAACCAATGCGTTGAAGCACACGATAGGGCCCAAAATATCGGAAAGCCAACTTGTGATGCGGCCGAGTAGCAACGGAAGATTGAATATGAGGTTGCAGTTTCAGATAAACCAAATCACCAATCTGAAATCCGCGCTCAAGACGATGACGATCAGCCTGATCTTTCATGCGCTGCTGGGCACGCAATAACTGATGGCGCAAAACTTCAGTGAGCATATTCCGAAAACAGCCTTCACCACCCGATATGGACTGTACGAGTTTACAGTCATGTCTTTTGGGTTAACCAATGCTCCTTCTTATTTCATGAATCTGATGAATAAGGTATTTATGGAGTATTTAGACGAGTTCGTCGTAGTCTTCATCGACGACATTCTTGTCTATTCCAAGAGCAGAAAAGAGCATGAAGACCATCTGCGAATAGTCTTGGAAACACTAAGAGAGCATCAGCTGTATGCTAAGTTTAGCAAGTGTGACTTCTGGTTGAAGGAAGTATCTTTCCTGGGTCATATCATTTCTGCTGCAGGAGTAGCAGTAGATCCAGCTAAAGTGAGAGATGTTGTGAATTGGACACAACCCAAGTCAGTCCCAGAGATCCGCAGTTTTCTTGGATTAGCTGGTTATTATCGGAGATTCATTGAAGGTTTCTCGAAGATAGCCAGACCTCTTACCCAACTTCTGAAAAAGGAAAAGAAGTTTGAATGGACGAAAGCATGTGAGCAAAGTTTTCAGGAGTTGAAAAGGAGATTAACCTCAGCCCCAGTGCTGATTTTGCCGGACATCCATAAGGACTTTGAAGTGTATTGTGATGCTTCTAAGCAAGGTCTTGGATGTGTTATGATGCAAGAAGGAAAAGTAATAGCCTATGCGTCAAGACAACTGCGACCGCATGAGGAAAACTATCCTATTCATGACTTGGAATTAGCCGCAGTTGTACATGCGCTCAAGATATGGAGGCATTATTTGATCGGCAATAGATGTGAGATCTATACGGATCATAAGAGCCTGAAGTATATCTTCACTCAACCTGACCTCAACCTGAGGCATAGAAGATGGTTGGAGTTGGTGAAAGATTATAATCTGGGAATTCATTATCACCCTGGAAAAGCGAACGTTGTTGCGGATGCTTTGAGCAGGAAAGCTCACTACAACAGTGTGAGAGTACAACAACGCCAACCAGCGCTTCATGAGGAGTTTCGGCGCCTTAACCTGGAATTGGTAAATGAAGGGTATATTTATAATTTGGAGGTCAAATCAACCTTGGAAGATCAAATCAAGGAAGCCCAGAAGGGAGATAAAGGTATTGCCAACCTAAAGGAAGGTCTAAAGAAAGGAAAGCACCCCGGATTTTCAGAAGATGACCAGGGTACTGTTTGGTTCGGGAAAAGAATAGTGGTCCCTAACCAGGAAGAAATCAAGAATGTGATCTTGAAGGAAGCTCACGATTCAGTTTACGCTATTCACCCAGGAGGCACTAAAATGTATGCTGAGTTGAAAGAGAAGTATTGGTGGTCCAATATGAAGAAGGAAGTTTCTGACTTCGTGGGCCGTTGTGATGTGTGCCAGTTGGTTAAAGCAGAGCATCAGAGACCCGCCGGTCTATTGCAGCCTTTGCAAGTGCCTGTATGGAAATGGGAAGAAATTGGGATGGATTTTATAACTGGATTACCCAAAACTAAATCCGGTTATGATTCCATCTGGGTTATTGTGGATCGATTAACCAAAGTGGCTCACTTTATCCCGGTAAAGATAACCTATTCTGGAGATAAGCTTGCCGAGCTGTACATGGCCAAGATTGTGTGTTTGCATGGGGTGCCCAAGAAAATTGTGTCGATCGAGGTTCCCGATTCACCTCGAGGTTTTGGCAACAATTGCATGAAGTGTTGGGCACGAATCTTAATTTCAAGATCGCGTATCATCCCAGACGGATGGCCGGACCGAAAGGGTCAATCAAATCTTAGAGGATATGTTGAGAGCCTGTGCTCTAACATATAAAAGCTCGATGGGATCAGAATTTGCCCTATGCACGAGTTTTCCTATAACAACAGCTATCAAGCCGATCAAGATGGCGCCTTTTGAAGCTTTGTATGGAAGAAAGTGCCGAACACCCTTATATTGGAAAGAGACCGAAGGAGGACAAATCATCGGACCCGATGTTCAAAGAAGCCGAAGAGCAAGTCGACAGATCCGGCAAATCAAGACGGCTCGATCCAGACGAGAAAAGTTATGCGGACAATCGTCGAAGGGAATTAAGCTTTGTACCGGAGATCATGTGTATTTGAAGGTATCCCCAATGAAAGGAATGAAAGCGGTTCCGTCGGTGGAAAAATTAGCACCCGCTATGTCGGACCATTCAAGGTGATTGCCCGAAAAGGAGAAGTGGCTTATAAGTTGGAATTGCCGCCACAGTTGTCTGGAGTGCATGACGTCTTTCATGTGTCTCAGTTAAAGAAGTGTCTCCGAGTACCGGAGCAGCAGATGCCGTTGGAAGACATGGAACTGAAAGAAGATTTGTCTTACCCGGAGTATCCCGTCAAGATTTTGGATGAAGCCGAGCGTCGGACGCGAAGCCGAGTGATCAGGTTCTGCAAGGTTCAGTGGAGCAACCATTCGGAGAAGGAAGCTACTTGGGAGCGTGAAGAAGAGCTTCGAGCCGAGTTCCCAGATCTCTTTCTTTCTCCGTCTGAATCTCGGGGACGAGATTCTCTCTAAGGGGGGTAGGTTTGTAACATCCTCATTTTGGCTTTCTGGAGAAAAACCTAATTTAAATAAAGTAAATTAAAATTTGGAGTTTCATTGGTGTTTAAAATAACCTGGCATCCATTCCCCTTCGAAATCGGGAATTAATTCCCTCCCGGGCGAAAAATCGGATTTTTCCAGTACCGTCGGTACCCGAAAATTCACCCGAGTCCAAAAGTGCTCCAAAAATCTCCAAACCACTTCTAAAATGCTCCAAATATTCCGAAATGATTTTAGGAATCATTCCCCGGATTTTTGGACATCCGTTCCTATTTTATCCCGCGCGGCTTTTGTTTAATGCCTGCGATCCGTGCCGGAATATCCAATTCCACCCAAAATCATCCAAATTCAACCAAACCAATTCCATTGCGTCCCAAATATTCCAAAATGGCTCTAGGAATTTTTCCGGAATTTTTAGGCCATTTTTCCTTATTTTTCTTTAGGGCGGAACTTTCGCGTATAAGCCAACCAGCTGGCGCCACGTGGCAGTGCTACAGTGTCATCTTCAACCTCTTGCCATGCATGAACAAAGGAGCTTCAAGCAAGCAAAAATGGAGGGAGCTCTCTTTAAATTCTCCTAGCTCCTCCAATTCAACTCCAATTTGCGAACCGTCGGATCCGTTGGAATCACGGCGGCCTCCTCTTTCCATCCATGGGGTTAATGCACCCTAAACCTCGCCGGAATTTGATCAATCCTTCCAAATCCGAAAATCGCATTTATGGCAATAAATTTGCCGTTTCTTCCCCAAATCACGCACCACCGGTTCCTAAAACTCCGTGGCGGCGTCCTTTCTCCAGAATCCATATTCTTCCTTTGCCTCTCCAACCCAATCCACCGGGAGATCGAGAAAACCGACGAACTCGGGGTGTTCATCGCGTTCTTCGAGTTTTGGATCATATCTCCCTCCTCGGTGGTTCAATTTATATTCTGTTTGTTTCATTGAGTTCGTGAGGGAGTCTAGATTCTAACTCATCCATTGATTTTAGGTTTCATCGACCGTGGGCGACGAATTTCGCATTTTCTTCGCTTCAGCCGAACTCGGGTTTTTCATCAAATTCATCTCGCTCGGTGAGTTTTGGTTCAATTCTTTCCGGTTATAGGTTCCTAAGGATGTTATCTAGAGGTTTTAACTTTTTGTTTGGATCGATTCCATGCAAAAATGTGTTAGAAATCCAAGTTTTAGTTTTCTTTGGAGCTCTCTGTTGTGGAGTTGCTCTCTGTTCTTTTTTTGGGTTGCTCCTGTGCATGCGTGTGGGGCCTTGCCCGTCTTGGCCAGCTCGCCAGCCGGCTGCGCCGCTGGCCGCCGCCCGCCCCTTGCCGCCAGCCTTCGCCATGCCAGCGCCATGCCGCCGCCGCCTCACAGCTGCTGCCCCGCCGCCGGTCGGCGCCGCCCGCCCGCCGGCGACCTCCCCCGCCGCCGGTCGCCGCCCCCCCCGTCGGCCGAGCCCCTTCCCTCTCTCTCCCTCAATCTCTCTCTCCTCTCCATGGCCATAGCCATGGCTAAAGGCCAAGCTTCCAGAGGAAGCTTCCTCCTCCCAATGACAAGGTGGTCCCACCTGCCATAGAGTCTCAGCCCAGTCAAAGTCAAAGTCCGCGGTCAAACTTTGACCCAGTCAAACCCGAGAGGAATATTCCCGGTTTTCGATTTATTCGAAATTCAAACTTCGGCGGCTCATATCTTTTCCGTCCGGACTCCGTTTGACCTCATTCAAATTCCTAAATTCATCATAAATCAAGATCTACCTGCCAGTACTAATTTTATAATTTTTGGATTTTATTTATTTTCTGTTATTTATTTGTTGCGTCGTTTTGCGTGTAGTCGACGATCCCGCCGCGACCGCCGATTCCGCCGCCGGACTTCTCGAGTTCGACACTCCCACCGCCGAAGAAGGCAAGTCTCCTTGATGCACTTGGCTCCTATGTTTACAAAATGATTTAAATTGTTTATAAAGTTGCATGGCTATGTTTAATGAAATATGTCAAATATAAGTGTTAGTTATTCCGAACTTGTTGATTCCACCTTGACATTGTTAATCATATCCATTGTAACCCTAGAACCTTGTTTATACCATGCTTAGGCTTATATGGTATCCGTTGCTATGTAGTACGGTAGAATTGCTTAGGACCTTTTCCGATGAAAACAACCCAGGGGTGGGATTATTCAAAAAGAACGATATTAAATGTGATTTGAAAGTTATTGTTATGATTTTGGTCCTGTTTTCTAAAATGAAAAGAAAAGGAAAATGATTTCGACTTGGGCGGCATGGAATGTCGGGTGGAAACGGATCATGCCTTGATCCTTTTGTGCAAGTACCGCCCCAAGTCATATAAGGACCGACGCTTATGATTGCCATTTTAAGCAATACCGTACTACCACATGTCTATAATGGTACGACCTGGCCAACTAATTTGTAGAAGCCTAGCTTAGACTCACCACTTGGTTGAATGTGAATGCCGGACGGAGACACTGTTGTTTTTCTCACACGGCGCAAGAGGGGGCTTCTGTACTGGGTGGAGGGAACCCTAACAGCGGTGAAACCTCAGCGGGTGGGTCTAGTTAGGTAGATACATTGTAACGGCCTTGTCAAGATATCCCTGCCGGCACACCTAAGGAAGTGTGTTAATTGCATGGCAACAAAGGTATATCTTGTCTTGTGGGTAAAGTTGTACACCTCTGCAGAGTATAAACTATTCGAATAGCCGTGCCTACGGTTAAAGGCAAAGCGAAGAATGCTTTCATATTGGTAGACTTTGGTTTTGGTTTTAAAATCGAAAAGTGTTTTGTTTTGGGGCTCGGGAGTGGTTAGAACTCTCGAATGTTGTTTGGCGGAAAGAGCCAACCAGGTGGACAGAACCTGTTTTACATTTGACGGATGGAGTCACATGATTAATTTTGATCTTTTAAACTGTTGGCGGTTAGAGCCTGTATGCTAGTGATGGTGGTTAGAACCTCCCTACAATAATAAATAATTCAATTGTTAAAAAGAATTGTAAAAGATGCTTTGTGAAATTTATTACTTAAGTATGATTTAATCAAACGTGGCTTTAAGCAAATAAACCCTATTAAGCTTCCTTTGGAAAGCCCCTCATGATCATACTTTCCCGACTTGCTGAGTACTCTTGTACTCACGTGCTACACCAACATTGTAATCATCAGAAATTTATCAAGATGCCGAGGAAGAGGAGGAGTTCTTCGAGGAGGACTGCCAGGAGGACTAGTTGCATTCCTAGTCGTCGCCTGTGGTGTTTTGGCGTTCGCTCGTTTCATTTTGCTTTTGTTTCCGCTGCGTTGTGTGTCCGGTCGTTGGACCGAGTATTGTAATAAGTGGCCATGTGGCCCATACCTGAATATTTATATTACAGTTTCGTTTTGTTCGGCAATGATGTATCATCATGGATCGTGTGTACTAGCTACTGATCTGGGACTAGTACGGAAATACACAGGAGATTCTGGATAACTGATCCGGGGTCTCACAGCGGTGGTATCAGAGCCTGGACGACTGTAGGACGTGCCCTAGTTAGCATGGCAAAGCCTTAAGGACTTATGTTTTATAAAAAGGTACTTGCAAAAGTTTAAGTTTCTTTGCTGCTATCTCTTCTATCTTAGTATCTTGTGCTTATCCTCTCCTTTAATTAAATTTTGTTTACTAATCATGTCCTCTTTCAAAATTTGTAGATGCCGACTTACACCACTTTTGCTTCATTGGCGGGAGGCTTTTGTACGGAGCTGTCCTTGATGCTCCAAGAGCTGGAGTTTCCCCACCGGCCTGAGTACCGTTGTACCTCCGTGTCGAGCTTAGACCATGCCACGTGGAAGGTTAGACTGATGGTGCAGGCCCGAAGTCCGTTTGTGGATGAGCGCCCGTTCTACTTCACTTCGGAGAGGGTGAAGTTGGGTGATGCGATCCAGGATGCTGCGAGACAGGCCATTCTTCAGCTTGGCAGCAGCTACAATGACCGATCGAGGACTCGCCGCATGCTTTGTTTCCGTGCTTTGATGAAGAAAGGTATCACAAAGAGGTTCCGGCACGGAGCAGAGCAGGACCCGCATTGGTGCATGTGGGAGCGCCGTCCGAGCCCAAGATGAAGCTTATGTCAAGACTCTCCATGAGCTCCGCGATCAAGATGAGAGCTTGGCTGCGTCTCGGCGAGACTCGTCGGCTCAAGGAGGAGCTGGAGACCTTGCGTGCACTTCTTTCACCGCCCGGCGCTGTGCAGTGGCACACCGTGGCGCCGCGCCATACCGGCCGGTTCGAGGACCCGCCGACCGCAACATCCCAGAGGACGCGCCGCCACCAAGCGTCATCAAGGTCTCGAGGCTTTGACGATCGCGCAAGTCCGTTCGTCTCCCTTCGCCGCCAGGGTTTTCTCTGAGTGCTTTGGCTGCCCCTGGAGGAGCAGGACCGTCTGCAGCAGCTACACCTTCCCGCAGCAGGAGCGAGGAGGAGGAGGACCCGTCCCCGCGCGTCTTCGGCAGCGACGCGAGTTCTTAGTTGGTTGCAGTCTGCAGGATCTTAATTTTGTCGCGTTAGAGCATTGAATAAGTGTTTGCTGGATTGTATCGTGCCCTTAGGCATTTGTGATACAGCCACCTCCAAAACTATTTGGTTTTAATTGAAGTTCAGTTGGTTTTTCCCTTCTGTTGTGTGCCTTGTGGTTGTGCCCTTGTTTTGAGGATGTGGTTTAGTTCCCCGTTGCTTACCTATGCTTCCCCCCTGTTCCTTGTGCTTGACCGCCTTGTGCAGATGGAGAACGTTGGTCGTGGTCGTGGTCGAGGAAGGCCCGCAGGCCGTGGTAGAGGCCGTGGACGTGCCCGTGGGCCCATTTATTTTCAAGAAGAATACGTGGAGCCCCCTCAGCCGCAAGGACAAGAGCCAGCTCAACACCCCGCAGCTCAGCATGATCCGCCGCCGCCCCCACCACCAGCTCAGCCGCCGAACATGGAGCAGATGATGGCGATGCAGCTCCAAATTCTTCAGGCGTTAGCCCAGAACGTCCTGAACCAACCGCAAGCTGCCGCAGCACCAGCTCCCGTTCAACCGCCCCCTTCCAAGTTCGGGGAGTTCATGAGGACCCGACCCCCGACCTTCGCTGGATCAGGAGACCCGCTTGAGGCGGATGACTGGCTCAAGGAGACTGAGCGGAAACTGCACTTGGCGCAGTGCGACGACACGGAGAGCGTGCACTTTGCATCCTATCAGCTGAAAGGCACAGCAGCCAACTGGTGGGAGAACTATTGTGCAGCTCATGCAGACCCCCAGAACATTCCCTGGAATGAGTTCGTCGAGAACTTCAGAGCTACCCATATCCCAAGAGGTGTTATGGAAATGAAGCGCCGGGAGTTTCACAGACTCCAACAAGGGAATTTGTCCGTATCAGAGTATCTGAACCGCTTCACTCAGTTGTCGTGGTATGCGGCCGCTGATGTCGCAACTGATGAGGCCAAGATTTGGCGATTCATGGAGGGTATGGACCCCAACTTGAAGGTGCAGCTGGTTTCAAGCGACTACCCATCGTTCCAGCACATGATCAACAAGGCGCTGATCCAAGAGGATGCCCGGCCAAGTATCGAGTCTCAAGCGGAAGATGCAGCCAGAATCAGCGGTGCCATGGCAGCCTGTGCCTCAGGCCCCGTGACTTTCCAAAGAAGAAGTTAGCCTAGCAGCCAGAAGAAACAAGGCCCTGTGACCCCTTAATGTCCACTCCGCCCCACGGACAAGCCCTCGCCGGCAATGCAGAGCTCAAGCTCAAGAGCGGACTGCTATGGCAGGAGTTCGGTGCTTTAATCGCCGAGAGATGGGGCACTACGCCAATAATCGCCCCAAGAAGCGGCCGTCACCCCGGTGAGGTTCAACTGATCGGCCTTGACCGCCAGCGCTGCTGCCGGCTCAGGAAGAGGAACCCCTCAGACTCAGCGCACGCCAAGGACTGCGAGGAAGAGGCGTGTGAACCACATCACCGGAGGAAGCTCAGATGCGCCAGACGTGGTCTATGGTAAGTTCAATGTGAACTTCGATACTTGCTTGATTCTGTTTGATTACGGTGCAACCCATTCTTTTATATCGAGTACTTGGTTAAAAGCATAACCGAACACAACACAATTAAGAAACCCTTTGCTAGTGCAATCCTGGAAAAGAATTAAGAACAACTACTTTATCATCCAAGATGGATATAGTAATAAAAGGGGTAAAGTTCCTAGCAAACTTAATACTATTGGATACTAAGGGTATAGAAGTAATCCTTGGAATGGATTGGTTGACCAAGTACAAGGGTCAGATAGACTATGCTAGTAGAGCTATCTCTCTTACCAGCCCTGAGGGGATTAGAGTGGAGTTCTTATCTAATCTTGCCTCTAAGGGGGGTAGCACCCTAAATCGGTTGAAGGGTACTTCGTTGGAGAAGGTACCCATAGTCAAGGAGTATCCAGATGTGTTCCCGGATGAGTTGCCTGATATGCCACCAGATCGAGATGTGGAGTTTGTGATTGAGCTAGTACCCGGTACCGCTCCCATCTCAAAGAGACCATACCGTTTGCCTTCTAACGAGTTGGTCGAGATGAAGAAGCAGATTGAAGAACTGCAAGAGAAAGGATTCATCGCACCAGTTAAATGCGCCTTGGGGATCGCCTGTGATCTTTGTCACCAAGAAAGACGGTAGTCTGAGGATGTGCATAGACTACAGGTCGTTGAATGAGGTCACGATCAAGAACAAGTATCCGTTGCCTCGGATAGATGATCTGTTTGACCAGCTGAAGGGAGCTCAAGTCTTTTCCAAGATAGATTTGAGATCGGGATATCATCAGTTGAAGATAAGGAAGGAAGATATTCCGAAAACAGCCTTCACCACCCGATATGGACTGTACGAGTTTACAGTCATGTCTTTTGGGTTAACCAATGCTCCTTCTTATTTCATGAATCTGATGAATAAGGTATTTATGGAGTATTTAGACGAGTTCGTCGTAGTCTTCATCGACGACATTCTTGTCTATTCCAAGAGCAGAAAAGAGCATGAAGACCATCTGCGAATAGTCTTGGAAACACTAAGAGAGCATCAGCTGTATGCTAAGTTTAGCAAGTGTGACTTCTGGTTGAAGGAAGTATCTTTCCTGGGTCATATCATTTCTGCTGCAGGAGTAGCAGTAGATCCAGCTAAAGTGAGAGATGTTGTGAATTGGACACAACCCAAGTCAGTCCCAGAGATCCGCAGTTTTCTTGGATTAGCTGGTTATTATCGGAGATTCATTGAAGGTTTCTCGAAGATAGCCAGACCTCTTACCCAACTTCTCAAAAAGGAAAAGAAGTTTGAATGGACGAAAGCATGTGAGCAAAGTTTTCAGGAGTTGAAAAGGAGATTAACCTCAGCCCCAGTGCTGATTTTGCCGGACATCCATAAGGACTTTGAAGTGTATTGTGATGCTTCTAAGCAAGGTCTTGGATGTGTTATGATGCAAGAAGGAAAAGTAATAGCCTATGCGTCAAGACAACTGCGACCGCATGAGGAAAACTATCCTATTCATGACTTGGAATTAGCCGCAGTTGTACATGCGCTCAAGATATGGAGGCATTATTTGATCGGCAATAGATGTGAGATCTATACGGATCATAAGAGCCTGAAGTATATCTTCACTCAACCTGACCTCAACCTGAGGCATAGAAGATGGTTGGAGTTGGTGAAAGATTATAATCTGGGAATTCATTATCACCCTGGAAAAGCGAACGTTGTTGCGGATGCTTTGAGCAGAAAGCTCACTACAACAAAGTGTGAGAGTACAACAACGCCAACCGGGCTTCATGAGGAGTTTCGGCGCCTTAACCTAGAATTGGTAAATGAAGGGTATATTTATAATTTGGAGGTCAAATCAACCTTGGAAGATCAAATCAAGGAAGCCCAGAAGGGAGATAAAGGTATTGCCAACCTAAAGGAAGGTCTAAAGAAAGGAAAGCACCCCGGATTTTCAGAAGATGACCAGGGTACTGTTTGGTTCGGGAAAAGAATAGTGGTCCCTAACCAGGAAGAAATCAAGAATGTGATCTTGAAGGAAGCTCACGATTCAGTTTACGCTATTCACCCAGGAGGCACTAAAATGTATGCTGAGTTGAAAGAGAAGTATTGGTGGTCCAATATGAAGAAGGAAGTTTCTGACTTCGTGGGCCGTTGTGATGTGTGCCAGTTGGTTAAAGCAGAGCATCAGAGACCCGCCGGTCTATTGCAGCCTTTGCAAGTGCCTGTATGGAAATGGGAAGAAATTGGGATGGATTTTATAACTGGATTACCCAAAACTAAATCCGGTTATGATTCCATCTGGGTTATTGTGGATCGATTAACCAAAGTGGCTCACTTTATCCCGGTAAAGATAACCTATTCTGGAGATAAGCTTGCCGAGCTGTACATGGCCAAGATTGTGTGTTTGCATGGGGTGCCCAAGAAAATTGTGTCTGATCGAGGTTCCCAGTTCACCTCGAGGTTTTGGCAACAATTGCATGAAGTGTTGGGCACGAATCTTAATTTCAGTACTGCGTATCATCCCCAGACGGATGGCCAGACCGAAAGGGTCAATCAAATCTTAGAGGATATGTTGAGAGCCTGTGCTCTAACATATAAAAGCTCGTGGGATCAGAATTTGCCCTATGCAGAGTTTTCCTATAACAACAGCTATCAAGCCAGTCTGAAGATGGCGCCTTTTGAAGCTTTGTATGGAAGAAAGTGCCGAACACCCTTATATTGGAAAGAGACCGAAGGAGGACAAATCATCGGACCCGATGTTCTGAAAGAAGCCGAAGAGCAAGTCAGACAGATCCGGGCAAATCTGAAGACAGCTCAGTCCAGACAGAAAAGTTATGCGGACAATCGTCGAAGGGAATTAAGCTTTGTACCTGGAGATCATGTGTATTTGAAGGTATCCCCAATGAAAGGAATGAAACGGTTCCGCGTCAGTGGAAAATTAGCACCCCGCTATGTCGGACCATTCAAGGTGATTGCCCGAAAAGGAGAAGTGGCTTATAAGTTGGAATTGCCGCCACAGTTGTCTGGAGTGCATGACGTCTTTCATGTGTCTCAGTTAAAGAAGTGTCTCCGAGTACCGGAGCAGCAGATGCCGTTGGAAGACATGGAACTGAAAGAAGATTTGTCTTACCCGGAGTATCCCGTCAAGATTTTGGATGAAGCCGAGCGTCGGACGCGAAGCCGAGTGATCAGGTTCTGCAAGGTTCAGTGGAGCAACCATTCGGAGAAGGAAGCTACTTGGGAGCGTGAAGAAGAGCTTCGAGCCGAGTTCCCAGATCTCTTTCTTTCTCCGTCTGAATCTCGGGGACGAGATTCTCTCTAAGGGGGGTAGGTTTGTAACATCCTCATTTTGGCTTTCTGGAGAAAAACCTAATTTAAATAAAGTAAATTAAAATTTGGAGTTTCATTGGTGTTTAAAATAACCTGGCATCCATTCCCCTTCGAAATCGGGAATTAATTCCTCCCGGCGAAAATCGGATTTTTCCAGATCACTTGCATCTAAAATTCACCCGAGTCCAAAAGTGCTCCAAAATCTCCAAACCACTTCTAAAATGCTCCAAATATTCGAAATGATTTTAGGAATCATTCCGGATTTTTGGACATCCGTTTCTATTTTATCTCGCGCGGCTTTTGTTTAATGCCTGCGATCCGTGCCGGAATATCCAATTCCACCAAAATCATCCAAATTCAACCAAACCAATTCCATTGCGTCCCAAATATTCCAAAATGGCTCTAGGAATTTTTCCGGAATTTTTAGGCCATTTTTCCTTATTTTTCTTTAGGGCGGAACTTTCGCGTATAAGCCGGCCAACCGCTGGCGCCACGCGTGCGATGCTACAGTGTCATCTTCAACCTCTTGCCATGCATGAACAAAGGAGCTTCAAGCAAGCAAAAATGGAGGGAGCTCTCTTTAAATTCTCCTAGCTCCTCCAATTCAACTCCAATTTGCGAACCGTCGGATCCGTTGGAATCACGGCGGCCTCCTCTTTCCATCCATGGGGTTAATGCACCCTAAACCTCGCCGGAATTTGATCAATCCTTCCAAATCCGAAAATCGCATTTATGGCAATAAATTTGCCGTTTCTTCCCCAAATCACGCACCACCGGTTCCTAAAACTCCGTGGCGGCGTCCTTTCTCCCGAATCCATATTCTTCCTTTGCCTCTCCAACCCAATCCACCGGGAGATCGAGAAAACCGACGAACTCGGGGTGTTCATCGCGTTCTTCGGGTTTTGGATCATATCTCCCTCCTCGGTGGTTCAATTTCTATTCCGTTTGTTTCATTGAGTTCGTGAGGGAGTCTAGATTCTAACTCATCCATTGATTTTAGGTTTCATCGACCGTGGGCGACGAATTTCGCATTTTCTTCGCTTCAGCCGAACTCGGGTTTTTCATCAAATTCATCTCGCTCGGTGAGTTTTGGTTCAATTCTTTCCGGTTATAGGTTCCTAAGGATGTTATCTAGAGGTTTTAACTTTTTGTTTGGATCGATTCCATGCAAAAATGTGTTAGAAATCCAAGTTTTAGTTTTCTTTGGAGCTCTCTGTTGTGGAGTTGCTCTCTGTTCTTTTTTTCTGTTGCTCCTGTGCATGCGTGTGGGGCTTTGCCGTCTTGGCGCCGACTCGCCGCCGGCGACCGCCTTCGCCGCCGCCGCTGCCGCCCGGCGAGCCCGCCGCCAGCGCTAACGCGCGCCGCCGCCTCCAGCGGCGCTGCCGCCCGCCGCCACGCCGCCCGTCGTCGCCCCGTCGACCGAGCCCCTTCCCTCTCTCTCCTCAATCTCTCCTCTCCATGGCCATAGCCATGGCTAAAGGCCAAGCTTCCAGAGGAAGCTTCCTCCTCCCAATGACAAGGTGGTCCCACCTGCCATAGAGTCTCAGCCCAGTCAAAGTCAAAGTCCGCGGTCAAACTTTGACCCAGTCAAACCCGAGAGGAATATTCCCGGTTTTCGATTTATTCGAAATTCAAACTTCGGCGGCTCATATCTTTTCCGTCCGGACTCCGTTTGACCTCATTCAAATTCCTAAATTCATCATAAATCAAGATCTACCTGCCAGTACTAATTTTATAATTTTTGGATTTTATTTATTTTCTGTTATTTATTTGTTGCGTCGTTTTGCGTGTAGTCGACGATCCCGCCGCGACCGCCGATTCCGCCGCCGGACTTCTCGAGTTCGACACTCCCACCGCCGAAGAAGGCAAGTCTCCTTGATGCACTTTGCTCCTATGTTTACAAAATGATTTAAATTGTTTATAAAGTTGCATGGCTATGTTTAATGAAATATGTCAAATATAAGTGTTAGTTATTCCGAACTTGTTGATTCCACCTTGACATTGTTAATCATATCCATTGTAACCCTAGAACCTTGTTTATACCATGCTTAGGCTTATATGGTATCCGTTGCTATGTAGTACGGTAGAATTGCTTAGGACCTTTTCCGATGAAAACAACCCAGGGGTGGGATTATTCAAAAAGAACGATATTAAATGTGATTTGAAAGTTATTGTTATGGTTTTGGTCCTGTTTTCTAAAATGAAAAGAAAAGGAAAATGATTTCGACTTGGGCGGCATGGAATGTCGGGTGGAAGCGGATCATGCCTTGATCCTTTTGTGCAAGTACCGCCCCAAGTCATATAAGGACCGACGCTTATGATTGCCATTTTAAGCAATACCGTACTACCACATGTCTATAATGGTACGACCTGGCCAACTAATTTGTAGAAGCCTAGCTTAGACTCACCACTTGGTTGAATGTGAATGCTGGACGGAGACACTGTTGTTTTTCTCACACGGCGCAAGAGGGGCTTCAGATCTTGGGTGGAGGGAACCCTAACAATGGTGAAACCTCGTAGGTGGGTCTAGTTAGGTAGATACATTGTAACGGCCTTGTCAAGATATCCCTGCCGGCACACCTAAGGAAGTGTGTTAATTGCATGGCAACAAAGGTATATCTTGTCTTGTGGGTAAAGTTGTACACCTCTGCAGAGTATAAACTATTCGAATAGCCGTGCCTACGGTTAAAGGCAAAGCGAAGAATGCTTTCATATTGGTAGACTTTGGTTTTGGTTTTAAAATCGAAAAGTGTTTTGTTTTGGGGCTCGGGAGTGGTTAGAACTCTCGGATGTTGTTTGGCGGAAAGAGCCAACCAGGTGGACAGAACCTGTTTTACATTTGACGGATGGAGTCACATGATTAATTTTGATCTTTTAAACTGTTGGCGGTTAGAGCCTGTATGCTAGTGATGGTGGTTAGAACCTCACTACAATAATAAATAATTCAATTGTTAAAAAGAATTGTAAAAGATGCTTTGTGAAATTTATTACTTAAGTATGATTTAATCAAACGTGGCTTTAAGCAAATAAACCCTATTAAGCTTCCTTTGGAAAGCCCCTCATGATCATACTTTCCCGACTTGCTGAGTACTCTTGTACTCACGTGCTACACCAACATTGTAATCATCAGAAATTTATCAAGATGCCGAGGAAGAGGAGGAGTTCTTCGAGGAGGACTGCCAGGAGGACTAGTTGCGTTCCTAGTAAATGCTTTGTGGTGTTTTGGCGTTCGCTCGTTTCGTTTTGCTTTTGTTTCCGCTGCGTTGTGTGTCCGGTCGTTGGACCGAGTATTGTAATAAGTGGCCATGTGGCCCATACCTGAATATTTATATTACAGTTTCGTTTTGTTCGGCAATGATGTATCACTGTGACTGTGTGTACTAGCTACTGATCTGGGACTAGTACGGAAATACACAGGAGATTCTGGATAACTGATCTGGGGTCTCACACTTTACTTGTAAAAATGCGATCCCGGTCGGAAATTAAGGCAGCAGGCAGACCATGGAGTTTGTACACATTGGTGAAATAGGCTTGAGCAATTTGAAGAGCAGTGAAGGGATGGGCCAAAGGAAGGAAATGACCATATTTAGTAAATTTATCTATCACGATCAATATGGAATCAAAACCACAAGACTTAGGCAAGCCTTCTATAAAATCCAGGGAAACTGTGTGCCATGCTTGAGTAGGTACAGGCAAAGGTTGTAGCAACCCAGGAAGCTTCACAAGTTCCGACTTAGCCCGTTGACAGATGTCACATGACTGCACAAAACGGTGCACTGATTGTTTGAGCTGAGGCCAAGCAAATAAGGACTTGACGCGGCTATAAGTCGCCTGAATGCCCGAATGACCACCGATACCGCTAGCATGCAAGGCCTTAAGAATATGTTGCTGTGCTAGAGCATTCTTACTAATCCAAATTCTAGACTTATAGCGAATAAGACCATTCTGGAGGGAAAAACCTTTATCATTTGTGCCGACAATACTCAATTCAGTCAATAATGCCTGAGAGTCAGCATCTTCCAAATACCCGGCTTGCACTTTCTCCATCCAAGTCGGTGAGCAAGTAGAAATGGCCAAGACCTCTGAGGCATGAGGGTACCTAGATAAGGAATCAGCCGCAGCATTAGCAGAACCTTGTTTATAATGAATCTTGAATTGTAGATCCATGAGCTTGAGCATAGCCTTCTGTTGTAATTTTGTAGTAACTTTCTGCTCCGTTAAAAATAGTAAACTGCGGTGATCAGTCCTAATCACGAATTCCCGAGCACATAAATATAGTCTCCACTTCTCCACCGCCAAGAGAATAGCCATACACTCTTTTTCATAGGTAGAGAGAGCTTGATTTTGAGGACACAAGGCCTTACTCATATAAGCAATGGGATGGCCCTGCTGCATTAAAACAGCTCCGACACCCGTATCACAAGCGTCGGTTTCCAGAACAAAGGGCTGACTGAAATCAGGAATAGCTAAAACAGGGGCCGAAATCAGGAGGTGTTTCAGAAGCACAAAAGCTGATTGAGTAGAATCGGTCCATTGAAATGGAATTCCTTTCTTCAATAGCTGAGTCAAGGGTTGACTAATCATGCTGTAATGCTTAATAAATTTTCGGTAATAACCTGTCAGACCCAAAAATCCTCTCAGCTCTTTGAGATTACTTGGAATAGGCCAATTAGCAACATCCACAATTTTAGCAGCATCAGTAGCAACTCCTTGACTAGAAATAGTATGTCCCAAATATTCCAGAGATTGCTGAGCAAATGCACATTTAGATAGCTTAATAAAGAACTGATGTTGGAGAAGAATCTCAAAGACCTGCTCCAAAAGCAACAAGTGATCATGAAGGGAAGCACTATATACCAAAATATCATCCATGAAAACCAACACCCCTTTCCTCAACAGTGAAGCAAAGATAGAATTCATAATCTCTTGGAATGTGGCAGGAGCGTTTGTTAAGCCAAAAGGCATAACTAAAAATTCATACAAACCACTGTGAGTACGAAAGGCAGTCTTAACTTCATCACCCGAAATAATTCGCACTTGATGATAGCCGGACTTGCAATCTAATTTGGTGAACCATTGAGCTCCAGCCAACTCGTCCAATAATTCATCAACAATTGGAAGAGGATGTTTATGTTTAACAGTGAGAGCATTCAAATGTCGATAATCGACACAGAAGCGCCAAGTCCCATCCTTCTTTTTGACCAACAAAACCGGAGATGCAAAGGAACTCACACTCCGCTGGATGATGCCTTGTTGTAACATATCAGCGACTTGCCGCTCAATTTCTGTCTTCTGATGAGGAGCATACCGATAAGGTCTGATGTTAACTGGTTGTGCACCCGGAATGAGAGGAATAGAGTGATCATGAACTCGAGGAGGAGGTAATCCATACGGCCCCTTGAAAACCTCAATGTATTGCATGGCCAGAGTATATACTTCTGGAGGCAGGGACATCTGAGATAACTGTTGTTCGAGAGAATCAGTGGAAGCAACAGCATTAACCGAAGAAGTCACGTAAGCAACAGACTGGTCCTGTTGTGAGATAATAGGTAAAATCTGCACACAATGTGTGATGGCATGCTTTTTAAACAGCCCTTGTAATTTGGGTATAGTGATGTGGGAGCACTTACTAAGGTCCTCTTGAATGCCAGTCAACAAAATACGTTTGCCTTGATAGACAAAACGAAGTAACTTCTTCTTCCAATGTATCTAGGTTGGGCTATGATCCTCTAACCAGTCAGCTCCCAAAATCATATCATAACCTTTCAATGGTAACACTCTGGCATTATACGAGAAAGAATACCCTTGAATATACCACTGTAGACCGACAATATGCTGATCAGAAATCATCGGGCTGCCATTAGCTGCCGAGTATTGCATAGGGTCACAAGGCTGCTGAAATAATCCAGATCGAATGGCTAGATCAGGACTAACAAATGTGCCTACACTGCCTGAATCTAGCAAAATTAAGACCTCATGTTTGCCAATATGTCCCTGAAATCTGAGAGTGTGTTTCTTCCGAATGGAAGTGGACGCTACAGGCAGGATATCTTCAGTTTGCACCGCAAACACTGTGTTCCAACGGAGGCTCATCATCCAAATCAGTTGGAGAATAGTCTGGAACCTCCACTTGCAAAACTTCTAGCAATTCTTGTATGACGTGAATGGATACCTGAGGAGGACACTTGTGATTTCGTCCGGTCTATTTTTCTCCACAAGTGAAACAGAGACCATGAGTACGCCGATAATTTTTTAGAGTTGCCAGTTTGTCTTCAGGAATAGATGTAGTAGTGACCAATTCATCCTTCTTAGGCTGGAACTTAGATTTGTCTGCAGAGAACCCACCTTTAAACTGAACTTTGCTCATCTCCTTTGAATCTGACTTATATGGCAAGGAAAATTTACCAGCTGACAACTCCATTTCTTGTAACAGGGCGAATTCACTTGCTGCCTGAACATTGCCAGGACGATGAAGAGCAATAACGGAACGAATGTCCTCTCGCAACCCACTCATAAAGCGAGTCACAAAGAATGTGTCATCATAGGACTGGTTGTATAACAGAATACCGTGATAAAGTTCTTCAAATTTTAACAAATAGTCAGAAACTGAACCAGATTGCTTTAATATGTCCAATTGCCGGAGATGTAAGCGATACTGATCACGATCAAAATGAAGGAACACGGCATCACAGAGACACTCCCACTCTTGAAACCGCACGCGCCGCTCCATCGTTTCCAACCAGACTGCAGCCGATCCTTGAAAATGCATTGCAGCAAAACGCGTCTTCAAGCTGGGAGCTAGAGAATATACTTCAAAGTACATCTCACAACGATCACGCCATAGACGCGGATTAGTACCATCGAATTTGGGAAACTCCAATTTAGGCAATGGCGCTGAACGAATACTCAGTTCGCCCTCACCACCCAATCGCGATGGCGGATCAACATACGTACCCGTGACCGGGCGTGACGGCGGAGATCCAAGGATCCCGTCGCCCACATCCCGGTGGTGATGGTCGATGCGGTGCCCGTTGGGCCGCTCCGACGATGACGCTGATGGGCGCGTCCCGTACGGTGGAGCCATGTTGAGGTCAAAAGCAGAACCAGAAGGTGGGTGTGGCGAAGGACACACCCATGAATTGATCATCGGTGCCGCCTCAAATTTGTCCATGCGTGCTTGCATCGCGTCCTTGCTTGCGAGCAGCGCACCGAAGGACTCATCCGCCGACGATTTCCATGCTTCCATCGCCGTAACCTTGTCAAGTGTTAACTGGATCATCCCTTCAAAGGCTTCGAACTTCTTCGCAAGGTCGTCGATGGACGACGTCATAGCGGCCTACCACTTGGTCGGACGACGCGAAGGGGCCAGATCGTCGTCAAGGCAGCGGAAAATTTTTTTGTGGGATTGGAAGAAGCTCTGATACCAAATGTTAAGTACCAGCGCTGTGTTGGAGGGAAGAATGGAGGAAGAGCACTTTGAGGAAGAAGATGATTGAAAAGGGAAAGGGTTCTGTTAGAATTCAATTCCTCAATGCCTTCTCCAGAGTCACGCCAGAGTTTATATACAAGTATCCACGCACACACATGGGCCTAATCCACGGTCGACCCACTCGCAGTCCAGTTGCCGGCCCACTTACTAAGGCTCACAACAAGTTCATACATTAAAAAAAAAAAGAAGAAGAGAAAATGCCATATATGTCAGTAGTAAAAAAACTATAGCTTGAATTACTTCGTGGGGACTTAGATTGGGGCTGTACCTGTTCCTAAGTGCAGAGAGGTATTATAGCTTCTAGTCATTTTGGCCCACTTCAAGCTGCATCGGGGCCAACAGTTTTTGGTATAGCTTCAATTGATGTGATGCCCTCTCTCTTTTCAGCTACCACTCAAAGTTACTATGCATTTTCCAATCATCACTATATCAAATTTTGAAGAAGAAAAAAGATTTTGCAAAGGCACCACAAAATGGTCTTTTTTATCGTTGAATTATTGATTTACCGGGAAAATACTTCATTACCAAGTGGGTACCAACCTACCTTCCCCCTCACTTCCATCCTCAGCCGTCCTTTCTGCGCATCACTATCCCTGATCACCGGCATCGCCCTGCCGACGCTGTTGGCCCAGCAGATCTGGGCCTCCCCCCTGCGCCTCGTTTCTCCTCCCTATTACATCTTCGTTGGATCTAAAGATAGTCATGAGAAGCGAATTGGTGCCATGCTATTGTGAGCAAGAGTTCATTCGTAACTTGGAGAGTATTATATAGGAGTGCAAACTTGTCTAGGTGAGTTTTTTATTTAATTATTGATTAATTAGTAAATTGTAAGTACCATGGAATATCACTGTTTAATTGCATATAAGATTGTTGGTTGATTAGTAAATTTAAATTATTGGTTGATTAGTAAATTATAAAATGTATTGTAGATCTATACAAGATGGGTATTCAGGGTATTATATTCATTGCCAAGATATCTTATATGTATTTTATATTTTTACTTTGACTCTTGTCTATTTACATACGAATCTTGATTGCGCTAAGTATTTTGAATTGCATACATTTTTATATATTTTTATTCCGCTAACAAACTCCTACGAGCATCCCTCTATTTTTATTCTGCCTACAGCACTGGTTACGAAGGATGCTTAAAAAACAGCCAACGGTACTAGAAAGAGAGAGGGACACCGGAGTCACTGCACTAACCCCGACGCGCACCAACGGTGCGTCCGCCACTGGTCATGCGAAACGTCTGCGCGACCTCCATTTCCATCCCCACGCCGCCCGTGGACGAGGCCGCTCTTTACGTGATAGAACGAGTACCATGTGCGCGATCAAACACGAGCAAAGCGTTCGACAGGAGAAAGACCACGCTGACGCAGGCCAGACGAGCCATGCCTTACATCGGATCGCACAGGACCGGTCCAAAAATTAAACTCCAAAGGAAACTTTAGCCCTCTGGAATCAACTAATGACAGAATGCATACAGTGGCGAAGCCAGAAAATTCCAAAGAGGGAAGTTTAAAAAGAGATATCCAAAATCAACTATTATGGCTATCAATATATCGCGGATTGGACACGTCTACCTATGCTCAAACCGGAACATTGGGAACCGGTGACCAGCCTTGAACAATGGGCTATACAGCAAGCCAATAGCCATTTGGGTTGCCGAAAGGGGGTTAAAAGCCTCATTATCCTAACTTGCTGGCGATGGTGGAAGGAGCGAAACAACAGAATCTTTCAACGCACTCAAAAATCAAACGACGAATTGCTTCAAGACATCAAGGATGAGGCCTCTTGCTGGTCTTTTGCTGGGGCACGAGGGATCAAAAAGTTGCTGTTTCATCCTCCGTAACGCGAGTCCTCTAGTCTTTTTGTTTCTCTTCTGTTCTCTTCTTTTCTCTTTTTGGTTTTTGGTTGTTGTTCTTTAGTGCAATCTCTTGCACTTTGTTTTTAACTCCTAATTCTCTCCTTTAATTCGAGCTCCGGCTTTTCAAAAAAAAAAAAAATTAAAATTGTATGCAATATAAGTATGTAATTATGAAAGGAGAAAAACGTATCATTCATTGTTTCAAAAGAGTTGACAGTTGATATTTACAAGTCTTCATGTTCTGAAAACGCTGTAAGATATCTTCCATGTCTATCTTTGCAAATATGTCTCGCTCAATGTAGTATACCATAGGATCATTCAACCAGTCGTGGCTGCTGGAGACCTGGTGCGACCGTATGGGCCATGGGCCATGGGCCATCGCATGGGGCTTTTGCGCTGGGCTGCGGGGTGGGCTCCAGCCCCACCGACGCCTCCGCCTCTGAATGCAGAAAGGTGCATTTGGCAGACGACGATGACAGATCAGGCTGGAAGTTACCCCAAAGGGGTTTTCTCTATGAAAATTTTCTAGCAGATCTTTGAGGGTGCACGATACATCCTTTCTCCTTAAATGTATTTGGAATGTCAAATTGCCCGGTATTAAAGGTTTTTCTATTGTTTTGTAATGAAAAATAGCATTCTTGCAAAAGGTAACCTCCTTCACACGGGTGAAAATCGGATAGTGCTTTAATGCTTTTACTCTCAGTACAAGTTGCACAAATCTTGAAGCAAACAATGTGTTAAGTAACCAACATTTATTTTTCATTCATGTTTTAATATTTATGTAACTTTTAAAAAGAAAAGCACAAAAGCACCTCTCAAATCGGATATTTTTGCTCCGTCCCCTTGCCAGATTTATTTGGATGATTGCTGGAATGACTGGCTTACTTTCAAAATAAATGGCCAGCCGATGTCAGTGATGCATTCAATTTGTGGTTGGATTAACTCCTGGGCTAAATTGCAGAAGGTGGCCGAGCAGGATCATCTCTTTCAGGGCGCCAAAGCAATCTGGCAGGTGGCCGTGGAGGTTTTCGGAGCTAGGAGAAGATGGGCGCCATGGACGAGAAGGCTGGGTGGATGGTCAATGTAGTCGGGGAAAGAAAAAGGAGAAAGAACCGTTTGCTCTGTCTGCAGTTTATCTTAGAATTAGCAGGAGGCACAAAGAAGTTTTGTAGTCGAGGCTTTCGTCGTAGCAGGATGGTCAATGTAGTCGAGGCTTTCTAAATTCTGCAGCGTTGCCTACAAATTTAGCCAGCACTCTTCCATTCCAGTTTTCCTATAGCTATTTTGGACTGGATGTTATGAACGGTTGTGGTTGCGTGTCTAATAATAGAACCCTCACGTCGAGACGGCAGCGGCAGCGCGCGGCCGGGGGCCGCGCGTCACGGAGTTCAGCACATGGCGCCGAATAAGGCGCAAACGTACGTCCTCCTTCCCTCCCTCCCTCTCTTCCTCCCGCGCGCTCCTACCTCCATGCCCTCCGTCTCCGCCACCCCATGCCGCCACCACCGCACCTCGCCGCCTTGCCCGCTGGGTCGTCCCGTCGCCGCCCCCGCCACCGCGGCACGATGATATCCGTCTCCTGCTGCCGTGCCTTGGCCCTCGCCTCCCTCCTCGCGGCGGCCGCGGCCACCGCGCTCCTCGCCTTCTCCCTACACTCCTCCCCCCGCGTTTCCGCCACGGAGTTCACCGGAGAATTGTCCGCCGCGAGCTCTCCACCTCCACCACCGCCCTCGTCGCCGCCTCCGCGACCCACCACGCCGTCTCCTACCCCGCCACCTCCAAGCGCCGCGAGGCCTCGAAGAAGAGAGGCACGACCACGCGCGCGACTTGATGTTCAAAAGTCTAGCTACATGCATGTTCTCTATCTCTCCTCGTAGTTTCTTCGTGATTGAGGCGCAAGTGTGTTGTTTCTCTGTTGGTGACCAGCCGTCGTATTGGAGGATGGCGCCGGAGGAGGCGCTGCGGTACGCGAAGAAGGAGATACTGGACGCCGAGCCGGTGGTCGACGACCCCAACCTGTACGCGTCTCTCTTCAAGAACGTCTCCCAATTCAAGAGGTAACAAACGATAATCCATTACGGAACGCGTTGCTTCTTGCCTTCCTACGTACTGTCGTGCACGTAGGAATATCGCATGCGCTTTTGGCAAGATCTTCTGCACGGTCAGCACAGAGTGCAAACATAATCTTACAGCGATATCGTGCTTTTGGTGTAATCTTCTGGTCGTTTTTTCCTCCTCTCGATGAACAGTCCGAAAATACTGGACCTCTACTAATCCGGACAACACGAACAGGGCAATAGTTTCTGCTTAATAAAGTAAGTGACTGCATGCGACTATATGTGACTGCTTAGCATGTGGCATGCAGATTTTGCGGCGAAATTAAAGAGTAACTCGTCCCTAGAGTCTGGTTTGTCTTAGAGCCAAGCCTCTCTAGACTAACCCAAGTTCCGCAACGGCCAAGCCCGGCTCAGTTCAGAGTTGGCTTGGGTTTGCATTGTCTATTGTTGAGAACTCTTATCCTGTTCTTTAGGGCTTAGATAATTGCGCTATATAAATTTATAAATGTATCTTTAATAGGATTAGGAATTCCTTTTTTCTTTAAGAGTGGATTTCCTGCTCTCTTTGAAGAAGAGCTAGCTAGGGAAACTCATAAATCCAAGCAAAGAAGCAAGTCAAGCAAGAGAAGCTCATCCAAAGCAAAAGGCATATAAGAGAATTACAAGCTAGGTTAATTTTTTAGCACTAGAATACTAGATTCTTGTACAAGGCGATGATCCTAGGATCCTAAAAGGTTAGAGAGGGTTGTGAGAGACCGACAATCCCTTGTACTCTTTTAAGGTTGTGCTTAAGGAATTTGAGATCGGCGTCTTCGTCAATTTTTTTCTTTTTCATTGTGGTTGCTTTGACACCATTAGTTCAGTTCTCGCTACGAGGTTCATCTACCTTGTTTTTGATATTGTGCACGCTCGTGCCGTATCTCAAAAACTCTGATTCCATCCGAGGACTGCTGCGCATAAGAAAGGGTATCATAGTATAGCAAGTGGTATTAGTGCCAGGTTGGATTAATCTGATTTGTGAAAAAAAATTGGTAAAGCGTCATGTGGCACAAAATAAGATTGATGTCTATGATGTGGAATCAAGTAGAGAAATTTGATGACCGAGAAATTTTAAAGTGTGGCAATGCGTGGTGAAGGATGTTCTTGTCCAATATGAGCTATTCGATTCTCTTGAAGGGGATAAACTGGAAAATGTGTCCAAAGAAGACTGGAAGGTGATGGAGCCGTATGTTGTCGGTATTATTCGTTTATTTCTCTCCGATGAGGTAAAGTACTCGATGATAAAGGAAAGTTCGTCGAAGAAACTAACAACTGATGGGTGCTGAAGCAGCAACTATGCAGGTTGCGCATAGAGGAAAACACAGTTTGTTCTACAATGTGTCTTCAACAAGCAAAAGGGCAAAAACAAAGGCACACATGTATGCTATATATGCAACAAGGAAGGTCACATGATAAAAGATTATTCAAGTGTGAAGAAAATGAAGGGTGAATACTCAATGGTTGTAGCAAAGGATGATATTGACGTATTAGTCGTTAGTCAATCAAGTATTTCTTATGAATGGATATTAGATTCGGGTTGTTGCTCCACATATGTTCGGCGAGGGAGATGTTTGACAAAGGATCTCTATGATCGGCATATTCCATGTTCATTTGGCGGATTGCAAAGAATATGCAATTACTAAGGTGGGAACAATCACATTGGAAATGTATGATGGAGCACATTGTATATTAATGGGAATTCGATATGTTACTTGCTTAAAGAAAAATATAGTATTGATGAGGTTGCTTGAACTCGAAGGTTTATAAGGTATCACTTCGAGGTGGACTCATACAAGTTATTTGCAAAGGGAAGTAATCATAAAAAATAACTAAAGCAATGGAGGATACTGATTGATGGATAAACCTAAAGGAAAGGGAAACCTATAAGAGGTCTGACAAAAATTCTAATCAGGAAAAGAAAACAATGTCGTCAGTAGTAGATATTCAGATCTCATTGTCACTTATGTGTAGGGGTGGAATCGAGCCGAGCCGAGCCGAGCTCGGCTCGGCTCGGCCGAGCTCGCCAGTTTTCGAGCCTAGCCGACCCCGGCTCGTTGCATACATCGAGCTCAATCTTGAGCTCGGCTCGGGCTCGCTCGAGCCTCGAGCCGGCTCGCGAGCCGGCCTACAAGGGCACTGGCAAGGACCCAAATGCCCTTCATTCTCACAAAAAAACGAAGCTCCTCCATCCATTCTCACCGTTCTCAGGCTCCAGCCTCCTCTAGGGTTCGGTTAAGAAGCAATTTCACATTTATGGGACGCCTTTTTAAGCACAGATGGTTAGACTGCTCTTTCAGTTTATAAAACTGTAAACATGTAATCTGGAAAAAGAATACTCCGCTTACTTTTATCTGTGCAAAAGTAATCAGTAGACCCAATACAAGACATTTGAAGTACTAAGAAGAGTAAACTCAAAAAGTAAGGTAAGACAAGCATTGCTCATTAGATGTCTAGCATTGGGTATACTGATTACTGTATTGTGAATTCATACCTTATATAACTCAATGACTGTCGAGCCTAACGAGCCTAACGAGCCGCTCACGAGCTGGCTCGGGCTCGGCTCGTTGGCCAAGCGAGCCAGGCGGTAGGCTCGGGCTCGGCTCGTTGGCCATGCGAGCCGAGCCGAGCCTCGAGCCTCGAGCTAAAATTCCACCCCTACTTATGTGTGGAGTTGTAAAGTTCTAATATGCGCAAAGGTAAAGGTGAAAGAAGAAAAACGTGGTGTGAGATAATAGAATTCACGTTTCTTGCAACGTAGGTAATCTTAACATTTCTATTTTCTTTTCAACTCTTTTGCCCACGCTGCAGTACTACTCGAGTACAATAACTAGATGAATCATAATTGTAGCGAAATGTGATCATCCAGGAGCTATGAACTGATGGAACGGATACTCAAAGTTTACATTTACCAGGACGGCCGGAGGCCCATCTTCCACACCCCTCCCCTCAGCGGCATCTACGCATCGGAGGGCTGGTTCATGAAGCTCCTCAAGGAGAACCGGAGGTTCGTCGTCGCCGACGCCACCAAGGCGCACCTCTTCTACCTCCCGTACAGCTCACAGCACCTGAGGCTCTCGCTCTACGTGCCCGACTCCCATAACCTGAGGCCACTGGCCGTCTACCTGAGAGACTTCGTCAAAGGCCTTGCGGCCAAGTACCCTTTCTGGAATCGCACCAGAGGTGCTGATCACTTCCTGGTCGCCTGCCATGATTGGGTAATTAAGCTCCAGCTCAACCATTTTTTCTGGAACCGCAATTCTTTTTTCAGACGCACAATTTTAACTTTTGATCCCTGCATCCAAAAATTTGAACTTTTGATCGGTTTTTGTCAGGGACCTTACACGACAACCGCGCATGGCGACCTCCGCAAGAACAGCATCAAGGCGCTGTGCAACGCCGATAGCTCAGAGGGGATATTCACCCCCGGGAAGGACGTGTCCCTCCCTGAAACGACCATCAGGACACCGAAGCGGCCCCTCCGCTACGTCGGCGGGCTGCCGGTCTCCCGGCGGCGCATCCTCGCCTTCTTCGCCGGAAACGTGCACGGCAGGGTCAGGCCGATCCTCCTCAAGCACTGGGGCGACGGGCAGGACGATGACGTGAGGGTGTACGGTCCCCTCCCCAGCAGGGTGTCCCGTAGGATGAACTACATCCAGCACATGAAGAGCAGCAGGTTCTGCCTCTGCCCCATGGGGTACGAGGTGAACAGCCCCAGGATCGTGGAGGCCTTCTACTACGAGTGCGTGCCGGTGATCATCGCCGACAACTTTGTCCTGCCCTTCAGCGAGGTGCTGAACTGGAGCACCTTCTCGGTGGTCGTCGCCGAGAAGGACATACCGGACCTGAAGAAGATACTCCAGGGGATCTCGCTCAGGAGGTACGTGGCTATGCACGATCGCGTGAAAAGGCTGCAGAGGCATTTCTTGTGGCACGCCAGGCCTCTGAGGTATGATCTATTCCACATGATCCTGCACTCGATTTGGTTGAGTAGAGTGAACCAAGTTGTAATTCAGGAGTGAATACTCGAGTTCTGTCATTCTGTGTCAGTTTGCATGAGTTGTATAGACATCTCCAACCATATTCCCTTCATTTCATTCCCTTCCTCATTCCCATTCCCTTTATTTGCCCTCATCTCCAACAGATTCCTTTTAAAGGGAATTGTATAGGGAAAGGAGAGAGAATCCCTTGCTAGAGGGAATGAGAGAGAGAATCCCTTCACGAAGGGAATGCCCTTCACGAAGAGACCATCTCCAACCATATTCCCTTCATTTCATTCCCTTTCCTGTTCCCTTCCTCATTCCCATTCCCTTTATTTGCCCTCATCTTCAACAGATTCCCTGTAAAGGGAATTGTATAGGGAAAGGAGAGAGAATCCCTTGCTAGAGGGAATGGGAGAGAGAATCCCTTCACGAAGGGAATGCTGAAGGAAATCCGTTGGAGCGCTGAAGTGAATGAGAATCCCTTCGCGAAGGAAAAATGAGAGGGGAAGGGACACGGTTGGAGATGGTCATAGAAGATTGTTTAGTATAGTTAACATGGTTCTTCAGATGATTCAGATGGTTTTGTCAAATTTATTGCCAGAGAACTGTTCTTGGTTCAGCATAAGATTCATGCACTGTAGTAGAGAAGAGCGCCGTCAATCTGACCACTGTTCGACTCCAAAGCGATGTGCAGCCATCCTTTGTAACGTACACGTAATATCCTGCCACTTGTACCGCACAGTGACAAGTTACTACAAACAAAGAAGGCCTTTGACGCATATATGCTTTACTTATAAAAATTTTTGACATTTTACTAGTACATATATTGTATATTTCTGGCTAATTTCTACCAATATATACCGTAAAATTTACGTGATGAACACGAGTAATACTTCCACATCCTAAATGAGATGATTAGATGACCCCATCATCAGACCATGCTGAAGAGATTAGCCGTGGAGATGAGTGAGTTTGCAGCAAGTGCAATGAACCCAAGGAACGACAGCCATATCGCACTGTTGATCTTGTTGTTGAACGGATCCTTGCCAAAACTCGACACCCACAGATCGTTGCGAGACGCAGCCGCTGACGATGCCGACATCAGGAGATACGCCAATACCTGCGGCAGCACTAGGCAGATCAGCAACATCACACGGTTTATGTATGCCACATTTGATGTCTACTAGCTAAGAACTCAGTTCTTCCACTGAAACATCACTTGAAGAATGCTCTGTACTTGCCTGATCAAGGAACAAGCTGAAGTAGTAGCTCGATGTGCTCCGGAAAATAAACCTCGGCAAAATCAGACGGCGGATTTCGTCAAATGCTTGCGCGATTGAGTAAATGCAAACGATTACATTCACTCCGACAGCGTACCTGTCATACATGTGCAAGGGAAAAAACATTTTACCTCTGAAAGATGAAAGAAGTAAAAGCTCTGTATAGACAAGCTGGGATTAGGAATTCAGAGAAAACTGGTACTTATTTGTGTGTTGCTATGAACCTATAACAGGAATTGCTTTCTAGTTTTAGCAAGAACCGCAATCACACATGACCAGTAATTTGACGGGCACAAAATTCGTTGAAAATGCATTGATCTGTTCGTGCATCCTATGTATTGATAAGTTTCATCCGGATGTTTTCTTAGTAACCATCATCCAAATTCTAGACCATTGGATTTGCTTTCAGATCGATGCACACGCCCCCTGAATTAGAGGTGGGTTGATCCTACGGATGTGTGTTTTGATCGTACGGTTCAAAGTTTGGATGATTTTTAGAACAAAAATATCCGGATGATTTTAAGGGTTTTTCTACCGGAAGGACCATGCATAAGTTCACTCCAGGGACGATACTGCGTTAGCTTAATCTTCGCTCCTCATTAACACTGACCACGCTAAATTCCTCCGAGGAATACTACTGTGTATTGAACTATACTGTTGTTGAGGGTTGATGTCCCGGAAGTGGGCATTCGGTTTCTTCGGCCTTTTCGATTGGATTTTTTTGGTTTTTGGAAACTGGCAACCGAATCAAATTCGAAAACCGAACCAAAAACGAAAAATTTCGGTTTGGTTAATTCGGTTTTCTGGTTAACCAAAATATGACATACAGACGGACAGAGAAATCAGTAAACCGAGGGTGGAGGAGAGGAAATCGCCCTAGGCACCGTTGGGCTCGGCGATGAAGGTGGAGAGGCCGCCGTCAGTGAGGAGCGGGTTGGTGCGGCCGCCGACGCGGACGGGGTCGCTCATCTCGCCCGCCACCGCCGCCGCCTCCTCCTCCCTCCCTCCCGCCGCCGTTCGAGGGAGGAGGCGTCGGCACCGGGGGAGGAGGCATCGCCGAGGGAGTGCTTGGGAACAGACGGGTCGGCGCGATCGAGGCGGTGCCGAGGAAGGTGGGAGGAGGTGTCGGGGGAGCTCAGAGCTCGGGGAAAGGGATTGAGGTTAGAGAATAAAGAACGATTAGGCTGGCCCAGCCGCTCGGCTGGCGATTTTGTAAGGCTTTTCGGTTCCGAAACGATAAAATTGAACATATCCGCGAAAAAATGTATATAAAAAAAGAAAGCAAACCTGTAAGCAAGTCAGCAAGTGATGAGCACCAACCTGTACTGCTCGTAGCGGCCGTAGTGATCGCCGTCCCAGCCGGACGTCCGGGCGCTGACCATCACCGAGAAGGCCGCCAGGTTGAGCACCGAATTGGCCAGCCGAAGCGCCGCCGACAGCGCCCTCCTCTCCCCGACCGCGGCCACGGCCGCCACGTCGGGCGGCACAGCAGTGACCGCGCCCCCGTTCTCTGTTGCCTGGGTGGCCGCGCGCTGGTGGTCGAACCGGGCCTTGCTGACGCGCAGCGGCGACGTGACGGCCTCCTCGACCGGGTTGAACTGCACCGCGATCGCCGTCGTCGTGGCTGGCGAGACCGGCGGCTTCCAGGCCTCTGCGCGCTTCGGCGTGCTTTGCCCGCTCTTGTTGACTGTGGGGACGCTAACGGGGGCGGGAGTCAGAGGTGACGGCGGCGTCGGCGACGGCGACGGGGAGGGGGACTCGGCGAGGGAGCCGTGCGACGGCGTCCGGTCGAGGCCGACCAGGCGGAGGAGAGGGCGGTGGCCCGGCGCCGGCGCCTGCCTGGCGGCGCCTTCTTTGCCGTTGCCGGTGGGAGAGTTGGGAAACAGCAAGCGGTTCTGCGAGGGGAGGCGCACCGGCGAGAGGGGCGGGCTCTTGGCGGTTGCTGATCTCCCGTTGGTTTCTTGGTGCGGTGGCGCCTCCTCGCGCGCCTCATCTAGAGATGGCGGCGGCGTGTGGTAGTCCTCATGCGGCGTCGAAGGCGACGATTCCGGAGGCTGATCATGGGGCTGGGGTACGGGCGGCGGCGGCCTCTCCGGCGCGGGGGTCCGGGGAGTTTCGGCCATGTGTGACCGATGCGCGTGGCAAAAAGAGGGAGATCAATGGAAGGGATGGGCTCCCGTGTTAAGGCCGTCTGGCAGAGAGAAGTAGTTTTCGACCGTACTCTATGGTTAATTGTTGATAGAGAGAATTGGTGTTTAACACCTTAGCTTTTAGATACGATAGGATGGGATAATTTTTTTAATTATGTTGGTAAAGTTAGAATTCTAATCAGTAAAATCGTAGGAAGCTACTTCATATTAGATTTTGGTTTTTAACTTTTCTTAATTTAAATAGGTTACTAGTTTTTAGCTTCTGGCTGCGAAGAAACTAGTCTTTTAAAATAGCTTTTGTTTTTTTTTTAAAAAAAAGAAGAAGCCGAAGCTAAAATCCTTCCAAGCATGACCATGAGAAGTTACGTGTTGCTTTGTCGCTATCGTCATACTTTTTTCTCTTATTCTTTGCACTTCTTGTTGTGAAACGTAAGTAGAAGCACACACAATGCAAAGAGAAAAGCGCTCTCTCTCTCTCTCTCTCTCTCTCTCTCTCTAGATTGATTTTTTTTTATACAAGGCAATACCCTAATATATAGGAGAAAAACCTCTAAAGATACATTCGGATTCATCCACCAATGAATAAAGTCCTTCCATACAGAGACACGGATTCTATCCATATCATAACACTCCCCCATGGGAGAATATTGCGTAATGCACATATCTCATTAAAAACTCCTTCTAAAACCCAATGAAAAAAGGGGTTGGAGAAAAGAGTACATTGCACTCGCATTCCGTGTTGCACTAGTTGCCTCATTAAAAACCTTCATGTGAGAAACTTCAGGAAAACTCACTATGAGAAAAAGAGCACAACTCATAATTTTCAGGATGTAAAATATGATCTTCTAGATTATGCAAAAAGGGGTTATGGTTTAGGGATTTACTCCTCCTGAACTCTACAAATTTCTAAGTCACCACATTCCAATACTATTAATGTATCTTTAGAAAGTAGACTTTGGCAAATATTTTATGAATAAATCCGCTAGATTTTCGCATGACTTAGTTTGCATTATTCACCTCACCATTCTTCTGGAGTTCGTGAGGATAGAAAAATTTAGGGGCAATATGCTTCGTGATATTGCTCTTCACATAACCCATTTGCATTTGTGCAACACAAACAGCATTATCTTCATAGATAATGGTGGGGGAGTCGACCGTATTAAAACCACATGTCTTCTGGATATAGTTAATTACACGTCTCAGCCAAACACACTCACATGAGGCTTTATATAAAGATATAATATTTGAATAGTTGATATATATAGCTACCAAAGTTTGCTTAAAAGACCGCCAAGAAATGGTTGTACCACCGCAGAGAAATACAAAACCTGTCTGAAATTTGGCACTGTAGGGCTTAGACAGATAACCAACATCCATATATTCCCCATAGTTAAGTCTTGGTTCTTTTGGAAAAAGAATCCAATATTTTGAGTACCTTGGAGGTATCTGGGTAAAGTCTTGACACCAGTCCAATGTCTTCTGGTTGGAGCTGCACCGTGTCTCGCTAGCAAATTTACTGCGAATGCAATATCAGGCCTTGTGTAATTCGCAAGGTACATAAGTATGAGACATCAGGTCCTAAGACTTTCTCATTTTTCATCTTTGGTCTAAAAAAGGGTCATTTATCCACTTCAAGGGATCTCACAACCATGAGGGTCTTTAAAGAATGAGATTTATCCAAATTATATCTTTCCAATACCTTCTAGGTATAATTAGACTGACGTACAAAAAATCCTTCTGGGAAATGCTTTAGCTGCAAGCTTAAGTAATATTTGGTTTTACCCAAATATTTCATCTCAAATTCCATCGTAAGGTAAGCGCTTGCTTCCTTTATCTCCTATGTGGTTCCGATGACTTTCATATCATTGACATATACTGAGATGACATATAATCCATTCTGGGATATTTTTATGAACACAGGGACAATATTTCTTCTTCAGAAGGAACTCACTAAGTCGGTTGTATCATATTCTTCCTGACTGTTTAATCCATATAGCGATCTCTTCAGTTTGACGCTATACATGTTGTGATTTTGGGATTCGGAATTGTAACTCCTTCAGGGATTTATATAAATATCTGTATCTAGTTACCCATATAAGTATGTGGTCACTACATCCATCAACTGCATAGATAAGTTTTAAGCTTGCTGCCATTATTAGATTTCGAAAAGTTATTCCACTCATTACAGGAGAATAGATTTCATCGTTATCGATGCCGGGTCTCTGCATGAACACTTGTGCTATAAACCTCGCTTTATATCTCACCACTTGGATATTTTCATTTCTCTTCAGGATGAAAAATCCATTTAATCCTGTAGGGAACACTTTAGGGGGTATTTGGTCAATGGGACCAAAAACTTTCCTCTTATTAAATGAGTACTACCTCAATTGCTTCTTTTCATTCGACCCTATATGAGCGCTTTCGGCACTCTGCCATGGACTTTGGTTCTGGATCCAGTTTTTTAGCAATTGTTAGAGGCGAAATATGTAGACAAGTGTAGTATTTCTTTTATACAATTTTCCTGCATCACTTTAGGGATATCTCTTCATTAATTTCTTTCAACTTCTCGTGATGTCCCACAACGATGGAGTCTGGATGTTCCAACTTCCAATGTTAAATTATGCGCGCAAATATACAATGGGGTTATAATCTTTAGGATGGATCACTTCAGGGGTATTACCATCTCCTGGATGGCTCACTTCAGGGATTTTCTCAACATCAGGTTGAGCTTCTTCCACTGTCACGAGTAGTGTTCTCATTTGTTCGGTTCTCTACTTCTGCTGATGTATTCGCGGAATTGAGTCACATGCACCTGGAGGCCTCCACCTCATATTATCATAAGTGTCAATAGTAGGTTCAATATCCTTCTAGGATATTTTCACTCTTTCAGGTGCATAACTGGAGGTATATGAGATCTTTCTACTCCCTTATGATTAGTGACGGTATTTGGCAGATTATTAGCTTATTTGTTACAGATTTATTATCCTTCGAACTTCAAATTCGGTCTCTTTAGAGCATGGATCTAAGGACTCGGTAATATTTAATGTGGTACTTATCTCCCCCTAATACCAAAAAACGTCTTTAGTACAATCAGTGTATCGAGCTTGTATAGATCCCATGTCATAGGCCCTAGGTCTTTAAATAATTGACGGAGACTCATAACCTATATAGATCCCCAACTTTTGGTGAGGCCCCATAGTGGTACGTTGTGATGGAGAGATTGGCATGTATACATCACAACCAAATTTTTGCAGATGGGAAATACTTAATTCTTTTCCATGCACTATCTGTAACGGCGAAATTTCATGATGTGCAGTTGTTCTGAGTTGAATTAATACCGCAGCATGCAGCACTGCGTGGCCCCAACAACTGGTGGGTAGCCTACTATTCTGCAATAGTGACCAAGCAAAAATTTTATTCCTTTAATTAATGACTCTGCAAGGCTATTTTAATGTGTGGACATGAGGTACTAATGCTCTACATTAATTTCCAAAGTCATAAAATAATCATTAAATGCCTTTGAGGTAATCTCACTAGCATTGTCCATTTGAATAGACTTTTTACCCTTTCTTCTAGAAAGGAGGCTCTTAATAAGTTGGGTGTAACACCCCAATTTTTACTTTTCATGAAATTAAGTACTATTTTGCACATTTGTGAATTTTTGGAATTTTCTGGAATTTATTTGGATTTATTTGGATTTAATTTGAATTTATTCCATATTGAAATAATTAAAGAATTAAACTTTGCAAATAAAATTTTGTTGGAAATATTTTATTTGAGTCCAAAATGTTCCAAAATATTTTCCAGAATTTTTCTGGAATTTTTCTGAGTATTTTGCTATTTTTCTTGAATTAAATAAATTATGGGGAATTATTTTAAATATTAAATCGCTGGAAATTCGAGTTGGGTCAAGTACTGTTCATCCGACCGAGTCGGAACCCGAGTCGGACTCGAGTCCGACCCGAGCCAGTTGACTCGACCAAACCTGCTTCTAACCTTAATCGATCCCGACCGTTGGATCGGGATCCAACGGTCAAGATCGTCCCGTACCGGTTCGAGTCGTAACCGGACCGAATCCGGTTTCGACCGTGCGATCGTGGCCGTTGATCGCGCCACGTGGACGGTCGACCGTCGTCGTCCCCGCCGGACTCCGCCGCCGCGCCCGCCGCCGTGTGGGTCTAGGTTTCCGGATTCCACGCGGAAGCCGAGGCTATTTAATGCCCGGGTCACACCCCGAGGACCACCTTGACCTTGCGCAGCCGTTGCCCTAGCCGCCGCCGCCGCAGTGCCCTGACGCGCCCTCAATCGCTCGCCGGAGTTGTTCTTCTCTTCCGCCACGGTTTTGGCTTCGTTCCGCCGCCATCGAGTTGACTCCGCCACGTTTGGGCTCGGATTCGAGTTCCCCGGATCGAGACGCACCCGAAGAGAGAACTCACCCCGCCGGAGAAGCCCCGAATCGCCGCTGCCGTGGTCATCGTCCTCGGCACCGGTGAACCCGCGCCGCCGCGAAGCCATCGCCGTCCCGAGCTCGGTGAACCGTCGGATCTAGATCGAGCGGTGAGGTGAGCCACGTTCTCCCCAAACCCTGGAACTGGATCAGATCCAGACCGTTGGATCAAGATCCAACGGCCCACGATCACCACGTGCGGTAGCAGCGTTAACGTAGGGTTAGATCTGGACCGTCCGATCTAGATCGAACGGCCCACGATCACCGTGTAGTTTTCAACGTGTTAACCCTGGATCTAATCACGGCCGTTGATTTTCAAATCAACGGACACGATCGTGCTACGCGGTCCGGAGCCGAAAGCCGCGCCACGCCAGCAGCGTGTGGGTCATCGACACGCTGGGCCCGCATGTCACCGACCAAAGCGCACCATGACGCCACGCCGACGCCATGGCGGCGCCCGCATGTCGGCCGTCGTCTCGCCGAAGCGCCGACGCCAAGAATGACGTCACCAGGTCCCACCTGCCGACTGGTGGTCGAGCCCTCACGACGCCGCCAGTGACGTCACCCGAGGGGACCCACCTGTCAGCGACACATGGAACCGTGGACCGAGTTCACCGTGGACCGAGCCAAGCCGTGGGCTGAGCCCATGGACCGGCTGACGTCAGCCGCCCAATCAGAGGCTGACACGTGTCCAGGCTGACGCAATAATTAATTTCCGAAAAATAAAATGATTTATTAATTCGAAATATTGATTTCAGATTTTGATTCAAACTTCAAACGCTTATAACTTTTGCGTTTCAACTCCGATTTGAGTGATTCAAATTTCTAAATTCGTATAAAATTGAGATCTACCTAATTATGAATTTTACTTAATTTTTAGACTAAAGTTTTCCTCTGTAATATTATTTAATTGATTATTTAAACTTTAAATAATTATAACTTTTGCATTTTAACTCCGATTTGAACGATTCCAGTTCCTAAAAATTCATAAAATTATGTTCTCTCTGCTTATGGATTTTATTTGGAGTTTTGGGATGCTTTTGCCTATTGTTTATTTGTGTATTGCTATTTGCACGTATTACGAGTAGACGTTGAAGTGCCCGAAGGCTTCGAAGGAGAAGTGTTGACCCAGGAGCCAGCTCAAGACCAAGAACAAGTACTTTTTGAAGGCAAGTTGTGCTTTGACCATGTTGATCCTATTTTGAAACCTATCTTGGTTCAAATTATTGCATGCTAGTTCAATTAGAAAATACTTTATTTAAATATGGGAAATTAGATAAATGCCAAATTGCTGTATGACACCTTGATTAATTAAATATGTGCCATGACCCTTGTCACCCTAGTTGTGGTTTACTAGTTGGACATTATTAAATTGCCAACATGGGAAATTAGATCGTTGTAGTATGTTGCTTAGACCTGCTACGTGCTCATGACATGATTTTGGACAATCAAATGTTAATATTGACTTAATGATACATTGAACCTGTTTTGGAAAGGTATCATGTGATGTTGATGGCACGTGGTGCATGGTAATCAAGCGGGGTTTGATAAATGGTTTTCGTAGGGCATGTGGCAAGAATGATCAGTGGGCGGTTGTGGCACTAGGGATGTTGATTTGGTTCTTCTGTAGTCTTGCCCTGGTCACCCTAAGGACTTAACCTTGCAAGCCTTTGAACCGAGTCAATCTTGCAACCACATGTCCAGAATGGGACGGTCCTAGTTGATTAAGTTGCTAATAACGCACTGTGGGACCTCGTGAGGTCAACTACACCCTTTGTGTAAGTTGTGCAGGGAGCGTCTGGCTGAGGCCAGGTACTCATCTAACGGTTGATTGGCCTAAACTTCGCCTTAGCTAAGGGAAGGGTTAGTGTGCAATAATCGGGGAGGCTCACTTGTATTGTTAGAAGTTTCCGAAAGACTTTGTTACGGGAACTCGCCTTTGTGGTGTTTGACTGTATCTTGTGGGTAAAGTGCATAACCTCTGCAGAGTGTACAATCTATTCGAATAGCCGTGTCCGCGGTATTGGACATCGCTCGGGAATTACAGTCAAGGGTTAGATTTTCTCAAAAGAATAACTTGGACTTGAAAGGTTGGGTTTGGTTTACAAATGACGTTAATGGAAATGTGGATTAGGATGGGAAAGATGTTTACTAAACTCCTTGAAAAGTTATCTATGCTTTACTTGTTACTACTGCTTTCGAATCTACTTATGATACTTGTTAAATCAAGTTTCTTGCCAAAAATACCTTGAGCCACTCCTTTGTATTAAGTCATGCATGTAGTATATTAGCTGCATTCTGTGCATGACTTGCTGAGTACCAAGTACTCACCCTTGCCACAATACAACACCAGTTGAAGAGGAGACTACACCAGCTTTGGAGGAGGAGCTCCAAGAGGAACCGTCTACTTAGGGAGCGAGCCCAGTCAGTTGCCTGTGGTATACTGGATGGCGCCACGAAGTTATCTTATTTTTCCGCTGCTACTATTTCTCTCTTAATAAGTTTCGCCCTGCGTGGCGTATATTTGTAACTTGACCATAAGGTCGAGTAACCAGTTTGACTATTTCTCTCTTAATAAGTTTCCGGATTTGCAGATTCGGGTCCCGACAGAGGTGGTATCAGAGCCATACTGACCGTAGGCTCAACCTTAGCTAGAATGGTCGTAGAGAGGTTAAAACCTATTTTCTAAAGGCTAAAAGTTTGTCAAGACAAGAAATGACATCTCGACTTATCCCCTTCTCTCTTTTCTTGCCTCTTGCTGAATTTTTCCCTTACCTTGTCACGATTTAAAAATTTCGAATTCTTACGTGAGCACTCTTGTGACAGATGGAGGGAGAGTTCAACTACGTCGATCTGGAGGTTGGTCACGCCGCGGAACTTTGGCGTATGCTACAAACTCTCGGAAATTTTGAGAAGCCACAATACCAAGTGGAAGTGATCAGACAAGCAGGATTGATCAAGGCTTGTGACGTGAAGATTGTGGTGCCTGCTAGGAAGAAGGGCCTAGGCAATCGCCCGATACACTGCACTGCTAGGAGGTCTACAATGCAGATGGGTATCCAAGAAGTATCACGACGAGCAATGCGGCACATTACCCGTATCTACGCCAGAGAGTTGGAGAGCACGGTGTTCCGATATCATCCGCGCAGCAATAACCTTCTTGACCCGAAGGCGATTCAGGATGAGGATGCCATGGTCACACAGTTGGCACGATTTGTTGTCGCCCAGGAGGATGTACTCGATGATACAAGCAAGGAGCTACAGAAGGCCCGCAAGGAGATCACGACGGAGAAGAACAGATGGCGGGAAGCTCAAGAGTATGTGTCACACCTTCTGCAAAGGATTGGAGAGTTAGAGACGGCATTGTATGCACGAGCGAGCCAATGCTCGAGCCGCACGAGCTGCACCCGGAGGAGCCGGAGCTTGAGGAGGACATCGCTTCTTCGACTACCACAGATGACACGATTCTTTGGACATGGCGATCGTTTCGCGCCTATGCCGCAGCATCCGTACCCAGGCTGTGGAGGTTTTCTCGATGAGTGAGCGTAGGTTCTATAGTGAGACTCCTTCGCCGAGTCGCGTCATAGAATAAAGAGTCACCCTTTAGGCGTTAGACTCCAGTGTTAGTTCGATTTGGATCTTCATTGTTTGCTGAGTGTGCAGTATGTGTTGCAGGCCCTTAGGCATTGTAAGCAACCATACCAAGTTATTGATATCATTAGTGAATAAAGTTGGACTTTAAGTTACACCTTTCGCCCCGCATAAGTTCCATATTACTTGTCTATTCTTGTTTCCCTCTCATCTCTAAAACCTAGAGCAAACCACAGATGGTGAACACCCGTGGAAACTTTGGAGGCAATGGGAGTGGTTCTCGCCCAATAGAAAACCCCAATGATGGAGCACCAGCACCGCCACTGGACATGCAGAATTTTGGAGCATTTCTTGCTGCTCAGACTCAGTTGATGCATGCTATGATGCAACAGATGCAACATGTCACTGCTCAGGCCACTGCTAATCAAGTTAATCAGGGACAACGCCAGAATACCAGACTGTCAGAGATCATTAGGACTCATCCACCCACTTTTTCTGAGAATGCCAATCCGTTGGAGGCTGACGATTGGTTAAGGTCAATTGAGAGGAAGCTACACATTGCTCAATGCATAGGAAATGAGAAGGTACTCTACGCTTCTCATAAGTTGGAAGGAACAAATTGAATGGTGGGAGAACTTACATGCCACGCAAGTGAACCTCGTGACATCACTTGGGAAGAGTTCACAATGCATTCCGTCGGTATCACGTGCCTGAAGGAATCATGGACCTCAAGAAGGAGGAGTTCAGAGCATCAAGCAAGGTAATCACCCGGTGGTTGAATACCGAACAGTTCACACGGCTTGCACGCTACGCACTGAGGATGTAGCGACAGATAAAGCGAGGCAGTCGTTTCATGAAGGGACTTAACTCAGGATTGCAGGTGGGATTGATCACCCACACCTTTCCAGATTTCCAGGAGCTTGTGAATAAGGCGCTTATTCTTGAGGACAAGCGCAAGGAACTGGATAAGAACAGGAAGCGCAGATGCAAAGCGAGGATCACGCCAGGAACGCATACGCTGAGAGTTGCACCAAATCAATTTTTCAGATTCCAGCCACAGAATGCAACAAGGACACCGTCACCAGCACCAAGACCCGTCAATCAGAACTATCAGACCCCAGTACCAACCAGGAACTCCGCTTCAGGCAGTCAACAAGGGATAGTGAGACGCTGCTACAACTGCAACGAGCCAGGACACTTTGCCAACAGTTGCCCAAAGAAGACAGCCGGAGTGACCCCAGTTCGCTTTAATCTGGGATCCACGCCAGCCAGGACGCCAGCGCCAGGAGCCACACCCCAGACGGTGGTGAGAGGCCGAGTCAACCATGTCACCGCAGATGCACTGCAGAATGCTACGGACGTCGTACTGGGTAAGTTACTAGTCAACTCAGTACCTGCAACAGTTTTGTTTGATTCCGGAGCTTCGCATTCGTTTGTTTCACAAGGCTTTGCTGCTAGAAATGATTTGGGGATTGCAAGACTTAAATGCATGCTTTTAGTTCAAACCCCTGGTTCCGAACTCCGAACGAAAGTAGGATGTTCTGGGGTGAGAATACTAATAGATGGGATAGAGTTCCTAGCGAACCTTATTATTTTGGAGACCCAGATCTTAGACGTCATTTTGGGAATGGATTGGTTATCCGAGCACAAGGCCGTATTGGATTGTGGACGAAGAAATATCTCAGTTGAGAGCCCGTGTGGAAAGAAAGTGGAATTTCAAGCTACTGCCGTTAGAGATGGACAGTTGATGGTTAACAGTACCAAGGCAATCAGCATAGAGGATGTCTCAGTAGTGAATGAGTACCCAGATGTTTTTCCCCGAAGATCTACAGTATGCCGCGACGAGGACATAGAGTTTGTGATAGAGCTTGTACTGCACAAGACCGATAGCAAAGAGACCGTATCGGATGTCCACCGAAGAATTGGTAGAGATGAAAAAGCAATTTGAAGAGTTAATGGAGAAAGGATTTATCAGACCGAGTTCATCGCCGTGGGGAGCGCCAGTTTTGTTTGTCAAGAAGAAGGACGGAAGTTTCAGGATGTGCATTGACTACCGTGCACTCAACGAAGTCACCGTGAAGAATAAGTACCCGCTACCCAGGATCGATGATTTGTTTGATCAGCTGAGAGGAGCCAGAGTTTTCTCCAAGATTGACCTAAGATCGGGATACCATTAGTTGAAGATCCGATCAGAGGATATTCCGAAGACCGCATTCTCGTCAAGATATGGACATTACGAGTTCACAGTTATGTCCTTTGGTCTCGATTTAATGCGCCAAAGATATTTCATGAATATGATGAATAAGGTGTTCATGGAATATTTGGACAAGTTTGTTGTTGTGTTCATAGATGATATCCTAATCTACTCCAAGACAGAGGATGAACATGCCGAACACTTGAGGCGAGTATTGGAAAAGCTGAGGGAACAGCAACTCTTCGCCAAGTTCAGTAAGTGTGATTTTTGGAAGGACAAGGTGGAATTCCTCGGACATGTAATGACCGCAGAAGGAGTCGCAGTAGATCCAAGCAAGGTAGAAGCTGTGTTACATTGGGAGCAGCCGAAGACCGTGACTCAGATCCGGAGTTTCCTTGGAATGGCAGGATACTATCGCCGTTTCATTGAAGGCTTTTCGACAATTGCGAAACCTCTCACGCAATTGCTGAAAAAGGAGAAGAAGTTTGCATGGACGCCAGAGTGCGAGAAAGGTTTTCAAGAACTGAAGAAACGATTGACATCAGCGCCAGTGTTAGTTCTACCGAATGTTAATCAAAGCTTTGATATCTATTGTGATGCATCGCGCCAAGGACTTGGATGTGTGTTGATGCAGAACGGAAAGGTTGTTGCCTATGCATCAAGGCAGTTGAGGCCGCATGAGGAGAATTATCCGACGCATGACCTAGAGCTAGCTGCCGTAGTGCATGCCTTGAAGATATGGCGTCACTATCTGATCGGGAACAGATGTGAAGTGTACACGGACCATAAGAGTCTTAAGTACATCTTCACCCAATCAGACTTGAACATGAGGCAGAGAAGATGGTTAGAGTTGATCAAGGACTACAATGTTGGAATCCATTACCATCCCGGGAAGGCCAACGTAGTAGCCGATGCTCTGAGTCGGAAAAGCCATACTGTGAGCATGTTGCTAGCCACAAGTCAGGATGAGCTATGTAAGGATTTCCAGAAAATGAAGATTGAGGTGGTACCTAGCGGATTCTTGGCCGCATTAGAAGTGAAGCCTACCCTGGAGGATCAGATCCGAGAAGGACAGAAGGATGATGACAAGATCCGCAGGATTAAGTCCATCAAGGAGGAAGGCAAGGCAGAGGACTTCAGGTTGGATGAGCAAGGCACGTTAAGGATGAAGGATCGAATTTGTGTGCCAAGCCAGAAGGAGCTGAAGCAGTTGATTCTAGAAGAAGCCCATGACTCTAAGTATTCAATTCATCCTGGAAGTGCCAAGATGTATCAGGATTTGAAGGGAAGATTCTGGTGGCCGAGCATGAAGCGTGAAGTTGCCGAGTATGTTGCATTGTGCGACGTATGCCAGAGACTCAAGGCAATGCATCAGAGACCAGCAGGATTGTTGCAGCCGCTGAAAATACCTGAGTGGAAGTGGGAGGAAATCGGAATGGATCGAGACGTTTGGGCTCGGATTCGAGTTCCCCGGATCGAGACGCACCCGAAGAGAGAACTCACCCCGCCGGAGAAGCCCCGAATCGCCGCTGCCGTGGTCATCGTCCTCGGCACCGGTGAACCCGCGCCGCCGCGAAGCCATCGCCGTCCCGAGCTTGGTGAACCGTCGGATCTAGATCGAACGGCTGAGGTGAGCCCACGTTCTCCCCTAAACCCTGGAACCAGATCAGATCCGGACCGTTGGATCAAGATCCAACGGCCCACGATCACCACGTGCGGTAGTAGCGTTAACGTAGGGTTAGATCTGGACCGTCCGATCTAGATCGAACGGCCCACGATCACCGTGTAGTTTTCAACGTGTTAACCCTGGATCTAATCACGGCCGTTGATTTTCAAATCAACGGACACGATCGTGCCACGTGTCCGGGGAGCCGAGCCGCCGCGCCCACGCGCGCGTGTGTGGGTCACTGACACGCGGGGCCCGCATGTCAGCGACCCAGCCAAACTGCACCATGACGTCACGCTGACGTCATGGCGGGCCCGCATGTCAGCGGCTGTCCCAGCCGAGCGCTGACGTCAGCAATGACGTCACCAGTGGGTCCCACCTGTCAGCACCGTGGGCTGAGCCCCGCTGACGTCAGCAGTGACGTCACCCGAGGGGACCCACCTGTCAGCGACACATGGAACCGTGGACCGAGTTCACCGTGGACCGAGCCAAGCCGTGGGCTGAGCCCATGGACCGGCTGACGTCAGCCGCCCAATCAGAGGCTGACACGTGTCCAGGCTGACGCAATAATTAATTTCCGAAAAAGAAAATGATTTATTAATTCGAAATAATGATTTCAGATTTTGATTCAAACTTCAAACGCTTATAACTTTTGCGTTTCAACTCCGATTTGAGTGATTCAAATTTCTAAATTCGTATAAAATTGAGATCTACCTAATTATGAATTTTATTTAATTTTTAGACTAAAGTTTTCCTCTGTAATATTATTTAATTAATTATTTAAACTTTAAATAATTATAACTTTTGCATTTTAACTCCGATTTGAACGATTCCAGTTCCTAAAAATTCATAAAATTATGTTCTCTCTGCTTATGGATTTTATTTGGAGTTTTGGGATGCTTTTGCCTATTGTTTATTTGTGTATTGCTATTTGCACGTATTACGAGTAGACGTTGAAGTGCCCGAAGGCTTCGAAGGAGAAGTATTGACCCAGGAGCCAGCTCAAGACCAAGAACAAGTACTTTTTGAAGGCAAGTTGTGCTTTGACCATGTTGATCCTATTTTGAAACCTATCTTGGTTCAAATTATTGCATGCTAGTTCAATTAGAAAATACTTTATTTAAATATGGGAAATTAGATAAATGCCAAATTGCTGTATGACACCTTGATTAATTAAATATGTGCCATGACCCTTGTCACCCTAGTTGTGGTTTACTAGTTGGACATTATTAAATTGCCAACATGGGAAATTAGATCGTTGTAGTATGTTGCTTAGACACACTTTCGTGCTCATGACATGATTTTGGACAATCAAATGTTAATATTGACTTAATGATACATTGAACCTGTTTTGGAAAGGTATCATGTGATGTTGATGGCACGTGGTGCATGGTAATCAACTGGGGTTTGATAAATGGTTTTCGGCCGGGGCATGTGGCAAGAATGATCAGGTGGGCCGGTTGTGGCACTAGGGATGTTGATTTGGTTCTTCGGGTAGTCTTGCCCTGGTCACCCTAAGGACTTAACCTTGCAAGCCTTTGAACTGAGTCAATCTTGCAACCACATGTCTGTAATGGGACGGTCCTAGTTGATTAAGTTGCTAATAACGTACCTGTGGGACCTCAGGAGGTCAACTACACCCTTTGTGTAAGTTGTACGAGGGAGCGTCTGGCCGAGGCCAGTACCCATCTAACGGTTGATTGGCCTAAACTTCGCCTTAGCTAAGGGAAGGGTTAGTGTGCAATAACCGGGAGGCTCACTTGTATTGTTAGAAGTTTCCAAAGACTTTGTTACTGAACTCGCCTTTGTGGTGTTTGACTGTATCTTGTGGGTAAAGTGCATAACCTCTGCAGAGTGTACAATCTATTCGAATAGCCGTGTCCGCGGTATTGGACATCGCTCGGAAATTACAGTCAAGGGTTAGATTTTCTCAAAAGAATAACTTGGACTTGAAAGGTTGGGTTTGGTTTACAAATGACGTTAATGGAAATGTGGATTAGGATGGGAAAGATGTTTACTAAACTCCTTGAAAAGTTATCTATGCTTTACTTGTTACTACTGCTTTCGAATCTACTTATGATATTTGTTAAATGCTGTTTACTGCAAAAATACCTTGAGCCACTCCTTTGTATTAAGCTATGCATGTAGTATATTAGCTGCATTCTGTGCATGACTTGCTGAGTACCAAGTACTCACCCTTGCCACAATACAACACCAGTTGAAGAGGAGACTACACCAGCTTTGGAGGAGGAGCTCCAAGAGGAACCGTCTACTTAGGGAGCGAGCCCAGTCAGTTGCCTGTGGTATACTGGATGGCGCCACGAAGTTATCTTATTTTTCCGCTGCTACTATTTCTCTCTTAATAAGTTTCGCCCTGCGTGGCGTATATTTGTAACTTGACCATAAGGTCGAGTAACCAGTTTGACTATTTAGTTAAAGTACTTTATTAGTATCGAGTGGTATGATTGTGATATTTACCGATGTTAAGACTGTGTGCACTAGCGCGTTCCTGGACTAGTGTTGAATACACAGAGGGTTCGGATTTGCAGATTCGGGTCCCGACATTGGGTAATTAATTTAGCAAAAGAATTGTTCCAAATAGATAAGAAGCATACATGGGATCATCTAGTAGAAGCATCTATGAGTACCCTAAAGTATCTGAAATGGCCCGTTAGGGGCTGAATAGGTCCACAGATGCCACATTGAATTTTCTTTAGGAAATTCAGTGATTCTTCCCTAAGTTTTAGGTAAGAAGATCTAAATATAACCTTTCCTACAACACAAATATGGTATGAGAAATCTTCAGGTCTAGAAAAGTATTTGATGCTATGGACAACAAAATTATTAATTATCTCTCATAATATTCAACTCAAGATAAACCAGTCAATTTGCTCGATCTTAAATATTTCTGAGTTTTCATCACAATATAAACTTTAGGTTTTACATGTGCATAGTATAACATAAAGAGTGTTTTTTCAACCACACATTTATTACATCCATTAATCTTAGTCATGAGTAGGTATTATGTGCCATCCTCTTTTTCTGTCAGCATATGGAAACCATTCAGACCAATGCCTTTAAAACTTAAGTGAGTACGACTGGACTCAAGGTATAATATGGCATTCTTCGAGTGATAGCTATAAGAGCATCGCTTCTAGCGATAGTCGTAATATTTTCAAATCACTTAGTGTGGTATGACTGTCTTCTAGAAAGATTTCTTCCTCCGTCATTGGATTATACTTTGTTATATATTAAAAGTATGACTTAATAATCAGACAATTATTGCATCAGGAACAAATTATAGAATACAGAACAAACATAGCACAATTAATCAAATATCTAGAAAATAGGTATTTATTCAATTTTAAATGATAATCGCTCAACAAGAGCGTAGACCAAATGTTCAGTCAGGAACTAAGGCTAAACTGATAAAGAGACTTATAAGGAATATGTTGCATCGACTAGTAAAGTGAAGGAATACTTAGGAGACTAATCCAAGTCTCCATATGAGTCGTATATGTCCTTTTGGGACTTCTCGAACTCAAGAATTTTAAGAGTCATATCGTCATACTTCTCAGCATCCATATCAAAAACAGATCGTACGGTGACATTAATTCCCCAGGTCTTATTGACTTTTCCCGTGGATTTTGTGTAAAAGTCTACCACCTGCTTCAAGATACGATAGTTGCACAACTAATGGCCAGTGCATCCATTCCTAAAAAAGGGTTATTTAGGGTTTGCAGCCTCATTTAGCTGAATCTTGCTTTTGGAAGTCCCCCTGGCCCTTTAACTTTACTTATCCACTATGGTTTGCCTCTTCCCATATCTGATCTACTATTCTTCCACTTATTCCCTTTATTCTTTTAGTCCTTTCTGCGGCTATGGCTTTTGCTAACCTTATGAGCAATTGCATCTGCTTCAAGCATTTCATGACTCCCGTTATGAAGTATGTGATGATTGTTCACTAGGAGTTCATCACGCTTTTCCGCTTCTAACAAAATACATATAAGCTCGGAGTACTTCTGGTACTTAGCACGATAATACTGTTACAACAGTATCCTCGTATTAGGGTTGAACCTGTATAATGTCTGATCATTCTAACCTTAGTAATTTTTTGGTTACAAAATGTTAGTTTAGTAACAAGCTTATGCACGACAAAGTTATATGCTGTCACAGCCTTTAAATCCTGAAAACGCTGGAGGATCCATTCGTGTTGTGCTCTTGGCAACAAGACGGATCTTTGCTGGTTAGATATTTTTCCTTCAGGGAATTCAAAAAGTAACAGCTGGTCCTCTTTCCATTAAATATTCGGCCTTCAGGTTCGTATGAAGATGGTGCCTCAGAAAGTGCAAAACCGTATGCCTATCGGTTTTGTGAAGAGCAAAGGTATCAGCTTCAGGCTGAGAAAATAGTAGCTCCAAAGGATCAAGTTATCATATTTGTCTTAATATTCATTGCCCAGGTAAGGTAATTGTTGCCATTCAGGGCAAGCTCGATAAATTCCCACTATGCCATGTCCAACATATCCTATTTCTAATTATGCAAAATAACGTTTACTACTGGTAAATCATTATATTACATGGTCACTCTTCAATCAGTAAAAATTGGTCTATATCTTTTCAATAGATAATTATCTAAAAAATTTTCAGAATTTTTTTAGCAATTTTTATAGTTTTCTACAAATTATTTGAGCAATTCTCAGAATTACTAAATAGAAAAAAAAAATTTCAACATGAAATTATGCTAGGACAATAAATACAGAGACATAAGGCTCCCAAAATTCTATCTAAATTTTTTTAGAAATTTTCAATTATTTTTTCATAATTTCTGTTAATTACCAAGCAATTTTCAGAATTATTTTAACAATAAAAAATTAAATTCCAACACATATCAACATGAAATAATGCTAAGGAAAATAAAACCAGAGACATGGTGTAAACAATGTGTCATCTTACTTTTCTAGAATTTTCTAGCAATTTTCATAATTTTCTGTTAATTATTTAAGCAGTTTTTAGAATTACCTGAATAACAAAAAATTAATTTTAGCATATATTAGACTTGTCAAAAAGCTAAAAAAATAAACCTAGGGTATGTAACTTCCCATGTGTGCTAAATAGTAATTTTGCCAAATTTTTGAAAGTTCAAAAACCTAGAAATCTAATTTTCAGGATTTAATATCGATTTTCAGGATTTTATTAACTATTTTCGAAAATCCTGGAAATACCGAGGGGCAAAACAGTAATTTCCTTTTTTATTTCCTTTTTTTTATTTGGTAAAAAGGGTAATGGGCTATTCGGCCCATCAGAGCCCATGGGCCCAATAGGCAGGGGTGGCGGGGCCGGGCGCTAAGGTGGCCGGCGACACAGGCGGTGCGGCCGAGGCCGTGGCCGAACGTGGAGGCGATCAGCGGCACTGCAGGTGCGGAAGCCGCCATAAGACTGGCGCCGACGGCAGTCGGTGGTCGGGCCACGCGAGGATGGCAGCCAGCCTGGAATCCGAGGTAGCTATAGGCGCGGATGGCCGGTGGGCACGGATGGCGGTGTCCAGTTGCTGGCCTTCACCGCCGTTGTCTCCTTGACTTAGCCGCCACTCGTCTCGGTTTTTCCTCTTCAGGCGCATCACCTTGCGGAGGTGGATGTAACACAGTCGTCCCCTCGGTTTCGCTGCCCCCCTTGGATTCCACGCGGCCGGTAGGGCCACCGAGGAGATTCGGCCGGCGGGGCCGTCGAGAGGGGTGTGTTTGGCGTCGAGCGAAGCCACTGGGGAAGACGCAGCCGACGGGCCGATGTGTCGGAACCCGAATTTGCAAATCCAGACCATCTGTGTATTCCGCACTAGTCCAGGATCATGCTAGTGCACACAGTCTCAACATTGGTAAATATCACAATCATACTCAACGAAATAGTAAAGTACTTTATTTAGAATACCAAACTGGTTGCTCGACCTTAAGGTTAAGTTACAAAAGTACGCCTCGCAGGGCAAAAACTTATTCAAAGAAATAGCTGCAGTGAAAAAATAAAGAAACGTGTGGCGCTAACCAATATGCCACAGACAACTGACTCGGCTTCCCCCTAAGTAGACGGCTCCTCCTGTAGTTCCTCCTCCAAAGCTGGCGTAACCTCTTCTTCAACTGGTGTTGTATTGTTGCAAGGGGTGAGTACTTGGTACTTAGCAAGTCATGAACAGGATGCAAGGCTAATAATCTACATGCATGGCTTAACACAAAGGATAGGCTAACAGGTTCATTTGCAGTAAAGCAGCATTCAGAAATACAGTAATAGATTGCAAGCAGTAAGACAATAATAAAGGTAATAACTTCCACAATGATTGCACAAGTAGAGTATTTCCCAAATCCTAAGTCCAATGCACCATTCCAAACCCAATGTTTTCAAACTCCGCATTTATTTTCATGAAAGTCTAACCCTTGACTGTAATTCCCGAGCAATGTCCAATGCTGCGGACATGGCTATTCGAATAGATTTACACTCTGCAGAGGTTATACACTTTACACACAAGATACAGTCAAACACCACAAAGGCGAGTGCCCGTAACAAAGCCTTTCCAATGCCTATCTAAACCCAGTACTACTCGCTAAGGTTTCAACACTGGTGGGACTGGTTACCACATCCAGGGCCCCCCTCTTGCGCCATGTGAACCAACCCGTGCGAGGACTGGTTACCACTTCCCGGGCCTCACACCACCACAATAGTACTAAAGTTTAGAATCAACATATTAATCAGCTAGGTCTGTCCCACTCCAGACTTGTGGTTGTATGAATGACTCAGTTCAAAGGCTTGCAAGGTTAAGTCCTTAGTTGACTAGGGCAAGTCTACCCAAAGAACCAATCCTGGTCCACCTGATCAAACTTGTCACTTGCCCCAGTCTAAAGCATTTTATCAAACCCTAGTAGATTACCATGCACCACGTGCCATCAATGTCATCATTAATAACACATGACACTTTTCAAATCATGTTCCATATCTCATTAAGTCATCATTAATATTTGATTACCCAAAATCAAGTCATGACTACGTGGCAGGGCTAAGCATTATTCTACAGCAGTCTAATTACCCATGTTGGCAATTTAATAATGTCCAACTAAATACCCCACAACTAGGGTGACAAAGGGTTCATGTTGTACAATTATTTATGTTGAGGTGGCATACAACAAAATTGGCATTTAACAAATTTCCAGAAATAATTAAAGCAATTTCTAATTAAATTAACATGTAATAAATTGAATCAAAATAATTTTTGAAAGTGGGAACAATATGATCAAAGAATAACTTGCCTTCAAAAAGTACTTGTTCTTGGCCTTGAGCTGGCTCCTGGGTCAAAACTTCACCTTCGAATCCTTCGGGCACTTCAGCGTCTACTCGTAACGGATAAATAAACACCAAATAAATAAAAACAAAGAAAAACTCATGTCCAAAATTAAATAAAATTCACCATTAAATAGAGCTCAATTTTACAAAAATTTAGAAACTGGAATCGCCTCAATCAGAGTTAAAACGCAAAAGTCATAAGCGTTTGAAGTTTGAAAAATCAAATAAACCGAATTAATTCTTTTATTTTTCTATTGAAAAATCCGATTATGACGTTAGCATTGCGTCAGCGTGGAAATTGAATTTCCATCGAATTATTTTTCTAAAGAAAAATCGAATTATGACGTCAGCTTGCGTCATCTGGTCCATGGACTTGGACCACGGTTCGGGCTCGGTCCACCGTGGACTTGGTACACGGGTACACGTGTCATTGACACGTGGGACCCACTGTTGATGTCATTGCTGACGTCAGCGAGGCTCGGCCGAACGGCTCGGACACGCGGGCCCCACCATGACATCAGCATGACATCACGGATGACGTCATCGAGCGGTTGGGCAAATGCTGACACGCGAGCCCATGCTGAAAAGATGAGAAAGTTGCCTAGAGGGGGGTGAATAGGCTATTTAAAATTAAAACTAAATTTGTCGCAGCGGAAAGAGTATCGGAACTTCCGGTATAGTATTAGAACTTCCGACTAAATCGGAACTTCCGGTATTTGTTCGGAATGTCCGACAAACTTCGACTATGAGAAAGATCTACTAAATGAAATAAGCTTCAAGAATATTCTTAGGCGCAGTGAAAACAATAAGTCAAGTAGAGAAACAAGGATTTGTTCCCGGAGTTCGGATTCTTGAGGAAATCCTACGTCTCCGTTGAGGAAGCTCCAAAGAGCCGGGTTTTTTCCAACCCTTTCCTCCCAAACCTCGGTCGCACCTGAGGCTTGGTTTCACTATTGGTTCCTTTCCTTTCGGAGGCAGAGCCGGCCTTCACAAACTTCTCACGGCTTCCCACAATCGTCGGGAGCTCGTGAGCGATGCCTAGCCGTCTAGGAGTCCTACAACCTCCAAGAGTAATGAATGCGCTAGATTCTTGATCTTGAAGAGGTTCTCTAATGCTCAAGATGAATGAATGCTTTGCTATTTGCTCTCAACCACACTTAAAGTTTCCTCACTCACTAGATGATCACTAAGATCAAGAGGAGGGGTCAAGAATGCTCTAGGGTGTGCACAAGGTGCTCAAGTATTCAGCCAAGTGAAGTAAGTAACCCTCAAAAGGGAGAGGAGTGGGGTATTTATAGTTTTGGTTTAAAACTACCCGTTATACCCGCACTCAGCCACACATCAGAATATCCGATCCCAACATCGAAATGTCTGATGAGTGCAAACAACCAGAACTTGGAAAGTTCCAACGGTCGAAAACTACAAGCATCGGAATGTCCGATAACAACTTCGGAACATCCGATGACACCCAGAAAGAGAACTCAACGAAACTATCTAAGTCCACATCGGAATGTCCGATTAAAATATCGGAACATCCGAATCAAACAGAGAGTTCCCAAACTGGAAAACAGCTACTTCAGAACTTCCGAAGCTTGAACTTCGGACAGTCCGAACTCGACAGAGAGTACCCTTTTTCAGAACAACACGTATCGGAACTTCCGATACCCAACATCGGAACTTCCGAACAAAATAGAGAGTACCCTAAACTAGAGCCAACAGGCATCGGAACATCCGATATAAAATATCGGAATATCCGACCCTAACAACAAACAACGGACTGAAGCACAACTACACATAGGAATGTCTGAACTTCGGAACGTCCGACCTAACATCGGAACATCCGACTAGAACTTGACAACCACAACATTCCAATGCACGGGAGAAGACTTGGAACCTCTCAAGAGACTAAACACCATTCATCTGAGCATATAGACCATCTCTAGACCATTTTCAACGCACCCCTCTTAATAGTACGGCATTCCTATGACTCAACAAATTAAAATTACATGCGTAGTTGCCGTTTTTCTTACTCAATTCAGTTTGAAGGTGCCCGATGACCGTAGATGATCTCTACTTAAAGCTTTCACCTATTCATAGACTAGTTGAACATGTTAGATTCTTTAATCGTTTGTCATTAATCAACCAAAACAATATTAGGGGGCCTAGATGCACTTTCACATGCTGACGTCACGCATGATGTCAGCGACGACCGGGCTGACCATGCGTCGACCGCGTGGCTTGATCTGGGCCGTCGGTTTGAAATCCGACGGCCCAGATTAGATCTGGATCCCGCGCATTGTGATCAACGCGGTTGATCCGGACCATACGATTCGAATCGGACGGTTGAGATCCGATCGGATTTTCATCGCGTCATGGGGGTGACGTGGCATGATCCAGTGCTCGACACGTGGCTCAATCTACACTGTTCGATCTCAATCGAACGACTGAGATTGCATCTAACACTACAACACGGGTCAATCCTAATCGTACGATCTAGATCTAACGACTGAGATCTAATCTAGCACAGTGAGGTCAAAGGGGCTACGTGGCTTAATCTGAGGCGTTGGATCTAAATCCAGCGGTTGATATTAGATCCAAAAATCGTAGCGTGGATTTCGTACGGGTGATGTGGACGAACCTGGGCGATCGGATCTTGATCGAACGACTGGTAGAGCTCGCGGGTTTCGTCGATGTCGCGGCGGAGCTGGGCCACCGGAGCTGGGGACGACGACACGGCCAACGGCATTTGGGCGCGAATCCGGCGAGGTGAGTGGTGCTCCCAGATGCATCTCATCGCGACGGTTCCGGATCTGGGCACCAACACGGCGGGGAACGGCGGAAAACCGCGGTGGCGCGCACTTCCAACTTCGGCGAGCGATTGCGGGCGGGCGGCGGCTAGAGCTCAATGACCTAGGGCTACGGGTGGCGTCCTTGAAATCCGCGGTGGCGCATGAAATACCACCCTCGGCGTCGCATTAAATACCACCCTCGGCGTCCGTGAAATCCGCGGAAAACGAGGCCCACACGCGCGCGGCGGCGGAATCCGGCGAGGACTCGGACACGATGACGTGGCCGCATCCGGGCCGTACACGTGTACACGATCAACGGCCACTATCGCGGCGGGTGCGAACGGGTCCGCACAGGCATGGGCTCGGATGACGTGGTGCAATCTCGGCCGTTGGATCTCGATCCAACGGTCGCGCGGTTAGGGTTTGGGGTCCGGCTCGGGTCTGGCTCGGACCGGCTCGGTCGGACTCGAGTCAGACTCGAGTCTGACTCGGTCGGATGAACAGTGGAACCCGTTAGGGTTTTCCAGCGATTTAATATTTAAAAATAATAATTCTAGTAATTCAAATAATTCAGGAAAAATAGCAAAATAATCAGAAAAATTCTGAAAAATACTTTGAGACATTTTGGACTCAAATAAAATATTTTCAATAAAATTTTATTTAAAATTTCTAATTATTTAATTATCTCAAAAGGGAATAAATTCAAATTAATCCAAAAAAATTCCAGAAAATTTCAAAAATTCACAAATACTCTTTAAATATAGTAAAAGCAAAAATTGGGGTGTTACATGATATGGAGCCCATGTAGCCGATGGGGCCACTAACCGACAGGGGCGGATGTCACCTCGGTTCGTGCGGCTACACCGCTTCTGTTCACGCGAACGACGAGCGCGGCGGTGGTTCGTGCTGCGGGCGCAGACGGCGTGTGCGGTGGCTGCTGGCCTTCGTGGCCATTGGCCAATTTCTTTAATCTGATGAACGTAACATTGTTTTTTTGTAACGGTAGATTAGATCAACCGTTAACTTGTAAAGTAGCAAAAAAATAATCTTTAGAATTTTGGTATATTTCACATGTGATTACTTACGTCGGGCTTGCAGTAGTGTAGATCACATGAGGCAGGGAGAGCTTGATGCCGTGTAGATTTGACGCAGATAGACGATCATCGGCTGACCACGATCAAAGTGTTGCTGCATTGTAGATCGATGCCGTGTAGATGATCCCGATCAGCCATGTGTAGAACGATAATGCTAATAACGTGTTGTAAAACGTAGTCGTTCGTCCGCATCAATCGACAGCACGCCCATGCAATCATATGAACAGAAGTAGAAGCACAAGTAAAAAGCTCTCTCTCTTTATTAAATCGATTTTTCTATACAAGGCAATGCCCCAATATATAAGAGAAAAATCCCTAGAGATTAATTCGGATTCATCCACCAATAAATAGATTCTATCCATATCCTAACACTTCTTTAGTTTTATTTGAGAGTCCATATCTGTAACATCTGTTCGTTGCTTTTCCGCACTACCCGCCCCTCTTTCTTCTCCATTTTTTTTCCTCCAACATTAGTTCTTCCTTTTGAGGGCTAGGGCTAAGAATGGCTGTTTCACTAGAGTTGAAGCCTTGCACGCATTTGGAATGCAATAATTTTGTAGGATTTTCGCAGAACAAGAAACCTTTCAGCTCCTGCAGAAATTGGTAAACGTACCTGCATTTCGATCAGGGCCTTCATTTGAATTTGCTATGGCCATACTCACGATATAGTCGCATTGATTCCCAGACGAGGTGCTTGTTTCCCCTTTCTCTTTTCTTTTCTTTTTCGAGTTCTTGCAAGGTGACAAATTAAGACACGCGTGTGATGCAAGTTAATTAGATCTAGGTGGCGACAGTCAGAGCACATGCTTATTCAACACACTTAGCCTGTAATCCTAAATAATTGCCATGTCCTCTTCGTCGGTAGGCAACTGGGAACTGTCTTTGACGGATGCAAATTAGGTGGTCAATAAGATTTATTTGCTGCTCGCTTCGTATGGTGAGATTTGTAAGATGGGGACGGGAGGTTTCTCTAGAAAAATAGACACGATCATGCATGGCTCGGCTTTCTCCCCAGTCCCCATGATTTTGTGTCTTGGTTTGTGATGCCCAAGGGAACCACGCAACGAGCGAGGACACTTGTCAATTTTCTTTGCTTGCCTTGACATATACGTTAGGGTCCATTTGGGTATCTGAACTGGAAATGGCAATTGATATTAGAGTTCCAATTCCAATTCAATTGGGAATTGGAATTGGCTAACAATTGTAACAGTCTCAAATAAAAAGAAAGTAAAAGTTTAATGTTTAAATTTGATTTTTAGCATTGAGTTGATTTTCACTATTTATTAAATTTTTCTTGGACTTTTGCCATTTAAAGTAAAGCTTTTAATGGTTAAAGAAATAAATTTCTAATTTTAAATTTCAAAAGCAAACAAAAATAAAATCATCCGTAGATACAACCATATTAACGAAGAGACTAAAAACAACAATTAAATTTATAATTTAGTTCTTATATATAATTACATCACAGACCTATAAAAACTGCCCAAAAATCAAATCCCTAATCTTGACTTATTTATCTAACGCATTCTCTTAAGCTCTCATAAACCCTACAGCTTGGTATTACACCATATATAGGTATTTATACACATATTTATATGCATAAATATTTTCATATTTATACATAAAAATGGAATGGAATTAAAAAAATTGGTATTGGAAAGTTTTCCTGCAGATGATTAATGCTATGCCAAGTTGTGGGCCCCCGGATCGGCTATCCGAAATCCCCTGTGTATTTCTGTACCAGTCCCAGATCCGTAGCTAGTACACACAGTCAAACAGTGATGGATAAACAACCATATCACGATTACATATAACCAAATAATAATAACACCAAATAAAAGCAAAGACCTTATGGTCGAGGTTTACCATTACTGTCTTTACAGGCTGAACAACTTGAATAACTGCAGCGGAAGAAGATAACACCAAGTGGTGACCCATTCATATGCCCACAGGCAATCGAGTGGGGAGCGCGTCCTAGTCCTTGGAATCTCCTTTGACAGCTTCAAACACTTCTGAGACATGCTTAGAATGTAGCATGTGAGTACATAAAGTACTCAGCAAGTCTGAGAAAAATGCATAATGCAGGCTATCCAAAGATGGTTTAATATGGTTCTTTTGCGCAAGGCAACACTTTTGAAAACTTTATGTGTAATATTTTTCATAAAGCCATTTTTACAATTATTTGTACATTTGAAATTATTTATAACTCTAGTGAAGGTTCTAGCCACCCATTACTAGTATACAGGCTCTATCCGCCACATTTCAACAAAATCAGGGTTCAATCCATCCATATGGCTCTGTCTGCCATGGTTCACAAAACAAGTTCAATCCACCTACTTGGCTCTAGCCGTCAGAAGCACATCTGAGAGTTCTAACCACTCCTAGATCCCAAAACATCAATTTTTAAAACCAAAAGCCAAAGTCTACCAATATGAAAGCATTCTTCACTTTGCCCTTGACCGTAGGCACGGCTATTCGAATAGTTTTAACTCTGCAGAGGTGTACAGCTTTACCCACAAGACATGATATTCTCTTAGTGCCACGAGATTACAATCCTTATAATCAATTTTGTAATCTCCAATAATCCTTAAATTGCGATAATTTTTCAATCATATGAATAATCCAATTCAATATAGTATTCAACAAGTAGTAAGTATATCATGGTACTATCATAACTCTAAAATCATATTAAACTACAATCCTATTTGTATATGAAATATTTCCCCTGAACTATACTTGTATTATTGATTATCCATCATTCATACGGCGATCAATCTTATCATCTACTAAGAATATTTCACAAAATCATCTACTAAACCACCGAGAATACTTCACAATATCATCTCTAATCATCTATAACATAATCCACCGATAATACTTCATAATATCATATAATTAATACTTCACATTATCACCTCTAAATCATCTACTTTGATCCACCAAGAATACGTAATATTATCATTTACTAAACCACCAAATATTATTTCATAAAACTAAGATTTTATTAATTCATCGTCAATAGTAGTTTCCATTAACACCGATACCAAGTTAACTAAATAGACCACACATATTCTGCATTATTCACAATTCTCCATAAACGATTAGCACATATCTATATTTCCATAATCACCCATTTCTTAATCAGTCCGTTAATAATAATCCCCAACAAACACTAATAATCCAACTAACTCTGATTCTCATTTAATACTATTTTATCAACCTAAGGAATCCAATTCAACATATTATTTACTTGCAATAATCTATTTAATCCATCATGAATACTTCACAACACCATACATCTTCCAAAATTTCCCACAATCCATTATAATGTGAACTACTATCACAACCCAACTTCACAATATTTCAATCATCAACGTTCATAGATCAATTTCATAATTAATAATCCCCATCAACACTAATATTCATGTAATCTCCAAACAAGTTTGGTTCTAACTCCAATTCTCATTCCATACTATCTAATCCATTCAAAATATCATCTAAAGAATTAATCTCCTAATCAAAGAATTTTTACCAAAAAGTGTTTATGATGGTGGATTACTGTGCTAGGGCGACAAAGGATCATGGATAACAATATCAAGGAGGTATAAGCAATAGGTATAACTAACTGCCTAACGTTAACATAATCCTTTTGTATAAGTAGCAATGCAATTTGTAAAACATTGTAAAATATTTATAAATCATGGGACCAACATGCGTCAAGGAGACTTGCCTTCGCTGACGAGGAGAGACGCGTCGCTCTGCTGGACAAAACTTTCTTCGGCGGCGACAGCGGCTTCTTCGACTACGCGCAAAACGGAGCAACAAATAAATAAAATAAAATAAATGAAATCTAAAAATTATAAAAATAATAGTGGCAGATAGAGGGTGATTTTAAATGAATTTAGAAATTTGAATCACTCGATTCGGAGTTACGACGGAAGAGAACGAGCGTTTCAAAGTTGGATTGGAAAGAAAAATCAGAAAAAGAAAAAATGTTACTGTAGCTTCGACGCTACAGTACTCCTGCGGCTCCAGAACAGAAGCAAACAGGAAATAAGTTAGACATGGGGATTTTCTATGGAAGGAGGTGGCAGGGTTGGGGAAGATAAGCACCGGAAAGATCTCGACGATGCGAACCCAATGGTGGTGTCGGATTTTGAAGGGAATTACCGGATTGAGAGGAATCGACGATGAACGGAGCTCCAACCAGCGTCGGTTTTCTCAAGCTCCTGGCTGAATGGAGTGGAGAGGCTATGGAAGAGTGAGAGCACGGGAAAGAGGACGCCAGGACGAAGATTTGAGAAGTGGTGGTGCGTCGTTTCATGGAGAAACGGCCGAGTAATCACCGTTTTAATGGATTTCAGTTTTTGATTGATTGTGCCATTTCCGGTGGAATTTGGAATGAATGGTCATGGGGAATGAGTTCTCCTCGTCTCCCTCTTCGCAACGGATCTGGCCATTCGCATTTTGGTGCATTATTGAGGAAGATATGGAGGATTAAAGAGAGGGGCACCATGAATGAGTGAGAAGCTCTTCTCTGGAAATGAACAGATCGAATGGACCTTGAAGATGAACAGTGCTGACACGTGGCGACTCCCCATTGGGCGGAAGTAAGTGAAGAGATATGCGCGTGAGATAAAATAGCAAAAAGGATCTAAAAATTCCAGAAAAATTCCTAAAAATACTAGGGAATATTTGGAACCTAATAAATTGGTTTCACTAAATTTGGATGAGAGTTGGAATTTAGAAAATTCTGGGACGAATAAAGGGCATTTGACGAAAGGCCGCGAGAGATAAAATACCAGAGTGATTCCATAAATTTTGGGAAAATTCCCAAAAATGTTTTGGAATATTTGGAACCTAATGCAATAGGTTTCGAGATTTTTGGAGTATTTTGGAACTCGGGTGGAATTTCGGGTCAGAGCCGGAATTCGGAAATTCGACTTTTCGGACGATGAAGGATTGAATTCCAATTTCGGAAGGATAAGAATGCTAGGTTAAATAGAACACCGAAGAAAATCCAAATTTTGAATTAATTAATTTAAATTAGTTTTTGGCAAAAGACCGAAATTGGGGTTGTCACACATGTGCTGGCAAAGATTGATTTCTGCTGTTGTGCCATGTGTTGGCAAAGACTAGTTTTATGCCATGTGTTGGCAGGGAATGGATGAATTGTTGCCCAATGATGGAGGACTATGAGATGCTATGTTTATGCTTACGTACTTGTTGTTTTATATACCTATCAAGTTGCTTTTACTAAATTCCGCTTTCAATCTACTATTCAGTATTTACAATTCAAGTTGGCTTTACGCAAAATAACTGTAGTAGCCTATGCTTGATACAGCCTATATTTATGATAGGTTTGCAAAGTCTTGCGGAGTACATAATATACTCACTCTTGCTGATGTTGTTATTTTTAGGTGAAGAATCATAAACCCTCGATGAAACATTCTATACCGCAGGTTACGGGGATTACAATGACGTGATTTTCCTAGGTTTATCCTTGCCAGTTGCCTGTGGGATAGATGGGCAAGGCCTACTGATAAGTATATGTATTTTCCGCTGCTTTTGAGTAAGCCTTCATGGTTTTATGTACGAACCAAATTGTGGGACCCCAGATTGGCTATCCGGGTTCCCCTGTGTATTTCTATACTAGTCCCAGAAAAACGCTAGTACACACAGTTCACAGTGATGAATCATAACCTAACAGAATGAAATATTAAGATAAATACAGAGTACTGGCCAAACGACCACTTATTACAATAGCAGGTCACAAGACCTTTAGTCTTACAGCAGCGAAAACAAAAACAAAAAGGTAAGCCAATAAACTCCACAGTCAGACAACTAGGGATCGCACACCTAGTCTTCGTAGCTGCCTTTAGCAAACTCATCTACGTAGAACTCACCGTCTTCTTCAGCATCTTAAAAAGCTTCTGATGAATATTAATTGTAGCATGTGAGTACAAACGTACTCAGCAAGTCTGGTAAAGATGCATTATGCAGGGCTTTTCAAGGATGGCTTAATATGGTTCTTTTGCTCAAAACCAAATTTTAACAAACATTACTAGTATTAGTTTTCACAAAGCAGTTTTAACAATTATTTGTACAATTGAAATTATTTATAACTCTAGTGAAGGTTCTAGCCAGCAACACTAGTATACAGGCTCTAACCGCACATTTTAAAAGATCAATATTAACCAACACATGACTCCATCCGTCATGATTTAAAACAGGTTCCAACCACCTAACTGGCTCAAGCTGCTAGAAACACATATGAGAGTTCTAACCACTCCCGGATCCCAAAACACTGGTTTTTAAAACAAAAACAAAGTTTACCAATATGAAAGCATTCTTTGCCCGCCCTTGACCATAGGCATAGCTATTCGAATGGTTTTACACTTTGCAGAGGTGTACAGTTTTATCCACAAGACATGATCGTCTCTTGTTGCCATGCAATTAACACACTTTCTTTCGTATGTCGGCAGAGAGATCATGACAAGGCCTTTACAATGCAACAATCTAACCCGATTCCACTCGCTAAGGTTTCACCGCTGTTAGGGTTCCATCCACCCAGTACAGAAGCCCCCTCTTGCGCTGTGTGGGAAAAACATCTTCCTCCATTCGGCACCCACATTCCACCATCAGGCGAGTCTAAGTTAGATTATTACAAATTATTTAGCCAGGTCGTACAAATTTAGAAATATGGTTGTACTGTTGTGCTTAGAATGGACAATCATAAGCGTCGATCCTTAACTGACTTGGGCGGTACTTGCACAAACCATGACTAGTGCTCCATTCGCACCCGCCAAATAAACCAATCCACCTAAGTACCAATCATTTTTATTTTATTTTTATTTTGCAAACACAGCAGCATACGATGCTACAGTTTTCTAAACATCCTTTTAACAATATTTCACAATAATTCCCCCCATAGGCATTTTCATCAATTATCAACTAAGCATCAATCTAACGTACTAAGCAATATATCATGCATGATACCATAAAGCAAATCGTATGGTTACAAAGGCATGGATGTCAACAGCAAGGTAGTCACATCAAGTTGGACTAACTAACAACCTAACCCTTTTAACATTATTTTTACATAAAGTAGCAATGCAATTTGTAAAATATTGTAAAAGCATTTATAAACCATGGGATCAACATGTGTCAAGGAGACTTTCCTTCGTTGACGGGGAGAGAAACGTCGCTCTGCGGGTCGGCACTTACGTCGGCGACGGCGGCTACTTCTTCGACTACACGCAAAACGAAGCAACAAATAAATAAAATCTAAAAATTATAAAATTAGTACTGGCAGAAGGTCTTGAATTTAGATGAATTTAGGAGTTGGAATGGATCAATTTGTAGTTCGTACGACAAAGATATGAGCATTTGAATTCTCTTGGTTTGAAAATTAGGAAAATGGGGAATATTCTGAGAATCTTTCTTTTCCCTGGAAGTACCAATTTTTGCTGGTGTCTATGACGTGTGGGGCCCGGCTGTCAAAGGCTTGGAGTTCTTCTTCAAAGCAAAAACAGAGGAGGCTCCATGGCTTCCTTGCGCATGGTGGCGGCGGCGACGGGGAGGTGAACCGGCGGCCGGCGAGGGGTGGGACGGGTCGGCGGCGGGGAGGTGAACCGCGTGTCGGGCGCAGACGAGCGCTGTGGCGGGCGAGTGGCGGCGTGCGGCGGTAGGGCAGCGCGGCGACACATGGCACGGCGGGTGCGCCGACGCTGGGAAGGCAGCCGGCCGGCGTGGCGTAGCTCGAGGCGGCGGGCATTATGCACGGCCGGCAGAAGGAGGCGCGCGGCGCTGCCAAGACGAGGCGCACGGCGAAGCGGGGCAGGTGGCGTCGGGGCGGGCCAGGAAGGGGAGGCGCACGGCGGGGCGGCCAGAGACGACACGCCCACGGGGAGGCCGACGGCAGCACGGTAGACCGACATTCGTTTTGGGAAAACACCAAAACAATAAATTTTTGCGAAACCAAAGGGAACACCGCGTGGAGCACGACAAGATGAATCTATTGCTAAAAGGAATTGAGTTAGTTTGTACCGAGTTGGAAGAAATCGATGACGAACGGAGCTCCTACCGGCGACGTTCAAACACGAAATTCGGAGTCAATTCTTGACGAAATCTGAAATTTCTTGAGGGCTTTAGATCGTGACGACGAGACGCACAAGATGACGCGGATGGAATTTCAATCGACTCACCGGATCAAAAGTTGACACGGCGATGTTAACGGTGGACGTCCGGCGACGGTTTTCGTGAGTTTTACAGAGGAAGGTGTTGCAGGAACAGTGGAGAAAGGTGAACACGGTGTGGGGGAAGATGAGATGAAGCTATTGGAAGTGGAAGCACGCGAAAAGCTTGAGAAACGGCCGAGTAATCAAGGGAGCAATGAAATGGAAATTAATGAGAAATGCGACGGTTTCACTTTGATTAAGAGGGAGAGACGGCAGGGGAATGGATCCTTGCATTAATGCCGTCAATTTACAACCGATCCCACTCGATTTGATGCGAGAATCAAGAAGATATTGAGGTTTGAGCTTGAAGTGTCCAAGAAGGGAAAGGAGAGAACTTGCTCTGTATTTGGCTGGAGGTTAGAGACACTGCTACGGTGCCAGGACAGATGGCAATAAATTTTATTTGATTTTACATAGTGTTGAGACAAAAAAAAAAACGCGAGAGATAAAATAGCAAAAAGGCTCTAAAAAATCTTGGAAAAATTCTCAGAAATACTATGGAATATTTGGAACCCAATACAATTGGTTTTGGGATTTTTGAGGAACCTTGGAATTTAAATGGAATTTCGAATGAGGTTTGAAATTTGGATTTTGATTTTACAGAAGATAATGGAATAAATTCTATTTTCGGAAGAGAAGGGATGCCAGCATAATTAAAACTCCGATAAAATCCAAATCTTTAAATTAATTTTGGACAATAAAGCCGAAAATAGAGATGTTACACAAATTATATTAATAAAGTTAAAAACTTTTGTATGGATATGGTAACAATGTTGTAAATGTGTGTACCAGCCATTGAATAAATGTCGGCTGGAGCTCACTAGAGGTGGTGGTGATGGTGTCGCTGTCAAGCGAGCGAGAGTGGGAGACGAGGGTGAGCTAGAGATGAGGGAGAGAAGCTCAATGTCAATTTCAATCAATACCGAGATGTACCCCCTTTGAATTGGGGACCGATAAAAAGGACTCTCTTGGAATTCTTATCGTGTTAATATGAACGAAGTCCACTCATTAGTCACTGTCACACTTCTAACAACAACAAATAGAGTGGTATTAAGGATTCTAACACATAGAGTAGCGTGGGGAGGGCATATATGAAAGAATTAGATGCCTTGAATCATAAATTAGTAGTGGATGTTTCGGAGGGGGGCCCATGAAAATCTTGGCCTACATTTACTCAAGACAGAAGAAAAGAATGCAATTCTAAGTGAACTTGACAACAGAAAGTCACGACCCGGTCGTCAAGGCTAATGCTAAAGTTGGTGATGAGAACATCAGGTAGCCCGAACATCTCGAATCGAATGAAATAGACCTAACAAATAATCTTGCAGAATGGCTGTCTACACAATTAGCCAGCGTTCTGGGTCGTCGAAATCTAAAGCTCTGCTAAAAGCAAGGATAGCAAGGTGCAGTCGTGTAGACTACCAGTTTGGCAGCAGATTAGTGCTAAAGACATAATGGATCTGCTTTTCAAAAGAAGGCAATTTAATTGGAGTGGCATGCGTTTGTGATCGCTTTGCTTTTCTTTTCCCGATAGGGTGGTCAGGTGACTCAGGTCAGGTGGTGGCACGCACATCGTAACGGTTAAGATAATCTCACGCAAGCCAACAAAAAAAAACCTTGTAGGCCTTAGCTTCTTTCCTGCGATGCCTGCGCGTCACACTGATACAAAATGTTCATCAGTATTCAGTAGGAGGATTCGAGCCTTTTGGAACTACCTGTAACATAATTAACTTTTGACTCCGCATACCGCATCAGAAGCTATGCAAAATGCCCAAATGCCATATGCTTAAAGCTGCACGCAGCAAGCTGAAAGGTTCGTCTCATCTTTTTCTTGATACCTAGCCCTCCTTGTATCGAAGTGGGATATGCTAAAAGCTTGTTACCAGCTTACCATCCAATTAGTAAATCAAATGGGGAGACAAATCGAGAGTTTACATATCCATGTAGAACTCTAGATTCAGATACTCGATAGATTAGCACCGTTATGTCAAGAATGTGTATTACATACCAAAAGTCAGCTGAAGATCCGTCGTGTTGATGCTACATCAGAAAAATTTTTACTGTCGTCAGGCTGCTCAGGGAGAGCTTGGCTTCTAAGAACTGAATGGTTGCATCCTCATTACATGCCAATTACTCCCCTTTCTTTGTCGAGTTGTTGTCCAATATTTGTTTTACCAATGGCTGTACTAGTGTACCATTTAGCATCACAAGGTGACCTGAAATTTCTCAGGTACACGGAGAAGTGGTAGCTGGTAGTCTCCAGGCTCTCCTAGCTGCCCGCAGGCCGCCATCTGATCATCCCCTCTGCTGAGCCGAACAAAAACAATAAGGCCAGATTGGATTAAAATGTTGCGGAACTCGATAATTTTCTCATCAGGCGTGGGCTTGAATTGGGACCCACTATGCGGATTGAAAGAGATGAGGTTGATCTTGCAAGGGATGCCACGAACCAGCTCTATAAGCCTCTTTGCATCATCCACACTGTGAGATTAGTAAATCCAAAGAAATGTTCAGGGTGCAAGGGGTAACTTATTTTACCTTAAGAGTTTCAAAAAGGTTACTTCCAAAACAGTAGATTTAAGTTGCCTACGAGCAACCAACTACAACAACAGTGGCAACTGTATTCTATAGATTGTCGCTTGCCCTATTTGTATGAGGCAATATGAAAAAAATCTGAATAAAAAGAAGAAAGCAATCTTTTGCAAATATTAAAAATATGTATTCATATCTCAACTAAAAATATCTTTACCTATAAGCTCTGTTAAGACAATTTCATGATAAAACACAAGATAAAAACAATCAGAAACTATTGTTTAAACCATATTCCTGACCTGTCGTTCACTCCAGCAAGCATGACATATTCGAATAGCACTTTGTACTTTGTTCTGAAACGAAGTTCCTCCCTTAAAGTGCCAAGAAGCAAGTTAAGGTTGTACTTTCTGTTGATGGGCATTATCCAGTTTCTAACCTGGAAGAAAAAGTTAGTATACAAAACAGCAATATAATGCCAAACCATTTCAGCGCAATAGAATAACCAATACTGGATTTCACCTCATCAGTTGTTGCATTAAGACTCACAGCCAGGGCACAATTGGATTCATGGAGGAAGTGTTTTATCTGTGGAACAAGACCACTTGTGGAGACAGTAACCTTGCGAGGACTAAAATGAAGGCCCTGCTCATCAACCATTATAGTTGAGGCTTTTATTACATTGTCAACATTGTGCAATGGTTCACCCATGCCCTGTACAAATTAGAGATTAATTGAACATTTTGGAAAAATATGATACAGGACGGTTCACACATGCCCTATACAACTAGTGAATACTGGGATCCATGACATTGCTATTGTTGGGTGTTGATCCGAACTCCTATTGGGCTTTGGGGACGCCTATGGCTCGTGGGTCGGTTAGCCCGTTTCAGACTCAAATCACTCTGCATGTCTATAAATATCCCTTGTATGCTGCTTGAGAGTGTGATGCCTCATTGTACTCTGTACTCAAACCCTACAATAGTGATATCATTTTCTCGGCGCCCGTGGTTTTTTTCCGAAAGGGTTTCTACGTAAAAATCTGTGTCTCGTGTGTTTGTTCTTGTGATTGATTCTACAACAAGTGGTATCAGAGCGTTCAATCAATCACATCAGATCTACACACGCAAGAAACAGATCGATCTACTGCAGCCTTCGGGTTTCCGACGCCCCGCAGCCGCCGTTCTCCGATCTGAGCCGTCATCTGCCTTGACGCGCCACCGGTGTCTCGGCTCGGTGCTCCCTCGCCTTCAGCGCCGAATGCCACCGCCTATCTCCGGGCTTCTGAGCCGGTTCACCTCCGGCCGCATTCGACGCCGACTCGCGCCTAGGTGCACGCTCTCTCTCTCGTAATTGCTTCTGCCCGCCGGCCCGTTCGGTCTTCACCATCGCCCGTGAGGAGTTCCCCAAAGTACCGATCGGACTTCACGTAAGTGTTGTGTGTTTTTTTTGCAGTTCCCCAAAGTACCGATCGGACTTCACGTAAGTGTTGTGTGTTTTTTTTGCAGTGGAGCTTTACATCCATCCATTCCCCATCCTGTCGTAAGGTTCTCTATTCAATGCCCAGTCAACGTTTACATTGAAGTCTCAGGCAACTTTTTGGCTTGCTTCAAGTTCAATTCCATTAAGTCTTAAGTCCGTAAAGCAAGATTGTTTCAAGTCCGATCACAGGTCCAATTCTCCAACGCGAGGAAAAGGCAGAAGCAAACAAAAATATATTAAAAAGTTATTTCTCAGCATCATGACTTCATTAAAGTATGATATTCCACTGCTAGACCGTGATACCAGGTTTTCGTTATGACAAGTCAAGATGCGGGCTATTTTAGCGCATACCGATCTGGATGATACGCTTGATAAATTTGGGAACAAAGAGCAAAATACCTGGACTGATGAAGAAAAAAGAAAGGACCGTAAGGCTCTATCCCAAATTCATCTGCATTTATCTAATAATATTTTACAAAAAGTTTTGCAGGAGAAAACTGCAGCTGCCATATGGTTATCAATGTGCATGTCCAAGGATTTGACTAGCAAGATGCATGTGAAGATGAAATTATTTTCGCACAAGTTGCAAGAAGGTGGTTCCGTGTTGAATCATCTATCGGTCTTCAAGGAGATCGTTTCTAACCTTAAAGCTATGGAGGTAAAATTTGAGGATGAGGATCTAGGTCTTCATTACCTCCGTCATTTTCAAATTTTAGAGACTACTTTATATAGCCGTGACACACTAACTATCGCTGAAGTTTATAAGACCTTACATGCAAAAGAAAAAAATAAAATTAATGGTGTCTTCTGAAAGTTCCAGTTCACATGGTGAAGCTTTGTCTATTTGTGGACGGACAAAGGAAAATAAATCAAATAATGAATATAGAGGCAGAAATTCAAGCAATCACAAGGGTCGTTCTAAGTCTAGAGGTAAAGAAAAATTCTGCAGGTATTGCAAGGAGAATAATCATGATATATCTGAATGTTATAAGTTAAAGAACAAAGAAAAAAGGAACAGCACCTATAAGCCACAAGGTAAATTTTATGAGGAAGGTAAAGCTTCTGTTGCTATTGCTGATAATAATTCTGATGGTGAGATTCTTGCTTTTGCTGGATGTGCATGTAGTGATGATGAATTGATTATTGATTCAGCTGCTTCTTTTCACATATGCATTTATAGAGACTAGTTCATCACTTATGATTCTGTTAAAGATGTTGGTTCTGTTAGGATGAGTGACAATTCGTCACGTCCTATTGTTGGCATTGGATCCATCCAAATTAAGATGCATGATGGCATCATTAGAACCTTGACAGATGTAAGGCACGTTCCAGGTATGACAAGGAATCTCATTTCTTTGAGTACTCTTGATACAAAAGGGTATAAGTATTCCGGTGGCAATGGAATTTTGAAGGTTTCAAAATGTTCTCTTATTGTTATGAAAGGTGATTTGAAATCTGCAAATTTATATCGTCTACACGATATTACAATTACAGGTAATGTCTGTATTACCTCACATTCTGTACCTGATATTGCTAATCTTTGGCACAAACGCCTTGGGCACATGAGTGAACAGGGATTGGCAGATTCGAGCAAGAGAGGACTTTTTGATGGTTATAATGTAGGAAAATTGGATTTCTGTGAGCATTGCATATTTGGTAAGCACAAGAGGGTGAAATGTAACACTTCTGTTCATTCTACAGAAGGTATTCTTGATTATGTGCATTCTGATTTATGGGGGGCATCTCGTGAGCCTTCTTTTAGAGGTGTTCGCTATATGTTAACAATTATTGATGGCTATTCTAGAAAGGTTTGGCCTTATTTATTAAAGCATAAATCAGAAGTATTTTCAGCATTTAAAGAGTGGAAGATTATGATTGAAAGGCAAACTGAAAAGAAGATAAAGAAACTTCGCACTGATAATGGGATGGAATTCTGTTCAAATGAATTTAATTCATATTGCAAGTCTGAAGGTATTGTGCGACACTACACCGTTCCTTATACTCCACAACAAAACGGTGTATCTGAGCGTATGAACTGAACTATCATCTCAAAGGGCCGTTGTATGTTGTTTAATGCTGGCTTGCATAGGCGTTTTTGGGCTGAAGCCGCTTCCACTGCTTGCTATCTAATTAATCGATCACCCTCCATTGCTATTGATAAGAAAACTCCAATTGAGGTATGGTCTGTCTCTCAATCTGATTATTCACAATTGAGAGTTTTTGGTTGTACTGCTTATGCTCACGTTGGTAATGGTAAGTTAGAACCTAGAGCTATTAAATGCATCTTTCTTGGTTATAAATCTGTTGTTAAAAGTTATAAATTATGGAATCCTCAAACGCAAAAGGTTGTTATCAGTAGGAATGTTATCTTTAATGAATCTGTTATGTTAAATGACAAAGTTGATTCTAATGTTCCTATTGAGAAACAACAGAAAACTAGTGTGTAGGTGGAGCACCTTATTGATTCAGAAAATAACATTGATATTCAGGATGCATCTATTGTTGATGATTCATATATTGTTGAGCATTCTTCTTCAGTTGTGCAGCCTCCACAACATTCTATTGCTATTGACAGACCTAGAAGGTCTGTTAATCCACCTAAAAGGTTTATTGAAGAAAGTAATATTGCTTCTTATGCTTTAAGTGTCGCAGAAGAAATTGAAAATAATTCAGAACCTTCTAACTATGTTGAGGCAATTACCTCTGCTGATTGTAAAAATTGGATGACCGCTATGCAAGATGAGATGGAGTCTCTTGAAAAGAATTGCACTTAGGATTTAGTGAAATTGCCTAAAGACAAGAAGACTGTCCGCTGCAAATGGATCTTCAAAAGAAAAGAAGGCATTTCTTCTACTGATCCAACAAGGTATAAAGCAAGGTTGGTTGCTAAAGGCTACGGCCAAATTCTAAGTATTGATTTCAATGATGTTTTCTCTCCTGTTGTGAAACACAATTCAATTCGCACTCTCCTCAGTATTGTTGCAATGCATGATTATGAACTTGAGCAACTAGATGTTAAAACTGCATTCTTGCATGGAGAGTTAGAGGAAGACAATTATATGGACCAACATGAAGGTTTTGTTATTCCTAGAAAAGAACACCTTGTTTGTAGATTAAAAAAAATCTCTTTACGGCTTAAAACAATCCCCTAAACAATGGTACAAGAAATTTGACTCATTTATGCTCTCTCGTGGTTTTAAGCGGTCTAATTATGATACTTGTGTTGTAGAATCAATCACAAGAACAAACACACGAGATACACAGATTTTTACGTAAACACAGATTGGATCTTAGAGGTAAACACAGCTATCATAATTAGACCGCTTAAAACTATGAGAGCATAAATGAGTTAAATTTCTTGTATCATTGTCTAGGGGATTGTTTTAAGCCGTAAAGAGATTTCTTTAATCTACAAACAAGGTGTTCTTTTCTAGGAATAACAAAACCTTCAGGTTGGTCCATATAAATGTCTTCCTCTAACTCTCTATGCAAGAATACAGTTTTAACATCTAGTTTCTCAAGTTCATAATCATGCATTGCAACAATACTGAGGAGAGTGTGAATTGAACTGTGTTTCACAACAGGAGAGAAAACATCATTGAAATCAATACCTAGAATTTGACCGTAGCCTTTAGCAACCAATCTTGCTTTATACCTTGTTGGATCAGTAGAAGAAATGCCTTCTTTTCTTTTGAAGATCCATTTGCAGCGGACAGTCTTCTTGTCTTTAGGCAATTTCACTAAATCCCAAGTGCAATTCTTTTCAAGAGACTCCATCTCATCTTGCATAGCGGTCATCCAATTTTTACAATCAGCAGAAGTAATTGCTTCAACATAGTTAGAAGGTTCTGAATTATTTTTAATTTCTTCTGCGACACTTAAAGCATAAGAAGCAATATTACATTCTTCAATAAACCTTTTAGGTGGATTAATAAACCTCCTAGGTCTGTCAATAGCAATAGAACGTTGTGGAGGCTGCAAAACTGAAGAAGAATACTCAACAATATGTGAATCATCAACAATAGATGCATCCTGAATATCAGTGTTATTTTCTGGTGTATTTTCTGAATCAATAAGGTGCTCCACCTGCACACTATTTTTCTGTTGTTTCTAAATAGGAACATTAGCATTAACTTTGTCATTTAACATAACAGATTCATTAAATATAACATTCCTACTGATAACAACCTTTTGCGTTTAAGGATTTCACAATTTATAACCTTTAACACCAGATTTATAACCAAGAAAGATGCATTTAATAGCTCTAAGTTCTAACTTACCATTATCAACGTGAGCATAAGCAGTACAACAAAAAACTCTCAATTGTGAATAACCAGATGGAGAGCCAAACCATACCTCAATTGGAGTTTTCTTATCAATAGCAATGGAGGGTGATCGATTAATTAGATAGCAAGCAGTGGATGCGGCTTCAGCCCAAAATCACGAGATGGCCCCCATAAATCAGAATGCGCATAATCAAGAATACCTTCTGTAGAATGAACAAAAGTGTTAAATTTCACCCTCTTGTGCTTACCAAATATGCAATGCTCACATAAATACAATTTTCCTACATTATAACCATCAAGAAGTCCTCTCTTGCTCAATTCTGCCAAACCCTGTTTACTCATGTGCCCAAGGCGTTTGTGCCAAAAATTAGCAATATCAGGTACAGAATGTGAAGTAATACAGACATTACCTGTAATTATAGTACCGTGTAGACGATATAAATTTGCAGATTTCAAATCACCTTTCATAACAATAAGAGAACCTTTTGAAACCTTCAAAATTTCATTTCCATCGGAATACTTATACCCTTTTGTATCAAGAGTACTCAAAGAAATGAGATTCCTTATCATACCTGGAACGTGCCTTACATCTGTAAAGATTCTAATGATGCCATCATGCATCTTAATTTGGATGGATCTAATGCCAACAATAGGACGTGACGAATCGTCACCCATCCTAACAGAACCAACATCTTTAACAGAATCATAAGTGATAAACTAGTCTCTATAAATGCATATGTGAAAAGAAGCAGCTGAATCAATAATCAATTCATCATCACTACATGCACATCCAGCAAAAGCAAGAAGAATCTCACCATCAGAATTATTATCAGCAATAGCAACAGAAGCTTTACCTTCCTCATAAAATTTACCTTGTGGCTTATAGGTGCCGTTCCTTTTTTCTTTGTTCTTTAACTTATAACATTCAGATATATCATGATTATTCTCCTTGCAATACCTGCAGAATTTTTCTTTACCTCTAGACTTAGAACGACCCTTGTGATTGCTTGAATTTCTGCTTCTATATTCATTATTTGATTTCTTTTCCTTTGTCCGTCCACGAACAGACAAAGCTTCACCATGTGAACTGGAACTTTCAGAAGACACCATTATTTCATTTTTTTCTTTTGCATGTAAGGCCTTTTAAACTTCAGCGACAGTTAGTGTGTCACGGCAAAATAGTGTCTCTAAAATTTGAAAATGACGAAGGTAATGAACACACAAGAATAAGACCTAGATCCTCATCCTTAAATTTTACCTCCATAGCTTTAATGTTAGAAACGATCTCCTTGAAGACCGATAGATGATTCAACACGGAACCACCTTCTTGCAACTTGTGCGAAAATAATTTCATCTTCACATGCATCTTGCTAGTCAAATCCTTGGACATGCACATTGATTCCAGCTTTAACCATATGGCAGCTGTAGTTTTCTCCTGCAAAACTTCTTGTAAAATATTATTAGATAAATGCAGATGAATTTGGGATAGAGCCTTACGGTCCTTTCTTTTTCCTTCATCAGTCCAGGTATTTTTGCTCTTTGTTCCCAAATTTATCAAGCGCATCATCCAGATCGGTATGCGCTAAAATAGCCCGCATCTTGACTTGCCATAACGAAAACCTGGTATCACGGTCTAGCAGTGGAATATCATACTTTAATGAAGTCATGATGCAGAGAAATAATTTTTTAATATATTTTTTGTTTGCTTCTGCCTTTTCCTCGCGTTGGAGAATTGGACCTGTGACCGAACTTGAAACAATCTTGCTTCACGAACTTAAGACTTAATGGAATTGAACTTGAAGCTAGCCAAAAAGTTGCCTGAGACTTCAATGTAAACGTTGACTGGGCATTGAATAGAGAACCTTACAACAGGATTGAATAAAGAACCACGTAGCCTCTTGCAGATGGGGAACGGATGGATGTAAAGCTCCACTGCAAAAAAAACACACACCACTTACGTGAAGTCCGATCGGTACTTTGGGGAACTCCTCACGGGCGATGATGAAGACCGAATGGGCCGACGGGTAGAAGCAATTGCGAGAGAGAGAGAGAGAGAGAGAGAGCGCACCTAGGCGCGAGTCGGCGTCGAATGCGGCCGGAGGTGAACCGGCTCGGACGCCCGGAGATAGGCGGTGGCGCTCGGCGCTGAAGGCGAGGGAGCACCGAGCCGAGACACCGGCGGCGCTGCCGAGAGGCATTTGCCGGCTCAGATTCCGAAGCGCCACACGACGCCGCAGACGGAGAACGACTACCAAGGGGCGCTGAAACCCAAGGTTGCGTGATCGATCGACGATCGCGCTACCGGAACTCGAAGATCCAATCTGTGTTGGTGAAGCCCGGCGCTGAAGATCAGACCGATATGTTTCTTGCGTGTGTAGATCTGATGTGATTGATTGAACGCTCTGATACCACTTGTTGTAGAATCAATCACAAGAACAAACACACGAGACACAGATTTTTACGTGAAAACCCTTTCGGGGAAAACCACGGGCGCCGAAAAAATGATATCACTATTGTAGGGTTTGAGTACAGAGTACAATGAGGCATCACACTCTCAAGCAGCATACAAGGGGTATTTATAGACAGGCAGAGTGACTCGAGTCTGAAACGGGCTAACCGACCCACAGGCCACAGGCGTCCCCAAAGCCCAACAGGAGTTGGATCAACACCCAACAGCTATCACTAGACTTTAACGCGGTACACGAATACTATGATAAGGAAGACATACATCATGCCTAACAATTCAACAAGAAATGGAATCCAACAATGCTGAATACTGATGCCACTGAATATGGAATGCAGACAAGCAGAGCAATGCTATTACAAAAGAGTGCTAAGTGAACAAAAAATAAATATGTATTATGTAACTTGGCAGTTGAAGTTCAAGATATCACATAAAGGATAATTTTGGCAGCAATTCAAGAAGAATAGCATGCAAATACAAGATATATGGATTCAGGATATAAAACTGCAAATTAAAAATAGTATGCTGCTAGTTAACTACATTGTCAATTGCTCAGTTAATCACCATAATATAGCTAGTCTCACTAGTTACCAATGAGGAGAGTGCTTACCATAAATACCACATTTGTAATAGATCCAAATTCATCTGAAAATAATCTACGAGCAAACACAGCCTGCTCAACAATCTCAGCTGTAGACAAATGCTTTCTCAAACCCATCCTACAAAAGCCACAAAATATAGAAGACAAACATAAAAAAAATAAGTACCACAAAACCATAGAAAGGTAAATGCGATTCAAAGAAAGTAAACAGACCTCCCAGTGAAGCAAAACTGACAATTCATAGCACAACCAACTTGGCTTGAAACACAGACTGTTGTCCTGCCCCTAGCGCAAGGAATGACAACTGTTTCAATCACCGAACCATCTTCAAGAGAGAACAGTATCTGTAACATCCTGTGTTCCAAAATCAATCATATTCTGAAAAAATTACAAAAGATATCAGTAACACTGAAAGAGCTACCTTTCGCGTTCCATCTGATGCGGTAAGAATGTCTTTCACAGTTAATGCCTTGAGATCAGCATGCTCAGTTATCATTTTCCTGAAGTCCTTGTTTAAACCTGAACAAGATTAGAGGCAAAGGACCACATCCATTCAACCAATATAGTAACAACACAAGAAAGGAAGAATATTCTACCAAAGAAAAGAAACATAAGCAAATTGCCAATTTCACAAGTATAATTCCAAGTAACTAGGATAGATCCCAAAACACGAACCGAGTAACAAAATGATGTCAAGGTAGTGAGAGAAGGATCTAACACAACTAAAACATAGAAAGTTAGGGCTACTTGTACTTGTAAAGTTACTGGCTTTTCTTATTAAAATCTACTTGATAGTAAAATGTCATCTGCGATCCTCTATATAACTATATTTACATGGGGGAAGTTCTGAAAATAGTAAAATGCCACTAATGCAACATGACTTTCTGAAGATGCCCATGACAACGCTAAATTGGATGTATGCCAATTGATTTTCAATTTTTTGCCCCTCAAGATGCAATCAAACAATTTTTTTACTATTTTCAAATTGTGTGCTTTCTCAGTTACTAACTCACCACCGAATACCTGAACTACACGAGTCAGAATCAAAACATATAGAATATAATTCGTGGCAGGCAAGCAAAAAGTGCAACCTACCAGCGAGCTCGTCGTGGCAATGCGCCCAGGCGTTGTTCCCGTAGAGGCATTTCCACAGCATCATGGCCTGCCCCGGCCGGAACCCCTGCGACCGCACCCATTTCTGGGCAAACCCGCAACAAAATCAGCTCAAAGGCAGGCGCAGACTAATAACTGATGAACGACTCTACGAAACTCGAAGGTTGTGAAGGAGAGAGAGCCCTTACCTCGAGTTCTGGGTAGTCCATCCCCTTGAGCATGACCTTGGAGCCGGCCTCGCAGCGCGCAGAGGAGGAGGGTCGGCGGAGCGCCGAGAAGAGGCGGCGCGGCGGGGGAGGGGAGGAGCGGACGCGGAGGGAGGAGGTGCCCCACCGGAGGAGAGGCAGCGCCGCCATGGGAACAGAACTTGCCTGGTGGGCGGTGGCTGGTGTAGTCTCGGCCTCTCGCGGCTTGGGAGTTTTCCTCCACGCGAGCAAGGCTATATAGATAGAGTGTAAGGTTGGACTGGCTTCCTGTTTAGGCTTTTGTTGCTCGGATGCGGCCCAATATTGTAGCCCACTAGGGTTGGCTTTTATTCGGTCAAGCCCAGACTAGTTTACTTCATATTTCACTAGCTGTGTAGGGCCATGGACAATATGGGCCCCCAGTCTTAGTTTGGCTTGTCCGACGCGGTAAGTCAACACACAACTGCACTAAGACCCGGTTTAGGACCTGTTTGTTTCGGCTTAGGTTTTTTAGCTTTTAGCTTAAAGCTGGTTTTTTGGCTTAATAAGCTTTTAAGCCGTCTGCTTTTAAGCCAAGACATGTTTTTGGTATCCTAGTTTATTAATGGGTTAGATGATACAGCTTATAGATGAAAAGTCTAAAATACTATAAATGAGATGGTGGATGAATTCTCAATGTATATATAATGGCATTTGGTGGGTAATTTTGAAGACTTTTAGTGGCAAAGGGTTATTTTATTCAAAAAAGCCCAAAAAAGTTCCTTTTATCTGGCTTTTGGCTTATAGTTATACAGGGGCTTTTGGCTTTTTTTAAGTCCGGCTTAAAAGCCAGTCGTTTGTTTCGACTTAGGCGTTTTGGCTTTTAAGCCGATGAAAAAGCCGAAACAAACAGGGTCTTAGTATGGCTAGAGCTTTTTTGAAAAGTGGTTTTTAGCTAGGCTGCATGGCTGAAGGACTGCACGGCTGAACGACTGGGTTGAAGAGGTTTGGTGTTTGTCAGTATAACTTTTTAGTATAGCTTTTAGGTATGAAAGATATGAGTTGGGAGTAAGGGTGAGAGGAATGCGGTTTGGGATTTTTATACTTGGTGAGGAGGGGTAATTTTCTTTGAACTCTAGTGGTAAAGTCATAACCCTAATCCAACGAAGCCGTAGGAAGCTACCTCAGACAAGCTTTTGGCTTTCAGCTTCTTCTAATACAAATAGGCTGCTAGCTTCTAGTTTCTGGCTGTTAAAAAGCTAGTTGTTTGGAACAGCTTCTGGCTTCCAGAAGACAGAAGCTAAAACTGAAACCGTTTCGGCCTCTGCACACTTTTTTTTTCAAATTTAGTTATGTACAAATAAAATTATAAAAATAGAATCCTCCTCGGTCACAAGCAGTAGTAATGGCATGTGTCACCTGCCGCTTATATGTACCAAACAGGTGGTTAACCCCGTAACATCTCGGCCGAGCGAGTAGCGGTTTCGGGCTTACCACGACAGGAGAGATGCTACGCTCTTCTAGCTTGATTTGTTGCCTTGGTACCCTAGCGCGACACCTCTCTTGCCGTGGTACGATTGGTGCTACTACCTCGGTTTAAGGTGCCGTATGCGATATGTGCCACCTTTTTATTGCCTCCGTTGATGAAAAGAAGGGTATTTTATGATTCAGAATTGAAAAAAAAAGTAGATGAAAAAAGAAGAAGAAAAAACTAATGTTTCGAACTGCACGGACGAACCCCTTCGGGTGGAGCCCACGACACTCCACCTTGACCTCGGTCACTTGGCCTCCCGCCGTGCCGTGCCTGCCTAGTGCCTACTTTGGCAGCCCAACCCACTCTCCTCACATGCACGAGCACGAGCCACCACCGCCTCGCCATTCGCCAACGCATCCCGTTCCCCTGTGGTATAGCGTAGCCACCACCACCACTCCCATTCCTCGCCGCGGCAGCCGCACCACCTGAGACCTACCACGCCCACCCACGCCTACTGACGCCGTTTCTAGCTCCTGCAAACCCCTCCGGTCCGGGCTCCAAGCATGAGGCACCCGGGCGCGGGCGGCGGCGGGGGCGGGGACGCGGGGTTCGTGCGGGCGGACCAGATCGACCTCAAGAGCCTCGACGAGCAGCTGGAGCGCCACCTCGGCCGCCCGGAGCGGGGCGGGCTCGCCGCGGCACTGCCCGGGAGCCGCCGCGGCGAGTCCGCCAGGCTGGGCGAGGAGCCGCAGCTGCTGCGGCCGCAGCAGCAGCAGAGGTACCGGGAGGACTGGGAGATCGACCCTTCCAAGCTCATCATGAAGGGCATCATCGCTCGCGGCACCTTCGGCACCGTCCACCGCGGCGTCTACGACGGCCAGGACGTCGCCGGTATCGTACCATCTCTACTTCGCATATACGCGTTACCTAGTTACCTCCCAGTTTCAGTGTCCTTAAGCTGCTTGATGAAACGAAATTACCCCACTGCTTAGTGTTCTTGGTTCTGATCAATTATTACTTCTAGGAGTTCTTAATTAGGAAGCGTATCCGTGTATTTTTCTTCCTTGTGTTACTTCTATCCTTTGGCTTAGGATGCGATGGTGAGTAGAATTGATTGATCCATAGATGGCAATGTCATTTGCCACAGGTGGTCGCTTGGGGTGCTTTTGCGAGTTGCTTTCACTGGTCGTGTGTCACCGGTGCTTTTCCTTGTCAGCAAATTGCTAAAGCCAATGCCTCTGCTTTTCTTGATTCCGTGGTGTATTCCGTGACTTCGGGTAGATAAGCCCCCGCTTTTGGTGCCTAAGCCCCCTCATGTGATTCGAGCCAACCAACAGTTAAAGTTTTAGTAGGCGTGATTCATGTGTTCATCTTATGATGAACACCTGGAAGTTGGAGATTGCAGATTAAAGCTGTTGGTGAGCCAGTTGTTGGGTTTCCAAAAACGCGCAGACTTTTGCTGCTAAAGGGGTATAAACTAGCAGTTTTTCACTGTCTCGCCAGGCATAATCACATATTAACATGACACAGGACAAAGCAGATGCAATGTGTTTGTCTGTCCAGAACTATATCACCTATTGGAGACTGCCATTTCAATATGTTTAGTTCGCCAGGCAATTCAATTCAATGTCTTGAAAAGGGAAAGGATCATTTAGATTCATAAAGTGTGATTGGAATGTTATACTAGATGTGTCAAGCATTTACCAACTTGCTGAAAAAGTTGATTGGCTTGTTTTTCCTTTCCTTACTACTTTGGTGTGTGTGATGAATTCAGCTTCCTCACTCATTTAACATGACACAGGACAAAGCAGCTGCAATGTGTTTGTCTGTCCAGAACTATATCACCTATTGGAGACTGCCATTTCAATATGTTTAGTTCGCCAGGCAATTCAATTCAATGTCTTGAAAAGGGAAAGGATCATTTAGATTCATAAAGTGCGATTGGAATGTTATACTAGATGTGTCAAGCATTTACCAACTTGCTGAAAAAGTTGATTGGCTTGTTTTTCCTTTCCTTACTACTTTGGTGTGTGTGATGAATTCAGCTTCCTCACTCATTTACATGTTAAACCCTAAAGAAGAGTCTTGCTGATTCGGTTTTCCACACCAGACATAAAACTACAACTGATATTGATACACTCCTTAGTGAATTTTTCAACATGCACAGCTAAATACTCTGAAAAAAACAGGGAGAGAGACAGTCATAAAAATTATGTGCCTATGGTCCTGAGCAAGTACTAACCTACTTCTTGGGATTTGGGATGTGTTTCTTCTCATCCACAAGCAGTCACTATTGAAAAGCATACAAGTTCAATAATATAGTAACATGCTGCTTAATAATAACTTAGTCATTTTTTATTTCTTTTAAAGACTTTAGTCATTTTTTATCAACTGTTCAATATGCAAAACTTTAAGTTTACCATTGCAGCTTTCTTTTTTCAACATTAATTGCTAAAATATTATCTTCCAGTGAAATTGCTTGACTGGGGGGAGGATGGTCATAGATCAGAACAAGAAATTACTGCAATAAGAGCAGCGTTTGCACAAGAGGTCTCTGTCTGGTATAAGCTTGATCATCCAAATGTTACTAAGGTAATCTTCGGCTGGGAAAACCCGCTTTTCACCCCTTCAAATTTCATAGCTTAAATCACTTTGCTGATATAATATGCATCAATTCAATTTGTATTTAGCTTTGGTTCCTAAAACTGTGATTACAATGGTGACCGGCTGAAACTGTTGTGCAATACTGTCCGTCACAACTACATGGGCAAAGTTGTTTTTTACATGACATATCTATTGCAATATGCTGAAATATGTGGTTAATCACCCCTTTGGTGTGACACATGTTTCCATGTCCAAATATCTGACAGCATAAGGGCAGCTGGTCATGTTCAGTATTGCTAGCTATATTAACACTCTCAATGTCGTAATTTAATTTTAGGCACAACATGTTTATGAAAGTTTGCATATTTTTTCTTCTGGGTAAAATAATTATAATGTATTTAGTCATGTTATGATGTGACCCCTGAGTCCCTGATAGTGAACGTTACAACCTTGTATTACAAATCAGTGTGCATGTATTACCATGAAAATTGGTCTCAGAGTATGGTAGAAAATCTACCGAGAAATTTGTTGGATTTCGCTTATAAAACTCACTGTGGACTATCAACAATTATTATTATTTTCTCTATTCCCTTGGTGAGTCAGTGTTGATATTTTCTACTTCTCAACTGGATGTCCTAACACTATCTTGAATTTTAATTGACAGTTTATTGGGGCTATAATGGGTGCAAGAGATCTAAATATACAGACCGAACATGGACATCTTGGCATGCCAAGTAATATTTGCTGCGTTGTTGTTGAGTACCTTGCTGGAGGTGCACTGAAAAATTTTCTAATAAAGAACAGGAGAAGGAAGCTAGCCTTTAAAGTTGTGGTCCAAATAGCTCTTGACCTTGCCAGGGGGTAAGCAATTAATTGATTTTTTTGTTGGTATTTGCCAAATTTCTTCTATTCTGACCCTTTAATCTTCGAAGATCTCACTGTGAGCTTTGCATTTCAATAGATTAAGCTATCTTCACTCCCAGAAGATAGTGCATCGTGACGTCAAGACTGAAAACGTTCTTCTTGACAAAACGAGAACTGTGAAAATTGCTGATTTTGGTGTTGCTCGAGTTGAGGCTTCAAATCCTTGTGATATGACGGGTGAAACAGGCACACTTGGTTACATGGCACCTGAGGTATTTGATATTTAAACATCTGGATATGTTATCCTAATCCTTTTTCATGTATCATTTGTTGATAGGTCTTTAGTAGGGAAAATTTGATGCGTCGTAGGTACTGCAATGTTTCTTGTTTGGAGAGTTGAAATTGCTAGATCGCATCCCCTCTAATTGTCTCTCATATTTTTGGTCATGTGTTTTTGTGATTTTTCAACGTTGCGCTTACCCATTTCATCACAGCGTCGCATTGCTTTCTCGTCTGTAAGACACCAGGCTGTTTCTGTTGATCTTAGACTTCTGTTGTTCACCATCCAGTTCTATGCAATACAGTTCGCTCGTCAAGTGAAACTTGAGGCACTAGGACAAATCTTGTGTTGGATTTAATTTTCCCCTTTATTTGAGTTGTGGTGTTCCCTTTTTTTCCTGTCACTCTCTTTGAATTGACTGAGAGAGTGTACTCGTGGTATCCTTGTTGCCTTATATTAGCATCTATGTGCAGGTTCTCAATGGTCATCCTTACAACAGGAAGTGTGATGTTTATAGCTTTGGAATCTGTCTGTGGGAGATATACTGCTGCGACATGCCGTATCCTGATCTGAGCTTCTCAGAAGTCACTTCTGCTGTTGTTCGCCAGGTAAAGACCTGCTTCTATCCTGCTTCTTTCTGCGGTGCTGGTATCTTGTTCCTGGCTAAACCACCGGAATGCTAATACAAATCCTTGATGTACAGAACTTGAGGCCTGAGATACCGCGCTGCTGTCCAAGCTCTTTGGCGATCGCGATGAAGCGCTGCTGGGACGCGAACCCTGACAAGCGGCCTGAGATGGCCGAGGTGGTGTCCATGCTGGAGGCGATCGACACGTCCAAGGGCGGAGGCATGATCCCAAAAGACCAGCCGCAAGGATACTTCTCGTGCTTCCGTCGGTACCGAGGCCCCTGACACTTTGATCTGATTGCGTCAACGCCGATGATTTGATCGATCGCCACATCTCATTGTAATCTAATTGCACCTGCACCCGTTACCCTAAGCATGCAGAACTGGCTAATGGGGATGTAAATGTCTGCTCGGTGACGAATGAGCTGTTCAGCACTTCATCCTTGCATATGCTTTGCTGTGAATTTCAACGCTTGGCCTACCATAAGATCAAGCTTAGAGTTTACTGTGAGCCTGGCTGAGCTGCTCACAGGTTTTACACCCTCATGGTCATGAAGTAGACTCAATGTACTATTGCAGTATATAGATATATTTACAGAATGTGAATAAAGAACATGAACAAGGATGTATAATTGGGAGCACTCGGATTCGACGGCCTGTTTCAAACCTACTCCGGAATAGCAAAATTTGCAAGAATTCAACGGCAGGTGAGGTCCCTTAGTTTAGCTGCATGCATGAAGGACAGTAGGACACGTTTGGTTCGTGTCGAACTTTGCCGCAGCCAAGTTAGCCAAATTTGACTTTTAGTGGCAAAGTTTGCCTCTTACGATCTTACCTCATCCGTCGTAGGCTTATCAAATTTCGCCGCAAGTGTGGCATTACTGTGCCCTATTACTCTTGTGGGAAGGGAAATTTGGCAAAATTTTGGAAGCCAACAAAACACGCCTGACCATGGTTATCAGTACCGGTGTGTACCATTTCAACACTTATATCGATATGAAGTAGCCTTATATATCGTACTGGTCTCGATGCCGGTCAATAATGATCCGATACCAGTCAATACCGGCTCAATACCACTTATGCCGGTGAAAATTGATAATATGATCTATTGAACTATAGTTATATTTGATAGTACTACTATGTATTTAGAGTAATATTATAAATGAACTTTGGTGTACATGTAATTAAACATGTGTATACTTATAAAATATGTACTATTATACTAAACCCGAAACGGTACACCAGTACAGACCGGTACCGGAGTGTACCATTCTAAAAGTCAAACCGGTATGATCTTCGGTACGATATTAACAAGTTTGAGCCTGACAATTGCGGACGATTTGTCTAACACGAATGTTGGATGATCACGAGGAAACATCGATATATTTTGGTTCCCTTGCACACTTTTTATTTACGTTTGGTCTTCTCTCGAACGAAATTACAAATACAACTACATTTTTTACCACGAAAGCAATAGCAGGTGATACATATCACCTACCACACTTCTATACCTCGGTATGTATCTACTGCGATAATTACTTACCAAGCTTGGACATCGCGGTACTGTTGAGCTCTGATACCGCAGTACCTCATCTGCCACAGTGGGTGCAATGCCAGCAACCTGCTGGGGTAGGGTAGCGCAGTAGGCGACATGTGTCGCTTGCCAGTGTTGCCGCGATCAAGAAGGGAGCTAGATTGCAATTTCATTAGGGAGGAGAACAAAAGTGAAAAATAACGTGCAAATGGCATAGATAGGGCAAAGCTTCGATCACGAGGGGTAGTAGGGCTGACTATCGAGCCGGCTTGACTCATGCAAGCTCGCCCAAAAAAGTAGACTGGCTCGGCTCGTTAAGCTAACGAGCTAAAAAAACCAACTCGCCTTGACTTGATAAAAAAAAACTCGAGTTTCTCGTAAGCAACTCACGAGTCGTTTTAAGTTAAGATGAGCTGAGTTAAGCTAAGCCGCATACGCTAGAGTAATTAGTTAAGCTAAGCCACGTTGTGAGCACATGCCACACATTAATACATATATGCAACACGAGGATTGCAGAAAAGGAATTGTGCTAATTATCTAGTATACAAATAAAACATAGATAATTAATCATGAGCTGATTAGCAATCATAACAATTCCAGTTTATTCTAACATGATTACATGACATATATTAATTTAAATATTTAACTAATTAACTGTCTTTTACATAAAAAATCATCAAGTAAATATTTAGTTATCAAATCTTAACAAACAAAAGAGTGGCTCACAAGTTGATTAGACTCAACTCATTTAGGCCTTGTTTAGCAGAGCTCTAGCTCCACCAGATTCGTGGGTCTGGTGGAGCTGGGTATTTTTAGCTCCACCAGATCCGCGGAGTTGAAGCTGTGTGTATATTAAGATTGTTAAGGTGGGTCATCTTGTTTACATTTTTGAATAAAAATATTAACTTAATTCACTTTACTTTAGCATACAAATTTCAGATCTAAGATCAACCTAAAATCTAGGGCTCTGTCAAATAACCCGGCTAACTCAGTACAATCCATTTATTTTGGGAGCCGAACTCCAAACCAATCGAGTTCGAGCAGTTCGCGAGATGCCAGCTTTTCTGCTAGCCCGGAAAGGTCAGGTTCGGAAGGTTGGGCATCTGATCCCACCTCCTCTCGCGCACCTACCCACCCTGTCTGCCCTGTTCTCTAGAAGTAGGGAGAGGCGTGGCAAGGTGTAAGAACCCCTCTTTACAGCTGGAAGGGAAAGGGGTTCCCTGTGCTACTAGTGCAAGTCCCGTGATCAGTAGCTAGCACGCACAGTTACAACATTGTCATCGCGACCATACAACAACTTATACATGCGGAAACTTAGAATAATTATAAAATAGGTCTTAAGTAGACCGATTAACAAGCAGCGGAGAACATATCTATCCAGCAGTGGGCCCATAACCGACCCTCAGGCAATCAACTTGGATGGATCCTAGAAGAAGTCGTTAACGAAGTCCCCGTATTCAGCGGTACAATGAGTAAAGTCGGATCCTTCGAAGTCTTCATCTACTGAAGGACAAAAGTTGCAAGATTGAGTACTTACGTACTCAGCAAGACTTATAGTGTTTGCAAGAATATAATTAGATGCAAGAGACAACAACGGAAAGCTAGCAAGTGCTGAATGCATAAAGCAGATTTTGAAGATAACCAATAATAGTTTGTAACGGAGTTCACAAAGGCGGTTCATTTGATATTTCAAATAACTAACTTGAATGATAACACAACGGTCCACATTCCTCCATGAATGTGAGCACGCCATGGTCCCTTTTCATTTTTCCACAGTTTAATACAAAGATTTCTCATGAATCCATGTCCTACTCGTTCCCTCCTTTTATTGCTATAAAAGAAAATCGGTCTAACTAGTGTTGATGCACCAAGTTTCCCATAACCGCGAGCACGGCTTTTCGAAAAGTTTTGAACTCTGCAAAGTTGTACAGCTTTACCCACAAGACACGACTAATGTCCCTTTTGCCGTATTTACACGCTTCCATCGGCATGTGGCCAAGAGGTCGTGACATAAACCTTTACATTACCTAGCCTAACATTGCACTAGCCCGGTGACGACACCCCTCATTATGGCGGAAAGAGATTTTCATACACTCGGTACTTCTCGCACAGTTCACGCCTGTGGAGCCTCACTCCTCCTCATAATGAGGCATACACCGTTGTATCGGTAGACGTTCATTCCGACACCTCGGTGCGGATGTCCCTTCGAGCGATCCTCAATCGAGCGCTCGTACTACTACTACCTCCCAAAGTGCAAAGTTAGGCTAACTAACTTAATCAGTTTAGGCTATCCCATAATAGCACTTGTGGTTGTACTGATCATCTTGGGTTAAACAACACTACGTTCAGTTCTTAATCTGATACGAGCGAAAACACTCCCCCTACACTACATACAAGTCCAAAACTTGTACCACCGGCTATTGCCATAATTCGCTCGCATCCAACCATAGTTTTGTATTTTATTGTGAAAATACATATACACTTATTTACATTTTTAACCAAATCTCAACAACCTTTAACTTGGATTCACATTTCAATCTATGAAAGAAAGGTTGAGTTGGTTGTCACTTAACCAGTGCTAAAGCATGACTAAGCAGATTCGTAGAGTATCGAGTATACCCACTTTTGTCATTTATAAACGTCTATCCCATACCCTAGGGCTATCAAGTATGACTTGTCAGATTCTACGGAAAGTAGGAATACTTCTACCAAGTCCCCAAAATAGCATTTTTACAGAAATCAATGTGTGCATGCATGATTTGTTTAAAAGACAACATAACTAGGGAAATAACGGAATCAAGGAGGTGCTTGCCTTGCTTAGAGTTCTCAGGAACGGGGTCGGGGTCGACGGGTGTGGATTCTACGACGTCGGTATCTACACAAGATAAAGAACAGCAATAAGAAGCAAGAGAACAAACATCAAACAACTCACCAGGGTCTGGAAATTCGGTGCACAGGTTCGAGTCAAATTCAATTAGGCGATTTAGTTCGAGTTGTTAGGTTAGCAAGGAGGCCAACTCCTTTAGGTCCAAGTAGTTGTTACGTCCAAAATAAAGACAATCCTTCGCATAAGCGAATAATCATCCGAAATAAAAATATTCCAAGGTCATTAGAGGGTCCAGACCTCTGAGACTGTCCAAAGTCCACAAAGGGTTTTATCATTTTATGTGAGAAGAAACATGTCAACTTCTAAATTTTATTAAGTTAAATCAACATTTCAGTTGTTCTCACAAGTGTAGAGAGTTATAGGATATTGGAATTAGTTTTGACATTTTTAGGGTTCCAAAGTAACAATAGTGAAATGGAATTGAAGCAGTTGTACTCGCATTCAAGTTTTAATTTTACAACTGCACAAGGATCCTACTTTAAACCTTTTTGGATATGCTGGGAGCTAATGATTTTAGGGAATGTTAGGAACTTGTTTCACTCAAAAAGTGCTTGAAATGCAAAAGATACAGCTAAATGAATTGGCTCGGTGCAAATAAATGCTAGAAAAAGAAGGAAATATGTTTTCCTACTGGGGAAAACGCATTCGGCCGAGCGCTTCTGTTGGCGTCGAAAAACGTGGCGTCGGGTCGATCGCCGTCAACACACAAGAACGCCGGGTTCGAGGGTTATGAGCATGCCAGCCGATTTGATCCCGCAATCGGCAAGAGACGTATCTTCATATATGACCGCTCAGAAGAACGATCTGAGTCTTGATGATAAGGTAATCCTTGTCGGCTCGGTGACGAAACAACTTGGATCGGGTAACTGGGTCCAATTGACTCTTTCGAATCAATCGGGAAAAGGGGTAAAAGCCTGGCTTCTCCGAAAAAGGCGATGCGCAACAAGATCGGAAGAAACAAGAGCTTGGCAGAGCGTAATGCAGCAAAGATCAACAATCGAAGATGCACAACTTGTATTGATCAAAATGTATTACAGAGGAAAGATTACAATGCTACGAAACTACTCCTAATGCAGGAAAGATAAAGTATTAGTAGATTGGTTGGTTGTTTGTGTTGATGTCCTCCTCTCTGTAGCATGTCGCCTTTTATAGATGGTGTAGTCTTGATCGTGATCATCACAGACTCTTCAATCGTATCGGCCTTGATCTTGTCTTTCCATCTTGACCGCAATCGTATCAAATCCAAGTTCTACCGGCTTCGGTTTCTTCCCGTCTGTGCCTTATACGACCATGATCTTTCCGATATGGCTTCCGTCCCATTACTTGTTCCTAATCCGACTCGCGCCATCTTCCTGGCTCGTGCCACGACCGGACCTGTCTCGGTCGGTCAAATTTAGGTGTCAATATGCCCCCCCATTTTTGGGATATGTGTGAACATGTCCCAAAAATCAGCCATTAGAGCCTGAGCGGGTTATCACTTCCATTATCCCTCCTGACTGTCAATTATCTCTTCAAGACGCCGTGTCATAAATCTTCCTATGTCAAATCACCTCGTATTCCACAAGCATTTGATTGAAAGACACTTCGTTTCTTATGCCATGGCGATTCATCTGCTTATTTTGCTCTATAAGTATTCAGATGAACTGTAATTCACCACATTATCTCGAAGTAATTTTCACAATCTGTGCCATGTCTTTTTCCTCTTCCAACTCTTCTTCTGGTTACTATTCATCATCGGATGATGACTCGGCCAACGCCTCGGCCCTTCATGAAGAATTATCGCCTGAGGTCCGCGCCAAAGAAGAGGTTGCCGACGACGAAGCCATCGCCCGTGCCCTTCAGGAAGAGCTCGACGCCGAAGCTGTCGAAGATCCTGCAGCGGCCGCCCCTCTTCCCGCAGGTGGCCGGGTACTGATGCCGCCACAGACGCCAGCCTCGCGGAGGTCGCCCGAGGCCGTTGTTTCCCACCAATCGATAATGTACCGGCGCTTCCACCAGCACCCCATTCCGATGCTACCCTCCATGAGTCATCAGACTCAAGCAGCAGTTCCAGCGCAGGTGATGTTCCTGGCGGGAAGCGTCGTCGACTCCATTAGGCATAGGGATTTTTTCATTTCTTATGTAGGGATGGCACCTCCCCCCTTCTTTTCTTCTCCTTAAGGTGACCACAATCCCTGGGTACTTTGCTTAGGTATTGTAGTACTTCTTCTCTTTCCAGTCCCTGCTCGTTTGTTGAGATCTTTGTTCTCTCAAATGTTCTGTTTTCTCTATTTTAGCCAATGCCATAGGCTTTTTCATGTATGTCATTTTAGCCGACTGATATAACTGTTGTTTGCTTTACTAGCCGATCATGTAAACGGTCTCTAATGAAATGTGTTCATATTTTTGTACATTTACTCTCCATCGGCTTTATTATATATCTGCCGTTTTGTTTTCCTTGTCAGCCTGTGATGCCTTAGTGTGGGACGTACTGTAATGTATAATCTTCGTAGCATATCCAGCTTCATAGTGTATCGGCCAAGCATACTTATTCATCGGCCGATAGGATTTCAGATGATACGGCTGGGTTGTTTCTTTCATCATACGCTACTTAGCAGACGTGCTGCGTTTTTCTCTGTCCTTATTAACTGCCCTGCAGCCTTTATGCCACGTACTGCCACTCCTTGTGTAGTGGGGCGTGACTTGGGGCATGATTCTCGGCGCTGTTTTTGAACGGAACGTACTCTTTCCTTACTTTTCCTGCTCCTTATGTATTGTCGTCTTCTTCCTTTCAGCATATCGCCTCTTTAGCCGACCCATTTGAGCAGTAAAATTCCCCTATTTTGGCTCGACTTCTCCCTATTGCTTTCTTGGCGATTCGCCTTGTAGCTTTCTTCTTCTTCTTGCGTTCAATCGCTAGCCTCTTGCTTTTCATTTGACTCATCCCTTTACCAATGGCCGACTATCAATCCATGATCTTGATTCTAGTTCCTGATTCGGCCAGCCATTTTCTTCGAGGACCAGAGGGGGACAAGGACCCGATGGATTACATTAATAAGGAGGTCATGCAGATCCCTCTGAACGCCATCGGCCACAAACTCTCGGGGTGGATGAACAACTTCCGAGCTTGGCCTACCGGCTTCGGTTTCTTCCCTTCTGTGCCTTATACGACCATGCTCTTTCCGATATGGCTTCCGTCCCATTACTTGTTGCTAATTCGACTCGCACCGTCTTCCTGGCTCGTGCCACGACCGGACCTATCTTGGTCGGTCAAATTTAGGTGTCAACAGCTTCCAACCGAACGGAAAGGGGGCCCGACAAGCCGGGGCCACACGGCAGTGGGCTGGAACAGGGGGTGGCACGCGATGCTCACTGGCGACGGGAACTAGGACGACCGGCTCGAGCGGGAGTGCGGGGAGCACGAGGAGACCGGAGGGAGTAGAGGGAGACCGGTTGGTGGCGGCGAGGGGGCTCCAACGAAGGGTGGCGCTGGGTTTGGGAGAGTGAGGGGAAGGCTCCGGCCGGGTTAATTGGAGAAGTGGCGCTCGGGCGGTGGACTTTGCCCGAAGTCGGCCATGGTGGGGGAACGGCCGGAACCGAGCAAGAAGAAAGGGAAGCAGAGGGCTAGAGAGGGGCAGCGAGAGGGAGAGGGTCGGCGACACAATTTATAGACGCGCAGGGCTTAACGACCGAATGGAGGTAGGTGAGGAGGAGTAATGGCGGGTGTTCGGCCGGTGCATCCCGCGCGCTGTGCGATGATGGGATGGCGGTGTGTCCCGTGCGAGACCGCGCGGAGATGAAATAGGAGGGGCCGGGCTGGCAGAGGCGCGAGCGGCCGTGGGTGCGTGGACAGACGAGACGGCTCGGCGGCTTCGCTGCCGCGGGTGTGCTGCGGCGCCGCCGAGGTCGAGCCGGGCCAGGCCTAAGGCCGGCGCGGCGCGTGGCAGTGTTGCAGCGAGGGAACGGTGCACACGGTCTCGGTCGGGCGCGGCGCATGCGGTCAGCATGGTGCAGCGCCGCCGCGGTTGGGGACGCCGAGGTCGGCTCGGCCTAGAGCGCACTGTGAGCAAAGGAAAAGAAAGGGCCAAACGGCCAGAAGGGGGGAAATGGGAACTGCCCAGTGGGTCCCAAACGTGGGTCCACTGGCAGGGAGATGGAGAGAGAGGGGTTTGGGTAGAAGAGGGAAAAATGATTCTGCCGCAGAGGAAAGCCACCGTGACACAAAACTGGGCGGCTCGACGTTTAGTCAAGTGGGGTTCTTGGGCGAAACCAAAAGGCAAGAGTACACCGGTCACGGTTGAGTTTCGTTCAAGTCTTAGCGACATTTAAGCTCGGTTATAAACATTGGATCGGCTAAAATTTTGCAACACTGCTTGAAGTTCTGATTACGAGAATATGGTTGTTACACGAGGAGAGGAGAGCAGAGCAGAAGAGGAAAGCTGCCGCCGCCGCCTATTCCTTCGCCTAGGGCTGGAAAAAAAGCTCGTTGAGCTGGCTCGGTGGCTCGTTTCAAAATTGCTCTGATTACATTCATTTTTCTTTTAAAATAAAAATTAGTTGATTTGGAACCAGAGTCAATTTCGGTTCGGCTCGTTAGGCTCGGCTCGTTAAGGTCGGTTCTAAGTTGGGTCTCAAACAATACAGGGGACTATAATAAATAAGAATAAATCGGAAAAAATCGTATTTGATACAACAGTAACCGCGAATTTACGAAACGGTACAACATTCTGCCGTATTTACAAAAAAATCGGTCATCTATGGGAACCCACAAACCGGTGATGCATCAATGGGAACCCACAAACCGGCCAAGGAATGGACGGTGGATGGGCTACCGGCCAAGGAAATGAACGGTGGATGGGGTACCGGCCAAGGAATGGATGGTGGATGGGGTACCGGCCAAGAGCTTCACTGGTGAACGGGCTACCGGCCAAGGGCTCGGTCGACGAGGTGGCCGGCTTTGCCTTCGCATTCGGCCGAGGGAGCTGCTTTAGCTCGATTTGACATTTTCTTTCGGCGTGGCTGCATGCTTCCGTGATTATAGAGATTGAAGATGCTGCCTCCTGCTTTTCCTTAGCCATTGTTCGGAGCACATGCATTTGCCAGCCGGTTATGGCTATAAGAAAGGAAGGAGGGAGCAAGGAGAGAACGCATAAACGCAGAGAGTCATCCAGTGTGAAGTTCGACCGAGCGAGCAAGTGAGTGAAGTTCCAGCGTGAGTGAAGTTCCAGCGTGAAGTTCGACCGAGCGAGCGAGTGTAGTTCCATTGTAGCTACTCCAACTACGCTCTGGGACGCGGCTATTTGAGCAGCATACGCGATTAGTGTATTCATAGCTTAACTATCATGTGGTTATGTTATCGCTTTACCTGTGAAAGTGAAGTAGTGTATTCATAGCTTAACTAATAATTGGTTTATGTTTTGTTTCTGCAGAGGAAATCACGGTACTGAGACCACCGAAGTCAGAGAAATAAAGGTGCACATTAGTCAAGTTTACTGCTTTGCATAATTAATGCTGTACTTTAAAATTTTTGCAGTAGCTTATGACATGATATATTAAGCCTAGTTATTCAAAGGCAAGTAATCAGGCATGGTCAGAGAAATAATAATGGTAAATGAGTAGAAGATGAAATTACATTATATTGAGTAGATTATTCGAATGACTGTGAAATTTGTTTGCGTTTAGTACATAATTCGAATAACTCGGAGTACATAAAATGACTGTAATAGTAGGTGGATTCGCTGCAGAAATGATAATTTAACTGCAGAAATGACAAAATTTCTCGGTTTCATTTGTCGGTTTGTGTTCTTGGACCATAATTAAAATGGTGATAAACTGTTGCGGTAATTTTGTTCACCAATGATTAAAAATCATTGGAATAAATTTGTAATGATCGAAAGGTTTAATATTTGTGCATTTTTTAATTTTCAATTTGGTTAGAAGTGAGGCTATGTTCCATTTCTCGATTTCTGTTCTTTAACCCGAAGAATTTATGAATTAATCCTAAGACCTAAATATTCTAAGTCTGTAAGAATATTTGAATGGAATAAAAAGTGAAATTAACTCTTATCGCATAAAATAACAACCTTGTTTTGGGACTATGAGTGTTTCTGGAGGTCAGGACCCTCTGGCAAGCTTGCACTGGAACGTTGAACTATCTCGAGGCTTGGACCCTCCGATGACCATAGGACTATTTTAATTTCGACGATTATTCGCTTGAGCGAAGAACTGTATTTATTTCGCATTTAAGGACCTGCTTTTATTTCTGACGATTATTTGCTTCGAGCGAAGGGTCGCTTTGTATGTTTGGACGTAATCACCACTTGGACCCGAAAGGAGTTAACCTCCTTTCTGAACATAATACATCGAACCAACGTAGCTGCTTAATATGACTTAAAAATTGGTGCACCGAACTTCTGGACCTTGGTAAGTTATTTTGCCTTAATACTTATTTTGCTTCTCACCAAGTTTTTGCTTTGTGTAGATACCGATGTTGTAGAGACCGCACTCGTTGACCTCGACTCCATTGCGTAAAACTCCGAGCAAGGTAAGCACCTCCTTCGATCATGTTGTTCCCATTATTTTAGGTCGTGTGAGACTTGTAGAACCTGGCCAGACAATTTTAATGGGTTAATAATGCGAGCGCAAATTGATCAATCAATTTAATAAAGCGCGATAGCGAAGGACCGCTTTTTTGGACGTAATCACCACTTGGACTCGAAAGGAGTTGACCTCCTTTCACAACTTAACAACTCGAGCACCCGTAGCTGCTTAATCTGATCTAAATATCGCATTATTTTTGGACGTAATCACCACTTGGACCCGAAAGGAGTTGACCCCCTTTCTGAACACAATAACTCGAACGAACGTAGCTGCTTAATCCGACTAAAAAATTGGTGCGCCGAACTTCGACCTTGGTAAGTTATTCGCAGAAGCGAAGGACTGTTTTTATTTTTGGACGTAATCACTACTTGGACCCGAAAGGAGTTGACCTCCTTTCTCAACTTAATAAGTCGAACCAAATGTAGTTGCTTAATCTGACTTAAAAATTGGTGCGCCGAACCGTTGAACCTTGGTAAGTTATTTTGCCTTATTACATCCTTCGCTTCTTACTGATGTTTTTTGCTTTGTGTAGATACCGCTGTTGTAGACACCGCAGCCGTTGACCTCGACTCCGTTCCAGAACAGTCCGAGCAAGGTAAGCACCTCCTTCGATCATGTTGTTCCCATTATTTTACTTAGATTATGTAGGCTGTGTCAGACTTGGAGAATCGGTCAGGATAATTAAAATGGGCTAAAATATTGATCGTAGGTGGTGAATCAATTTAATAAAGCGCGACTATATAAAATCGAGTGAAACCTTTAAAATGTGAAGGAAAAATTTGTAAATCCTATAATAATATGATTAAGCGATGTGGGAAAAGGAATATGAATTTGTAGATAATTGTAGTAGTTTGTAATTTATTAGTTGTTAAACGTAAGAAATAATTAATGTGCTATAACCTGATTATTTAACCATTAAAAATTATGAAGCCACTTTTGTTATTCTCAGTAGGAAGTAAATAACATGTATTCGTAAAAAAAACTTACGGTGTACCAATTAGCATTTGTTCGGTAGGTCATATCGGGAGCCATGACAAAGTTAAAGTATACCGTAATGCCGTAATATGTTGCCGCAATACCCTTAAGTTTTATTGTCAACGTTAACTTTTAAGCCTTTTCGGCAGCCCGTAAAATATCACGTTTAAATGTAATTTTTGGCACGAATACTGCAGATGTGCTCTTTGATATATGGAGTACCCTATTCTGGGAATATATTTTATTGACACCTTTCTTTGGTACAAAAATATGCTGCCGCAATACCCCTAAGTTTAATTGTCAACGTTAACTTTTAAGCCTTTTCGGCAGTACGTAAAATATCACGTTTAAATGTAATTTTTGGCACGAATACTGCAGATGTGCTCTTTGATATATGGAGTACCCTATTCTAGGAAAATATTTTATTGACACCTTTCTTTGGTACAAAAATATGCTGCCGCAATACCCCTAAGTTTTATTGTCAACGTTAACTTTTAAGCCTTTTCGGCAGCCCGTAAAATATCACGTTTAAATGTAATTTTTGGCACGAATACTGCAGATGTGCTCTTTGATATATGGAGTACCCTATTCTGGGAATATATTTTATTGACACCTTTCTTTGGTACAAAAATATGCTGCCGCAATACCCCTAAGTTTTATTGTCAACGTTAACTTTTAAGCCTTTTCGGCAGCCCGTAAAATATCACGTTTAAATGTAATTTTTGGCACGAATACTGCAGATGTGCTCTTTGATATATGGAGTACCCTATTCTGGGAATATATTTTATTGACACCTTTCTTTGGTACAAAAATATGCTGCCGCAATACCCCTAAGTTTAATTGTCAACGTTAACTTTTAAGCCTTTTCGGCAGTACGTAAAATATCACGTTTAAATGTAATTTTTGGCACGAATACTGCAGATTTGCTCTTTGATATATGGAGTACCATATTCTGTGAAAATATTTTATTTACACCTTTCTTTGGTACAAAAATATGCTGCCGCAATACCCTTAAGTTTTATTGTCAACGTTAACTTTTAAGCCTTTTCGGCAGCCCGTAAAATATCACGTTTAAATGTAATTTTTGGCACGAATACTGCAGATGTGCTCTTTGATATATGGAGTACCCTATTCTGGGAATATATTTTATTGACACCTTTCTTTGGTACAAAAATATGCTGCCGCAATACCCCTAAGTTTAATTGTCAACGTTAACTTTTAAGCCTTTTCGGTAGTACGTAAAATATCACGTTTAAATGTAATTTTTGGCACGAATACTGCAGATTTGCTCTTTGATATATGGAGTACCATATTCTGCGAAAATATTTTATTTACACCTTTCTTTGGTACAAAAATATGCTGCCGCAATACCCCTAAGTTTTATTGTCAACGTTAACTTTTAAGCCTTTTCGGCAGCCCGTAAAATATCACGTTTAAATGTAATTTTTGGCACGAATACTGCAGATGTGCTCTTTGATATATGGAGTACCCTATTCTGGGAATATATTTTATTTACACCTTTCTTTGCTACAAAAATATGCTGCCGCAATACCCCTAAGTTTAATTGTCAACGTTAACTTTTAAGCCTTTTCGGCAGCCCGTAAAATATCACGTTAAAATGTAATTTCTGGCACGAATACTGCAGATTTGCTCTACGATATATGGAGTACCATATTCTGGGAAAATATTTTATTTACACCTTTCTTTGCTACAAAAATATGCTGCCGCAATAACCCTAAGTTTTATTGTCAACGTTATTCCTGGTAGGCAGTGAAGAACATGAATTCGTAAAAATACTTAGGGTGTACCAATTAGCTTTGATATGATACCTTATATCGGGAGCCATGATGCAGTTAAAGTAGACCGTAATGCCGTAATTGATGAGAAAAAAAGAACAAGATAAAGAAAAGAATAGCAAAGGAAAGAGAAAAACAAGAAAAACATCCCATTTGAAAGAGTGTTGGGAAGTAACAATCTCAGGCTGTGCGAGACCTGTAGAATCGGTCAGGATAATTAAAATGGGTTAAAAATAATCATGGCAGCCGGTCGATGAAGTAAACAAAGCGCGATCATATCAAACCGAGCAAAGCCTTAAAAATGTGAAGGTAAAATTTATAAATCCTAGAATAATATGATAAGCGAGTTGGGAAAAGGGATTTGAATTTGTAGATAATTTGAGTAGTTCGTAATTAATTCGGTGTTACGCGTAAGACGTAATCAATCTGTTATAACGTGATTAGTTCACCATTGAAAATTATGAAGCCACTTTTGTTATTCCTAGTAGGCAGTAATAGATAATTTGTGCAATTTTTAAATTTCCATTTGGTTAGAAGTGAGGCTATGTTCCATTTCTCGATTTATGTTCTTTAACCTGAAGAATTTATGAATTAATCCTAACACCTAAATATTGTAATTCTGTAAGAATATTTGAATGGAATAAAAAGTGAAATTAACTCTTATCGCATAAAATAACAACCTTGTTTTGGGACTATGAGTCTTTCCGGAGGTCAGGACCCTCTGGCAAGCTTGCACTGGAACGTTGAACTATCTCGGAGGGCTGGACCCTCTGATGACCATAGGACTGTTTTAATTTCGGACAATTATTCGCTTGAGCGAAGAACTGTATTTATTTCGTACGAAGGACTGTTTTTATTTCGGACGATTATTCGCTTCGAGCGAAGGACTGTTTTTTTTTGGACGTAATCACCACTTGGACCCGAAAGGAGTTAACCTCCTTTCTGAACATAATAACTCGAACCAACGTAGCTGCTTAATATGACTTAAAAATTGGTGCGCCGAACTTCTGGACCTTGGTAAGTTATTTTGCATTATTACTTCTTTTACTTCTTTCTCCTGTTTTTGCTTCGTGTAGATAATCGGTTGTAGAGAACGCACTCGTCGACCTCGACTCCGTTGTAGAAAACTCCGAGCAAGGTAATCACATCTTTCGATCATGTTGTTCCCATTATTTTACTTAGATCCAGTTGTTCTGAAGAAATGTATGTATGCATGCGTTAATTTTCGTAAAGTTTGTAGATATATTCCCCGCATTCCATTAAAATTTGACATGACATCGTTGGTAGATTCAAGATTGGGTTAGACATGTACAAATGTTCCATTTCTCTGTTTATGTTCATGTACCCGAAGAATTTAGGAATTAATCGTAACACCTCGAAACCTGTACATACGTAATAATATTCAAATGGAATAAAAAGTAAAATTACTGATATAAAATTGAGTAAAGCCTTAAAAATCCAAAAGTAAAATTTATAAATACTAAAATAATACTATAATGTAGTTGATCAAATAAATTTGAATTTATAGTTAATTTTTAGTAATTTCTAATTTAGTTGTTCTTCAACATAGGAAGCAATAAATTCGATATAACCTGTTTATTTCATGCTGAAAAATTATGATACAGTATTGAAAATTAGATATGGGTTAAAAATGTGGAGTGCAGCCGATCGATCAATTCAATCAATTTAGGCAATTTCAGGATGTAATAACCTAGTAGGTAGTGAAGAACACGAGTTCGTAAAAAAACTTATGGTGTACCAATTACCTTTTATACGGTAGCTCATGTTGGGAGCCATGACGCAGTTAAAGTATACCGTAATGCCGTAATTCATGAGAAAGAACAAGAGGAAGAAAAAAAGAGAAAAGAAAAGAGAAAAACAAGAAAAGCATTCCATTTGAAAGAGTATTGGGAAGTACCGATCTTAGGTCAGGCGAGACTTGTAGAATCGGTCAGATAATTAAAATGGGTTAAGAATAATCATCGCAATTACGATCATATAAAAATGTCAAGGTAAAATTTATAAATCCTAAGAATAATCAATCTGAATTTGAATTTGTACATATTCTTTGTAGTTTGTAATTAATTAGGTCTTAAGCGTCGTAAATAATCAATCTGCATAACATGATTATTTCACCATTCAAATTATGACGCCACCTTTGTTATTCCTAGTCGGGCAAGAAAGAACATGAATTCGTAAAAGAACTTAGGTGCACCAATTAGCTTAAAAATGTGAAGGTAAAATTTATAAATCCTAGAATAATATGATAAGCGAGTTGGGAAAAGGGATTTGAATTTGTAGATAATTTGAGTAGTTCGTAATTAATTAGGTGTTACGCCGTGAAGACATAATCAATCTGTATAACGTTAACGCGATTAGTTCACCAATGAAAATTATGAATCCACTTTACTTATTCCTAATAGTAAGTAAAGAGCATGAATTCGTAAAAAACTTAGGGTGCACCAATTAGCATTTATACTGTGAGCTCATATCGGGAACCATGACGCACTTAAAGTACACCGTGAATGCCGTAATTCATGAGAAAGAACAAGAGGAAAGAAAGAAGAGAAAATAATAGAGAAAAACAATAAAAACATCTTATTTGAAAGAGTATCGGGAAGTAACAATGTTAGGCTGTGAGAGACATGTAGAATCTATGAATCAAAAGTGCGGTAAATTTGGTGCAAATTTGATTAAAATTGCTTGGATAAAAATTGTAATGACTAAAAGGTTTAATATTTGTGCAAATGTGATGGACACATTTTTGAATATATATCATGGAGAACGGCCCTCTGCTTTTGCACGGTAGAGTGGTGACCATGGACAATCGCATGCACGTAGACAAAGACAATAGCCATCCCGAGTGGATTGGGCCACTAAAATCACATGTTGTTGCCGTTTCACGTGTGAACCGTGATACGCACAGGGTTCGTCTAGAAGGGGTTCGCCCACGATACGCTCCAAACAGCCCTATGGTTGTGTACACACTCTTCCAAATTGAGAAATAATAGTTCGTGGATTTGTATGCCCGCAAAGCGAACGAAGAGAATTTCGAAAGTTAGGAGTGTATGTAGAGGTATTTGCACGACACCAATCTGAGGAGTTCGGTCTACTTCAAGCAAGAGACCATGATTTGTCACATGGGCCACAGGATCCACCACAGATCCACCAACTCAGAGGGTGGACCTCGGGCATGGCGAAGAACAAGTTGATGCGCGGAGGTTGGTGAAGGTGGCGTTAGCGGGGATGTAGGAGCGCGGACGATGGCGAAGAACAAGTTGATGCGCGGAGGTTGGTGAAGGTGGCGGTAGCGGGATGAAGGAGCGCGACGATGATGACCCAAAGACTCGCTATACAATACTTTCGAGCCATTGGTCCGCTGGATTGTACCCTTGTGGATTACAAGAACACGTCAGGGCGCACACCCATAATGACATTCGAGTTGAGCAACGTTTCCATAACAAGCGTGAGGCAATTCACTTCCTAAGCACGTGACGCCGCCATGACAAGACGGAGCACACTCAGAATCGGGTCGGATCGCACCGTACGAGGTTAAGTGCAAAAAGTACCCCCATTGTCCCTTCTTTGTACGAGTTCAAGAACCAAAGCACCAGGATTACTTTAAGGTTCGTGGTATATATTCCTCATACATGCACCGAGGAATCCATAAGGAACATGAGCGATTTAATGAACGCGAAGCACGTAGCGCAGAACATAGTGAACATCGTTGGAACCAACATCGCGATGACCCCGTGTAATTATGGAGGAGATGCAAACAAAACACGGGATGGTGATCACGTATAGCACTGACTGGCGAGCAAAACAGAAGGCATTGAAGATGCTTTTGGGGGCTTTGAGGAGTCCTTCAACTTTGCTCCTAGATTATTACGTAAGATAGCCATGACAAACCCAGGCACTCGCCGCCTTTGGGGATGAGCATGTAAGGATGGAGGACGGGTCTTTGAGCCCTGACGAGCGGTACCTCGTCAGGCTATTCTCGTCGCTTGGACAATGCATCGAAGCTTTTAGGTATCGCAGACCAGCTTATTTGGCGCCGACGGTACATTCCTCGAGTGGGAAGTTCCGTGGGACGCCGCTAATCGCACTCGCCGGCCGATGCAAATAACCGTATCATCCCATTGGCGTCGCTCGTGGAGAGTGAGAACAACGATAGTTGGTCGTGGTTCTTGGCACCGCTTAAGAGCCGGGTCGTGGGTACGAGGGAGCGCGCTTATGCGTTGTGTCCGACCGCAACAAAGCGCCTTCTCCACGCGCTGGATGTCATGCACGACAAAGACAAGCTCCTCGGTGAATCGCCTCGATGTGGAGAGGAGATGGTGCATGCGACACCTAGGTGCGAACTTGTATTCAAGCTACAAGAACAAGGCGATGGTGAAGAGGTTCAAAGCCATGTGCCTTCAAACCAACCTCACAAGTTCAACACGATATGGACGCAAATTGAACGACACCACACGGAAGATGATGGAAGACGCCCAATCACAGAACAACAACTACGCTCTCAAGTGGTGGCAGGCCAGACTTTGGTTAGTCGCGACGCGCCCACCTTCACCAAAGGATTGCGGGAAGCCACCGAGCGGTGGGCGCTACTCCACGACCTAACGGAGCGAGGTACGACAAACCAAGAGTTCATGGTAATTACCGCGGTGTTTACGTGAATTCTCGCTGAAGCTAACATAAACCATTTTAGGTACAACGTCATGACCACGAATATAGCGGAGGCTTTCAACAACGTCATCAAGGGTGTTCGCGCCTTCCGCTGTGTTCAATCGCTGAGCTCACCTTTACCGGCGCCGATTACTTCCGTGATCGCTGAACGCGCCGAGGCGTATGTCACTACGTGACGCACCAAGAGTGGAGAAGATCCTCCAATCGAGAAGACAAAAGGCACACTTCCACCGCACTAGGATTTATGACTCAGGCACGAATAAATTCGAGGTGATGTGCAAGCGCAAATACCAACTGGTATCTCGCGGGGACACCGTGCAAAGTGCCAATTGGGGCGGAGGAGGCTACCGCACGCGGCAACAAGCCGAAGCCGCATCACATCCTGTGCTCCCATGTGTTGGCCGCATGTCGCGACATGGGTGGGAACGATGCATCACGCTTCATCTCACCATACTACACCGTGCATGCTTTGAAGAGCACTTGGCGCCCAAAGATGAGTTCGCTCACGCTTGGAGCGAACTACAAGCTCTTCGAGGGCCCCACCTGAAACCGCACTCGTGAGTAGACGCAGAGCCGTGAAGGCCAAGGAGCACCGTAATGCAAGGTGACATGGATGCGCCGATGCGGTAGATGGATTGCGAAAGTGCTCATTATGCAAACAACCTGGACACGACCGCAGAGGTGCCCCAATCCACGCAGACTTAATTAGCAAAGGCATAATTTGACATTGTGTACTAAGTAGTGCGTGCGTATTATGTACTCGAGAATGTGTACTTTCTAATTGTGTACTTTGTAGTGCGTCCCTTCCTTCATATTTGGTACGTAGCGCTATGCACTAGGCGTGTATTCCTATTACCGCGTTGACATTGCAGGCTATGGCGGGCATTGCACTTCCAGAGCTACTCTGAGTTGGTTGATGCGAAACACCGTGCGAGGGCGATTTGTTCAGACATGAGGTGCGACACAATTGTATGTTACATGTGGTGCAATATTTGCGATGCCTCTAACCTTAATTGCGTGCACATTTCAGTTGCCCGCCTGTCTCGCCGGCCGTTGCACAAAATACCGGGTTGGACGGCCGGTTCCATATTCCACTCGCCCGTGCAGGTCTACTACCCTTCGCGCTTCTCATGGACGGAGCTACGATGGTAGGGGGCATGACCACGCCGATGCCAGGCCTCGATCGGGCACTTCTGACTGGGTTGATCGATCGGTGGCGGCCGGCGACGCACACAGTTCACTGTCCATTCGGTGAGATGACTATCACTCTAAGAGACGTAGCCATGCTCACCGGCCTCCCATTAGGGGCCAACCTGTGGTGCTATCCCGCCGTAAGAGGCCTGTGGCAGCAGACGTGACGGCCGTGCACATGGAGTTTATTTGTTAAGTAATGTCTAAAATGATAACGATACGATGTACCTCATTAATCCGAGTACCTGCAGGTTTGGGGTGCCGTACACAAGTAAGGATACCGAGTGTCAACGAGCTGGCTACACGCATTACAAGAGTACCAACCATGCCCTACAGGATGCGCATTTAAGCTACCATAGAACGACATTACGAAGTTTATCTCAGATTGCTTGCTTGGTGGTTTGATGTTCACGACCACGAACAGTGACACCATCTCCCCGCATATAGTTTGGATAGCTCGTGAGTTGGCCGCAAATCTAGAGGATATGACGACATACAGCTGGGCATCCGCGGTCCTAGCTGACACGTCCCGTGGGTTGTGCGAAGCTACGCGCATTTACATACTGCTAGGGGCACAATTACTGGGTGCGTGCAATTGCTCCAGATGTGGAGTTGGGAGTACCTTCCGATATCTAGGCCTACAATCGGTAGAAGGTACTACCCCATCGAGGTGGGCCATGACATGCCAGAGCCCTCTCGCCCCACTATGGGTTATCGTTGGATGCACGCACGGCTAAGATGGTCGCCGCTTGATGACCAGGCGAGCTACAAAGCGGGTGGTAGCAGATATGGACCTACTAACCGACAATGTGACTTGGGATCCATGGACGCCGCAACGAGCCGATTTAAATTGCCACCCAAGGGCTCATATCTGGTTGCTGCCTGGTGGACATGTCATTTTGGATGACGACATGCTTCGCCGTGTACATGAACGCCGTGGAGGTCTATTCGCCGAACGCGCCCAACGACATACCCGTGGCGGCAGATAATCCCTGCCCACCACCGCGGATGCCGGGAGGTCGACGGTACGTATTTCATGTGTGTCATTATTGTCATCTTCACAAACATTTGCCTTTACAATGCATTGACCATTACAGAGAAGCGCTATGGGTAGTGCGGGAGCAATGATTGGACCGCAGTCCACTGTACTCACATCACGCGATGGGTCGAGTCAAGATTGCAGAGGTGGTCGATCCCATTGGGCCGCACGACCCGATGAGTACGATACCTACCTTGCATGGTACCGCGCCGCACGCTGCGCACGCTGCTTAGCCAGGAGATCGAACCACGCCGCCATGGCGCATCTAAGAAAAGTCGCGACATGCGCAGACTCTGGTGCACCTATCGTAGTAGTAATATTTATCATAACTTTCATATTCAAATTCCTAATAACTACATACTGCAACGCAGACTCGGGAGGCATCGCAAATAATTGCCCATGGCGATGAACTGGCGTCCCACCCTCCGGGGTCCTCTGGCTCGACGTCGGCAGCCAATCAAATGAGACGTTACTTCGTGTCTCAGGGGGCCAGATTACTCTCGGCGATGCGTGGGCTTGGAGGCTCTTCACGACAGCCACGCAACTACGACTCTCCTCGCATGGATCCAACTCATACCTCACACGCTAGGCGGTCCGTCGACATCCGTCCCTCAAGTGGCGACCGAGAGGACGCCCCAGCACGTGCGTCCACATCCCATGTGGGAAGCCAGTCAGCGCGCCATCATCCTAGCCCCCGTGTTGAAGTCCCAATTAATCGTTGGGAACAAGGGGAGCAGGAGCAGATTGTTACGTCTGGCCAAGGTAACTGCGGGTCACCATGGGACGACATACTCGCACGCCGCCCCACCGCCCGCGCCGGAAGTGCCATATTTCTCGCCTCCCACGCGACGGACTACAACCAACCACAACAAAGGAGCGAGCCTGGTGCTTTCGACCTCGAGTTGATGTTAGGACATACTACCTTTATCGCTCTACTAGGGGGCAATGGCATCTCGCAATGGCAACCGGTTGCAAACATACCGCATGCGGGTCCACTACAAACGACCAATCCAGATGCATGGTACAACTATTCCCACCAGACTCGCGACAATATACCTTTGCGTCGGGTGCACCTCCCTCGATTTAAGATGTCGAGGACCGCCCAGTCCGAGTAGGCAGGGCCATCACAGTCGCAGGATCGAGGAACACAGTCCTCACTTGCGCATGTACACCGAGGAATTCATGAGAAGGCAAGCCGACGCCGCCGCGAGGGCCGCCAATAATGTAAAATAACTTCATGTAGGGCCTCCGCCTCATGTATTTACTAATTGTATGCATTACTAAAGATGCGTGCAAATTGGACAAAGTGTGTCCATTTCCGTATTGCATGATGTTGGTGGCTACAACCTTCAAGACACTTCGAATTAATTTCTCTTGCTGGAATAATTGCTCTAACATGACCTCGTGAAAGTTAATACCGTGAGGACGTGACCTAGTTAGAACGGCAAAGCCTTAACGATTCAATTTTTCGTAAGACATATTTACGCACTTATAAGCTTCTTCACTTCTACGTGATTCTCGTCGTAGTATCTTGTTCTTCCGTCGTATTATATCTAAAATGTTTTAATCGACCTTGTCTTGCTTCAAAATTTTGTAGATGCCTGTCTTCACCTCGCTTGCCATGACGGAGGGAGGATTTTGTGAGGAGCTATCTTTGATGCTCCAGAGCTGAGCTACACTCGCCGCCCGGAGTACCGCTCGTTTCGTGCCCGCTTTAGCCGTAACTTTTGGACAGTGAGATTGCTCATCTTCGCCAAGGGTCCTCGGTGGAATGACCGCAACCGGTACTTCACAATGGAGCGGCTAAAGCTCGATGATGCTCTGCAGATGCGGCCAGCAGGCTCTCCTTCACTTCGGCGAGCTACCGCTACTGGGCTTGGAGGACACTGCACGGCTCTTTCCCTCCCATGAGGTGGGGAGGAGTCACAACCGGTTCCGAGCTTACGCTGAGTCGACCCCACCATTGTGCACATGGGTGGGCTCATCCGGCGCAGGACAAGGCGTATGTCCACATTTCTTGTGAGCTTCAGGACACTTACGAGGATCTTGTCGCGGCGAGGCCGAGATCGTTCACCAAGGACTTGCAGCGTGGAGCCGCTCCATCTCCAAATGGCGTGTGCAGGAGGCGCAATGGACAGCACCACCATCGCCGCCCCACCAGAGGACCTTCCACGTAGAGGCTCGACCCCGCACGCCGCGAGGGTCAAGCGTCGCCGAGGTCCGCCGCCAGAGTAATCGCACGGAAGTCCGTGCGACGTGTTGAGCGATCAAAGGCGTTCCAAAGACTTCTTGGCGGCCTGGGGAGCCAGACCTTCACAGCTGCAGTGCAGCCGCGATAGTAGCGAGGAGTACTTAGTCCGGCCGGTAGCACCCTTCTTTTGTTCACGCTGCAACGATCAATAATTGTGTGTGACGGACTATGTAGTGCTTTTATGCATTTGTGGTACAACCATCTTAATAAAATAAGTATTCTGTTTGAACTAGAGTTTCTCCCGCTCATAAAGCTGTCCATATTGGCAATTCAGATGTAATTACCGAATTCTTTGTAAGACAATATGTATCTTTCCAAATGTATTCGGATATAAATAGGGGATTGCAAAATAAAGTTCAAGCTATTTGTTGGGTCCGACGGAGCGGCGTGCTCATCGATATATGGACTACCATATCCGTAAGAAATATCTCATGGACACCTTTCGTTGCATCTAATATCTCGCATAACCCTCTTCGCATATAAATTCTGAACGCCCAATAAGCCTAAGTATTATATGCGCGCCACAAACCCTAACGATGAAGGATTTTGGGCGCCCGTAGAAAAGCATGTCCGAAGTTATTTTTGGGGCTTAATGTAGCAGATTTTCTATTTGGTATACGGACTACCATGTCCTGTAAAATATCTCGCCATTACAACTCTGTTTGCATACAAATTCTCAACCCCGAATTACCGTAAGTATTATAGTCGCGCGAACCCTAACGATGAAGGATTTTGGGCGCCCGTGGAAAAGCATGTCCGGGTTATTTTTGGGGCGAATGTAGCAGATTTTCTATTTGGTATCACGGACTACCATGTCCTGTAAAATATCTCGATTACAACTCGCTTGCATACAAATACTCAACCCCGAATTACCGTAAGTATTATAGTCGCGCGAACCCTAACGATGAAGGATTTTGGGCGCCCGTAGAAAAGCATGTCCGGTTATTTTTTGGGGCGAATGTAGCAGATTTTCTATTTGAAGTGGAGGGGACTCACTGCGACTGTGGCGGCTCGCACAAGACTGCCTGGCCGCAGTCCCTCAGAGCAAACGCCCTCCGCCGCAAAGACTTGCCAGGGGCCACATCCGAAAAAACGAAGCATGCATGGCTAGTTCCCCAAAAAATTGGGAAAAATTGATTAAATAACCAACACTTAAATAGAAATTGAGGAAATAACCTTCATTAAATCGAAATACCTTGAATAGCACTCGTTTCCGCCAGATGAAGCGGCTTCCGCCACACGGCATGGAGGAAGCCGGGCTTCCGCCACACCACGTGGCTTCCTCCATGCCATACGGTGGAAACCACCCGCTCGCCACGTGGTGTGGCTTCCTCCGCGTGGTGTGGCGGAAACCACCTGCTTCCGCCACTTGGCGACGTGCACTGCCGTCCAGCACATGCAGACCGACAGCATCTGGACAGCATCTGCCAAATGCAAAGGAAACCGTCCGGGCGCATGTGACCACCTGCAAAGGAAAGCATCCGGATTTCAAGGGACTACAGTGAAAGCTTGGCTGCATGTGGTCATATGCACCGAAAGTTTCAATGTCCTCTTGTGATTTAATTAGTTAATGACTAGCTTAAGTACAAATGAATAAGAAATGACTCGCTTAGTGTAATTTAATCAACACAAAAGTAATCACCGCTTCGTTTATATAATAATGAGCACCGTCCGCAACGCCTCTCATCCTTGTTGCTCCCACTCTGCTTCGCTTAGGACATTAATCAAGCCGGAATTGACCTTAACAAATGGCTAAAACTTAATTGATGCGAAACTTAGCCGCTTATAATCGAATTCGAATTCGGGACCGTGATGTACCGCAGACATATCATGTCGTAAGCATGGTCCGCCATAACCTGGTCCGAAATGTCATGTCAAATGCATGTGTGGTACAGACGCCTCGAAAGTCGCCTCGTCGAAGCTATAGCTGCCAAAGCCCGATCGCACCTCTCTACCAGCTAGAAAGTCAGTATGCATATGCATAGGCACGTATGCAAAGGAATCCGATGTCGCCACGTGTAGCTTTCTGTCTGTGCCCCTCGCCAAGACGCTAATGTGCCGCCACCGTTGCCCATCGCCACCGCAGCTAAGCTTATAGCCAGGCCCCACACCGCTGCAAGGCAACGATGCCTCGCCACCGATTCCTCCCATCGCGACGCGGCGGCTTTTGGTGGGTGAAACAAAGATCGATGCGTGATACGAAACGTCATCGCTCACGCAATGCCACATAGGTTGGACTGGCCGGCATGCCGCTTCAGCTTAAATACCGCCACGGAAGCCGCGTTTTGCAATGTTATCGTCAGCCAGGACCCCACCTCGCGCGCTAATGCTCCGGCAAATGGTGGCTACTCCCAAGCCATCGCCAAAGAAGCAGCCACTTCCCATCGAAGCGCATCGCAAACGCCGCCACGCGATTTTTCTGCCTTGGCCCATCGCCCAAGACGGTGATGTGCCGCCACCGTCTCGCTTCTCCTCGCTCCTGCCTATAAATTGCAAGGCCGCCGCACTTCTATCGTGCAAACGCGATACATTGCTCCGAGTTCATAAAGTTTGGATTGAGTTGAGAAAACCCTGAGCGCATAGAGGAGAGCCGGTAGTTTAGCTTTCCTTTTTCCAATATTTCATTTCAGCTTCTTGTTCCATTGTATTATTTACAAAAGTTATTTTGTACGGTCGATCACATTGTTGTGTTGTTGGGTCACCCACATTATTTTGTACTTATTATGCTTCTTATTGATATTTTCCCTTCGTGTAGATACCGACTTAAGTGTTAAATCGATTCTGTCCAAGCCATGTCGAAGGCGTCGAGCTCGATGGTTGCCAATGCAGGCGGGTCATTTGCCCTAATCGCCATGTGGATGCTCAAACTCGCTACTCCAAAGATCGCGCCAAATAACGGACGGACGTTCTATAGATGCCCAAATTTCTCTCAGACGTCTAAATGTATTTCGATATCTTCATATTTCGATGATTATTCTATTGCTCCAGCTTTAAATATCCATGCTCACACCGCCGTAGTCTACCTGATGCCAATATCGCAAGGCGCATCGATATAAATACACCGGCCTTTAAACAGACGCTTCCAATGGGACACCAGAGGAAGGATCTAGCGCAGAACTTAATAGGGTAACGGCACGAGAATTACCACAAAGAGAGGGAGTTCGGCTGAACAAGAAGAAAACCGTGAAGCGTATGATCGCCGCCTTGAGCGCCGCCGTACAAGATAACCACGGTGTAAGCCCCGATTTGGTTGTTCCTCTTGAAGGCCATAGCGCTGAAGACTACAAACGTGACCGTTGGGAGTTTTTCAAGAAGAGGGTGTGGAATTCTATGATAGTGATGATTCCGAAAGTTCTAAAGCCGCTCTACCCTCGCATCCATTTGTATGTTAGTTCTTGTTCACAAGAAATGTTGTTGTAGTTGTTCTCCTATTGTACTTTGTTCTATTGCTATTATGTGTTTCTGTTGTATCGTAATGCAGTTTGTACTATTATGAAGCTTTCTGTTTTGTTCACCAAGTTATTCGAAATTATTTTTTCGGTTCAATGGAGCATATTTTTTATTACATGCATGTAATATCATATTCACCGACAACAGTCATTCAACCTTGTGTTCTTTCGTATATTAGCTGATATGCGACAAAGCTGAATATGATGATATGACACAAGGATGAAAAAGCGATATGACAAATGAACGTATTAAAAATAAACAACAATGGCAAATAGTCCAAATGATGATATGACAAATGGCTGACAATGGTGATATGCCAAAAGGCTGAGAAGGCCGATATGACAACACGTTGAAAACAACAATGGCAAATAGTCCAAATGAAGGTCGATGTCATCTCAGAAGTCAGAAAAGCATTGTCACAAAGTCGTAAAGCATGCCTGCCATGTCATATCAAAAGCACGCTGTTAACTTTTTCAGCTTTTGTCATCAAGAAACTGTACAAAGCATTCTAGTTACAGACTCTCTTTGCATATAAATTCTCAACGCCTAATAACCCTAAGTATTTAAGTCACAGCACAAACCCTAACGACGAAGGATTTTCAGCGCCCGTAAAAAAGCATGTTCGAAGTAATTTTTGGGTCCGAATGTACCAGATTTTCTATTTGGTATACGGACTACCATATTATGTAAAAATATCTCGATTACTGACTCTCTTTGCATATAAATTCTCAACGCCCAATAACCCTAAGTATTAAAGTCGCGGACAAACCCTAACGACGAAGGATTTTCGGCGGCCCGTAAAAAAGCATGTTCGAAGTAATTTTTGGGTCCGAATGTACCAGATTTGCTATTTGGTATACGGACTACCATATTATGTAAAAATATCTCAGTTACAGCTCTCTTTGCATATAAATTCTCAACGCCCAATAACCCTAAGTATTATAGTCGCGCACAAAACATGTAGTCCTTTTCTTTCCTGTTGAGCCATGAAAGCCAGCCTAGATTGCATCTGCAAAGCTGTGTACTCAACTGCCATGACCCGTCGATGTCATCTATAAAGCTGTAAAAGCATTGCTGTCAAAGCTGTAAAAGCACTGCTGTCAAGCTGTAAAAGCATTGCTGTCAAAGATGTAACAGTATGCCTGCCATGTCATATCAAAAGCACGCCTGTTAACTTTTTAAGCTTTTGTCATCGATAAAACTGTACAAAGCATTCTAGCTGACCTTGTCTCTTTGCTCCGATTCTCTCGTTTGGCTGGTGGCGGGCTATTTAAACCCCACTGCTCGTCTCCGAATATTCACACGAAGCAAGCAATCCAAACCACGAAGCACAAGTTTGCCGGCCAACCAACCGGTGCCAATGGAGTTCCCCTCGCCCCCAAGGCACAGCGTTGTCCAGTCCGTCCCCGACGGCATGGAGGTCCCCATGTGCCTATGCGGGGATCCTTGCCGCTTTCGGCAATCTGTAGACAATTCATACACTTACGGTATGAGGTATTGGAGCAGCCGCAACCACGACTCCGAGCCAATGCTGGGGATGCGGATGCGGCGGAGGAGCCCGGTATGTTCGTACTCGCATTTGCTGTTGCATCAAACCGTCCAAACCTTAACACCGTTATACCATCTTTTGTCACCAACTGCAGCCTCCATTATGCGAGTTCATCAAATTCTACGACGCGGAGCAGACTCCTGAGATGGAGAGGATGCGGAATTGGGAGTACTCGCATCGCAGAGCTATGGTAGAGCAGCAATGCCGTGAGCAGCAGGAAGAGGAGAAGCGCATGAAGTTTGCCGAACAAATGCGTGCAGAGAGGGAGGCCGAACGGCAGCGCCTGGCGGCCGAGCGGGAGGCCGAGCGTGACAGGAAGCGCGAGAGGGCGGCTAGGGCCAGGGCGGCAGCAGGCACCGATGGGTTGCGCAAGGGGAAATATCCTCGGTGCACTCAGTAGAGTGTACGAGAAGGGCCCTTGTTGTTCTTCCCTTTCCCTAAAGCATGTTAGGTTTAGTCCGGTATACTCGGTAGAGTGTGCCGTACATGCCTTTGCTGTTTAGCATTTGTAAGCCATATGCAATTCAGTAGATTCTTATTTCTGCCCATTCCTGTGACTTATTTACTCAATTTTTCCAGCGATTCGATGGGGATTTGGGGAAATTCAAATATGGAACTAAATAGATAAAAGGAGCGAGCCCGCGACTACTTTTTCCACAGCGACGAGCTAATTGAAAACGATCCGCGTCGCAATCTGCAGAAATGGGACACAGAATCTTCGGTGATTATGTTAATTTAGAAAACCTACTAGAACGAGAGCAATAGTGTAATACGCCCCTTGCTTTTCGTTGAATTTCGACCAAACAGATCACCTCAATTTGAATTCCGAACCTCTTCTACTTTCTCTAAATTACAGCCAGATACTTCTGTCAAATTTGGTAAAGATTTACGGATGGCTTATATATAAAGAAGCACCTGTAGTTTATCTTAAGCATACCATCTATGTATGTTAAGAGTATTTAGAACACATGATTGTTTTCATAAAGAACGTGGTAATTCTCGCGAAAATTAGGTAAAGTTTTGGGTAACTTATTTCGGTATTGCTAGTGATCGGACCGGATTTTTTTCGCAACATTTTGTCCACGCGTGAAAGTTTTTTTTTCTACGTAGTGAAAAAAATGTTTCATACGTTGAAAAAAAATGTTGCACGGCGTCCGAAAAAAACAAAAAAATCGGACGTCCGGCTGCTAGTACTGCCCAACTTATTTTACCGTGAAAACTCAATTTTTCCGCGCCTAGGTGCCGGTCGGCAGCAGACGCCGCCACGCATGAAGCAGTGGTTTCCGCCACACCGCATGGAGGAAGCCGCACCAGGTGGCGGAAGCGGGTGGTCTCCGCCGTATGGCATGGAGGAAGCCACGTGGTGTGGCGGAAGCCGGCTTCCTCCATGCCGTGTGGCGGAAGCCGCTTCATCTGGCGGAAACGAGTGCTATTCAAGGTATTTCGATTTAATGAAGGTTATTTCCTCAATTTCTATTTAAGTGTTGGTTATTTAATCAATTTTTCCAAAAAAATGAACGCAAGGGGCTGATACAGTACTAATTTCGGCCGCTGCTTTGGCCGGTTCTTGGTTCGCCGGTCAAGTCTTGGTCGGTTCCTGGTATACTGGAGATATATCTCTTGTATACCGGGAACCGGAGATGAGTATTTTTTTCCGTAAATACGAGTTATAAGTTGTATCAAATACGATTATTTCCACAGATAAACGGTCATGTTTTCAGATATCGAGGGACATTTCATTTTACAGACTTTCAATTTCAATTTTTAAATTGCTTATTGCTTCTATGGAATGCGGGGAACCGGCCATAGCATCAATGGGAAGTGGGGAACCGGCCATGGCATCAATGGGAGCTGGGGAACCGGCCATGGCATCAATGGGAGCTGGGGAACCGGCCATGGCATCAATGGGAGCTGGGGAACCGGCCATGGCCTTCAGTGGGAGCTGGGGAACCGGCCATGCCATCAATGGGAGCTGGGGAACCGGCCATGGCCTTCAGTGGGAGCTGGGGAACCGGCCATGCATCAAGGGTACGCCAGGAACCGGCCATGGGTGATTTTTTTGTAAATACGCCAGAAAGTTGTATCGTTTTGAAATAATGAGGTCAAACATGTGCTAAATACGAAATTTTCCGAATAAATCAGTGTCGAAGAAAGCTCGAAAAAAAATTCAACTGGCTCGTTATCCACCCCTACCTTCGCCCTCTCCATTGGTTTGTAGCCTTCCACTCGCCCGCCGCAAGCTCCAATCCAACGCCCTCGAGCCTCGCTCCGCTCTCTCCGATGGTCGTAAGCTCGCGGCTCCCCGCCCTTCCACGCACTGCCTCCTCCGCCGCTCGCCGCCACGCGTCCTCCCCACCTCGCTCCTCATAGAGCGCCCGCCACGCCTCCTTGCTCCTGATGTCCGCGCTGTCTCGGGGAGCACTGGCAACGGCGGATCGCCCGTCCCCAAGTGGCCGCAGACGCGACGCCGTGCCCATGGCGTCGCCCTCGTCGGCGTCCTCCACGGCGTAGTCCGTCTCCTCGGCCATCGATTTCCTCACCCTTTGCCATCACCTCAAGCCTCCAGGTACATTAACGTCGTGCTCATCGTAATTAATCGTGATTTCATACAAATGCTCCAAGGCAGATGATGCCCTTCATTTGTGACCACATGTGTGGTACGATTAGGGTGGGCAATCGGTTCGGTTTTTAAAACTGTGCCAAGTTTCTCTGATTAAAATAAAAAAACTGAATTGAATTAATCGAAATATTTTGATCGGTTAACTCAGGTTTTCAATCAACCGACTTGGGAGCAAGAAATCCACACGCAACCACGGCAACAAATTGATGAAGCTTTGAGAGGAGCGGAATCTTACCTCAGAGCTCACCGCCGTAGTCACCATGGGGTGTAAGCAGGCGCTGAAGTCGTGCGACGCAACGAAGACGTGGTCACCCTCGGCTGACCGGTTCCAGTACGGCATCTCTGCCCGGACGAGCTCCACCGCCTGGGTGAGCAGCCCCCATGCCCGGAGGAGCTTTGGCTTGGGTTGGGGGAGGAGAACTCGAGAGAGGAGCCAAAAAGTGAGTCGGCCGAAAGGCAACAGAAGAGGCAGGGGTCGGGCAGAGAAAGAAAAGGTGAAGAGAGAAAAAGAGATGAAAGAAGAGAAAAGAAAAGAGGAGAAAAGAAAATCGGATTAGAAAATTTATTTTCGTACGATTCTCGTAGATTAAATCGCTATATTATAAACTATAGAAAAACTTCTTTCTTTTTAAATTCTAAAAGCTACGGTTGAGTAGGTAGAAAATAGTTAAAAATATAATAATTTTGCTAATTAAAAGTGCTAAGTGGATTATTGTAAAATTATTGAAGTGTGGGTCAGTTAACGGGTTTTAGTTAGAATGATGCTATCTGTAGAGAGTTGGTCGCCATAGCATGTTTGATTAAATGGCCGTAGTTAATATTTTGTATTTGTCAGGTCCAGATCAAAATCCGTCAGACCACCCACACCCCGATCCGAGTGAGGTTGTACCTTTCAGTACTACTCCAGGCAAGAGCCTTTTGATCAATATCTTTTAAAATCTTTTAAATTGATTTCAGTATATCTATGTGTTTTATTCATGCATGGAAAATCTATATTTAAATTAAAAATCTTAAATCGGAAGTGGTTGGAACTGTGGTTAAGGAAAATGGTTTGGCTTTATGTCATGTGACAAGGAATGTTTGGAGCTGGCTTATTCACGGAAGGATCCTTAGCCGTATTATTAATTTGGTGGGTAGAGGGCGCCAATGAGAAGGGTATGTTGGCCAGTGGAGCCCTTTACATAGGCTATGATATAAGGATAAATAACTACACTCGGGCAATGAACCATATTTTTAGTATTAACCATAGTGTGTGGAATCGACCAGAAAAGGTTGTCCTAGGAAGGTATTATGATCTCCACATTGGGTAAGAGTAGATAAATATGTGTGTGGAGCTGGGTATGCCAAAAGGCTCAGTGAGGCGACACAGAAAATCAGCTGCGGTTGATTCTTTCAGGCTATATATGTATAAAGCCTTGGGTTGAGTATCAGGGCTGTTGCGGTAGCATGATACAATTGTTAGCCGCGAGTCGGCGGGACTGTCTAGGGAAGGAGTCCACGACTCGGGTAACAGGGTTGGAGATCTAATACTGGATTAGTGATAAACATTCTGGGGCCTCTTGTGTCGGGGTCACTATGGGTAAAGTGGTACAAATCTGCGCAGGGTCAAATCATGAATTCATGCCTATCTCCTGGACTGGAGGCTACGGAAGCTAAGTCTACCTCATATACGAGTGCTAGTAGCAATTTCAAGAATTAAAAATTGAAACCCATGTTTTCCTAATAAAACCTATTTTCCTAAAAATGGATTTGAGAAGGTTAGATCTGTGGTGAAGTGCTAGAAAAAAATTCATAATATACATTTTTGCTATTAATGCTTGCTGAGTACTTTTGTACCCACTCTTGCTAACTCTCCCCTTGTTAGATAATTGCACTTGTGGTCAAGTGTCTGGTTGGGATGTGGATCCCAATTGGACTGACTACGAGACTTGGGTTGAAGGTCACCTGCAGAACCAGACTACGAGGAGGATTACCGTAAATAATAGTAGATGAGTAGTTGTGTTGCGACTCCTTCAGTCTGTTGTGAAATTATTATAGATAGGTGGTATATTTTTGTTGTACTTGGATCCTATGTAAGTAATAGATATTGTAACATCCCAATTTCGATCTTTTGCCAAAAAGCTAATTGAAATTAATTAAATTTAAAATTTGGATTTGTCTTGGTGTTTTAATTAACCTAGCATCCTTATCCTTCCAAAATTGGAGTTCAATCCTCTTTCGTCCGAAAAATCGAATTTCCAGATTCCTGTCCGCGTTCGAAATTTCACCCGAGTTCCAAAATGCTTCAAAAATCCCGGAACCTATTGCATTAGGTTCTGAATATTCCAAAAACATTTTGGGAATTTTCCCAAGATTTTTGGAAACACTCTGGTATTTTATCGTTCGCGGTCTTTCGTCAAAAGCCCTTTATTCGTCCCGAAATATTCTAAACTCTAAATTTCATCCAAATTCCGCGAAACCAATTTTATTGGGTTCCAAATATTTCCTAATAGTTTTAGGAATTTTTCTGAGATTTTGTAGACCATTTTTGCTATTTTCTAAAAAGACTTTACAGTTTTTGTAGCTCTTTAAAATAAAAAAATGTATAAATATAAATTATAAATAATTTTAATAAGCTCAAAAGTCTCTAGTTAAATTCTCGGGATTTTTGTAGAATTGTTGAAGCTGTTCTATTATTTTTCCAAATTAAAAAGTGTTATTAGTATTTAAAAATTAATTACTGCTTTAAAAATAATAATAGTATATTATTTAAAAATATTTATTCGTGCTTTTTTTACTGAAACCGTTGTCTCTTCATTTTCCCAAATTTATGAGAATTTATTTGCCATTTTTCCGATTTAATTTGGACTTTAATGAAGAAATTAATTATTTTCGGAATTAAATAAAACGGTTACTATTCCGGTTATAACTCCGGCGAGCGTTTCCCGGCGATCTGCTGGTCCGATCGTCCTATAAATTGAACCCCAGAATCCTCTCACCATTCCCCACACAACTCAATTGGAATTTCTCCAATTGGGGCTACGGATCTTCCTGTAGAAGCCGTTGTTTCTGAAATCCGACGAACGTTCAGCGAGCTCTCCCGGTCACTCCCGACCTCCGTTTAGTCTGAAATTTTTACTGGAGCTTCCTATTGCTGTGCTCTACGTCCAGTAAAATCAGATTTTGCAAATTCCCTTCGAAGAAGCTCCGGCCACCGATTTCTTCTACAACTCCGGCGAGCGTTTGCCGTTGAACCGTTGCTCCTTTTCAGGTATAAATTGAACTCAAATTTCATCCTTAGAATCGCAGCGGAGCTCCCTCAGAAACCCTTCTTTCCTAACTCCGGCGAGAACTTCGGCGAGCTCCACCGGGCGCTCCCGAACTCCGTTCGTCCTCCAATTTTTTGTGGAGTATCCCCATGCCGGTCTCTACACCGCTGTGAAACAGTTTTAGATAATTCCCACTGGAGCACTACCGGCAACCATTTTATTCTACAACTTCGACGAGCTCTCTCGACCAATCTGCTACTCCGTTGGACCTCAAATTTTTACTGTAACATCCTCTCATCATCTTCTATAGCCAATATAAACAGTTTTGCTTGATTCACTTTGTAGCACCGTCGGCCATCTTTCTTCTCTAAGACCGACGATAACTCCGGCGAGCCCGTTCTCCTTCATTCGAACTCCAAATTCCTCCGTTCAAATTCCTAAATTCATATAAATTCAAGATCTATCTACCAGTACTAATTTTGTAATTTTTGGATTTTATTTATTTTATTGTTATTTATTTAGTTGTACTGTTTTGCGCGTAGCGGAAGAGTTCGTTGGAGTCGTCGACGCCGTTGCCGACCCGCAAGACTTCGACGCCCTCGCTACGACCGAAGGCAAGTCTCCTTGACGCATGTTGATCCCATGATTTATAAATATTTTACAATGTTTTATAAATTGCTTTGCTATTTATATAAAAGGATGATGTTGACGTTAGGCTATTAGTTATACCTGTTGTTCATACCTCCTTGATATTGTTATCCATAATCCTTTGTGTAAGTACAACCTCCATTAGGTTGATCCATTAAGTTGGTTTTGGTGATTAATGACAAATCCTAATATGAGACTAATGTTTAGGTAATTACTATTTTCATCTCATCTAGGATGATTGATGATCATTGACAAAACTAATTGTTAATGAGACTAACATATTTATTGAGCTTATGTTTAGTAGCCTCACATTTGGATAGAAAATGGAAAACCCAAGGTATGCATTGTATCAATGTTCATTATTTTATTGCATACTTAGGATTTAAGTTGAAGTATGAATTTCTCCTTTGCTTTAACTAAAAGCGTATCATGTTTCCCAATCCATATATTACATGGATGCACACATTTAGGGGGAGTTCACACTCTAACTTAATGTTTCATTGCATTGATCTATTCCTCATTACAACATATAAAGGATCAAGACATTGAAACTAGATCTTTGAGTATACATTTAACATGCATAGTTGTAGTATACTCATGGTATCATAGGATATGCTCCAAAGAAATAAAATTGGATACGTGCATATTGATTCAAGATCAATTATATGTATGCACACATATCTTTGTGGAGTTTATCTTATAGTTGATGGCTTAGAGTAACGATCATTTCCATACATTCCACATATTATGGATCATTACTTTCCATCAACATGAGTATATGAAAACCTGTGTAGTTATTGTATACTCATATCAATTTAAATGAAGATTTAAATTGAGGTCGTTTATCTCTTAATAATCAAAGAACATTGCATCATGAGTTGATTGTGTTCTTGTGATCGATTAAGGATAATCGATAGTTCTTGAGTATAACGAAGCATTAGTTGCATCAATATACTTAAGACACAAATACAATTATTCATTTAAATTGATTTAGGTTGTGCTCAATCATTATGGAGGCATTCATTATGTGTTAATTGAGTGCAAGGATGATTGAGACAACTATGCATCTTGGACTAACTATTTTCATAAGTGATGATTGAGCCAGGTTAGGTCCAATGATGGTTAAGATAAAGAAACGGGACAAGGACGACATCATGAGGTGATGAACGTCAAGAGGAGATCCCGTTGAGAAGGAAAGAAAAGAATGTTCATCAAGAGGAGATGAACAAGATGTTGTGAGAGCCGGGTGATGATCCGGTAAAAGAGAAGTAAAGCTGGGTGACGATCTTGAAGAGAAGATGATTGTAAATCATGAGGACTTCAAGAGAGAGCGATGTGACAATCCCGGGGAAATGAGGTATGATTGAAGATCATAAAGGCCCCAAAGGGGATTGATCACGTGCGGCATCAAAGGTAACTAGATAGAGTGTCTTGTTATAGGCGTGCCGTACTATTAAGAGGGATGAAACGTGGATGATTTAGAAGTGTCTCTGTGCTCAAGTGTTATATATCCTTAGTAGATGAGAGACACAAAACACTTCACGAACACCGGGTTTGTTTGTCTTTTTGTCTGGATCGGATGTTCCGATCCATCGGTAGGTCCGGTGCTAAGTTGTCTGAGTCTCAGGTGCTCCTCTGTGAGGATTGGATGTTCCGATCTTTGGATCGGATGTTCCGATAAGTGTTAAACTCAAAAAGGGTGCTCTCTGGTCAAATCGGATGTTCCGATCGTGAAAATCGGAAGTTCCGATCAGTGTTTTTAGTTTGCAAGTGTGCTGATTTTTTTGCCTGATCGGAAGTTCCGATGTATCGGAAGTTCCGATGTTGGATCGAAAGTTCCGATGTAGACTTAGAAACTTTTTGAAAGGTTTCTGTAAGGTGCCTCTCTGCCCAGATCGGAAGTTCCGATGCAAGTTCCGATGTATCGGAAGTTCCGATGTTAGTTCCGATGTGTTTATTGGATGGAGTTTGTTCTGGAGTTTTTGCCTGATCGGAAGTTCCGATGTTGGGATCGGAAGTTCCGATGTTGGGATCGGAAGTTCCGATGTGTGTAAAACGGCTAGTTTTCTTGCTCCAACGGCTAGTCTTTGGGTGTGGGGTATAAATACCCCCCTTGGCCGGTTGGGAGAGTTAGTTGAGGATATTTTTGAAGGGCTAAACAAGAGGTTGAGCTAGTTGAGTAGAGAGATCACCTTGGGATGCATTTGTTGCTCCTTGGTCATCTCATTGGCTAGAGAGAGCTCTAAAAACTTGTGTTGTGATTAGGAGTGGATTGAATGTTCCTCCTTGCTCCTGCTCCTTTGATCTTAGTGATCCCTCTTTGAGTGAGGTGTGGGAAGTGAGAGTTAGTGCTAAGAGTGTTAGATTGAGATACATCTTGAGCACTAGAGTTCATGTCCTAGATCATCCATTTGTTGGATTCGTTACTCTTGGAGTTTGAAGACTCCTAGACGGCTAGGCGTCGCTCACGAGCAACCAAAGTGTGTGGTGTGCCGTGAGAAGTTTGTTGAAGGTCCGATTTCGCCTCCGAAAGGGAAGAAATCAAGAAGTGAAGCCACATCTCAAGTGTGACCGAGATTGGCGAGGAATAGGGTTGGAAAAGACCCGGCTCAAGTGTGACCGAGCCTCCTCAACGAAGACGTAGGAACCTCCTTGGAGGAAGTCCGAACTTCGGTAAACACATCATCGTGTCAATCCTTTACATTTGCTTATTGCTTTACTTTGCTATCTTGTATTGGATTGATCTATCTAGAGTTGGTTATCTCGCTAGCTAGCTTTACTACTAGTTGCTAATATTTGCTTGTGCTAACTTCGAGTAGAAATCAATTTGTGTATAGGCATAATTCGTTTAGCATTTCTCTAGACTCTGTTCTAATCGGATATTCCGACCTCGTATCGGATATTCCAACCTCGTATCGGATATTCCGATTAGACACCGGAACCTCCGACTCCATATCGGAAGTTCCGATCTATTTTCCGCTGCATTGAACTAGAGAATTTTAAATCGCCTATTCACCCCCCTCTAGGCGTCCATCCTCGATCCTCTCACTTTGTCGCCCTAGTACAGTAATCCACCATAATAAATACTTTTGATAAAATATTCTTTGATTAGATGAATGACTATTTGGAAGATAGTTTGGAAGGAACATATTAGTATAGAATGTAGATTGGAGCTAGAACCCAACTTGATTGGAGATTACATGAATACTAGTGTTGATGGGGATTAATCATTATGAAATTGATCTATGAACGGTGATAGTTGAAATATTGAGGAGCTGGATTGTGATAGCAGTTCGCAATATAATTAGTATGGATTGGTGGAGTATTGGAAGATGTATGATATTAAAAATAATAGTCGGTAAATTAAATAAATAATGTTGAGAGTCATACTTGTGGATCAAATAGAATAAGTGGTGAATTATATTTTTGTGGATTTTAACAGGCATATTATGTGATTTAGAGATGACAATATGAATGGTTAAAATAGGTGATATTGAGAATGATACTCGATGATTTAGTAAATGATATTATCAAATATACTCGATGGATTAAATGGATAATATTGAAAATCATACTTGGTGGTTTAGTAGATGATTTTGTGAAATATGGTTTCGCGACAACCATTTATGTGGAATTATGAATAATATGGATTGTGTGTGATTTGTTTAGTCGATCTGGTATCATTGTTATGGAAACCACTATTGTCGGGGAATTAATGAGATTTTGGTTCTAAGGAATCTTTGTTAAAAGATGCTTGGGGATGAGATTATGAATTATTTTGGGTGGATCAAGTAGATTACAAAATTAATCGATGTATGGATGATGGGTAATTGATAATGAGACTTGTATTTTGGGGAGATTGTTTCATATACAATGATGATAGTAGCTTGGCATGATTTTGGAGTTATGATGGCACATGATATAGACTTTACTTGTTAGAGTACTAAATTGGACTGGATTATATAGTGCCATGATAATAATGGGGGAATCTTGGTGATCTCTGAATTTTGGAGATTATAGAATTGATTATAATAATTTTTATCAACACTGAGATTTGAAAATTATAAATAAACTAATGGTGGAATAGAACAGTTCGGTAGAAATGCTTAGACTCACAATCGGTCGGTATGCACCTATGGGTGGGAATTTCTTATAACTCTTGAAAACTTGTGTTGAAAGTTATAGGCAAAGAGTATTGCCGTTGGTTTACAAAATAAAAATAAAATGAAAAATGGTTTAGACTTGGGCGGAATGGTTTGTCTAGCGGGTGCGGATAGAGCACTAGTTTTCATTGTGCAAGTATCGCCCCAGGTCAGTTAAGGACCGACGCTTATGGCTGTCTCCATTCTAAGCATTACCGTACAACCACATGTCTAACATGGTACGACCTGGCTGAATAATTTGTAGAAACCTAACTTAGACTCACCAGATGGTGGAATGTGAGTGCCGGATAGAGGCAAGACTATTTTTCTCACACGGCGCAAGAGGGGGCTTCTGTATTGGGTGGATAGAACCCTAACAGCGGTGAAACCTCAGCGGGTGAGTCGGGTTAGGCGTATACATTGTAAAGGCCTTGTCATGACACCCCTGCCGGCACACCTAAGGAAATGTGTTAATTGTACATGGTACTAAGGGAATATCATGTCTTGTGGGTAAAGCTGTACACATTTGCAGAGTTAAAACTATTCGAATAGCCGTGCCTACGGTCAAGGGCAAAGCGAAGAATGCTTTCATATTGGTATACTTTATTTATTTGTTTTAACAACTGATGATTTGGGATCCGGGAGTGATTAGAACTCTCGGGTGTGCTTCTGGCGGCTAGAGCCAGGTAGGTGGATTGAACCTGTTTTTGTGAACCATGGCAGACAGAGCCATGTGGATGGATTGAATCCTGATCTTTTTAAGTTGTGGCGGATAGAGCCTGTATACTAGTGATTGGTGGCTAGAACCTTCACTAGAGTTATAAATAATTTCCAATGTACAAATAATTGTTAAAAATGGCTTTATGAAAAATATTACATGTAAAGTTTGTGAAAGTATTGCTTTGTGCAAAAGAACCATATTAAGCCATCCTTGGATAGCCCTGCATTATGCATTTTTCCCAGACTTGCTGAGTACTTTATGTACTCACATGCTACATTCTAAACATATCTCAGAAGTGATTGAAGCTGTCAAAGGAGATTCCAAGGATTAGGACGCGTACCCCACTCGATTGCCTATGGGCATATGGATGGGTCACCACTTGATGTTATCGTCTTCCGCTGCAGTTATTCAAGTTGTTCAGCCTGTTAAGGCCGTAATGGTAAACCTCGACCATAAGGTCTTTGCTTTTATTTGATGTTATTATTATTTAGTTATATGAAATCGTGTTATGGCTGTTGATTCATCACTGTTTGATTGTGTGTACTAGCTACTGATCTGGGACTAGTACAGAAATACACAGGGGATTCCGGATAGCCAATCCGGGGTCTCACAGATATGTAGCCCTCGTGGCTTGGAATGTATTATATTTCCAATTCAGTCTCTAATTATTGTTCTGTTGCAACACTCTGAACACAGCGTAATAGCTAATAAAGTATTGGGGCGTTCGATATTTTGTCAGCCACTATGTCAAGATCCGCTTAATTAACTTAAAATAATGACAGCGGTTATTAATTACCCTGGGCTAATTATACAGGTCACCACAGAATTCACATGGACAAAGTAAAATAGCATATAACATCCGTTATGATGGATGGCCTTATTTACCAAGCTACGACAAAAATAATGCATAGGTCTTATTTACCAAGACCCTTTGGGTTTCCAGATATGTCAAGTTTCCAATACTCAAAGCATACAAGTCAGTTGATGAATAGCTATATTTTTATTACATAAGTGGTGTGCCATGCAGCGTGTTGTTCATTGCATCATTACATTTACTCCGGTGTATGTTTTCTTTTTCATTTTTTCTTATTTTTATCTTCTGTTTGGTGCACGGGATTTAGCTGTTACTGTATTTATTTATTAGAGAGTGACTAGGAAACGGTATATCGTTGCAACGGTATAGCCATGAAACTTATGAAACTTATCAGTTTCAGTGATGGTTTCATGAGTTTCAGTGTTTAGTTTCATCAGTTTCATGTTTTATCAGTTTTTAGTGCTAGGTTTCATGAGTTTCAGTGCAAAAAATCATAAGTTTCATGAGTTTCAGAGGTATACCGTTGCAACGGTATACCATTTTTTAGTTTTTCTGTATTTATTAAGCAGTGCTTCTATGATTGCCCTTCCAATACAAGTTGCATAAATCTTAATGCAAACGAAGTGGTAAGTAATCATTATCTACTCTTTATTTATGTTTTAATTTTTGTACAACTTTTAAAAAGAAAAATATAGGAGCACTTCTCTTATTTTTATTTCAGGTGGAAATGATTCTTCAAGCATTAGAATATGAGAAAGGTAATACTTTTGGAAAGCAATAATTTTGGAATGAGTTGCTCTCTTGTGACATAATAACATATGAACACCAAACTACCTCAGGCATTGTACAATAAATCACTCGTACCTGTCTGTTGTCGTTTTAGAGCATCTCCAGCAGAGCCCCTAAACTAGCCCCTAAACCTAAAAATAGGGAGTGTAGTAAAAAAAACAGATCCAGCAGAGCCCCAATTCAAGCCCCTAAAATTAGGAGGCCCCTAAATTTGCCTCATCAGCCCCAATTTCCAGAGACACGAGTACATCCCCAATTATTGAAGACAGAGAAATACATGAGAGGCTTCGAGATGATCTTATTGAGCATTTGTGGGCAATTCACAGCGCTTCGTAGTTTGATTCATTGTTCGGAGTTTCTATTTATCTATTTATCATGTTTTGAAAATTTTAAATTTAAATTTGAAATATCATGTTTTTAAATTGTAAATGTTAATATGCTTATGTTTTATGTATTACAAATATTTTTGATTGAATTTTAGTGGTGTCAAATGAAGATTATACATAGCGGACAAGTCAAAATAGGAGAAAAAGTAAAATAGGGGCTGAGATTTAGGGGTTGTTGCTGGACTTATGCTCTGAAAACAGAACCCCAAAAAATAGGAGGAGTCCCTAAATCCAAAATAAGAAGCCTGATTTAGGGGCCCTTGCTGGAGATGCTCTTACTCGTCTTTTGCATATCTAATGCAGTAGTACATTTATTCCGCGAACTTTGCCCATCTTGAAATTTTGCAGAACATGGCAAAGTGCTAGACGAGTTCTTTGTCTCTACTGCTGGTAATGTAATCATGCATTTTTGCAATTGCCACTGCTGGTAATGTAATCATGCATTTTTACAATTGCCACAGAGGCCATAAGGAAATTGTGTTTGTCCCCTTTTGTTAATATTTTTTTTTTTACTTTTTTACTGCAGGCAAGTTGCAGACAGAGATTGGCAAGAGCTGGGCTGCTGAAGTGAATGCAAGGAGAAACAAGACGTGCGGAAAACAGAAGTAGGGGTGCTCTGTGTTCGATTGCTTTATAAGCCTCCACTGAAACTCAGGGTGGTGTGGCTAGTTGCAGACTCCACATTCTAGAAGCCAACTGCCCAACTTGAATACAAACTAACTATGTTCCACATTCTAGTTTCAGACTCCACATTCTAGTTTTAGATCATGGTGCTCAGGCACTATGATGTCCCAGGTAATTATACTATATATGATCCAAATCGGGTATATTTGAAATTTTTAGGATGTTGAGTTTAACCAGTTTACTAACTAGTTCAAACAAGTTTGGACTGAAATTCAAACTAGAGTTTCTTTTTTATATAATAGTTTGATTGTAGGTATGTGCTGAGTATATATATAAATCAGCAAAGCATGTGATCTCAATTCATTCAAATCTTTGAATTCGAGTGTATTTTTTTCAAAGGTGTGTGTTTCATTTGAATTGTTATAGATAAGTATATACTCTAAAACTGAAAGTTTCAAAAAACAAACCCGAATTTGACTTTAATTCGAGCTTTCAAAATCATGGTGCCAAAGCACCATGGTGTACCATTCAGGGTTCACAAAATCGACGATTTTCGTGCGATTTTCGCCCGTATCGCTGGGGTTCGATATCAAAAACCGGTCGATAAATCGGTTCGGTTCAAAAAAATTTCAAAAAAATCGAAAATTCGAAAAAATTTTACGTGTTAAAAACCGGTCAAAATCGGTGGAAATTGGTCGATTTTCGTCGAAAATCGCTACAAAAGCCAACCGCACAAAAAAATCAACATGGCTGTCGATTTTCCACCGATAATCGTCGATTTTCCATGGTTTTTGAATTTTTTTTCCCAAAAAAATTGGTTTTTGAATTTATCCGATTTTTGGCTCGATTTTTGCGATTATCGAATTTTACTGTTCATCCGAAAATCGACGAAACGATAAGGTGAACCCTGGTCCCTATATATATATATATATATATATAGGAAAAATACTTCGTACTCCTGGGAGTAATTACTCCCATATCTGAAATACCACCCAAACGTACTTGAAATAGGGAAATTTCAATGAATGACACTGAATTGGACTGCCGCGGACAAAACGACATTAAATTGGTTCGCCTTTCTCGATATGACACCGTGCACTCTAATTTCATCGTGGAATGACATTTTGGCCCTTTTCTGGGTATTGTTTATGTTTTTCCCCCGATTCGCATGGTGACGGGACAAAAATGCCCCTGAGTCGCACCGTGCTTAGCTGGTTGAACCAGTTGGGCCGGCTCGTGCTCGTCCATTGGCTGCGTGCTCTCTAGGGTTCCGCTGCGGCGACGGCGATGGCGGAGAAGGCACCGCCAGTCGGCACTGACGTCGGCGGAATGGAAGCGTGCAGCGGCGGTCGTAGGTAAGCTGCTATTCAAATTTCCCTCGGTTGGGTTAGGGGTTAGGGTTCGTGAATGCGGATTCTGGGATTGGCGCGAATAGTTGATACATGGAGAAATTTCTGTGAGGTCTTGTACCTAACAGGCATTTGTGTTTGTTTTACTTGTATTTTTGTTGTTGTTACGATCGATCCTGGTGCTGCAAGTGGATATATGGAGAAATTTCTGTTAGGTCTTGTACCTAACAGGCATATTTTGTGTTTGTTTTCCTTGTGTTTTTGTTGTTGTTCCGATCGATCCTGGTGGTCTTTGCAAGTAGTACTTGTGGTACTAACTCAAGGTCGGCGAGGTAGTCAATAGCGCTGGGGTTCTTGTAGCCACCGAGGAAGTGTGGCACGTGGACATGATGAATCTACATTGCCGCCGATTGGGATAAGCTTTGTGTCATGAACAATCCAGATATATACATAGGCAGTAATAATCCGGTTGCTGGGGAAGATGCCATCTATGAGATGTTGGGTTTTAGTCTTGAGTGGGAACAAGATTGTGTTCGAGGACATGGGATGGAAGGAGATGCAGAGCAAGGACATGGGGTGGAAGGAGATGCAGAGCAAGGACATGGGGTGGAAGGAGATGCAGAGCAAGGACATAGTGATGACAATGCCAGGGCTACGTCACCTTTCACTGCTGATGATGATGACAATGAGACAAATGACACTGTAATTCCAGATGTCGTACCCGGTGAGGCTTGTGTTCATTACGACAAGGAAAATCCTCCAATGGCAGAGGGGAGCACGTATGGATCTATGTATGAGTTTAAAATGGCTCTTAGGCAACATGCAATTGTGAATCAATTTGAGGTAGCCACAGAGAAGGCCGAGTCAGTTAGGTATGTGGAGTTACTGCAAAGCAAAGGGGTGTAAATGGGCTATTGTAGCAAGGTTGATGCGTGATGGAAAGTCTATTCGGGTATAAATTTTAGCTTGTTTGGAGTTCTTTCTGTTCATATTAATGTTGTCATTTTTGTGGTTAACCTTGATTTGTTGTATATGCAGGTGACAGTGAATAAGTTTGACCACGTGTGTGCATCTACAGGGAGAGTAAGCACAAGGATGGCTTCATACAAGTGGATAGCAGAGAAGGCAATCCCAATTTTGAAGGAACATCCAAATATGGGAGCAAATGAACTGAAATCTGTGTTAGACAGTAAGTACTCTGCAAATTTAACTTACAGCACAATGTGGCTTGGTAGGCAGAAAGCTATGGACATTATTTTTGGTTCATGGGAGAACAGTTTTGAGATGCTTTTTAAGTTCAAGGCGTAGATAGAACTTAGAAGTCCCGAAGTGTAGTCGAAATAGATGTACAACATGATGGAGAGAACATGTACTTTCATAGGTTTTTCTGTTGTTTTAAGCCTAGCATAGATGGGTTTCGAATGGGTGTAGACCGTACATTAGCATAGATTCCACTTGCACTTAATGGGAGATGGAATGGACATCTTCCTTCAGCTACACTTTAGATGGCCATAATTGGATGTTTCCACTAGCATTTGGGTTGTTTGATGCAGACCATAGATAATTGGACCTGGTTCATGCAACAATTGGAAAAAGCCATAGGCGATCCACCACATTTGGCAATAAGTTCAGATGCCTGCAAGGGTTTAGAAAATGCAATTAAGCATGTGTTTCCTCAAGAGCATAGAGAGTGCTTCAGACACCTCAAGGATAATTTCGTTAAAAATTCCAAGGCCCAATCTATGCAAATATGTACCCTGCTGCTAGGGCTTTTAGGGCAGACAGGTTTGACCATTACATCGGCCAAATACATGAAGCATGCCCTGATGTTGGCCCATGGTTACGTAGGTATCACAACCTGTTGTGGATGAGAAGTAGGTTTTCAGAGGAGACCAAGTGTGACTATATCACAAATAACCTAGCCGAGTGTTGGAACAATTTGGGTGAAGGAGCTGAAGGACCTACCTGCGACTGAGCTAGCTGATGCAATAAGAAAGAAAACTATGCAGCTATATGATAGGAGGAGGAGGTTAGGAGAAAAACTTGAAGGTGTCATGCTCCCTGGTGTTATTCATCGACTTAATGCAATGACAAGGCATCTGGACAGGTTGATGGTCACCACTGCTGGCAAGAACATAGCTGAAGTCAGTGAGGTCAATGAGGAACTTGAAGTGGTGAGACATGTGGTGCATCTTGATAAGCATGAGTGCACATGCAGAGAGTGGCAGGTGTCAGGAAAACCCTGTCCACATGCTTTGGCATTCATAAGTACCATTAGAAACTTCAATATGGAGGACTATGTGCACCCTTACTTCTCTGTGAGATCATTCAGGCTTGCATATGCAGGTATCATTCCACCTTTGACTGACAGGTCACAATGGCCCTCTGTGGACCTTGGGTCAAGGGTGCTGCCACCAAATGCAAAGAGGTCAGCAGGCAGGTATAGAAAGAAAAGGATTGTAGGTTGTCTTGAGAAAGGAAAGGCCAAGGGTAAGGGAAAATGGCAGGTCAAGTGTAAGGGCTGTGGTGAATTGGGTCACAGGCAGACTAGCTCCAAGTGTTCCTTAAATGGGACCAGAAAGAGGTACTTGCACCTGATAATCTGTTACAATTGATAGACCAATTGATATTTCATAAACCCTGAACTTGTGTATATGTATTTGCAGGAAAAGCAGATCCAAGAGTGGCCCTAAACAAAAAGAGTGTACCACTCCTCAAAGAAAAGAAAGATCAGTTGCAAGGAAGGTGCCATTCAGCCGTGCTGGTGGAGAAGGGACCAACAATACCATTTCCACACCGACGAGGTATAATCTTGCTTTCTTGACTGTGACACTTCTGTTTCAATAATGTACCCGTGCTACTTGGTGCAGGCAAATGGCAATGAGCAATACTGCTGGAGAGGGGACTAGCCAGACCACAGCCAAAAAGCTGACTCCAAAGAAAAAACCAGACTCCAAGTGGTCTTCTTTTCAGTCCGCAAAATGGGTGTAATCAAAATGTACTTTTGCATGTTGCTCGGCAAACATTAGCTTTAGCATGTTGCTAGATTCTGGATGATGATACAACTTTTGTATGCTATATTCTGGATGCTAGACCTTTTGTATGCAATTCTGGATGCTAAATCCAAGTAGATGCTACTGATCTTTTGTATGCAATTCTGGATGCTAAATCCAAGTATATGCTATCGATACAACTTTTGTATGCTATATTCGATGCAATTCTGGATGCTATACCATTTGTGGATGCAATTCTGGATGTGTATACCATTTGTGGATGCAATTCTGGATGCTATACGAGTTGTGGATGCAATTCTGGATGCTATACCATTTGTGGATCTTTTGTATGCTATACCATTTCTGGATGCAATTCTGGATGCAATTCTACAACTGGATGCTAAATTCTGGATGCAATTCTGGATGACAATTTCTGGATGATGTACCATTTGTATGCAATTCTGTATGCCAAACAAAATGATGCCAAACATATTTCTAACAGTAGAATTATACCATTTGTGGATGTACCATTTCTAACAGCCAAAGGTATTTGATTTGTTCATTTTCTCTCTTGATTGTTTGCTGTTTTTCTATTGAAGAATTGGGTTGAGCATTTTCCATATTTATTGTTCTAAACAGGTGCGACAAAACCATCAGTAACTGCAATTGATGTTAAACAAACTGATGCCAAACAAAATTATGCAAAACATATTTCACTGATGCCAAACAAACTGATGTTAAACAAAATGATGCCAAATATATTTCACTGATGCCAAACAAACTGATGTTAAACAATCTGATGCCAAACATATTTCACTGATGCCAAACATGTTTCACTGAACATGCACTGATAAACAAACTGATGCCAAACATACTGATTATTGACAAATAATACTGATGCCAAACATATTTCCCCATACTTGTTCATTTTACATACTTGCTCATTCATTGACATGCTACTTTACAAGCATTACAACTACTAACAAAATCATAAGAACTATATTAACACAACCTAACAATACAATAGTTTTTCCCCAGACTTCAATTTTCCTTGTTAGTGCTGCCATCTCCTTCTGTACTTCCTCTAAATCTTCCTTCAGGTCATTTCTTGCTTCACGCTTGCCAAACTCTCTTCCGACTCCAATTCTTCCAAGGTATTCCTCATACTGGGCTTGCCACATGAAAAATTTACAACCATTCGAACCCTGAAAACAAATTTCATTGCATACATGAAATCAAAATTTCAGGGTCGGTTGCATACACGAAAGCAAAATTTCATGAAACCTAGCGATCAAAACACAATTTCATCACACTACTCCCAAAACTCACCGAAGCTTGGTTGCGCGGGCATTTGTAGAACCTCTTCCCCTTGTTAGCCTCTGTTTTCGCAGTCAGCTCCAACACATTCTCGATGTTGCAATACGGACACACAATCAAGGGCAACCCTGTAGGCTCCAAAGGCGATTTCCAACTAGAACCGAAGCTAGAGGAATGCGACATCTACTCCACATCACAAGCGGGCACAACGGAATCCGCAAAAACGACGAAGGGGGAGGAACAAGCTTACTAGATGCGGAGCCGGTGTCAATGCCGCCGAAGTCAATGCCGCCGAAACCTGCAGATGTCGCCGGGCGCCGCTTCTTCCGCCGCCGCCAGCCTTCGAACCCTAGAGCGTGCTAGGCGGGATCTGTGCTAAGCCGGCCCAATCGTTCAACCAGCTAAGCACGGTGCGACTCAGGGGCATTTTTGTCCCGTCACCATGCGAATCGGGGGAAAAACATAAACAATACCCAGAAAAGGGCCAAAATGTCATTCCACGATGAAATTAGAGTGCACGGTGTCATATCGAGAAAGGCGAACCAATTTAATGTCGTTTTGTCCGCGGCAGTCCAATTCAGTGTCATTCATTGAAATTTCCCCTTGAAATACTCCTTTATCAGTTTGGATACACTCATATACTAATTATAAGATATTCCAATGAGATCCATATGAAAAATTGCAAGGAAGTACATAGTTTTTAGTATATTTTGCAAATACCTTCATATACGCATATAAAAATAAGTATGTCTAAAAAGTGTACATACCACCTCTGAAAAAATGTAAATACCACCTAAATGATCTCATATACTTATATACTACACGTGCATACTATCCGTTGCGCAAAATACTCCCTACATTGTGAGATACGGCATAGGGAGTAATTACTCCCGGGAGTAGAAAAGAGGCTTCCGATATATATATATATATATATATATATATATATATATATATATATATATATATATGCGTGTGTCTTGTGGCGTGAGAAGTGGGTGGGGGCACGGTACCCGGGTACTAATTAAGGGTTTACTTAGAGTTTTTCAAAAAATCATGAGAAAGTTAGTGGAATCTTAGGCCCTGTTTGGTACGGTTCTAGATTCTAGTAAAAACGTAAACTGTTCTAGATTCTTGATAGAAACGTTTCAGGTAGGATTCTATGAATCGGATGGAACAGGGTAAAGACCGATTCGGCCACAGAGTGAAAAAAAAAAAAGAAACGATCCGAGGAGAATCTTTCCGAGCTTTAGCCTGTTTCGTTGGGTTTCTTTCAGAATATAGAAGAAATGGTCTAATTCTAAGTTGCCAAACGGGGCTTAGTAGGACATTCTAGGATGATTCATAAAATTTGGTGAAAAAATTCAATAGTGTACGAGTTCTACAAAAATTCAATATATATGTCGTCACAGCCTCACAGGTAGTATTTTTTCTCCCACGTACTTTTGAGTTTGGTCACAAAATTTTGCACGGTACTAGCATATTATCAGAAGGATTCATTTTTTTTTTTTTGAAAAGGTTCCAATAGTGCCACGTGGGTTAACTCCGGTCAAAACCACTATTTCCATACCAAAGGGATCAAAATTAGATGGTATTGCCAATTGGGGACTCGTTTTACCCGGTTTTACGCTTTAGAGAAGAAAATTAGACATTGAAAACTAAAGACCAATAATATACTTTTTTTTTAACTTTTGGTACCTTTTGATATTAACTTAATGTAAATTTTGATATCTCCTTCCAACAATGTTAAAAGTCTACAGAAAAAGATAGTTTTTGTTCAGTGTAGTAGACTATTTTGAGGCTAACCTCAAGTTAACAAAGTTAAGGTCACCTACCTATGATGCTATGTGTCATCTCCTCCATCTATCTTCCCCTTCCCTTTTCCCCTACTCACTTCCCCCACCTCTTTTTCGCCCTCTAACACAAAAAATTAAAATTTGAATAATTAAAATTTGAAAAAATTAAATAGAAAGTTTCAGCTCAAAAAAACTAAACAAAAAGTTTTCAAATTAGGAAGTTTCAAGTCGAAAAGTTTCCACACAAAAATTTGTAAAACTCAAAAACTTTAAATTGAAAATTTTCAAATTAGGAAAGTTCAACTCAAAAAGTTTCAACACAAAGTTTTAAAACTCAAAAAAACTTTAAATCAAAAAATTTCAAATTAGAAAGTTTTAACTCAGAATGTTTCAAATTAGAAAATTTTAAATCGAAAAGTTTCAAATAAAAAAATTTTAACTCGAAAACATTTCAGCACAAAAAGTTTTAAATAAAAAATTCAAATCAGAAGCTAGCACTCGGGGAATTTCCACGAAATTTCACGTTGCATGACGGAACTTTACCACAAAAGTTTCACGCTACACGAAAGCTAACCTTTTGGAGCACCAGTTGTCGAGCACGCTTAGGTTCCTCAGTCGCACCAACATGTGTGAAGGGCGACCGCAAATTATCATTCCCCACATGTCATTTCAGCATCTTCCCCGATGCGACAACCATGGACTCTGGCCAATACAAAACGGCGTCGGAGCAAGGTTTCAAATTTTGTTTTAAGGTTTTCTCTCAGCACCCTCAGAAACCCGAATTTCGACGAGATCTCGTTATTTCGAACGAAATTCAAACGAAATCCAAAAGATAAAATTCAAATCTGGTTCTTTTTTAACCGAGATTTCCGATATCTCACTAAGATTTACAGAGATTTCGATGAGATTTGCCGAGATCTTAGTGATTTTTAACTGAACGAAAATTGGTCCGAAACTCATCAAATTTTTTTTTGAAATTTTGGTCCGACATGTAAAACGACGTAGAGAATCCAATCCGATCAAACTTTACTCAAATTTTGGTCAAATATACCGAGATCTCGCCGAAATTTTAGGTTACTGTAGTACTTTAAATTTTTTTAAAAGGATTTTCTTAATTCGCCGGATTATAAAACTTGGAGGGATCCAAGATCTAAAATTTCGCCGAGATTTCGCAAAATCTCAATGAGATTTCACACCCTGAATGAATGGAGATTGGCATATATGCCACTTTTAATAAGTGGCATCGCTAAAATGCTACTTTGGTCCACTGTCATAGACACAGATGATCCCACATGTCAACGACAGCGAAGTGATATTTTTAGCGAAGTCACTTGTTAAGAGTGGTATTTTATCAATTTTTCACTGAATGAATGGGAGTAAGTCGAATAAGACTATTATACGGATTCAAAGAACAGTCCGTGACAGAGTCCGTACCGGATCATGGCAGGGATCGGAGTTGGAGCCCGACTCGAACGCAAGCTGAGGCTCCATCCTATAAAGCCAACCGAGCCCGCCCCTAGCCGAGATGAACCGCAGAACCACCCCATCGACCGAAGCAAGCAAAGGCTCGCGGTTTTCTCCAGCTTGCCCGTACGTACGTAAAACACCGTTTGCAAGCTAAGTCGTCGTCTCGAGATCGAAGATGCAGATCTTCGTCAAGACCCTGACGGGGAAGACCATCACGCTGGAGGTGGAGAGCAGCGACACGGTCGGCAACGTCAATGCCAAGGTCCAGGACAAGGAGGGGATCCCGCCGGACCAGCAGCGTCTCATCTTCGCCGGCAAGCAGCTGCAGGACGGCCGCACGCTGGCCGACTACAGCGTCCAGAAGGAGTCGACGCTGCACCTCGTCCTCCGCCTCCGGGGCGGCACTTGGATCAAGGTCAAGACGCTCACCGGCAGGGAGATCGACGTCGACATCGAACCCTCGGACAAGGTGGCCAGGATCAAGGAGCGCGTCGAGGAGAGGGAGGGGATCCCGATCCTGCAGCAGAGGCTCATCTTCGGCGGCAAGCAGCTCGCCGACGACAAGACCGCCAAGGAATACGTGCTGGAGGGTGGCTCTGTCGTCCATCTTGTTCTTGCTCTCAGGGGTGGTGATCTCTAGTTAACTACTCTAGGTAGCTAATAGTTTCGGTAGTTTATGATTACTGGTTGCACATATGGATGGAACTTGTGAAAACAAACTGGCATTTGTAAGAGTCTAATAATAAGGGCAGTACTAGCAGTCAGACGTTTGATTTTTTTTTAAATTTTTAGACGCCCGCGTAACATTTTTTTTTAGCGTCTGCAATATTTTTTTAAAACGTTTGAAACATTTTTTTAACTTTTGAAACAAATGTTGCATACGTAGAAAAAAAGTGTTACATGCGTAGAAAAAAATATTACGGATAAAAACAAACGTTCGAACTGTAGCATTACCGTAATAATAAAGTTTGTTTTTGCATTGCAACCGTGATGCAAACAAAAAGTAGGGACTTTAAAGCCGTACAGCTAAGGTCGCTGATTTTTGTTTATATCTTCAATTGAATTTTGAGTGGGCGCTTCCAGGGTGAGTGCGGGGTGAGGACTGAGGAGTGAGCAATTCTCGAACAACTAGAGAGAGCCTGAGGAGGTGAAATGAATGCATCTGTATCGGTTTTAATCGGAAACGATACAAATTACCCAAACATCACTATCGGTGTTTTTGGATGAACATACAAATACTCGTTGCATCATAATCGATTTTTTTATATGAATCGATACAAATACTTGACCTGTATCACAATCGTTTTTATATGAACTGATACAAATACTTGCCCAGGTTCCACTTTTCTAACAAAATTCGTGAATTTCGCTCATTCAAATTTAAATTCAAAAATTTTAAAAATTTATCCAAAATTTCTCTATAATTAGTATTAATAGCCTTATGACATCTGATGTGAATATTATTTAAAAAAACAAAGTTTAGAGATGTTTTTAGCCATTCAATTATATTTAATAGCAATATTTGTTGAATTATATATATTTAGTAGTAATATCTGTTGAAGTACATTTATTATAAATATTTGTTGAAGTATATTTAGTAGTAGTATTTATTGAAGTATATTTATTATCAATATTTTCTTGTAAAAACCAGCAGCATGAGGCAAGAAGGGTATTATCCATAAAATCGTGACATGTATTCATAAAGTACATCTGAGTTTTTCTTAAAATCACATGTAAATTGCTAAGAAATCATTAGACTAAATCAAAATCCCTGGTTTAACTTATCAACAATCAATATAGAATTATATGAGACCTCTAGTGATAAACCATCCATTATTCCTTTCTATATCACTCCTATTACGTCGGGAAGTTTTGGAGGCTCCTCAGCCCCTCCACGTCATCTTCATGCTGATTTGCATATAAACCCTTCCACTTTCTCTAAATTACGGATTGGTCCCTGTAAATTACAAAGAGGTCCTTTGCAATTTTTTGTGAGTATAAAAAAAACTTTCTCGAATTGCGTTTAGGTCCTTGGTTCACTACTTTACAGCAAAGACCCCCCGATAAATACATATCGCGGATTAGCCCTTTTTAAATTTTTCGGGATAGCGCGTAGGTCCAAAAAAATAACAATAGAGTCCCTGTTTCTTACGTCGAGATACTTTCTCTGTTTTTCCCGAAAAAAAAAGTATTCGTGGTCCGATTTTCCCCCGGAACCCGAAAAAAATGTTTTCCTGGTCCATTTTTCCTAAAAAAAAAGAGGTAAATTCGTTTTTCATTCGACCTTTCTCCGTTTTTATCGGAAAAGATGTTTTCGTGGTACATTTTTTTCTTCGGACCCCGGGAAAAATATTTTCGTGGTCCGTTTTTTCTCTGGTGCCCGGAAAAAATGTTTTCGTGGTTCGTTTTTCCTCGGAAAAAAGGTTTCCCTTCTCCGTTTTTGCCGGGAAAAAATGTTTTCGTGATCCATTTTTCCTAAAAAAAAATGCAAATTCATTTTTCGTTCGCGCACGCGGCATGTGTCGTGTTTAGTTTTTTTTTTTGCAACTCGATCTATGGTATTTTTCGGAAAATGTATTATTCACCGGTAAACGTACAGAGTGGTGAGATCGCTCCGAAAAAAAAATGTTTAGGTCATCTTACAGTTTTTTTAAAAGAAAAAAATAGAGTAAATTTTACACGGTGCGACGTGCGCCGCACATTCTGGCTAGTTATTTTGAGAGAGAGAGAGAGAGAGAGAGTCATATCATAACTGCATATTCAACATGAATGCAAGTATTAAACAATCAACTTTAGTACATAAAAAAATAAATGGAAATACATTGTTACAAGATCTGCTACAGCCTACAAAAAGCATAGTTCATTAAATAAGTGCAACATTTGAATTCGAATTTTAGACTACATCTCCACAACACACTGCATGTTTCAATATTTGCTCAATTATATTTAGTAGCAATATTTGCTGAAGTAATTCTTCAAATATCATTTTTGGCCTTTAATAGCTTTTTACAAATTTTACAACAATTTTTTCCTAATTTTTTTTTACATTTCCCCTCACTTTTCCAACTACCAGCAGTTTTTCGAGCGATTTTCGAATGCGAATTTCGCTCCAGGGTTTGATTAGATTTCAAATTCATTTGACTTTCGAACTGAGCGGTTTTGCATGAATTTTAATACCATCGGGACATCAAAATTTGAGTTCGAATGAAACCCTGACTTGGCCTTCATCACAATCTATTCTTAGATGAAAACCGATTGTGATGTGCATTTGATGTGTCCATGCACATCACAATTGGTTCTAATAGGCACATCACAATCGATTCTGATATTAGAACGTATTGTGATATGCATACATATCACAATTGGTTCTGATATGCCCAATTCTACATCACAATCAGTTTTTACTTGAGAACCGATTGTGATGATTCTCCACCAATTATTTACACTCCCGCCAAATCATCTATAACAATTGTTTTTTTTCTTAAAAGTTAGAAACCGATCTAAATAAAAGCAATAGTATTGTACCATTCTGTAGTAGTGTTCCCTCGATGCCCTTAATAAGTATCCATTTTATTTTATATTCTTTACGTATATGCATTAAATATAGTGTTGGAGATAACTCAAATATCTCTAACTACCATATCTTTTGGAATTATCCAAATAGATTGTTAGTCCTAGTCTTCTACAACTCGGACTCTCTGGCTATATATAGCCAACCCCTGTACATGTAATCCTTGAACAATTTAGTAGATTGTTTCCCGTGGTTTTTTCCCGAGAGGGTTTTTCCACGTTAAATCTGTCTCCATTATTTTGCCGTGCTCTAAACCTAACAAGTGGTATCAGAGCTTAGGGTTTCAGATCAGATCTGTTGCCCCGGGAGAAGGAGACTCCTGGGGCAGCACCGCACGGCCATCCGCGCCGCTCGCCTTCGTCGATAGTCGGCCGCACCGGCTGCTCCACGTATGTGGGTTTCGATCTCGCACACGCAGCCGCCAGCTCCCGATCTGTCGGTCTCCTCAGCTTCCGACCGACCGGACATGTTCCAGCCGCGAACTCCGCGTGCGCCGTCATCATCTGCGCCTCGGCTTCACGACTGCACTGACCGCCTCCGGCCAAGGCTCCTTCTTCGGCTGCCAAGCCGCTCACCCTGCCTCAAGCTCGTCGGCGCCTGTCCGCCTGGACTCTGCGTCGCCACCCTTCGGTTCCCGCGGCCGCCCGCCGGCGCCGGTCGCCCGATGTCTTCTGCACCCGCGACCGTCGTCTCGCTTCTTTGCGTCGGCCCGGTCCGCACCGACTACGGCCACCCGCGCAAAGCCAGATCAGACTCGATTGGTTTCTTTTCAGTCCGTGAGGGGAGCTCGGTTTCACGTCCGCGTGAAAGAGCAGGTTATCCAGAAGCTTTGATCGACGAGAAAGAAGGAACTCGGGTTGAGTTCAAGTCCGTGAGACAGGTGATTCTTTTCTTTATTGTTTTCAGTCTCATCCGTGATTGAAATTTCTAGTTGCGAGTTTCCAAGGCAACAGCAACCAGGAAAAGTGCGCCATATATTTTCGAGCACTGTAGCAACAGTAAAGGTGCACAGTAGCAAAGGTGAAGGCATTGCTTCAGAAACTTGAGGCTGAGACAAGAAAAAAAAGGATTTCATTTTGGATTTCGGATTTCATGCGGCTATTATATTTATCATTGGCGGATTTCATTGTTATTCATGCGGGATTAATCATTGGCATTATTCATAAGGAATTTATCATTGAGGATTTCTTCGACGTCTCATCGTCGATTTATCATTGGCGAATTCTTGGAGATTTATTCGACGTTTCATTGTTGGTTTATTTGACGTTTCATCGTCAACTTTGGAGAAAAAATATATCAATTGAGGAGACAATTGAATTTGGTGTTTCATCACCGTTACCTTGGTGTTTCGTCACCGTTATTTGGTGTTTCATTCACCGTTTGGATATGTTGACCATTATGGAGATTTTGGCAACGTTCATTTGGAATTTGTTGACATCCTGGTGGTAGCATTAAGCTCTTCGAAGTTTTTCTAGTGAAGGTTTTGCTCCAATTCAGAGAGATGAAGTATTAAAGTGCAAGAAGGAGTTTTGCTTCTTAGTGGATACTACAACGTTATTTTGTTGTCTTCGCTCAATATGAGGGGTCTACTGCAATTTATACTCCATTGACAACACATCTGCTCGCTCATCTTGGACAGCTTTTTCAGAGCGATTTCAACCATGTTATGGATTTTCAATGGCGGTTGCCGAATTTTATGTTCCAGTGAGCATGCCAAAAGTCCATGAGATGAGTTCTTCGCTATTTATCGGCGCCACAGTGATGTCTTGGCTTATGCCATTTGATAATTGGGCATTTATTCAGAGGTCGATTGCACTGCACTCGAGACTCTCTTTGGGTTATGAATTGAAGACCCAGACTCTTAAATGCCTTTGTTATATTTGTGTATTGGTTTGGTATTCGGTCGTTCTCTCGACCTCTTGGTGGTTTGCTCAATTTTGCTTAAGAAGTGTTTGGATTGACTGTTCCAGTCTTTCATACTCGCACTGTCCTTTGGACTTTCAGTGCTTAATTACCCTTTGGGGTTTTCCGGAGACAATTTCAATATGGATTTTGAGTTAAGGGGAGGTTTGTTGGAGATAACTCAAATATCTCTAACTACCATATCTTTTGGAATTATCCAAATAGATTGTTAGTCCTAGTCTTCTACAACTCGGACTCTCTGGCTATATATAGCCAACCCCTGTACATGTAATCCTTGAACAGTTTAGTAGATTGTTTCCCGTGGTTTTTTCTCGAGAGGGTTTTTCCACGTTAAATCTGTCTCCATTATTTTGCCGTGCTCTAAACCTAACATATAGTATTTAGTGGTAATAATTAAGGATAATCTAGTTATTTTTAAGATCTTGGTCTATATGTCAAGAAGAAATAGGCGTTCTAAACTTGAACAGAGGAAGTAACATTTAGCGTACGAGTGTAGAATGTTGATGAATAGTTTCATTCCACAACATGACGATACGAATGTTATGACTCAAAAGTTCAGCAAGAGAAGAACACGAAATTCAGTTACATAACAATAAATTAATTCTCCATTTTCAATTCATGGCGAACTGTTCAGAATCTCAAGATCCCGACTAAGCTCTACAATCACGGGTAAAGTTACAAAATGACTCATCACTAACTAAAAATTATCATCAGCTCAATTTCCGAGAAAAGAAAGGACTAATAACACGTCACTCACAAGCTACACCGTACTAAAAAAGGGATCCTCCTTGGGTTAAACTGTGAAATGTTACCAAAAACATTATTGTTCCTTTACATGACTTCTGGAGCCATATACATCCTACCTGAACCACCATCTCATGCCAGCATTAATCGGGTCATGAAGAAAAGGGGTGTAACGGTGGATATAGGGGTTAACCGTCCGGCCAATTTTAAGCCAGATGGCTCTGTGATAACCAGCAGTGAAAGGAGAGTGATACAGGAGCTTCAGCAACTGCAATACCGGATAAAGAGAGTGAGATAGGAATACATGAGCTTTAGCAACTGCAATGCCGGATAAAGAGAGTGAGACAGGAATTTGCTAAGATAACATATTCTGCCAATATAGTAATAAGTCCATCTACAATCTGAAATACAAAGAAAACATCATGCAAATTCCTCTTTTGTCTTCGAACAAACAAGTGTTATTTCTTGGATTGAGCAAATAAAGCTTATCGGTACTTCTACGAAATATTCTAAAGTCTAGCTCGTGCTACCAGTTACAATTATTTAGACCAAATGATACCGAGTCTAGCAGCCTAAGTCGCTGAAGTTGCCACTTGGCATCTTTACAATTCAGGAAACCAAAAGAAGTAAAGTGCTATTGTCGGACAAACAACAGTAGTACTGACTCCAGCACCAAACCGACACCAGAGTTTAACAGAATAGCGGCCGCAACAATCATTGCCTAGATCCTCTTCTAAATTCAACTGGCATATACTAGGTTTTGGTCAGTTGTATTGAAAGTCATCCATCCATATTTCGGTGTGCACATCACTAACATTTTACTATATTTGATGTAATGCAGGTTTATACAAGTGCACTACAAAATTAAGTGTTATACTGTTATGTGATACTTTTGTCATTTGTTGTAGATTTCAATGAGCATTTTCCATAGGGGAATTTTTTTGCAGCAACTAATATATCATTATATTAGTGATCAAAAGCTACATGTCAATTTAGGGTCAACCATGCAGAGGATTGAATAGTCCTAAGATGATGACATATTTTATAGATCACAGCATAATCTATGAAAATGTCAAGATTGCAGTTAATATAAAACAAGAAGTAGATCATTTTGAGAAAGTAATCAATATTTACATGGAACCTAACCTGCCAGTACATGAACGTTTGCATAGCATTGCGTTGTCGCCTGCACAAGTCAAAAATAAATAAAATTAAAGTTTAGTGGCTAATGGGAAGAGGGAAATAAAAAATGAAAATGCTAGGGTCTACTGACGAGAACAGGGATAAGATCAAAAGAAAGCCCAATAAAATCTCTGCATTTGAACTCAGAAAGTTGACTGCAGTTGTGTTTGTCTCAACCCATGTGCAAGGTTGCTCCAGGTATGTCCTACAAATTAACAACACAGAATTGTTATAATCCATTTACCAGCATGTTGAACAGGAAACATATTACAAGCTGTTAGAAGCACTCATTTCACAGAAAATGGTTGTTTTGAATTTTCATCGGCTTGTTTCCATGCAAATTTCACACACATAAGCCATTTCTGTTTGTGTTTTACAGTGAATGGACTAGGGTGTGTTCAACTGTTGTGCTCGCAATTGCATAAAATGCATCATTCACTAGTACATGCAACCCCAGAGAGAAGAAAGTAACTTATGTCATATACTCATATAATAAAAAAAAATGAAATCAAGACAACAACTTAAACCATGAATAGGGCCTAAACTATTGCTTCTTTATCCTAAAAATGGTCAATGATAGCATGCATGGTATAATGCATAGAAGACAAGACATTTTGTGCCTAAAATTTTGTCAAGTTCACTTACCTGTACAGGGAGGAATTAGTAAAATGGTGCCGTAGAAATCTGGTCACATGTTCGAGTGCCCAACAAATTACTGGTACCAAAACAACTGCCAGAAAAGAGCATCTCATTATGCACAAGGAAACTGAGATGCTTAGGTAGTAATATGACAAAATTTCATGTCAAAGTAAACAACTCATATGCTTACGCTTCAAGTGCAGTTTGGACGTAACAAACATAAGGCAGTACATGAATGGTATAAAATCCTTTGATGAAGTTACACGGTGGCACCATGCCTGAACAGCCTGCATGTTTCCTGCTCTGGGTAGCTGATAGGAAGGGGAAATGGTAAATAAGTAGTGCAAGATATCTAAAGTGGGAACTGGGAAGAATAAAATAATAATTAGAATACTTAATTTCGTGTTACCGACCCCATAAAAAGCAAATAAAGTGTAACCTGTGGTACAGGTTGTGCCAAGAAGTGACAAACGATAGCCCTTGTATTGCAGTTGTCGTGGTGCCATTGGAAGTATGCCAATCAACGCAACAATAAGAACCTGTCAGAAAAAGAAGAAAACAAACTATGTATAGTAAAGATGATGTGACTATTTATTAGCTAGAGTATTCTGGACATATCAACACAAAACTGTGTCACTGGTCGTCATTAATACATGGATCCAAAATCAAAGAAAAAAAGATTAATCATTCCACAGCCTAAAGTAAGGTACTGCCACAAGTTGGGGAACTCATACTGATTAAACCTGTATTGATAATTTGATGCAACCCTTGGAAACATATAAGCTAAAAGACACAAAAATAAGTATGCTAGGCAAAAGTATAGTAGATCCAGTCATTAAGTCGGCTGTTTAAGCAAGAAAGGCACTAAGATCTTGTTCCTAAGAATTATAAAGATCAAAATATCTTCAAGTACTCCAACTCCGGCCGAACACTGAGTTCATCTGGTATAATATATGCTTATTATTGTAATATAATATGATTAATTACCCTGACCATCCATTTACTTATGAAGAGTTCTGAAACTGAACTTCTTTTAGTAAAATAAAAGGGCTCTAGATGAAGGTATTCTCATAGAATGCTAGGTTGCAGGCCTGGCTAAAATAAGATATCCTTGAACTAGCAGTTGGTCTGATTGATGTCTCACTTCCACAGTTTAGCTGTTGTTATCCACTAACTACAACTAAGCCTAAACATAATTATGTGGAGTAGCCAACTGAAACGGATCTGCTACTCCAGGAGATGTACTAATTGAGACATGACCAAGATCTTCAGCAATGGATTGATTTCAACATATAGAAAATTTAAATGTGATACAATAATTGCTGAAAAAATATATATTTATCTCGTATAAGCCATTTACCCAAGCATTAACGGAAAAATGTAATGACCGCTGATCCAACTGTAATGCAAGTCTGCTTCTTGCTGGTCCAGCAGAATTAGTCCCTACAATATCCATGAAGATCGAATTGGCAGATGACAAAGCTACAAATAATTAGGTTTGTAGTGCAGATAGATCATACAAACACAATAATATGCTTCTTATCACCTTGATCAGGAGGTCTTGCATTATCGGTAGCTGATGTAGATGCTCTCTCTGATGATGAGGAGGACTGGGAAGAGCTGCTTGAAGACATTTCTTCAACAACAAAATCAGGATTCTATAACAAGAGTCAGCAAGAAACAATTCTAAGATCTTATACAACCATGTTCTGCACATCCAAACACAAATAGATCCCCAAAAGGAGATAGAAAAATTATGTTAAGCCACTCCGCATCACAGCTTTAGCATCCATAGCATGATAGAAGCAAGGCAGTTCGTGTGAAAAATAACAACAGATTTCAATGACTCGATTGGAACAACAGAATGACAGATACATAGAAAATGGTACAGTAATGTCAAGAATTTTTTTAAAGAAAAGGTTGATACATTGATTTACACAATGTACATAGTCCTAAAACAAATAAAACAGCAAATCTATCATTATCTAAGTACAATAGAAATTTAATTTATTTGACCCTGCTCACTGTTTCATATACCAATATTTCACTCTATCCTTTCCCATTTGCATTTTTCATAATCGTATATACAGTGTGTTCTAACTTTCATAATGCAAGGACGTAGACTCACAACCTAGCACACTGACAGAAGTCACAGAGTCAAATGTACATTGACCAGGGCCTATGGATCACTCAAATGGCAACTAACAGAGCATTATCTATTCCTGAAATGTTTGCTTACCCAAAGCGACCACTGACAGCATCAAAGAAAGGATTGCACCCAGAATGTGTCATCTTTCAGATCACCGCAAAATGAGCAAATGGCTTCAACAATGTTTGCTTACCCAAAGCGACCACTGACAACATCAAAGAAAGGATTGCACGCAAAATGTGTCATCTTTCAGATCACGGCAAAATAGTCATCACCTCTGACTTTCTATGCAGAGCTAATTATAAATAGCTGGACCGACTATAGGAACCAAGAACTAAACATTACAAATAAAACCAAACAACGTTTTATAAATCTCAACGGATGGAATCTAATTTTTTCTAGACAACTTGAAGAGGTAGAGCTAGCTCCGAAACATATCCAGAGGGGGGCAAGAACACAGTGAATTACTTCAGCGAAAGAAAAGAGAGAGAAAGGAGCCTTATTCCCTCCGCACTTCCTATCCTGAGGATTTCCAATTCAGTAGGAGGACAGAATCTTTGCGCCATTGCATCGCCTGCTTCGTCACGAGCTCGAGACCGGCCAAAGAGGAAGACATAGGCGCAAAGAAATGAGAATCTTGAGCCTCCCCATGCAATCCTTTCAGAAATCAAACATGGCTCGGGCTTACAACAATCGATCCTACACTCTCGCTCAAGATCCCCCTCACGCATCATACTTCTTGCAAAAAGAAAAACCGAAAGTTTTTTTATGGCCAAACAATTCGGGCTTATGTGGCATGGGCGCCAACACGAGGCGGCAGTTGCGCGCAAATGCCGGGAGACAAATCTGATTTGGGCATTAGCTAAGTCAAATGAGGTACTCCAGTACAGAACTGACCAGTGAATGGAGATAAGCAGCAGCGAAACTGACCTGCGTGTAAAATAACTCTTGGCTTGGCTGCTGGAACTTGGAACGGAGGCAATCGCGGACTCCGATACATACCAGGCAAGAAGACAGAGATAGAGAGAGCTCCTCCTGGAATCTAAACTTGGCGAACTCCGAAGCAAAGGCGCAGGGCAGCAAAGCTGCACAGACAGAGGAGGAAGACTAGCGACCCCCCATCTCGCTCTCCTTCCTCTTCTAAGCCGATTTTTCTTGCAATGCAGGCCACTAATTATTCGTTATGACGCCCACTGGCCCACTTGGCACGACAGCAACCGCTGCGCCGCGAGGGCCCGTGATTACGGACAGTTCGGGGGTGAGACTGCAAAACGGACGGGGCTCAACAAGATTCCCTTTTTTTTCCCTTATTTTTCTGTGACCGAGAAGAACCGAAGGGAGGAGGGGATTCGAGTGGAAAGAGCGAAAGCAACCGCGCCAGGTCTCGAGAATTTCCGAACGAATGCAGTTCACAATGCGACGCCGCCGCCGGCGCGGATCGGATGCGCAGCGCAACCACCGGCTCAAAAATAAAATGCAGCGATCTGAATCGGGATGCAAACTTTAGGTACTAGTCGGAGCAGTGAGACTGGGTGGGGGAGTGCGTACGATGAAACGGCGGTACAGCTTGTGCTGGAGGTGGGCGCGGATGTGGGGGTGGGAGGCGAGGTGGTGCGGCACAGCGGAGCTGGTCCGGTACTCCGCCCACCGTGGATCGCGCTCGTAGTCATATACCCGCGGCAGCTGACGGCAACGACGGTGAGGACGCCTCGCCCATTTTGCTCCCGACCCAGGGGCTGCGCCTTGCGGCCAGCTCTCCGTGTACTTCCACAATTTTACTCCATATTTGTCTATAAGATAATATTGAAAAGAGTAGAAAAGAAATAAGAATTGTATTATATTACGGATGTTTTTATATAGTACAAACTATTCAACTTTTTATCTGTTCAAGCATTATTGTTCACATACACTTCTTCACCTTTTAAATCCTTACGGGAGTATCATATTTATAACATCGAAGGAATGACAGTCATCATTAGAGAGGTGCTTCTTCGTAGGGAGTAACTTTCAAATGGTTGTCTGTATCAGAGAAAGCTTCTTCCGCACATTATCCTTGCGCAGAGATTCCTTGCCGACCTAAATCAGGTCAAGCTGAGGTTATCCTTTACCCAAACCTGTCTAAGTCGGTGTGATAAATGGCATTACGTCTGGCCAATAAAGACTCATAGGTCGTATCATTCTCGACCTGGTAAAGGCTCAGATCAGAGACACAAGAAAAATTCTCGTCCGACCTATATTGCAGGTCGGGTAGTTGTTTACGTGATCAACGATAACTTTAATCGAATAATTGTGAGACATTTAATGTGTATATTCGTTTTATGGACTGCATTTTTGAGGATGCGACAGGCTTCTAAAATGCCGTAACTATTTGTGGGCCTCAGACAGATTAATCAGCGTTAGCTAGCCCCCAAGTCTTGAGAGAACATGTGTATTATCTTAAAACTTTTCAACTTCCAAGACGTTTGGGATGTCGCGCTAATCATGCCGACGGTTGCGTCTTGAGAAAATCTTTTTGATTTCCTCGGTAACTGAAGCAAAGGCAAAAATGGTATAAATATAGAGGAGAGGCTTCCTTTAGACACTTCACGTTGCCGGTCATTTAAAAATTGCTTTTGAGCTTCTTTGCTTTCCTCTTAGTCCTTGAAGTTTTTTATCTTTCGCTTAAGTACTTTCTCCTTCTTCTTTACTTCTTTTGTAATGAAAAAATCAGTTCTTTCTTAAGCGAAAATCATGGAGCTCGCTGATGAGGGCTTGATCCCACCACGTGAAATGGTTCAATTGGATCCCAGCGGAGAGGACGTGAAACCCCTTCCTTAAGAGGGGTGGATCGTTCTCTTCGCTGTTGTAAGTTCAAGCTCCATTTGGTTTTGGTGATTGATTTAGATTAATGATTAATCCTTGTTTAATGACAAATCTAATCTTATTTGAGACTAACATGTTTATTGAGTTACATTCAATAGTCTCATATTTGGATGGAAAATGGAAAACCCAAGGTATGAATGCATATTTATTCTAGTATTAATTGCATACTTTGGAATCAAGTTTAAGTATGAATTCTCCATTGCATTAACCACAAAATGTGCATTATATTTCCCAATTCATATATTACATAGATGCACATATCTATGGGGAGTTCACACTTGAACTTGATGTATCGATGTATTGATCTATTCTCCACTCCATATATAAAGGATCAATACATTGAGACACATCAATTTAAATGAATGTTTAAATTGAGTTCATTTGTCTCCTAATCATCAAAGGGCATTTCATCATGTGTTGATGGTGTTCTTGTGATTGATTAAGGACAAATGGAGAGTTCTTGAGTAGTATGAAGCATTAGTTGCATCATGTGCTCAAAACATATCTAAATTCATTAGATTAATTTAGGTTGTGCTCAATTGATGTAAGTGGTATCCATTATGTGTTAATGGAGTGTTTAGATGATTGAGACAACCATGCATCTTGGACTAACCATTTTCATAAGTGATATTTGAGCCAGGTTAAGTCTAAAGATGAGTGAGATGATGATGATGGGATAAGGATGACATCATGAGGTGATGGACGTCAAGTGAAGATCCCGAAGAAAAGAGATGAGAGAGCCAGAGTGACAATCCCGGGGGAACAAGTTGATTGAGGATCATAAAGACCCCAAAGAGGATTGCTTGCGGCGACCAAGGTATAACTAGATAGGCTAAGGATCTTTCCTAGCTTTGAGTCTAGTTTTTAGCGCCATACTATTAAGAGGGTTTGAGCTCTTGCTTTAAGCTTCATCATGTGTTGGTGATCTCAATCCCGTAGTCACTTGAGCTCAGAGTCTTCTTTATTTGGTATTTGCATAGAGCTAACCATTTGGCATGTGTTGCGAATGGGTGAAGCTCATGCTTGGTTTTTGCATAAGCTCTATTTGGCATTTGTTGCAAATAGGTCAAGCTTGTGCTTGGAGTTTTCGCATTGAGCTTTGATTTGCATTAGTTGCAAATAGGATAAGCTAATGCGTTGGCTTTTGCGTGAAGTTCATTTGTTTGCATGTGTTGCAATAGATGAAGCTTCATGCTTTGTTTTTGTTTTTCAAACAAAATCCTTATTGCATTTATTTGGTATTGCTTGGAGCTATGTTTGCACGGGTTGCAAAAGGAGAGAGCTCAAGCAAGTTCGTGGTTTAGTAGTTGCATGGAGCTAGAGAATTGCAGGAGTTGCAATTAGAGAGCTCATGCACTCTGATTTGGATTTATTGCTTACTTGGAGCTAGGTTTTGCATGAGATGCAAAACGAGGATGCTCAAGCAAATTAAGTTGATTTGGAGTTGGGATGAGGCTATGATTTGCAAGTGTTGCAAAAGAGAGATAGCTCATTCCTTGGGGTTTAATTGTTATTTGCATATTCGTTATGCGAATAAACGGGATGTCTGTGGGTTCCGGTCCTGAAAGCATGTGATACTTGCACCGTGGTTTTTGCAAGTCAGTTTGGGTCATGGTTTGACCATCACATGGCTAAGAGGATAAACCTTATAGACTCCGGGATTTATTTGCTTAATACGTTCCTGCAAATATAATCATTGAAGAGTTTGCGAAATGTGTTTTCGCAAAGTATTTGGAATTTGAATGAAATTCCATAAGCATGAGTTGAGTTGTTGCAAATGTGATTTGCAAATTATTTTGAGCATGAGTTGATCATCTCATTGCTCAAGATTTAATCTTGTTGACTCTTGCTAGCTTGTGGTCATGGTTTTGATCAAGTCTATTTAAGGATTTTGAGAAAATTGGTTTTAGACTTGAACTTTGGAGTTTTTGTGATTTTGGAAAATATCTATAATTGCTTAAATTTTAAAAAAGGGTGGAAAACGTAGCCCTCTTGATAAGCTTTTCATAGAGTCCAAGTTCACCGAAATCGGAGTTCGGAGTAAAAAGTTATGGCCGTTTGAAATCTGAAAAGTGTGGCACTACCGCCCCTGAAGAGAGGTAGTGCTCGAGGCCGGCACTACCGCCATTTTAACTGCGGTAGTTATTTTCCAGAGGCGGTGTTTTCTGGAGTTTGCCCTAAGGTCGGCACTACCGCCCGTAAAGGCCGGTAGTGCCGCCCGAGCGGCACTACCGCAATTTTGCCTGCGGTAGTACCAGATTTATAGCCGTTAGCCGACCGTTGGGGCTGAGGGCGGCACTACCGGCCCTATGAGTGCGGTAGTGCCGGTTTTGTCGATTTTTCAGGGTTTTTGTCCCCAACGGCTAGTTTTGGCTTGGGAGGCTATATAAGACCCCCCTTGGGGGGCAAGGGCATGTTGTTGCTGGTGTTTGAAGTGTTCTTGAGCTAGGTTTGAGTTTGTGGGAGGGTTTGCATGGTTTTGCCTCTTCCAATTCGGTTTTGAGCTCAAGAGTGACCCTAATTGCATGAGTTGCAATTAGAGGGAGTTTGAGAGGACCCTAGTTGCATGAGTTGCATTAGGTGATCACCGGAGATGCGGAGGTGCGTTCGATGAAGCTTGAGCAGAGTGCTCATCCTATTGCTCTTGGAGGTGGTGGCCTCCTACATGACGTCGGTGCGTTGTGCGCGGGAGCTCTCGAGGTTTGTGAGAAGCCCCGACGAAAGTTTGTGAAGGTTGGTGCTTAGCCTACCCGGCGGGGTAAAAAGCAACCTTAGTGGATTCGAGGTGAAGGCTCAAGTGAGTGGGCCGGTCCAAAGTGAGTTGGACTTCCTCAACGTGGAGTAGGAGGGTTATCTCCGAACCACGGTAAAAAGTAACGTGTTCCTTTTCTCTTTTACATTCAAGCATTTACTTTATTGCAATATTATCAATTGCTTGATTGTGAATAGAATTGCTTAGTGTAGCTTGCTTGATCAACCTAACAATTCTAGTTAGAGACTTATTTAGTTAGTACACTAGTGAGCCTAGTTGATTTAGGCTTTAATTGTCAAAACCTTATTCTTCCGCTTGCGCAATTGAATTGTGTAGGTTTTGACATAGGGGTAATTAGAGGCGATCCTCGATTAGTGAGTAGAATTTTTATAAACGCCTATTCACCCCCCTCTAGGCGCATCCTCGACCCTACAGCTGCCTTTGTTAGGTTAGGATTCCATCTCTCTAAGAGCGCATTCCTAGCTGATGTACTCAATTATTACGAGATCGAGCGCCATCATCTTCCCCAATTCTATTTTGATTTTTAATGTCTTCTCGCATTTTTGTGAGGCTTTATTGTGTATTCCTCCTACCGTTCATCTTTTTTGTTTCTTCTATCAGTATACTAGAAATAACAAGACTCCCAAAGTTTTTGGGAGTGTTTATTTCAATCTTCAGTCTAATGTCATGTATCCCTTGCTCTCAAACAAAGATACATGGAAGGACTACCGGAAGGAGTGATTTTACTCAGAGATCCCGGACGACAGTTGCATTTGGTTTACCGGTAAGGCCGCTCTAACCTGGACAAAGGTGGAGGCAAAACGGGAGAGGGACTCCCTAGTGCTCACCGATGAAGAGAGCAAGATCATCGATACTATCTTCAATTTAGTGGAAGGAAGGCTTACAAGACATAAAACCGTTTACAATCTTTTGTTCCACAAGTTGAGCCCTCTAAAAAGGTGGTTTCGATTCGCTTGGAGGATCAAGGGTGACCAAAATACGACTAAGGACGAACCTGGAGGTAAGAATTCCTAGATTTTAACTTTTTTCTCTTTAATCGATAAAGGAATTTTACCTACATATTTTTTCTGTGCGTTTTTTAGTCCTGATTGATAGGGAAGCCTATGCGAAGGTTGCGCAAATCTTATGTATTCCTTTGGATAGATCCAATCAAGTTGCGTTGGACAAGCAACTAGCCAGTTTGATTGGCCAAAATGATGAATTCATCAATGAACACGTCGAGGTAAGTACCAAGTAGTGCATTTGGTCTTAGAATCAAATTGGTATTTGTTCTGAATTCTTTTTTTTTGTCATCCTTAGATGCATGGTCGAAAATGTGCCATCGACTAATCTGAGGTTTCTGCCTAAGCTCCTGCAATGAAGAGAAGAAAATAGCCTATTGGCACCCAAAACTTGATGAAGGGTTGATAGCTACCAGCACACGCGAACACCGGGTTCAACTTCCTGGGTTGCGAGCGTGCCAGCCGATTTGATCCTGCAATTAGCAAGAGGGAAATTTTGTCAATAAATCGACTAAGACACTGATCTAGATCTTCAATGAGGAATTGGATCTTTATCGGCTAATACAAGCCGATGCAGATCGTTGTAATCGGTAAATCTAATCGATTTGATGGGGTCGATTAGATAGGATAAAGGTATTCCCGAAAAAGGTGATACACAACAAGATCAGAGAAAAACTAAACCTGATTTGGCGTAAAGCAACAATGACCAATAATCGGCGATACACAACTTTATTGATCAAAGTGGATTACAGAGGAAAGATTACAAGTCTAAAAGTCTACTCCTATGCAAAGAAGACTAAAGTAAAGGTATTGGTAAATTGGATTGGTTGAGTTCTGGATCCCTCTGATGTAGTTCGTCGTCCCCTTTTATAATCTTCGGCTTGACCGTGTTCTTCTCGATCTCTTCTAGCCACCCGTATCAGCCTCAATCTCCTCTTGCTATCTTGGGCGTGATCGTATCTCCCTCAATCTCTGGTTTTATCCATATCAACCTCGGTTTCCTTTTTTAGCATACTCTATGCTAAATAATCATGACTTCTCAATCCGAAACCGTATCGGCTTTCTTCACGAACTCAGTCTTCTTAGTGCCAAATCTGAATTCGTATCGGCTTACTCCTTCCAATTCTGACACTTTACACCGAATCCGAACTCATATTGGCTTACCTTCTATTACCAAAATTAGGTGCTAACGTATGCCCCCCAATTTTAGGATATGTGTGAACATGTTTCAAAAATTTACTTTGTAAATGCTCCGCAGGGTGTCGCCTCTAGCGCTTCGTCTTCTTCATAACTATCACCTCGAAACACTGTGTAGTCATTAAATCTTCAATTGTCCACACGCAAAATTGCTTCGTATTCGTTTGCATTTACCAAGGAGACGCTTCGCTTTCCACAACATGGCGCTTCAACTGCCCGATTTATCCTATAAATACCCAGTAATTTACAATTCCATCACCCAATCTCACGTTAAATCTTCATCTTTTGTACCATTTCTTCCCCCCTCACATTCTTCATCCTCTGATTATTCTTTTTCATCCGAGTCATCTGAAGAAAATGACTCGACGATCACTGCAGTTCTTCAAGAAGAACTGTCGACCCAAGTGCGCGCAGAGGAGGAAGTAGCCGACGACGAGGCTATCGCCTGCGCGCTTCAAGAAGAACTCAACGCCGATGCAGCTGCTGTTCCCGTAGAAGCTGCCCCCACAAACGAGGCCGTCAATCCTCCTCCAGTCGATGCTGCATCAGAATCGGTCGGTAGCGCCTCCACGGTTGCATACCGTCATCGTCTCCATCAACTTCTGTAGGATCGAAGTAAATGAATATAGCAATCAGAGGGGGGTGAATGATTGTGCGAAAGCTAAAACCAAATTCTTGATCTACTAAAAGTTCACCCCAAAACGGAACCAAATAATTGCCTCGTATTCGACAAAAACAGAATGACAGAGGTTCAGTAAAATACGAATTCCTGGAGATCCAACCGTTAGATCGATCTGAAATTTGGACACAAGAAACTAGATTTCGATACGAATCAAACCGAAAAATAATCAACTCGATCGGACTTACGGATCAAAAGTTATGAGCTTCACAATATTGCTGTTCCAGAACTTGACGAAAATCAATCTAATCAAAACTTCAAGATTAAACAAGATCTTCAAAAGAATAATCAACTAGACTTTGAGGAACTCTAGATCAATACCCTAGAAATGTTTTTTATGGATCAAATCAAGATGAAACTCAAGGATCAAAAACCAATCTAGAATTAGAACAAGCATGCAAACAAGAACCAAAACAGAAAACACTGTAGCAACGTGGTTACTGTAGCACGCAAGAACCTTGGAAGAATTGATCTTTATTTCTTTTGTCTAAAGTACTCCCATCAAAAGAGTACAAACCCTAAAACTGAGCTCTATGCTCCTCAGCTCTGCTTGATGCCCTTCAACAGGAGACACCCCTCCTATTTAAGGAGCAAAACACAAGGAGTCCTGAATACAATTCCTAATCCTAGTAGGAGTCCCACTCCTAATTCTAGAAAGAGTATGTATTCAACACAACTCCACTTGGCCCAATCTGGCCAAGTACAACTCTTGCACGCGTATGGCAACCCCACTATACTCACGTGACAAACACTTTGCACGCGTATGGCCACCTGCCATACTCACGTGACTAACCATTCTTCATGTGCACCATTCTCTTAGCCCGAACGTCCCGCATGACATCCTTGACCACCAAGACCTCAGTTCCTCCTGAACCTAGTCCCGAACCTCAGTTCCTACATGAACCTAGTTCTGGTCCCGTCATCGACCACGTTCGCCTTCGAGCAATACCTGCACATGAACAAACCACCAAACAATTCTGAGCACAAGTCCACAACTTGACTCACATTAATCCATGCAACTACTCACACGAGCATTGCATAAAGTCCACTTCAAAACAAGCATCATGAAATTCTCACAAATTTCATAATCTCAAATTCAAACCAAAATTCAATTCCAAAGTTGCTCAAAAACCTAATCGAGCAAAACCATTCACGATGGACCAAAATTCAAAACACGCAAAATGCCATTCACGCCGGACCAAAAAATCAGTCCGGCGTACACATGAAACTATCGGTCATATGTTAGTGCAAAAACATCAAATTCACGTTTGCGGCGGACCAAACGAGATTTGGTCCGGTGTAGATGGAAGTCTTATTGTTTTCTTGGAAGAATGAGTACGGCACAGGAGCTCAAAAGCACGTTCACGACGGACCAAAAGTTTGGTCCGGCGTGCATATAAAAATAGCTCTATTTTGGTTTGACGCTGATCTGAGTACAACATTCAAAATGCCGTTCACGGCGGACCAAGAAAGTGGTCCGGCGCTAATAGAGAAATTTGGTCTGGCACAAAGTACCTCGAGAGCACGTTCACGCCGGACTAAAAATTTAGTCCGGCGCAGTAGCGAAAACCGGTCCGGCGCTCAAGGGAAACTTACTGTTTCTTAAGAATTTGGTCCGGCGCCAATGCGAAACTTACTGTTTCTTATCAAAATATCAAACACATGCACAAGCACATTTGCAAACTAATTCCAAGCCAATTTTTCAGTTCTAAGCCATTTTTTCAGCACATGATTTCACAACTTCGATGACGAGGCGGCGCCTCCGCAAGCCCCTCTTGCCGATGCTGCCCTCTAGGAGTCATTCAGCTCCAGCAACATCTCTGGAAGTGGCGCCATCACCTTCCCCGATGGGAAGCATCGTCGGCTTCTTTAGATTTTCTTTTCTCTTTCCTTTCTTTTTAGTGTTGCAACAATTCCTGAGCATCTTTCATTTCTTTTTTTCTCTTTTTTCCTCTTTTGTCCTCCTTAGAGTTGCGACAATTCCTGAGCATCTTTTCCTTTTGGCATTTACAATACTCTAGCCGATTATGTAAACAACTCTTCAAATAATACAAATGTCAATATTTGAATGTTTTGTCTATCTGCAATGGACTTCACATTCCCTTTCAATATTATCGGCTATAATCTCTTGTACCTACTTGAATAGCACCATTAACCGATACCTGAGTCTTATTACTTCAACTGATCAACAATTAAAGCGCCAACTGCAGCTATTTTCTAGCCTAAACAGACGGTAGTACGTTCCTTTCGCATTAAATGCAGTAAAAGTTGGTCGGAATTACTCGCCTTCGCCACTGGAATGACCCTCCTATAAATATGAGATCTCCTGACCTGTCATTTTCACATGAACCATCCTTCACCTCTTTTGCTATCGGCTTCTCAAATTTTATCGGCTTCTTTCTCAATTCTCATCGGCTTTCGATCTTATCCTAACTCAATGGATCCTCACCATGTATTTATTCCTGTCCCCCGTATTGATTCTCAGTATTACCTCGGCCCAACCTGTAAAACCGACCCTTCCACCAAGAGTTTCCAAGGCTCGCTTTAAACGCTCCAGGATTCAACTTAGAGGGATGGAGCAAAAGTTTCAGGGCTTGGCCGACTGCACTCGCGGGCTGGCGTAGTTGGTACCAACGAGTAGCAGCCTAGAAATTACTGGGAATGGATGGGAATAGTCGAGTGTCTTCCACTTTCATTGGCCAACTCCTTCCCAAATGAGCCCCTCATTGCCATGTCATGCTATTTCTGGTCCGGCACTTTCAATGCCTATCTCTTCAAAACTGGACTCGTCAGCCCAACACTTCTAGATGTTACTCAGCTCTACTGCTTAAGGCCGGATGGTGATCAATTGTCGGCTTTTAGCCCTAAACCCACTTACAAGCTAGTATCGGCTAAGGGCGAAGGCTGGGGCAGATACCTTGAGAACAACGTAGGAACCAGTCTCGTGTCCGATAAGGAACACGTTGTTTTTTTAAGCATGTAGCTAGACCGATTCCTCTTTTGCGGAGCTTCTCTAGGGCCAACTCAAACTTACCAGGCCATAGCCGAACACCATGTGGACAGGCATCAGCTTGCACTAGGTAAATTGTTCCTAAGAGTAGTTTTACCAAATGATGCCCGAGATCAAATGTCGACTTTTCTCTGTTATGGGGTCATTCACAGTTAGAAACATTGGTGGGCCTTTGTAGTTCATCCAAACATTCTTATATTGTATCTCTAGTCGATATCTTAAGATCGACTTGTCTAAAATGGCCCCCTTCCCCCCTTGAAGAGAATCCTGAGGACCAGCCCGCGATTTTTCGTAGCAGCCGATCATTTGGCGAATGGTTGTTTCTTATTCCGGGCGATGGGGTAAAACTAACACTCCCTGAAGCCAAGAGCTACTTAGCGTTCTTCTGCCATCTTGATTCCAAGTTTCTTTCCGATGCCGATTGCTTTTGCTACAGGGATTCGGACAACTACCCATGTCCTTCTTTCTTTCATTTGTCGGCTGATAGAGAAGACATGCTCGAAGAAACACTTGAGTTCTTCAGGCATTTTTTATCTCCCAGTGTTTTGTCAGTCGGCTTACACATCAGAAGCCGCACTTTCCAACCATCTTATGAGTTTTATCATCCTTCAGTCTATGTCCTCCAACTCGGGTTGGGCAAGTGACGCCTAAGTTCATCCTTTTCGAAAGGCTTCGGCTTCGTGAGCGACTTCGTCGTGCTACTTCAGCCGACATGATCCTTCATATGGCTAATGACCTTTTTCAACACATGGTTCCTCGTTTCTGCTTGCACAGCATAAGAGTGAACCGCTAGAAGAGGTGGTGGTCGCCCGTTTCTTCAGCAATGTTTCCAGTAGATTAGCCAATAACATCGATACTGGCTGCATTCTTTCCTGACGAATCGTCGAAGCTGATAGCTAGAATCGATTCCAGTAGTTCATCCTTGAGTACTTCTAGCTCAATGGGTTACACTAATTCTAGTCCGATAGATATCACATGTGAGGTATTCCTATTTTAATAACTTCCAAGTCCCCTTCACGAATCGGCTATCCTTACTTGACCTATAAAGACTCACAGGTCGAACCATTCCCGACCTGGTAGAGACTCAGATCAGAGACACAAGAAAAGTTCTCGTCTGACCTATATTAAAGGTCGGGTAGTTATTTACATAGTCAACAGTAACTTTGACCAAATAATCTTGAGACATTTAATGTGTCTCTTCGTTTTATAGGCCGTATTTATGAAGATGTGACTGGCTTCTAAAAGACCGTAACCATTTATGGGCCTTAGACAGATTAATCATCGTCATAGTATACCAAAACAAAAAAAATTGCAAACAGAGACCTGTCCCAATTCAAATGGCAATAGGTGGGTATTTCTATAAAAATATTTAAAAATATTATTAAAAAAATAATTCATGCATAGCTCACTTTGGCATATTATTTCTGTAAAAAATAAAAAAAATTATTTAAAAAAATAATTCGTGCGCAGCTCAGATCTTAGGTCGTGGTATCACTTACAGTGTTCTTTCCTCGCCGGAGGTTTCTGCATATTTCGTGCAACCAGGCCTTGCGGGTTGAATTGTTTTCATTTGTGTTTCTACTTGCACAATGTACCATCCGAATAATAATATGGTAAACATTGAATTTTTCTCGATTTCGAGCAGAATTAAATTGTTGGTTTGGAAGCATTTTGGACGTGCTACTATCTACTATAGTAAAGTGACATTTTAAAGGCAAAGTCAAATAAAGTGGGCGCGCTATGCAGTACTCGAGTGCGCAGTCTTCTTCCACGATGACAGTGGTGACAACAAGCAATGTGACAGGTTTCATCGGGGTTAGTGAGGGGTTCACCTGGGCTTGCAGATGTAAAGGAAAGGATGGAGGGTGGCGGTGGCCCTATGGTGGTCAACAATGGTGCCGTTGCACCGTGGGCTCAGAGGAGGGCGATGGCAATGGGACAGTGAGGCAGTTGTGGCGTCGCCGATTGCTGGCTTAGAGCAGGGCGATGTATGGTGATGGCGAGGCACTGAGCGCCCCATCAGCCATGGGTGGTGGAAGTGATGGCGATAGAGGCAACGTTGGAGGCACTCAGAGCTCTTTCGGGAGGGAGAAGAAGGCAGAGAGGGAGAACACTACTAGATTTCTAACTTTTACCGAGTGAAAAAAATATGTCAGCCATTGCAAAATACCGTAGGCCATGTATATGGCCGAGCGTAAACCGTCAGTAACTTTCCCTCGGCCACTCATGGTCGGCCATTCGTGGGATTCCCGATGGTACCCTCGGTTATTAGTTTAACAAGGGTTTTCATAGCACTCGGTAAATATATGGGTGAGAGATTTTTTTTCTTTCTAACGGGGTATAGAAACCCCCAATAATTTCTCACAACTATATGTGGGATTTTTTGTGTAAAAAATGTAAAAAAAAAAAAAAATCAAATCTAGGGATTAACCTCACAACTTGTTTGCACCACAATCACTTAAGTTAAACGTTTTTTATTTTCAATTTTCAAATTAAAAACACGTGATGACTAGGATCCGAACTCACAACCTACTGAACAGAATATCTCCCTCCTAACCAACTCACCTCAACTGTCTTCTTGCTAGAAGTAAGAAAAGTAGTTCTTTTAACTCTTGTTCTCATGATGTTTTATCAATTATTTAGTCAAATATATGATTTTAAATGGAAAAGTTGTCAACTACAAAGTTGTAGATTTCAATGAGAGCTACATTTTTCATATATACATCACCTTCATTCAGCCTCATATGAATTTTGCAACAGCCTAGTGTTTGATTTGTACCCACGCTAAAAGTTTGTACCCCGTTGGCAAATCATTGCAATAACCGAGTGTTACCTATATACACACACTAAATGTATTTCCACTTGGTGATTGTTTGTAATGGCCGACGGTTAGCATTGCACTCACAGTAATTGTTGTACACTCTCGGTGATTTCATACTATGATTGAGGGTTTTTCACCAACCGTCGATTTGTGGTAAGCCCATCGGTAAATCTTCTAATAGCCGTCCATTTTTGTTCTACCGTCGGAAAAAAGATGCACCATCGACCACCTTAGTTTTTCCCAATGACCCGTAGGCTATTACATTTCACACTCGGTAAAATTTAGATTTCTAGTAGTCGAAGTAGCAGTGGTGGCAGGGAGCGATGGACGGTCCCTATTTTGAATGCCATTATAGAGTTAGAAACTGTGTTGTGTCAAAGATAATCAAGGGAAGGGCAGAAGGAATTTGTGCAATTACACCCTTGCTTGACAATTATATATAACGATAAGATCAAATAAGTTTGTCCAGGTCATACAACCAAATACATCGGCAAAATGTGTTGCAACCTTATCTAACTATGTACCCAATTATATATATTTGAACTACATTGAAAGAATTTTTTTTCTTAAGAGCATCTGGTGATAATATACCAGTGCATACTCTGTATATTAAAGATGGAAAGGTTATGTCGCTCTCGCCGTGTCCACATCGATTACAGCTAACGTGCTCGCTCGACGTGAGTCCACGTCGCCCGCTTAACTCAGCCAGTTATACGGCTTATATATTTTGACACCGTCACTTTACAATAGCAACCGCCCGGCCAAGCGGTAACGCAACACACGCTCATGCCATCGGTCGCGCGTTCGATCCCTGTCCGCGCTCGCGCCCGACGATTTTTGCGAAATGGCACCCCAGAGTTTCTAAAATTGCATATTAGTCAATTTTTTTTCCCCAGGGAGGCCGTCAAAGCTTCGAAAAAAATTTCTTGCGCGAAGGCCCCTAAAAATTTCAGAAGTTTGTTTTTACTTGCGCGGAGACCCCTAAAAAATACGAAACCTAAAATTGCATATTAGTCCATTTTTTGCGGAGACCCCCGAAACTTCTGAAATTTGTTATTTTTTTGCGCAAAGGCCCTCAAAATTATGTAAGCTTTATGAGATTATGTGTTATCTATTTTTTGTGGGAAAGCCCCGAAAATCCCCAAATTTGTTTTCTTTTGCGCGAAGGCCCCCGAAAATCACGAGAAACTTTCCAAAATTGCAAATTAATCTATTTTTTTGCGGGGAGACCCTCGAAACTTTTGAATGTTTTTCCGTAGATTCCCCAAAAATTTTTAGAAATCTTTCCAAAATTACATATCACTTTTCTCCTAGAAGACCCCAAAAATCAGAAAAATTTGAAAAATTACATATATATCCCTTCTTCTGAAAAGGCCCCCGAAAATCACGAGAAACTTTCCGGAATTACATATTAATCTATTTTTTTGTGGGGAGACCTCCGAAACTTCTGAATTTTTTCACAGATGCCCCCCCCCCCCAATTACATAAATCTTTTCTAAATTACAGATCCCTTTTGCCCTAGAAGACCCCCAAAAAACAAAAAAGACCCCCAAAAATTTGAAAAATTACATATAGATCCCTTCTTCCTGAAAAGACCCAAACAAAACCGGGTTTCACCGATTTTTATAAAAAAAACCCTAGAAAATTTTTATAATTGTAAAAAGACCCTCAAAATTATTTTATTAATGCGTGGGCACGTTGCGTCTGGCGTTGCATTTGTTTTTTGCGGAAAGACCCCCAAAAATTCCAATTTTTTTTCCACAGCTGCCCCCAAAAATTACAGAAATCTTTCTAAAATTACATATCTCTTTTCCCCTAGAAGACCCCTAAAAAACCGAAAAAAGCCCCAAAATTTTGAAAAATTACATATATATCCCTTCATCCCAAAAAGGCCTCTGAAAATCATGAGAAACTTTCTGAAATTGCATATTATTTTTTTGCGGGGGGATCCTCGAAACTTCTGAATTTTTTTCATAGATCCCCACCCCCCCTAGAATTACAGAAGTCTTTTCAATATTACAGATCTCTTTTCCCCTAGAAAACCCAAAAAAAACAAAAAAGATTATCAAAATTTTGGAAAATTACATATAGATTTATTTTATTGACGCGTGGATATACCGGGACTTCTAGTTGGTACATATATCCTGGCACGCATCTAGTTGTTACATACGTCCTTTGTTGTTTGTCAACCATACATTGGTCCAAGTGTCCTGTAAAGTAGTGGCACAACACATGGCAAACTCTAAATTATACTCCTAGGTTGCCCTCAGCCTCTCACTTTAGAAGTCTTGATAGGGCCTGGGAAATAAATTTGGTGAAGACGGTATGTAAATTTTTTCTTGTGTATACCTGACGCTGATTGATTCCACGTGAACAATCCTGTAATTCAACGCCACGATATTAAATCTGAATTAAGCAACCAAAATTGCATCGAAATAAGCATCAGGTATTTATTTTCATCGGAATTAAGTCGTGGCGTTAGATTGCAGAATTGTCTACGTGGTATTAATCAGTGTCCAGTATACACGAGAAGAAGTTTGCATAGGAGCTCCACGGAATTTATTTCCCTGTTCTGACCGGCTTGTTGATTGATTGAAGTGCTTCACACGGTGGTTCGAAGAAAAACCAGTCACCAGGTCGAGGAGTCAACATCCATTAATCTCCTTGGAGCCAATACACTCTGTACAGTACAAACAATTGTAATACACCGAATGATCAAGCACCAACTGCCTTCGAACCGACCTCAAACACTTGATTAGATCGAAAACATAGGCAAACCAACCCCCAACCCCCCAACGTCAACAACCCAATTACCGTGTCGATTGAAGCCGGCGCTCGATGGCATCACCGAATAACAGAGCGCTGGAGCGGTACAAGAGCGCCATCACGATGGCCACGTCAGTCGTCGGCGCGGCCATGCTGCTGCGGCGGGTCGTCGCCGACGTCCTCCCAGACACGGCCATCGGCGCGCTGTTGCTCCTGCCGGCCGCTTCCGCCCGGCGCCACTCCGTGCTCATCGAGGAGTTCGACGGCGCCTTCTACAACCGCGTCTTCCTCTCGGCCAAGGCGTACGTCTCCACCCTCCTCGCCGCGGCGCCCGTGCCGCTGATGAAGGCCAGCCTGCCGCGCGGCGCCGGCGCGGAGCACATCCTGCTCGCCATGCGCCCCGGCACGGCGGTCGTCGACGTGTTCGACGGGGCGGAGCTCACGTGGCGCCTGAGAACCCACGGCGGGGCCAGCGGGCGCCGGGCGGGGGAGGACGCGCGCGAGGTGTTCAAGCTCAGCTTCGACGGGCGGCACAAGGACATGGTGCTCGGCGCCTACCTGCCGGCCGTCATGGCCCGCGTCGACGCCATGTCCCAGGGGCAGAGGCAGGCAAAGCTCTACAGCAACGAGTGGGGCAAGTGGCGGCCCGTGAGGATCCGCAACGCCTCGACGTTCGCGACGCTGGCCATGGACGCCGCGCTGCGGGAGGCCGTGGTGGACGACCTGGACAAGTTCTTGGGCCGGAAGGAGTACTTCGAGCGGACGGGGAGGGCGTGGAAGAGAGGGTACCTCATCCACGGGCCGCCCGGGACCGGCAAGTCCAGCCTTGTCGCCGCGATCTCCAACCAGCTACGATTCGACGTGTATGACCTCGACCTCGGCGGCGTCCGGTCGAACACGGAGCTGAGGAAACTGCTGATTCGGATGAAGAACAGGTCCATATTGTTGATCGAGGATGTCGACTGCGCCGTGATGGCGGCGGCGCCGCGGAGGGAAGCGGATGGAAGCTCCGCCGGCAGCAGCCCGGCTTCCAAGAATCACAAGGTTAGTTAGCACTAATACAACTCAATTAGCTGTTGCAAGTCGCAATCAACGAAACAAAGGTTTAAATCCATAGTCAACACAGTACGCCATGATCTAGGTGTTTTCAGCAGAAATGGTAGTACTGCAATTTCAAGTAGAAGCCTCTGAGCAGGATATTTTTGGATCGCTTCTTCATGAAGGTAAAGTGTTGTTTGAAGAGAACAACGGTGATTAAATTATTTCATAAAAAATATATTTCCTCGGTTCAAGTTTATAAGGTATATTTTCTAATGGTATTATTCGTATATGTAAGATGTATTTTATATTTTTAATACAAGAATTAGTATGATGGTTCCTATATACTCTTAATAAATATTCATCTTTACTTTATATTCTCTACCTGCATATGTTAAATGTAGTGCATAGTGATAATAATGAAGGGTAATCTAATTATTTTTAATATCTTCATGGTACATATGCTAAAAAGAAATATACCTTATAAACTTGTAGCGGGGGAAATATTGAGTTAAAGAGAGATCTTCTCAAATCTGGGTGAGTGCGCACAGATCAGAGCGTTGCCCAATTTTATTATTTTATATTACTCATGCGTTTCTCTAGCAGAACTGCTGTCTGTTAGACAAGTATATACAGCTTCGTTGCTTTATGGAGTATTTTACAACATTTAAACGGAGCTTTGGGTCACTGTCTCGCACTCTCACTGACCACTAATTTAACAGCAGGGCGGCTTTGCTTTAAGTATTAAAGCATCTATCTATGAGACCACTACTCACAAAGCACCAGCGAGTCTGTCAAAACCGTACTCTAGCGAATTGATCAGATGCTAGCTTGTCAGTGGTCACCTACCAACCGTGCGTTGCCTTACCGTGTACCGCGCAATGCAGGTCACTCTGTCTGGGCTGCTCAACATGGTGGACGGCCTCTGGTCCAGCAGCGGCCACGAGCGCATCCTCATCTTCACGACGAACCACGTGGACCGGCTCGACCCGGCGCTGCTCCGCCCTGGCCGGATGGACATGCACGTCCACATGGGCTACTGCGGCTTCGGCGCCTTCAAGGAGCTCGCGGCCAACTACCACGGCGTCGACGACCACCACCCGCTCCTCCCCGAGATCGAAGCGCTGCTGCGGGAGGTGGAGGTGGCGCCGGCGGAGGTCGCGGAGAAGCTGCTGATGACCGACGACGCCGATGTCGCCGTCGCGACGGCCGCGAAGCTGCTGAGAGATCGGAAGGCGGGGACCGGGGAAGACGGCGGGTACATAAAACAGAAGCTGCACGTGGGGCCTAGGCGGCTGCGACGGCCCACGCCTGTGCCGGCGCCGGCGCCTCGTCGAGGCGGCGTGGGTGCTGCAAGACGGGTGGTGTTTGACGAGGAAATGGTTGGTGTCTCGCGAGGCCAGGGCCGTGGATCAGGCTCAGGGCGGCGTGGCCGAGGCGGAGTGCGCGGACGAGGACGGGGACGGCGATAGAGCTACGTGCCAAACTACAACTGCTGGTGCTACAGGACAGTGTATCGCTATGGATATGTCTCCATCTTATGAAATACTAGTAATAAAATGTCTTTAAAAATTTCTGTCGATAAGGAAGTAGCACTTACGTTTTAGGTCCTTGCGCTTTTAGAAACCATCGTACTCTTTGTGGTGAGTTAGTTCAACAATTTGAGTTTTAGCAAGTGTTACTAGGGATGGCAACGGGTGCATACCCGCCGGGTATTGGCCCCCCATACCCGTCCCCGCCAGATGAAAAATCACCCGTTAATTCACCCGTACCCGACCACGGGTAGAACTTCTTCTCCATACCCATCCCCGTTCGGGTCCCTTTCACCCACCGGGTCACCCATACCCGCTACCTAGATGCTGAGTTGATGTCCAAATAGCAGACATGCATGCTCAAAAATGGCTTCCCCCCCTCTCGGCAAGATCAAACTGGCACAAAAGGAGCAAAGAGCGTTAGAATCCATTACCCAACTCGGCATGACGAGTATTCTATGCATCCATCGACCCCCGAAGTTTCTCCTGCTCGGCCAAGTAGCCGTCCTCCAGCTCCATGTACCATCGGATGCACCCTCTCAGCTTCTTGATGTACTCGCTCATCTGCCCAATCGTCCCCTGCACAAATCTAACCAATTCAGCAAAAACCCTCCGAATGTTCAACAAAAAATGACACCAAGAAACCCCGAAATGACACCAAAAGAACCCCAAAAGAACTTTCTTCGGTTCAGTGTAGGGATGGTTGGGTCTGGGTAGCCTGGGCTTGGCCGCTTGGGCCGCTTGGCTACTAGCTAGTTGGGTTGGGTAGGGTAAATGGGTAAATGGGTACGGGTGCAAGTACCCCGTACCCGTACCCGTCATACCCGATGGGTGAAGGTTTTCTCCCATTAAGGTACCCACGGGTATGATTATTGGACCAAATTTGCACCCTAATAGAGTAAATACCCATCGGGTATCGGGTTTCGGGTACCCATTGCCATCCCTAAGTGTTACAGCTCAACTTAGATTAAAAAAAAGAGTAATAAATTTCATAGAACCCTATGTTTCGGAGGAAAGTAATGTAAAACCTCATGTTTTGTAAAAAACAATTTCAAGGAGCCACAAGTTTTTAAGTTAAATATTTTAAGAAATCCCAGGTTTGATCTATCTTGTTCCATAACTTTCATCCGACAAAATATAATAGACAGAACCTAGTTATTAGTTGGACTAATAAGTAGGGCCCACCAGTTAGCCCCATTTACCGAATTCTTGCCCACCAATGAGCCATTTTCTCTTCTCACTATTCATTACTTTTCCTCACAGTTTTGGTGAACAACAGTGTAGGCAGGCAAAAAAGGAAGATGGGTGGGGCGGGCAGGTAGAACCTCGCTACTAAATAATAGTCCGGGGTTGCCCAATAAATATAAACTGGAGAACAGAGAGAGTGAGGGGCACAATATGAGGAGGAACTGTTCTGCTTTATTATTCTGATTGCACGTGTACAATGGGGTGACCCACTGCCTCCTATTTATAACTTACAATTCGTGTTTCGGTAAGAGTCCACACGGGCCAGGTTTCTTAACACTCCTCCTTGGACCGTTTACCGCGAGATGCATATGCCTCATCAAAACTCCAAAAAAACCAAGTGGAAAAATTACTTGGAGAAAGAGTACATAGCATACGCTTACTGTGTTGTACGGATTGCCTCATCAAAAACCTTATGTAACAAAACTTACTAAGAAAAAGAGTACCATCCACCCAAACTTCAATGTTAATCTTCTAGATTTACATTGTGCACTCAAACTTCATGTTCGAGATTTATGTAGGAGTATGTGAAAATTCTCCCCCTGAAATATGCACTTCTCTAAGTCTCATCATCCCAATTCCTTTAACGCATCTTTCAAAGAAAGATGCCAAAGATGCCGGGAGTGACTTAGTGAATAAATCTGCGAGATTTTCACACGACTTAGTATGCAGTATCTTGACCTCGTTCATCTTATGCATTTCATGAGCATAAAAGAACTTGGGTTTGATATGCTTTGTGAGGTTACTTTTCACATATCCCATTTGCACTTGTGCAACACAAGCTGCATTATCTTCATAAATAATTGTGGGGGTTTGTTCCATGTTCAAACCACATGACTTCTGGATGTGGTGAACCATTCTTTGAAGCCATGCACATTCTCGGGAGGCTTCATATAATGCAATGATTTCTGAGTGGTTTGTCGACGTCGAGACAAGTGTCTGCTTAGACGACTTACAAGAGATTACTGTTCCTCCACAAAGGAAAACATACCCAGTTTATGACTTGCTAGTATGTCATAATTATTTCTTTAAATAATTATGAAGAACAATGGTCGGTAAAGTAAAAAAGCAAAATTTTGGGGTGTTACACACGTCCTACAGTCGACATGGCTCTGATACCACCTTTGTAGGCCCCCAGATCGGCTATCCGGAGTCCTCTGTGTATTTCTGTACTAGTCCCAGATCAGTAGCTAGTACACACAGTCAAAAGTGATGAATCAACGACCATATCACGAATACATATAACTAAATCAGAATAATACCAAATAAAAGTAAAGACCTTATGGTCAAGGTTTACCATTACGGCCTGGACAGGCTGAACAACTCGAACAACTGCAGCGAAAGACGAAAACGCCAATGCGACCCATCCAAATGCCCACAGGCAATCGAGTGGAGAACGCACCCTAGTTGTTGGAATTCCTTGACAGCTTCTTTCACTTCTGAGATAGGATTAGAATGTAGCACGTGAGTACATAAAGTACTCAGCAAGTCTGGGAAATTATGCACAATGTAGGCTATTGAAAGTGCGTCTAGGCACTTATGTTGTTTTGGTGATTAATGACAAACGATTAATGACAAACGCATGTAATATCAATCAATGTAATTGTATAAATATTAACTTAGTGCTTAACAAATGACAAACCTCTAATATATTTATATTGTTATGAGATTAACATGTTTATTGCCTAGTTGAATATTAGTCTCATCTATTTTAGAGGAAAATCAATTGGGATGGTTAAGCAAAAATGAGGTATGCAATCTCGGTATTCCTTCCATATTTGTCATTGCATTCCTCTTTAGCAAATGCATATTGAACTCTAAGTAACTTGTTGATTTCATATGTGCACATTGATTCATGTCATAATTGCTTGTGCATATATATATATTCATTTGAGTTCATTATGTGTTTTGTTTTTAATATGCTTGTGTTAACTAGAGTTAAACTTCATTGCTTCATATTGACTTGGTGCATACATGTCTTAGTTGTATATCTTCTAATGCACCTCTCCTAGTGAAGTTTAATCTAGAATTGGATCACATCATTTACTCTCATTCCAAATATTATTTGCACATGTACAATTCATGTATATTCTATCATGTGTTTCATTTAAGCAAAGTATGTGATCCTTGCCTTGATTTAAATGATTCATCTTATTGGCAATTATCTCTCTAAGTGCATATAGATCAATCACATATTCATCATGCTGCACTTAGTAGAGAACAATTCTTATATCAAGTGTTTTCGTTGATATCATGCCTATTTATATGAAACACTTGTTGTATTTCATCTCATTCATTTAATTCTAATTCATATCTTTTGAGCTTGTGGGACTAATGTGTTTCTTGAGTGCTTTGATAAGAATTAGGTCCCAAAGCTGTGTGTATGATGACCAAGTGGTTTGAAGGATGATAAGCGAGTCAAAGTCAACAAGACAAATGTGTCACCAACAAATGAGGACTAAGTCAGTCGATTCGACTTGATGGAGGATCGTCTTGGTGATGATCGAGGTCAAGGTCGAGAGGACGAGAGTCTCATGAGGTGAAGCGCGTTGAGGTTGACAAGACGAAGGGCATCATCAATCTTTGTGGAAGCGTCATCATGCACCGTGCATCCGGAAGAAGTCGGCATGTAAGCTTAGTGTAAGACTTAGATTTTGTGTTTAAATTTGAGTCTAAGGATTGCCGTACTATTAAGAGGGATGCAATCGTTGAAATCACTTAGACAAGTCTCAAGTGCTCAAAGTGGTCTATCCTTGTCTAAGGTTGAGAAACCCAAGTCACACTTTGTTCACCTAGGTGTAGGTGGGTTGGTGTGAGGGTTAGAAGTGTTGTTAGTTTCGGAAAGTGAGAATTTGAGGTCACCTTGTGGATTCTTTGTGAAATCTGATTTGATCCTTTGGGATTTGGGTTTTGAGACCTTGTTAGTTGGATAGCCACCGTTCATAGCTTTCCGAAAAGTCCGAATTCGTCGAAATCGGAGCCCGGGATCAAAAGTTATGCCCGTTTTCGTCCGGCTGCTGCGTGCTGCCTGGGAGATCCGGAGTATCAGGACATTTAACCCGGAGTCTCCGGGTTATCCGGAGTATCTGGACAATCCGGAGTGTCCGGATGATCCGGAGTGTCCGGGTTAATTATCCGGAGTCTCCGGGTTGACCAGTTCGGTCCAAACGGCTAGTTTTTGGGGTTCCTCTATTTAAAGCCCCCTTCTTGCCCACTTCAAAGGAGCCGTTGGGGGGATGTTTTTGCTGGGTTTAGAGGTGTTCTAAGTGAGTTTTTGAGCCCCCAATACTCCTCCCTACTCCTTAGATCTTAGTGATCCCCTTTTGTGAAGGGTTGGGTAGTGGAGAGAGGTGTTTGGATTGAGGATTGATTTGAGAAGTGGAGCTGGTTCCTTGGTGCTTTGAGGTGTTATTCTTAGTGATCTTGAGCTCCCAAAAGCCCCTCTAACCCTAGATCTTAGTGATCCCTTTTGAGTGAAGGTTTGGGTGTGAGAGTGGGTAGTGATCGGATTGAGTGTGATTAGTGTGTTGAGCACTTGAGGTGGACTCTAAGTGAGTTCTTCGGGAGCATTTGTTGCTCTTGGAGGTTGAGGTCTCCTAGACGGCTAGGAGTTGCCGGTGAGCTTCCAAGCTTTGTGTGGAAAGCCACCGAAAGTTTGTGAAGGCCGATTCCGCCTCCGCAAGGAAAGGAATCAAAGAAGTGAAGACCGGCGAGTGCATTGTGCAACACCGGGAGGAAGAGGGTTGAAAGAGACCCCGGCTCAAGTGTGACCGAGCCGCCTCAACGGAGACGTAGGATCCCCTCAAGGATCCGAACTTCGGGATAAAATCTTCGTGTCTCCTTCCTTACTTCGGTTTCCTCTTTTGCTCATCCGCTTAATTTGCTTTCGATTCTTGTGATTAGATCAATTAGATTGTGTCTACTGCATCTATTCTTGCTTGTATCCTTACTTTGTTGCAGTAGAGTAATTTGTATCTCTTGAATCGAAGGAGTAATTAATTTTGTTGCACTCTCTCTATTCTGACCGAAACAGGCAACCCGGAGTATCCGGTATATTGATCCGGAGTATCCGGACATAGAGTATCCGGACTAAATATCCGGAGTCTCCGAGTTGACTGTCTCGGGCTAAATTGTTTAAGTTGCAAAACTTAATTATACCCTTTGCTTCCGCATTATCTCTGTTTGTTTAATTTTAATTGGGTATAATTTTGTAATCGCCTATTCACCCCCCCTCTAGGCCGACATCCCGGTCCTTTCAATTGGTATCAGAGCCAAGTCTCTGATATTTAAGCTTAACCGCTTTAAGAGTTTGGATGTCGCTAGACGGGATGGGTGAGCTTGGAGCTAGCATGTCTATTAATAATAATTTGAATGCTCCATCTTCATCCTCTTATATGCATATTGCTTCCGGTTGGGCACCGTACTTTAATGGTTCTAATTATGGCCCATGGAAGCATAAGATGAAAATGTTTTTGAGATCTATTGATGCTTCCATTTGGAACATTGTAGATAAAGGCTATAGCACAATGGATGCTCAAAGTGAAGAAAAGAACGCTCAAGCTCTAGAGGCCATTCTTGGCGTATTGAACGAAGATTTAGCGGAAGAAGGTGTGCCACCTCAAGAAGGCTCATGACATGTGGACACTCATCCAAAAGAATCATGACAAGTCCAAGATTGATCAAAGTGATGATTTACAAATACGGACTTCAAATGATGATCGCCTCCACATCAATCTCGAGTGATGATGAGTCCTCGTCACCCTCCTCCTCGCCACGTTGCCTCACGGCTCTAGGTAATGATGAGGTAAATGATGAACCTTCCAAAGCTAAATTGATCTCTACAATTAAGGTTCTTCGTGATTGCCTTGAGAAGCAATTTAGAAAATCATATGATTTGATTGAAAAACTTGCTTTACTTCAAAAATCATATGATGCTCTAAAATTAGATCATGAGAATTTGCTTCTCAAAGACACCTCTAGTTGCAAAGTGGATGTTGGATTAACTTGCAATATTCTTGATGATGTGCCATACTTAGAGTTAAATTCTTGCATGTCATCTAGAATTATAAATTCTTCTCCTTGCAATAAATTGCTTTATATACCTTGCAGCCCAAATGCTAGAGTAGATGTTGCTACTCAATGTAATTTAGTAGATGAATTGACTTGCTCTATTTCAAATTCTAGAGATTCATCTAATAAATGTGCATCCACCTCTAGTGAGTTTTCGCCTTGCAATGCTAATAAAATTGCTTCTAGTTCCTCTAGTGCTTGTTATACTAACAATCTTGTAGAGGAAAACAAAAGGCTCAAGGCGCAAGTCATTAGTCTAGAAAATGACTTGGAGAAGTGCTACAAGAGCAAAGCCATCCTCGACAAGATCTTGAGCGAGCCTCGGGCACCTCAAGATAGAAGAGGACTTGGCTACATCTCCAAGAGGGAGAAGAGCAAGAAGAAGCACAGTGCAAGAATGAAGACGATTGTGTGCTTCGGATGCAACAAGAAGGGCCACTTTGCCTCCGTGTGCCCCAATAAAGTGGATAACAAGGCCACAACTCCAACTTTGAGGCAAGCCGACAAGAAGCAAAATAAGAGGAAGAGACGTTCAAAGCCTACTTGCTTCAATTGTCGAGAAAAGGGACACATCGGTAAGGATTGTCCCAAAGGTATAATCCCTAAGCCTACTCATCACTCTAATAATCATTTGCTTAGGAAGGACAAGAATGGCAATGTAGTTGCCAAGCTTGTCAAGTCCCCTATGCCTGCTAAAAATGATAATATTCATTTGCATAGGAAGAGTAAGTTTAGAAATGGATTTGCTAAAATTGTTAGGACTCCTAAGCCCACTCAAAGCAATTCCAACAAATTGCTTAGGAGAAATAACAATAGCAATCAATTTGATAGACTTGCTAGATCCTCTAAGCTTTTCTATTATGATGATAATCATATGCTTAGAAGGGAGCAAACTAGAAATAGTTTTGCAAAGTATCATTGTCCTCCTAAGCCTTGTTATAAAAATGCCAATCAATTGCTTAGGAGGAACAATTATCGCAAACCTATTGCTAGTTATGTTAGTCAAGTCAATAATGCAAATATTAGGACCATTTGGGTTCCTAAGCCTATAGTGACTAACATTGTTGGACCCAACAAAGATTGGGTACCAAAGAGTGCCTAAAAGAATTATTAGGTACTAAGAGATGGATTGGATACTTGATCTCCACAAGAAGAAAAATGAACTATCAATTGCAATCGGAGCCAAGCATGAAGATAATCAAGTCTATCTTAAGCCAATGCTATCTCGGTAACAAGTATTTAAATTGATTACGTTATTGATTCTAGCCTTGTGTAGGTTTAGATGCATTAGTTTCATGCAAATTCAATTTAATTGCTTGTTGTGAGTACTTGCTCTTGCTTATTAGAATTGTGCTTTTAATTGCAATCTTGAGCAAGTTTAAAACGACACATTCAGAGTTAGTGCTATTTTATATATATATCACATTTCTTAAGTGTGCCAAAATAATTAAGTGCTAACGTAGCTCTTCTAGTTGATCCATTTTAGTCAATGTATGGATTTGAAGTGAAATACGTAATCTTGACTAAAAAGGTCCATTTCCAGCACTTAAGTGAGTTTTGCCAAATGAGTCAAGTTTCTGGTTAATATTTGACTCACAAGGGTTTGTGTAACTCATATAGACATTTGAATATTTTGTTTGCCCTTATTGATCTCTTTTTTGGCAAAACTAGAAAATCTCGTGAAACCTAAAAACTTTATTGCCACATTCAATTCCTTGTGAATTCGAATGTCTTCTCTTTTGAAATTGCTCTAAATTTGTGGTTATTGTTTCTCTTGTTTATTTGGAGCATTTCTTAGTGGTTTCATGATTTCTCTCGAGTCTTATTGCTAAATGCCATTTGTGAGTTTTCTAGTTGAATTCTTCTCTATTGGCATTTCTTTTCGATTTGATTCGTCTTAGTGAGCTTTTGGTGAAATGACTAATACTTCCTATGTTTCGTGCTTCAAAAGTGGAAATATGACGGAAAATTGCTTCTAAAAGCGTATTGTGTTTACTGTTGAAAATTGCCTAGCAATTGACTTCAATCTCTTGCATTTCCCAGGTTTCCCGCTGTTTTAGCCGAGCAGTATAACCCGGAGTATCCGGACATTTTGTCCGGAGTATCCGAGTTATCCGGAGTATCCGGATCATACATCCGGACTATCCGAGTTAACTGGCTCGGTTAGAAAAACAATTTTGTCTGTTTGAAGCTCACCAAAATCTCTTTTTCAATCTGAATTGATATTCTATTGAATCAAGTTGATTTTTGCTGTTTGAATGGATAAGTTTGTGCCAATGGCTTTTAATCTTATCACAAATTCGTTTAAAGCCATATAAGTGCTCATTTCCATTCAAAGCTCATTTGTCCCTTGCATGTAGCTAACCTCTTGGCGTATGTTGCGAATGGGTGAAGATCATGCTTTTGGCTTGCATGACTTTGACTTGCATTTGTTGCAAAGGTTGATTTCTTGCTTGCTTTTAATTCAACTCCTTATTTAAAATTTGTTTGGAGCTAGTTTTAGCATGAGTTGCCAAAACGAGGATGCTCAGGCAAATCGATTTGATTTATTGAAAATATTTGTTGGAAAATCTTCTCTTGCGTATGGAGTTCTTATCCGAGAGTTCTCAAATTTATTCGAACTTATAAGCAAGATTGATAACGTGAATTTGACTTAGTGTCAAATCTAAACCTCCATTTGTTCTTATTGGAATATCTTTTGTATGGAGGACTTTATTTGAGAAATTCCTGTTGAAAAGGTCTCTTGATTGTCCATGGATCATCTCCACAAAATCCTATGGTCATTGGACTTCATTTGACCAAAATTTGCAAATTCTCAGTGTTTGGCCGAATAGGTCAACCCGGAGTCTCCGGACATTTGTTCCGGAGTATCCGGACTATATGTCCGGACTGTCCGGGTTGACCAGTTCAAGAAGTTTGTATCTTGTTGCCAATCCGACTCTCTGGTTATTTTATCCGGAGTATCCGAACCTTGTTTGGTTGATTTGATTCTTTCCTTTTGATGAAATTTGAGTTGAGCATGAGCATAGCTCCATGATCCTTTTAAGATAAGTTGGGAGCACATTTACTCAAATTCTTTGTCCTCAAATCAACCTAAGTTCTTGGCAAGCCTTTCAAATTTTCAAGTCTTCTCTGATTGAAAGTGCTTTGTGGGGCTAGTGTTCTTTTATTGAAATTGATTGTGTCCTAGCCGCAATTTGCTTCCTCTCTCTTCTCTTTGAAGTTTATCTCTTAGAGAGTGGAACCTTTTCTTGTAAGTTCAAGAGTGAGCTCGTTTATGGTTTATTCATTACCTCTGTTTGAACTTCAAGAATTGAATCTGCGTTTCAAATCCTTCTTTGTGCATTGAATTCAATCAGTATTTTAGCATGCATTGGAGTAGTAGTATCATGTCAACCTTTTACCTCATGCATATTTCACTTAGACCTTGTGAGACTGACTTGGGTCAAGTTGAAAGATACTTGTTCCTGGAAATCGTGTGCTTATCTCATTGGTGTTCAAGGTTTCGGAAAAGTGAGTCAACCGACGGTGAGATGAAGGAAAGGAGTGTAGCTCCAGCAGTCCGAGGGATCCGATGCCGTGCGACTTGACCATGACTGATTCGAACATACAAATGCATAAGAACCGGCAGAAGGGACGTATTTCTTTCTCGACCATATTTAATAAGGTCTTTGTACACCATTAAGCTAATTGCCTTAAACCTTAAATGGTGTAATGATTATCATGATAAGTATTCCAATTGGTATCAATTCTTTCAATCTTTATGTATTTCAATTGGTAATTAGATTGCTCGATATCGTGTTTCAATTGCTTGTTAATTGGTATCGCTTTCTAATTGATGCTATATTTATCAATTGGTATCCTCTCATTGATAATTGCATTTTCTCTCTACATAAGTGTCATCTAACATTTTACGATATAAGGTTGATTGATATGGATGACACCATGCTAAAGGAGGAGGAAATGTAAGTTGAAGATCACATTAGTAAGAGGTATACATTGCTCTTTAAATTGATCATAAGCATGTAATTCAATTCCATACAGTGGCTATATGATATTAATTATTATGCTCTGTTACACATATTTGCTATATGATCTTTGTCATGATTTAAGCATTTCTTACATTCTTGTGAATCATGACTTCATTTAAATTGGTATCATTGAGTTCATTTATTGCTTATCCGTAATTACTCAATCGGTACCATGTTGCTTAGTTTTAGGGGGAGCTTTTGTGTATTAGAATATTCTTTTAGCTCTTCCTCATTCATTTGGTATTCATTTTTGCTCTTAATGGATATTTGTTCTTAATTGTCTACAAGTGGTATTCCTTAAATGTGTTTATTGCTTATGTGCATCCAAATGTCATCTAACATGCATTTGTGAGCTACTTTTAGTTCCTTGCATATGACAATCACGTCTTTTGGATGATACTTCATTAAGGTATGCCCTTGTACATTATCTACTTCTCTCGCTTGATACTTTATTCAATCATGAGTATGTACCTCCTTTATATCTTTTGACTCATGATCATTATCTTTGTGATGCCTTGTCGTGCTTGTCATTTACATATGTTTTAAGGCATCATAGTCATTTAGTATCAATTTATGACGTTAGCTTATCCATAAACCTAAATCTAGGATATTATAGCTTTCATATCTTGCCTAGATTTTGGGGGAGCTTAATATTATTGTCTTATTACTAGCTCCTTTGTTTTATTTTGTTCTTCCTAATATTTTTATTAAGTATTCAATCTAGAGGGAGAAAAAGTTATTCTTTTTGGGATTAATGACAAAGGGGGAGAATTTATGGATTTATCAATTGCACCCTAATCGATTGACAAAAAGATTGAGAATATTCGGTGAGAATTTATGGACTTATCAATTGCCCCCTAATCGATTGACAAAAAGGGACAATGAAAAAGAGGGAGAATATTTGTAAGTATGATCTCTTACTCATTCTCCGTGTTCATTTCAAAGCTAAATATCTTTATATTGTCCTTTGGTGCATTTGTTAAATCGTTTGTCATAAATCACCAAAAGAGGGAGATTGAAAGTGCGTCTAGGCACTTATGTTGTTTTGGTGATTAATGACAAACGATTAATGACAAACGCATGTAATATCAATCAATGTAATTGTATAAATATTAACTTAGTGCTTAACAAATGACAAACCTCTAATATATTTATATTGTTATGAGACTAACATGTTTATTGCCTAGTTGAATATTAGTCTCATCTATTTTAGAGGAAAATCAATTGGGATGGTTAAGCAAAAATGAGGTATGCAATCTCAGTATTCCTTCCATATTTGTCATTGCATTCCTCTTTAGCAAATGCATATTGAACTCTAAGTAACTTGTTGATTTCATATGTGCACATTGATTCATGTCATAATTGCTTGTGCATATATATATTCATTTGAGTTCATTATGTGTTTTGTTTTTAATATGCTTGTGTTAACTAGAGTTAAACTTCATTGCTTCATATTGACTTGGTGCATACATGTCTTAGTTGTATATCTTCTAATGCACCTCTCCTAGTGAAGTTTAATCTAGAATTGGATCACATCATTTACTCTCATTCCAAATATTATTTGCACATGTACAATTCATGTATATTCTATCATGTGTTTCATTTAAGCAAAGTATGTGATCCTTGCCTTGATTTAAATGATTCATCTTATTGGCAATTATCTCTCTAAGTGCATATAGATCAATCACATATTCATCATGCTGCACTTAGTAGAGAACAATTCTTATATCAAGTGTTTTCGTTGATATCATGCCTATTTATATGAAACACTTGTTGTATTTCATCTCATTCATTTAATTCTAATTCATATCTTTTGAGCTTGTGGGACTAATGTGTTTGCTGAGTGCTTTGATAAGAATTAGGTCCCAAAGCTGTGTGTATGATGACCAAGTGGTTTGAAGGATGATAAGCGAGTCAAAGTCAACAAGACAGCGGTGTCACCAACAGCTGAGGACTAAGTCAGATTCGACTTGATGGAGGATCGTCTTGGTGATGATCGAGGTCAAGGTCGAGAGGACGAGAGTCTCATGAGGTGAAGCGCGTTGAGGTTGACAAGACGAAGGGCATCATCAATCTTTGTGGAAGCGTCATCATGCACCGTGCATCCGGAAGAAGTCGGCATGTAAGCTTAGTGTAAGACTTAGATTTTGTGTTTAAATTTGAGTCTAAGGATTGCCGTACTATTAAGAGGGATGCAATCGTTGAAATCACTTAGACAAGTCTCAAGTGCTCAAAGTGGTCTATCCTTGTCTAAGGTTGAGAAACCCAAGTCACACTTTGTTCACCTAGGTGTAGGTGGGTTGGTGTGAGGGTTAGAAGTGTTGTTAGTTTCGGAAAGTGAGAATTTGAGGTCACCTTGTGGATTCTTTGTGAAATCTGATTTGATCCTTTGGGATTTGGGTTTTGAGACCTTGTTAGTTGGATAGCCACCGTTCATAGCTTTCCGAAAAGTCCGAATTCGTCGAAATCGGAGTCCGGGATCAAAAGTTATGCCCGTTTTCGTCCGGCTGCTGCGTGCTGCCTGGGAGATCCGGAGTATCCGGACATTTAACCCGGAGTCTCCGGGTTATCCGGAGTATCCGGACAATCCGGAGTGTCCGGATGATCCGGAGTGTCCGGGTTAATTATCCGGAGTCTCCGGGTTGACCAGTTCGGTCCAAACGGCTAGTTTTTGGGGTTCCTCTATTTAAAGCCCCCTTCTTGCCCACTTCAAAGGAGCCGTTGGGGGATGTTTTTGCTGGGTTTAGAGGTGTTCTAAGTGAGTTTTTGAGCCCCCAATACTCCTCCCTACTCCTTAGATCTTAGTGATCCCCTTTTGTGAAGGGTTGGGTAGTGGAGAGAGGTGTTTGGATTGAGGATTGATTTGAGAAGTGGAGCTGGTTCCTTGGTGCTTTGAGGTGTTATTCTTAGTGATCTTGAGCTCCCAAAAGCCCCTCTAACCCTAGATCTTAGTGATCCCTTTTGAGTGAAGGTTTGGGTGTGAGAGTGGGTAGTGATCGGATTGAGTGTGATTAGTGTGTTGAGCACTTGAGGTGGACTCTAAGTGAGTTCTTCAGGAGCATTTGTTGCTCTTGGAGGTTGAGGTCTCCTAGACGGCTAGGAGTTGCCGGTGAGCTTCCAAGCTTTGTGTGGAAGGCCACCGAAAGTTTGTGAAGGCCGATTCCGCCTCCGCAAGGAAAGGAATCAAAGAAGTGAAGACCGGCGAGTGCATTGTGCAACACCGGGAGGAAGAGGGTTGAAAGAGACCCCGGCTCAAGTGTGACCGAGCCGCCTCAACGGAGACGTAGGATCCCCTCAAGGATCCGAACTTCGAGATAAAATCTTCGTGTCTCCTTCCTTACTTCGGTTTCCTCTTTTGCTCATCCGCTTAATTTGCTTTCGATTCTTGTGATTAGATCAATTAGATTGTGTCTACTGCATCTATTCTTGCTTGTATCCTTACTTTGTTGCAGTAGAGTAATTTGTATCTCTTGAATCGAAGGAGTAATTAATTTTGTTGCACTCTCTCTATTACGATCGAAGCAGCAACCCGGAGTATCCGGTATATTGATCCGGAGTATCCGGACATACCGGAGTATCCGGACTAAATATCCGGAGTCTCCGAGTTGACTGTCTCGGGCTAAATTGTTTAAGTTGCAAAACTTAATTATACCCTTTGCTTCCGCATTATCTCTGTTTGTTTAATTTTAATTGGGTATAATTTTGTAATCGCCTATTCACCCCCCCTCTAGGCCGACATCCCGGTCCTTTCAGCTATCCAAGGATGGCTTAATATGGTTCTTTTGCATAAAGCCAAAGATTATCAAATCATACTTATTAATAATTTTCACAAAGCATATTTGAGCAATTCTTTTTACTAATTGAATTATGTAATATTGTAGTGAAGGTTCTAACCACCACTCACTAATATACAGGCTCTATCCGCCACATCTCAACAAAATCAGGGTTCCATCCAATCACATGGTTCTTTCCGCCATGGTTCACAAAATCAGGTTCCTTCCACCTACCTGGCTTTAGCCGCCAGAAGCACACCCGAGAGTTCTAACCACTCCCGGATCCCAAAACGAAACATTGTTTAGCTTGAAATCAAAACCCAAAGTCTACCAGTATGAAAGCATTCAACAAGCTTTGCCTTTGACCGTAGGCACGGCTATTCGAATAGTTTTAACTCTGCAGAGGTGTACAACTTTACCCACAAGACATGATATTCCCTTGATGCCAAGCTATTAGCACACTTCCTTGGGTGTGCCGGCAGGGATATCATGACAAGGCTTTTACAATGTATACACTTAACCCGACCCACCCGCTGAGGTTTCACCGCTGTTAGGGTTCTTTCCACCCAGTACAGAAGCCCCCTCTTGCGCCGTGTGAGAAAAACAACAACAACAACAATGCCTCTTTCCGGCTCTCACACAACCACCGAGTGGTGAGTCTAAGTTAGGTTTCTACAAATTATTCAGCCAGGTCGTGCCCACTTTGACATGTGGTTGTACGGTAATGCTTAGAATGGAGACAGTCATAAGCGTCGGTCCTTAATTGACTTGGGGTGGTACTTGCACAAACCCAGATCATCGCTCTATCCGCTCCCGCCAAACAACCATTTCCGCCCAAGTCCAAATCATTTTTCCTTTTATTTTTATTTTGCAAACCAACGGCAATACCTTTTTGCCTAATAATTTCCAACACAAGTTTTCAAGAGTTAAAAGGAATTTCCACCCATAGGTGCATATTGACCGTTTGCGAGTCTAAGCATTTCTACCGAACTAATCTATTCCACCAATAGTTTATTTTATAAAAAGAAAGTTGTAGGGTTAGATTACAACCCAACCAGTTAATTTTGTAATCACCACTAATCCTGGAATTACCACAATTTTACAGTCATATGAATAATCCAATTCATTATAGTACTCCACAAGTGGTAAGTATATCCTGGTACTATTATAACCCCAAAAATCATAGTAATCCACAATCATATTTGTATATGAAATATTTCCCTTGAACTATGACCGATATTATTGATTTATCCATCATTCATACGATGATCCATCTTATCACTCATTAGGAAGACTCCACAAAATCGTCTACTAAACCACCGAGGATACTTCACAATACTATCTCTAATCATCTAGAATACAATCCACCAATAATACTTCATAACACCATATATTTAATTATTCATACTATCACCTCTAAATCATCTACTTTAATCCACCACGAATAATTCATAATCTTACCTCAAGCATCTTTCAAGAAAGATTCTATAAATCCAAGACTTCATTAATTCATCGACTATAGCATCTCCATAACCAATGATACCACATTTACTAAACAAATCACCCATAATTCATATTATTCATGATTCCACATAATGGGTTATCGCGAGACCATATTCCCAAAGTCATCCACCACACCACCAAGTATGATCTTCAAGACTATCCATTTACTCCACCGAGTACATTTAATCATATAGCTGTCTAAATCATCGAGTATCATTCTCAATACCACTTGTTGTAACCCTTCACATTGTCATCTCTAAATCTCATAGTATGCGGGTCAATCCACCGAAATATGATTTCCCACTTATTCTATTTGATCCCCAAGTATGACCCTCAATATTATTTATTTAACTTTACCGACCATTCTTCTTCATATCATACATCCTCCAACACTTCCCAGTTCATACTAATCATACTACGATTCGCTACCACACTCCAACTCCGCAATATTTAAACTACCACCATTCCCATGTTACTTTCATACTGACTATTACCACATCATCACTAATAATCATCTAACTCCAATTTACATTCCATCCCATTTGATTTATCTAAAATGTCTGTCAAATAGTCTTTTCCCATAACTAGAGAACAGTTTTCCAAAAACATTTATATTGGTGGAGTACTTATACTAGGGTGACAAAGGGTCAGGGATAACAATGTCAAGGAGGTAGGAACAACAGGTATAACTAATAAGCTAACGTTAACATCATCCATTTAATATAAATAGCAATGCAATTGGTAAAACAGTAGAAAACATTTATAAACAATGGGATCAACATGCGTCAAGGAGACTTGCCTCGGTCACAGCAAGAAGGTTGAACTTTCTAAAGTCCGGCGGCGGGGTCGGCGGACTCGGCGGAAGCGTCGACTACGCGCAAAACGAGGCAATAAATAAATAAAAGAAAATAAATAAAATACAAAAAATACAAAAGTAGTACTGGCAGGTAGATCTTGATTTTAGATGAATTTAGAAACTTGAACGGAGTCAATCGGAGTTCGGACGCAAAAGTTATAAGCGTTCGAAGTTGAAAAATGATGGAAAATCAAGAAAAAGAGAAAAGTTATTGTTTGCTACGGTAGCTCGCGAGAATTTTGGTTCCAGAACAAACCCAAAACCACAGAGCCCCTTTTGCTTCCAAAAAAATGGATTTTTGCCCCATTTTCGCACGGATTTGGATCAAACAAAAGCCTAGAACCTCTAGATAACATCCTTAGGGACATCTAGGAGGAAGGGATTGAACCAAAACTCACCGGAATCGGAGAAATCGACGAAGAACGGAGGTTCGGCCGAATGCACAAAAGCTCCAAATTAAATGCCGCCCACGGTTGAGAAATCCTAAAATTGATGATTGGGTTAGAAGCTAGACTCATCCACTGGTCACAAGGAACCAAGTGGCATGAAGAATGGCTCACCTGAGAAGAAGCTATGAGCAAGAACACGAAGAACACCTAAAAGTGTGACACACCGCTTCGGTTTTCTTGATCTCACTGCAAATGCGTGGAGTAGAGGAAAGGGGAGCACACTCCGGGCGGGATTCTTATACGGAGTGAAAGGAGGTGGTGGTGCGGCGTTTGGACGAGAAACGGCCGAGATAAAGAGGATTAATGACATTTCGGTTTTTCTTGAATGGAGCCGTTTCCGGCGGGATTGATGGCTCACCGAGGTGGGGAATGGCAAGAGCTTGCCGTTGCGGATCCAATGCAACCGACCATTCGCGTTTTGGGGTTAAATTGAAGGAGTTATGGGTGTTTGAATACAAGCCCTAGCCATTGTTGCACTTGGAGCTTTCTCTGTACATTTCCTTTGGCTGGAGGTTAGGGATGACACTATTCACGTGACAAGTGGCGCCTTCCCATTGGTCCTCTTTTACGCAAACGATTCGCCCTAGAGAAAAATAAGGAAAAATGGCCTAAAAATTCCGGAAAAATTCCTAGAGCCATTTTAGAATATTTGGGACCCAATAAAATTGGTTCCGCTGAATTTGGACGATTTTTGTGGAATTGAATATTCGGGCGCGGATTGCGGGCATTAAACCAAAGCCGCGCGAGATAAAATAGGAACGGAGGTCCAAAAATCCGGGGAATGGTTCCTAAAATCATTTTGGAATATTTGGAACACAATTGAAGTGTTTTGGGGATTTTTGGAGCATTTTTGGACTCGGGTGAAATTTCGGGTACCGGCGGGAATCTGGAAATTCGATTTTTCGATCGGAGGGGAATTAAATCCCGATTTCGGATAGGAATGGATGCCAGGTTAATATAAACACCAAAGAAAATCCAAATTTTTGAACTTAATTTATTTAAATTAGGTTTTTCCCCAGAAAGCGAAAACTAGGGTGTTACAAACCTACCCCCCTTTGAAAGAATCTCGTCCCCGAGATTCAGACGGAGAAAGAAAGAGGTCGGGAAAATCTGCTTGAAGATCTTCTTCTCGCTCCCAGGTAGCTTTCATCTCTGCCTGATTGCTCCACTGATCCTCACAGAACTTGACCACCCGACTTCTGGTTCGATGCTCGGCTTCATCCAAAATCCTGGCGGGATACTCCAGACATGACAGGTCTCTTTCTGGTTCCATATCTTTAAACAGCCTCTGATACTCAGGCACTGCGCTGCACTTGATTCCTGACGGCAGTTATCAGCATAGCTCGTTATCTTGACGGGGCAGTCTTCAGATTTACATGGATTTGTCTGACTTGCTCTTCGACTTCTTTCAGAATATCAGGTCTACTGATTTGTCCATTATCGGTCTCTTTCCCATACAAGGGTATTCCGCCTTTTCTTGCATACAGAGCTTCAAAAGGCGCCGTCTTCAGCTTCGTCGGAGCCTGTTGTTATTCTGATCCCACGAACCTTGACATGTCAGCGCACGCGCTCTCAACGCATCTTCTAACATCTGATTGATTCTTTCCGTCTGGCCATCGGTTGGGGGATGGTAAGTAACACTGGAATTCCCATTCGTACCCCAAAAATTTCTTAGAAAAGTCATGTTTGCCTCTCATAACGGACTGGGGAGTGGACGCACGGGTGAGGAAGTGAGAATAAGGCCAGCGCGAGAGTATTTCAGACTTTTTTCAACGTATTACCTACTATTAGCCCAAATTAGCTCCCCTCCACCAGCTAATGGACTAATTGTTAGCTGAGGGGTTGGCTAAAAATTAGCCCACCTACTAGTATTCCTGTTTGGATAGACTAGGACTAATTGTTAGCCAGCTAACAATTAGTCCTGGATCCAAACATGGCCTAATAAGTAGGGCCACCAGATAGCCCCATTTACCGAATTCTTGCCCACCAATGAGCCATTTTCTCTTCCCTCTATTCTTTACTTTTCCTCACAGTTTTGGTGAACAGCAGTGTAGGCAGGCCAAAAAGGAAGATGTGTGGGGCTTGCAGGTAGGCGCTACTGGTATGTCTGATCTAGACACATGTCTCACTTGTTATATTTTGTTACATAGAATAGAATAGAGTAAAGTAAACCTCGGGATTTTTCGCAACCTTTAACCTAATAAACGGTGGCTCCTTAAAAAATTGCAAAGCATTGGGCTTTGTGTTGCTTTTGCCCTAAAATCTAGGTTTTGTGAAATGTGTACACAATCGATAGTGTAATCAGAGCTCTTATAATAATAGAGTTGAAGCCTAATATGATGAATAAAGCATTTTTTCTGATATGGCTCAGGGCCGATTCTAAAAATTCAGTTATAGAAAAAAGACAAAAATGTGGTAGGAATGCACATGCAAATAGAGATTGAAAAAAGAGGAATTTTGTAGGATTGGACATTTGGAACACATGAAGATTGTCGGACCATGAAAAAATATTTTCGAAATTATCTGTGTATTATGTACTAATCCAGAAAAAATTAGAACACATAGTAGAAATAAAATCACAACATATCAAGCTATTGACGTCAAAAATGTGATGCAGGGTTGATCGCAATCAATACACGCAAACACCAGGTTTATTTCTTTGGTGCGGGCGTGCCAGCCGAGTTGATCCTGCAATCGACAAGAGAATAATATATCAATTAATAGATTATTAATTGATTAGATGAGGGTAAAGGCTGTTTTTCCCAAGGAAGGTAATGCGCAACAAAATCGGAGAAAAACAAACCTGAATTGGCGTAAGTCGACAAAATCAATAATCGGCGGTACACAACTTTATTGATTGAGATGAATTACAGAAGAAAGATTACAAGCCTAAGAACTATTCCTAGTCGACGAAAAGTAAAGTAAAAGTAAGACAGTTTGGTTCTTTTTTGTTGGCTGCCCCCTTTGATGTTGTCTATCGTCTTCTTTTATAGCATCAGGTCCAATTAAATCCTTCATAGTTTCATGTTAAACTGCCCGTATCGACCTCAATTTTCTTGGATACTTTCTATTTAAGATCAACATCGATTATAATCCGATAAAATAATATCGGCTTATGACTCTTAAATCCAATATATTTCTTAACAAACTACTTATACCAAATTGGTTATTACCAAATCGGCTACATGCCAAATTTGGGTGTAAACACAAGCGTACTTTATTAATAATTAGGGTTTACAATAAAAGTGGCTTATGGGCCAAATAAATTAACATAGCGGAAGGTAGAAAAAAATAGTATGGGCCCACCAAATCTGCCACAGGCAATCGACTGGGGCAACGGCCTAAGAGATCCTCACCGGCATAGAACTCATCATCTGAATCAACAAAGTAAGCAAGCGTGAGTACAAAAGTACTTCGCAAGTTGTGCAGGAGATGCATTTTTAATGTAAGGTTAACAAGGAATGGCGTAATATGGTTGGTTTGAGCAATAAACAATATTTCAAATACAATAAATAATTTTGAAGGCATAGTTGAATAATAAAATTGAGTTTCACAAATGATTTTCAACATGGGATCCATCCCAGAGTTTCATCCCAATTTTTCTTCCAGATGGAACCCCTTTTCATCTATAAATCATCTTTCTTTCTGAAATCACTTTTGGAAAATCAAAGTCTAATATGTGAAATGCCAGCTCGGTATGCCCATGACAGCAGGCGTGGCTAATCGATTAGTTTACACTCTGCAGAGGTTGTACAACTTTACCCGCAAGTGATAATCAATTTAATATGTCAGCATCACACGCTTCCTTAGACTTGCGACTGAGTGATTATCATAAGGCCTTTACAATACCCCATTCTAAGTCAGTCATGCCCCGCCAAGGTTCCATCACTGGTAGGGTTAAAACTGACCAGTTCAGAAGCCCCCTCTTACGTCGAAGAACCACCCATTTGGCATAACTGACAATAGAACTTTGTAAATTAGTTAGCCAGGTATGTCCCATACCAGACTTGTGGTGGTACGGTTGCCCTATATTCAGCAACTCTCAAATCAGTTCTTAACTGACTAGGCGAGACTTTTCACAAATCCAGAACGATGACGAAACCACATCACAACCATTTCTCGCTTGGTATAAATCACATTTTCACCTCCTTTTGTACAATATTATTTTTTTTCAGGATTCCATGGCACACCAATATAAGGGAATAATTTTATTTCAGTAGAAAATCTTTATTGAGCTAAAATTCTCATAAAGATCTTAAATTCAGATCTAAACATGCCTAAACCATTTACTATATAGCACTAGTCAATACTATATTAATGTACCAACTAGTGAGATTTTTCTTAAGGTGATAAGGTATGTGGATCATCAAAGTCAAATGAGATCATAACAATTGGGAGTAACTAAGCATTTAAATTTGAGATAAAATTATGCTGATAAATTTATGCATACAATAATTTAAATCAAAATATAGTTCAAAATCTGGGATCAACATGATCAAAGGTGTAACTTGCCTTACTTGATGGGTTGCTGCTCGAAATCATCGACTGTAAACTCCTCTGACTCTCCGAAATCTATACGCGAAAAATGTCCAAATTCAAATAAAATCCAAATAAATTTAAATAAAATACCAAATTAGCATAAAACATAAATTTATAATTTTATATGAATTTTGAAAGGGAAACAGAGCCAAACGGAATTTGAATGGGTGAAAACGGGCTCCCGAAAGTTTAAAAACACATCACATGATAAATAAAGGATTTTCTAGAATTTTGAATTATTTTTCTAAAGAAAATTTACATTTATGACATCAGCACCAAAATATCTTCCCATTTTTCTTTTCTTTTTTCTTTTTCTCTCCTGTCTTCTCCTGTTCGGTCTGTTGGCACATGGGAGGAGGGCGGCGTAACCAACGGTGCTGCGCGGCGGTGGCTAATGGCGATGACTGGGGGGGCTGCCGTTGGCGAAGAAACCAAGAGCGGGCGGCAACAAAAATTCTGAAATTCGACGAAAAAAAGAGGAGGACAGGGAATGGAGGTGGGGAAAAGAAAGAGGAGGAAGTGAGGCACCTCGTGACATTAACAAGCCCTTGATTGCAGCTCCGCGCGAGGAAGTGAAGGTGATGGCTGGAGTTGGGAAAGATGACCGGAGTTTCGCGGATTTTGAGCAAACAAGGGCGAAAGAGAGCGAAGCAAGTGGATGAATGGGTTGTAAGATGAATTGGGGTCTCAGTGCATGCTTTATATAGCCTTGGGGATGGCCAGATAAGGCAGAAATCGACGCGAGAAGCACTATGGTCGACAGTAGAAATGAGACGCAGAATGGGAGGGATAAGGCTGGCAAAATGGGATAAAGAGCATCGAGATAGGATGGTGATTCTATTGCGCATGATTAGGTGAAGAAATCAGACGTGATTCGTGGTCTTTTTGAAGCTTCAAAATGTTTTAACGGAGGGAGGAGAGAGAAATGCCTTCCCTGGAGGTGGTAGATGGCCAACAGGTGGGTCCCCTTTTATTTTTTTTCAAATTAATTTGAATTAAAAAATAAAAGGCTTGAGATAAATAGTAAAAAGGCTTAAAAATTTTAGAAAAATTCTATAAAATGCCATGAAATATTTGGAACTTAATAAAATTATTTTCTGACATTTTATAATTTTAAATTTTATGCAAAAATTCACTTAATAAATCTAAAAATTACAAAAAGGCTTGGTAAAATCCATAGAAATCAGAAAAATTCCAATAACAATCTAAATAAATTAAATTAAATACAAATCAATTTTTTGGATGTTTCGAAGAAGAAGAATATATCAATTTTAGAGTGAATAATAATCTTATTTGTTTTTAGTGACATATGTAGCATGTTTTGTCTCGATCCTACGCATATAAAAAAAGAGCTCTCGGTGGATGCTTAGGCCCCGTTTGGCAACTTGGAACCGAGCTGATTCTACTAGAATCTGGAAGAAACCCAGCCAAACGGGCTAAAACTCGGAACGTTTCTTCTTTTTCCACACCGGGGCTAAATCGCCCTCAACCCCGTTTCTACTAGTTTGTATTAGAATCTGGAACCGTACCAAACGGTTTGCAGAAAGTGATTCTGATTCTACCTGAAACGTTTCTACTACGAATCTGGAAGTTTCCGTTTCTACTAGAATCTGAAACCGTACCAAACGAGACCTTATTTTCCTAGTTTTTCCTTTAAAACCGTATGCAAAGAAATTTTTTCAGTGTTTTACTTTGCTCGTTCGCACGCATCTGGGATTGGCGAGCTGGATGCGGACGGCAACTGCGTTCACTTCACCGCCGGAATTTGTTACTATAGTAACCTGTTAAGTTTTTTTTTCCCAACTCCTGTATGTGGAGTTTTACAAAAATAGCTCTCCGTATGAGTATGGAAGACCCAACTGATGACAAGTGTCACATGCCGCAGTCTGGCAATTCAAAAGGGTGTCGTCAATGTGGCTGCACGACCGAGCGTAGAAGCCGACCAGGCTCACCGAATTACCGCGGCCGGGGAGCGCGGGAGCTTGCTTCCCAGCACGGCAAGCACGCCAGCATGGCCCGGCCGTGGGAACCAAGTGGCTTGCCGATTTGCTTGTCATGACAAGCCTCCTCCTCCTGTGCCGATCATGCGATGCCGCAGTCCGGCTCCCTCGCCCTACCGTTGTTTCATAGTGTCCTTTGTCGATTCTTCTGCATTCAAACAAAAAGCTATTTTTGTAATTTTTTATTGTATGGACTATATTTTAAAAAAAAACTACATACCATTTGGTTAAACTGTTCTCACCGCACCGCACCTAGAGCCAGCCAGCTACGCCGCGCAGGCTGTTTCCAGGTCTAGAACCATCAAGATTCTCTCGCGCCACAAAACTAGCAGTTTTGGCAGCACATCCTGGCAGCGGCTCCACCACCACCACCAACCATACAAAATACCGCATCGTTGAGTCATTAGGTACAGTCTTTCGAGTTTGGTCCATCATTTTCCTTTTTTCTAAAAGGGTGAGGTTCTGAGATGTGATTTTTTGTGCTGGTGAAACACCGGAGCCATTAGGTACACTTCGAGTTTGGTCCATGACTAATCATTTTGTTTCAGAGAGGGGGGAGAGGGAGAGAGAGAGAGAGTCTGAAATGTGATTTCTTGTGCTGGTGAAACGCTGTGGAGATTTTTGTGATTGCCTGGCCCTCCAGCCTTGCGTGTTTACCATCAATTCATTCACTAAGCTATAAACAAATAGATAATTTACGATTTGCAGTCTAGCAAGCAGGTTAACAAAATCAACGAAAATCGCGCTTTTCGTCCGTATCGCCACTATCTGGTATCAAATACGGTCAATAAACCGATCCAATTAAAAAAAATTCAAAAAAGTTCGAAAATTCAAAAAAAAAATTTACGTATCACAAACCGATTGAAAATCGGTGAAAATCGCTCGGTTTTCATAAAAAAATCGATGAAAATCGCTCCAAAAAATCGATCGCCAAAAAAATTCAACAAATTTATCGATTTCCCACGATAATCTAGCGAGTAGATTTTCAACCACAGGTTCACATCACATCACCATCTGCATAGGAGTATACAACTTTGCCTTTAACGATCCGACCAACCTTTTCGAACAAAACGCATACACCGAAAGGATGCCGAGAGTGGCAAGGACGGAAAGCTTAGCCGTGCTGCGCTGGCTTACACGGTTCCACCACGCGTCCCATGTCGTCACGCACTCGCTCTCCCCGCCTCCTATTTAGGTCCCACCTCACGTGCCCCGCGTCGCTCCCGTCTCTTCCCCGCTCCGTTGCCATCCCCACCCGAACCAGCTCGAATCTCTCCACCGCCCGCCGACCCTTCTCGGGCCTTCGCCTCGACGCAATGCAGCCTCCCTCCGGCGACGCGCGGGGGAGCGCCGAGGCGGACGCGCTCCTCGCGCGGAGCTACTCCGCCGGCGGCCGCCGCCGCACCGCGTCACCGGTGCAGTCCGCGTCGCCGAAGCCCCCCGGCTGGGGTGGCCCGAGGCGGCAGTCGTCGTTCCGCCAAGACGTCGGCCACGCCGCCTCCGAGACGTACCTCGTCACGCGCCTCACGTTCACCCTCCTCCAGTGCCTCGGGTAATTCGCAGTCTCTTGCCTTGCCCGTCTCGACGAAGTACTCCGATTAACTAGTCGAAGGAGGGAGGATGCTGCGGTGTACTAATACGTACGGCGCGGTGGCGACGGTTTTGATGCTATAGCGGGGGGTGAAACCTTCTGTGTTAGGAAAGTTCCTGATGTTTCGGTGGTTGCTGAGATGGTTGCGCTGCGAAGACAGCTTTCATGAAGAAGCCAACACCACGGGGTGTTTGATAAGGGCGGATGATGTACTAGGAATTAAGCTTCGGGGACCACACGACTGTTTGACGTTTTGGGGTTTCCCTGGCGTGCAGACTTTGTTGTTGCCTAACACACTATTTTTTTTCTGAAAAAAAACCCACCCTCCCCCCCCCCCCCCCCCCCCGCGCTATTCAAATACTCCAGTATACTGGAGTACATGCTGATGCAGTCACTCTGTACAGTCAATTAGTCCTGTAGTTCACTTACTTCTTGGTGCTCCGTGCAAATTGCGCTCTTGATCTTGATCTGTTGATCGATTAACGCAACCATTATTGATTATAGAAACATGGAACAGTAGGGGGGGGGTCTGTAATGATGCATTATAACGCATTCTTGTGGGCTTAGGAGCTCGGCTTTATCTTTAATGCAAGGCAGAGCTCCTGCTGTTTTTCTTCAAAAAAATAAATTCTGCTCTACATCTTGGATAGAACAGTACAGCTGTGGCAGTTAAAACTGTTTATAGTCACATCGAGATACCATGCCAACTTTCGCATAGTGAAAATTTCATTCATCTTGCCAGGGTAAGATTCATTGCCAATTTTCACACTTTTTTCCAGAATGTGTTGATGCATACTTGCATAGTAGTATAACTACTGTTGGTGTTTTTTTATATATTCCTTCTTAATTTTGTTATTATTCAGGCTAGGTTACCGGTGGATGTCACAATTTCTTGCCCTCACAATCTATGCAATTTTACTTATGCCAGGTTTTCTACAAGGTATATTGAACTCAACCTGTTATCCTTCTGATTCATTGTGCTATTATCACTTGTTATGAGTATGAGGGGTGGATATGCTCTGTTACTACTGATTTGCTTGAAGTCTTCTTGAATGAACCCTTACATAGTTGACTCATTTCATAAGAACATGATATCATTGTTTATCCTATAGCATTATGATTTCTGAAAACAGTCCTTTATTGGTTTGCAGTGGGATATTACTATTTCTTTTCAACTCAGGTTCGTAGAAGTATAGTCTATGGAGAACAACCCAGAAACAGGTTACATCAGGAAACACCAAAATTTCCCCCGAAAAACAATTGTTTCCTGTGTATGGTTGAATTCAATGAATATTACATTATACAGGTTGGATTTGTACATACCCAAAGACAACAGCAGACCCTGTCCAGTAGTGGCCTTTGTAACTGGTGGGGCTTGGATTATTGGGTAATTGTTTTTTGCAACAAGTTATTACAGTAATCCTTAGCTTTGATTTTCTTTATTGATGACCTTGCTAAAAATTTTTAGTTACAAGGCATGGGGTTCCCTTCTTGGGAGGCGGTTGGCAGAGAGAGGAATCATAGTTGCTTGCATTGATTACAGGTGGTGATGATTTTCATCGAATCCACTCCATTTCATTTTATTGCTAATGGGAAATTATAGTTTCGTCACTATTTATTTTCTTGACACAATATTCATATGTTTGTTTCAGAAATTTTCCCCAAGGAACAATAAGCGATATGGTTAACGATGCTTCTCAGGGGATTTCGTTTGTGTGTAACAACATTGCTAGTTATGGAGGGGATCCTAATCAGTAAGATAACAACCATTTCAACTTATGCAAAGCTTATTATGAAAGGGTTATACAGAGCAGTTTTAAATCCCAAGTGAACTTTGCATGCGAATTTGTGGTATTCACATACGAAGGGCTGTGATGTAGTTAACCCATGATTGTCACCTTGTAATTGCTACAAATTAGTGATCACCCAAGAAAGCTGACTTTGGCTGTTGGTTACTTAGTTGTTCTTGGACGCTTTTTAGGACCTTACTTAAACCCGTGTGCATTATCCTCATGCATTATGTTGATGGCATATCGTCATATCATCCTGTTCATTATCCATACTTAGTCTGTTTGAACCTTTTAGTCCCTGATAAGATAACTTCCTCAAGAGTTGCCTATTGGCTATTGCTATATATGCACAGTAAGTTCTAATCCCTTCTAACTTAGTATGATTTATGGTAAACATGTAGGATCTACTTGATGGGCCAGTCAGCAGGAGCACATATTGCAGCATGTGCCCTCATGGAGCAGGCAGTAAAAGAATCTAGAGGGCAGCCCATTTCTTGGAGTGTTACTCAAATCAAAGCATACTTCGGTTTATCTGGAGGGTGAGCACTTAGGTTCTTTCTTGATGAGCTTTTTATTGCATGACGATCTTGACTACTGCTGAGACTGGTACATGAACTGAGCTGGTACAAGCATTAGAGCTCCTGTTAAGCTGTGCCAACTTTTAGGATTATTCTTTTTTAATTCTCCTTGAAACCCATTCAGAAAAGTCAGATATTCTATTGTCCTCAGCATATTGAGTACAAACTCTGGAAGATATTATCCTCAGCATATCTGGTCAGATACTGGGGAAACATGTGATTGCCCTTTGAGTCTTGGAAAAGTAATTGCATTGATCCATAACAATTTTGGCATCTGAACCAATGGGAACATATCCAAATGAGAACTAATCTTAAATACGAGAATGAATCTAATGATCTTCATCATTGTATTACATCCGGATGACTCAGGTTTGTCACTAAAATTGTATAAGCAACCGACATCTTCAAAAGACCCTATGAATTATCCCCTGTTGTACTCTTTCATTCTCCTATTTTAAGGGTGGCTACTTTTATATGCTTCCCTTTATGTCGATATGCACAATAAAAATTTGCTCCAAGATTTTGCATTGATGCTGTCACTAAACTGATTCGCCCAGCTCCAGTTTGACATCCAGAATCAGTAACAACAATTATCTATGATGCATTATACACATTTATAGTTTATTATGTCAACCTCCTCTCACCCTCATTTTTGTCATTCATCAATGCAATGAATATACTGTGATAGTTATTTTCATCATAATACTACTAAGCCTTGGCCTCCAATATTCTTTTTTTTCTTCTTTTTGATGATGTATATTGATAAGATACTCAACTTGCATTGCGAAGTAACAATACTGTTTTCGCAGATACAACATCCATAATTTGGTTGACCATTTCCATGAGCGTGGTCTTTATCGTTCAATCTTTCTCAGGTAGTAATATGACTATGCTTTGTAAATGGTCTGTTTATTTAATAAAAAAATTGATATAGACACTAAGAAAAAATTTGGAGTATTGTTTCAGCATAATGGAAGGAGAGGAATCATTGTCACGTTATTCTCCTGAAATTGTTGCCAAGGAGTCAAGTGCCCAGACCATAGCTCTACTTCCTCTTATTGTTCTTATGCATGGAACAGAAGATTATTCAATACCAGCATCTGCCAGGTTTGTTCATGTGCCTTCTGTGGATGTTTATTTAACATAATGAAGGACAAACTCAAGCACAGCTAGAGTTCTTGGTTTATAGATATTTTCTCTCCACCTGTACCTACCTACCCTCTAAAATTTCTTAATGCCTTGTCATGTTGTTGTGACGAAAGGACAATTTTTTACTGTCCAAGTTCATTTGCACTTGAATTTATGACAAATAACTTTTCCATAGCTTCTTAATTAACCCAATGCCCATTCTTCTGATCTAAAGTAGGAAAACATTAGTCAGTTGAGAGGATTACAAACTAATTCTACAAAAGATATTTTTAGTTGAATTGCATAAAGCCATAAACCAAGGTGGGGTAGGGTAACATACCCTTTTACTGTGTCTAACATGTTTAACTTAACTGTCCTAATTATTTACTTCTATTTTTTTTTCCTTTTCCAGTATAAGAATTCCTTCTTTTAGTATTGAGGTATTTCTTGAACATGAAATCGCTGTGCAGCTTGAATATTAAAATCAAAATTATATAGATATAGACAGAGTGTAAATTTGAAGGGTAGCATTTGCAGTTTCCCTGGATAGGAACCAAAACAGACGTTTTCATACAACACTCTTCATTACACTCCAGAAGAGCATATTTGTAAAAATACTGGTAACCTTGGGGATTGATTGACTAAAATACCAAGTTTATTTTGAGAACATTGTTTGTCTTGTCATATGCAACACCAAGTGTCAATATTTTCTGAGCAAGCATGCTACAATAAGACTATGGGTTGCTATTTGTTTTTCCATTGTCAACTTCCCTTCATCTATATTTTGCTGCGTCTACTGTAAGTTTGATCTGTTGTTTGGATGGACCGTTTGTTGATTGATCTCTTATTGAACTAACATAATGTTTCCCAATTTCATGATACCAGTTACTCTTCTTCTTTCATGTGCAGTCAGACTTTTGTAGATGTCCTTCAAAATGCTGGTGCTCAAGCCAAGTTATTGTTGTATGAAGGGAAAACACATACAGATATATTTTTACAGGTAACACATCTGGAATTTTGATAATGATTTTTGACCAAATTGAACTTGGCAGTGAGGGTGAATACCCTTGCTTCCGTGGAACCATCAAACACTGACAGAAAACTGGTATTGGCTGATCTTTGGGAGTTAGGTTCAGGATGGATATTAAAAGCTTGTACCAAAGATATATAGTTATATCAGTTATATTATAGCGTTCTCTTCTAAGGGATATTAAGAGCAAGATCTTATCATGTTTTGTCTTAAACTTCCCTTTGATTAGTACGAGCAGAACTAATCCTCCTGACCGGAAATTGCTATATAATTTATCTGATTGTGGTATTATAGTGTCTCACCTAATTATGGGTTATTGCTGTTTTTAACTTGGTAGTCCCGAGTTTTGTTCTAACTTGTTTATTTATATCTGTTCGTAGGATCCTCTTAGGGGCGGAAGAGATCCATTGGTTGAAGATATCTTGTCTGTTATTCATGCTGACGATGCAATTGCATATGAAAAGATTGCTTTGGCACGCACTCCAAGGCGCCTGGTTTTCGAGTGGCAATTACAGTTGGCCCGTCGAATTAGTCCCTTTTAGTAGGTAGTTGCTGTTCATACCTAATCTTTTGCCTTAAGCTCTTTCACTGTTGGTATACTTTTTGCATGGCTGTGATTTTCCATGATTCTCATCAAACTCTAATAAGTTATAAATGGTACCTAATTGTTCAAATGCCAATATTTTGTTATTCTTAAGTTCTAAATCTTCTTTTTTTTTTAGATAATGGAAGAATATATTAGACTTCCGGCCTCTGCATACTGAGATGCACACAGCCAATTATTATTACATAGTTCAGAGTTTCAGCTAGGAAGATGCCAAGAAAAACTTAATAGTTTAAGAAAGAAGAAAGATTTGCAACAAGAACATAAATATTGAATCTCAATCTGCAGCAATCCTTCTTTGAAATCGCCAGCCATGCCCAATAAAGACATCTCTAGCTACAGCATATAGACAATCGCATGCTTTTGACATCATCTCGCGGACCTCCTGACGCTGCAATACCAGCCATGAGCGCAACCAATTGATGCACATAAAAATCTCCTGCAACGGATTAGATAATTGTTTTTTATCAAATACAACATCATTTCGACATAGCCAAATAGACCAACATAAGGCAGTCGCACCAATGAAACACTGATCCTTTGTATCCTTTTCCAATCCCAATAGCCAAGTTCCAAACATATGGGCTATGCTATCGGGAGGTGGCAGATTAAATGCCATTTGTACAATATGCCATGCAAAGCGAGTAAACGGACATCCAAAAAGATATATTGAATAGTTTCGTCATTGTGACAAAAACAACAATTTTTGTTGCCAGTCCAATTTCTTTTACTTAGATTATCTTTTGTCAATATTACTCCTCGTCGTAAGTACCATAAAAAGATTTTAACCTTTAGAGGTACTTTAATCCGCCATAGTCGTCTATTTGTAACTGGAATATTTTGATATGACAAAACTGCATATGTCGATTGAACAGAATAAAGTCCATTTTGATGAAGGTTCCATCTAAAAGTATCCCTTTCTGAGGATAACTGAATACCAATAATCCTTGTAAGAAGGTTATGCATGGCTAAAAGATTCGGTCCTACAATTGCCCGACGAAATGATATATTAGGATATCCGTAATTCATTACTTCAAATGACCGTGGTATGTTTTTTTCGAACAATATTAAATAAACGGGGGTATTGAATACTAAGAGGGTTGTTACCAATCCAAGTATCCTGCCAAAACCTTATTTGGGATCCATCATGAAGTTGAAAAGACCCAAACCTAAAAAAATGATGTTTTACCTTCATTAGACTCGACAAAAATGTGAGTCTCCTGGCTTCTTTTCTACCTGAGTAAGAGTCTTACTTCCCAAATACTTCCGGGATAGGATTTGTTGCCAAACACCCTCCTCATTCAAAAGCTTGAAGAGCCATTTACAAAGTAAACATATATTTTTGACATCAAGGTCCTGGATGCCCAAACCCCCCTGATCCTTAGGTTTGCAAAGAATAGTCCACTTAGCAAGTCTATATTTTTTCTTATGGTTGTCATTCTGCCAGAAAAAACGCGATCTGAAATAGTCTAATTTTTTAAGAATCCCATGTGGTATCCTAAAAAAAGATAACATGAACATGGGTAAACTGCTAAGCACGGAATTAATCAGGACTAATCTTCCTCCAGCTGACAAATTTTTTCCTTTCCAGCTACTCAACCTCTTTTCAAAACGATCTTCTACTCCCTTCCAATCAATGTTTCTCAATTTACGATAATGAATTGGTATTCTAAGATATTTAAAAGGAAACTACCTACCTCACAACCGAATAGTTGAGTGTATTGTAGTTCAACATCCTTAGCGATACCAAAACAAAATATTTCGCTTTTGTTGAAATTTATCTTAAGTCCGCAATTGTTCAAAGGCGCTTAGCGTAAGTTTCATATTTTTTGCTTGCTCAATGTCATGATCCATAAAAATAATGGTATCATCGACATCTTGCAATATAGACAACCCATTATCCACCAAATGGGAATTAAACCTTTTATTTGTCCATCGTCTTTTGCACGTTCTAAAATAATAGCTAGCATATCACCACAATATTAAATAAAATAGGAGATAGTGGATCACCCTCGACGGAGTCCCTTTCTCGTGCAGTAGAGACCAACATCACTATTAACCTTAATGCCTACACTCCTCCGGATACAAAATTTTCAATCCACTTACACCATTGTGGCGAAAAACCTTTCATTCTAAGAGTTTGTTGGAGAAAAGACCAATTAACCTTATCATAGGCCTTTTCAAAGTCCACTTTGAAAATTACACCATTCAACTTTTTGTTGTGTAACTCGTGGATGGTTTCATGTAAAATTATGACACCATCCATAATATTTCGACCAGGCATGAAAGCAGTTTGTGTCGGTCTGACCACATTTTCAGCGACCGAAATCCTATTAATACCAACTTTAGTGAAAATTTTGAAGTGACATTAAGGAGGCATATTGGTCGATCTTTTGTATTTTTTTGCTTCCTTACATTTTGGTAAAAGCGTAATAATGCCGAAATTGAGACTAAACAAAGGAAGGAGACCTTGATGTAAGTCATGAAACATTGCCATTAAGTCAGCCTTAATGACCTCCCAGAACACCTGATAAAATTCGGCTGGAAAGCCATCAGGTCCTGGTGCTTTATTATGTTCCATTTGGAAGATTGCCTCCCTCACCTCTTCCTCGGTAAACCCTTTCGTAAGTAGCTCATTTTCCGTATTTGAAACTTGAGGGATATCATCTCGGTAGGATTCAATCATAGAAAAATGATTATTATCCAGCGGCCCAAATAGGTCTTTATAATATGTGGTTATGTACCTTTTAAGCTGTACATCTCCACGAATTATTCCCTCATCCTGTTCAAGTTGAAAAATTCTTTGTTTTCGATACTTACCATTTGCAACCAAATGGAAGTATTTGGTATTATTGTCCCCTTCTAGTAAGTGTTTTGTTTTTGCTCTTTGATACCATTTAATTTCCTCTTCCCTCAGCAGATTAGCCAACCTATCCTGAGAACACTGCTTCAATCTAACATTCTCATCGGTTAACCCAATAGTTTCAAATTTTTTGTCAGGCTTCTAGTGTGGGATTATGATGAGATCCTTTGTTGAGAACAGAGAACTTATTATCAATCACCATTAAAATTGTCTTTGAACTCTTTGTTATTCATGCGTTGTTCAATATACAAAAAACGAACATAGGAAAACATGCTCATTTTGATAATTTACTGCACTTCTGCCTGGACAGTTGTTTGGGAATTTTAGAACCTATATTCCATTTCCCGCCATATGCATTAGACCAATATTTGTTTATTCTTTTGTCTCTCTCTCTCTCCTTCCAACGAAGGTTTAGAAATTTGGTTGCAGAGTTTTTTTGGTGGTTGGTTCTTCATTAGTTGATGGATACTGTATTTATCACACATTGTTTCAGTAAGATATTACTAGAACAGAAAGGGGGCAGTTTGAACGCTCCTAACTCTGAAGTACACAGTGTATAAAAATCAGTTTCCATATTCAGTACTATCTGTTATCTATACTAGCAGAATAATTTAATTAGCATATTAATGAGATTCCTACTTATTTTGAAAAGGTTTAGATGCAGACATTATTTCGAAGCCATTTGTTCGCTATATCTAACGTGGAGCATGGCCAACCAACACTCTGTGCATTTTGCGCCTTCTGAGGAAAGGATGCTCGGGTAAGTCGTTGGTCACTTGGTTGGATTGGATATTTGGATCAGGCAAGATAAATCTCTTTCCTCTTCTTTCCTGGCATGTTGGCCATGTAGAGCTATGTGGAACTTGTAGCTGGTATGCAATACAATAGGATGAAGCTACATGATTGGAAACCACGCTCTCTTTTTCCTCTTTTCTTGTTGCTAAGTTGTACATAATGTTGCGTTTTTTTATATCACTCACAAAGGCTTGTAATAATGTCTTGTAAGCCTTCCGTAATATTCTAATGTGTGTAAAACAGAAAACTAGAATATTACTACTATCTTTAGCTAATCTAAAAGTTTACACTATATTGATAGTACTGTAGCAAGTTGTTTTTACAAATATTTAGTGCATCAGGATATTGTAGCAAGTACCCACCCACACGTTGGCACTCCCGCTTTAAGTTACTCAAGGGCATGTGGTCGTTGCCTTGAAGACATTTACATGGACACATTGATTTTCTCCAGTGATGGATGGACGACGTCCACTCAGATGCTAGGGTAACGCCAAATCAGCTGTCAGCTCCGTAATAATAGCTACCGTTTGGGGAATATGGAACGAGAGAAATGCAAAGAATTTTCCTGCAAGTCGAGTGCCCGCAAGTCCTACCTCGAGCTATCAAGGACGAAATCCAGTCCTGCGCTGATGTGGGTGCAAAGACTTCCTACCAGGCCTCCTTTAGGTTGGCTCCCGTCAAAGCCTATACATATAGTTTTCCTTTTGCTTTGTTTGTTTTTGTTGCTCTGGAACTCTGTATTTCTTCTTATGATCAATGAAATGGAGGCAGCTCTCCTGCCTTCTTTCGAGAAAAAAAAAAACTCGAGTGCATATTCTTCGAGTTTTGTATTAGCGTGTTTGGTCATACATGTAGTGTTTGTGGTGGGTGATTGTGACCCAGAGTTTTGTGCAGTGGTGTTGCTGCTGTTTTGCGAGGTTGTGCTTGATCTTGAATTCTCATATGTGTTTTGTTAATATTATTTTTGCATAGTGATGTTTTTTTTTTGTCTTCTGTGCAGTTTTCTACACAGCATGTCTCCTAAGTCAGGAAAAATGAGAAGGTTTATAACCAACTGAGATCCTCTACGGTAGCGTCGGGCCACTGACATGTGGGTCTAGATCCACATATCAGTGGCCGTATAGTTACGACGGAGGATCCGAGTCCATTTATGACTGGCTTGGCGAGCCAATGTTGAAAAAATATAGCATACTTTTCATGGAACAAATCCCAAGAGTTTTGCTGATTTTTTAAGGTGTCTTCTCAAATCCCAATCTGATATCAACTGCAGACTTCGTGACGGGTTTGTGCTCTTGTTGTGAGGTGAAACCACAGAGTTGATGGATTTCTGAAGACTCCAGGTGATCATTGCATGCGTTGTGAGGATCTCCCGACGGGAACCCGAGCAAACCCGTACCGGTAAGTGGGAGGATGCGCTGAAACATCAAGCTGGAAAACACGAAGCAGATGGCGTAGCTATACCGTTTTATTTGTAACATCCATCACACGAGGGCTGCACACACCGTCAAGACCTGACGGACCAAGGCTACAGGCACGATCACACGATCATGACATCACGGGAGACAGGGGAAGGGAAATACGGGATTCATAGCCCATAACATATCATGGAGACCGGTATGCGAGCTCCATTTCCCTCGCCGCCGTCATCAGTTTTTGGCTGCCGCCGGCTTGCTGCTCTTCACCTGCTTTCACGTGAAAAACACCAAACCATCACGAAAAGAGCGTGCAAGGTAACAGCGATCAAGGATCTCAGCATGGCATCAACTGCATGTTTGTACCTTCTTCTTAGGCTCCCGGGGCTTCTGCTCGGCCTTCTTGACGCCGCCCTTGGCGGCCGCCGGCTTCGCCGTCGTCTCACTGAGCTTGGCTTCAGGTTCCTTGGCCTGTCCTGCAAGTCCGGCGGGCTTCACGGCCTTCAGGGATGCCATTCTTCTTATGCTACTCTGTTCTAATACTGGGAATGTCTCAGAAAGCTTAAGCAGCTGTGGACTTGATGAGCTCAAAACGGACGGCACGAGGGGTATTTATAGGCTGTTCTTGCATCTCCGACGTGTGCAGAATACAAACCCCATATGTGCAAGAACAAAGGTGTCCTGAATTATTGTAGCTTGTTTAGTACGGAGCAAGTGATGGCGCGGTGCAGCTGGGTGCTTTTTTTTTTTTTACAGAATTGGATGCCGGTAGGATGCGAATTGCCGGACGTGAAGTCTGCCATTGGAATTGCTTGAAACCCATTATTCCGAGAGTCAGATACGCACAATGGAGTCGCTTCAAAGAGGATGGAATCTCACGCAGAAGATATCATACTGTTTTGAGTGCGTTTTTCCTGCCTTAATCTCGTTTTCGTAGTTTTTGTTTTTTGAACTGTCGTTTTTCCTAGTTGTTGGTGCATGGAACAGTGAGAAGCCTTGGGACTCTGGGTGCGTAGTCCCGACTATTTTCAAGTGCGAAAGATGCAAAGCCCATAAATATTCTATGCGGACTGCGCCGCAGCAGAACAAGCCCAGTTGTGCCCATGTTCAAATATATGCAGCGATACTGTGGGTATTATTGCCAAGTGCTACGTTTTGTGCCTCTTGAAGAAAGGGATTCTAGTCGTATCTCTTAAGCATTATTGTGTAAGCCCAGTTGATGTGGCACAGGCCATATAGCTATTCCATCATCAAGGCTCAAAATGATAATATCCTCTGGTCCTCCTTACAACTTCTTCTGTTAGACCCTGTTTGGAACGCAATATATAGATTATTCCTTAACGTGTTCCAACCAGTGCAGGCTCATTCGTCCTTACCGTGATTGATTCCACACATCCAAAAGGAAGAAAACGCCTTCGAGTTCAATATGTTTTAGGGTGTTTTGAGCATAAGGTCATATTGACGACAAACGATGGAGCAGCACCAAAGCCTCCAACTAGGCCAGGAACTTGGAATATATCGAGACTTAAGGGGTCTCGGGATTCGATTCCGTTCACGCATTAGTCCAAATTTGCAATCCACGATTCTCATTAGGTTAGGCTAGCGAATATATCTGCGCCAACCTGGATGGGAAAATTTCGCTTTAATGGATGCTACTGACGTGTTCTAGGGAGGGATTCGATTAGTACTGTTACGGATAAGAGTTCATGGCGTCGTGCTGCTGTCAAGTGTTATGCATGACTTAGCACTGTGGTGATCAATCTAGCACAATATATTATCAAATTGTAGGCTCCACGCGAGACGTAAGCCCAAGCCCGTTCGGAACCTAGAAATCTCCACTAGTACAGAACCGGGCATCACAACCGGCATATTAGAAGCGGTTTCATGCGAACCGGTTGTAATGTGCGCACCAAAAGCGGTTCGTGGCAACGGGCAGGAGAGGGCTTCTAGAACCGGTTTGAGACACGAACCGCTTCTGAAGTCTGAGTTTTAGAAGCGGTTCGTGTATCAAACCGCTTCTGGAAAGTCAGAAGCGGTTTGCAACACAAACCGCTTCTAGAATTCAACCATCAGAAGCGGTTTGTGTCTCAAACCGGTTCTAGAAGCCCTCCCGCCCAGCGCATTTTAAACCCTTCTTCCTCCCCGAGCCAATAGTCATGAACAAAGAAGGGCCGAGCACTGTTCTTCCGGGGAGGTGCTGGCCAAATTTTTAGTTTTTAAATTGCTGATGATTTAGCTTCAAATTAAGTGTTTCAAGGTTAGTAAGAGCATGTTAGCATATTTCTCACCTACATATTGCTGTTTTTTATGCATTGAATGTGGAGAAATCATGATTTATTCATGTTGAAATGTGTTGCTTTGCTAGGTCACTCTAGAACATGTTGAAATGTGTATGGTATGAAGTTGTTCCCCAAAATTTATTTTGTATGCTTGTTTTTGTTATGGTATGAAGATGTATGGTGGAGATCTAGTTCAAAATATGACATTGCAATGAAATAATTAGTAGTGTATAAAATAAAATAGGAAAACATGTGAAGGATAAAAAAATAATTACAAAGGTAGAAAGGGATAAAAAAATAATTAGAAAGGTAGATCTTTAATTGCATGAAGGTGTAGGTGGGGTTGTTTTTCTTGGAGAAGAAAAAATTATATGAAATTATAACTTGGTGTAGATGAACCAGCAATGGATGTACAATGCGGACCGTCGCTCGAGAGAGTTCATTGATGGCGTGCAGGCTTTTCTCGATGCGGCCATTGCATTCCTGCCTCCAAGCAGCTTCATATGTTGTCCGTGCGTAGATTGCAAGAACGAGAAGGAGCACTCACAACGATGGCAGGTTATGAACCATTTGATGATGAGAGGTTTCATGCCAAACTATACCTGTTGGACCAACCATGGCGAAGACGAGGAAGACGATAAAGAACACGAGGAAGAAGAAGAGGGATTCAACAATATCCCGAACGCCACGCAATGCTATTCCGTGGGAGATACACTCAGTGACTTTGGTGATGATGAGTTGGACCAGATGCTGCGTGACGGAGAGGGAGACTACACAGATGAAAGACAGTTCGAGAAGTTCCAGCGCATGTTAGACCACAGAACTCCTTTGTACCCAAACTGTGGGCAGGACCACAAAAAGTTGCGTAACACACTTGAACTTATGCAATGGAAGGCCACAAATAGTGTGTTAGACAAGGGATTCGATGAGTTGTTGTCACTCATAAAGAAGTTGCTTCCAGAAGATAACACTCTGCCCGAATCTACATATGAAGCAAAAGAAGTCGTCTGTCCTTTGGGATTGAAAGTACAGAAGATACACGCATGTCCTAGCGATTGCATCCTGTATCGCAATGCGTATGCCAATTTGGATGTTTGTCCAGTGTGCAAAGAATCACGGTATAAGATGAAGAGAGATGATCCAGGTGAAATAGATGGGGAGTGTAAGAAGAAGAGACCTCCAGCTAAAGTGTTGTGGTATTTCCCTGTGATTCTCCGATTGAAGCGTATGTTTGCTAACAAAGCGCATGCCCAGATGATGCGTTGGCACAAAGAAGAGCGTAAGGATGACGGTATGCTTAGACACCCTGCAGATGGCTTACAGTGGAGGAAAGTCGATCGGACGTACCCAGACTTCGCACAAGAGGTGAGAAACATAAGGTTTGGGTTAAGTACCGATGGGATGAATCCTTTCGGAGAGTTGAGCAGCAACCAAAGCACCTAGCCTGTTACACTATGTATGTATAACATTCCTCCATGGTTGTGCATGAAGCGAAAGTACATCATGGTGCCGTTGTTGATCCAAGGCCCCAAGCAACCTGGAAATGACATCGATGTCTACCTGAAACCATTGGTTGAAGATCTTGTGATGTTGTGGGAGGATGGTGCACGGGTATGGGATGAGTACAAAAGGGAGTATTTCACCCTACGTGCATTGTTATTTGTAACAATCAACGACTGGCCTGCTCTCGGTAACCTGTTCGACCAAACTATCAAAGGATATAGAGCTTGCGTCCAATGCTTAGATGAAACAGACAGCATGCTAAAAAAAATGTTCCCCCTCCGGGTCACACAAGAAGATTTCTATCGCGAGGACAACACCATATGGCTCGAATTTGAAGACATATACAATTTTTACCATAGCGACTCCATGAACGTGTCTCTCATGAGCTGCTGGTGCCTGTAAGTATCGAGCTCATAACTTTACCATTTACTTCCTTGTACCATAGAAGTGCAACTCTAATAACTTATCCATTTCTATGTAGAATGGAGATACAACGATGTAGAAAACAGAACATATTCAACGTGGGCTTCATCGACCCAGAGATTGTCAATGAGCTCGTCTTTCGATACAACGCTAAGGCTCTTGAGGATTACATTCTATATGCATTCTTGGCACAGCACTACAAACCATACATACTTCTGTCCTTCAACTTCATGTACGTATATTTACGTGTTCTCAGAACGCATTGATAAACTTATCTTTTCCAAGGCATTGATAATACTGCTAGCTAGTTATATATATGTCGCAATATATGAATAGGTTTCACTGGATCCTTTTGGTCATCAAGCTTGATAGTAGCAAGATCGTTGTTCAAGACTCAAAAAGGGGACCGGTGGAACAATATCAATATATCATTGACGTCCTAAACAGGTATATAGCAAATATATATATAATAGTTTCCTTATTATATTGAAATACCTTGCTAATTCGAACTCTGATAATTGCTATTCATAATAACGCGTCACACAGGGCATTCGCAAGGTTTCGCAAGAAGCAACAAGGAGCTTTCGAGAATGGATTCAATGTCCAAATAAGCACTCGAGTATTAAAACAGACAGCTGGAAACAACTTATGTGGCTATTATGTGTGCCACTACATGCAAAATATTACCCACAGCGATGTGCCCATAAGCGACACCGAGGTGAGTGCACATGTCAATTAATACTTAAACTTTAATTACATGCTCAGAGATTTATTAATTTCGCGCTTTGTCAGCCCAACATCGATGTGCAAGATGTGATCCCGCCGCACCGGGTTGAAGCACTCCAAGAACAACTCATTGGCTTCATTGTCGACGAGATTGTATCCCCTAATGGCGAGTTCCACACAGCGGGTTGGAGAGATTGTCCTTCTATAAGGACAGGTGAACTGACATCAACGTCGACCAAGGACGTAAAGAGCGATGCACGCAAGAATTAAATGAGCTCGAGATTCACCCTTTTATTCTTTGAAACTTGTAAAAGTTGCTTATGTGTAAATCAAACTTGTAAAAGTGCTCATTATTTCATGTGTCCATCAAACTTGTCCATCTTTTAGTCTATTAAGTTCGTACTTTTGTGTAAATGATATGTGATTATCTGAATGAGTACGCATGACTAATATATATTTAATTGTATACAAAAACCATATATTTCTATTTATTTTTAATGTCAAAATCCATATTGATACCCTTCTCAAAAACATATTATATATTGAATATAAGTAAGCAATGCCTCTTCACAAGCGGTTATTATCTCCAACCGCTTGTGGAGAGAGCACATCCACACGCGGTTTTTAACACGAACAGCTTGTGGAGAGATCGTCTTCACAAGCGGTTTATAACACGAACCGCTTGTGGAGATAGCGTTTTCACAAGCAGTTTATAACACAAACCGCTTGTGAAGATCTCCCACGTGGCGGCCCCCCGAGCCTTCCTAGACACCTTTCGAACCGCTTGTGGTGTCTCACCACAAGCGGTTGGCCGAACCGTTTCTGAAAGCGGTTTCGAACCGCTTGTGATGCCCGGTTCTGTAGTAGTGCTCGCAAAAATCAATTTATTTTTTGCAAGAATTGCAGGAGACAACTTAAATATCTCAACTTAAGTGAACGAGCGAAGGCTCGGTTGGTTTGCTTCGTTGGTGTGCGAGCAGCCCGCCCGGGAGAGTCTCGACTCGCCCGGGCGCGCACGGGGTCAGGTGCAGCGCGCGCGTGTGTGCGCGTGCATGGGTGTGTGCGTGTTTGTAGCCCGACTGTTGTTTTCCTTCTTCTATACTGAATGCCAAAGCTCCTGGCCAATTTTTTTTTTAAAATATCTAAACTTATCATATCTTTTGATTATATCCAAATAGATTATTAGTCCAAGTCTTCTACAACTAGGACTCTTCGGCTATATAAGCCAACCCCCTGTACATATAATCCTGGAACAGAAATAGTGAATTATTTTCCATGGTTTTTTCCGCAAAGGTTTTTTCATGTTAAATCGTATCTCCAATTTGTTTGCTGTGTGCTAACCCTAACAAGTGGTATCAGAGCGTAACTGGATTTCCTCGTTGCCGTCGTCTTCTCGTCTTCCGCACGACCGCCACCGCGACCACATCATCTTGGCTTCAGCATCGAACTGCAGCTGGCCACCGAGCCATTGAGATCGTCGGACTCCATCCGACGCCTCTACTCCGGTTGCTGATTCAATGTTCCGCGCGATCGGCCGTCGGTCTTCGCCGCACAATCTCCAACCGCCGCCTCAGCCTTCACATCAGCTCTGTCCTCTGACCTTCGCGCGGCCACCACATCATCATTCGGGCGCCTCCGTGATGCCCCACTAGCGCCCTTTCGCCCGCGTCCCGGTCGGCCCTCAGCATCGACAAACGCGCCCGACCTTCGGCCCCCGACGCCAATGTGCAAGGCCACCCTCCGCGTCGACCTCCGCTGACGTAGCCAGTGCCGGCCACCGTTCGTCTCACGCTCAACGTCCGCCGTCCGAGCGCTCACAGCAGGCCCAGCCCAACGCGCCATCAGCTCCTGTTGCTGGACTGCCTCGTCAAACCCATTGGCCGGCCAGCCTCCACTTGTTGCCTCGCCCATGACCCGAGCTCACCCCACCGGGTCCCCACCGGCCAGCGCTCGTCTGATCACCCGAGAGTTGCGCCCGCGAAGAACCTCAAGGTTTGGATTTGAAATAGATCAATAGTTGGTTTTGATAATCCAATAGGCTCCAGCTTTTGAGTTCCAGTGGCTCTGGCTCTTAAGCTCTTCAACTTTTTTTTTTGACTTCTCCAGTTAAATCAACCTCACGGCTTTGGCTCTAGAACGGCTCTGGCTCTTCGGCTGAATTTGCTAAATGCACCCCAGTTGTACCAGAACATCCAGAAAATTGTTACCCACACCCAGAGTGCACTAGGAAGGTCCGCTCCGGGCTACTGCGGACGGCCTCTGGCCATTGCGCCTCGGCTACCAGTCCTACTTCTAGCCACACTAGCACTGCCCCTTCACGCCAGCTTACACGCGACCACAACAGCCTACTCTACGTTAGTGCCGCCACCATCGACGCGGTTTACTCAACTCCTTAATTAAGTGATTTTGCTACGCGTCCATGTCCATATTTCAATCGCTTTCAGGTTTTCATGCATACTATTGGCAGGATTTCATGCATAGTTTCAGGTTTTCATGCCTATTGTTATTATTATTATTATTATTATTATTATTATTATTGGTGGTGGTGGTGGTGGGATTATGTGGATTTCACATTGCAAATTAAGGCTTTTATGTCTATTATTAGCGGATTTTATTGCAATTGAGGTGGGATTTATTATTGGATATTTATTCGATGTTTTATCTTCAATTTATCATTGGCGGATTCATGTCAGTTTATTTGACATTTCATCATCAATTTTGATGTTTCATTGTCTATTTGGAAAAAAATGTTACTTGAGGAGACAAATGCATTTGGTGTTTCATCCACCGTTTGGATACGTTGACCATTATGGAGGTTTTGGCAACGTTAATTATCAGGAATTTAATGACACCCTGTTAGTAGTATTATACTCTTCAGAGTTTTTACTAGTGAAGGTTTTGCTCCAATTCAGTTTGAGATGAAGTATTAAAATGCAAGGAGTTTTTGCTTTTTAGTGGATACTAGCTACAACGTTGTCCAGTTGTCTTTGCTTGATATGAGAGGTTTACTGCAATTTACTTCGTTGACAGCACGACTGTTCTTTTCATCTTGGCAGTTTTGCAAGAGCAGTTTCAACCATGCCATAAAATTTCAGTAGGCAGTTTTTTGTACGTGATGACTGCACGTGCAATTTGCTCTTTCAATGAACGTTTTTGCCTAATTTATTGTTCCAAATGGAGCATTCCAATTCCATAAGATAAGTTCTTCGCTATTTATCAAGCACCAGAGGTGTTGTTTTGGCTTATGCTGTTTTGAGCATTTATTTAGGAGGTCAGTTGCACAGACTCAGACTTTACTGGGGTTATGAATTGAAGACCCAAATTATTCGTTTGCTTTGGTATAGTTGTGTTGGTTTGACTGTTTCAGTCTTTCTGGACTTACTAGCGGTTTGCTCAATTTTGCTTCATAAAAAGTGTTTAGATTAACTGTTCTAATCTTTCATATTCGCACTGTCTTTTGGACTTTCAGTGCTCAATTACCCTTCAAGGTTTTCTAGAGACAATATCATTACGAATTTTGAGTTAAGGGGAGGTTTGTTGGAGATTACTCAAATATCTTGATTTACCATATCTTTTGGTTATATCCAAATAGGTTATTAGTCCAAATCTTTTACAACTGGTATTCTTCGGCTATATAAACCAACCTCTTGTACATGTAATTCTGGAACAGAAATAGTGGATTGTTTTTCGTGATTTTTTCTCGTAAGGGTTTTTTTACGTTAAATCGTATCTCCAGTTTGTTTGATATGTGCTAACCCTAATAAGAACAAAAAAACAAAGTTTCTTGCGTTCTAACCCGGACTCCAAAATAGACCAAAATTTCTGTTCTGTCGGGGTAAGCTTATCGTACCTTGTCTAAGCCTGACACTGCCGGCTACAAAAGTGCAGATGTTGGCCCGCAGCTTGGCCAGTTGGTCTACCCAACGTTTCCATGAGTCCACGACGTCCGACACGGTTACGTATAATCATGCCTAACATTCTAGCTAGAGTAGTTAAGAGATCGCTTACCAAAACAACATCGGCAACAGCCACATAAGCACAGCCACGATTTATACGAGTGCAAGCAAATCTACCTCATAATTAAGTTGGATTCGAGATAGTGTTTCCGAAGATTCAGCAAGGAGCATCGACCATGTCGCCATCGACCCCTGGCTCCATGTAACCTCACCCGCTGTGCCTTCTTCCCAGGTTACGGCGAGCCTCACATGATGCCTGCCTCCTACCGTTACCGTTCGTACAGAGGAGATCTCGTCCCCAGTCTACACAAGATATACGGGGGCGATGTCGGTTGCAGTCGGCTCTTTATCGAGCGCCGTGGCCGTGCTCGAACAAAAGGCCGAAAGAGGGTACCGTAGTACACGCACCACATTGGCCATCAATCATGCCCCTCACAGGACACAAGTGACAGCAATAGTAATGCTATACAATCGTGCTGGTCGTCCATCCATGACACCTTGGCCAAATTGACCGATCTGTACATTTTTCTCGTATTTAGTCCCTGTTCAAACAAAATTATAAATTCAATCCTCCTCGCAGCGGGTTCATCTGCTACGATATGAGAGCGCGACAGATTCATCTATTATGATAGAAGAACGTAGTAAATACTTCCGCTGCTTCTATGGTCGAAAAAAGACTAAATTTACGGTTTCTTTCCATCACAACTGAACTTTTTTAAGAAAAATAGGCCATACCATAAGAAAAGCCAAATTAAGCTTCTCCATCTATCTCCGTCTCCATCGGTCCCAGCACCACTTGGCTCCACACCATAGCGGTAGTATTCGTAGAAATTCTCAGTCAGGACTCCCTCGGGAGTCAGGAGCAGTACCAGCCTAGTAGGCCACTAGCCTACTACCAGTCAGTAGTCACTAGACGAGGCAGGCAGCGATCGCCTGTGGCCGCTTGCTCGAGGTTTCTGGTGCTCAGTGCATGGTGGTACGTACTGGCTGCACGGCCGGCCGGCCCGGCGGAGCAACCGGCCGGCCGGTTGCGTCCTCCGGCTGCCTAGGCAGTTGGCACGGCAAATGAATGGTGACAACTGACAACCTGCATTGCACGTTGGGTTGCCACACCCCAGGGGCAGGCGTTGCCGTTGGTTTTAGGTCCTTGGTTCACGAGTTCCATTCCATTACATTGCAGTAAAGTTCCCGGTTAAAAACGAGAAGGGATTAGTCGGGTTTGGATCTGGGGACTTTCTAATTAATGTCCTAAAAGTTATTAATTAGGTGTGGTTGCGTTAATTCTAGATCTAATAGCTGAAAAAAAAATCAACAAAGATCTCATGAGTTATTTCTAGTTAATTAAAGCGATAAATAGACCTCCTCTACCCACATACACGTGGTTTAAGGCCCAGCATGTCAATGATATTTAGGGGTGAAACCGGGTCGGATACGGGCGGATATTGCTCGTCCCGTATCCTAACCCATATTTTTTTTCCGGATTCGGAGTCGGATACGGATGTCCCGGATACGGATACGAATTCGGATTATTCAGGATTCGGATACGGAGCGGATACCTGACGGATTCGGGTCGGGATCGGATATCATAATCGTATAGTAGTATAATACATAATTGTGTACGCAAAAGAAAGAATGAAGCATTAACCTTACAACATTAGCTTCAAGTCATAATTATTTTAACGTAGGATAGTAGTATAGTTAGAGGTGCAAATGGGTCGGATACAAGGAGAGATATCGAGACATAAAGAAAACAGAGAACAAGGGGAGCTCTTCCATCAAACTTAACCTTACGGAATAAATTCCTAGAGATATTAAATAGTGTTGAATTGTCACATTCTGACAAACTGAAGACAGACTTCTCTCATAATGAGGACTACTCGGATTTGTTTGCTATGCTTCAATTTAACAACTCAACTAATTCCAGTAATTTGAATAGAAAAGAAGTTTATCAAATAAGTTGAACAAATCAATTTAGGTAAAAGCATTATGTCATCACTCTATTTGTTTGTTGATAGATTTGTTGAAGTTCACTCTTAATAACAAAGTAGTGTTTTTTAGTGTCAATATCAAACAACTACTCTATCTATCCAATAATGAACCAAATTAATAGAAGAATAACTAATTTTATCCGGATATTCGGGTCGGATATTTACCGGATATCGGATCGAATATTGCTCTTCCCATATCCTAACCCATATTACATGAGATTTTTCGGATACGGATCGGATATTGCTCTTCCCATATCCTAACCCATATTACACCGGATTTTCCGGATACGGATACGGATAACATCGGTACGGATTTTAAACGGATTCGGCATCGGATCGGGCGGATATTTCCTGTCCCGTTTTCACCCCTAATGATATTGAAGGCTTGGATATTTCGATGGATCGAGGTAAACCGAACATCGTTAAAAAGTAAAAAACTTTCTGCTTAATTAGACATGAGCTTCACAGTCACCCGTGCTACAAAACTGCCCCCTAATTCGTGCGTTCAGCTCATGCATGTGAACCGCGTAGTACCACCACTACGACTGACTCGAGCCAGCGTGGTGTTCTTTACATGATTACGGCCGCTGTTTTGTGTCAACAAACCCCTTACTTTTCTGTAAAAACGTGTAATTAGCTTTGTCTCTCTCTCTCTCTCTTTTTTTGCTTTGTGTTGCCTGCAACGATGAGCATGGAGTGAGATCCTGTCGAGTCGGACAGGACTTCATGGGCGACGCCGCGTGCTGTCCTGGGCGCACCCCATCGAATGATAACACCAGGTTCTCACCTCTCAGCTCATCATCACCTGCGTGCTTTATTTAACAGAGGCTTAGTTTACTTATTGGGGCTAAGCCTAAGCGCGGAATTAATGCCGTCCTGTCTTACTTAGCCAAAAGGACCAAGAGCTCTGGCACGCATCCATGCATGGAAGGAGCAAGCACTGCACCCCTGGCAGGCAGGCAGAACTGGCAGGAGAATTGAAAACAACTACCAACGACTACGTACTGTCATGGAGGGAGCTCCATATTGCTCGCTGCTGTTCTTTCTTAATTGAGTTTTAGCAATAGCTCTGGAAAGATTCCAAATCATGTAGGGTAGATGGTACGTGGAGCCATCGGCGGAGCAGGGTCCAGCAGGCCAGGGCTGTTGCCCGGGCTCAAAACTTAATGATCATATACTAGGGCTAGCAAATAGGTCCGTTGGTGGCTTATCTAGCACGGTTCAAATCTAGGTTACATGGCAATTAGCAACATGCATTCAAGCTTAGCCCAGACCATAATTAAATTTGCCTAGGCTCTGAATTTTTTCTAGCTCCGCCCCTGTGTGGGAGCCTACATCCTTAACGATCACCAAGAACAGCCCAGCTTACCACAAGCCGATCGAGATACCTTTCTGCATTTTAGCAACTTGCTTAATTTGCCATCAATCCATCCAAAATTAATGCCGCTACATCTTCCAACCAAATCCTGGAAATGCTTGGCTCGTCAGATGAAACGGGAAAACAGATTAAAATACACAGATGAATATATATACCTGCACGAAGAGAAGAAGTTAAAACAGCGTGTGCCGGTTTTCTTTTAATTCCCTGGTTCCTATCGGATGGAGCTGTATAGTAGCAGGAAGTACTACGGGCGCAGTAAGCGAGAAAGGAATCCATCTGTGGAGTCGCTTGTGTCAAATCCTGCATGGGTTTTATTAGCGTCTGACATCATGAATACATCAATCACATGAGGCGCAAAAGAGAGAGAGAGAGAGAGAGAGAGAGGAAAGGGAAACAGCTTCTCTCCAAGCATGTCACACCAGACTCACAATCAGGCTTAAAGAGGGCGTCCTGCGGCTCCTGCCATGCGCCATGATTTGGCCCATCGGGTTTTAAGAGATGAGAGAAGAATTCGGCGCTTTCGAGATGACGACCTCCGGTCATCTGATCGGCTGATCCTCTCACCGGCTGGCTGTTTCGTGTGCTGACCGATGTACTGCGTGACACTACTGTACCGGTATTGCACTGAACAGTTGATGCATTGACTTTGCGAATGGTGTGTGCGGCTTGTGCTGACATTAAAATAGTAGTAGTACCAAATTTGAAGAAGTCCTAGAACGCAAAGGATTTGAATTTAATGTTTGGTTCACGGCCTCGGATAAACTGGCCTGCTTAAGCTCAATTTGAAGTTTTGAACCCAGGTCAGGGTTCACAAAATCATTGAAAATTGTTCAAAAATCGTGGTTTTTGAGCGTGATTGGCTCGGCATTTGAAACCACTCGGTAACCTGGTGGAATTCAACTTTAAATTTAGAAAATTTGGATAATTTGGAAAAGTTTTATCAAAAAATGTTAAATTTTTTTGAAATTTTCGTGTCAGATCCTAAGGCGATACTAATGATGTTGTAAAAATTTTAAATCATTATCAGACTTGTATATTTTTTTCAAAAATTCTAACAGTGTTACTATCTTTGTATATGCTCTTCTGTTTTTAATTTTTTAGGGGTACTAAATTAAGTCTGATATTTCTGCAAATTTTTTGTGAGGTCTTTGTATATGCCCTTTTGTTTTTGATTTTCTAGCACTACTACCGGAACATACATCACAATCGGTTCCTTTTCGTCATCACAGTCGGTTTTAGTGGCAACACAAAGTCTTTACACAGTGATGACGATGCTCTATCACAATCGGTTCTCGTGTGACAGTGATAATCAGCCATCACAATTGGTTCTGGGTGGGAACCGACTGTGATGACCCCCTCATCACAGTTGGTTTTAGTAAAAAACCGACTGTGATGACCCCATTTCACTATTGTTGATTGATTTACATTATGCATATCACATTCACAATATATATAGAACACAAACACTTTACGATACACATATCACATTCGTTTACAATATAGAACACATATATACTTAACAGTTAATACACATCCATCCAATTAAAAGACAGTGATACACTTGACAAAATATTGTACACGTGTTTATAGAATATACTTGACAACATTTTATAGAACTAGTGATGAATCCAAACTCCATGTCCGCATTGTACTTAGTCTACACCACCTCCTCGGCTTTGCAGCCATACCCATTTGCCATTACCGTGAATCTGGAAATGATTGAAAAATTAGTACAGGATATAATTGGCAAATAAGGAAATAAAGTTAATTTGGACAAGAAGAAATCACAATACATCAAAGTACACACATGTTCTTCCTGAGGTTCCATACTAGTACAAGAAAAAATAAAGTAAAGAGCTTTTAAACTATGTGTATAAAGTTCCTTACCAGTACACACCTGTTTTTCATGAAACCTTCCTGCAACCTAAAGTACAAATGTGCATAAATTACTACCGAAGTGCTTCATGCAGCGATTTCTTTCAAAACCAACGAGTGCAAAAACCAAGATTCACACCTCTCATGAAGTAATCCTTCCATCCTATTGCCTGACTGCCTTCACCTCAGCTTCTCTCTCTCTCTCTCTCTCTCTCTCTCTCTCTATCTATCCGTCCATCTATTTATCTACAATGTAAGTTAGAGGGAGAGCAGGAGAGGGAGAGGAGCAAGTGGAGGAGATGAGTACTGGTGAGCAAAAGGGTGTGTATAAATATATAGGGGATGTGTAGAGTGGCTTTTCCAGCAAAATTATTTTGAAATTAGAACCCGCTCGCACCCAAATTTCACTTTGATGGGACTAACTGGAGCACATCATAGGTTATATGCATGTACGTTAAGATAATCTTATTGTATGTACGCTTATATGCATATGGAATGAGGTGACCCTTTATTGATGCTGCCGGCTCAGGTCCAGGATCCGTCCTGCACCGGTCACAGGAGAGAGCGGAACCACTGCGGTGCCACTTCTACAGTTCACAAGCACCGTAGGCATTTAGTGCGACTGTTGGAGTATACTCGTCACTCATGCTACTCCCCTTCCTTTTTAAAAGGGAGCCGTTTTTGGGCGTCTATAGACCCCTAAAATACTATTTTAATTTTATTGATATATATATATATATATTAATATAACCTAATAAAATTATAATATTATAAAAAATATTTTTGAGACAAATATGTATATAATAGTTTTATGTGTCCAATCTAAAATACTCAAAGATATTAATAAATAAAGTTTATAATGTTTGACTACTTTTATGACCGAAAGGAGTATAACTACTTTTATGACCGAAAGGAGTATGCGATAAAATATCACAAAACTATGAAAAGTTAGGAGGTGGCAACTCTGAAATACCCCAGTGGAAAGGAAATCAATTCAAGTGATTTTGAGACGATGGACATAAGACTGAAATGTATCTAAACGAGCGAAAACTGTTTCGGTTTGAAATTTCTTTCGCTGAATGGTGGAAGGATCGACATCACCGAGATTTCACAATCTTTGGTAATCTTTCATTCAAACGATTTTGAACTTTTGAGCAAATTAAAACAAAAAATTGACGATATAATTTGAAGGACTCCAACGAGTTTGGAAAGACTGCCTGACCAAAACACGAGCGGCTCGAGGTCCGTCTGCAGCGGCAGTGACTTCCATGCATGGTTCACAAAATCGACGAAAATCGCGCGATTTTCGCCCATATCGCCGCGGCCCGATATCAAAAACTGGTCGATAAACCGATTCAATTCAAAAAATAATTCGAAAAAATTTACGTGTCAAAAACCGGTCGAAAATCGGTGGAAATCGGTCAATTTTCGTCAAAAATCGTCGAAAATCGCTACAAAAATTGATCGCACAAAAAGTTCAAAAAGTTCATCGATTTTCCACACGAAATCGGTCGATTTTCCACGAAAATCGACGATTTTTGAATTTTTTTTTGAAAAAAATTGGTTTTTGAATTCATCCGATTTTTAATGATTTTCGGCTCGATTTTTGCGATTATCAAAAATTACTGTTCATTCGAAAATCGCATGAACAATTTAGTGAACCCTGATTCCATGATAGATTTGGGGATCGGGACGATCCATGTATAGAGACCAGGCTGTATAGGGTGTCCCACTGGACAGAAAAGGAAAAACAGCAGGGCTAGAACTCGAACCCAGGAGCTCGTGCACGTAGCACAAATGAACCTACACGAGGTATCCAAGGCTGTGGCGGCGGTAGCGGCTGACCCTGATGCACATCCCACCCCGACTGAACGGTGGAGATTTTAAAGCCACATCATTCTATTTCAACGGGTGTTATGAAGTAAGAATTGCTGAGCGAGTATCACCTTCATACATTTGGTGATAGAAAGTTAACATCGCTATTCACTAGGGTTATCTTAAGGTGCAGATTCAACAAAGTAATATAGTAGTGGACTCAGAACGAAAATGATGGAATATCTAAGTAAATTAGGATGTCACAATAAAAATGCTAAAGGTGTTACCTAAATAGGCCTATATACAGTACATAGAGCGAAACAAAAATCTGAGAAAATGTCCGGTACGTCTCCCTGACCGGTCTGCCCATGCACGTTGACGTGCAAATCCTCTGCCGTTAACCTCGTCGGCCATTCTTTGCCGTTGAGCAGTTGGGATCATCTCCCTCATGGCCTCATCCAAGCCGTCCAATGCTCGATTGAAACAGTGCCCAATGGCAGAGGACGTGCTTCCTTGTTTGTATGGACAGGAAGATAAGCACGTTACATGAGCGACCAATGCCATCAATACTTTCTTAGTACATACACAACTACACAAGGGATGTAATGCAATACTACTGCGCAGCAATATACATCTAGTTCCCTTCTTTCACTCTCACGGTCTGACCACCACCTTACAGGAGCAGTAACCACTGTAACTGCCGAGCAACAAGCAACCACCCAAAAAGGCCAAGAAAGAAAATGTTTCCATTTTCTCTTCACATTCCATGCAAGTTTAAACACCACATGCATTATTCCGCAACAACCGTACCGTAACACTAGAGAAAACACAAGGGAAATTAAGCAGCTCGAAGCATGCAAGACGGGCATGATACGAGCAGACGCTGGGATCAAACGCGAAGGAGGTAGACGCTAAGCTCCGGACCACCATTGTTGGTGCTGCTGCTGCTGCTGTCCGGGTTCATCATGTAGAACGCCTCCGAGTCGCGGGAGCCCACCACGCGCTCGAAGCGAGCGCGCATGTACATGACGTCGCCCTCGCCGCCGCCGCACGATGCCGGTATGACCCCCGCGCCCATGGAAACGGGCTCCAGCGAGCGCAGCACGCGCCAGTCCGCGGCGCCGCACTCGCGCCGCACCGCGTACCCACAGCCCTTGCCGTTGCAGTACGCGCGCCACACCGTCTCCTCCAGCAGCTTCCTGCCTGCGCCGGCGCCGGAGCCGGCGGCGGTGGCGGCGCTGGGGAAGGCGCAGGCGCCCTTGCCGCGCTCGCACTCGAGCGCGATGCGCACGAGGCCCGAGGCCATCTCGCGCACCAGCGACGCCGTGGGCGCGGCCAGCTCCAGCAGCAGCGCGGGGCACGCCCGCGGGTCGAGCTGGAACGCGAGGTGGACGTGGCCGCGACGGTGGCCGTACAGAGTGCCGGTGAGCCGCGCGCCGAGGCCCACCTGCCGGTGCCGGCCGGCAATGGCCGCGGCCAGCGCCGTGCGCAGGCGCGACACGGCCGTGCGGGCAAGCTTCTTGCGCTGCTGCTTGAGCGGCTTGGGCGGAGGGGACACGAAGTCCTCCGAGTGGAACGACGGGCAGGTGGAGGAGAAAGCCATGGCTGCCTCCTCCTCGTCCTCAGCCTCCGAACTCTTGACGAAGCCTTCCTCCGCGGTACCGGTGGCGCCATGGCTGCTGCTCTTGCCAAGAACCGGCCACTTGAAGTGCCTCCGGGAGAATGAGAAGGAAGACTCGTGGGGGCTTCTCGCCATGATGGTTCTCATGGTTCGTTGCGGGAGCTGCCACTGCCACTGCCACTTCCCGCCGTGCCCTAAGTATGAAGCGAGTGTGCCGCGGTGTTTCGCTTTCTAGTGGCTTCTGCGTGCAGGCAGGAGGAAGGGATGGGGTTTTGTACTGTGAAGGGGGACTGGTGAGCAGAGCCCACCAAACTGAGCAGACAGGAGAGGAAGAGAGAAGTGTGTGGGGAACGCTCTGTCTTTGTCTCTGTCTTCGTTCCTGGCCTGGTTCTCCTCTGTTTTCTTGTGTTTTGACGAGGAAATGCAAGACAGGGTGCAGGCTATGGCAGCGCCAGCGGCCGGAGAAAGTTGGTTCCGCACCATTCGGTAAACCAAAATTGATGGTTGGCTGTCCATTTCCTGGCCCTTTAATCTGCTTCGAGATGTGTGTGATGCTTGCACTGATTAACGGCGCCGCTCTGCACTGTTGGCTGCGTTTTGTAGACCCGACCCATCGTTGATTTGGATCTGGACGCCTCTTGACGCAGCACTGCAGCAGCTGCTCACACACACACAAACACACGAGAGAGAGAGAGAGAGAGAGAGAGAGAGAGGCAGAGGGCCAGGGAGATGGTCGGCATGGAAGCTCTGCTGCTGCTGCTGCTGGTGACTGGTGAGTTCCGTCGCCGGAGAAGGACGCCGCCGGCGAGTTTTTGTTAATCCCAATTCAAAACCTGGTTTGACTTGTTTCACAAATTGAGCTTTTGTTGCTTATGATTTGTCCAGATTGATGTGCAATTGGTTCATCTGTCACGCAATTTATGTTTCTGTTGCATCAGATTGCAAGAAATTAATTGAAACAGGATTTTTGGTTAGTTTTGCTAATTCTAAGCTCACTGAAATTTTCATACATGCAAGTAAATATGTGGCCGTCGGGTCTTTCTGAAAAAAGATTGTGTTGCACCTGTGTCAGATTACCGGGTCGCGTTTTATTTTTATTTTTTTTGGGTCTGATAAGCACATATACACACATGGATCTCAAGAAACAACATAGAACTCAGAACAACCACACGATCTCGGTCGCTAATTTTTTTAGTATACTAACGTACCTGTAAGATGTTCCACTGTTGCTGTGGTAAAAATGGCGAGGTACTGTACTAAGCTCTGGATATTGGACGTCCTCTTCAGTCAAAATGCACGCAGAAACGCACGATATATTTGGGAAAAACTACATAATTTTTGCACTTCAAACAATTTTTTTTCTCCATAACAATAATTTCTTTAACTAATCGTATGCTTTCGTGCAAGCGTTGAAGTGTTGGATCTGTCTAGGTTGGTTTTCCCTGCATTGTGCTGTGCCCCTTTCTGCAGGGTTGCCATCTCTGTATGTTTACGCCTGTCATAAGCATGCCATTGTCTGTTGTGAGTTGTGAGCAAATGCTAGAGAAGGCGTCATCAGGTTGACTGCTTATTAATTTTAATCCCTGGACACCATGCACGAAATGCGGCAACCACGTAATGAGCCGGCCAAGAATGTAGGTGAATTCCAGGTGAGCATCGAGCGACTGAATTCAATTAGTTGGTGGATTGGTGTTGACTTAGATTACATTACTTTCATTTGGGTGTTTGGACTTATATATAGCGCCGACTATTTTTGTTGGCGACATCCCTGATAAAAAAATGTAAGCATGTGTTCGTCACTGAAAGCAAATGCTACTTGTGCTTACTTGTGCTGTACTCTTCAGGCGGACCGAAATTAATCCCTGGTCGGTACTGATCGGCGTATGGCAGAAAACTAATTAACCAAGAACCTACCAAAACCCAGAAGGCTGGGCCCGTTGATATTTTTTTTTAAAAAAAATATGTTCGAGGTAATATAATTATAAAAATAACCACCTCTCGCACCTCAAAAACTCCAACAGAGGACACATATCATCTGTCATGCCCGTGTACCGCTATGGGAGCCCGTGCTTCTGGCATCACAGCCAACTGCGGACTAGTCACTGTAGGAGCTAGCTATTGAGCTAGGGTAGATCGGCAAGACCTGCTGCGCCAGAGGAGCTTAGTACCTTACTGCCGAGCTGGAGAAGCACAGCAGCAAGCCTGGCGCGGTCAGCCGGGCTACCACGATACTCGAACGTGATAGATGACAGTGTTACCTACGGTACTTTCATGATCGAAGAGAAGACTATTTTTACAAACACATTGGTAAGAAGTCTATTTAAAAAAAAAAGTAACGGGGCGAATTAAGCCAATATTTCCCAAAAACCCAATCCGTCTGGGCACAAATTAAACAATACAAGTGTAAACCAAAAAGAGATTCCCTTGGAATTTCAACGACACGCATGTTAATTTAGCCTACCCGTGTCTAAAGGCCCAAATGCCTCCAAGCTACCTCTCCTAACTCCTGACTCCTAAGAACAGGATAAGCAGGGAAAGTACAGCTTGTCCCATGATGACGCTCAGATTATGACAGTGCTTAGACTACAGGCACCATTTTCTACAGCTAAAAACCCACCGAATTAAGATAAATTCAAAGAAAAAACACGAAAGACGAAACATAGCCTTGCCCTGCGGTTCGCTGAAACTACCAGGCATAATTTGACTGGCCATAGACACATGGATAGGACATGTGGAGCTAAATAAAGATAGTAGTAGAACCAAAACGTAAGACTATCTCCAGCGGATTTCCTTCAGCCTTCAAATCCCTTCACGAACAGATCCGAAGTGCTCCAGCGGATTCCTTTCAGCCTTCTTTTCAGAAGGGATTCGAAGAGAGAATCCCTTTAGAAACAGATTCTTTCTCCAATCTCAGAGAGAAATCCCTTCAAGGGGATGCTGTTGGAGATAGTAGGAAATAAATGAAATGAATATAAGGAATAGAATAGAATAAAAAGAAATTGTTAGAGATAGTCTAAGCCGATTTTTACGACGGCGATACTGATGAATGAAGAAGTTAGGCTTGTTTCAAAAATGAATGGAGGTTGGGCAAGCAGAGGGAGAGCGACAAAGGCCGCTGTTTTCTTCAACCCTCGGGATTGGCGCGCTGGACAGTATAGGACGCAAGGCAAGGGTAAACAATGCAAAACTGCGAAAGTTGCGAGCTTTGACCATGGATGCATGGAGGCGAATGCGGCGCGTGACCCAAAAAGCCGTACCAATAACCCCCATGCTACTGGGCGTAGGCGCACAAGGACAAGCCCTTAGCTCCGGCTGTCACTCTACTACTACGGTAGGTGTAGTACTTGCCCGATGGTTGATGACCGCAGCAGTAGCTGGGAGCTCCCCTCTTTGCCCATCGGTTTGCAAGACGTGCCTCTAGTCTCGCCCTGTCCTCAGACTCCTCACGGATGGAGAATCGTACAGCCTAGATCGACTGGGATTCGTCATCTACAGTATTGCTCGAGGATTTCTAAGGGTGAGTACAAGGTGTGCTAACACAGATAAATAAAATAAAAAAATAAGTATTTTTTTAAATTTTCTTTTAGAATCTTAAAATTATAATTTTTTGTAAAATGATTGAGCTCTATGGCATGTTTGATATAGCAAATTTAACATAGACCACGTAGCCTCCTAATTTCCAGGATCTTGGAACGCTCCCAATTAATTACTCTCTCGAGGTGAACTCGCGAGAACCTCCAATTAAGCAGACCGCTGGTCGTCGTCTTGAAGTGCCCGAGGGATACGAGGGAGAAGACTAGTGCAAGAGCAAGGTCTAGAACAAGAACAAGAGTTTTTTTAAGGCAAGTTATGTTTTGACCATGTTGATCCCATGTTTTAAAATTATAATGTTTCAAACTATTGCATGCTATTTCAAATTAAAATAATTTCAATTAATTTGGGAATACTTAATCAACCCATTTGATTTATGTCCACCTTGTCTTTACTATTTGTGTGCCATGATTCATTTGTCACCCTAGATGGTTCATTACTAGTTGATAACTATTAATCGCCAACGTGGGTTGATTAGACCATGTATAGTTGCTTAGCCATACCACGTTAACTCATGTCTTTTGGAATATCAAAATTAATATTGATTAATAGAATATGGAACATAATTGTGAAAAAGGTGTGTTAGATGTCACACAAGCATGACTGAGTTGTAGTGACCTGTGTCATGAAATGATGTTGACTTGTTGATGGCATGTGGTGCTTGGTAATCAACTAGGGTGATAAAATGATTCAGACTGAGGCAAGTGGCAAGAGTTGTGAACTATGGTGGGCCAGTGTGGCATTGGGTTGATATGGTAACATGATATATGAGTGATGGCGAGATATTTTTCTATGAGAGATATGATGGAAGTCTTGCCTTGGTTAATTAAGGATTTAATCTTGCAAGCATTTGAACTAGGCTAAACATACAACCACGTGTTTGGTATGGGACAGAGGTAGCTGACTAATTTGTGATGTTTAGATTTTGGTACTACCATAGTGGTGTGGCTTCCGGGGGTACTGGTAGACTCACATGGTGCAAGAGGGGGGCCCTAATGGTGGTTGTCGGCGTACTAGCCAACAGGCACCTCCGGGACGGGTGCTTATGAGGTTCCGACGGGGGGCTTTCGGGGCAATCGCCTCGGAAGGGAAGACGGTGACGATCCGGGCACCGGGAGGCTCAGACTAACAGGGGGACGCAAAGAGTTTTTTACCTGTGTTCAGCCCTCCAAGAGTAATAGCCCTAGTCCCGCTTTCTTGGTATTGCTTGTGTTCTTGCTGGAGAGGATGAAAACCTTCTCACAATGAGTCGAACCGAACCCCTTCTCCCATGCACCCCGGCTCCCTTTTATACTCGGGCTGACGGGGGTGCATGGGAGGCTTACACTGCAAGCCATCATCATTACACTGGCATGGGCTTATTTAATGCACACGCCGCTGTTCTTACATCCATTAATGTCTGCTGTATCTATCATAGTCCTGCCTTGGGCCCCATGTCCACCAACGCCGCCGCTTGGATTACGTCACGGGGTGAGGTGTAGTTGTGACGTCTCCCAAAGCTATGATGCGCCTGGGAAGAAGCGCGCCGCCACGCTGCAGCCTCCCATGCTTCCACATTAAATGCGCACGATTCGCATTTAATGTCCCCGATCTCGACAGGACTATCCGAGGATGGTGCGCCAGCTGGCCTAGCTTGCACGCCCGGCGTGTCGCCGGGCGATCACCTCGGCTGATCGCCGCTTCCCGCTGCCTGGCTGTCGCCACGTGTCCGTGGGCGACCACCTTGCTAGTCGCCAGCCTGGCTCATGCGCCATGTGTCCAAGCGACCACCTTGCTAGTCGCCGGCTGGCTCAGACGCCACGTGTCATTGGGCGACCCTTGCTAGTCGCCCGGCTCGCTCAGATGTCGCCATGTGTCATTGGCGACCACCTTGCTAGTCGCCAGCGCTGGCAGACGCCATGTGTCCGGGCGACCATTTGCTAGTCGCCAGCTGGCTCAGACGCCACGTGTCCGCTGGGACGACCACCGTATGGGTTTTTTCTCTTGCCGTGGCAATGGGCTCAAGCACGCCCTGGCTGCCACTTGATTCCTTTTTTAGCGCGGGGGAGCGGGTACCTTGGTGTAGAATACGCCGACAGTAGCCCCCGGGCCCACCTAGGAGCGCTTTTCGGTCTTCTGCTCTTCTTCTTCTTTTTCTTTAATTGGCGGCTTGAGAACTGCTCCGGCTCCTGGGTGGGACCCTTCAAAGGTCCGCGCGCCTTGCAAAAAAGATCTTCCGACTTCTCCGATTCCCGAGCGGTTTGCGCGGTTACATCCTCCTTGTAACCGCCGCACGTTCCTTGGGATGCGCCCCATTTATGAGGCTCTTAAACTTCCTCTTTTTCGAATCGCCGCGCCTTTTCGGTTTTCCCGCCGGTTCGCCTTCCGCGGCCTTATAAAAGGCCGATCGAAGGGGGAGTGGTTCTTCCCCCTTTCAACTTTCCACATTCCACATCTTTTCAACGTTTCAAGCTTCCTTGCTTCATCCCCTTTGCGGTTGCGCTTCGAAATCTCTATCCTCCCGATGGCTCCGGTGCTTCCTTCTTCGATCATTGAGGAGGAGAGAGCCGCTAGGTTCTCCCAGAACATCACCGGGGGCGCCCTTCGCCTCATGGCCGGATCGCCGAGCCCCACTGTCGGCCTGGGGAAGTGGTTTTCTTCGGGTGGCAGCTCCTTGCCGGCCTACTTCCGCCGGTTTCTGACTTTTATCTTTCTGTTCTCAACTTCTATGCCATTCACCACATTCACCTTCCTCCCAACTCTGTTATCCTCCTTTCTGCCTTTGCTCACTTCTGCGAGATGTTCGTGGGAGTGCTGCCCAACCTTCTTCTTTTTCGCTACTTCTACACCCTTCAGGTGCAAGCGGTACTCACGATTCGAGCTGTCACACCGCGGCTTCAGGATTTGGCAGCAGCGTTGCGCTATATCCCATTGGACTGTCGGTCCAATTGGAGGGATTACGCCCAGAGTGGTCATCGTCGAGGATGACAGCGGCATTGAAGTGCCGGAGCTTCCGCCCGGCCGGCGGTCAGCAACCCCAACTGGGGGCTCCGGTGAGCGATGAGCCCGAGCTCGAGCGATGGCCCGCGTCGACCGGCTATGGACGGCGGCCTGACGGGGCCATGGTGATCCGGATTTTATTACCCGGAGGTCTGTGTCCTCGCAGCGCTGGCCCGCCTGACCTGGGCAAGACATGGGCGTGGGCGATGGGACCCGAGGTAACTCGCCTCCGCTCTGTGTCATCCCTTGCTACTGCTTCTTTTGATGTAACTCCGATTCTTCTGACGTTTCTTTCCTCCTGTGATTTCTTTTCCTTCGTCGTGCCGATTGGCCGAAATTTGGTGATGACGTGATCGGCCGGTGGATCTTGCAATCGGCTTATCCAGCCCTGTTCGCCCGTTCCGTGGCGCGATCCCACTTTGCCGGCTGTCCCCGGGAGCGCGGCAATAATCCGCGCCACGCCTCGATGGACGCCATGGGCTCGCCGTCGCGTCACGCCAGGCTCCCTTAACGATCCGGATCCTCCTCCGCAGCGATCGTGAGGGGCGACGAGCGAGGCGCAGCGCCCGGATGATGACGACGGCTCCGCCCATCCTTCCCGAAGACCCGCCTCCTGAGCGGCGGCGAGGACTTCCACGTCGGCCATGCGGCTGCCGAGCTGCGGCAGCAGGTTCCTCCGTGGTGGCGGGGCTCGCCAATCAATCGGCGAAGTCGTCCACCCTTGTCCTGCCCGAAGTGCGGCTGGACCCTCATTGCCGATCCCTTTGGTGCCGCCACCGCCACCGATGGCGGTGGTCCTTCCTCCGCCTCGCCTCGCCGCCCGGCGATGGCGGATCTACCTCCGCCTCCGTTGGCGCGGCGGATCTGCCCGCCTCCTCGCGAAGGGTTGGTCCTCGTTAAGCGTGCCCCGCTTCCCAAGGCAGCGCCAGTACTCACCTGGAGATGCAAAAATAAAAACTTTCGTTAGGATTAATCCTTACCGTTATTTCCTCTTTTGTCCAGGGTTCTGCTCGGGTACCCCAATGCTCATGGCAGGCGCCAAGGTGCATGGCTGTCGAGGCTGCGCCCGGTAGTCGCCGAGCCTCAGGGCGGTCGAGGCCGGCGGACGCATCTCAGGTGGCGGCCGCCGCCGGTCGAGACCAAGGCCCATTCGCCCGTCCTACCCCGAACTTCCCACCGCCTCCGTTCCTCGGACGCCGATGCCTCGGGCGGCCCTCGGCGAGCTCTACTCCAGACGAGCAATCGCCTGGTGACGAGCGAGGAAGCGGTTGACGGAGGCGGAGCCGAAATCAACCGCCTCCGCGAGGAGGTGGCGGACTCGCACGATCGGGAGGCGGATCGAGCTGCGATTGCGGAGGGAGCGGAGCGGCGGGAGCAAAGCACCACCGCGCCGAGCGTCTCTCCGCGAGCCGAGGCGAGAGAGCCGGACTCGATCGGAGGTGGAGACATCATGCGGATGCCGCGTCACGCCGATCGGACGGTGGCGACCTCGCTCCATTGGGGCTGGAGCAACCGGGTCGCGAGAGGAGAGGCCACGGCATTCGCCTTTTGCCTCTGCCGGACCGCGGACTTCCTCCACGCGCCTTCCTGCCGCCCTTTCGGCTCAGTCCGCCCGGAGAGGCGCGCGATCATAGCGGCTACGGCCAAATGCGTCTTTGGCTTGCTACGCCACCGTGACGCCAACTTCAATCCGGTTCTTGTCAAGGGTGGAGGGTGATCGGGCGCAGCGGAGGAGCGAGTTCACGAAGCCTCCGAGCGAGTTGCCGCCCGGCTAGCGATGGAGAACCCCGAGATGGAGGCGGTGGCGGAGGGCGTGGCGGTCTTTGGACGTGGCCCCTCATCTTGAAGATCGCGGCTGAGGAGGCGGCAGATGACCCGGAGGACCCTCCGGCGCCCCCTCAGTAGCTTTTCTTCCTTTTTTTATCGGTGGTGACCTTGCCTGCAAAACTTTAGGCCACTGCCATTTCGAACGAAGTAGTAATGTAAAATTTCCGGCCAGGTTGCTTAAGAACTCGCTTTTGCCGTAAATTTTTTTTTTTTTTTGGGTTCCACGCGAACGAGCACACAATTGCTTAAAGACTTCAAGTCTTGCGCCGCGGGACCTCGGCCCTCAAACCCTTTGCCTTAGCAAAATTTACCTCCCAGGTAGCCTCTAGGGAACGAACACTTAGTGAGTCGTGACAGGACCTTGGGCTTTTGGCAAGCAGTGTTCGAGGGCGCCGACCACTGAGGACACCCGGAGTGTCATGGCCGTCTTTGAGGTCGTCTTTGAACCAACCGCCCAACCGCCTACTGCACGCCGCTCTCACTTAGCGATTCCGTCTTTACTCTGGGCATTTGCAAGGCGGCAGTGGCACCAGGCGAGTGCCTGCCACGCCAAAGATGGGCAAAAGACCGAAGAGAGGGCGAAGAACTAATACTTGAGATAAAGCGAATATTTAACTTTAAACATAAGGTCTCCCCCGACCCACGGCGGAGAGGAAGACATACTCCGGCCGGTCGGGGGACAGACCCTAGGACTTACAACCGATCAGGGGTAGAACTTGCGCAGATTTTCTATGTTTTGGGAGTTTGCTAGCTCTTCACCGTCTTCAGTGGCCAGCCTGACCGCCCCGGGGCGAGAGACTGAGACCACTTTGAAGGGTCCCTCCCACTGGGAGAGCGATTTATGCGACGACCGGCATGCGATCGATTCTTCGCAAGACCAGGTCGCCCACGCGATGTTCTCTCATTGACCGGAGGCGTGGTACCGCTGAGACTTTGTTGGTATCTTGCGGCGCGCAGCCGCTCGATCTCGCGCCTCTTCCAGGAGGTTGGCGTCGTCCGGCGCGAACCCTCCTGCTCCTCTTCTGTGAATGCGCGACGCGGTGATCCCAGCTCGATTCGTAAGGGAGAAACGACTTTGCGCCGTAGACCAGGAAGAAAGGAGTTTCCCGGTGAGCCCGGCTAGGAGTGGTCCGAAGTGACCACAACACAGCCGGGAGTTCTTCGATCCACCGGGCGCCATGCTTGTGGAGTCGGTCGAACGCCGGGTCTTGAGGCCCTTCAACACCGGTAGCGTTGGCCCGCTCGACCTGGCCGTTGCTCTTGGGGTGGGCGGCAGGCAAAGCGGCACTTTGGTGCCCATCTCTTCACGAGAAATCCAAGAAGGTCGCACTGGTGAATCAGGCACCGTTGTCGGTGATAATGCGGTTGGCGACCCCAAAGCGGCGAAGATCCCTTGTATGAACTTGACTGCAGCTGTGGCGGTGATGGATCTCACTGCCTCGGCTTCCACCCACTTGGTGAACTTGTCGACGGCGACGAACAGGTGGGTGTAGCCCCCGTGGCCAGCGAGCAGGCTCAGATATCCAGCCCCAGACGCGAAGGGCCAAGAGAGCGGGATAGTTTGCGAGGCCTGGTGGTTGGTGGATCTGCTTGGCGTGGAACTGGCACGCTTCGCATCTCCTCACCAGCTCGCAAGCATCCTGGAGGGCGGTTGGCCAATAGAACCCTTGACGGAAAACCTTTCCCGCCATCGTTCGTCCGGACATATGGCTCCCGCACACGCCTCCGTGGATATCAGAGAGCAAACTGCTCCCCTCTTCCCGAGTGATGCACTTCAGAAGAATTCCGTTCTTACCCGTGCCAGATAGATCCCCGCCCACCAGGGTATAGCACTTGGCCTTTCGTGCTACCTTCTCTGCTGACGCATCATCGTCGGGGCATTCTTGATCCCTCAGGTAGGCCAGGATCGGATCCATCCATGTGCCTTCCCGGTCAAGCACAGCGACCACGAGGTGGCCGTCCGGGTACTCCGCTTGGCCAGGCGTTTCCGCCGGAGCCACTTTCCCTCCAAGAGCGAGGGCTGAAGCGGCATCACCACCGTCCCCGCCAGAAATGGGGGCTGCGATGGACGGTCGCGGAAGCCTTTCTTCAAAGACCCCGACCGGCACAGGAGATCTGGTTGAGGCGAGCTGGGCGAGCTCGTCTGCCAGATGGTTGTCGCGTCGGGGGATGTGAGTATACCCCAACCCTTCGAAATGCCTTTCCAACTTCCTGACCTCCGCCGATGCCGCCATGACGGGGTCAGACAGAGAAATCTTTCCTTGCACGATTGGCGACCAGCAGGAGTCGCCCTTTACTTGCAAAGCCGGGCGCCGGCAGTGCGGCGGCCCGCGGCCCGGCCGGCAAGCCCTCGTACTGGCGACGTTGTTGGTGGCCTTGAAGTCGAGGGCGACTACGTGCCGAGGAGGTCCCGGTCGGAGAGACCGAGAAGAACCCCACTTCGCCGCCTTCAAGCCTGAAGGACCCGTCGAAGAAGAGCGTCCAGGGAGGACGCGAGGACCTCATCGGCCGGGTTGGTGGAGTCCACTTTCGGCAACGAAGTCTGCCCGACCTTTGACTCTTTATCGCGACACGGAGCGAACTTGACACCGAACTCCCCGGCTCGGACGGACCACTTTGCGATGCGCCCCTCGCTTCTAGGTTGTGGAGGATTTCACGCAAAGGATATGAGGAGACTACGTGATCTCCTCCCTTGAAAATAGTGCCGCAACTTTCTCGACGCTACCACCACAAAGATAGACCATCTTCTGAGCCTGAGGGTACCTTGTTTCTGCGTCGTGTAGCATTTTGCTGATGTAGTAAACCGGCCGTTGGACACCTTCCTGCGTTCGCCACCAAAGGTGCGCTTATTTACGTAAGGGCTAGCCGCCACATACAGCGATAACGGCTCGCCGGCTCGGGAAGCGACCAGACTGGGGGAAGAGAGGTACTTCTTGAGATCTTCAAATGCTCGTTGGGCTTAGGGTCCATTCAAATGAGTTGGTCTTCTTCAATAGCTTGAACAATGGCAGACTTTTTCCCGAGCCGGGATATGAACCGGCCCAGGAGGCTAAGCCGGCTTGATCAAGCATTGCGATTGCTTGAGCCGGGTGGCGGCTGCATCCGCTCGATTGCTTCTATCTTTTAGGATTGACTTGATTCCACTACCGGAGACCAGAAACCGGCGATTTCGGATGAAACACCGAACACACACTTCTCGGGATTCAACTTGAGGCATTAGCTTCTAAGGCGAGAAGATCTCTTCTAGATCTGAATGAGCTCATCGACTTTTGTTTTACCACCGGATCATCAACATACACTTCCAGATTCCTCCTACTTGGGGCGAAACACTATATGCATGGCCCGGTAGGTGGCGCCCGGCGTTCTTCACGAAAGGCATTCGATATAACAAGACACACCGAGGAGTCACAAAAGCGATCTTTTCTTCATCTTCTTGCGCCATGCTGATCCTGGTGGTAGCCGGAGTAGGCGTCGAGGAAGACAGAGCCGCACCCGCCAGGAGTCGATTTACGATGTCTATCCGCGGCAAAGTGCGGGTCCTTGGGGCAGGCTTTGTTGAGGTCGATAAAGTCGATGCACATTCGCCACCTCCGTTGGACTTCTTCACAAGCACGGGTTGGCCGGCCACTCCGGTAGGTGGCCTCCCGCGATCTTAGCGGACAAAAGCTTTTCCACTTCATCCCGAATGGCATCCTGTCGCTCAGCGCCTGCCACGGATCTTTTGCCGAACCGGTGCGCTCGAGGAGCGTTGCCAATCGGTGCTCGATCACCTGTTGGGGACCCGGTCATTTTACGAAGGTTCCCAGGCGAACACATCCAGGTTAGACCGGAGGAAGGTGACGAGCGTCTTCCTATTTGGCGCCGAGGTCGGTGCCAATCTTGACGACCTTGCCCGAGCCATCCTCGCCCACGGACCGCCTTTGCCTCACCCAAGGGTCTCAGGCGGAGCACGGGTCTTGGCCGAGGGGAGGCCGGATTGTCGTCCTTGTCGCGTCGAGCGAGTGGTGCCGGCCGGATCCTGCAGCTACTTGCGGCGCGAGGCTTCAGTCTATCCACCTTCACGATGGTGGACCCCAGGCCCAGGATCTTCACTAGCATGTAGGCGTAATGGGCCACCGCCATGAACTTGACCAGGGCCGGGCGGCCGAGCAAGGCGTTATGAGGAGGTCGAATCAGCGACCTCAAAATCCACCAGCTCTGTCAGGAAGTTCTCCGAACTTCCGAACGTAATAGCGGCCGGACTTGCCCCAGGGGTAAGAGGCCTACCCGAGGCAACTCCGTAAGTGAGGGCCGGACGAAGTTCCTCAGACGGGATTTGGAGCGCTGATGCGCTCCGACAGATAGCGAGTTGATGGCACCGCCTCCATCAACTAGGACCCGCCCGACTTTGCGTTGCGGACCGTGGGAGACACCACGATCGGGAGATGGCCAGGGCGGAGGTGTTCTCGGGTGGTCGGCCCGGTGAAAGTGATCGATCGCTCCGACCACTTCAACGGCCGACTCGCCGGAGGATGACGTTGTGGCACACACTGCCTCAGATCTCGCTTATGCTGCGAGTTCGATGAGTAAGTGGCGAGCCACCGTGTATGAACGCCACAAAGGCGCTCTGCACATTGGAAGGCTAACGGAGTTGCATCTTCGTCGTCTTCGTCTTCGTGGTCTTTCTCACGCGCTTCTTGAGCGCTTCGTCGACCAACTTGGACACAACCTGGCGATCCTCCAAGTCGTGTCCACTTGTTCGATGGATGGGGCAATAGGGCTTGCCACCATCGTTCGCGGCGAAGCGGCGGCGGTCCCCTGCGGTCGCCACGCGCCCGCCCCGGCGCTCATCTCGTCGGTCCTGGTCATCACGACGCGGACTTGGGCTCGGCTCGGCGACCAAGACCTCCTAGCGGTCGCCTCCGCCGCTTTTCTTTTTCTTCTTGCGGTCGGAGGACTTGGCGCCGGATCGCCGGAGTCAGAGGGTCTTGTCGCGCACTTCCGAGCTTCGGCCGCCCTGGCGCACTTGTGCGCCAGGGAGAACAACTCAGACGTGGTTGAGATGACGCGCGTGGCCATCTTTTCCCGCATCTTCTGGTCTCGGACCCCCCTCCGGAAAGCAATAATCACCGATTGCTCAGAAATCCGGGGGATCGTGTTGCGGCAGTGGCTGAACCGCCGGATGAACTCTCTCAGGGACTCCCCCTCTTTCTGCTCCAGAGCGTGGAGATCGTCCTCCACGCCTGGTTGAACGTAAGAGCCCTGAAAGTTGGCAACAAAAATGTCGCACAGCTCCTCCCACGAGTGTACAGAGCCTCGCGGGAGGTTAAGCAGCCAAGGCAGGCGAGCCGTCGGCGATGTTGGGAGGTAGTTGGCCATTACTTTCTCGGATCCTCCCGCGCCGCGCACCACCGTGGTGTAGATCTGCGAGAACTCCTCGGGTTGGTGGTACCATCATATTTCTCGAAGGAGGCGGGCGGAACCTCTCGGCCATGCAGCTTGTCGGCGGAGAGAGAACGCTGGCATCCGACGTTGTATGGGTAGCGGCGTCGTTCGCCACCCCTTGATCCTGAGGAGAGGATGAGGAGTGCGACCTGCGCTCGCCCAGTCCGAGGGAGGAGCCCCTGTCTTGCACCCAGCGGCGCTCGCGAAGGACACGACGCAGTCACCGTCATGGCCCGGCGTTGCCTCTCGTCAAGGCGCGATCGAAGGTCTTCGCGTTCCTGGACTCGGGGGCGCGGAAGAAGCGAGTCACGTGCCCATCCCCGTTCTGAGAGGGGTTGCAACCAGGACTCCTTCCCTTGCCCGGTCCTTGGTGCCGGAGAAATTATCGTGTGGCGGTGAAACCGGCGCGTCGGTTCTTGTGAGCTCCTCGTCGCCTCATGCGGAAGCCCGGCTGGTCGCCGCTTCAACTTGTTGCTGAGCGGCATCCACCAGTGGACGATATCCCGCAGCCACGGAGTGGCCGGGTGTCATCCCCAGTCACCGGAGGATGATCGAGGAGGAGCCGGGCCGCTGAAGGCTTCGGCGGGGTGTCGCCCCCCGGCGCCAGCGCCGTTAGACGGTGACCCTGGGCGCGGAGCTAAGTGCACCGCCTCGCGGCGGAGGGGCCGGTGGCCCGGCCTCTCCGAACATTGGGACCGGCTACGGGCGTCCCTTACCTCGAGCGGTGCTGCGCTTGGAATGCGATTCCGCCATGCATAAGCGCCCCTCCTCTCTTGAGCTCGAATCGAGAGTGAAAAAGAGAGGGCAATCTAACCACCAATAGCCCCTACCTGGCGCGCCACTGTCGGCGTACTAGCCAACAGGCACCTCCGGGACGGGTGCTTATGAGGTTCCGACGGGGGGCTTTCGGGGCAATCGCCTCGGAAGGGAAGACGGTGACGATCCGGGCACCGGGAGGCTCAGACTAACGGGGGGACGCAAAGAGTTTTTTACCTAGGTTCAGGCCCTCCGAAGAGTAATAGCCCTAGTCCTGCCTTTCTTGGTATTGCTTGTGTTCTTGCTGGAGAGGATGAAAACCTTCTCACAATGAGTCGAACCGAACCCCTTCTCCCATGCACCCCGGCTCCCTTTTATACTCGGCCTGACGGGGGTGCATGGGAGGCTTACACTGCAAGCCATCATCATTACACTGGCATGGGCTTATTTAATGCACACGCCGCTGTTCTTACATCCATTAATGTCTGCTGTATCTATCATAGTCCTGCCTTGGGCCCCATGTCCACCAACGCCGCCCGTTCTGTCACGGGGTGAGGTGTAGTTGTGACGTCTCCCAAAGCTATGATGCGCCTGGGGAAGGCGCGCCGCCACGCTGCAGCTCCCATGCTTCCACATTAAATGCGCACGATTCGCATTTAATGTCCCTGATCTCGACAGGACTATCCCGGGGATGGTGCGCCAGTGGCCTAGCTTGCACGCCGCGTGTCCGCCGGGGCGATCACCTCGCTGGTCGCCCGCCTGGCTCAGACGCCACGTGTCCGGCTGGGCGACCACCTTGCTAGTCGCCACCGCCTGGCTCAGACGCCACGTGTCCGCTGGGGCGACCACCTTGCTAGTCGCCCAGCGGCCTGGCCTGTACGCCATGTGTCCGCTGGGGCGACCACCTTGCTAGTCGCCCAGCGGCCTGGCCTGTACGCCATGTGTCCGCTGGGACGACCACCGTATGGGTTTTTTCTCTTGCCGTGGCAATGGGCTCAAGCACGCCCTGGCTGCCACTTGATTCCTTTTTTAGCGCGGGGGAGCGGGTACCTTGGTGTAGAATACGACGACAGTGGTAACCAGTTCCCTCAGTATTGAAACCTCAGTGGGCAGTACTGGGTTTAGACAGAGAATTGTAAAGGCTTTGTTATGATCGCTTATTCGCATACTCTTGTATGGCGAGTTACGGCTGATGTGGTGAGTTGATTATATCTTGTGGGTAAAGTGTGTAACCTCTTCATAGTGTTAAACCTATTTGAATAGCCGTATCCGCGGTATTGGATAATGCTCGGGGATTACATTCAAGGGTTTGATTTTGATTAAATAAAGTTGGGAATAGAGGCAGTGTGCCTATGAAAATATGGAAATTGGTTTAAGGTTGTGAGATGGATTACTTGTGAAATAACTGAGAAATTTATTATTGTTATTAGTTGTTTTACAGCTTTGCAATCTATTATGTTATTCATAAATGCTGCCTTATTGCAAAACAACCATTTTAGCCATTCATTTGGAATAAGCCATGCATGTAGTTATTAGATTTGCATTCTGTGCATAACTTGTTGAGTGCTTTATGTACTCACCCCATTGCAACAATTTAAACACTAGTTGAAGAGGAGTCTACACCTACTCTTAAGGAAGAGTACCAAGAAGAGCCGAACAATTAGGATGCGAGCCTAGTCAGTTGCCTATGGCATATTAATGGGTTACTACGAGTTTTATTTTTTCGCTGCAGTTTTCTTAATATTTGAGTCTTTGCCCTGCAGACGTATTATTGTAAGTTGACCATAAGGTTAACCAAACAGGTTATATTAATAGATGAAGTGCTCTATATTAATTTTGTTGTGTATGATTGTGATATTTTATCTATGTTGAGTATGTGTGCACTAGCGTGATCCTGGACTAGTGTTGAGTACACAGAGGGTCCGAATTTGCACATTCGAATCTTGATAGCCGGGGAGTGCGGTGAGGTTTTGGGGCACGCACGGCTCCATCTTCTACAACGATCCCTCTAAAACCTCAATGGTTTCTATAGCTATATACACTAGTCTCTATTGCTTCTCCCCTCACCTTGGTTCCTGAATATAATAACATCACATAACTTAGGTAGCAATCCATCCTCAATAGGAAAATTATGAACTCCTAGAAACGAGCTCACCTGATAATCCAATTGACGTGCATGTGCTCATGTGATTGGTCCTTGTACAACTTGTTGAGGAGTAGTAGGTGTGGTTGTATCAGTGGAAAAGATGTCCTCATCGGCCTCCCTCCTGGAGATAGTCATGGCATGCTAGACTTGCTCTTCCTCTTCAACATCATCCGTGTACTCTGAATATGCACTTCTTCTCGATGGGGAATCTCCACCTGCTGCTTCCTTTCTGAGCCTCTCGTCCCTCTTTCCCTTCTTATCCTTCATTCTGTCTAGGTCACGCTGAAAGTACTCGCGAACTTCCGGAGGAACTCGACTGCAATGGATAATATTTGTACCGCGTCCTACCAAGTGTTGCTTCAGTCGGGTTACACCGCCTCCTTTCTTCTCTTTTGTAATAGTACTTGCATCAAAATCTGGTCCCCAGCTTGTGATCGTGCTCCCACACTACGTCAACATGGTCTGCCATATGCTAATAAAAAACAACAAGAAGTAAACATGTATGCAGTATTGAAGTTTACGTACATGTATATATAGAATTGGTAATTGAGTAGGGTCTTTGCAGATATAGGCATACAATACCAAATATTAAAAAACAGCATAAAAGTGTGGTAATGACCACCTACAGTGATAATATTGTCTTCTATTGGCCTACATGCATGCTGTGCACACCGAGCAAGCTGGCCAAGAAGCACTAGGAAGCTACCCAAAAATCCCTACTAATAGATCAACAAATCCAGAGGATTGAACTGAAAATCGCCGATATTATTTGAAAATAGATTGTATTTAACAGAAAATTGATCTACAAATCGCGATATTATCTGAAAATCGATCATATTTAATATTAATTTTAGAGAACTTTTAGATAAATTTTTCCAAACTTTCCAAATTTTATGAATTTGAATTGGACCGGTTTATCGACCGTTCCGTTTTTTTGAGCCGGACCGAAATGATGGATTTTTGAGTGATTTTTTTGTCGATATTGTGAACCTGTTCTGGGTGATGTGGTACAGCTGCAAATAACCATAGTAACGCCTGTTTGGATGTGGGTATCACGACCTAAAAAATGAAGAAATCAGTTCCCAGCTCAATTCCTCACATTCAAACAGGCATGAAACAAGAGATAACAGGGCAAAAAAAATGTACGTAATAAATTTACGTAGACTCCTGTGGGGACAAGGCTACGATTTTCTTTATTCTCGACGACAAAAGCAGAAGGGTGTAAATTGTTATGAAACTCGGCCCATGTGGCCCATGTGGACTCTCCCGAAACCCTAGCAGTAGGTTATAAATAGGAGGCAGGGGGCCACCCCATTGTAGACGTGCAATCAGAATAATAAAGCAGTGCAGTTCCTCATCATATTGTGTCTCTCTCCCTCTCTCTCTATTCTCCAGTTTAGATCTATTAGGCAACCCCAGATTATTCGATAGTGAGGTTGTTTAACATGTTATCAGCACGACGTTGTACCGGAGAAAGATTGAAAGGTGAGAAAAAGAAATCGTGTAGCGCCTAATGGAGGAAATATGCATTGTTGATAGTGGCACAACAAATACCATCTTAAGAGAGTCGAAATATTTCCAGACGATCACGAAGAACGCTGGAAGGATTACGACAATCGCAGGAAGCGATACGCATATAATAGGCTCCGGAAGAGCCACAATTATATTGCCAAATAGGTACAACTTTGGTAATTGAAGAAGCCCTCTTGTACCCTGAGCCAACTCGCACTCTCTTAAGTTTTAAAGATATCCACGCCAATGGGTTTCACGTAGAAACCAATGAAGAAAATGGTAAAGAGCATTTGTGCATTATGAAGCACGCGGAATATGGAAAAATGGTATTAGAAAAATATCCCTCATATGAATCTGGGTTGTACTACACGAAAATCAATGCACCCGCAGTGTATACTTCTTTGAAGACTGTCTTTAGAAGCTCTGAATTATATTCATTATGGCATATAGATTAGGTAATCCTGGTCTTAGAATGATGAGAAATATAGTTAACAACTCACAAGGTCATGACATTAATGTTAAAATTTTTTCGAATCATGAAGATTTTGTGTGCCATGCATGTGCCACTGGGAAATTAATAACAAAACACTCTGTTATAAAAGTGCAACATGAAATCCCTGCATTCTTGGAACGCATTCAGGGGGATATTTGCGGCCCGATTCAGCCCTTGTCGGGGCCATTTCGTTACTTCATGGTGCTCATTGATGCTTCCTCGAAATGGTCTCATGTATGTTTGCTGTCAACAAGGAATCATGCATTCGCAAAGCTGATATCGTAGATTATCAGAATTAAGAATGCTTTTCCTGATCATCGCGTGAAGTCTATTCGAATGGACAATGCCGGCGAATTTACTTCCAAGGCATTTGATGATTATTGCACAGCAACTGGAATAACTGTTGACCACTCTCTACCGCACGTCCATATGCAAAATGGACTAGCTGAAGCACTCATAAAGAGATTAAGTTCATAGCCTGATCGCTCTTGCAGAGTTGTAATTTGCCCAACACTTGTTGGGGACATGCAGTCCTGCACTCAGCAGCACTCATCAACTATAGACCATCGGCCTACAACATCCATTCACCTATGCAATTAGTGCAAGGGGTCATCCCGAAGATTTCCCATATTAGAAAATTTGGTTGTTTGGTATATGTACCAATACCACCCCCACAGCGGACTGCAATGGACCCTCTCCGCAAGTCTGGGATATACGTTGGTTATGAGAGTTCATCCATAATCAGGTATTTGGAAACCATGACTAGAGACATGCATACAGCCCGATTCGCTGATTGCATCTTTGACGATGACCGTTTCCCGTCATTAGAGGGAGAGAATCAACCATTGGATGAAAAATACCGGAAAATAATATGGCATTCCACTGGGATCCCCGCGCATGACCCTTGCACTAATGAAGCAAATCAAGAAGTTCAGAAGATACTTGATTTGTAGAATCTAGCAAATGAACTGCCTGATCATTTTTGTGATATGAAGAGCGTGGTTAAGTCGCATGTACCAGCAAGAAATGCACCAGAGAGGGTTGAAATACCAAAGAAAGCCGAAGGTATCCCTCATCCTGTTCAGAGGCATCAAAGAAAAAGAACAGAAAATCTGGCTTCTCAAACCTAAAATAGTCGGAGACGTCTGGGGAAAACTAGGCAAGAGGACTTACCACAGCCAATCACAAAAGTGCCCCAAAGCAAGAAGGGGAGCCAGTTGAGACCTAGCACTGGAAAGAAGCCTGTGGAAAAGGCAATTCCAGATCTGAACCTTCCATTGGAAGAAGCCGCCGGAAATAATGTGTGCGCATACATTGGCGGAGAAAAAATAAGCGAACTTGCTCCTGCAATGGGAAATAGTAGAGAAGAGCAAGTAAAAGTGCATGGAACACCCCATGATGAAATGGCCACAAACTTTGTAATAACAGGAGAATCGATGAATAGAGCAACAGCCAATGTCGACGCATACTTTGCAAAGAAGATTGACACGATCATTGATCATGATCCCGAGTCTGCATCTCTCGCAGAGTGCAAGAAAAGGCTCGATTGGGAAGATTGGAAGAAGGCAATCACCGCAGAGTTAGTCTCTCTGAATAAAAGAGAGGTGTTTGGGCCTGTGTGCCGCACGCCTCCCCATATAAACCCCTTGGTCACAAATGGGTTTTTGTTCGGAAGAGAAATAAAAACAATGAAGTTGTAAGGTACAAGGTAAGGCTTGTCGCTCAAGGTTTCACTCAACGTCCTGGGGTTGATTATGAAGAAACCTATTCTCTGGTCATGGGAGGAATTACTTTTAAATACTTGATCTCAATGACAGTCAATTTGAAGTTGAGAATGAAGCTAATGGATGTTGTCACAACATATTTGTATGGAAACTTGGATTCGGAGATATACATGAAAGTACTGGAAGGTATCCCTATCCCGAACCAAGACAGAGCAAACAGAAACCTATAAAGTGTGAAATTGGAGAAATCACTGTATGGGCTGAAGCAGTCAGGAAGAATGTGGTACAATCGCTTGTGTGACTTTCTCTGCAAGAAAGGCTACACGAACAGCGAAGATTGTCCATGTGTGTTTATACAACGATCCCCGGATGGATTTTGTATAACCTCCCTCTATGTAGATGACTTGAACATCATAGGGACGAATGAAGAAATTGAAGAAACATGCTCATACTTAAAGTCTGAGTTTGAAATGAAAGACTTGGGTAAAACCAAGTTCTGTTTAGGCTTGCAGCTTGAACATGTCCAAGGCGAAATCTTGGTACACCAATCATCCTACAAGCAGAAAATGTTGGAAAGATTTAGTTTTGAGAAGGCATACCCCTCAAAGACCCCCATGGTCGGAAGGTCACTCCAAGCAGACCTAGACCCATACAAGCCTAGAGAAGAGGGGGAGGAAGTCCAGAGAGCGGAATTCCCATATTTGAGTGCAATTGGAGCGTTCATGTACGTTGCGAATAGTACTAGGCCGGACATTGCGTTCGCCATGAATTTGCTAGCACCGTACAACGCAGAACCCACTAAAAGGCATTGGAAAGGGGTGAAGGACATCTTCTATTACCTCAAAGGAAGCAAAGATCTCGGCTTGTTTTACAGAAGAAACAATGAATTGAATTTGGTTGGCTATGCCGATGCTGGGTACCTATCGGACCCGCATATTGGCAAGTCACAAACCGGGTATGTTTTTCTTTGTAGAGGAACAGCAATCTCTTGAAAGTCGTCTAAGCAGACACTTATCTCGACGTCGACGAACCACTCAGAAATTATTGCATTGTAAGAAGCCTCCCGAGAATGTGCATGGCTTCGAAGAATGGTTCACCACATCCAGAAGTCATGTGGTTTGAACATGGAACAAACCCTCACTATTATCTATGAAGATAATGCAGCTTGTGTTGCTCAAGTGCAAATGGGATATGTGAAAAGTAACCTCACAAAGCATATCAACGCCCAAGTTCTTTTATGCTCATGAAATGCATAAGATGAACGAGGTCAAGATACTGTATACTAAGTCGTGTAAAAATCTCGCAGATTTATTCACTAAGTCACTCCCAGCATCTTCCTTTGAAAGGTGCGTTAGAGGAATCGGGATGATGATGCTTAGAGAAGTGTAGATTTCAGGGGGAGAATTTTCACACACTCCTACATAAATCTCGAACATGAAATTTGAGTACCCAACGTGAATATAGAATATTAACATTGAAGTTTGGGTGGATTGTACTCTTTTCCTTAAGTAAGTTTTTCATTGAAGTTTTCTTACATAAGGTTTTTGATGAGGCAATCCGTGCAACACATCAAGCGTATGCTATGTACTCTTTCTTCAAGTTTTTTTCCCACTGGGTTTTTCTGGAGTTTTGATGTGGCATATGCATCTCGCGGTGAAGAGTCCAAGAGGGAGTGTTAGAAAACTCGGCCCACGTGGACTCTCCCGAAACCCTAGCAGTAGGTTATAAATAGGAGGCAGGAGGTCACCCTATTGTAGACGTGCAATCAGAATAATAAAGCAGATCAGTTCCTCCTCATATTGTGTCTCTCTCCCTCCCTCTCTCTCTCTCTCTGTTCTCTAGTTTAGATCTATTAGACAACCCCGGACAATTCGATAACGAGGTTGTCTAACATAAATATACTCACGTTCACTTTCAGATGCCCGTAATAATTGTCTTTTATCTGCGATGTGTACTAATTACAGTATCATACAGATTACACTAGCTCAATGTTCCAAAAAACGGTAAAACCGTAACCTCACCTTTTAATATTTAGACCGTAAGTAGCCTTGTAAACAACATTGTGGACGATTTTACTATTTAAAATTCAAAGAATATATACACGTGTTTGTAATAACAAATAAGCATCTAATTTATCTTTATGTATGCATATATAATGGAACTACCAAGCTATCAAAGCTAGTATTCATCTTAGGTATGTCATAATATTCTGTGCCATATAGAAATCTTATAACTTTACCCAAATAAAAGGCACGATAAAACAAACCTAATGTTTTAACCGAACCTAATATTTTAACCGAATAAACGATCCGATAAAACTAGCAAAGGACTTTTACCGTTTTAACGTTCTTTTACAAAGTCTTAATGGCCTTTATTTAGAACACCACTAGCTTTATCTTAAAGTTCTTTTACAAGGTCTAAACACTGCACTAGCTTCATCTTAAAGTAACTTCGTCCCTACAGACCATTACAATTTTGTCGTAGCAGCAGTCAAATCAGAAGAAAAAAAACTGACCAAAAAAGTAACAAAAAAAATAGCTCCATGAAAGCATGTCTCGTGTTAACTCAAGTTACGCCGTACAAATCAGTTACCCAACAGTTACCGGACATCTACAATGGTGTTGAAAGTTTCACGAAAGCAGGAATCTGATTTCGCGCGGCCAAACACAAATTAAGGCTGTGATACCATTATTGGTCCACTACTGAGATTTCAACAATATTTCATGTGTAGCATAGTCGCGATAACTCCGATCTCAAATCGATTTGTTGGACCTCACTTTCAGAAGTACCCAACGCCCTTGACTTCCCCTAACTTGGGAGCATTGCCGTCGTTACCAAGAAACAAGAGACGACCTGTTTGTAAGAAATAAACTATCATAATCTAAACAAAACATAAACATCAACACAAAAATTGAACATGATTTGTACAAATGCCACAAAACTTTACTTTGTACGTAGAAACTGCAAACAAAAGAAAATAGGAGAAATAGCATAAAATAAGCAAAGTTCAAAACAATAGGCTGTGAATGTCTTTAGTTAAGGTGATGAATAAGGAACAAACTAACTACGTAAGGCAGTGGCATCATTAATGGTACCATTGGTAATACATAAAGTATGCCGTGAATGAAAATTAGCAGATGGAGAGAACAATGTTGAAGTCGGATATGGAACAGTTGCATTGTATGGTTAGATGGCTTTTATTCATAAGTGCTTAAACTCTGCTTTGATGATTTTCGGGTGGATTAGATCAAGTGTTGTTCTGCATGAAATGGTAAATTTGATGTCAACATGGGTAAATACTAAACAACCCTGCAGTATAACTGAAGGTGAGAGCCTGGCGCATGATTTTTAGGAAATATACCAGGGGATACCGAGTTTTGCATGGAACATCCACACAAATAACTCATCCAACCAGCTTCGTGGGAATCGCACTCTGAGAGCCGAGGTGCCACACCATTGGGCTATGCAACGGTTGACATAATGAGAAATTAGCTGGGGATGTTGTATTTTTTACTTGCAACTGAGGGCATTGAAAAGATGAAAAGTTGAAGAGACCTCAAATGAGAACCTAAATCATTAGAACACAATTTTGTAAGATGTCAATACAATATGTATCTCCTTTAGCAAGGATTTGATTATTTGGTGACCAGAAAGCAACTTACAGTCAACCACTTCTATAAGGTACAGGCACAAAATGAAATGTGACCTAAAGTGAGAATGAAGGAGATGAAGATTCAACTTCCTACATAAGATAGACGTGTTGATGTAGGTGATCTTTAGGGATGCTATCTAGACTACCGAAAACTTTTAAAGTATTTAGGAAAGAAAGCTTACATCTGGAGTACAGTTTACAACTGCCCTATTGTCTAGCAGATTATAACCTTTATGCTGGTCCATTTGGAAAGCAGAGAACAAAGCTGGGGATGTTGTACTTTTACTTGCAACTGAGGGCATTGAAAAGATGAAAAGTTGAAGAGACCTCAAATGAGACCCTAAATCATTAGAACGCAATTTTGTAGATGTCAATACAATATGTATCTCCTTTAGCAAGGATTTGATTATTTGGTGACCAGATAGTAACTTACAGTCAATCACTTCTATAAGGTACAGGCACAAAATGAAATGTGATCTAAAGTGAGAATGAAGAAGATGAAGATTCAACTTCCTACATAAGATAGACATGTTGATGTGGGTGATCTTTAGGGATGCTATCTAGACTACTGAAAACTTCTAAAGTATTTAGGAAAGAAAGCTTACATCTGGAGTACACTTTACAACTGCCCTATTGGTCTAGCAGATTATAACTTTTATGCCAGTCCATTTGGAAAGCAGAGAACAAAGCTTGCTTTGCCAACAAATTAATGCACAACCCTAGCAGCATTGTGTTTGCCATGTCTTGGCTGTTGAAAGTTGAAATATTGGGTAGTACTACAGGATACTAAGCCAAGGAGATACCAATGAACTGAAGATGCTATATATATATTGGTGACAGCAATTAAAGAAGTGCCCAAATTGTGTGGATGTAAGATGATCTGCCAAAAGTAAACAATGGTAGGCAGCAGAAGGCCCTTATTAGTTCCTTTTTTACATTGATTCCATCCATTTATGTGGCGCTTCTAAAGTGTCTTTTGACAATCTATACTTCTTTTGATTTGTTCCTCGAGGTGTACCTTCTTCTGGTGTTTTTTCACTACTGCATGATGTGTGTTCTATTAACAAAAGCTGAGGACAAGTATGCCGGTTTTCCTGAATCACTGAAACATTGGTTATTCAACATGCCACACTTTTGAGGAATGTTTGTCAAAAACATTTCAGGGAAAAAATCACTCACTTCCAGGGGCTTTAGCCCATAGTATTTAACAACTGCGAACATTTCATTGACAAAGAATTGGCTTTAAGGACAAGGCAGTGCATTCGCTAAAAAAAAACTAACAGAGGTATGAGCAATAAAGAAGCTGAAAATACACTCTTGAATCATTATGTATACCAGGAAATATTTACGATATATCTAAATGGTGTCAGAAATATACCATTTCCGCGCAATGCGATTTCTCTTATGCGTCTAACCAGCCCAGTAATAGGATCACAGAACACTTTTGTCTCAAGATTTCCTTCCAAATAGAGAACAGAACTGAAATGTTGCAATTGATGCAGATTTAGTAGTATGAGTTCAGCAAATCGACAAAAGCAGGTAGAATCATGAAGGAAACCACACAAAGCTAAAACTAAACTTGCCAATGTTGCCACTTCACTAATATGCAAATTCAAATATACAAATGACAACAAAGATCTTTAGTTTCCAACAACAACCTAAGATAACCAATACACTAAAACTGAAATCGCATTCTCTGATTCCCACTCACGGAAACCTAACAAGCAAACTAAAAAGGGCCATACACAATTGTCCACCAAGAGAATCAAGTACTTCAATTTTGAATCCAGATGCTACACTCACTGGCAAAATGAACTACTGTATCGATTTGAAATGGTCGGTCGAGGATCCTGTTTGCATCAGATTTCACAAACATAACATCCCATGTTATGAAGCTGAATCAGTATCGGTATTAAGCGACCAAATCCGAGTTACAAGCTTGGCACGCTCAAACATCAGGACAATTCTCACCACCACGAATCATCCGGCTAAAACATTCATTTCTTAGAAGGAAAATCTACGCGACGCACGCCTAGGAGGAGGCAAGGCGCTCACCCGGTCTTGACGTGCTTGAGTGCCAGGCTGCCGAGACGGTCGGGGTAGACGCAGACGCGGTGCCACTGCACGGAGCAGCGATCCGCGTACTGGTGCGGCTCCTCTCGGTCCAGCGGGCGGCGGTTGTTGCGGATGCCGCCGGTGCCCAGCGAGAACAGCACGACCGTCCTCCCGCTTCGCAGCCGCTTCTGCATCGGCTCCTGTCCCACCTTCCCCACCAATATCGCCTTCGCGATTCCACAGAACAAAACACGCATCATACTTCAGCTCACACCAAATCAAGCCAAAAAAGGAGAACAGAATCAAGGGAAACAACCTTGTAGATGCCGGGGTCGAGGCCGTTCTCGAGGGGGCGGGTGGTGTCGTGGGCGCGCGGGCGGTTCGGGGTCTGCTGATCCTCATCGGCGGGGGATTGGTCGGGGTCGGGCTCTGCATCGGATCCCGCGAGGGAGGGGGAAGTGGTGGCGGTGGAGACGGTGCGGAGGGGAGAGGAGAGGAAGCGCCGGGAGAGGAGGAGGCGGCGGGCGAGGAGGGAGGAGGAGGTGGTGGAGAACGCCATGGGCGCGCGTAGTCGAGACTCGAGAGGAGAGGAGAGGAGAGGCGAGGAGGGATCGCCGCTGAACCCTCCGCAAAAGTGTAAAGCCCTACTTTTCATGGGTTTCGATGGGCATTTGGGCCGCTGACGCTGAGGTAGACGGGTTAATGTGGTCAGTTTAACAAGAGCTGATGCAATGCAAGTAGGGGTGGAATTGAGCCGAGCTGAGCCGGGCTCGGCTCGTGCGAGCTCGGCAAATTTCGAGCCTAGCTCGGCTCGGCTCGATGTATTAAACGAGCTAGAAATGAGGCTCGGCTCGGGCTCGTGCGAGCCGCGAGCCAGCTCGATTAGGCTCGTGAGCCTCCGGATGCACCAAAAATCCAAAATGGCTAACTCCCTGAGTCTCTGCCGCTCTGGCTCTGCGCCACTCGCCCGACCCGACTTTTTCCCCAAATCGCCTAGGTCTTCGGGGGGGCTTCGCCGCCGCCGCCGGGCTAGGGTTCGAGCCACGCCGCTTCAGGCATCCCGCCTCAAGATCCGTCGCCCGCGACGCCGCCTCCCCCAACTAGAGAAGCTCGCGCGACGCGACCGAGCCACCGAGGTCTCCGCCGCCGCTTCGCTTAGCTCTGCCACGGCGACGTCAGCCGCCTCCTCCGGCCGCCAGCGCCAGCTCTCTACGCCTCGCTGCCTTCGACCGCCAGCGCGAGGCCAGCTGAGCCCGCGACACGCCGACACCGCCTACCTCGGCCGTCGACCCCGCCCTGCCACGCCCGGCCCCTACCGTCTACCGATGACCCCTCCCCTGGGCCCTGACCGGCTCCCACCGGGCCTCCCTGCTCCCTCCGGCTCCACCCTATCACCGGCCTCCCCCATGGAGACACTGTATTATGTCAGATTATGCTAAACAGTTGACTTCTTATGTTAATGTTAGCTAAGTATCAAACTGATTACTATGTTATGAATTCAAACCTTATATGACTGTCGAGCCTAACGAGCCTAACGAGCCGCTCACGAGCTGGCTCGAGCTCGGCTCGTTGGCCAAGCGAGCCAGGAAGTAGGCTCGGGCTCGGCTCGTTGGCCATGCAAGCCGAGCCGAGCCGAGCCGAGCCTCGAGCCTCGAGCTAAATGTCCACCCCTAAATGCAAGCTCTGCGGTTCGAGCCTCCATGCACGGTTCTACCTTCCATGCATAATCGGTAGGTTCGAGGTTAAGACGTGTGTTAGGACCGGTTCAAAAAATCAACGAAAACGTGGTCCAGCTTTTAAAACCGCTCGATAAATCGATCTAATTCAAAATTCAAAAAAATTTATGTAAAATAAATCGGTCTAAAATCGGTGAAAATCACTCGATTTTCGAATAAAATCGTTCAAAAAATCAACCACCAAAAAAGTTCAACTAGTTAGTCGATTTTCCATGTAAATCATCGATTTTGATTTATTTTTTTTCAAAAAATTTGATTTTGAAACTAAGATTTTTGACAATTTTTGGCTCGATACTTGTGATTTTCGAATTTCAAATTTTGAGCGATTTTTGCAATCTTGACATTGTTAACCCTGGTTAGGGCACTACCCATAGTCCAACCCAGGGTTCACAAAATCTTTTTGGTGAAAATTGCTCGAAATTCAAATTTTAAAAATAAAAATATTAAACCAAAAATCTGTCAAAAGCGTAAAAAATCAAAGAGTTTCAAAATCAAAATTTTTGAAAAAAAAAAGAAATCAACTTTTTAAAAGGAAAATCAACAGACTAGTTGAACCTTTTTTAGTGGTCGATTTTTTTGAGCAATTTTCTTTGAAAATCGAGCGATTTTTACTGATTTTCGATCAATTTACGTCACATAATTTGTTTTTCAATTATTTGAATTTTTTTGAATTGGACCGGTTTATTGAGCGGTTTTAGATATTGTACCCTGTTGATAAGGCGACAATCGAGCGATTTTTTACTATTTTTGAAACCCTAGTCTAACCTCACTTGCATCTTAGTCCATGCCGCATCAACTTTTTGAAGTGGAAGATAGAGGAAAAGAGAGGTCTTGCTTATATCTTGCATGAGATATAAGCCTTTTAGCAAACCAAGACATTATATACGAGTAAGGATGCAATTGGTTCGGATAGTTTTCGTCCGACCGATCGACTGTATGTATTCAGATCGGATTTGGATAGTTATTTCGGATAATTATCAGATTCGGATTCAATTTTGGATATTTTTTTGGATTCGGATATGGATTTGGGATATTACTGTCCTTCGGATCAGCATATTCTGAAATAATTTTTGGATATATTCGAAAAAATAGTCTATTAGATATCCAAAATTTCTACCCTGGCCAAAGTGCCGAACACAATTAGTCTCCCCAGTCCTCAGTCCTCACGAACCCTAAGTTCATACGCCACCAGTCTCGACCCTAGTTTGCACACCACCACCGCCGTCTACTCCTCTGGCCGTCGCCTTCCCGCGGTCCTACCAGGTCGTTGCCATCTCTCCCACCGTGATCCCTCCCTCGGTCCAGCCAGAGTGCCAAGTCACCGAACTCCCTCCCTCCACCAACCCTTGTCACCACCATTGCCCTCAGGAACCTCGACATTTTCCTCTTGCTCAATGAGTTCTTAGGTGCTTTTCACTCACCGCCCTTGAAATTTCAATCTATGGATACCCAAGTGACAAATTTTCATTTTGATTGTAACAATCCTTAATTTATTCTTTTCTTTTACTAGTTTCCAAGCCTGCTGGATTTCCTGATCATCCCCATAGAGGTAAGATGGTTGGTTGCTTCTTCCCCTAATTAAATCTCCAACTTGCATATGCATTGGAATTTATAAGTTAGAACAAGAGTTTCTGACCTGGTTTGGTCTTTTGCATGCAGGATTTGAGACCGTAACCTACATGCTTGATGTACGTATGCTTCCTTCATTTGCATCTTATGTTTTCTTATATGCTACCCGTAAGGTATTCCCATTCAGGGTTGAGGATGGAGTGAATGGATAAATCAAAGGATAACAACTTTTAGGACGAATTGTGGATGTATTGGAATTTGCCTTGGAATCCATCAACATTTTTCCTCACAGGTGCTTAGACATATATATAGCTATCACAGATGGTTGTAGGTTAGAACCATCTATAATAGTATATCAGAGATGGTTCTAGCCTAGAACCGTATGTGATAATGTACTATCAGAGATGGTTCTAGTTTAGAACCGTCTGTGATAGTGTACTATCAGAAACGGTACTAGCCTAGAACAATCTCTGATGTTAATTTTCATTGACGGTTCAAAAACCGGCTGTGATGTGCCGTTGTTATCACTGACACATGTTTACAGATGGTTCACAAAGCCGTCTGTGATGAGGTTTTAGAACCGTATGTGATGAGTATTTGTGTAGTAGTGGTGTTTGCTAAAATGCAGGCTTGTGTTTGGATTTCATTCAGGGTCCTTCACTTACCAGGACTTTGCAGGCCACAAGGGCACCATCAGGGCAGGAGATGTCTAGGTCTCACTCTACTCTATAATTAATCAAGGATAGGACATTATAGGGCATCCCTTCAATTTTTCATCAGGCACAAAGAAAAAAGGAATCATTTTTCCTTGTCCTAACATTATAGTAATTTGCAACATCTGGTCTTTAGTGGATGACGGCAGGCTGCGACATTATGTATTCATAAATGCCGACAAAAGATGGAGTGCAGAAGGCTCTCTTCGAAAGACACGATGTATGTAACAACCTTTTTGGACAACTTCGTACATGATCAGTCACTCGACATTTTGCTTTGCAAATGCTCATTGCTTGTGCTGCTCCCAGCATTGAGCCCTGGTACCAAGAGCTTCAGAGCAAGGACATTACCCCGGCTATAAGAACGGCTGTTTGTGCATTCATTTTCCATTTTTAGGGTGATTCTGGAGTCGTATTGGGCCAATCTGAAATCTGTTGAAACTGTTGTGAAATTGCAATGTAGGAATAGATATTGCTGCTAGATTTGCTATTATTCCTAGGGCTTAAGTTCATCTATGCTCATCTCTCACATCATCGTGCCGCCGACTGCCTCCTATTTTATTTTATTTATTAATGTTAAACATGTCATGCAATCTTGTTCATAAGACATCAACGCATACTTGAGAAAGGGAATCGGTGGCCAAGGTGCCCATGCTATTGTCTATTTGTGTCCTTGTGTGTGTCTATACGCCTAACATTGCGGATAAAGAGAATGGGTGGCTACAGTGGCGGATCTAGGATTTTAAGTTAGGGTATGCCGAGCTAATACTATAATATACAATTCGGTAAAATCCAATTCGGTAAACAACTACAAATATTGTCGAGAAATTCGGTATACAAGTATAAAATAAAATAACTAGAAACATGATAATACAAGTATAAATTACAATATAAATAGTTCGACCATTTTAAGTATGAAATATGCGTAAAAGAAGCTTACACACCTACAATAGTTCAAAGAATACAATATTACTTCTTGTCCTTCTTGTTTGGCCTCCGCCTTCTGATAGCCATGAAACTTTTGATTATATCATTTTCATCAACTTGGAAGAAAAATATCTCGCTCAATAAACGTGACTAGACATCATCCAAAAGACTATCACCCATCTTATTTCTCAACTTACTTTTGACTAAACTCATTGCAGAAAATACCCTCTCAACACTTGTCGTCGCCACCGGTAGAAGCAATACCAATTTCAGAAGCAAGTAAAGCAAATCAAACTATATGCCTCTTTGTTTCAACAAGCTTAACTGAGATAAACAAGATTCTCTAGACCTTAGAATATATCATCTAGTCTTATGTCGTCAATATAGTTATCAAGTTGCAATTCAAGCTTTATCTAATCGATACTTGAGATGATGTCATTAGGGTAGAACTCAGCAAGTCTACGCACCTTCTGTGCATCAAAAGAAGCAAACGAGTCGGTAGGATTGAAGGCCGATATACAAGAAAGCAACTCCATATTAACTTCATCAAACTGATTATCAAGCTCTTGACTAATTTGGTCAATGACCCCAATATATACTTCTCTTCTGAAGTGATCATCATTTGTTTGGTTTCGGGCAAACCGTGCTGATCTTCCATAAGGTACATAATTACCCTCCATATCAGGAACTTGGACACCATGTTTATTGCAAAACAACGTGACCCTTTGAAGGAACTGATTCCAGCTATCATACTTCAATTGTTGCATTCTACTCTTTGCCACAATAACAAGTGAGATTGCATTAAGAATATTTTGCTCTCTTCTTTGCAAACACTCGGATAAATCACTTGTGTATCCAATAATAACAAGCATTAAGTGTGCACTAAAAATAAAGTCAAATGACTCAAATACTCCAACCATAGTATGTATTTTTGGCCAATCCCCCTTTTGTGAAACATCATTACCAAGAGTGATGAATACATCGCGAATTGTGGGATACATAGCAATAATGTTGACAACAGTTTTATAATGAGAGTGTCGGGACCCGAATTTGCAAATCCGGACCCTCTGTTTATTCAGCACTAGTCAGGGATCACGCTAGTGCACACAGTCTCAACATAGATGAATATCACAATCATACACAGCGGAAAAGAGAAATAACACAAATATAGAATATAAACTATTGAACGACCTTAAGGTCAACCTAACATTTGTGAGGCCTTGACGGCTTCAACTCCAAATAAGCAGCAGCGGAACGAAGAACATAGGTGAATCCCATCAATACGCCACATGCAACTGACAGGGTTCGACTCCTAGATAATCGCCTTCTCACGGAACTTCTTGTTTTTCGACGATATAGACTTTTGCTCACTGGTGATTGTTTGTTTGCAAGGGGTGAGTACATAAAGCACTCAGCAAGTCATGCACGGAATGCAAGTCTAATAACTATATGCATGGCTTATTCCAAGTAACAGGCTGAATGGTTATTTTGCAGAAAAGCAACAATCATAAATAAACATAATAGATTGTAAAGCAGTAAAACAAATAATGACAGTAATAGATTTCACAGTTATTCCACAAGTAAACCATTCCACATCCTTAAACAGTTATCACTTTTCTACAGGCAAACTGCCTCCAATCACAAGTTCATTTTCATGAAAAGCTAACCCTTGACTGTAATCCCCGAGCAATGTCCAGTATCGCGGACACGGCTATTCGAATAGATTTTACACTCTGCAGAGGTTATACACTTTACCCACAAGATACAATCAACTCATCACGTCAGCCGTGAATTGCCATACAAGAGTATGCGATTGAGCGATCATAACAAAGTCTTTCGGAAGCCTCTAACTACACAAGTGGACCTCTCCGGTTTTTGCCCTACACCATCCCTTCCCTTAGCTAAGGCGAAGTATGGGACCGACATACCGTTGGATGGGTACCATGCCGCAGCCCTAGTACGCTCCCCCTTCAATCTACACAAACGATGTAGTTGACACCCCGAGGTACCACAAGTAAGTTATTAGCAACTTAATCAACTAGGTCCGTCCTATTCCGGACATGTGGTTGTACGATTGACTCAGTTCAAAGGCTTCCAAGGTTAAGTCCTTAGGGTGACCAGGGCAAGACTACCCAAATAACCAAAATGATTTCCTCGGTGCCAACCATGGCCCACCAGCTCATTTTTGCCACTTGCCCCAGTCCAAATCATTCTACCACCCCAGTTGATTATTGCGCAACACAATGCCAACAACTCAACATCCTTGAAGAAGTACGAATACCTCCACATATCAACTTCATCGTGTCGGCAACACGTCACACGATTTCAAAATACATTGCATATTCCATTAATCAATATTGACATTTGTAATTCCAAAATGATGGCACTGACTCGTTGCAGGTCTAAGCAAACTAATACGTTCTATCTAACCCATGTTGGCAATTTATTAGCTACCAACTATTAATCAACAAACCTAGGATGACAAATGAATCATGGCGTATAACTATTATAGACAAGGTGGCAATAACAAGTAGGTTAAATATCTAATCCCAAATTAATTGAAATCAGTTTATATCCAACTAGCATGCAATAATCTAAAACAATATAGTTTTCGAAAAGGGGATCAACATGGTCAAAGCACAACTTGCCTGGCCCTTGCAAACTTTACTGTCCTTTACTCTTTATCCTTGATCCTTAATCCTCGAGCTTCAACTTCCACTTTCTCGATCCTCAGCTCGTTCGAACGACTTCCGGACGACACGTCTAGCGATAAAGAAACACAAATACAACAAAACTCAAAAGACAATTCAAATAAACTCCAAATTAAGAACGAACAGCATTGGGCACAATGGTTGGGATAAAATTAGGAACTTGAAAGGATTGGATCGAAGAGTTGACAAAAGAGAACGGGCTTTCGGAAAAACACCGAAAAGGGAAAGATTAAAACTGGGGAAGAAAGAATAATATTCCGAAGAATATTTCTTCCGAAGTTATTATCTTGATTGGACAGATAATGACATATGGGCTCTCGATCTACAGATCGGGTCCATAAGGATATGTTAGTTCGCAGTAAACTAAACTGATTCTCGAAGTTGACTTTTGTTGACCGAACGGACACAGTCAAACAAAAGAGAGACGGATAGATCGGGCACAGGGGTATGACAGATGGCCAATGGTCCATCGACCAAGTCCACGAAGGAATTCTCGATTAAAGGCAGATTAGATTTTCAGGGATAAGACACGACAAGTGTCTTACCATGATTGAAACAACGGAAAAGATTGCAAAGATAACAACGCGGCTCACGATGAACTTAGTTCATCGAACCGGTCTTAGGTTAGGGTTTTGATTCGGCTTTGAAGATGATATGACGATGAGACTAGGCTCACGTCATGATGATAGAACAGGTAAAGGCTTCGCACTAGGGTTTGTGCAAGAATGCACGCATGCGATGACAACGAAGCGAAGAGAACCAAGCGTTAACGATGAAGCGTTAACGATAGAACATTAACGGTGAAACGTTAACGGTGGAACGTTAACGACGGAACGTTAACGGCGAAGCGTTAACGGTGTGACGTTAACGACGAAACGTTAACGGCGGAGCGTTAACGGCGAAACATTGACGAAACGTTAACGGGGAAACGTTAACGACGGAACGTTAACGACGAAGCGTTAACGGAGGAACGTTAACGGCGGAGGTCAAACAATGATAGGATACTCATGAAACAAGGTAGCAACCGTCGGTGCAACGACATGGCCGCGGTAGAACGCTACCAAGGACGGCTAACCGGTGTGCGAACCGGCGGCACGGGCTAGGTTGAAAGACGACGGTTTAAGGCCGGAATCGACTCCGACGGCAAACGGAGGCCAAAAGAACTCTAAAGATGTACCAAAACAGTACATGATGATCCACCGGACACGACAACACGGCCGGAGCGAGCTAAAATAGCCGGCGTCAAAAGGCGACACGCGGCGACGGCAAACGACGGCCTAAATATATATAAAAAATTCCGGAGGATGGGATGGCAAAGGGAGAATGTCTACTGCGTAGAACGCGGCGAGACGAACTCAACGGTATAGGCGGATTTTGCGGCGCCCTTCCGGATTAATCACAAACTGCCGATTAACGGGTTTCGGATCAAAACTTTGGACGGCCATAACTTCTAGAATAATGATCGAAACTTAACGAAATTTGACCGAGAGCTAGATGGGACCAAGAGGCACACCGTGACATAGGTGGCTCGAAGAAATACCTTCTGGAACAGCGGGGAACGCGCGACGAAGTTTGCCACTGTTTGAAACGCAGTCTGTTAGTAGTTTGATCGGAGAATTTATTTTTCTGCGCCAAATCCAAAGGGAAAAACTATGAGGCAAGATGTGCATCACGTAGAGGACATCCCCAGGACTCTACACAAAATATTTTACGGTCAAGCTCGAAAAATTGAGGGAGTTATGGCCTCGGCAAGATTTGAGATTGAAACGGCCATAACTTTTGATCCCTTAGGCCAAATTGGGTGAATTTTGGACAGCAAGCAGATGGGACCTTGTGGCACACCATGGCGAAGACGGATCTCGAAAAGAGTGGACGAGCTTCCCGGGACGCGGCTCCAAAGTTCAGCCGATGTTGGGCGACATCCGGAGGACATGGGGTGGTTTTCTCGGTTTTGTGGGAGATCCAAGGGGCGGAACCTGCGTGGGAGAGGTCATGGGAGACCTACTAGGGCTGGTGTGGCGGCTAGGTCAAGAGAAATCAAGAAAACACGAAAAACGGGTCTTGTGGGCATTTTATCGAGCACATTCCGTGCATGAAACGGACTGGGTGACGTGGGCCAACGGGAGGTCAACACGTGGCAGCGGGGCGTCGGCCTGGCCCACGGCCTGGCGCGCGGCGTGGGGAGCTTAGCCAGGCCGTGTGGCAGCGGGAGAGGGGGCCGAGGTGGGTGGTTCGGCGAGTGATTTGGGGCGGCCGGGCCGGTGGTGGGGTGGGCTGCGGGGAGGAGAGAGAAGAGGGGATTTGGCCCAAAGCAATTTTTGGAATTTTGCAGCATTTTTCGAATAAAAACAATTCCAATAAATCAAATAAATCAATAGAGGCAATAAAAATACCAGAAAAATTCTAGAAAAATTCTAGAAAATATTTTGAGACATTTTGAACTCAAATAAAATATTTTCAACAAAACTTTATATAAAATTTTCCAAATAATTAATTAATTTGCACGAAGAGGCTTAATTCAAATGAAATTCAATTAAATCCAATAAATAGCAAACGAGCTCCGAAAAAATCTCAAAAATTACAGGAAAATTTCTTGAAGCACAAGGAATCCAAATTAAATTAAATTTATTTTATTTGAGGTTTAGAATATTCAAATTAAATTGTTTTAGCTTTTAGAAAATCCAAATCAAGTTTTTTAAATGCGAGAAAATCAACGAAAATTTTTGGGAAGCTAAACTAAACCAAAATTTTTTGAAAACCCAAATTTTGGGATGTTACAGAGAGCCCCACCTAGTCTCACCGGGTGTAGGCAAACCCATCTCTTGATTCAATCCACTCCCAGTTTCAAGTTCACCACAATCAAGTGCTTTCATGATATTCTCAAGTCTAGCATTTTGAAGCATGCCATGACGCTTACAAAAAAACTCTAACAATATTCAGCAAGAATGATACTTGATCAAAAAACCATACGCAATCATTATTTTCCTTGGCAACAACAACAAGAACTAATTGAAGTTGATGTACAAAACAATGGATATAATAAGCAGAAGGTGACTCTTGCACTCAAATTACATGTAGGATCGATATACACTAATATAGCAATCAGAGGGGGGTGAATGATTGCACGGAAGCTAAAACAAATTTTTATTGATTCTCAAAACACCCCTAAACAAATTATAAAAAAAATGTTTCGGTTTCAGCAAAAATAGATTGACACACGTTAACTAAACAATAATTCCCGAAGATCCAACCATTGGATTGATGTGAAATTTTAACTGTAGAAACTAGATTCAATGACGAAACTAACCCAATAAGAATCAGCTCAATTGGATCTACGGATATAATGTTATGACCTTCACAGCCACATACTTTTTTTTGTATATGGACTGTATTGGGCCAAATATACAGGGTATACCGTGGCCCACCCAACATACCCTGTAGATCCGCCCCTGGGTGGCTAAGGATTGAGGAAGCCATTCCTATGACTACGTGATAAAATAACTAGTTAAATTGTGTTAGTTCTGTTGCATTTAAACTCATACGGTTCGTTAATTATTGCTATATATGTGCTTTGTTTGGTATTTATCTTTTTGTTTTTAGCTATTAGTACTAGAATTGAACCTTATTTACTATGCTCTAAAAATCTTTTTTTAGCTATTAATTAACTCAAAAAAATAGATAGGATGACCTACCTGTTAGCATAACAGTAGAACCTTCAATTTCCAAATTCCAAAGCATGAATTCTCTCCCTTCCCTCCATTAACACAAATAGAAGCTTCAAAATCAAGCAATTCCTTCCATGATTTCTTTCCGAAACTTATGCCAAATTAATCCCCGGGCTCTCCTCTTTCCATTTCCTGACCTCCTTTCCCAAATTTGGTGCCCAAATTTGGAGTTCTTTCCGTTTCCAAAATTTCCATATATGAGTCGGTTTCCATCCAACCGAGCCTCCCAGTGGGTAGATAAGATGAGCACCAGCCTCATGAATCATTGCACAACCCGTTTGTCTACTCGTTGCAACATCTTGTGCCTCTGTTTGGCTAGAACACCATAAGACAGGGAGTGCGAACCGAACATCATCCGCTCTTCTCGAACCGTCCACGTCACGAGGTGTGCCTCACCGTCCTCTCTCTTTCCTCTCCATCAATTTCTACTTTCTTCGATCAAATTGCATGAATTTTTGAGTTTCTCATCAATGGCCGATCTCCCTTCCTCGCCACCATGTGCTTCCATCCATGCCCCTCCACCATCGCCTTGATCTCTAGTGAGTTCATCTCATCGCGAGTTTTTCCGTGCTTCCCTCGGTTTAGCCAAAGCCCTGTGGCCTCACTTCTTGTCTTTGGCCAACCATGCCTTGCTTGCTCTGTGCTTGTTGTTCAGTGTTGTACCACAGTACCTCAAGGCTACAATGCCAAGCAAAGGTAAGGGAAAAAAAATTCCTTTTAATCTTTCGGAAGCCCGTTCTCCTTAATTCGAACTCTAATTAACTCCATTTTTCTTTCTAAATTCATTTAAAATCAGAAACTACTTATTTCTACTAGTTTTTTATTTTATTTGAATTTATTTAGATTTTGTTAGAATTTGGCTCTTTTCAAATGTTTAGATTTCGAAGTGCCGGAAAAGTAGCAGATCGACGATCTAGATCTCCAGAGCTTCATGCAAGGAAAATTACACACATTTGATCATGTTGAACCTGAATTTTTTTTTAAATAATACTTTTTTTAAACCAAATTGCGTTTTTAATATACGGAATAAAAAATTTGCAAAAATAATATGTGGTCGCCAAACCGTACGGCGAATACCCTATTTTCGCCGAACCGTGCGGCGAACACCTTATTTTCGCCACACGGTTCGGCGAAAATAGCTTAATTGCGCTATTAACCCGCTGCACGGGAATCAAGGGTATTATCGCCACACGGTGTGGCGAACACCCGATTTTAAGCCAAGCGGTGTGGCGAACACCCGATTTTTAAACCGCACGGGCGAAAATAGGTTGTCGCCGCACGGTGTGGCGAAAATTGCTCGCTAAAAATTGCCCCGACGGCAGATCGATCGATCTGTTCGTTCGGCCGCCGAAACAGAGAAGAAAAAGAGAGGGAGGGCGATCCGCCGGCCGGAAGAGAGGGAGAGAGAGAGAGGAGAGGGAGAAGAAGAAGAGGAGGAGGAGAAGAACAAGAAGAGGAGGAGAAGAAGAAGAAGAGGAGAAGTGGAGGAGAAGAAGAAGAGGAGGAGGAGGAGGAGAAGAAGAAGAAGAAGAAGAGGAGAAGAAGAGAAGGAGGTAACCTCGCATAGCGATTTTGTTTAATTTCGTGTTTTTTAATTTAGAGTAGTGCAATTTAGAGTAGCGATATAGAGTAGTGCAATCTAGAGTAGTGCAATGTAGAGTAGCGATATAGAGTAGTGCAATCTAGAGTAGCGATCTAGATCAGTTGAATTGTAGAGTAACGATTCTAGTTATTTAATTTAGAGTAGCAGTTTTAGTTATTTAATTTACAGTGGTGATATTAGTTTGCATATGTAAACGTTGTTAAATTTACAGTAATGAAATTTACTTATTAGTATTGTTGAAGAAATCATTAATCGGTAACTAATTGGTCGACCTAGGATTAACTGAACTAAAATATTGAATAAGTGATTAATCCCGTTTTATCGTTCGGTCGGCCACGCTTTATCACCGTAAACATAAAAAATGGAATCTTTAGGTGTTGGATCACAAGCCAATCGGCCAGTTAATCGGCTAATCGGCCGATTTTTTCGAACATTTAGCAAATAGACATATTACACATGCGCTATAATATTATAAGAATATAGTATCGATAGCGCGGTAGTTAATTAGCGTGGTTGAAATTACGGTTCTGATATTCCATTTGAAGTAGGGAAGGAAAAATTAATTATGTCTATGTCTATGTCGTCGCAGTGATGTCGGACCCAGTGAAATTCAGGGTATATTATGGCGATGGTGAAGTAAAAAATGGGCAGAATGGAGTGGATTTAAGCTGCTTTGCGGTCACCATGGCCGAGCACTTGTCCCCCGATACTGTTAGCATTCGTGATATAAAACTTTGGTTGACCCAATTTTTTTTCCCTGGATCCAAGTGTTTATTCTGTTAGCATCCAAATCGTATACACGCGTAGCAAGGGTGACCCTACTGTGGGAGTTGAAGACAGATGGGATCGAACACGCTTGTGGCGTAAATGGTTAAGATGGTGCAAGGGATCTAGCCTCGATTGTGTGATCTTTGGTGCAAGCTTGCCCTAGGGAAGAGGTGAGTACTCTTGGTGTGGCGAGAGCGACACATCGACTCTGTTGAACAAGTTCAGCCCGGCGGTGTCGGTTGAGGCAGCGGCGGCGAGGATGATCACATGGATGCAAAGCGCGAAGGTCGGTGATGAAGGGAGGATATCGATCAACTTGTAGATCAATTGGAGCGAGACGACCGCATGGCGACGTAAGAGGAAGCCGAAATGTTGGACCCGATCGATACCATCGGCGAAGATGATGACTGGGAAGAAGATGATGAAATGCATGGTAGCACTCGCTCGGAGGTACCCATCCCCGATGAATGGAGCGAGCGGAACAAAGCGGGTATGGAAGCTTTGTGGGGCCATGACTCGCATTGTGAGTATGGAATGCGGTGCCATTCGGTTGAATCAAATGTTCGAACAATTCGAGTGAAGTTGGCGGTGAGCTTGTGGGCACTATCATTTGCAAAGAGAGTTTTGGGTTGTCTGTCTAGCCCAGATAAGTACACGGTGAAGTGCGTAATCGATGGTTGTGAATTTAAAGTACATGCATACAAGCCGAAGTGTGAGACATATTGGATTGCATCAAGAGTGGACGAGCACACATGCAGACTAGAAAATGTTCTTCTCAAACACCGTAACTTGAATGCGCTGTAATAGCCAGCGTGATGTTTAATGAAATAATTGAGAAGCGGGATATCGAGTGTTCGTATATTCGTAAAGCAATGTTACGAACATTTAAGTATCGATAAGCTACTCCATGGCCTGGCGTCTGGCGTAAAGCATTAGAGAAGAGGTTTGGCACATACGAGGCATTGTATTGCAACCTACCTCGTGTGCTTGAAATCTTGAAGCAAACCAATCCTGGCACATACACCGCTTTCAAAGAAAGCGAAGCGGATGCAAATGGGATCTGTACATTTAAATGCGTGCTTTCTTTTCATTGGGGCCTTGCATTGCGTCATTCGTGCATCGTCGTCCATTGCTTTGTGTTGATGGCACATTTTTGACTGGAAAATACAAGGGGCAGATTTTAACAACCATTGCAATTGATGCGAACAACCACATACTTCCATTGGCCTTTGCTTTTGTTGAGGGTGAGAATCGGGATAGTGGCTGTGGTTTTTCGACATCTGAAGGTGGGGTAGTTGGTGATCGGCCCGACATGTGCATCATTCATGATCGTCACAAAGGTATCCTCTCGGCAATCAAGACTCTACAGGAGGACCGAGATGAACCATTTTCGTGGCACGACTGAGCAGCAATTGGTGCATGAGACATTTGGGTGCCAATTTCTTGAGGCGGTTCAAAAGCAAGAAACTGATGAATCTGTTAAGAGGTTATGCAAGCGAGAATCAGGCACGTAAGTTCAACGCGCTATTTGCCGAGTTGGATAAGCACACCGATCTTTGCACATCGAAGAGATGAAGAAGCAACCACCTACGCCGAACGAATGTCCACCCAAAAGGCTAACACCCCTTGGGGAGCTCGATCCTCCTAATATGAGGAGACGAACGTCAAGGAACATTAAGTGTTTCTCGCACTGGATAGAGGCTGAGCCTCTAGAGAAGTGGGCATTGCTCCATGACACCGGAGGCGCCAGGTTAGTATGGTACATTAAAATATCAAAACAGCGCTAAACAATTTGGCCTGTTGTTCTAAACTGTTTTGCGTTGAACAGGTTTGGCGTGATGACAATGAACATAGCCGAGGTTTACAATTGGGTCATCCGAGGCCTCCGTCCGCTTCCGCTTGTGGCCATCCTTGAAGGCATGTTGCACGGCATCGTTAGCTACTACCAAAAAAGGCATGCGGAAGCGGTACTTCATGCCTCCACATTGCAAACGCCGTATTGTTCGCGGATGATGACCTACATGGAGGAACGAACCATGAAAGCTCAGCAGCATATGGTGCGTAGCTACGGGGTCACTGAATACCGCTTCGAGGTGACTCTTCGGTGCAAAAGGGGATTGGGAACCGACACAGCGGTTATTACGCACGAGGTTAATCTAGGCCAAGGGGCATCTGGATGGTGTGAATGCAGCTGCAATAAGCCAAGACTTCTCCATATTCCTTGCTCACACGTGATGGCTGCTTGTGGGCAAATTGGGATGAACACGTCGCAATACATATCCCCTTTCTACTTGAAGGATCATGTTGTCCATATCTGGTAGAGTGAGTTTCGTGGTTTTCGTGCACACGGTGATTTCACTGCGATTAACAGAGATGAGGGCATCTGTTTGCCGGATCCAACCTTGCGGAGGTGTGCGGAAGGGCAGTCTGGTCGTCCACAGACTAGGCGCATTCGCAACGACATGGATGAATCTGAAGTGGGTGGCCCTCTTAGGAGGTGTTACGAGTGCGGCGAGTATGGTCACAAGGCAAACCAAAGGCACGTAGGGTGTATGTTCCGAAAGTGGTGGTGGCTATGTATCGAAATATGTTATTATATGCACGTTAGATGTTTTTTATTGTAATATTGACGCGATTGGGTGTCTTTTATTCATGTATGTTGTGTCTCTCACATGTTGTGTACTTTTATTTATGTTCACCCCTTATGTCTTTTATACATATATGTATTGTAATATTGACGTGATTGGTTGTCTTTTATTCATATATGTTGTGTCTTTTATTCGGATATGTTGTGTTTGTCACATGTTGTGTACCTTTATTTATGTTCAACCCTCATGTCTTTTATTATTATACGTTGTGTACTTTTATTCACATATGTTGTGCTTGCCGTCGTTGTGTAGTATGATTTATGTTGAAACATTTCTATGTGCGAGGATGGAGCAGTCGACTCATTCCTGGACCCTGTCTTGGATGCGCGGCACCGTGCGCACATCCACACACGAGAGGAATGACAAGTTGCCATTATCAAGCGGATTCGTGTGCCTAACAAGGCATGGTGCGTTGGCGCTTCGCTTCCACACCAGGTTAGTTGCGAGTACTTGTACATGTTCCATTGTTCGTACAATTAGTGTTCATTACATTCAATTCATTCAACTCTGTGGTTCTTCGTTAGGCTTGCACGCGTCGGCCGCTTCCGCTAGTCCGCATGGTGGAGGGTTCACCGACGACCCGTCGAGCACGACCCCAGGCAGGTGGTGACGACCCGCCGATGCGGCGTTTCCCGTACGACCACTCGCTGTTAGCGTGTTTGGTCGACCGCTGGAGGCCGAAGACGCACACTTTTCACCTGCCTGTCGGGGAGATGACGGTGACGCTGCAGGACGTCGCCATGCTCACTGGATTGCTGATCGCCGGGGCAGCGATCGGCCCCTCGGTGGCTCCTGTTGGGTGGGACGCGGACTTACTGCTGCGCTTCGCCGGGGTCGCGGAGATAGACCCAGAGATACCGGTAGGCACGAAGCACGGGCCATCGAGGAGGTGGTTGGCACAGTTCGAGGTTAGTGATTGTACATATTACTATGTTACTCCAGCTTTGCATAGCATTAACGTGATATCACACTCTTTCAATTGTTGCAGGTGCAATGATGGCGGCCGAGCCCACGGACTACCAGGTTGCTAGGCACCTCGAGGCCTATCTGCTTTGGTTGTTCGGCTGGGTAATGTTCACGTCGAGTCACGGCGACACCGTGGACGCGCGTTGGATAGCCTACGCACGGGCTATTGCGGACTCAGAGCCTGACGATGTACCGGCGGTATCCTGGGTTCGGCGGTTCTTGCTTCCACGCATCTGCGCCCTTTGCGACAGCGTGCGTGAAGAAAGGCGAGAACTCCAATCGGCCAGGATGCCGCTTCTTCTTCAGCTTTGGTCATTCGGCGCTTCTCAGTGGAGTCGACCACAGTGGTCGACCCTCGGCCTACCCGCCGACATGTGCGGCGGTGATCTGTTGAACCGACCGGCGATGGGCTCGCTACTGGACCAGGCGGCGGTACATGTTCTTACTCATTAATGCAATTGTAACTTCAATGCCATCTCGCTACGATTATTTCTACTCTATTGCAGCCACGGTGGGGCGGTGTCGGTGCGTGCGGCGTACCTCACCTTCACGGAGGCCTTCACCACGAGGGGCGGGAATGTCGTGCAGGACCCCTACAAGCCGACAGCGTGTAGGAGAGAGAGCTGCGGGGGGCCTGTCCATGCTCTGTGACAGGGACCAGCTGAAAGTGCATCTAGGCCCCTCAAATTGTTTTGGTGATTAATGATGACACAATTAAAGAGTTCTAATGTTTTATCCAAGAATACTGCAGATATCGAGATTATGTGGAGCTTGAAAAGACATTGGACACCCCCACGACTACTTAAACTCAAAAAGACGGCATCAAGACCATAATTGTAATCTTATATTTATTTGCGTCTTAAGGATAGCCGTACTATTAAGAAGTCTGACCAGAAATCAATTTAGGATGTGCATGTGCTCAACATCATTTCTTGCATCTCAAATTAGCACTACTTCACTTGGTTTGAAAAGTTTAAAGTTGAAACCGAGCGGGTAACCGGGAGTATCCGGACATTTAAGTCGAGTCTCACGATTCAATCCGAGTATCCGGACATTATGTCGGAGTCTCGGGTTGAGCCCTCGGTTGCCTCTGGTTTGATTGGGTCGGAGTATCGGACATTTAGTCGAGTCTCGGATAACCGAGTCTCCGGGTTGTTTATCCGGACACTCGGCTGTACAAAAGCAGGAGTAACGGCTGGAGTTTTCAAAAAGAGTATTTAAAGCCTCCACTCCTCCAACGGCTAGGATCTCTATTGAGCTCATTCATAGCAACATTCAAGCCATTCCTAACCATCTCTAAGCATTCAAGAGCCCCATCTTCCTCCCACCAATTAATTTGGTTGTTGATCTCTTTGGTGAGGAGAGGAAGAAGAAAAGTGCTAAGTGCATTCATTTCGTCTTGTTGAGCACTAGTTCATCCTCCAAGCGATTCTTCGTGGTGCTTTTTACTCTTGGAGGTTGAAGGTCTCCTAGACGGCTAGGAGTCATGGAGCTACCAGCAGCGTGTGGTGAGCCGGAATGCGTTTGTGAAGCGAGTCTCGCCTCAGAAAGGAAGAGACAAGAAGTGAAGCCGGCGAGTGCATTTGTGCAACACCCGGGAGGAAGCGGGTTGAAAAAGACCGGCTCAAGTGTGGCCAGGAGCCACCTCAACGAGGCGTGGGTTCCCTTCAAGAGCACGAACCCGGTGAAAAATCTCGTCTCTCGCATTCTCTTTTTCTTCCTAGATTTGCTTGGTTAGATTTGAATTTGTAAAGTTAGTTCTAGCTCTTTGCTTTGAGTAAATTCAAATATTGTCTTGCAATTGTTCTAGGTTGTTCTTGCTATTTACTTCTAGTAGTTTGTTGCGCTTGCTAGAGTAGTTTTCTTTGCGTTCGAGCCGGCTAACCGGAGACTCCGGTATTACACTCTGCGGACACTCCGGACAAGCGATATCAGGACCAAAACCGAGACTCGGATTGACCAGCTTCGGACCTTTTTTATTCGTGCGTAATTTTTAATCCGCCTATTCACCCCCTCTAGGCGACATCGTTGGTCCTTTCAATTGGTATCGAGCCAAATCTCCTTTACTTTGGCTTAACAACTTGGAGAATCAAAGATGTCTGATATAGAAAGATTCTGAAACCCATGGCCAAGAGAAAGCCTCGGGTTCCGGTATCGGGTTGCTATTCCTTTAGATTATTCCTCCTTTGGAGTCTCAAACTCCTCATCCTATGTTTTCCGTCTCGTCGGCGCCTCACTTCGATGGCACTCGAGTATGCGGCATGGAAACATAAGATGAAAATGCATTTGAGATCACTTCATCCGTGTATTTGGAAGATTGTTGAAAGCAGGTTTCAAGCGCCATAAACCCAAACAATCTCACCTCGAAGAAGACAAAGCTCAACTTACTTCAGCGACTTGGCCGTCAATGCCTTGTTCAATGCTTTGGCGACTCAGGAGTTCAAGCGAGTCGATGGCCTTGACAATGCCAGGACATTTGGGAAAGATTGATGGTGTCTCACGAAGGTGTATCAAGTGTCAGTGAGTCGAAGAATCGAACTCATCATTGGGGAGCTAAGCCGATTCACTTTGGAAGAAGGTGAATCGTGCACAAATATGTTTGATCGGCTTGATGGTGCTAGTAAATCAAGCAAAGGGACTTGGAAAGCAGGCTCACCGACAAGGCCGTAGTGAAGATCATCCTCAGAGTGATCACCCCACCAACCGCAATCTTGTGCAACTCATCCCATGACCGGCCAAATTCGACACCCTCATCCTCATGATGTGATTGGCCGGTTGATGACGGATGAGATGATGGTGAAGAGGCGGAAGTGGTGGAGGAGCTCAAGTCCGGCAAGAAGAAAGGCATCGCCTTGAAGGCCGTCAAGGTGGTGCAAGAAATCGAAGAGAGCACAAGCGATGAAGAAGAGTCGGCCCTTGACAAATGAAGATATGGCCTTGCTCGTCGGAAAGATTCAACAAATTCTTGAAGAAGAAGGGCTACAAACCGGGGTAGTCACTCCAAGAGCTATGGCAACAAGTCAAGAGGGCGTCACTCCTCAAGAAAGTGCTATGAGTGTGGGAACCCGGCCACTTCATTGCCGAGTGCCCACACAAAGAAAAGAAGGAAGAGAAGCTAGTACAAGAAAGACAAGTACATAAGAAGGACAAGGATAAGAGCAAAAGTACAAGGGCAAGGGTCATGCATACATTGGCAAGGAATGGAACTGACTCCGATAAGTCCGGAGTCGAGTCCAACTCGATAATGAGAGAGGACTTGCCACCGTCGCCATTGCCACTCCACCGAGCAAAGTCAAAGAGTCTCTTTGACTGACTTAAGCGGCATTGAAGGAAATACTCCAATGTGCCTTATGGCAAAAGGGCACAAGGTATCATCTAAGAGCTCCACTCTTTCTATTATTGTTGATTATGGCTTAGATGATTGTGATGATGCTAGTGATGATGAGGAAGTAGCATTTAAATCTATGAATGATTTTGATATTGAAAAATTAGACTTGCTACTTAAAGATATTGAAAAATTGGAGGAAAGTAGTTGAACAAAAGGAGGCTATTCTCGAGGCTCAAGAGATCTCCTCATTTTTGAAAGGAGAAGAACATTGAGCTAGAGAAGAGCCTAGCTTTTGAAAGAAGAGAAATGAGGATTTGGTCAAAAGTTAAAATTTGACCAAAAATGAAGCAATTAGTCTTGAGATCACCAATGCTTCACTCTTAGAGCAACTTGCAAAAGCGAAGGATGCTTGCAAGGCTCTTGAAGTGAAGCTTGTTGATCTCTCGAATAAAGCTTCTACCTCAATCAACAACTCCAATATTTCATTACCTTCAGCGAGCAACAGCGGTTCGCTAGATGCTTTAATGTTGATGTTGCTACTTGTGCTACTAACCGTGAGACTTTGAAAGTCTTAGCTCATGAAAATGAGAAGCTTAAGGTGATGCTTGAAGATGGACTTCAAAGTCCTACAAGGCAAGCAAGGGTTTAGAGGAGTATCTCATTAGCGCCAAGGTAATCCTAAGAGGCAAGGGCTTGGGTATGTTCCGTAAAAGGGCAAAAAAGAGCAACATTGTTGTTGCTCCTTTAAAGCAAGCCCATTCACTTTGTAAAGGCGAAGGAACATCCAAGCACAAAGCTCACTCCGAGTTCTTTGCTTCTTATGTGCTTAAAAAAGACTAACCTCGGTGCATTGTAGTTGCTTATCATGTTGTTGCGTAAGCGAAGAATGCTCCTTGTGTTCGTTCTATTTGGGTCCCCTAAGTCTCTTGTCACTAATGTGCGTGGACCTAACCAAGTTTGGTACCAAAGAGCAAAAACTAAATGTCATTTTGTAGGCCTATATCTCGGGTGGAACAAGTTGGATTTTGGATAGCGGATGTCGCACCACATGACCAGGAGAAAAGGCAATGTTAGCTCACTTGGATGCAAATGGATCAAATAGTGAAAGCATTGTCTTTGGAGACAATGGAAAGGGAAAGTAATTGGTTTGAGGTAAAATTTCTATCTCAAGCAATTTTCAATTAAATAATATGTTGCTTGTTGACTCATTAAGCTACAATTTATTGTCAGTTGCACAATTATGTGAAGCGGGCTATAATTGTTTGTTTAATGAAAAGAGGTGTGGATGTCGTTAAGAGGCTTGATGGTTCAATAGCCTTTAAGAGGCGTTTAAAGGGCAAGCTCTATCTCGTAGACTTCAATACGGATAGGCTTAATCTTGAAAGCGTGGCTTAATGGCTAAATCTAGCATGGGTTGGCTATGGCATCGCCGACTAGCTTATGTTGGTATGAGAATCTTCACAAACTCATTAAAGGCAACCACATTCTCGAACTAACCAATGTTGTCTTTGAGAAAGATAGGATTTGTAAGCGCTTGTCAAGCGGGCAAGCAAGTCGGTGCCTCCCATCCCGCCAAGAATGTGATGGCGACCACAAGACCTTTGGAAATGCTTCATTTGGATCTTTTTGGTCGAGTCGCCTACATAAGCATCGGAAGTAAGTATGGTTTGGTTATCGTTGATGATTTTCTCGATTCACTTGGGTATTCTTTTTGCATGACAAAGAGAAGTCAAGTGACATTAAAGAAATTCATGAGAAGAGCTCAAAACGAGTTTGAAGTAAAATTAAGAAATTCGGACGACAACGGCACGAGTTCAAGAATATTGGCGTGGAGGAGTTTCTTGATGAGGAAGGAATCAAGCACGAGTTCTCGGCTCCCTATTCTCCTCAACAAAATGGGGTGGCGAGAGGAAGAATCGAACCCTCATTGAGATGGCGCGGACAATGCTCGACAGTACAAGGTTTCCGATAGTTTTTGGTAGGAAGCAATCAACACCGCATGCCACGGCTCCAACCGCCTCTACCTCCACAAGATCTTAAAGAAGGCAGGCGTATGAGTTGCTCACGGAAGAAACCAAATGTCTCCTACTTTTAGTCTTTGGGAGCAAATGCTATATCCTTAATAAAAGGCTAAGTCTTCTAAATTCGCTCTAAAGTAGATGAAGGTTTCTTACTTGGTTATGGAACTAATGCTTCAGCGTGCCGAGTTTTCAACAATACCACCAGTGTCGGGTTGAAATCTCGCGTGGCGTGACTTTTGATGAAACTAACGGTTCTCAAGTAGAACAAGTTGATCGTGTTGTGATTGACGAGGAAGAACCTCCTTGTGAAGCTATAAAGAAAATGGCAATTGGGGAGGTAAGACCTCAAAATTTGGAATCTCACCCGAGCTCCCCAACCGGAGTCTCGGCACAGAGCAGTGTCGGATTAGTCAGGAGTCTCGGTCCAATCTGGAGTCTCGGATGGAGTCGAGCTCGGCGACTTTCCCTCCTCGTCCAATCAAGCCCAAGATGGTTCAAATGCCACCCAAGATGATGAAGGCCCTATTCAAGCCTTGGACTCATCCGTACCTCATCCTAGAGTTCATCAAAGCATTCAAAGAGATCATCCAGGTGGACAACATTCTTGGAGACATCAACAAGGAGTATCCACTCGATCTCGAGTTGCAAATTTTTAATTTTACTCGTTTGTTTCCTCTTGAACCTCTTAAGGTAGATGGCGCTTGAAGACCCAGTTGGGTGATGGCTATGCAAGAGAGGCCCGAACAACTTCAAGCGCAATCAAGTCGGGAGCTTGTTCAAAGACCAAATCAAAATGTGATCGGCACAAAATGGGTATTTGAAACAAGCAAGATAAGCGGGATCGTGACAAGGAACAAAGCCCGTTTGGTTGCTCAAGGGTACACTCAAATAGAAGGTTTGGATTTCGATGAAACATATGCTCCGGTAGCTAGGCTTGAATCTATTAGAATATTACTTGCCTTTGCTACTCACCATGATTTCAAGTTGTATCAAATGGACGTGAAAGCGCCTTCTTAAATGGACCACTTTCCGAAATGGTCTACGTTGAGCAACCACCCCGGATTTGAAGATCCAAGACATCGGACCATGTCTACTACCTTCACAAGGCACTCTATGGACTTAAGCAAGCTCCAAGGGCATGGTTTGAATGTCTTGAGACTTCCTTCTCGGACAAGGTTTTGTAGTCGGAAAGGCAGGCCCTACTCTCTTTACTAAGCATATTGACAATGATTTATTTGTGTGTCAAATATGTCGATGACATTATATTTGGATCTACTAATGAACATTTGTGTAAAAGTTTAGCAAGATAATGACCAAAAGGTTTGAGATGTCCATGATGGGTGAGTTGAAGTTCTTCTCGGATTCCAAGTTAAACAACTCAAGGAAGGAACTTTCATTTGTCAAAGCGAAGTACATCAAGGACATGCTCAAGAAGTTGAATGGAGGGCGCCAAGCCCATAAAGCCGATAAGCCAGGCACCTAGACCTCGACAAAGAAGGTAGCAGGTCATCCAAAGGTATATCGTTCGATGATCGGTTCTCTCCTTTATCTTTGTGCATCTAGGCCCGATATCATGCTTAAGCGTTTGTATGTGTGCACGTTTTCAAGCCGCTCCAAGAGAGTGCCACATGGTGGCCGTTAAGAGAATCTGAGATATTTAGTGCACACTCCTCATTTAGGACTTTGGTATCCGAAAGGATCCTCCTTGAGCTTATTGGCTATTCCGATCACAGTTATCTTTGGTTGCAAAGTGGATAGGAAGAGCACCTGAGAACTTGCCAATTCTTGGGTGGGTCCCTAGTCTCGTGGTCTTCCAAGAAACAAAATTCCGTAGCCCTATCCAACTGCCGGCCAAGAATACATAGCGCCGGGAGTTGTTGTGCCCAATTACTTTGGATGAGACAAACCTTGAGTGATTATGGCCTTTCCTACAAAAGCGTTCCCACTTTTGTGTGACAATGAAAGTGCCATAAAAATTGCCAACAATCTGTACAACACTCCCGAACAAAACACATTGATATTCGCCATCATTTCCTAGAGACCACGCAACCAAAGAAATTGATATCCAACATGTAAGTACAAGCGATCAATTAGTGATATCTTTACCAAGCCCCTTGGCGAGAAAGGTTACGTGAATTGAGAAGTGGTCTAAATATTCTAGATTCTCGTAGCATTGGCTTGATAAGTGCTCATATATTGGTTGGTGAATGAAAAATGAAGTTCAAAACTTTACTTATCTTTTTCTTTAAATTTACCATGTGTTATTGGCTCTTGATCTTAGGATCGCATCATCACCATGTGACTATAGTCGATTGCTTGATTGTTAGCTAGTCACACATGGTGGATGGATGCCCTAGGACTCCTTTCTCTCTCTCTCTCCTTGGGTCTCGAAGCTTTCCTTGAAAAATTCCTTTTCTTTCCGTCTTTGGGGAACCGGAGTATCCGGATTTCTATCCGGACTCTCGGTAAATGGCCGGAGTCTCTCCGGACATTTAAATCAGGAGTTATCGGTTATTCAGGGTATCAGGACTAAAGTCCGAGTCTCGAGGTTGGGCGAGTCAGTTAAACCCCAAGTATCCGCAGTTTAGTTTCTTTCTATTCCTTCGTGTGCCTCTTCCTCTCCGTGCTCCTCTCTTGGCTAGGCGTGTTTCTCACCTTCATATTCTTCTCCAAGGCTCTTGGATCCTCTTCTCTCCTTGGCTTTGAAGATCTTGGTAAGACTCCTTGGCCTAACCCCTCCTCTTCGGGATTGGATTAGTGTCTTAGTTTCTTAAGGCCTCTCCTCTTGCTTCATCTCTTCTAGGGTGAGGCTTGACTCTTCGTAGCCCTCAAGATCGGAGAACTCATTAACCCAACTCACCGCGTTCTTCAACTTTCAAATCTTCTTGAAGTGAGTTCTTTTTGTGCCCTATTCATGAAATTCATTGCTAGAGTTTGCCCTACTTGGTTCTTGAACATTCTTGTGGCACTCTAGATTTGTTTTTGATCGCGATTAGGGTTGGATTAGTAGAAATCCTTGGCGCCGTCGTTCCCTCGCTTTATCCGAGTGTCCGGACTGAGTCGAGTCTCGAGTCCATCGAATATCAGGACATTTGGTCGGAGTCTCCGGATGCAATCGAGTATCCGGACATTTTATCGGACTCTCGGGTTGGAGTCTCTCGGCGATTCAGTTAGTCATTTGTTTTTCGCGTCGTCTCTTGGCTAATTCCTCTCGTTCGCTCTGTCTGGTCAGATGGATCCTTCCCCGGGAACTTCCGGAGGTAGCACTCCTCCTCCGCAGGCAGCAGGTGGTAGCGATCCTCCTCCTTGAGCGGTGAGGTAGCGATCCCCCTTCGCGACGGTAGTGGTAGTGCTCACTCCAGCCAGCGTCTCCCACCAATTCTCCTCCGCATCTCGAGCCTCAGCGAGAAAAGGCAGAAAGTGGGTGGCCAAAAGGCCCATTTCGGACCTCGAGGCCAGCTAGCTTGAGGATCAGCTCCTTTCAAGTCTCCTCCTCCTCCGCAAGTTCCTGATCCAGATGAGCATCCAGCTGATACCCATGCCAGGCTTCGTGATCAGAAAAGAAGTCAGTTCCGTACCTCTGGGCACTTCATTGGTCCTCGATCAAGGCCAAGCCGGTATGGAACTATCCCTTGTCAGTGAATCCAATGAGAGTAATTGACTACGGACGAGGACTGGTAAAGGAAAGCCATAGTAGAGCAAAGGAAGAAAGATCCTTTGGAGCTCTACCGGGATGAGTATGTGGACCGCCGGTTTTGGAACCGGTTTGATCTGATTACTATGAGGCGGTCCTATACCCTCTTGAGCACCAGTGGTTCGCATGAAGACCATTATTTGAGGAGTACATGGCGCGGCAGGCAATCCGATTTTCACTCGGATCATAGAGATTTCTTGCATTGCATCGGATCAAGAACATCATGGCATACAAGTATGAATTTGGAACAATGAGGTCATCATGCGATTCTATGCCACCTTGTATTTTGACAAGAATGATGAGAGGCCATTTGGTGGATAGTGACGAATCTGGTATGTGGCTAGCAGAAGATTTGCCCAGTGCTCAATCTCGGTACAATGCCGGTCAAAAGCTTCATGAGAAGAAAGTGTTGACTCTGAGCGATTGAGGCTTTGTATGACACTTCGAGAGCTTCACAGTTGGGACCATCAAGGGTCTAAAGGACATTCGGTTGTCCTCAACAGGATGTTGAGAGTCACTCTTTCTCCCAAGGAGGAGATGCTTACGCTATCAGTTCCTATGGTAGGAACCTGCTTTGTTTCACCTCGTTGAGAGCACTGAGCCTTTTGACATTGTCGATTTCTTGTAGGAAACAATGGCGAGCCTTGAGCAACATGGCGATTACGGCTATGCACCTTTCGTGATGACCTTGATCTCTTGATGAGTGGGCTGAAGTTTGTCGGAGATGAGGAGCATCTTTCTTACAAGGTCCGCCCCTCAGTCTACTCCAGCCCCTCCGGCTGCTCCACAGTCACTGCTTTGCTAAGCCCGCAGAGTCGTGCCGGCCTCTACCTGCACTCTGCTCGGTGTGTCTCGATCCTCTTACGAGCGTCCGAGGTCTGGCGGCACTCTTGAGAGGATGCTTAAGCACGTCTTTCTTCTTTGCAGCGACATCTCCACGGGCGAGAAGGTGATGAGTCGACGGATCAGAAGAATGGTCAAGACATTCGCGCATCCGCCGCCACAATGGCGGCGATCTCTCCCAGCGACTCCTCACGGGTCTTAGGAGAGTAAGCGGCGACACTTCTACCAAATGCTTTGTTTGGGATTGCTTCCTCCTCTGCTCCTCCAGCGCTGGTGGCGACGGCGAGGGCTCGAGTATGAGGCCTCCGGCAGCGGAGATGACGAGTGATTCTGTGACTTCCTTTTGGTGTCTTGATGCCAAAGGGGGAGTGTTCTTCAGCGTTGTTTTTGTCGTGGACTTCTTTAGCGTTCCGTCGGTCGCGTGTGGGTGGGTGGACTTGTGTGTTGCTTCAGTTATTTTGTTTATTTTATGTTGTGAACTCTGTCTGTTCGTTGTGATGTCGTTATATTGCTCATTTAATGCATGGATTGCTTTCAGTTATTTGTGATGAGATGCTTGTGCATTTGAGGGGGAGCTCTCGGTTATTTCTCGTTAAAAATGTGCATTTGATTCCACTCAATTTCTTCTAATGCACACATTTAGGGGGAGCTTCTCTGTTTTATCTTATGCCTAAGTATTGTTCTCGTTATTTTATTTGCTAATTAATTGTGTTGTCATCAATTCACCAAAAAGGGGGAGATTGAAAGTGCATCTAGGCCCCTCAAATTGTTTTGGTGATTAATGATGACACAATTAAGAAGTTCTAATGTTTTATCCAAGAATCTGGATATCGAGATTATGTGGAGCTTGAAAAGACATTGGACACCCGCGACTACTTAAACTCAAAAAGGCGGCATCAAGACCATAATTGTAATCTTATATTTATTTGCGTCTTAAGGATAGCCGTACTATTAAGAAGTGCGACGAAATCGAATTTAGGATGTGCATGTGCTCAACATCATTTCTTGCATCTCAAATTAGCACTACTTCACTTGGTTTTGAAAAGTTTAAAGTTGAAAGCCAGTAGGTAACCGGAGTATCCGGACATTTAGTCCGGAGTCTCGGATTCAATCCGATATCCGGACATTATGTCGAGTCTGGGTTGAGCCTCGGTTGCCTCTGGTTTCAGTGGAGTCGGAGTATCCGGACATTTGATCGGAGTCTCGGATAACCGAGTCTCGGGTTGTTTATCCGGACACTCCGGCCTGTACAAAAACGGAGTAACGGCTAGTTTTCAAAGAGTATTTAAAGCCTCCACTCCTCCTCCAGCGGCTAGGATCTCTATTGAGCTCATTCATATGGCAGCATTCAAGCCATTCCTAACCATCTCTAAGCATTCAATAGAGCCCCCATCTTCCTCCACCAATTAATTTGGTTGTTGATCTCTTTGGTGAGGAGAGGAAGAAGAAAGTGCTAAGTGCATTCATTTCGTCTTGTTGAGCACTAGTTCATCCTCCAAAGCGATTCTTCGTGGTGCTTTTACTCTTGGAGGTTGAAGGTCTCCTGAAGACGGCTAGGAGTCACCAGGGCTACCAGCTTGGCGTGTGGTGAGCCCGGTCGTTTGTGGCCCGAGTCTCGCCTCAGAAAGGAAGAGACAAGAAGTGAAGCCGTGAGTGCATTTGTGCAGCACCGGGAGGAAGCGGGTTGAAAAAGACCCCGGCTCAAGTGTGACCGAGCCACCTCAGCGGAGGCGTAGGGTTCCTTCAAGAACCTGAACCCCGGTGAAAATCTCGTCTCTCGCATTCTCTCTTTTCTTCCTAGATTTGCTTGGTTAGATTTGAATTTGTAAAGTTAGTTCTAGCTCTTTGCTTTGAGTAAATTCAAATCTTGTCTTGCAATTGTTCTAGGTTGTTCTTGCTATTTACTTCTAGTAGTTTGTTGCGCTTGCTAGAGTAGTTTTCTTTGCGTTCCCGAGCCAGCTAACCGGAGACTCGGTATTACATCACCAGGACACTCGGACAAGCGGAAGTATCCAGGACCAAAACGAGACTCGGATTGACCACTCCGGACCTTTTTATTCCGCTGCGTAATTTTTAATCCGCCTATTCACCCCCCCTCTAGGCGACATCGTTGGTCCTTTCACCAGCCTTACTGGAAGACGAGGAGGAAGCTCGTCTTCGACGTCTTCGTAGAGGACTACGCGCCGCACCGAGTCCTCAGGCAGTTTGGACTACGCCAGGTGGTCCCTGTTCCTTTGGGGGAACGCGTGCCAGCGAAAGTGCACTCGTGAGTTACTCGCCACTACAGGAATGCTAAGTGCTTACGACATATTTGTAGTAATGAGGTCTTTTGTGCAGGTTCTCCACCCAGGGACCCAAGAAGGCCATGGTGACCTTGCTGCAGAGGATGGCGCCGTGGCTTGCGCTGTGGGAGGGGGCGCTGGAGGACGTTGTCGAGGAGGTCACGCCCTATGACCCCTCCTCCTACCAGGAGTACTTGTCCTGGTACGTGCCCCGGACCCGTACTCGTCTCCTACGCGAGGAGCAATGCCCAGTGTTTGCTTTGGCATCGCAGACTTGTACTCGAGCCACGCAGGACTGGCACTGCACCAAATGGTAAGTCTCGTTGTATTTTTACTCATTAATGCAATTGTAATTTCAATGCTATGTCGTTATGTTTAATGTTTGTTTGTACGTGATAGGTGGACGAGGCGAGGGCTTGCGGCGACATGCCGACTTTCTGTCTAGGCTGCGGCAGGGGACCACTTTCCTGTGTGGCGGCTATCGAGGCCATGCGGCATGTCGAGCTGCACTCCGACGGATCGTGGAGCTTGGTGCTGTTTGGCGAGCCCCGGCCCCGATCAAGCTTTGGTGGCACCTCGTCTAGGCCGCCACCCGGTCTCGGCTCACAGACACCACCTTCTCGACCACCGCTACGGCCAGGGTCCGGCTTCCACACCCAGTGCCTCGGCTCGAGGCACTACCGAGGATCCAGCTAGCGACGCCACCACGCGGGCCTACCATGGTCCCCACACCCGTGGCCGATAAACATTCGATTGATCCCGTTTGAATCTAATCTTCTCACTATAATTAAATGTTAATGTCTGTACTGTAGGCCTCGTAGGACATGCCTCTACATCGGACACCCGGTCGAGCACGGCGTCACGACTGCGGCGATCGATTCTTCGCGAGGCTTCGTTCACGTAGCCTCGACCCACGCGACACACGCCGCCTCCTCCAGCCACGCAGAACACGCAGCCTCCTGCAGACCCGTTGCCTCCCGCTGCGTGTCCCGCCGGTTCGGTACAGCCCTTCGGACTACGGCCAGGCGGGACCATCGCGGGTGCTTCGCCCACGACCTCTCGACGATGCACCCCCTTCGGCGCGTCCGCGAAGGAGAGCTAGGGGTCAGGGCCAGGGTCAGGGCCAGGGTCAGGGTCCACCACCGGGGGGTGATCAGGCTTAGGATGTGCGTTATTTTTGGGTACTTTGTCCTATTATGCTTTACTATCTATTTTGTGTACTTCCTCATATACGTGGTCTATTATATATTTCTGTCATCTTTAGTCATATCAACCGCGTGTCATTATTGCTTTTTCAGCTTTTGCCATATCAACTTTTCCAGCCTTTGTCATTTCATCTGCATAATGCTGCCAAAAGCCGGCTATGGCAGAGATTCCCTGTTTAAAGTTGTGGGCATAGCCACGCTCATGTCATCATGAGCTGCAGAAGCATCCGATGCTCGCGGATTTGAAATACTCTGAAGTCCGCGAGACTCTCCTTTGGTTGCCCTTCGCCACTCTTTATAAACCCACCGAGGAGGGATATGTGCATCACACACCATAACTTCCATAAACTTTAGTCTATTTTTCCCACACACACAAGAGGGGCCACGATGTCGTTCTCTACCGTCGCCTCTTCAGCAAGCGAAGGCTAACCCCAATACCGGATGAGAGTAGCGTTGACGCCCTTGATTCTGCCGGAGTTGCCACGCCGAAATGTGATCGCAACCTGGTGGCGAAGGTTATGCGATCTACGCGCGGAGATACGGCCTCCGCGCTCACTCTTTGTTGTGCGCGGCTTGGGTAAACCAAATGTTGTCCATACCCTAATTACGGTAATGCATACCATTTCATGCATCGTTATTTGTTTTTTAGGGCGACGACCGTTGTTGCTTTTTCCAATGGATCGACGGGCCGAACGACGTGATTACGAATTTCTCTACAAGCGCCACGACGCCTACCCCACTTCGCCAGAGAACTTCACACGGTGGGAGAGGCCGCGGGATATGTCCCCTACCTAGATCGGCCGGAGTTAAGGGCGGTGAGCAAGGGACGAACCAATCGGTCGATTTCATGTGCCTCATGTTTCAGCTACGATGTACCCATTCTAAATCAATTCATCGCATACAGACTTCAAAAGAAGTTTGCAAAATGGCTCAAGTCAAGGCAAGAAAATCCTCCTCGAGGGCCAACGCAAAGCCAGAATCAGCGACCACGGCCTCGAGGCGGTGGTAGATACCGCGACGAGGATCTAGCGGATAGAAGATTCTACCGATGCCCTTTGTCCGAGGATGCATGGTGTCGGGTACTTCAACTGGGTGGACCCGAGACGTACCACCCACATCTCAAACTTCCGTATTTGATAAGCTGGGAGAGCAACCCTCGCCGTGGTGCTACTACCTCCCGAAAAGCCGGACCGAGTACGCATAACGGTATTCTCCAACCACCACAACGGGCATACCGCATTGACTGCAGGCACGTTTTCGGTTGTACAACAAGAAGCCCAACACACACCTCCTGGACCATATCGTGGAGTGCGAGCCAAAACAGAGGAGGCGTCTCGGCAAGTCTCCTAAGGGCAAGAGGGTTCGCCCTCTCGAATGGTACTGGATAAGGGGAAGCAATGGCCGAGGTCCGCATGACGCAACAAATCCTTGACGCATTACAAAGGCCATCCGCAACCCCTGGTATTAACATAGGGGCGCCGAAATCGGGAAGGCATGCCCATATGGGAGGGCAGGACTCCTGAATGCACACAAACAAGTTACTTCTTACACCCGGAGGCGTATGGCATAGGCTACCCATTCGGCGACAATTTGGGAGCATCAAGCGCACGGCCATGGAGCTCTTTCATAAGAGAGATTGAGCGGTGTCCGAGAACAAATCGTACAAGATTGACAGTGATGTAATATGTAGAAAATGTATGGCATCATTCCCACTCTGAACATAGGCGGAACGATCACTTGTTCCACCATTACAATCGATGTTATTGGCACTTCTCCTAGCAATGCCGTCCTTTGCTTAATATCCGTTGTATCTGCCGTACTAAGGTTGAGTTTGCGTACTAAGATTGCCGGGTCGCATCTACATGCTTTTGTTATTGTCCTTTCTCATATTATGTCTTACCATTTAATTCTATCAGCGTAAACAACGGCGTAGATGAAAATTTTTCCCATGATATGGTAGTCCATATATCAAAGAGCAAATCTGTGGTATTCGTGCCGGAAAATACATTCGAACGAGACATTTTACAGTGTAAAAGGCTTAAAAGTTATTGTTGACAATAGTACTTAGGGTTATTGTGGCGGTATATTTTTGTAGTGAACAAAGACGTAGATGAAAAATTTTCCCATAATATGGTAGTCCATATATCAAAGAGCAAATCTGCGGTATTCGTGCAGAAAAATACATTCGAACGAGACATTTTACAGTCACTAAAAGGCTTAAAAGTTATTGTTGACAATAGTACTTAGGGTTATTGTGGCGGTATATTTTTGTAGTGGACAAAGGCGTAGATGAAAAATTTTCCCATAATATGGTAGTCCATATATCAAAGAGCAAATCTGCGGTATTCGTGCCGAAAAATACATTCGAACGAGACATTTTACAGGCTGCCGAAAAGGCCTAAAAGTTATTGTTGACAATAGTACTTAGGGTTATTGTGGCGGTATATTTTTGTAGTGAACAAAGGCGTAGATGAAAAATTTTCCCATAATATGGTACTCCATATATCAAAGAGCAAATCTGCGGTATTCGTGCCAAAAAATACATTCGAACGTGACATTTTACAGGCTGCAGTATATTTTTGCAGTGAACAAAGGCGTAGATGAAATATTTTTCCATAATATGGTACGATACCTACATATTTTTGCATAAATGGAACATCCAACACTATATGCATGTGGTATAATTATTTTATTCCATATTTTATACATTTTCGCCGTACGGCTTGGCGACTACCTATTTTCGCCAGACGGCTTGGCGAACTATATATTTTCGCTGTATAGTATGGCGACTACCTATTTTAAGCGAGCGGTGTGGCGAATACCCTATTTTCGCCACAACGTACGGCGAAAATAGCCTAACCCATGTTTCTGAACAATTAATAGCGCAATTAGCCTATTTTCGCCGAACTGTCTGGCGAAAATAGGGTATTCGCCAGACGGTTCGGCGAAAATAGGGTGTTCGCCATACCGTTTGGCGACGGCACATTATTTTTGCAAATTTTTTATTCCGTATATTAAAAACGCAATTTGATTTAAAAAAAGTATTATTTAAAAAAAAATTTCTGTTGAACCTAGTTTGAAAAATTATTTTGAACTTAAATTATTGCATGCATAATTTCTACAACTATATTCTTGCCCCAGTTTTAAATTAAATAGTTATGCCCATATTGTTTAAGCCACATTTGATAGTTGGATTCCTTGTACCATTGTAACCCAAGGAATATATTTATGGTTATGTGATGATCATCAAAGCAGTTAGAAATTTGCTTAGACATGCTTAAACCTAATCTTAGGATTGTTTTGGGAATTTGAGCCAAACAGTGATTCTACTGAAAATTCAAAACTATGCTTTGAGGTTCTATGTCATGTCATGTTAAGATTTAAAATGTAATTTAGATTGGGCGAGACAGGTTAGATTGGTGGCTGTTGGGTTGTTGAAAGCTCGTCTAGTCAATTAAGGATCGGTCTGTGAGCCGTTGAATGTAAAGTGTTACCGTACTTTCATAAGTTTGGTATGAGACAGACCTGGCTAGCTAATTTGTAAAGTTACATTATCAGTTATACCAAATGGGTGGTTTTTTGGCGCAAGATGGGGCTTTTGAATTAGGCTTCTAACCCTTTAGCGATGGAACCTTAGCGAGGCATGACTGCTTTGGCATGGCACTTTGTAAAGGCCTTGTTTTGATCTCTTTACTACATTTCTAAGGAAGTGTGTTAATAGCTTGGCAACAAGAGATGATGATGTGTTGTGGGTAAAATTGTACAACCTCTGCAGAGTATAAAACTAATCGATTAGCCACACCCGTAGTTATAGGCATGCCAAGCTGGCCTTTCGTAGATTAGACTTTGACATTCAAAAATGATTTTAGAAAAATGAGGTTTGGATAGAATGATTCCATCATGGGAAAGTGTCGGGACCCAAATTTGCAAATCTGGACCCTCTGTGTATTCAGCACTAGTCCAGGAACGCGCTAGTGCACACAGTCTTAACATCGGTAAATATCACAATCATACCACTCGATACTAATAAAGTACTTTAATTAAATAGTCAAACTGGTTACTCGACCTTATGGTCAAGTTACAAATATACGCCTCGTAGGGCGAAACTTATTAAGAGAGAAATAGTAGCAGCGGAAAAATAAGATAACTTCGTGGCGCTATCCAGTATACCACAGGCAATCGGCCCGGGCTCGCTCCTAAGTAGAGCGGTTCCTCTTGGAGCTCCTCCTCCAAAGTGGTGTAGTCTCCTCTTCAAGTGGTGTTGTATTGTGGCAAGGGTGAGTACTTGGTACTCGGCAAGTCATGCAGAATGCAGCTAATATACTACATGCATGGCTTAATACAAAGGAGTGGCTCAAGGTATTTTTGCGATGCGACATTTAACAAGTATCATAAGTAGGTTCAAAGCGTAGTAACAAGTAAAGCATAGATAACTTTTCAAGGAGTTTAGTAAACATCTTTCCTATCCTAATCCACATTTCCATTAACGTCATTTGTAAACCAAACCCAACCTTTCAAGTCCAAGTTATTCTTTTGAGAAAATCTAACCCTTGATCGTAATTCCCGGCGATGTCCAATACCGCGGACACGACTATTCGAATAGATTCTACACTCTCTGAGAGGTTATGCACTTTACCCACAAGATACAGTCAAACACCACAAAGGCGAGTTCGATAACAAAGTCTTTGGAAACTTCTAACAATACAAGTGGTCCTCCCGGTTATTGCACACTAACCCTTCCCTTAGCTAAAGGCGAAGTTTAGGCCAATCAACCGTTAGATGGGTACCTGGCCTCGGCCCGATGCGCTCCCGTACAACTTACACAAAGGGTGTAGTTGACCTCCTGAGGTCCCACAGGTACGTTATTAGCAACTTAGTCAACTAGTTCCGTCCCATTACAGACATGTGGTTGCACGCTTGACTCAGTTCAAAGGCTTGCAAGGTTAAGTCCTTAGGGTGACCAGGGCAAGACTACCCGAAGAACCAAACCAACATTCCCAATGCCACAACTGGCCCACCTGATTACTCTTGCCACATGCCCCGGTCGAAAAACTATTTATCAAACCCCAGTTGATTACCATGCATCACGTGCCATCAACATCACATAATACCTTTCCAAAACAGGTTCAATATATCATTAAGTCAATATTAACATTTTATTGTCCAAAATCATGTCATGAGCACGTAGCAGGTCTAAGCAACATACTACACGATCTAATTTCCCATTTTGGCAATTTAATAATGTCCAACTAGTAAACCACAACTAGGGTGACAAGGGTCATGGCACATATTTAATTAATCAAGGTGTCATACAGCAATTTGGCATTTATCTAGTTTCCCTTATTTAAATAAAGTATTTTCTAATTGAACTAGCATGCAATAGGTTAAATAAAAATAGGTTTCAAAATAGGATCAACATGGTCAAAGCACAACTTGCCTTCAAAAAGTACTTGTTCTTGGTCTTGAGTTGGATCCTGAGTCAACACCTCTCCTTCGAATCCTTCCGGCACTTCAACGTCTACTCGTAAAGCGTACAAATAGCAATACACGAATAAACAATAGGCAAAAAGTGTCCAAACATCCAAATAAAGTCCATAAACAGAGAGAACATAATTTTATGAATTTTTAGGAACTGGAATCGTTCAAATCGGAGTTAAAATGCAAAAGTTATGATTATTTAAAGTTTAAATAATCAATTAAATAATATTACAGAGAAAAACTTTAGTCCAAAAATTAAATAAAATTCATAATTAGGTAGATCTCAATTTTATACAAATTTAGAAATTTGAATCACTCAAATCGGAGTTGAAACGCAAAAGTTATAAGCGTTTGAAGTTTGAAACAAAATCTGAAATCATTATTTCGAATTAATAAATCATTTTCTTTCGAAATTAATTATTGCGTCGGCCGACACGCGTGGCAGCCTTTGATTGGGCGGTGGCGTCGGTAGGTTCACGGACTCGGTCCACGCTCGGCTCGGGTTCACGCGTGAACCGGTCCACGGCAGGTCGGTGGAGTCCACTCGGGTAGCGTCATTCTTGGCGTCGGCGAGGCTCGACCACGCAGTCTTGGCAGTGGGACCCCCTGGTGGCGTCATGGGTAGCGTCACGCCGCAGAGACGGCCCGTGACAAGCGAGCGTCTTTGGCGTCATGGTGCGGTTGGTAGCGTCAACGGCTGCAGCGGGCGGCGTGTCGGCGACTGCTTAGTCTTATTGCGGCTGCGTGACGCGCGATCGACCTTCCAGGCAGCGTGGCGCAATCTCGGCCGTTGGTTTGAAAATCAGCGGCCCAGATTAAATCGGCTCTCAGCGTTTGGGTTACTTAGCGTTTGATCTGGGCCGTTGGATCTAGATACAACGGTCGAGATTGAATCTGAGGTTTGGATTGGGATCTCACCGTGAGATGGCGTGGCGTGATCTGGGGCGTTGGATCTTGATCGGACGGTGAAGCTTCGGCGGCAGCGATGGCGTCTTGGCCGGTAGTTGGCCGGGCTGAGAGCAGCGACACGAACAGCGGCGTTTGCGGGCTCCTCCGGCGAGGTGAGTTCTCCCGCCGGGTGCGTCTTGTTGCGGTGAGTCGGATCTGAGTCATGGCGGGGGGCAGCGGGCGGCAGCAAGCAAAAACGGCGGCTCCTTAGATCAACTCTGGCGAGCTCTAAGCGGGGTGGCGGCGGCTCGGCGGCGTGGGTTAGGAGCTCACAGTGCGCCGCAGCAGGCTACCGATGGCGGCGGCGCATTAAATAGCGGCCTCGGCTTAGTGAATCACGGAGACCAAGGTAAACCGCAGGCTGCGGCCCGGATTCGGCGGCGCGGAGAAGCGGCGTGGCGCAGCGTGGCCGTTGGATCTCGATCCAACGATCGGCGTGAGTTGGACTCGGTCGGCTCGGCGGTAGGCTCGGTCGGACTCGGGCTCGGTGACGTGGCTCAATTGTGGCCGTTGGATCTGAATCCAACGGTCACGCGGTTAGGGCTCGGCCGAGCGGGTTCGGTCGAGTCACGTAGCTCGGGTCGGACTCGAGTCTGACTCGGACTCGGGTCCGGTCGGATGAACAGTACTCGACCCGACTTGATTTAATTAATCCAATTAAATTCTCAGAAATTCAATTAAATCATTTAATTCCCAGAAATTCATTTAATTCATTAAAAATAGCAAAAGACTCAGAAAAATTCCAGAAAAATTCTGGAAAATATTTTGGAACATTTTGGACCCAAATAAAATATTTCCAGCAAAATTTTATTTGCAAAGTTTAATTCTTTAATTATTTCAATATGGAATAAATTCAAATTAAATCCAAATAAATCCAAATAAATTCCAGAAAATTCCAAAAATTCACCAAAGTGCCAAATCACACAATAATTTAAGAAAAGCAAAATTTGGGGTGTTACAAACCTCCCCCCTTAATAGAATCTCGTCCCCGAGATTCAGGGCTTACTACAGAATAGGTTTGGAAACTCTTTCTTCAAATCCTCTTCGCGCTCCCAAGTTGCTTTGCTCTCTGCATGGTTGCTCCACTGAACTCTACAGAAACGGGTTGACTTATTTCTGGTCTCTCGATCCATAGTGTCCAAAATCTTCACGGGATGCTCCTTGTAAGTCAAATCTTCTTGCAACTCAATTGATTCTAGCGGTGTCTGTTCCACAGGAACTCGGAAACACTTCTTCATAACTAGGACAGCTACCTCAGTCGATTGCCTGTAGCAAATCTATTGGGCTTTACTACAGTTCATTTTATTTTTCACCATTTTACTTTTATTTGGCTTGCATGCCATTCATAATAATGATATTATCGGTCTATATACTAATAAAAATACGTGTAACACCACAAAATTTTTCTTTTCTTAAATTCATGTGTGATTTGGCACTTTGGTGAATTTTTGGAATTTTTTGGAATTTATTTGAATTTATTCCATTTTGAAATAATTAAAGAATTAAACTTTGCAAATAAAAATTTATTGGAAATATTTTATTTGAGTCCAAAATGTTTCAAAATATTTTCCAGAATTTTTCTGGAGTTTTTCTGAGTCTTTTGCTATTTTTAATGATTTAATTGAATTTCTGAGAATTTAATTGGATTAATTAAATCAAGTCGGGTCTAGTACTGTTCATCCGACCGGACCCGAGTCCGAGTCAGAATCGAGTCCGACCCGAGCCACGTGACTCGACCGAACCCACTCGGCCGAGCCCTAACCGCGTGACCGTTGGATTCAGATCCAACGGCCACGATTGAGCCACGCCATCAACCCGAGTCCGACCGAGCCAATACCGCCGAGCGGACCGAGTCCAACTCACGCGATCGTTGGATCGAGATCCAACGGCTCACGCTGGCGCCACGCCGCTTCCGCGCCGTCCGTTTAATCGCGCCGTTAGCTGCGTCGACCTCGGTCTCGCGTTATTCACTGGGCCGAGGCCGCTATTTAATGCGCCGCCGCCGCCATCGGTAGCCTGCTGCGGCGCACTGTAGCCCTAACCCACGCTGCCGAGCGCCGCCGCCACCCCGCTTAGAGCTCGCCAGAAGTTGATCTAAGGAGCCGCCGCATTTGCTTCGCCCCGCTGCCGTCCGCCGCCCTCCGCCGTTGACTCAGATCCGACTCCGCGACGAGGCGCACCCGAGGGGAGAACTCACCTCGCCGAGGAGCCCGCAAACGCCGCTGTTCGTGTCGCTGCCCCTGTGTCCGGCCACCAACCGCCGACGCCATTGCTGCCGCCAAGCTTCTCAGCCGTCCGATCAAGATCCAACGTCCCAGATCACGCCACGTCATCTCACGGTGAGATCCCAATCCAAAACCCCCAGATCCAATCTCGACCGTCCGATCTAGATCCAACGGTCCAGATCAAACGCGTTAACCCAAACGCATGAGAGTCAGATCTAATCTGGGCCGTTGATTTTCAAATCAACGGCCGAGATTGCACCACGCTGGCCTGGAAGAAGGCCGATCGCGGCCAAGCCTGGGCCAGACTCACAGAAATCGCCGACACGCCGCCCGTGATGTCGCTGACGCATTGAACCACACCATGACGCCAAAGACGGCCCACACGCCGGGCCGCCACCCCAGCCGTGCCGCGGACGCCGAATGACGCCACCGGTGGTCCCACCGCCGACCGTGGCCGAGCCTCGCCGACGCCAAGAATGACGCCACCCGAGTGGTCCCACCGCTGGCCGACACGCGGAGCCGTGGGACCGAGTCCACAGAGACTCCGAGCCAAACCATGGGCCACGCCCATGGAATCTACCGACGCCACCGCCCAATCGAGGCTGCCACGTGTCCTCGCCGACGCAATAATTAATTTCCGAAAAGAAAATGATTTATTAATTCGAAATAATGATTTCGTGATTTTGTTTCAAACTTCAAACGCTTATAACTTTTGCGTTTCAACTCCGATTTGAGTGATTCAAATTTCTAAATTTGTATAAAATTGAGATCTACCTAATTGTGAATTTTATTTAATTTTTGGACTAAATTTTTTCTTTGTAATATTATTTAATTGATTATTTAAACTTTAAATAATTATAACTTTTGCATTTTAACTCCGATTTGAACGATTCGATTCTAAAATTCATAAAATTATGTTCTCTCTATTTATGGACTTTATTTGGATGTTTGGACACTTTTTGCCTATTGTTTATTCGTGTATTGCTATTTGCACGCTTTACGAGTAGACGTTGAAGTGCCGGAAGGATTCGAAGGAGAGGTGTTGACTCAGGATCCAACTCAAGACCAAGAACAAGTACTTTTTGAAGGCAAGTTGTGCTTTGACCATGTTGATCCTATTTTGAAACTTATTTTGATTTAACTTATTGCATGCTAGTTCAATTAGAAAATACTTTATTTAAATATGGGGAATTAGATAAATACCAATTTGCTGTATGACACCTTGATTACTTAAATATGTGCCATGACCCCTTGTCACCCTAGTTGTGGATTACTAGTTGGACATTATTAAAATTGCCAACATGGGTTTAGACCGTTGTAGTATATTGCTTAGACCTGCTACGTGCTCATGACATGATTTTGGACAAACAAATGTTAATATTGACTTAATGATATATTGAACCTGTTTTGAAAAGGTATCATGTGATGTTGATGGCACGTGGTGCATGGTAATCAACTGGGGTTTGATAAATAGTTTTCGGCCGGCATGTGGCAAGAATGATCAGTGGGCCAGGTAATCTGGAATGTTGTTTTGGTTCTTCTTAGTCTTGCCCTGGTCACCTTAAGGACTTCACCTTGCAAGCCTTTGAATTGAGTCAATCTTGCAACCACATGTCTGTAATGGGACGGACCTAGTTGATTAAGTTGCTAATAACGTACCTGTGGGACCTCAGGAGGTCAACTACACCCTTTGTGTAATTTGTACGGGGGAGCCTACCGGCCGAGGCCGTGTACCCATCTAACGGTTGATTGGCCTAAACTTCGCTTTGCTAAGGGAAGGGTTAGTGTGCAATAACCGGGAGGCTCACTTGTATTGTTAGAAGTTTCCGAAAGACTTTGTTACTGAACTCGCCTTTGTGGTGTTTGACTCATCTTGTGGGTAAAGTGCATAACCTCTGCAGAGTGTAGAATCTATTCGAATAGCCGTGTCCGCGGTATTGGACATCGCCGGAATTACAAATAAGGGTTAGACTTTCTTGAAAATAACTTGGACTTGAAAGGTTGGGTTTGGTTTACGAATGACGTTAATGGAAATGTGGATTAGGATGGGAAGGATGTTTACTAAACTCCTTGAAAAGTTATCTATGCTTTACTTGTTACTACTGCTTTCGAATCTACTTATGCTACTTGTCAAATGTCACATTTGCAAATATACCTTAAGCTATTCCTTTGTATTAAGCCATGCATGTAGTATATTAGCTGCATTCAGCATGACTTGTCGAGTACCAAGTACTCACCCTTGCCACAATACAACACCAGCTGAAGAGGAGACTACACCGGCTTTGGAGGAGGAGCTCCAAGAGGAACCGCCTACTTAGGGAGCGAGCCCACCGATTGCCTCGTGGTATCTTTGGATGGCGCCACGAAGTTATCTTATTTTTCCGCTGCTACTATTTCTCTCTTAATAAGTTTCGCCCTGCGTGGCGTATATTTGTAACTTGACCATAAGGTCGAGCAACCAGTTTGATTATCTAATTAAAGTACTTTATTAGTATCGAGTGGTATGATTGTGATATTTACCGATGTTAAGACTGTGTGCACTAGCGCGTTCCTGGACTAGTGCTGAATACACAGAGGGTCCGGATTTGCAGATTCGGGTACCGACAATACGTCTTATAAATTTAGATGGAGAAATTACTGCACATTTTCTTTTCATATCACCCCCGCAGAGTCCTGTTCGCCAATGCAATGCACCTTGTGACGTTTGGGAAGCCATGAATATAATGATATTTTTAATGTATTATCGGTCTATATACTAATAAAAATACGTCTTATAAATTTAGATGGAGAAATTACCACTGTTCATCACTCTCCACCATGCGATTTGGGAAGCCTCATCACCCCCGTCGTGGGTTAGAACAAAAGCTACGTTTAGTCACTTGCACATACAGGCCCACTGGGAGGAAAGTGCCAGCGATGGGGACAAATCCATGGAGGAAAAGAGATATTTGGAGGGATGTGTGTTGTGTGTTGGGGTAAGGAGCTGAAACAATAGGTAGAAATACAAAGAGCTGTGTCCGTGAAGTCAGTTGAATGGATGGTGTGGAGGAAGAAGTTTGTGGACGTGGTAGTGACATATGGGGCTAAGCATCTAATTTTTTTTTCCTTGTGTTATTCGCATGAGCACGTGCAATTCCCTTTTCTGAATGGTCTTATCTATAAATATATGACGTATTTCATATCCTAATATAAAATTAGTGTGTTGTTCCCTCTATATCCGTAATAAATATCCATCTTTACTTTATATTCTCTACATACATGCGCTGAGTATAGTGCTTAGTGATAACAATTAAAGCTATTCTAGTCATCATTTTTAATGTATTATTGGTCTATATACCAATAAAAATACGTCTTATAAATCTAGACGGAGAAATTACTGCACATTTTCTTTTCATATCACCCCTGCAGAGTCCTGTTCGCCAATGCAATGCACCTTGTGACGTTACATCCAATGATCTCGAGACAATCACAGCTCATCAGAGCCCAGAGAGGCTTGGCGAGAGACGGATATGATCAGCAGCCAGCACAGTGACATGCATACATGCATGCGGCAGAGACATCTTTGCAGCTGCGCTCTCGTGCCATTGTCTGCAAGGACAGTGCCGTGCCGTCGACCCGCTGAAGCGCCACATCGATCGATCAACGCGAATGCTTAGTTCAGACGAGCCGCAGATGTTGCCACTTTTGTACGGTTTCACTCATCTGGCCATCGTGGCATCGTTACGTCAAGGCGGGCTACGTTCGTTTCAAATGCTGCGAGTAGATGATTCGGCACGAATGCTTACGTACCACAAGAACTACCGTCGGCTCGTTCTACATTTTTGATTGTACCATGTCCTGGTAACTGTATGCATGTCAGTCAGGTACTATACAGGAGTATAGGACCAGCTGGTAGAAGCGTGATGGATGCATGAAGATTCAGCTTCTCTGTTCTGCACATCTCGATTAGGCCGCAGGCGAGATGGTTTAAAAGCGCGCATTAATGAATCATGCCATGGGCCTAAAGCCAGAAAGTGATCATCAGGGAGGGACGCCGCATGACATCAGGGCGACAAATCGAGTGGGCCGGCATGTGGTTGCAGCACAATCGGACGGACGGCAAAGCATGCCATGTGATGCGAGATCTTGGGCGACAAATCGCCCGCAGCTTTTTCCGTGTGTTCTTGACGACGCCCCGGCTCTTGTGGAACCGGTCCCGGGCCTCCCGGCCGCCCGTCCCCGCCTCCTGCTCTCTCTGCCTACCTCGATGAGCTCTATCCACCTCGCCTCCTTCAGTTGCAGCCTACGACGTTTTGTCCTCTGAACTGACGCGTCCAGATCATGCAGTTTCTCCACCAACTGCCTTGGGATAGCTTCCTTGGTTCATGTCGATCATCCACCACAGTAGCCTACCGGCAGCCGGCAGCCAAAGGGCGCGGCGTGGCACGGCACGACGTCCACCTCTGCCGGCAGTGAAAGTACTGCAATTAGCGACAATTAAGGCGTTTGATAAGCTCGGTCGTCGGAATTACGCATGGTCTATGGACCGATGCAGGCAAAATCAAAGGTGGGTGAGAGGATTGAAACGAAAAATACCAAACTTGCGGCCTGATCTTGAAGACATGTAAGACTCGCCCGTTTTGCGAGTAGTAGGCCGTGATCGGGTCAATCCAAATCGTCCTGGGTTTGGAGTAAGATCGAGTCGGACGTGACGGCACGAGGAGTGGTCGTTGGCATGGCGCGTAGCGCTAGCAATAATGGTGATCTGTTGTGAGACGCCAATCTCACACTCATGCACTGGGCCGGCACAGTAAGTATGATGGTCAATGCGAGTTCGTATCTGGCTAGATTTTGGACGTCTGTGTACTATTTCTGTTGCAAATAATGCGAAAAAAATAGAAAATAGGAGACACGGATTTTTATGTGAAAAATCCTTGCGAAAAAATCACGGGCATACGAAATCGATTTCAATATATGAGGAGATGTTTACAATGAGTTCTTTTTTTCCCCTAGGCTACAAAGTCATATTTATAGTGGTACATTAGAGATAAAGTAGGAAACCAAAGATAAGGTAGGAAACAAATTTGTATCGTACCTAAACTCAACAATCTCCACATTGAGACGAATTTCTCTTGTAGCCAAAATATAATGTGACTCTCTTCGAAACAAATCATCTTTAACACCTTGTGTGCCACAAATCTTAAAGATTTATTGAGTGATACCAACTAAGTCTGAGCAAAGCTCACACTTAGCGGTTAGTACTGGCTTTGTCAATATATCTGCTGGATTATCATGTGTACTTATCTTGCTGACTTTAATGTCACCTTGAGCAATGAAACCATGAATATAATATCTGACATCAATGTGGTTTGTTCTCTCATGGAACATCTGATCCTTTGTAAGGTAAATAGCACCCTGACTGTCACAAAATATTGTACTGTAAGATGTACTTCCATAAAGCTCAGTAAATAAACCTCTCAGCCAAACGGCTTCTTTGCAAGCTTCAGAAATAACCATATACTCAGCTTTTATAGTAGACAAGGCAACGGTAGGTTACAGACTTGCTTTCCAGCTAACGACACGCCCTCCAATAGTGAATACGTAACCAGAAGAGATATTCTCTTATCCAAATCTCTAGCAAAATCTGAATCACATAACCCACTAGTCCATCTCTAGTTTTCTCAAACTATAAACAAGCATTAGAAGTGCCCTGCAAATATCTGAAAATCCATTGTACTACTTTCCAATGCTCTTTGCTAGGATTAGCCATGTATCTACTAACAACACTCAATGATTGAGATAAGTCGGGGCGAGAACATACCATATCATACATAAGTGAACCAACTGCACTGGCATATGGAACTCTAGACACTCAATTTCATCATCTGATTGTGGGAATGGTACTGAAGATAATCTGAAATGTGCAGCTATTAGAGTACTCACCGATTTGGCTTTATGCATATTGAAATGATGAAGGACTTTATCAATATACCATTTCCGACTTAGGTATAATTTTTCAAACCGTCTGTCTCTAGTAATTTCCATACTAAGAATCTTCTTTGCTGCATCAAAATCCTTCATCTCAAATTCACTGCTTAATTGTGCCTTCAATTTTGAATTCTCTACCTTGTCTTTTGCAACAATAAACATATCATCAATATATAGGAGCAAATAAATAGCTGAACCATTAATAGTCTTCAAATAGACACAACTATCATGATCTGATCTTTTAAAATTCTGAGAGGTCATAAAGGAGTCAAACCTTCGGTAGCACTCTCTAGGTGATTGCTTCAAACCATAAAGAGATTTATTTAATTTGCAAGAAAAATTCTCCCTCCCCGGAACGATGAAACCTTTCTGGTTGTTCCATATAAATGTATTTTTCTAATTCTCCATATAAGAATACAGTTTTTACATCCAATTGTTCAAGTTCATAATTATGCATAGCCACAGTACTGAGTAAAGTGTGAATAGAACTATGCTTCACAACTTGGAAAAAATATTTGTGAAATTAATACCTGGAATTTGGTTGTATCTTTTAGTAACAAGCCTTGCTTTGTACCTAACCTCTTCGGTTGGTGAAACGTCTTCCTTCTTTTTGAAGATCTATTTGCAGTGAATAGCCTTCTTTTCGATTGGCAATTTGACCAGCTACCAAGTGCCATTTTTCTCAAGAGATTGTATCTCATCAAGCATGGCAGTCATCCATCTTTCTGAATCACCAGAAGAGATAGCCTCTGAATAAGTTGAAGGTTCTGCATTACCTTCAATTTCTTCTGCCATATTTAAACAATAAGCCACAATATTAGCTTTCTCAATCAACCTCTTGGGTGCTTGAATATTACTCTTAGGTCTATCAGCTTCAATAGAATGTTGTGTTGGTTGTGCAATAATAGGAACAACTTTTGATGTAGATCCTGAATCAATAACATGCTCCACCTGCACGCTTGATTTCTGCTGGTCCTCAATGGGAATATTAATAGATGGTTTATCATGCAACATAGTGGATTCATCAAAGGTAATATTTTTACTAATAACCACCTTTCTAGTTTCAGGATTCCACAATTTATAACCTTTTACATCAGACTTATAACCAAGGAAAATACATCTAATGGCTCTAGGATCCAATTTACCATTATTAGCATGAGTATAAGTAGGACAACCAAATATTCTCAAATTTGAATAATCTGCTGGAGAACTAGACCATACGTCAATTGGAGTCTTCTTATTAATTGCCAGGTTTGGTGATAGATTGATTAAATAATAAGCATTAGAAGCGGTTTCAGCCCAATAACTCTTAGATAAGTCAGAATTAGATAGCATGCAGCGTAAAAGACCATGTGAAGGTCTACTCTTGTGTGTGATAAGTAATTGACTGTGTTTTGAGTTTTTGGTGATTAGGTTTGAGTTTGCTTTGGAATGAGCAATTTGAGTTGCCTTGGTAGCCCACGACCAGATATCAGAGCCTTACAAGGTCGGGACCTTGCCAGGTTGACTCTTAAGAGGTAGGGGCATCCTTAAGTGGAGTTAAGCTAAGATGAGATCCTTAGTTTTGTGATTGCTCAGTTGATTACTATTTATCATTTTGAACAATGCTATGTGATGTGTTTCTCTTGTCTGTGATGGTTGCAGGACTTCGGAGCTAGGTCATGGTGAGGTAAAGGAGATCGGGACTAGGCTGGGAGAGTTGAGGTCCAAACGGTCAAGATGTCGCCAGAAGATGGCTAAGGATGGGGAGTGGCTACGAACCAGGACGACAAGTGGATGGTTAAGATGCTAATTTGAACCATACTCAAGCGAAGGAGGATCGTTGGATCAAGGGTTCGCAGGTTGAGTAGTAGTTAAGTTAGTATGTGTATGTGTGGATAAAACCCGTTATGTTGTTGGGTTGCGGGTTAGCCCATGTGTGAGTTGAGGGAGTAAATCTGATCCCTTGGTGAGGCTTCTTGAGGGACAACAAGATCATCTAAGGGTGGAGAGTGAGATTAAATCTGAACCCATTATGAGGCTTCTTGGGGGACAAGAAGGTCACCAAGGGTGGATATTGCTCCCATTGTGCTATAAATATAGGGGTCAATGCATGCCCCCACCCCAAGCTTGTAAGAGGGGATTCTTTGGTTGCTTGAAAGAAGCTTTGCCCACCAGATTGTGTGGCTTTGGAAGTCCTCCTTCTCCAAGTGTTGCAAGATTTAGTTTTTAAGTTTTGAAATTTATTTCAATTCTTGCATCTTTCCTTTTTGCACTTTAGATTTGTCTCCCCTCCTTCTAAGTGCTTTTGGATTTTGTGCCAAGGATGAAAGACTACTGGATGAATTTTCTATATATCATATCCCAGTCATCTAGGCAATCTACAACCTTTTCTTTTCAGTTCTTACAAGAAACCGATCTTTTATGCTTGGAAGAAGAAAGATCCTTATAGATCATGTTCTTGTTTGTTTACAGGGTTGTTCTCTGGTGTTCTTGCTTGCTGTGACTTGTGGAAGGTCATTCAAGTCTATTTTGATCAACAAGAACCCCACGAGAAAGCTCAGGGTGAAGTATTTGTTAAGTCCCGGCTCTTTGGTACAACCTTCTCTAAACTGGAAAAGGTCAGATCCTGACATCAATCCTTGTGATTGAAAGTAAAGTTATAATAGGTTCCTGACATTCATAGGAAGATGTACACATAGTTTCACGAATTTTGGATTAGCTGATCAAAAGTAATATCAATTTTTGTTTCTGAGATCGTGCTGATTTTTATTATTCACCCAAACACTGTTCATCGAGCACTGTTCATTTCGAACATCGTTCATCTGACCTCAACTTGGTCGGAGTACTGTTCATCTGTTCTCCAGGTTAGTGGTACTGCTCATCGAGCATTGTTCATTCCGAACACTGGTCATCCGACCTTAACTTGGTCGGAATACTATTCATCCGACCTCTAGGTTGGTGGTACTATTCATCTAACCTCTAGGTCAGCGGTATTGTTCATCTTACGTCAATTGTTCAGATTTTATAGTTTATTTGATTTGTTCTCTTGGTGGTTTGAATTTTTAAGGGAGGAATTTTATTTGGCTCCTATTCACCCCCTCTAGTCGCCTTTTTGATCCTTCACAACGTACCTTCTCCATGATGGTTCTATTCATGCGTTCGGCCACACCATTTTGTTGAGGAGTATAAGGGACAGTGTAATGTCTCACAATATCCTACGATCTGCATAAAGCTTCAAATTCACTAGAACAGAACACCAAGCCATTATCGGTACACAACTTCTTTACAAGCTTAACAGTTTGTTTTTCAATCATAATCTTTCACTCCTTGAATGTCTTGAATACATCTGATTTGTGCTTTATGAAATATGGCTAAACTTTTCTTGAGTAATCATCAATGATAGTTAACATGTAGTTAGCACCTCCATGCGATGGAACACGAATTTCTCCGCACAAATCAGAGTGAACATAATCCAATATACCTTTTGTAGAGTGAGTTGTAGTGCTGAATTTTAACCTCTTTTGCTTGCGGAAGACACAATGTTCACAAAACTTTGACTTGTCGATGCTTTGACCATCAAGAAGACCTCTTTTGCATAACTACATCATAACAATTTCACTCATATGCCCCAGACGCATATGCCAGAGATTAGTAGCATTAGAATCAGATGATTTGTTTGAGGCAATGCAGCATTACCTGAAATTGTAGTGCCTCACAGATGATATAGGTTGGTAGCTTTCATATCACCCTTCATCACAACAACAAAACCTTTGTAGACCTTCAGAACTTCATCTCCACCTAAATATTTGTACCCTTTAGTATCAAGAGTACTTAGCGAGATACGATTTCTCTTTAAATTTGGGATACGTCGGACATTCGACAAAGTTCTGACGATGCCATCAAACATCTTGATCTGGATAGAACAAATTTATGCAATCTTTCATGGTGTATTATCACCCGTCAACATGGATCCACTCGATGTAGCTTCATAGTCAACAAACCACTCACGGTTCGGGCTCATGAGGAATTTAGAGGCTAAATCAAGAATCCACTCGTTGCTAGTTTTGGAATCATTGACAAAGGCAATGAGAACATCACCATCATAATCTTTCTTAGTAACAATGGTGGCTTTAGCTTCATCCTCTTGTTGATCCTTTTTGTTATCCCTTTTCTCCTTTTTCTTTACCCACCAGCGCTCAAATATGTCATATCCATCTTTCTTGCAATACTTGCACGACTTGTAACCTCCTCTGGATTTTGATCTGCCTTTGTGATTTCTGCTCGGGCTTTTTCCTTTTGATTCACTGTTTGAACTCCAACTTTCATTCGGAACAATGAGTTTCATCTTTTCTTTCGCATGTAGTGCTTCATGCACTTCATTAAGTGTAAGAGTATCTCGGCTATATAGAATTGTATATCTAAATGTAGAGTATAGACTAGGCAACGAGCATAAAAGAATAAGACCCAAATATTCATCATCATATTTTACCTCCATAGACTCGAGATCTAAGCTGCTACGTCTTTGAAAACTATTAGGTGGTTCAATAATAACCTGCCTTCTGCCATCTTGTGCGAATAAAGCATCTGCTTCAAATGCTTCTTACTGGTCAAATCTTTGGTTATGCAAATCTGCTCCAGCTTCAACCATAATGCTGTGGTAGTCTTCTCCTTCAAAACCTCCTGCAGAATATTATTTGATAGATGAAGATAAATCTAAGATAAGGCTTTGCAATCTTAATATTGCTTCTCCTCAAGGGACCATCCTGTTGGTATCTTGTCAATCCCCAAAAGAGCATCATCCAAATCGAGATGTGCAAGGACAACTCGCATCTGAACTTGCCAGAGTGAAAATCTTGTGTCTCGATCAAGAAGTGAAAGATCATACTTCAGAGTCACCATGTAGAGGAAATCTTTATATATATACTCTATTTTCTTCGGCTGCTACAGTAGTCGATACTGTGCCATTGAGTCAATATAGTCTCTGCACTTCGCGTCGCCTCGGGAGCGCTGCTCCTTTTCTTCTACCTTATCCCTTCAATTTGAACTTGAAACTGAGCTTGGTTTTTCCTTCACGCGGATGTCAAGTCCGATCGAGACAGGCGCACTCAGGGAGGCAGGCGATGGTGAGCGGCGGCGGTGTGTCGACGGGAGGCCATCCTCATCGTCGGGCTGGTGCACAGAGGCACAAGCCGACGGTCAGTCGGTGTCGGTGGATCAGGAGGCGACCAGCTCAGGTGCGGTCTTCACAGACCTGTGCAGAGGCGCTCGAGCGCTAGGGTCCACGCGAAGCTGTGACACTACGGTATGGTGTGGCATTATAAAATGTGAAATTAGAGAATAAAACCTTATGGCTTGAGGTTTACTCGCGTTTTTGGGCCTTATGAAGTGATGTGTCACCACGGAGTGTCGTAATCTTATAAAATATGGATGTTGAGGTCAAAACATTATAAAATATGTAAATGGAGGTTAAAACTTTACGTTATGCCGTTTATAGCGTGTTTTTGGGCCGTTTTCGGGTGTTTTGGGCCTCTCCGGGGGACTTTGGGCCTTGGGGGTTGAGTTGGGCCTCCGGTGGAAGGGTTTGGGCCCAAAGGGGGGGACTTTTGGGCAGCCAAATCTGGCCCCCACCCCTTGGTGCGCCCCAAACTCCCTCTCCCAACCCTAGCCGCCACCCCCTAGCCCCCCATGCGCCTCCACCCTTCCCCTTCCTCTCCATCTTCCCCCATGGCGCCACCACCCCTCTCCTCCCCTCTCCACCTCCCTTGATGACCCTAGGGGAGATCCTCACCTCAGCACCTCGAAGATCCATCCATTGGAGCGCTCCGCGACGAGGAGATCCGGTGGATTTGGAGCGAGGAAAAGGATCGCGCGAACCAGGAGGAGATCTATTGGGTTTTCGTGCGTCGGGCGAAGGTATGGCCATGGAACTCCTTGGGATTGGTCTAGGTACTGTTCTAAGGGTGTTTATCAAGTTTTTAGATCACTTGGTGGTGCTGGAATTGAGTAGATTGGATTAGATCTAGATGTTGCCACGTTTCTGTTTTGGGACAGCATGAGCAGTCGACCTAGGGTTCAGTTTTTCGCCAATTTAGAGTCGGAATCTGGTCGTACGAATGTTGAATAAGTTGTAGATAATTTCATTATTTTTCAGTGGATATAAATAACGTTAAATTCCGATCAGCCGTTTGAAAGTTATGGCTGTTTTACCGAGCGTGTTAAAATCTGTGATGTGATTGGAACAGATCACGGTATTTTGTAGATTAAACAACTTTAGAGTCCGAATCAGTCTTTCCCTATACCTAGAAAAAGTTGGGAAATTTCCTAAGCTACACGAGGATGTACTCTTTTAATTGATTCGGAGTCTTATAACTCAAGTTATTCCTTTTGGAAGGCTGCTGTCCCGACGGGACAGAACCGCTGTTTTTGGGTTTTGCGAGTAGTTGGCAATGTCGGGGTAGATGAGGGTTTGCGTACTATTTTGTGGGCATGATTATGAGTGTGTGGTCCCTATGTGCAGGTGGTGTGACCCCGGGAGGGCCTTCTACTTCTCGCCAATCCGTCGCCCGTGGTTGAGGCAAGTGTATTGTAATGGATAGCGGTTTGTAGGATTGCTAGTTGAGACTAGATGAACTTGATTATATGACATGATCACTTGCCATGCTTTAACGATTTCCTATGATATGATGAGTATGCTATGATGCCATGTGTTAAATGTACAAGTTTATTATGATGTTGGCATATTTGCATACATGGCATGTTACATAGCCCGGGCGGTGAGAAAGTCATAACTAATCCGGGGAAGATCGGTGAGAAAGTTATGACTAATCCGGAGAGCCAAAGAGTAAGTCCTACATCGTGATTCCATTCACCGCGGTGAACGGAAGCGAGGAGTAGGCACCCTCCATCTTCAGGATGGAAGGGGAGAGAGGGTGCACACCGACGGGTGTGTACTCAACCATACCGGTATGAGTTTCCAGGAGATATGTGCATCGCATTGCATTACATTGCATTGCATTATATGAGGATGTTATATGAGGATGATTTATGATGATGTCAATGATATGCTTACACTATGATTATGAGATGTGTATGATGTTGTGTGTGAAAAGTGGTGATGAAGGTATTGGAATGTGTTTTCTTGTTCCATTGCAATATACTTGCTGAGTGATGAACTCACGCTTGTGTTTATGTTGTTTTTTTAGGTACCATGACACCGGCATGTGGGAAAGGGCATTAGCTACACATCTTCACGTAGTTCCAGTCACATTTACCAACCTTGAGTCATGATCATAATAATAGTGCCCTAAACTAGGTGTATGGATTAATTTTAATGTGCTGTTGATCCTCTTTGCTTAGCTATAGATGTTTGTGTGGTTGGTTTTGGTTTAATTGTTTATGATGATGTTTTATCCATTATATATTGCTGCTTTAGATGTCTTATGTTATGAAATATTTTGCTATGATATTGCTATTGTTCAAATCATGATAAAACAAAGGAGATGCTGCCGAAATTTCGGTGTTTAGCATATGTGCCTTTTCTGAAATTTGTCTTCATGTATGGTATTTAGTTGATGTTTAGTCTATGTTTGGTAGCATTCGGGCATACTAGATGCCGGGGTGTTACAGAAGCGATCCGAGGCGGCGTATGGCGTTGAAGCTAAAGACAAAGATGAGGTGGCGTGGAATTGATGGTCCGCGCGGAAGTCGAGAAGTCGACGATGATAGCGCGGAAGTCAAGGGCGATGGCGACGAACGGAGGTGGACTTTGGTGGCCGGCGTAGAGGCTAGATGGCGGCCGACGCCAAACAATGTGGAACTCTTTGCGAAGTTGACCCGAGGCGATGGTTTTGATCTAAACCCGCTCTGATACCACTTGTTGCAAATAATCCGCATAAAATAGGAAACAAGACACGAATTTTTACGTGGAAAAACCTTGTGGGAAAAAAACCACTGGCGCACGAAGGCGATTTCACTATATGTTGAGATGTTTACAATGAGTTCTTTTTTCCCTAGGCTACAAGATTATATTTATAGTGGTACATTATAGATAAAATAGGAACCAATTCGTATCATACTTAAACTGAACAAATTCGATAGTGTTTGAACCAGTGTGATCTGAACTAGGGGGGATGAAATCTTACATTGGAACAACTCACAGTGCGCTCGTTCACCTGATTAGATGCACTGTTATCGATCATTTCCAAACGTTAATCATGAGCTGAGCGATGACTGCGTTTCTTGAGTTGCTTGCCTGACTATTCTTAATGTTTACGATCGAGTGCCACCGCGGAGGCTGGTTATTAATTCTTATGGTTAGATGGATTAGTAAAGTTTACCAGTAGGAGCTAAAAATATCGGATTTGCAAAAAAAAAACGACGAATGGTTTCTAGGGAAAAAATAATTGAATTATGAGCTTATGGTTTTGCTTGGAAATTTGTCTTGGCCGGCGGGTTCTTCCTCTCTGGCAGTGGCGGCGGCGAGTTAAGATGGTGGTTCACTGGATTAGGTTAGATTTCATAGGGACCCAGATTTAGAGAGAGACTGTCGGGACCCCGAATTTGCAAATCCGGACCCTCTGTGTATTCAGCACTAGTCCAGGAACGCGCTAGTGCACACAGTCTTAACATCGGTAAATATCACAATCATACCATTCGATACTAATAAAGTACTTTAATTAAATAATCAAACTGGTTACTCGACCTTAAGGTCAAGTTACAAATGTACGCCTCGCAGGGCAAAACCTAATAAGAGAGAAATAATAGCAATGAAAATAAGATAACCCGTGGCGCCATCCAAGATACCACAGTAACCGACCGGGCTCGCTTCCCTAAGTAGACGGTTCCTCGTGGATTTCCTCCTCCAAGCCGTGTAGTCTCCTCTTCAACTGGTGTTGTATTGTGGCAAGGGTGAGTACTTGGTACTCAGCAAGTCATGCACAGAATGCAAGCTAATATACTATATGCATGGCTTGGTACAAAGGAATAGCTCAAGGTATATTTGCAGTAAACATCATTTGGCAAGTATCATAAGTAGATTCGAAAGCAGTAGAAACAAGTATAACATAAATAACTTTCCAAGGAGTTTAATATAACATCTTTCCCATCCTAATCCACATTTCCATCAACATCTTTATTAATCCAATCCAACCTTTCAAATCCAAGTTATTTTCAGAAAATCTATCCCTTGACTGTAATCCCCGAGCGATGTCCAATACCGCGGACTCGGCTATTCGAATAGATTCTACACTCTGCAGAGGTTGTGCACTTTACCCACAAGATACAAATCAAACACCACAAAGGCGAAGTTCCCGTAATAAAGCCTTTGGAAGCCTCAAACAACACAGGTGGTCCTCTCCTGTTCGTGCTCTACACCATCCCTTCCCTTAACCAAGGCGAAGTATGGGACCAACACACCGTTAGATGGGTATCTGGCCACCCACGATACGCTCCCCGCACAATCACACAAACGGTGTAATTGACACCCTGAGGCTCCACAAGTGAGTCCTTAGCGACTTAGTCAACTAGGGCTGTCCCATTCCACCATGTGGTTGCATGTATGACTCGATTCAAAGGCTTGCAAGGTTAAGTCCTTAGAGTGACCAGGGCAAGACTACCCAAAGAACCAAATCAACATCCCCAATGCCACACCTGGCCCACCTGATTATTCTTGCCACATGACCCGATAAAACTATTTATCAAATCCCCGATTGATTACCATGCACCCTGTGCTATCAACATCACATGATACCTTTCCAAAATAGGTTCAATATATCATTAAGTCAATGTTAACATTTGATTGACCAAAATCAGGTTATGAGCACGTAGCAGGTCTAAGCAATATACTACAACGGTCTAAAACCCATGTTGGCAAATTGATTATGTCCAACTAGTAAACCACAACTAGGGTGACAAGGGGTCATGGCACATACTTAATTAATCAAGGTGTCTTACAAAGAAATTGGTATTTATCTAATCTCCCATATTTAAATAAAGTATTTTCTAATTGAACTAGCATGCAATAATTTGAACCAAAATAGATTTCGAAATGGGATCAACATGGTCAAAGCATAACTTGCCTTCAAAGAGTACTTGTTCTTGGTCTTGAGTTGGATCCTGAGTCAATACTTCTCCTTGAATCCTTCTGCACTTCAACGTCTACTCGTAAAGCGTGCAAATAGTAATACACAAATAAACAATAGGCAAAAACATCCCAAAACTCCAAATAAAATCCATAAACAGAGAGAACATAATTTTCTGGATTTTTAGGAACTGGAATCGTTCAAATCGGAGTTAAGACACAAAAGTTATGATTTATTAACGCTTAAATAATCAATTAAATAATATTACAGAGAAAAACTTTAGTCCAAAATTTAAATAAAATTCATATTTAGGTAGATCTGAATTTTCTACAAATTTAGAAATTTGAATCACTCAAATCGAAGTTGAAACGCAAAAGTTATAAGCGTTTGAAGTTTGAATCAAAATCTGAAATCATTATTTCGAATTAATAATTCATTTTCTTTTTCGGAAATTAATTATTGCGTCAGCCTGGACACGTGTCGGCTCGGATTGGTCTGCGGCGTCGGTAGTCCATGGACTCGGTCCACGCCGGCTCGGGTCTCACCGTGGACTCGGCCCACGACTCCACGTGTCGGCCGACATGTGGGTCCGCCTCGGATAACGCCATCGGCGTCGGCGAGGCTCGGCCATTAGTCTTGGCGGTGGGACTCCACCGTGGCGTCATTCTTGGCGTCGGCGCTCGGCTGGGACGGCCCGACATCTTGAGCCCGCCATGGCGTCGGCATGACATCATGGTGCGGTTCGATCACGCTGGCCCGACACGCGGGCGGCGTGTCGGCGTCCTACATGCGTCGCCGACCGCGCGGTCGGACTTCCCGCCACGTGGCGCACTCTCGGCCGTTGATTTGAAAATCGACGGCCCCAGATTAGATTCGCTCTCACGCGTTTGGGTTAACGCGTTTGATCTGGTATTGGATCTAGATCCGATGGTCGAGATTAGATCTCGAAATCGTAACGCAATCTCACCGTGCGATGGCGTGGCGTGATCTCGAGTTGGATCTTGATCGGACGGCCGAGAGAGCTCGCGGTCCGGCCGATGGCTTGGCGGCGGCGCTGCTCACCGGCGAGGACGACGACCTCGCCGACGGCGCTTCGGGCGCGCCCGCTGGCGAGAGATCCTTCGGTGCGCCTCGTCGCGGTGAGTCCGGATCTGGGTCAACGGGCGCGAGGACGACGACGGCGACGAACGGTTAAAACCGGCGAGCATTACGGCAACTCCGGCGAGCGATTGCAGCCGAACGCTGGCGGCTCCGGCGACGTTGTCTTGGTCTACGGTGCGCTGAAGTCTAGGTCACGGCCGTGGTGGCGGCGCATTAAATAGCGACCTCGGCGTCGGTGAAACGCCGCGAAGCCCGAGGTCGGCACGCGATTCTGGCCCGAGTCCGGCGGCGACGGAGAGGGTGGCGTGGCACGCAGACGCGGCCGTTGGATCGAGATCCAACGGTGCGTGGGTTTGGGTCCGGTCGGACTCGGCGAGTTGGTCGGCTCGGTCGGGCTTGGGCTCGGTGGCGTGGCTCAATCGTGGCCGTTGGATCCGAACCCAACTGGCCACGTGGATTAGGGTTCGCCGAGTGGGTTCGGCCAACGATCGCTCGGTCGGACTCGAACTCGAGTCCGACTTCGGGCTCGATCGGATGAACAAGATTTGACCCGACTTGGATTTTCCAGATTTAATATTTAAAATAATTTTTGATAATTCATTTAATTCATTAAAAATAGTAAAAGACTCAGAAAAATTCTGGAAAATATTTTGGAACATTTTGGACTCAAATAAAATATTTCCAACAAAATTTTATTTGCAAAGTTTAATTCTTTAATTATTTTAAAATGGAATAAATTCAAATAAATTCCAAATAAATCCAAATAAATTCCAGAAAATTCCAAAAATTCACCAAAGTGCAAAATAATATTTAATTTCATGAAAAGCAAAAATTTGGGGTGTTACAGAGACCAAGGTGGCAGAGGATCTGTGGTAGGTGATGACGGCTCGGAGCGGCAAGGTGGTAGTGGCGACTAGCGATGAAATGGGCAAGAATTATGAGGTGGGGGAGGTGGGCAGTGGGGGCGACGAGAATGGACAAGCATTAGGAGACGAGGGAGTTGGGCTCTGGTGGGGCTCCGATGGTGGTGGTGCCGCCAGAGCCAGGAAGGCAAGCGGGTGACAGTACGAGAGGCGAGGTGATGGAGGAGGTGGAGGCAGGAAGCAACGATAGCCGCATTAGGGGTGACAGCGATGGATCGACGGTCGGCCTCGCCGAGAGGCGACATACCGAAGGGAGTTGGAGCACCGGGCTAGCAGCAGCTAAGAGAGGAGTGTTGGTTTCTTAGGATCTTAATGCCTTAGATCAACACCTAGATGAATGGATCTTAGGGTTACCTTCGGGATTAGACGCGCTTGATGAAGATGCCATTGCTTGAGTCGGGGACGACGGGTCAGCAGTAGCAGTGGTGAGGACGACGATCACGTGGGGAAGACCTCCGTCCTATCTTCGTGTCGGTGGTGGCCTACAGAGAGGACGTCGGGGTGGTCGTGCCTTCCCGTTGCTTATGTGTGCTAGTAGATCGGTTGGTGGTGGTCTGTTGGAGGGGAACAATAGAGAACGTGGGTTCTAGTTGGGTCTAGTCCCCTCCCTTATATATGGCACACGTGCAACAGGGGGCCACAACCATATGGTTGGTTGCACCCCCGATCAGGGTGCGAAAGATCAATCCAACATTCTCCCCCTTGATCTTGAGGCTAAGATAGTTTGACTTAATACCAACTCCGCTCTTTAATAGATTAGTGCATCAAGACCAAAGTGTTACAACAACCAGTTACGTGCTGTTGAACTCAATGACTACAATACACTTTTCTATTTCAAAACGGAAACTTAATCTTGTGGGAGATGGTTGCTTATTTGACCCCTTATATCCAGAATCATAGGCTTTCCAATAATCCCATGCCGGCTACGTGTTCTCTGAACACATGTGGTGGTAAGCCCTTAGTCAACGGATCCGCAAGCATTCGCTTGGTACTTATATGCTCAATTCTTATAGTTTGATCCTGGATTTTCTCCTTCACAACATAAAACTTAATGTCAATGTGTTTGGCAGCACCACTTGACTTGTTGTTATAGGAGTAAAATCTGCCGTTCATTATCACAAGATAACGTGAGTGGTCTTTCAATCTTTGTCTACCACTTTCAATCCCGATTTAATTTCTTAAGCCATAGTGCCTGCCCGGTTGCCTCATAACAAGCTACAAACTCAGCATGCATTGTCGACGATGCAGTGACTGTTTGCTTGGAGCTTTTCCACGAAATAGCTCCCCCTGCGAGGGTGAATACATAACCTGATGTGGATTTCTTAGTGTCTACACACCCCGCAAAATCTGCGTCAGAGTAACCCACAATCTCGAGGGTACTCGACTTTCTATACGTTAACATGAGGCTTTTAGTTCCTTGCAAATACCGCAAGGCTTTCTTAACTGCTTTCCAGTGATCTATTCCTGGATTTGACTGATATCTGCCAAGCATTCCGGTTACAAATGCTAAGTTAGGGCGAGTGCATACTTGAGCATACATTATACTTCCGACAGCTGAAGTGTATGGAACCGATTTCATTTGATCGATCTCGTATTGGTTCCTGGGACATTGAAAATTCCCAAACTTATCACCCTTGACTATTGGAGCAGGCGAAGCTTTACACGCATGCATACTGTATTTCTTAAGAACCTTTTCTAAGTATGCCTTTTGTGATAAGCTTAATACCCCTTTTGTTCTATCTCGGTAGATCTCAATTCCTAAGACATAAGATGCTTCACCGAGATCTTTCATATCAAAATTTGAGGACAAGAAACTCTTAGTTTCTAGAAGTAGATTTTTATCACTGCTTGCCAGCAGGATATCGTCTACATACAAGACTAGGAAAATGAATTTTCCATTCTTAAACTTAGTATAAATGCAATTGTCCTCCTCATTTTCCTTAAAATCAAAATTTCTTATAGTCTCATCAAATTTAAGGTACCACTGTCTGGACGCTTGTTTTAGTCCATAAAAGGATTTCTTTAGTCGGCATCCCATGTTTTCTTTCCCTTCCACGACAAAACCTTTGGGTTGAGCCATGTATACACTTTCATATAAATCTCCATTAAGGAATGTCGTCTTAACATCCATTTGATGTAATTCTAAATCATAATGTGCTACAAGCGCCATAATGATTCTGAAAGAATTCTTTGTCGAAACAGGCGAGAAGGTTTCATTATAATCGATCCCTTCTCTCTGAGTGAACCCTTTTGCCACGAGTCTTGCTTTGAACCTTTCGAGGTTCCCTCTGGAGTCACGCTTAGTTTTGTAGACCCATTTGCAGCCTACTGTTTTGGCTCCTTTAGGAATCTCTTCCAGGTCCCACACTTTATTCGTGTTCATGGACTTCATTTCATCTTCCATGGCTGCGAACCACTCAGATGAATGGGGACTTTTCATGGCTTCCTCAAATGAGGTGGGATCACCCTCTGTTTCTAATTCTTCACTTATATAAACTTCATAATCAGCAGAAATTGCTGATTTCCTGTTCCGTTGCGACCTCCTGAGAGGTTCTGGAGCAGGTTCGTTGTTCGATACAGGAGGCTGCTGTAGCTCTTCAGGTGCAGTTGTAACAGGTTCTTGGGGCTCCAAAACAACAGGAACCTCAGGAATGTTAATAGCTGCACTAGGAGAGCTGACGGCAGATGTCGTAACCATTGGAGGTGCAACAACAACAGGTATCGAGAAAATGGGCTCTTGAATCATCGGAGTTAGGGCACAAACCCGCTTCTCCTCAAGGCTTATTTCTCGGGATACCATGCTCCCCCTGATCATATCTTCTTCTAAGAACACAGCGTGTCTCGTTTCTACAAACTTAGTGCATGCAGTCAAAGATGAGAAAGCAGTACCCTTTTGATCTTTCAGGATAGCCAATGAAATGGCAACTGACGGTCTTAGCATCTAATTTTCCAATATTTGGATTAAATACTTTAGCCTCAGCTGGACAACCCCATACATGTAAATAATTTAAAGTGGGCGTCCTCCCAGTCCATAACTCATATGGTGTTTTAGACACCGACTTACTGGGGACCCGATTAAGAATATGGGCAGCGGTTTTTAATGCCTCCATCCATAAATTAACCGGTAAAGTGGAGTAGCTTATCATACTACGTACCATATCCATTAAGGTACGGTTACGCCTTTCAGCTACTCCATTTTGTTGAGGTTCGCCCGGTGTTGAATACTGGGCCACTATGCCATTTTCCTGTAAGTACCTTGCAAAAGGTCCAGGAACTTGGCCATAAGGGGTATGTCTACCGTAGTACTCCCCTCCACGATCTGATCTTACTACTTTGATCTTTAGATTATGCTGATTTTCAACTTCAGCTTTAAATATCTTAAACTTGTCTAGTGCTTCCGATCGTTCTTTGATCGGATAGATGTAGCCATAACGCGAAAAATCATCAGTGAATGTTATGAATGAATCAAAACCATCCACTGACTTCACAGGAAAAGGACCACAGATATCTGTGTGAATGATTTCTAAAATTCTTGTGCTTTGTTTGGCATTCTTCTTAATTTGCTTAGCATATTTGCCCTTAATGCAATCAATGCAATGTTCTGAATCTGAGAAGTCTAATGGGTGGAGAATATCTTCTTTGATTAATCGCTCAATCCTCCCCCTCGATATATGGCCTAAACGACAATGCCATAATTTCGAAGACGTCTCATTTGATATTCTCTTACGCTTATTACATTCATTCACAGATGAAGAGGCATTCACAACATTCACATCATTGCTTTGGGAAACCAAATAAAGCTTGTCTTGTATGAAAGCAAGACCGACATCAATGTTATTGAATTTAATCAAACATTTCTTATTCCCAAAATGACATGCATAGCCATCATCATCTAAACAAGATATTGAAATCAAATTCCTCCTCATGGAGGGTACAACTTGTAACACCCCGGCATTTAATATGCCCGAATGCTACCAAACATAAGCTAAACAACATCTAAATACCATAATTAAACATAAATTCCAGCAAAGACGCACATGCTAAAAACCGAGATTTCGGCAGCATCTCCTTTGTTTTAACATGAATTGAAGCAACAACAATAATAACATGTCAATGTGGCATAACGAACGATAGCAAAAACATGATCAAACGGAAAAAACAGCCACCATACCACTAAGGATATAAATTCTATCCATCACATGACAAATATGGACTAATCAATTACTCATAACGACCAACGAATCATCGAAACCATAGTTTAGTTCAATGAATTAACCATAACCATAAGGGAAGGAACATCTCATTGTTTAAATGTGTGATGCTAAGTGATGATGTGTGATTAGCTCCCTTTCCCGCATGTCGGATTCATGGTACCTAAAAGAAAACAACATAAACACAAGCGTGAGTTCATCACTCAGCAAGCATATTGCAATGGACAACAAGAACAATAACATGGCAATAATGTCTCACATCATGTATATCATCTCATTCATGAACACATAACATTATCATCATCATTACGTATGCAATGCAATGCAATGCTTATGTCTCCTTGGAAACTCATACCGGTATGGTTGAGTACACACCCGTCGGTGTGCACCCTCTCCCCCCTTCCATCCCGAAGATGGAGGGTGCCTACTCCTCGCTTCTGTTCACCGCGGTGAATGGAATCACGATGTAGGACTTACTCATTGGCTCTCCGGATTAGTCATATCTTTCTCACCGACCTTCCCGGATTAGTTATGACTTTCTCACCGCCCGGGCCATGTAACATGTCATGTATGCAATTATGCCAACATCATATTTAACTCACATATTAACACATGGCATCATAACATAATAAACATGCTCATCATATCATTGGCAATCATAAAAGCATGGCAAGTGATCATATATCATGTAGTCAATTCCATCTATTCTCAACAAGCAACCTACAAATCGGTATCCATTACAACACACTTGCCTCAACCACGAGTAACGGATTGGCGGGAAGTAGAAGGCACCCCCGGGGTCGCACCACCTGCACATAGGTACCACACACTCACAATCATGACAACAAAATAGTACGCAAACCCTCATCTACCCCGACATTGCCAACTACTCGCAAAACCTAAAAACAGAGGTTCTGTCCCGTCGGGACAGCAGCCTTGCAAAAGGCATAACTTGAGTACATCCTCGCGTAGCTTAGGAAATTTCCCAACTTTTTCTAGTTATAGGGAAAGACTGATTCGGACTCTAAAGTTGTTTAATCTACAAGATACCGTGATCTGTTCCAATCACGTCACATATTTTAACACGCTCGGTAAAACAGCCATAACTTTCAAACGGCTGGGCGGAATTTAACGTTCTTTATATCCACGGAAATATAATGAAATTATCTACAACTTCTTCAATGTCTGTATGACAAGATTCCAAATCTAAATTGGCGAAAACGTGAACCCTAAGTCGACTGCTCATGCTGTCCCAAAACAGAAACGTGGCAACATCTAGATCTAATCCAAATTACTCAAATCCAGCACCACCAATTGATCTAAAATCTTGATAAACATCCTTATAACAGCACCTAGATCAACCCCAAGGATTCCCATGGCCATACCTTTGCCCAACGCACGAAAACCCAATAGATCTCCTCCCGGTTCGCGCGATTTCCTTCCTCGCTCCAATCCCGCCGGATCTCCTCGTCGCGGAGCGCTCCAACGGATGGATCTTTGAGGTGTGGAGGTGGAGAACTCCCCTAGGGTCAGCAAGGGAGGAGGAGAGGTGGTGGAGAGGTGGTGGAGCAATGGGGAGCAATGGGGGAGGTGGAGGCACCACAAGGAGGAGGTGGGGAGGTGTGGGGGGGGGCGGCTAGGACTTGTGGGGGCGCAAGGGCAGGGGGTGAACGCCTAAAGGGGCTGGGGGAGGCCCCCAACCAGGTCTCCTACTCCTATTAGGACTCAAACTCCATCCCACCAAAGCCCACGACCCTTTCCTTTAGGCCCAAACTCCCCCGGAAAGGCCCAAAACCTAAACGTCCAACGGCCCTAAACGCTATTAAGCCTCCTATCATATGGTTTTAACCTCCAATACCATATTTCATAAAGTTTTTGACCTTATCATTCACATTAAATAATGTCACACCATTCTGTAGTGTCACAACTTCACTTCCACCCATCGCTACTCTTAATAATGGATAAACCCATACATCATCAACCTCCATGACAAACCACCCTTATACCACTAAGGTTCTACACCTAGCCCCAAGCTAGGATCGTAAAACCTTACCAAACCACAATTGGTTCCTTTCTTAAGAGGGTCTCGCCCTCACACAAAAACACTTAGCTATCAAGCCCAAGTGTACACACGACAACTCAAACCCAAAGCGTTAACAACCATTTTGGAAAGAATTCGGCAACATCCAAGCCAAATCACAAAGGAAGCATAAATCCCCTACACCACAACCAAGATACCATAATTTCTTCATCCTTTCTTTTCATACTAGAAAGAAATGGACATCTCGAATGTTGACATGCATGCACACTTTTCAAGAGCACTCTGGATTAGTCATATATCCTTATATGACTTTCTCACCGACCTGGCTTGTCGACTTCTTTATGATTAATTATGCATAAACAATGTCTTGTTCTCCTTTTTCACCCTTCATTCATCATGTAACAACGGCACCGAATAGTCATTCACCAAATGACTTCTTCCTCGGTATCAAATGATGGAAACACAATGTCGGGACCCGAATCTGCAAATCCGGACCCTCTGTGTATTCAGCACTAGTCCAGGAACGCGCTAGTGCACACAGTCTTAACATCGGTAAATATCACAATCATACCACTCGATACTAATAAAGTACTTTAATTAAATAGTTAAACTGGTTGCTCGACCTTATGGTCAAGTTACAAATATACGCCACGCAGGGCGAAACTTATTAAGAGAGAAATAATAGCAGCGAAAAAAAATAAGATAACTTCGTGGCGCCATCCAGTATACCACAGGCAACTGACTGGGCTCGCTCCCTAAGTAGATGGTTCCTCTAGAAGCTCCTCCTCCAAAGCTGGTGTAGATTCTTCTTCAACTGGTGTTGTATTGTGGCAAGGGTGAGTACTTTGGTACTCAGCAAGTCATGCACAGAATGCAACTAATATACTACATGCATGGCTTGGTACAAAGGAGTAGCTCAAGGTGTATTTGCAGTAAAACAGCATTTCACAAGTAGCATAAGTAGATTCGAAAACAGTAGAAACAAGTATAACATAAATAACCTTTCCAAGAGTTTAATCAACATCCTTCCCATTCCTAAACCACATTTCCATCAACATCACTATTTAACCAAACCCAACCTTTCAAGTCCAAGTTATTTTCAAGAAAGTCTAACCCTTGACTGTAATTCCCGAGCGATGTCCAATACCGCGGACACGGCTATTCGAATAGATTTTACACTCTGCAGAGGTTATGCACTTTACCCACAAGATACAGTCAAACACCACAAAGGCGAGTTCCCGTAACAAAGTCTTTCGGAAACCTCCAACAATACAGGTGGTCCTCTCCGGTTGTTGCACACTAACCCTTCCCTTAGCTAAGGCGAAGTTTAGGCCAACCAACCGTTAGATGGGTACCTGGCCGCAGCCCCGGTACGCTCCCCCGTTCAACTTACACAAAGGGTGTAGTTGACATCCTGAGGTCCCACCGGTACGTTATTAGCAACTTAATCAACTAGGTCCGTCCCATTACAGACATGTGGTTGCACGTTTAACCCAGTTCAAAGGCTTGCAAGGTTAAGTCCTTAGGGTGACCAGGGCAAGACTACCCGAAGAACCAAACCAACGTTCCCGGTGCCACAACTGGCCCACCTGAACATTCTTGCCGCATGCCCCGGTCAAAAGCTATTTATCAAAGCCCAGTTTATTACCATGCACCATGTGCCATCAACATCACATGATACCTTTCCAAAACAGGTTCAATATATCATTAAGTCAATATTAACATTTGATTGTCCAAAATCATGTCATGAGCACGTAGCAGGTCTAAGCAATATACTACAACGGTCTAAAACCCATGTTGGCAATTTTAGTAATGTCCAACTAGTAAACCACAACTAGGGTGACAAGGGGGTCATGGCACATATTTAATTAACCAAGGTGTCATACAAAGAATTAGGCATTTATCTAATTACCCATAATTAAGTAAAGCATTTTCTAATTTAAACTAGCATGCAATAATTTGAATCAAACTAGGTTTCAAAATGGGATCAACATGGACAAAGCATAACTTGCCTTCAAAAAGTACTTGCTCTTGGTCCTGAGCTGGCTCCTGGGTCAACACTTCTCCTTCGAATCCTTCCGGCACTTCAACGTCTACTCGTAACGCGTGCAAATAGTAACAAATGAATAAAACAGTAGACAAAAAGTGTCCAAACATCCAAATAAAGTCCATAAATATAGAGAGCATAATTTTATGAATTTTTAGAAACTAAAATCGTCAAATTCGGAGTTTAAATGCAAAAGTTATAGCATTTTGAAGTTTAAATAATCAATTAAATAATATTACAGAGGAAAACTTTAGTCCAAAAATTAAATAAAATTCATCATTAGGTAGATCTCAATTTTATACAAATTTAGAAATTTGAATCACTCAATTCGGAGTTAAAACGCAAAAGTTATAAGCGTTTGAAGTTTGAAACAAAATCTGAAATCATTATTTCGAATTAATAAATCATTTTCTTTTTCGGAAATTAATTATTGCGTCAGCGAGGACACGTGGCAGCCTCTGATTGGTCTGGCGTCGGTAGGTTCATGGGCGTGGTCCATGGTTTGGCTCCGTCTCAGTGGACCGGTCCACGGCTCCATGAGGCGGCGAGTGGGACCCAGGGGTGACGTCATTCTTGGCGTCGGCGAGGACTCATCCGTTCTGTCGGCTGTGGGACCATCTGGTGACGTCATTCTTTGGCGTCACCGCGACGGCTGAGGTGGCGCCGACGCAGTGGTCCGCCATGACGTCGGCGTGACATCATGGTGCGGCCGCCGACACGCCCGCGGCGTGTCGTGACCCACGCCACGCTGCGGCTGACCGCGGCGGTCAAGCTTCCGCTACGTGGCGCAATCCGGGCCGTTGATTTGAAATCCGACGGCTCGGATTGGATCTGGGTTTCACGCGTTTGGGTTAACGCGGTTAATCTGGACCGTTGGATCTAGATCCAACGGTTGGGATCCAATCTAACGCGTATAACGCGGCTAACGCTAACCGTATGATCTAGATCTAACGGCTGAGATTGGATAAGGGGTTTAGCACGTGGATCTCACCGGTGGGTGACGTGGCGCGATCTGGTCCGTGCGATGGAGATCCGACGGTTGAAAAGCTTCGAGGTCACGACGATGTCCACGGCGGTGCTTCTTTGGCCGAGATGGAGACGACGACGATAGCAGCGGCGTTGCGGGTGTGCTCGGTGAAGTGGAAGGTTCCCTCCGACGCGGCCCGGCTCTTGCGGTTCCGGATCGACCTCAACGGCGGAGGATGGTAGGCGGCGGCGAAACAACTAAAACCGGCGGAACACACAATCAAATCCGGCGAGCGATTGCGGCGCAACCACGGCGGCTCGGGCGACGTTGTCTAGGGCTACGGGTGCACACGGAAGTCTAGGTCACGACACGAAAGACGGCGCATTAAATAGGGCCCTCGGCGTCCGTGAAACGCGCGGAAACCGACGTCCACTTCGACGCGGCGGCGGAGTCCGACGGCGACACGGAGAGGGCGACGTGGCACAACGTGAACCGTTGGATCTAGATCCAACGGTCGCGTGGGTTTGGACTCGGGTCCGGTTCGGTGAGCTGGCTGGCTCGATCGGGCTCGGGTCCGGCGACGTGGCTCAATCGTGGCCGTTGGATCTTGATCCAACGGTCACGCGCGTAGGGTTTCGGCCGAGTGGGTTCGGCTCAACCACGGGCGTGGTCGGGTTCGGGTCGGACTCGGACTCGAGTCTGACTCGGGCTCGGTCGGATGAACAGTGAAACCAACTCGATTTAATTAATCCAATTAAATTCTCAGAAATTCAATTAAATCATTAAAAATAGCAAAAGACTCAGAAAAATTCCAGAAAAATTCTGGAAAATATTTTGGAACATTTTGGACTAAAATAAAATATTTCCAACAAATTTTTATTTGCAAAGTTTAATTCTTTAATTATTTCAAAATGGAATAAATTCAAATAAATCCAAATAAATTCCAGAAAATTCCAAAAATTCACTAAAGTGCCAAATCACACATGAATTTAAGAAAAGCAAAATTTTGGGGTGTTACACACAATTAACATCGAAGGTTGCGAAAATTCATATAGACTATGACGGTAGCATAGTTGACAGTAAAATACCACGTCGTAAAAGAACCCACATCAATTGAAAACTGAACTTGCACAACATTGCATTTCAGCTAAATTCAACATTTTGGAAGAGAACATCAAAATTTCAAGTCGAGCATCTGCTCCCACAACCATCACAAACTTCCTCAAGGAGAGGGAAACTCATTCCCAAAAGGGGAACACCTCACTAACAAAATCACTTTGTAAAACTTTCATAAAGTCCACCTTTTTGAAGCACTCGCAAACATCACACACATTTTCAAAACAACTCCAACTCTAGCCAAAAAGAGTTACAAATTAAATCTCAAGAGTTTCCAACACAACCCACTAAGTCCATCTGTTTCCTTTAAAATTTATTCCAAAGATAATTCAGTGTGGACGCGAAGGAGCGCGATCCACTCAAAAACTTTTGGATGTAAATCCATACTCATAACACAAATTAAACAAATAGCCAAAACCAAAGATTGGCGCCAATAGCTACGGGTTCTAGGGAAATTCGGGAAACACAACACAAGGAATACCTTGACCGAAGGCATTCAACCAAAATGGCAAACAAAACAAACCAGTCCAAAAGCTTTTAAACACACGCTCAGCATAAAAGAACCATCTCTAGTACTCCACTACGCTTTCCATTAAAGACTTCAATAATCACTATTTACTCCTTGAGGAGCCCCAACACAAATCAACCAAAAGCATCACAACAAATTCTTCCTCTAGTTACCATTCCCAACACTTTTAATTAGGGTTTATGATGCTTATCAAAAAGGCACCCAACCAAGACTATATTGACATGATCCCAACGGATCACCGAATCATAATACTTTTTATTCTAAATTTGAACCATAGTACTTCCACAAATCCTTCAGCAAGATCAACATATAAATTTCATACCACCTATATGTCAATGACTCGACAATCGAAACTCATTCAGTTAACAAGCGACTTCAACATGTAAATATTATCTCCACAAGACAAGGTGCGTAAATATGATTCTGAGACATACATTCATTAAGGATGAAATTCTACATCAGGTTAATTATCCAAGGTTCACTCCATCACAACATGTTACAATAACCTCCATTTTTTTAGCAAGGATTTTCAACAATTAATCTAAGCAATTACCACCACTATTAAATCATCAATATCAATAACTTGCATAATCATCAATCAACAACATTACATTTAGCTACCCTATACATAGGTTATAACAAAATTACCACTACACAACTTACTCCAACTATTTAAAATAGATTGAATACTAGCATTAACACTGCTCTTAACAACATCATGAACAATAAGTCTTATGTCTTCTCAATTGATATCAATACTAGCATTGTATAGACACAACTGCATGCTTACAAATATACTAGTAGTTTGCAACATTTTAGTTTTAAAACTCACCCCAAATTCATAAGGAAACTTGACTCTCAAAATTGCAATGAGACAAACCCAAACCTGGTCATGCAAAGGAATTCTCCAAAACACTTTTCAATCTCAAAGACTCCCACAGGAGGGAACCAACCGATCAAATAAACCTTTGCAAATAAAACCTTAGCACCAAACCCCAATCTTTCACGAAACAAGAAGGGTTTTTCAAAGATGATTTCTTAAACCAGTAAAATAACGAAATCAAACACCACGTACTACTACAAAGCCACATAACTTCAGCCCTGATAGCCATGTCTGGCACAACTCCGCAAAAACTCTTTTAACCTCGGAGAAAGACAAACACAGGAATAAATTGAATGCTTCTTCCCTATAAAACAATCAACAAACTAGGCATTAAAACTGGAAAGGCACCCAAAAGAAGCGCAACACTAGACTCTTCTTCTTCGTCTTCAACCAAGGAAGACAAACCCACACACCACATACGGAACAATCCGCGAAAATCCAATACCAAACACTTTTCTTTTGGTTTCCATCAACTAAAACCAAGAAAACCAACCAAGAACGACCATAGAACGATAAAGAACATACGAAGGAATCCACCACCAAACTCTTCTATTTGACTCCAGTCAACTACCCGATCTACGACAGAAAGGGTAAGCACTCTTCTCCTACAGGGGTTAATAGTTCTTCGGTGATGGCGCTAACCGGCCACACCGTCAAACCTCACCCTTACTATGAACAAAAAGAGGTGACCGAAATCTTTCGGCACCACAACCCACTATATCACAAATAACAAGAACAATTCCATCATTTATCTCATAGACATAGCAACATGCTTTATCAAATGAAGCATTCAACATTATAGCTTAAATACAACATTTAAGCGTAAAGGAACGATACCCATACCCTTTCCTACTGTGCATCCAGTGTGTGTCAAATTTTAGATTAGTTATACCACTTTTGCAAGTTTTAATGTTGTTATCCTATGAAAAAATTTTAGTTAAGACCTAAGCCATGTTTCTAAGTTATTCCACATCACATTTTAGTTGTACCCTATAGCATGACACTAAAAAAAAAATACACATTCCAAGGACCTACAGAACTAAAACATTATGTAGATGAAGAATGAAGCCATTATTTAATTCTAATGGGAGTTCTCCAATAGCTTCGACTTCAACTTCGATGCCATTGGCGACTCTAATGATTCTTTCTCCTCTTTTCAGGATCCTCCTCGTACTTAATCCCTGGAAAGAATTTGCAACATGAATAGTTGCACCTGAGTCAATCCACCATGTATGAGTGGGAAAGTCTAAATACAGGGATTCATCTATGAATGTAATCTTATCCTTACCATTTTTGTTCAGCCATTTGAGAAACTGAACACAATCCTTCATGTAGTGCCCTTTCTGATTGCAATGCCTACATGTATCCTTGTCTACCTCTGCTGGAGCTTTGCCCTTGCCTTCATAAGGTTTCTTGTCTAGGGAAAATTTCTTATTATGAGGTTTGCCCTTATTCTTAAAAGAAGGCTTAGATTTGCTTTTAAAATCGCTCATTTTCTTTGAAGTTGACTTGATATGGTTGATATGGTCAAGTCTTTGAGCTCTAAGCCTTTCTTGTTCTTGAGCACACATAGCCATCAATTTTTCTATACTCCATTTTTCACTCATGGAGTTGTAATTGACTGCAAAAGTCTCATATTCCTTTGGTAAGGAATTCATGATAAATTGCACCAAATACCCTTCTGATATTTCCATTTCCATGGTTTTGAGTCTGGCAGCTATGTTGCTCATTCTCAGAATGTGCTCTCTTATGTTGCTTTGTCCGTCGAACTTCTCATTTGAAAGCTTTTGCATAAGAGAGTTCGCGTACATTTTAGTAGAACCAATGAACTGGTTCTGAACTTGGCTAAGGTACTCCTTAGCACTAGCACATTCAGGAATGGCGCCTCTTATTCCTTCCATGATGAAGTTTTTAATCACCATCATGCACTTACGGTTGGAATTTTCCCACTTCATACGCTCAAGGTCGTATGCCATTCTTATGGATGCATTATTCTCAGCACCCGATTGACCATCAGTGATTGGCTGAGGCTCAGTGGGACGATCATGCGTAATTGCATAATCAATGTCCGAGAGAGCAAGTGCCATCTCAATCTTCTCCCTCCAAGAGGGATAATTCCCCCCATTCAGGGGGTCAATCGCAAAGATTAAACTCAGAACGTTCGAAGTGTTTGAACCTTCGGAAAGAAAATACAAATTAATTAGAATACTAAATCAAATGCATGAAATTAATTTAACATTGGTTCAATTAAAATATGCTCTTAACAAAAATTGTTCTACATCTAAAATGCCGTTGGGCATAATTAGAATAGAACACAAATTTAAACTTTAATTATGGCATATTTTATCAACGACGTTGGTAAGAAGATAAAATTTCCATACTAATAAAAACAATCTTAATGCAATTTTTCGATTTAAATTTTCACGTTGGATCTAATTTAATCAGAAAATTGAATTTAATCTTAACAGCGGAAGAAAAATAACTTAATTGACTGATTAAGTCAATATACTTAATACAATTTTCAATTAAAATTTCACGTTGGATCAAATTTAATCAAAAATTAAACTTAAACTTTAGCAGCGGAAAAAAATAACTTAACTCAATACTTAACCTAATCATGCATAGCAAAATTGAACACTTAATATATATATATATAGCTAATCTGTTCGGGCTGAACGGCCCAAATCCCAGTGCGGTCAGAACCCGTCCTATGCATGGGCCAATTGTTTTCGGGCCGAAAACGTGTGGCAGCGTCCCCATTTGTCATTAGGCCGGCCTAGTGGGAAAGGGTAAGGGCGCTCTTGATCTGAGCCGTCCGATCAAATCGGACGGACGGAGCTGAATTGGAATGCAATATAAGCCGAAAAAATCGGCTGTCTCCCAACAAACCCTAAACCTAAAACTTCCTGCTCCCTGGAAAACCGGATCTGGAGCGGCGCAGCGGCGGCGCGGCCGGGAGCTCGACGGTGGTCCGGCGGCCGTATGAGGGCACGGCGCGCAGCTTCGCATGGCGGCAACGCTGCGTGCGTCTTGGCGCAGAGCGACGCCGGTCGGGCGCTCCGTGTGGGAGGCGGCACGCAGGACGCCTTCGAGCGGCGGCGGCGCAGAGAGGCGCAGCGGCCATGGCGGCGGCTCGGTGGCTTTCGCAGGGGCGTGATACGCGCGCGCAAAGGCGGATCGAGCCCCGGCCAAGCGGCGGCCCAGCTTCTTCCCGTGACTTCATCCACGACGATGAGCACGGTGAGGGTTTCATCTACTTTTCTTGATCCGGTTCTTGTGGTTTCGGGTTAGGGTTCTTTGGATTTGGGTTCTCCCCTCTTTTCTAATTTTGCTATGCGCGGTTGAGCATCTACCCGAAAAGGAACCTCGTTGTAGGGTTAGATCTAGGCACTTTGACGAGAGCTCTGATACCATTGTTGGTTTCTTAGGATCTTAATGCCTTAGATCAACACCTAGATGAATGGATCTTAGGGTTACCTTCGGGATTAGACGCGCTTGATGAAGATGCCATTGCTTGAGTCGGGGACGACGGGTCAGCAGTAGTAGTGGTGAGGACGACGATCACGTGGGGAAGACCTCCGTCCTATCTTCGTGTCAGTGGTGGCCTGCAGAGAGGACGTCGGTGTGGTCGTGCCTTCCCGTTGCTTACGTGTGCTAGTAGATCGGTTGGTGGTGGTCTGTTGGAGGGGAACAACAGAGAACGTGGGTTCTAGTTGGGTCTAGTCCCCTCCCTTATATATGGCACACGTGCAACAGGGGGCCACAACCATATGGTTGGTTGCACCCCCGATCAGGGTGCGAAAGATCAATCCAACAAGGAGGAGGATCAGTTAGGGTTTGGACTGGGGTAGGTGTGCTTATATATTGTATTAGTGAGTGATATGAGCCATTGATATCTTACCCGACTAATTTTTGGAGAGAAACAGTCACATGAACTGATGGAGACAGCATACGCAAATATCGATGGTTTCTTCGTTTTCTGTTTAGTCCATTGGAAGGTTTAGGGGGGAAAAAAGCCTACATAGTCATCCAAAGTTCCAAACCAGAATGTCCTGTTCAATGATAACGACGAACCAAAGTTAGAGCCACAGGCCAAGCACAAATGCCCAACGAACATGCTTAGGCATGCATGATCATGAATCCCGAAAATTATATTATAAGCAGTAACTTGCATATGTACAATTTTATTATTTGTTTAACACGAATCATACACTTAATTATAGGTTAAACTATATCGGAGCTCTTTACTTATGCCGGTGTATGACTTAGTTCCCTGAACTTGCAAATTTTCTCAGCATCATTAACTGTAGCCGTTTGCAAGATAGGTTTCTTTATTTCTTTCCTATTGGAACCAGCTAAGATAGTGCCTAGTTGGCGAGCAACATATCATTTGCTACATACTCTTACGGTACTATAATATTACGCTCATAGAAATATAACACAAATAGTTATAAAAAATTCCTAAAAACTTGATTAGATAGGTCATGACACGAGGAAGTGTCCTACAAAAGGCCTGTTTGGGAGAGCTCCACTCCAAAAAAATCAACTCCACTTCATCAACTCCACCGTTGAGTAGCTCCACCATAGAGTTGAAGTAGGAAAGGGAGGTGTTTGGCTTGCAAATTAGATCCAGCTTCAAGAATAAATGGTTTTGATGTGGATATCCATTTATGCCCTTGGGTGTTGATGTAACCAGTGGCAAAGGTGGGTAATTACCTCATATATGTAACCAGTGGCAAAGGTGGGTAATTACCTAGCAACTTCACGAGTGGGTATGAAACGGTGTTTCTTGGAGTACCCCTTAAGGAGCTCCACAAAAACCATGGAGCAGCCCCCTAGATTCGCATTTTTCCTGGAGTTAGAGTTCTATGGAGCTGAGGTGTTTGGCTACACGAATTTGGAGTGGAGCTAAAAATTGAGGAGCAGAGCTCTCCCAAACAGGCCCAAAAATTCAGCTGAAAACACGACTAACGTTAGGAGAAACAAAAAAAAAACAAGTTTTAGTGAACAATAACTTTTTTATTTTCTGTATTCCTTTGAGCTGAATGTGTCTTTTTTTTTTTAATTTATCTATGTGTAGATTGAATATAGATTTGAAATTAGGTGGTATATATATGATAGATTGATTTTGTGTCAATACTATGAATTTTTTTAAATTTTTCAAGATCATTTACACCATGTTTTAAAGAAGGTAATATTGTATATATCACCGTAAAAGTAGGCAGTACATGATGTTTCGTCGTCAGCAGACTTGTTGAGCGTACAGTAAGGTTGAGAAGACGACGTCGCACTCAAATTCAAATTAAATTAAATGGAGAAAAAGATAAAGGAAAAGACAAGAAAGTGTTGTAAAACAATGATGACCGCATAGACCAATCACAATGCACTGATTGAAAAAGCAGAACATTTACGAAGAACACGGGATATAGGGAAGCAAAACTCTCTCTTTATTCCATTGATTCTCTTGTACAATGAAGTACCCTCTCTAATTATAATAAAAAACCCACTAGAGATAGATTCGAATTCGCCCACTATTCCAATCATATCTCAACACCAAATCAAAAGTTCGGTAATATCTCAACACTCCCCTTTGGGCGAATACCGCGTAATATGTATATCTCATCAAAAATTCCTCCAAAAAACTAGTAGGAAAAAAGGGAGGGACAAAAGAGTACATTGTACTCGCATATTTTGTTACACTTGTTGCCTCATTAAAAACCTTCATGTGAGAAAACTTCAGTAAACTCACTAAAGGAAAATGAGTGCAACTTATAATGCTCTGGGTTATAGTAGTATATTCCCCTGCATATCTCTAAGTCATCTCATTCCAATGCCATAAACACATCTTTAGAAACTAGATGTCGGCAAAGACTTTGTGAATAAATCTGCTAGATTTTCACATAACTTAGTTTGCAAATCTTTATCTCACCATTCTTCAGGAGTTCGTGAGGATAGAAGAAGTTTAGGGGCAATATGCTTCGTGATACTGCTCTTTACATAACGTATCTGTGTTTGTGCAACACAAGTAATATTATTTTCATAAATAATTGTGGAGGTATCAAGGTGTTAATGCCACATGACTTCTAGATATGGCCAATCACATGTCTTAGCCAAACACACCCACATGAGGAGTCATATAATGCAATTATCTCTGAGTGGTTGGTAGAGGTAGCTACTAAGGTTTGCTTAAAAGTCCACCAAGAAATGAAATACAAATCCAGTATGAGATTTGGCACTGTGGATATCAAACATATGGCTAGCATCTATATATCTCACCATGGTCAAGTTTTGGTCCTTCCGGTAAAATAAATCAAGATCTTGAGTAACTTGGAGGTATCTGAGTAAAGTCTTGACACCAGCCCAATGTTTTTTGGTTGGAGCTACACTGTGTCTAGCTAGCAAATTTATTGTGAATGTAATATCAAGCCTTGTGCAATTTACAAGATACATAAATGCTCCAATGACGCTTAAGTATGTGACTTCAGGACCTATAACTTCCTTATTTTTCATCCTCGGTCTGAATGAGTCTTTATCTACTTTAAGGTATCTTATTACCATGGGGTCTTTAAAGGATGATTTTTATCTATATTAAAAATTTTTAATACCTTCTTGGTATAGGTAGAACGGTGGACAAAAATTTCTTAAGAAAATGCTCTAGCTGTAGGCCTAAGCAATATTTGGTTTTACCCAAAATTTTCATCTCAAACTCCGTCACAAGGTAGGAGCTTACTTCTTTTATGTCCTCTATGGTTTCAATGATATTCAGATCATCAACATAGAATGAGATGATACATAATCCATTCTAGAACTTCTTTATCAATACACAGGGTCAATCATCATTATTGGAGTATCCCTTCCTTAGAAGAAACTCATTAAGTCAGTTGTACCACAATCACATTCTCTCCAACTATGTTAATCCATATATTGACTTCTGCAGTTTGACACTATACATGTTGTGATTACTTTTATTTGGATCCAGACTTTTGACTCCGTCAGGAACTCTCATATAAATATCTGTATCCATTTACCAATATAAATATGTAGTCACTATACCCATCAACTGCATTGATAAGTATAAGTTAGCTGCCATTGATATTAAATAACATAACATTATTCCACTCGTCATTAGAGTGTAAGTCTCATCATAATTGATGCAGGGTCTTTGCGTGAACCCTTGTGGTGCAAACCACATTTCATATCTCATCACCTGATTGTTTTCATTTCTCTTTCGAATGAAAATCCATTTTGATCCTATAGGGAGCACTTTAGGGGGTATTCGATCAACATGACTGAATACTTTTATTTTGTTAAGCGAGCGCAATACTGCCTCAATTGATTTTTTTTCCATTTGACCCAATTTGAGCGCTTCTATAACTCTTGTAAGGTCGAGGAGGCCGACTAGAGGAACGTGAATAAGCAGTTTTAAAATCCTCTTCAACCAAGTGTTTATGTGTGGAAGCGTAAATCAAAATAGTTTTATCCAATTAAAGTCTAAATCGTCTAGTCTCAACTGTGTGCACCAACAACCTAAATATATGTCAAGGTTTTGCAATCCTAGTGTGACAAGCAATCAATTCAATTCTAGCTAGGAATGTAAATTGCAAGAATGTAAATGAGCAATAAGAAGCAAACCAAATGATAACACATGATCTTTTTATCGTGGTGTTCGGAGACTCGCCGGTCTCCCCTAATCCATGTTGAGGTAAGTCTAAATGAATTAGACCAGCTCCACGAATTAAGCCAAACACCTCGAATCCACTAGTGGTAGCTTTTTCCCTGTATGAGTAGATGACCTCCAACCTTCACAACACACCGAGCCTTCTCACAAGCTTCATGAGAAGATCACCAGACCACGACGCCTTCGCGCTATCTAGCTTTTGGCAAACATCAAGAGTAACAAGCTAAGCTTCTTGCTTGACCCTTATCAAGTGCAACACATGCATCTAGAGCTCTTCTCTCATTGCTCACAAGGTGCAACACATGCACAATTCAGTAGAGAGGTTTGCACTAGCTTAAGAGAGTTAAAATAGGATGCTAAGAGATTTTACACAAGAAAATCTAGCTTAAATGCCTCTCATATCTCTCAAAGGATTGCTCTATAAGCTCTCAAGGCTTTGCTCTCAAATATAAGCTTGAAAGGAGTGTGGGAGCAGCAGCAAAAACCTCCAAACTTGGCCTCTTTTATAGCCCCTTAAAGAAACTAGCTGTTGGGGCAAAATTCACAAGAAACAACTAAAACCGACACTATCGACATGAAAAATCTGCTAGTACCTGCTTCAGCTGTAACATATAGTTCATTGCATTAAATGCATATTGTCATAAGTGTAGAAACCGAACACGAGTGAGGGGGTGGACATCGCCCATTTAACGGGCCCTCATCCACGAGAGCGAAAATGACATGAGGGTTTATACAAGTTCGAGGGTCCAAGAGGACCACCCTACTCTAGTCGGTGAGCCTGCGGGGGTAGTCCCCGAAGAGCAGGGCTCTGGGGACTCATCAATTTGCATGCACTATATCTTTGCTCAAGAGAGCTCAAGTTACAAATGAGAGACACATGGGGTTTTTATAGGCTCAAGGGCCTGTACAAATGACTGAAATACCCCCATCAGGCCAACTAGTATATGAGTACAATCGAGGGGTAAGGTCATCTTTTCTAGGCACAGCTGCAATCCTTTGATCTATATATCGTACAATTGGTAGCTTTCTTGGTATTCTCCAACACATAGGAACTAGCTGGTGCAGTTGACCCTGGTACTACCGATGTACAAACCACGATAGTGCCAGTAATTTTATCCCTAGAAGAAAAATCCAGAGCACCTATTTTTGAAAAAAAATCTACCGACCATAAGCAGCGGTACTACCAACCGGCGATAGTATTGGAATTTCAACATCGGTAGTGCTGATATTTTCAATCTTAGGGAAAATCCAAAAATACATGCTGTGGAAAAAATCTACCAACCTTGAGCAGTGGTACTACCGACCGTTGGCAGTACCGAAATTTCAACATTGGTAGTGCCGGTATTTTCAATCTCAAGGAAAATCCAAAAACACATGCTTTGGACAAAATCTACCGCACACAAAGTGGTGGTACTATCGACTGACGGTAGTACCAGCCTCTCCACTACGCTAGTATTGATTTTTTAAATGCATCCAAGAACCAGCATGTACTTCAACAATTTGCGAACTTTAGTCACATGCTACAAAGAGTAAGTGCATGAGTTTTGACTATTTGCAAAATACATTCGCAAGTCATATATGACACTACGGAATGTCGGGACACCGTAAAAGGTGAAATTGGAGAATGTGACATTATAAAATGTGAAATTTGAGATTAAAACTTTACATTTTGCGGTTTAGTCGCGTTTCCGGGCCGATTTCGAGAGTTTGGGCCCTTCCGGGGCAAGTTGGGCCTTAGGGGAACCCCACGTGGGCCAAAGGTGGGACGTTTTCTGGCCCATGAGGGGGTGGAGGGCAGCACACCACCCCTTGGTGCGCCCCCATGCTGCCCTAGCCGCCACTCCACCTCCCACCCTCCCCATCTAGGCGCCTCCACCTCTCCCCTCCCCTCTCCACCTCCCTTGCGGCCTTAGGGGAGCTCCCCTCCATGCCACCTCGCTGTCCTCTCCATCGGGAAGCCCCGCGACGAGGAGATCCGGTGGTTCCGGCGCGAGGAGGACGATCGGAAGCCCGGGAGGAAGGATTTCGTCGATTTCCGTTCGTCGGGAAGAGGTATGGATTGGGTGATCTTTGGGGTTGATCTAGGTGCTTCTCTAGAGGTCAATTTCATGTTTTTAGATCAAGTGGTGGTGCTGTCCATGGGTAGATTTGGGAGAAAACTAGAGTTGCCACGTTCTCTGTTTCGGGCAGATTGAGCATTCGACCTAGGGTTTGGGTTTTCGCCAATTTAGAGTCAGAATTTGGTCGGCCGCCTGTTGCGGAAGTTGTAGGTAATTTCAATACCTTTCAGTGGGTATAAAGAACGTCCAATTCCGCCTAGCCGTTTGAAAGTTATTCTCATTTTACCGAACATGTTAAAAACTGTGACGTGATTGGAACAGATCATGGTATTCTGTAGATTAAACCACTTTAGAGTCCGATTCAGTCTTTCCGTGTACTTAGAAAAAGTTAGTAAATTTCCTAACCTACGCGAGGATGTACTCGTTTAATCGATTCGGAGTCTTAGAACCCGAGTTATGCTCGTTGCAAATCTGTTGTCCCGACTGGACAAAACCTTTGTTTTTGGGTTTTGCGAGTAGTTTGCGATGTCGGGGTAGAAGAGTGTTTGCGTACTGTTTTGTGGACATGATTGTGAGTGTGTGGTACCTATGTGCAGGTGGTGTGACCCCGGGAGTGCCTTATACTTCTCGCCAATCCGTCGCTCGTGGTTGAGGCAAGTGTATTGGAATGGGTAGCGGGTTGTAGTTTGCTAGATTGGTTGAGATTGAAATTGAATATATGATATGTTCACATGCCATGCTTTAATGATTGACATTGATATGATGAATATGCTTATTATGTTATGATGCCATGTGTTAATTTACAAGTTATTTATGATGTTGGCATGTTTGCATACATGGCATGATACATGGCCCGGGCGGTGAGAAAGTCATAACTAGTCCGGAGAAGGTCGGTGAGAAAGTTATGACTATTCCGGAGAGCCAATGAGTAAGTCCTACATCGTGATTCCATCCACCGCGGTGTATGGAAGCGAGGAGTAGGCACCCTCCATCTTCGGGATGGAAGGGGGGAGAGGGTGCACACCGACGGGTGTGTACTCAACCATACCGGTATGAGTTTCCAAGGAGACATGTGCATCGCATCGCATTGCATACATGATGATGATGATAATGATATGTGATCATGAATGAGATGATAAACATGATGTGAGTTGTTGTAGCCATGTAATTGTTCTTTTGTACCATTGCAATATACTTACTGAGTGTTGAACTCACGCTTGTGCTTTCTTGTTGTTTTAGGTACCATGAAATCGGCATACGGGAAATGGTATTAGCTACACATCTACACGTAGCTCCACACTTATAGACAATTTATTCATCTTGGTCTTGATAATAAGAGTAGTGCCATGCAACTTGGTGCAATGGTTAATTTGTGTGCTTGGTTTCCTCATTTACTTCGTTTGGCTCATGAGATGGTTGGAATCTTTATTCTAGGCTTATACTGCTGCTAGAACCCGTGTTATTGATGATTTAGACGTTATTCTTTATACTATATCCTGTGATCATATTGTTGTTGCTTCAATTAATGGAAAAACAAAGGTGATGCTGCCGAAATTTTCGGTTTTAGCATTTACTCTTTTGCTGTAATTTATCTTAGTTTATAGTATTTAGATGTTGTTTAGCCTATGTTTGGTAGCATTCGGGCATATTAAATGCCGGGGTTTTACATCATAGCATCATACAATAGAGAGCTAGTGCAAGCGGGATTGAGATATCAACACATGATGAGACTCAAACTACTAGACAAAACCTCTCTTCATAGTATGACAAACTGCACTAATAATCTGATCTCCAAACCAAACATCGGGAACGGTAAAAGACTAAGAACACATCCTTACCCTATGCTGGTTATACCTTTGCCTTGCGCATTCACATGCAGATTTCACTTGATAATGATCATCTTCTCTCCATGTCCGGGTCTTTGCCTTGTTCATCAACACATGATGAACTAGGTTTACTTCAGGATCTCATCTTGATGCTCATCAACACATGATGACATCCTTCATCCCAAACCTTGACTTAACAAACATTAATACATGATGTCATCCAAAGTCTTCATCATCATTGGACAACCTATTTCACCAACTTATGAGAAATATTGGTCCAACACATCTGGTTGTCACTAATCACAAAAGCACACCATTAACACATAATGGAGGATCTAGATCATTTAATCTACCTCTTTGGTGATTGACGACAACCCAATTGCAAATAATTTAATTTAAATCAATATAAGTAAATTACAACTACAAAAGCTTCATATACTCAAAGGATGAGTTTTAAAGTAAAGATCCTCAATATATATAGGAAAAAGAAAAGGATCAATATTAGTGAAACATCAAAATATAGAATGAACTCCCCCTAAATATGTGCATACACACACATATGAATTGGAAACAATATGCACATATCCAAGCTGAAACTTTTGTGGAGTTCACCCTGTATTTTGTATCCTAAGAATGCAAAAAGATATAATAATATGGCATTAGATGCATACCTTTGATATTTCCATCTTTCCATCGAAATAAGATTTATAAATTTCATATTCAACAAATGAGTTAGTCTCATATTTAGATTTGTCATTAATTACCAAAACCAAATGGATGGAGCTTGAACTTACAACTTTGCCTTGGATTTTTGTTCTTGATCTAGATTAAGAGTTTAGCAATTTTTAGGCAAAATATATGTAGTCTTTCATTTATACAACTCTCCTGAATCAATATAATTAGTGGAAATCTCTTCATAATTTCTTCCAGCTCCTCATGATTTTCCACAATGATGGAACATAGGTATTCTAACTTCCCAACATCAGATTTGGCACACAAATATTCGCTGGGGTTACCACCTTCAGGATGACTCACTTCATGAATGTGGTTACCACTCTTAAGGTGGCCCACTTCAGGGATTTTCTCAATATTCCAATCTATTTCTCAGTATTCTTTTATGTGGTACTTTTCTCTCCCTAATGTTGGTAAATTATTCTCATAAAAAATACAATCAGCGTATCTCCTGTCAAAGGTTCTAGGTATTTAATAATTAGCATATATTCATAACCTATATAGATCTCAACTTCCGATAAAGGCCCATGGTTGTATGCTGTGGTGGTGAGAGTGGCATGTATGCAGTGCAGCCAAATTTTTACAGATAGGAAATGCTTAGTTCTTTCCCATGCACTATCTGTAAAAGGGAAATTTTATGGTATGCAGTTGGTCTGAGCTAACTTAATGCAATAGTTTGTGCTAATAACGTGTTATAAAATGATGACAACCGCCGTAGATCAACCACAATGCACCGATCGAATAGTCAAAAAAATTACGATGAACACACATGATATAAGGATGTAAAACTCTCTTCTCTTTATTAGATTGATTCCCTTGTACAATAGGGTACCATATTTATAATAAAAACCCATTAGAGATTAATTTAGATTCGCTCACAAAGTGATAGAGTCCAATCATATCTCAACAATTAAGATCAAGAGTGTGATTATATCTCAATAGAAAGGTGTCGGTTGGGCCAAATCATAGCAATCAATCCAATCTTATCCTTCATAACTACTCTCCTCCCATCCGAATTATAATGTTATACTAAATAATAATCAGTTTGGATTAATTAAATTTAGAAGAGCTTGAAGAGGATGACCAGTGGTACCCACCAGTCAACAGCTATCGAGACCCTCACTTTTGGTGTGGAATATTAGGTCTCTTGTGCATACTGTACTAGTCCTATTATCAGCGGCTAGTATGTACATTCACAATATAGTTATCACATCCGTACACAATATCACAAATAAATAGATTATTGGTACACCGTTCTTACAATACGGCCTTAAAGGCCAAATAAAGTGCAACGGAAATAACAGAAGTCTAGCAATATGCCTTGGCTTAAAATATTCCATAGGCAACTGATAAAGATTAAGCCTTACAAAAATTCGTTATTGTAATCCCCGTGACCTGCAACAAAGTAGGAGTCGTCAGGGACATTGATTTCTTCACCCACTGAAAATCAACAAGCAAAGATGAGTACATTTTTACTCAGCAAAACTTGTAGTATATCACAAATATAAATAAACGCTTGGCTATATCAAAAGAGATGGCTATCCTACCATGTTCTTTTGCATAAAGCGAGATTTAGACATGCATAACAAGTAGTAGATTAATGTAAATAGAATTTGTAAGAGCAGTTTGACAGGTATGTAAAAAGTAAGTACGAATAGCATAAAATATAAACAACTCACAATCCTCCATGATTGTGAATATCGATCCATTCCTTGCCACTCTTGGCATAAAATCTGAAACAAGCTCCCCACCAATTTTTTCTAATTCAACCCTTTTTATTAAAACACAAAATCTAACTAGTGTCAAAGCACCAAGTCTCTCATGAACGTGAGCATGACATTTTGAAAAGATTTACACTCTGCATAGGAGTACAACTTTAGCCACAAGATATGACCAACTCTTTTTGCCTCTATTTTCACACTTCTTTGGTATGTGGCTAAGATATCATGACAAGAACTGTTACATCACATAGTCCCATCTTTGCATCAGCTCGGTGATGTTTGACCCTTGCTATAGTGGCAGAAATAAAATTCACACACACAATAACCATGACAGTCCATCCTTATCATTCACACAGTAATCATGATAGTTAATATATGTCATAACCATTCCCCCCCCATAGCAAGGTATGCACTGTTTTATTGATAAGTGTTGTTTCTACATCTCTGTGTGGACACCCCTATGAGCAAACTTACCCGGATTACCTGTACAACTACGATCTTCCAATGTGCAAAGCTAGACCAAAGCAACTTAATAGGTTAAGGCCACCTCACAAAAGCAATGAGATTGCACGGATGTCTTAGATTATAGCAACACTAAGTTTGGTCTTTAATCTGACATGGGCGTGAACTCCCCCTACACTACATGCAAGTCCATACCTTGCACTTCAGGTTATTATAATAACTCGCCCATGTCAAAACTTAGTTTTTAGTTTTGATTTTATATTAAAGTAATAGAGGTACCTCCTTTAGTTTATCATGTAAAAATTTCCATTCCCAAACAAATAAAGTAACCGACCATTTGTTCTCACAAGACTAAAGCGACTAAAGCATGGCTAAGCAAATATTTACATATTCGAGTATACCGATGTTTGACATTATATCATGTCTAATCCTGACTTTATGGACTTCAAGGTTGACATTTACATATTTATCAAGGAAGTTCTATACAACAAGTAGGAATAACTACCGGTACCCACAATATAGAAAATTTACTGAAAATAAGCGCATGCATACATAAACTGATAAAATAATATAATTTAAGTGAAATTATGGGACCAACATGATCAAATAAGCTGCTTGCTTTGCTCACTGAATACTTGAGTGGTTTGGGGTCGACAAAAAAGTTTTCTGGAGTGTTGGAATCTACACGCAAGTTCATGCAAAGCAATAATAAGCAAACAAATCCAAACAGAGACCAAATTTAAATAATTTTGTAGAAACATAAGTATTTTGATTTTTAAAAAATTTAAAAACTGGTTTCACTTGATTTGAAGTTTATTTGCAAAAGTTATGTGCATTTAAATTAAATGGGCTAAAAATCCCCTAAAATGGAAAAAGAGCAAAGGCGTATTCGTTACATATTACGCTTTCTAATAGAGGAAGAATATTTCCTATTGAACTGAAAGTGAATTTCTCATTTTCTAGGGTTTTAACTCAATTTTGTACCAACTGACATGTGAGGTCCACACGTCAGTGACTTATTGCTTAAATACCAATTTAGGTTTGAGAACTAAACAATTAATCTAGTTGGCCCACATGTCAGTGACACATTAGTTAAACACTGAGTTAATTAGATTATTTTCTAACTTAATGACATTTCTGACAACTAGCTCTTATATGTCAGTGGCTCGGAGTGTATGGGAGAGCTCTCTTTGTGTGTGCTTGATGGGGCCCGCCTGTCATAGACTCATAACAGGGCAGAGGCTTGCGAAGCTACTCACTGACAGTGAATGATAGATAATCGTGCTAAGTGAGTGGTCTGGTTAGCTAGAGGGGACCAATGGGAGTTTAGGGGAATCCTCGGTGGTGGCCGAAGATGACCAGAGACAGTTGGAGGCTAAGCTCAGCAGTGGCGCTAATGGCGGCTAGTCAAGAGAGAGTTGTAGTGGTGATGGTGGGTGAGAGGAAAGCATCTAGGGGGTATAAGAGTTCCATTTTTTGTGCTTGGCAATGATAGTGATTCACTGGAGAAGCTTGGTGACGATGATTGTGCTTGGAGAAGAAGGTGGTCACGGTGGTGGTGCTTCAGGCAAAATGTGCTGCAAGGGAGGTAAGCAATGTGATATGGGCATGCTCAAGGGGCTTAAAACTTCAAGAATTGGAAAACCACTCACCGGGGAGTTCGATTGAGCTTGCTTGATCCTTCAGTGCTTGGCGGCAATGGTGCTTACGGTGGCGCAAATGGCATCAGTCTTGGGCAGGAAAGGGTGCACGGGTGTGTGTGGGAGCTTGGGTGGCATGGCACCGAGGAGGAGCTTTGGCGTGAGCCCATGAGCTTGGTTCTATTGATAGGGTGAAGAGACATGATAGAGCGGCTTTGTAGGAAAATCTGATAAGATTGCCGTTCAAGTAGTTCGTTTGGGTAAGCAAAGGTAGCAGCAAAGGTAGCGGGGTGAAGCGACGGGTCGACGGCTCTAGCACGCACAGGCAGCGAGGCAGTGGGTAGGGAGACAATGCAAGTACTGAGCGTTCCTCGTGGCGTGCTTGGCACAACGAGGAGTAGACGCAATTGGCGGCAAGGCCGTACGGTGTGGCGGTGACGTGTCGCTGGCTTCCTACACACGAGCATGCACTGGCACAACATAGGCGCACATGGCAAGGCGCTAGGCATGCACTGGCCAAGGGAGGTCGCTGACATGCAGGCCCGACTTGATGAGTGGGCTAGGCCTGTCACTTTTTTGGAGAGGCTCTTTGGACTATTTGAAACTTAAACAAAATATTTCAAAACCTTGTGATATTCTAAATTTGAAAATTAGAAACTGTAGCTAGGTTATTGAAAAGTATTTTCTTTAAATGTCAAAATTTCCATAACAAATCCTAAAAATTCATATTAACCTCAAAAAAATAAATTAGCAACTTTATATTTCAATTTGTGTAAATTTTGGGATGTTACAGACCTACCCCTTAAACAAATTAAAATCTCATCCCCAAGAATTGGGAAGCTTGCGGAAGAAAAGAGAAATTCACTCGTAAGGTGGTCTTCTCGTTCCTAAGTGGCCTTATTTTTTGTATGGTTGCTCCACTGAACCTTTAACATTTTAATGGAGCGGTTATCAGTTTGTCACTCCACTTCTTTTAGGATATGAGTTGGATGCTCCCGATTGGAAAGATCGGGCTGCAGATCAGTATCTTCCAATTTAAGTGTGCTCGATTGGGACTCGAAGACACTTCTTGAGTTGAGATACATGAAAGACATCATGCACATTTGATAGTTGAGGTGGCAACTCCAATTTGTATGCCATCTTGCCTTTCTTGTCCAGGATGCGGTACAACCCAATGTACTGAGGTGCTAATTTTCCTTGAATTTGGAAATGGTGGATACCACATAGTGGTGATACCTTGAGCTAGACATAATCCTCTTTTGACATGACTGAGCCTCCTTTAACTGGTTCCTTATCACTTCAACATAGTCTTGAGCTTCTTGGATGAGATCTGGGCCAAAGAACTACCTTTCACCGACTTCGAACCACAAAAGAGGTGTTCTGCACTTCGTCTCACAAAGTGCCTCGAATGAAGACATTTGAAAACTTAATTGGAAGCTTTTGTTGTAGGAAAACTCGGCGAATACCAAGCATTTATCCCAATTGGCGCTATAGGACAGCACACATGCTCTCAACATATTTTTCAAAATTTGATTAGTCCTCTCAGTTTGTCCTCCATCTGAGGGTCGTAATTAAGCCGTGCTAAAGTGTAGCTCAGTTCCCAAGAAGCTATTCATTTTTTTGCCCAAAAGTGAATTGCGAACCTCGATCAGAAACTATTATATTGGGTACACCATGCAAACTAAAGATGTTGTCCAACTACTGATTTTTATCTAGGATATATTCCGAATGTTTAGCTATGTAGAGGTTTTAAATTGGAATTCGTACAAAAATCAAATTGCTAATTTCCTTTTGTTTTTTATTTTGAAAATTTGAACATATTTTATTATTTTTATTAAATTTTGAATCATAGTTTTATTTTAGAATTCGTATATAAATCCAACTGCTAATATTTATTCGAATTTCTGCAATGTAGGAGTTCTAGTTTCGAGTTCGTATGAAAATCACATTGCAATTTGCTTTTATATTTCATTCCAAATTTATGTTTTTTGTTTGTTATTTTTATTTAATTTTTAATCTCAGTTTTATGTTATAATTTGTATAAAATTCTTCTTCTAATTTTTTTTCCTGAAGTTTAGCTATATACGAGTTTTAATTTGAATTTCGTATAAAAATCAAATAGTTAATTTTCTTTTATTTATTCCGAGTATCTATTATTTTTGTTGTACTTGGTATAGACTATTTCTTTCAATCTAAACCTTTATAACTCATGCCCGCTACATGGATGGTTATATGATTTCTTTAAAATAATAACATCCAATGGTTGCTATATTTCAACTTAGTTAGGGTCTGCCAAATGTTTTGATTTTTGTGAGAATTTACAACTTATTTCTCTTTTTTTTCCTTAGCAGCTTTAAAAGACATGTCATGAGCTTTTAATATATATAATAGATAATACAAAGAAGATGCACAGATCTACTCCCTTCGATGGGTTACATGTTTCTGTCCCCATTAGAAGCCTGCTGCCAATTAGTTACATGAAAATGACATGAGTAGATTCATCGTGAAAAACACTGCCAAAATATTATACATTTGTGATTTCTACAAATATGTTTGAGACAAAAAATATTCCGTTCATTCTTTTATCGGTTATTTTGGAAGTTAACATGGCCGACAATACACGTCTTTAAGTTAGTTTTTTCTATTTATATGTAACCAGAAATTATTGTACCTCGGAGCGAGCAGTCAACGTTGTGTATTGGAGAAACGGAGCATAAAAACTTTTTACTGGGAGCAAGATAGGGCTTGACCATTTGAATCGGGCTGGGCTATACAGAAGTGAAGTCCAGGCCCTCCAGGCTTGGCCCAATCATGTACCAACCAGAAGATACAAGCGAAATCGTAAGGTACTATGCTGGATAGGATCAACCGTTATCTTGGAGAAAGATGAGCAACCGGTGTAGCACGAACTGATGCAATCCACCGTCGAAGACCAGGGGGTTGTTTGGTTTGAAGCCAAATTTGCCCCAAGCCTTGCCAAAAAATTGACTAGCTAAAATTTGGTGGCCAAAACTTAGTCACCCATTGGTAAGAAAATGAGCTAAAAAAATTTGGCATGGCAATGGTGAAGAGAATCTAGCCAAAGTTTGGTTGCAAACTAAATGCTTCCTAATTTTGCTCAACACTACGAAAATTTAGCATGGGAAACATAGATAAGCAATGAACACAAACCAAACAGCCCCAGACCACATGGGGCGTACACGACCGCTCGGAACCTACCCGCCTAGATGTCCATTGGCGCCACGCGATTCGACGGCGGAGGTACACTTCCCTAGCTACATGAGCAAGCGCGCCTTCCGATCGAACGGAACATCGTCTCTCACCTAGCGGCGAGCACACACCCGCCGGGCCGCGCGGCGAGGCTGTTTTTCCTCCATTTTTTCCAACTCTCCGCACGGGAAAACCGCTAGCTAGCTCCCCGAGTCGGGGCTGCGCCTTTCGCGCCCCATGGGCCCTGCTGCCGTATAAATGGCGTCCCCCGACCTCGCCGGGCTAGCAAGAACCCACACTCTTACTACTGCTGCATGTAACTTGCACACTACTCCGCTGGCCACTCCTCTCGCAGTCCACTGCCAAGGAGCAGCAGGCGCGAAACCCCGAGCGAGCTAGCCCTTCTCTACCTCCTCCGTTAGCCTCCGGGCGGCGGCGGCGGCAAGAATCCAAGATGATATCGTTGCACGACCTGTACACCGTGCTGGCGGCGGTGGTGCCGCTCTACGTGGCGATGATCCTGGCGTATGGGTCGGTGCGCTGGTGGGGCATCTTCACCCCGGACCAGTGCTCCGGCATCAACCGCTTCGTCGCCATCTTCGCCGTGCCGCTGCTGTCCTTCCACTTCATCTCCACCAATAACCCCTACGACATGAACCTGCGCTTCCTGGCCGCGGACACGCTGCAGAAGTTGCTCGTCCTGGCCGGGCTCGCCGTGTGGTCCCGACTCCCCTCGCGCGCCGGGGCACCGCGGCTGGACTGGTCCATCACGCTCTTCTCGCTGGCGACACTGCCCAACACGCTCGTCATGGGGATACCGCTGCTGATAGCCATGTACGGCCCCTACTCCGGCTCGCTCATGGTCCAGATCGTCGTGCTCCAGTGCATCATCTGGTACACGCTGCTGCTCTTCCTCTTCGAGTTCCGTGCCGCGCGGATGCTCATCGCCGAGCAGTTCCCGGACACCGCCGCGTCCATTGTGTCGTTGCACGTGGACCCGGACGTCGTGTCTCTGGAGGGTGGCCGCGCGGAGACGGAGGGGAAGGTGGCGGCGGACGGCCGGCTTCACGTCACCGTGCGCCGGTCGTCGGCGTCCAGACGGTCGCTGCTGGTGACCCCGCGGCCGTCGAACCTGACGGGAGCGGAGATCTACTCGCTGAGCTCGTCGCGGAACCCCACCCCGCGGGGCTCCAACTTCAACCACGCCGACTTCTTTGCCATGGTCGGCGGCGCGCCGGCTCCGCCGATCCCCGCCGGGGTGCGCGGTTCGAGTTTCGGCGCCTCCGAGCTCTACTCTCTGCAATCGTCGCGGGAGCCAACGCCGAGGCAGTCCAACTTCGACGAGCACTCGGTACGGCCGAAACCCGCGGCAACCGCGGCAGCGCACAACCACGATGCCAAGGAGCTCCACATGTTCGTGTGGAGCTCAAGCGCCTCTCCCGTCTCGGAAGTCAGCGGCTTGCCGGTGTTCAGCGGCGCCCCGGGTGGAGCGCCTCTCGACGTCAGCGCCAAGGAAATCCGCATGGTTGTCCCCGCCGACCTGCCGCAGAACGGCTCAGGCAAAGGTCCGTTTCGACATTAATGCCATCGTACGTCCATCATTTCACGGGTTTCATGTGAAAGTGTAAACATAAGCCTTGCAAATTCTCCATGTTTTTAGAGAACGAGGAGTACGGCGCGGTGGCAATGCCGGGAGGCGAGGACTTCAGCATCGGAGGCGGTAAGACGGTGGAGGACGCCGAGGCGGCGGAGGCCGGGCCGGACGGGCTGACGAAGCTGGGGTCCAGCTCCACGGCGGAGCTTCACCCCAAGGACGTGGACGGAGCGAACACCGGTGGCGGCGGACGTGCGGACGCTCAGAGGGCGCGGCAGCACCAAATGCCGCCGGCGAGCGTGATGACACGGCTCATCCTCATCATGGTGTGGCGCAAGCTCATCCGCAACCCCAACACGTACTCCAGCGTCGTCGGCCTCACCTGGTCCCTCGTCGCCTTCCGGTACGTGTAATTCACTCTTACACAGTTACACGTGACTTGCTTCACTCATACGGCAAGTGCTACTACCACTGATTAAGTTAGCTAGCAAGGCTGCGATCGATTTTACATGGCAGAGAGGCGACAGGTTCGGCGAGGATCGATGGCTGCTGCAAATGCTAGCTTTGATTTGTTTGGTGTGGGGTGCGTGACAAGTGATAAGATCGATCCATATTCTTGGCGAAACCTAGCTAGAAAGCAATAGGCGATAACACGTAGGCTACTTCGGCGAGGAGGCACCCAAACTGTCCGGCGTACGAGCTATGTGGCGGTGGGAATAACCGAAAGCAGCTTTTACGTACGGAACCCCAAGTGGTGGTGGTCGGCTGATGAGTTTTCCGTCGGCCGGAGGACCACCAGAAAGGCGGCCCGGCCAGCGCCAGTCGCAAACTAGCTGTTGGAGCAAAAAAAAAAAAGTTTACAACTTTGCACGAGTACTCATCATTGATTTATTTCTTCTGGAGCTAACTCGCAACTGTTTACTCGCCCTAATCATTAGCTGTTATCTTCTCTTCTCTAATGCATAGTAGAATAATGATCTCGTCTTATCCTTTTGGAATTAACGGGTGATATGTGTGTTGTCGTCGATCACAGGTGGCACATCTCCATGCCAACGATCGTGGAGAAGTCCATCTCCATTCTCTCGGACGCCGGGCTGGGGATGGCCATGTTTAGCTTGGGTGGGTGCCCACGCCCCTTGTGCTCGTGTCTTCCCGTAGCCCTACACCGCATTGCTCCGCAATTAATCCTTCTCCCCCGACCCCGCGCCCACACCCCCGCCCCTGGCCCGCGCCCGAGCTAACACTGTCAACTCTCTTGTGGCCAGGATTGTTTATGGCGCTGCAGCCGAGGATCATCGCGTGCGGCAATGCCGTCGCCGCCGTCTCCATGGCCGTCCGCTTCCTCGCGGGCCCCGCCGTGATGGCCGCGGCCTCAGTTGCCATCGGCCTCCGTGGCATGCTCTTGCATGTCGCCATTGTTCAGGTAAATTAACCGTGCATACATGTAAATTAAAGATGATACCCGTGGTTGGCCGTGAAAAGTGAAGCATTTTTTGCCAATCATAAATCTAGTAGACCAAGATATCAGGTGTGGGGCATCCGGCTTACCAGCTGCGATAGCATGGCCGGGTTCTTAATTCTCTGTCAGATCCCGGCTTTATCAGCTTCTTCGTTGCCTACGTTGTACTAAGATTCAAGCAATTTATTTCCATGTGAATTATTATAAAGCTCATGCATGCGTATGTTGATGCTAGCTCTCCGGTATTTATTTGACAGGCAGCTCTGCCACAAGGGATTGTGCCATTTGTTTTCGCGAAGGAATACAATGTCCATCCGGCCATCCTCAGCACCGCGTATGTAGTAATTAATTCCAGCTACGATGCATTGCCGGGTCAGGTTTGCACATACGTTGAGATTAACTTCTTGTCATTGTAAATTCTTGCAGGGTAATTTTTGGCATGCTGATAGCTCTTCCAATCACATTGGTCTACTACATCATTCTTGGACTGTGATCAGGAATGCTGCTCCATGCATGCCCACAAGAGGTATAAGTCGTACGTACTGCGACGAAGAGAGATCATGCTTGTACTTACGCAAGCTTAGTCCATGGATGGAGGCTTGTAATTTTGAGCCACAGGCCTGTAAAATCCCTGTGGTGACTAAGCTTGCAGTTTATAATGTTGCTTACTTCTAATCCCTTTGGCGGGTTAGTTTGAGGATTATATATAGTACTGTCCATACTTCCTAGTTTAAACGTTAAATTAAGGCCGAGTGATCAACCTGAGAAATTTGTAGTTAGAAATGGAGCCAGGAATAGCTAGCGCTGCAAATTGCAATTGATGGAAGAAAGAAATATCTGACAGTGAGGACAAAATGTTTACTGTGCCAAGCATGAGCTCGACGGAAGTACTATGCGTAATGAATATATATATCAAGGCATTGTCTCTTTCCCCCTAACATATTTGCAAGTCTCATGATTGATCCTACACAAATTGTTTCCTGTTACGAAGGAAATAATGTATGGTGTGAGGGCAGAGCGGGGATCAACTTTGTACTGTGGTCGTTCCCTCTTTAATCCACTGATACGCAGATCTCCTGTGTATTCTCGATACAAAGGACAGAGCGGGGATGCGCTTCGGCCTGCGGAGTGTTTGTTTGATGTATGGATTTAAATCGTGGTTTGGCTATAGTGGATTGTCGTGGAAGATACGCTAGCAGTTTACTATAATATACATAGCTACATGCCCGTGCGTTGCTACGAAAAACAAAATTGATAACGAAAAATAAAGATTAAAAAATAAAAAAAATTATTTTACAAGATCAAACATCTATCTTTAACGCTTCGTTTCTTGTGAAAGCTGGCTAATTAAAGCAACGTTTCGTTTCTTGAGTAGGGCAATTAAGCAGGGCAATTAAGTAGAGCAATTAAACAGGGCAATTAATGACGTGTAGAATGGACCACTGCCACCAAATGGTGCTTTAGAATAGTAGAGATACTTCTTTCGGTTACAAATAGTTATTATTTTAGATATTGACACGATCTTCAAAATATAGTTTTGATCACTAATTTATATTATAATATATTTATAAAACCAAACAAAATTATAATATTACGAAAGTATTTTTCAAGAGAAATATACACATGATTTTTATGTATATCCAATTTAAATATTTAAAAGTTTCAAAAGTTTGACTGCACCTATGTCCAACAAAACAAATATTTGTGACTAAAGGGAGTATTTTTTTTTTACTATTTCAAATATATGGTATTGGAAATTTATATATAATAAACTATATTTAAATTTTGAGTATGTGTTATGATTGTTATATATTAGTAGTACAATATGTAACAAAAAATAATCTATATAATTATGTAAATTTAGGAGATGGATTTCGATATTAACTAATATTTATTATTTCTAGGAGCCAAATTAATTCAATTTAAGTATAACAAATATGATAAAAGAAGAAGATCATCAGCAAAACATAATTAATGTTTAGAAATATAAATAGAATTGACATACGTAACATAGCAGAGCTATCGTTGATACAAAAATAGTGGAAATAGCGGTCAATATAGTGACTATAGCAGTTGTAGCTGTGTTCGCGGAGTTTTATACAACCGCGTAGCGTTTTATGTCTCAAAAGGCTATAGCAGAGCTATCACGGAGTGATAGCGTGCTATTTAAATCACTGGTTTGATGTCCTTTGTGGTAAGAATAAGATTGCGAAGAGTGGTAGCAACAAGTTGGACAAGGATGAGAGGTGCATAAGAGATATATAAGTAACTAATCAAGTAAGTAATAAATTAAAAATGTAGCAAGATAATAAGATTCCATATCAAATATGTAACTTTTTAACTGATTTATCCTTAAGTATTTTTTAAACATTATGATCTATAAAACATTGCTGTTGGAAAACTAATCAAATTTCTTGTGCAATTATGTACCTAGATGCTACAATACATAGTACTTGTTTGGCTCATAGCCTAAGTGAGCATAAGTTTGCCAAACAGTTTTGCCAACTTGCCAAAGTTGTGCCTTAGAAAATTGGAGCCACAACTTAGCTTTGCCTAAGGGAATCTTGCCACACTTATTATGTCTATGATGTGTGGGACCTATCACAAAAAATGTGTGGCATGTCTAACTTGGGGCTAGCAGCCAAACACTAGCCTAAATTTGATTATATTTGGAAATAGAGTTGTATTTGTTAGACAATCTAATGAGTGTGGTTGAGAATACAATTGTATTTGTTATACAACTATAATAGCCCTGATATATCTCTAATTGATTTCCGATGTTATCATCTAGACGCACCATAATCAACGCTATGGATCTTTATCTTCCTCATTAACATGGTAATTTCTAGCCCTTGAGAGAGATGTGGTGGCTTCTTTTGTCTTTGTTTTAATAATATAATAATTAATCTATCAAAAATACAAGTCATATTTTTATGAATGGTATTGTCAACAAATATAGGGCGCATTTCATATTTCAATGAAAATTTAGTGTGATGTTCCCTCTATACCCCTAATAAATAATCATCATTACTTTGGATTGTTTACATGCATGCATTGAATATAAATAATAATTAGAGATAGTCTGGTCATTTTCGTTATTTTTTTTGGCTCACGTACCAAGAGAAAATAAACCTTATAAACTTGGACGCATTTATATGGCATGACAAATGTTTACATCTTGAGACTTACTCTAAGGAGCAACTCTGTAACATCCCAAAATTTGCTTTTCTTGGATTTATTATGCATTTTCTATTTTTGAGAATTTTTTAGAATTTATTTGAATTAAGATTTTGTCAAAAGTATTAAAAATTCAAGAAAGTTTAAATAAAGATTTGCCAAAAATATTTTATTTGGGTTCCAAATGTCTCAAAGTATTTTTGAGATTTTTTCTAGAATTTTTCCTAATATTTTTATTGCTTTAACTAAAATATTCTATTTTCTGGGATTATTTTAAATATAAAGTTGTGGGAAAATATTTTGAACAGTGGTGGGCCATCCCAGTACAGTGCGGACCCATCCTATCTCTTGTTCAGCCTATTTCTAGAAGCCTTAGATTGCTGACCGTTGGATTTAGATCTAACGGTGGTTTTGATTCAAGAAACCCTAACGGTGTTTGACTATCTGATTTGAAATGAGTTGCTGGGATTGATTGGATGGTAAAGGCACTCTAGAGTCTTACGGCTGTTAGATTTCATCCATAGTTTGGATTGAGCTGTGTCTGAGTGAATCTTGTCCATTCAACGCGACAAGTGGACGGTTCTCAGTCATCGTCTCCGGAAGGGACTCGGCTTGCTCTGTCATAGCTGCCGTGGACAGGGTGTCCGTCCTGTGTCAAGAGTGGATGTCAAGGGCCTTTTAAGGTGAGCACCGGCTGCATTTCAGACCATGCAACCAAAACCCTAAGGTGATTGTTAGGATCAGGCTACTGCTTTATCGGATTTTGTCGAGTTTTCTATGCGCTGTCATGGGCAAGAAGTCAAAGATTTGTTGCCTTCCGTGGAAGTTGGAGGTTGTCACCAGTTCCATTGGGTTCGCCCTTGCAAGGAGCATCTTGTCATATTGCAGATCTCTTTTTTCTCCAGATTTCAAACTTCCAGTCGGGTGTGTGGGTCCCTCTTACAGGCAGTCTCGGAGGCGGGTAGATCTATCTGTGTTTCAGGAATTTTAATTGGTGTGGGAGAATCTTTGGTTCTTTTTATTTTCCCCCACCTAGCCTTGCTCCCACCCAGCTCCTTTCTTTTCTTTTTCCTTCCTCACCCGAGTGGTCGAGCTCCCACCAGACGACGCCCCAGCCTGACCCTCGCCTCGCCCTACGCCCTCGCCCCTTTGCTCGGCTGGCCGCCGCTTTCTCGGCCTCCGTCTCCGGTCGGCTCTGGATCGACCTCACGCCGGCTCCTTGCCTGCGCCGATGGCAGGTGCCGCCGCCCTTCCTCGTGCACCGGCTTCACCCTCGGCTCGCGCCGGCCCGCGTTGGCCGACTCTGATCAGGGTGACCGCGCCGCTTCTTGGCCGCCGGCTCCCGCACCGGTCATCTCCCTCGACTCCGTTCCCTTCCCGGTTTTGTGCCGTCTCAGTTGAATCCCTAGTTTTGCTAGGGTTCGGTAATATCTGGCTTAATCCCTTTTTTCCCCTTCTCCTCTGGATGCCGACTTCCCCCTCTAGTCTGTGATTAACGATTGCATTAGGATGCTTATGATCTGAGATTTGTGATGATTATGATATTACTGTTCGGTCCAATGTTTGATAGAGGCATACTGATATCAAGGTTGCTATGTTCTGCTTGGATTGGCATGTTTGAGATTATATGTAATTGGATGAATTAGTCATGAGATGAGCTTTGTGCAACCTCATTTTAGTTTGGATTATGTTTCCAATAGCAAGCTTCTTTCTTTTAGGTTCTTGCCCCATATTTCTTTCAAGATGATTTTCTAGTAATCAGGGAGTGTTGTTACAGTGAGTGCACAGCCACAATATTTGTTCTACTGTTTGCATGTTGGCTAACTTATTGCAAATGGCGCTTGCGTTTTGCTTCCTCTAATAAAGATCTTGAAATTGAGTTGGGCCATCTGAAGCATTTCTCATTTCATGGGCTACAAAGTGCAGCTGACAATTTTAACTCAAAGAATATATTAGGTTAAGGTGGTTTTGGGCATTGTATTGAATGTGATTGCATGTTCCAGGTAGGGTTTTGGGTCATTGTACCGTGGTTCTTGTGCTAGACAGATGATTCCGTGGTTTAGATGTTGTAAATCAGGATTGTGCCCCCTTTCGGATCTGGTTGTAGGATGCAGTTTCGGTAAGTTACATATTAGGATTGGTTAATAGATGAATTAAATTATTTTAATATACATAGAAATATAGATAATTTTCTGTAGATTCCAGAAAGGTCTTGGCTTCTTTTCTTATTTGGAGATGTATAACAATAGTGGCACAATTGTAAAGTATGTTGTCCCGTGTGTTGCCAGATTGCTCTTCGGAGTTGAATTCGAGACGTTAGATGTTATAATTGAAAAAAAGGGAAAAGAAAAGAAATGGATAACTTGGAAATTGTAGTTAAATCCCTATAGATTTCATAAAGTGTATGTTTAAGCTTTTGAGCTAAAGCTATGGTATTCCGATTGTTAGGATAGCAAGGGGTTAGTTGGTTGTCGAGAAGAATTGTTTAACTTGGGGTTTGGCGCGTAGTGCGATGTGGGTTTATTTGTTGTATCTACTGCAACAACATGTTTTTAAGGATGTTTGTTTGTTTTAGGTGGTGTGACTTCAAGTGTAGCCTCAAGCTCTCGCCCCTCCTCTCCCTGTGGTAAAAAGGCAAGTACATCGTGATGTTGAGCATGGTCGTGAGTTAATATTTGATCCTTTCTATTTTATTTAATGCTCTGTAATTTTTAGATGAATTTCGGTTGAGAATAAGCTTTTAGTAAGGTTGATTTATAGTAAGTATATTGTTCGAGTGAATGGGGAGGACATGAGCTTGGTTCAAATGGCTAAGTTGTTTTTTTAGCGATTGGGTATATGAGAATCAGTGATGTTGTCATGTTTTGTTCAACATGCTATATTCACTATCTTAATGTTCATGATGGAACCTTATAGCAAATGGCTATCCAGTTGATGGATGAATGTCGGCGAACGAAAAGTGAGCATGTATGTTGTTTCCTTTGGAGTGTTTTCGTTTGCATCGGTTGCATTCATGTCCTGCATGAGTCATAGGCCAGGTCAGTGAGAAAATCATAACTAATCCGGTGAGGTCGGTGAGAAAGTTATAACTAATCCGGAGCGCCATTTTGAAGTCCTACCTCGTAGTCTCATCCATTGTGGTGGATGAGAGCGAGTCATTAAGAGTAGGCCCCTCCACAGGATGGATGGGAATTAGAGGGTGTACACCGACGGGCGTCCACTCATTATACCAGTATAATTGATGAAAAGGTGCATGAGCATGAAAGTATATTGCATTGCATCACATCGCTAAGGTTGTTTGATGAAAATGTGTTGAGAAGGTTAAGAGATTGAGACATGGACTCAATCAAAGCAATTGATTAAGGAGTACTTTTGCGAAATGAATAAGCTCTTTACCGCTTTATTCTCTTGTTAAATTTTAATCAGAAATGCATTTATGCTAGTAAGTTAAGATATGTTAATTGGCTATGTTTCTATCCTTTATTGTACTTTGTTGAGTTTCAAACTCACGCCTGTTGTTAATTGTTTTAGGTACTCTGAGGACTTCAGTGCTGGGATGGGAAATAGCATCACATAACTCCCTTCATCACGTCCAATTAATAGTTTGAAAAAAAAGCTGTATGGTAGTATGATTGTGGGTGTGGTTAGTGTAATCTACTGAGGTTGAATTTGTTTTATGTTTCGAGGTTTTTGATTGAGCTCCTAGATGCTTATTGGAAATCGTTAGTGTTGCTGTCTAGTTGTAATATTTATTATGTTGTTTCCAACCCTCGCTTTTATCGTGTGGTTGATGATGATTGCCATAGCTAGAATTTACATTGTGATTGTTAAATGTTATCTCTTTTGTCTGCTGAGTGGATGTCCAAGTTGTAGGGGAGGTGTTGCCAAAATTTCTGGTGATTTCAGCAACCTTCTAGTTTGTTAAGTGGTCTGCTAGTTGCTCGCTTGCTTACTTAAAATTTATCCTTGCGTTATCGAAATTGTTGGTGCTGGAAGTGTAACATTCAGGGCACGTGGGGTGCCGGGGTGTTACACATCTAGTGCGCACACTGGCCAAGTCGGAGCATCGCAGGTGTTGCGGATCGCCGTGGGGGCCGTCGCCGTTGGGGAAGATGGGATCACTGGTGGCATTCCAGCGCGCGTAGGGTAGATCAATTCGTGTCACTAGGTAGGCAAAGATGCAAACTCACCGTAGATACCATCCAGGGTTGCCGGTGATGTTCTTTGGCTGTTGTGTTCCCCCGGCTGATGTGGCTTAGGTGGGGTGGTGACACGTGGACATCATCTCGCTCACCGTGTCAGTGCTCGGTCAGCTTCCATGCAGGCGTGTCCGCTCGGCTATCCTCTGAGGCAAGCGCTAAGTCAATCGGTCATGTTATCAGCATGAGCCCGCGTGTTAACAGGTGAGGTGCCCGTCCACCGGGTCTATGGTAGACCAGATCTGGCCGTGCACTCGATCCATGGATTGAGGGCCACGTGTCAGATCGTGGTTGGCTCAATTTGGAGGCTGATGTTAGCGATGATGCAATAAATAGATTTTTAGTATTGAGATAATTCAATTAATTTGGGTTTTTCTATTTTATGAATTTTCTTTTATTTCAAAATTTGGAGAGCCCGTTCTCCCTCATACAAACTCCGATTGAGTTGATTCTAGTGCCTAAAAATTTATAAAATTGAGCTCTATTTATTGGTAAATTTTATTTAATTTTTAGAGTTGAGTTTGCTCTCTATTTTTTATATTTATTTCTTTATTAATCGTTTCGCATAGATGTTTAAGTACCCGAGGTGTACGTGAGCGACTAACCAACTCAAGAGCAAGGTTTAGAGGACGAACAAGAGATATTTGAAGGTAAGTTGTGCTTTGACCATGTTGAACCCAGTTTTCAAAAGTTATATTGTTTTAAACTATTGCATGCTAATTCAAGTATAATTGTTTCAATTAAATTGGGAATAGTTATTTGACCCAATTGTATTTACGCCTACCTTCTCACTTGTATGCCACGATTCATTTGTCATCCTAGAATGGTTCTTTATTAATTGGTAACTATTAACTGCCAACGTGGATTGGTTAGACTGTGTGTAGTTGCTTAGCCATGCCACGTTAACTCATGTCTTTTGAGAATCAAAATTAATCTTGATTAATAGAATATAGAATATGTTTATGAAAGGTGTGTCATGTGTTGTCGATGATGTTAATGCACGTGGTGCATGGTAATCAACTGGGTGATAAAATGTTTTAGACTGTGGCAAGTGGTAAAAGTTGTGAATATGGTGGGCCAGTGTGGCAATTGGGCAGTCACATTTTTATTTTAGATAAAGGAAAAGTTGATGGTACGGATTAATGATATTTGTGATTTTTTTCGAAGTCTGGCATTGGTCAATTAAGGACTTAATATTGTAAGCATTTGAACTAGACCAAACATACAACCACATCTCTAGTATGGGACAGACCTAGCTGACTAATTTGTAATGTCTAGATTTTAGTACTATCTTAATGGCATAGGTTCCGGGGGTACGGGTAGACTCACATGGAATAAGAGGGGGACTTGTAAGTGGTAACCAGTCCCTGCAGTATTGAAATCTCAGCGGGCAATATGGATTTTGACAGAGTATTGTAAAGGCTTTGTTATGATTGCTCATTCGCATACTCTTGTATGGCGAGTCACGGCAGACATGGAGAGTTGATTATATCTTGTGGGTAAAATGTATAACCTTTGCAGGGTATGTCAAACACTACTACAGAAATGATTTTCATAGACACCAAGGATTTATTTTCACAGGAGGATTGAAAGGAGAGTGTCAGCGTATTCTACACCGGGGTGCCCACTACGCTCTAGTAAGAGCCGCCAGCGGACACGTAACGTCCAGACCACCGCGCTAGCATCCGAACAGAGTGTCGTCCAGCGGACAGGTGGCAAGCTAGGCCACAACGCTGGAGGGCAGTCTGGTGATCGCCAGCGGGCAGGTGGCGACTAGGCCACGCCGCTGGCGATCAGCCGTGTGATCGCCAGCAGACAGGCGGCGACCAGGCCACGTTGCCGACGGTTAGCCGCGTGATCGCCAGCGGGCAGGTGGCGACCAGGCCACACCGCTGACGGTCAGCTCTGTGATCGCCAGCAGGCAGGTGGCGACCAGACCACGTTGCCGGCGGTCAGCCGCGGGATTGCCAGCGGATAGGTGGCGACCAGGCCACACCGCAGACGGTCAGCTTTGTGATCGCCAGCCGGCAGGCGGCGACCAAGCCACGTTGCTGACGGTCAGCTTTGTGGTCGCCAGCCGGCAAGTGGCGATCAGGCCACGCCGCTGGCGCCCAGTTCCCGAGGCCATTCCGTGGACATTGCAGCCACCCAGAAGGTCAAAGACATTTAATGCACGTCGTGCGTATTAAATGAGGGTAATGAAGGCTACAGTATGGCGGTGCGTGTTCCCAACGCACGCCATCAATGCAAAAGGTGTCACGATGAAATTCCCCACCCCGGCAGAGCGAGCGGAGTCGGCAGGCGCGGGGCCCGAAGCGGGGGAGGGGATGGCTGCGTTAGGGCATTAAGTGTGCTGCAAGAACAGTGACAAGTGCATTAAATGCGGCATGTCAAGTGTATTCAATGTACTGCACTATTGTAAGCACCATGAGCCCTAGCAAGCCCGGGCATAAAAGGCAGCTGGGGTGCATGGGAGAGGGGGGTTCGATCTTTTTCGCTTGGCTCTTCTCCAGTTGAGTGAATGTAGTGTCCACCAAGAACATAACCAAGAACAACACAAGCAGGACTAGGGCTATTACTCGTAAGGAGGGCCCTAACCTGGGAAAACCGAGTCTCTCTCTCTCTCTTGTGAGCTTCGCACTTTCCTTTGCAACGTCCTTCGAGCAGCCCACCACGAAAGCCCATGATTCGGACTTTCTATACTCCCTTTCGCAAGGGGTCTGTTAGCTAACACGCTGACAGTGGTGCGCCAGGTAGGGGGCTCAGTGGCGGGATTGTTCTTCCTTCTTCCATCTTCTTGCGAAGTTTGCAAGAAGCTTTGACGGTCGATAGCATGGCGGCTTCGCGTTCCAATCACGGCGACCTACACGAGGAAAGCAGCGCCCACCGCCGATCCCAGCGCTCGCCCAAGGCGTCGGACGCCCCGGGCCCCTCCGCCCGGGGAGGGGGGCTGGGTGCTTCCGCGTTGGGAGGTCAGCCCATCCGGCGGCGTCTCCTGATGGGAGACGACACCCCAGCACGGAACCTTCACGCGGCCCGGCTGCTCCTCGATCACCCCCCGGTTGCGCTAGGGGGCGAAACCCCGGCCGCTCCGTGGCTGCGGGACATCGCCCGCCTAGTGGATGCCGCCCAGCAGCAGGTGGAAGCGGCAAACCAACCGGGGGCTTCCGGCGTCGGGAGACAAGGCGTGCGCGCCACCGATGCGCAAGCCTCCAGTCGTACGGTCACAACTATCCCCAGTCGCGGGAGCCGGGGTAAAGGAAAGGGCGCACAGGTTGCGGCCCCCTCGGGTACGGGGGGACGCGCACGTGCCCCCACTTCTTCCCGTGGTTCCCCTAGGCTAGCGGGGGGCCATGAGGATCTGAGGGCCCACCTAGACGAAAGGAGGTCCCAGCGCGGCAGTGACTTGCGCGACGTCCTCGGAGGGCGTCGTGCGCACGTACAGCGCCGCGTGGACCGCCCGATGTCTAGTGGTCGGGGGGAGACCTCGCTCCCAGGTTCCAGGAAGAGCGTGGACTCGCACTCCTCGACTCCAACTCGGGGCTGAGGGACGGGCGAGCAGTGCTGCTCCCCCTACAACGTTGGATGCCAGACGTTTTCCCTCCGCTTACGCCAAGCCGCGTGGCCGAAGAGATTCCGTCCCGCGTCCATCGAGAAGTACGACAGCACCACCAACCCGGAGGAGTTCCTGCAGATCTATACCATGGTGGTGCGCGCCGTGGGAGGGTCTGAGAAGATCATGGCCAACTACCTCCCGACATCGCTGACGGGCTCTGCCCGATCCTGGCTGTTGAACCTCCCTCGAGGCTCCGTGCACTCGTGGGAGGAATTATGCAGCATCTTCGTCGCTAACTTTTAGGGCTCCTACACTCAGCCGGGTGTGGAGGACGACCTTCACACCCTCGAGCAGACAAATGGGGAGTCCCTGAGGGAATTCATTCGGCGGTTCAGCCACTGCCGAAACACGATCCCCCGGATCTCCGAGCAGTCGGTGATTATCGCCTTCCGGAGGGGGGTCAGGGATCAGAAGATGCGGGAGAAGATGGCCACCCGCACCATTTCAACTACCTCCGAGCTGTTCTCCCTGGCACATAAGTGCGCCAGGGTAGCGGAGGCCCGAGAGCACACAGCGGGGCCGTCCGGCCACAGCGAGGCGGGAACCTCAAGGGCTTCCGAGCACAATAAGAAGAAGAAGCGCAAGGAAGTCGGAGCAGGGGAGGTCCTAGTCGCCGAGCCGGAGGACAAGCCCTAGAAGCGCGACCACCGGGACAAGAGGGGTGATCGTCGAGGCCCGCGAGGAGATCGCGAGGATCACCGGTCCCCCCGCTGAGAAGACGACGGAGGCAGACCATATTGCCCCATCCACAGGACCAATGGGCATGACCTAGCGGATTGCCAGGTCGTGTCCAAGCTGGTGGAGCAACGGCTCAAGGAGCGCCGTGAAGATGATCGCGGCGACGCGGATGAGGACCCTGCTCCGCTGGCCTTCCAGCAAGCGGAGCACACGGTGGCATTCATCCATGGGGGCTCACCACCTACTCATCAAACTCGCAGTACAAGCGAGAGGTGAGAGAGGTGTGAGCCACCGTACCAACTACCGGGGCGAGCAGGCTACTGAAATGGTCGGAGGAGCCGATCACCTTCAGTCAGGCTGACCACCCGGAGAGCACTTCAGGCCCGGGCCATCTCCCGATCGTGGTTTCTCCCACGGTCCGGAATGCGAGACTCGGGCGAGTGCTTGTCGATGGAGGAAGCTCCATCAACCTTATGTCTGTAGGGTCGTTCAAGGCGCTCCAAATTCCTTATGAGGAGTTGCATCCGGCCCCTCTTTTCTACGGAGTTACCCCTGGAGTGGGCTTGACGCCCCTGGGATAGGTCCGGTTGCATGTCACGTTCGGAAGTGTGGGCAACTTCCGGACTGAGAAAATCAACTTCGAGATCGCAGACTTCGACCTTCCCTACAATGCTTTGCTTGGCCGACCAGCTCTGGTCAAGTTCATGGTGGCCACACATTACGCATACATGATAATGAAGATCCCTGGGCCTGGAGGCCCGATTACCATGAAGGTGGATCGGCTGGAAGCTTTGCGCCTGAGCAAGCAGGCGCAGGACCTGGCCGGCACCACCTGCTCGGCTCGGGACGAGGGCGATTGCCCGGAGCACCCCCCGGTCAGGGCCCGCGCCTCACCTGGTCCTTCGGGTGAGGTGAAGGTGGTCCCCGTGGGGGAGGCCGGCTCTGGGAAGGTCGTGAAGACCGGCGCCAACCTCAGCGCCAAATAGGAAGAGGCGCTCGTCACCTTCCTTCGGTCTAGTCTAGATGTGTTCGCCTGGGAACCACCTGAAATGACCGGGGTCCATAGGGAGGTGATCGAGCACCGATTGGCGACGCTCCCTGGAGTGCACCCAGTCCGGCGGAAGGTCCGGAGGCGGGCACCAGAGCGGCAGGATGCCATTCGGGATGAGGTGGAGAAACTGCTGCAGGCGAGGATCGTACGGGAGGCCGCCTACCCCGTGTGGCTGGCCAACCCTGTACTTGTCAAGAAGTCGAACGACCGAGTTGAGCCTCCCTCTCCAAAGCTGGTCAGAGAAGCCTCTATTTTTGCCCAATTTTAGGTTTTCTATTTAAAGGCAATTGTCGCTTTTGTCCTCTTTTTTTGGTTTGCGCCCCGAAGGGCCGTGTCCGTGTAATCGCCCTCAGTACATTAAGGCTCTCTGAACTCCCAACGGTAAAAGTTGGCCCACTGGGTGAGCGTGGCGTGCAGGGATAGGTGGTTGGATGGCTGGTTTGGCGCAGTTTTCGACACGGTCATGACGCTCAAGGTGTCCCCGTGAGAACCGGCGACTCAAACACCACTACCGAACCCCTACTACCTTGCCACACCTCACCAAGTGATCGGCCCTAAGAGACCGCGAGAGTAGTTGATTTCACAGGGCCCTAAGGTCCTGAGACAGCGACGTTCCGACACGAGGGTTCCGGGCCCTGCACTCCAACTAACACATAACATGCGCAGTGGTCTTTTTGTTCGCTCAGAACCAGCATAGTGAAGGCGCGAACCCACGCGCAAAGGGAAGCATATGATATGCATTCATTAGTAAGAGGCTAACTTGCAGAGGTCCTTTACAAAGAACAGCAAAATGAAAGGTCTTCAATCTTCATCTGCCGCGGCTTCTGCGGCCTCCTGGTCTTCCGCGGGGGCGACGTCCAGCTCGAGTGCCACGTCCTCGGCCATTGCTTCCAGCGCCGGGTTGACCATCTCAAGCTGATCGGCAACCCGCTCGGCGCCTGGCGACACGTGCCTCGGCGCGGGCTCAGTCTCCTTCCACTCCCTGGATGGTGACCAGGGGTCGGTTAGCGTCGGCCGGGCGCAGCAGTTAGCACGCACGACGCCGTGGTCGCCGATCGCCGCCCCTTCTTGGCTAGACCGGGTGGCTAAGGCGCCGGGCAGGAAGGTGAGGAAGTCGGCGATCCGGCCCATGCAGAAGGCGTAGTGCCGGGCCGTCTGCTCGACCGGGGTCGACTGCTCTAGCCCCAACGGCGCCAAGCTGGCCACCATCTGGTCAAAGGCGGGGTGCAGCATGGAGGTGGTCTCGGCATCTGCGCGGAGCTGTTCGCCCTTCTCCTCATCGCGCTCTCGGGTGATCTCCTCGACGAGGAGGGCTCCCCGCTCCCTCTCCTGTTGCAGGTCCCGCTCCGACCTCTCCACCGGCGCGCCCGATCCTGCACCTCCGCGGAGGCGATTGTTCTCGCGATGGCCTCCTCGGCCTCTCCTGCTCATCGCGAGGCGGCCGCTCACGTTAGTGCGATTCGGCGAGGGCGGCCAGTGAGCGTCGCATCCGCCGAGGATCGGGCGCTGGGACCTCCGGAGTGGGCGGCAAGCTGTCCCCGCCTCCGGCGGTAAGGCCGCCCTGCGGCGCCACACAGTGGTCGCCACTGGTGCTCGTCCACCACAGGCCAAACCTTCTTGTGCCCGGCCAGTGCCACTGATCGCCCAGGACCCCTCAAGTAAGGCATACGAAGGTGAAAGAGAGGTAAGTCTCTCAAATTAAAAAAACTTAACGGTTTCTTTGCGTGTCTGTTTCGTGCAGCGAAGGCCTCTGAATCGAGGCGTGGCCGGCGAAGCGTTATCCCAGCGGCGCTGTCTTGTGAGCGACCCGCCGATGGCGGCGGAGGTAGAACTGGTGCCGTGGCGGGGCGGATCACCATGTCTTGCGGCCCGGCGCGGCGGGCGAGTCTCCTGCCGCGGCAGCGGCAGCGAAGTCACCCCTGTTGTGGCGGCGGCGGAGGAGGAGACCGGTGCAGCCGTAGCGCGGAGGCGAGTCGACCGCGCCGACGGCGGCGGAGAGAGGACCGGCGCCGGCCGAAGTGGAAGCTGCGGCTGCCGTAGAGCTCCCTACTCCGGTTGTAGTCACGGTGCCCCCTGGCGCAACACGAACCCTCCTGGGACTGGCGCCAGAGGCGTCGTCGTCGGCAGGGCGCTTGCCCCTCCTCTGGTCGCCAGCTGGAGGAGGGTCCCGGATCATCAACGCCACTTGGCGGGGGGTGTTCACCAGCCCCAGGGCGTCCATGGTGGGCATGGCGCGGGTGATCGCCACGCGTTCCCGGGGCTCCACTTGGCAGAGTGGGAGCGCGCCCGCAAGGAAAGGCGGGACGTTGCTGGAGGTGCCCAGCAAGCCCATCCAGGATTCGAGCTTGGCGGGGGACAGGTCCCCTGCGGCTGAAGAAGTCAGAAGAAGGGAAGTCATAGTTAGTTTGGCGGCAATTGCGAGAAACACCGGGAAGAGAGAGAAACAAGTAACCTACCTCTGAGAGCTGTCCTGGTCATGTCGTCGAAGCCCGTGTACTGCCAGGCAGGGCGGGCACGGTGGCGCAGAGGGCTGATTCTCCGGACGATGAAGTCCCGGAAAACCATGCCTCCCGTCAGGCCCGCTGTTCGCAGCTGGTCCACGCGGGCCAGCATCGCCTGGAGCTCGGGCGTTTCGTCGACGTGAGCTCCCCAGGTGGGGGTGCTGACCGCAGGCCCAGTCGGTAACTCCAGGACTTCTACGCCGCTGTCGTCCTTGACGTAGAACCACTCATTGCGCCAAGCCCTCCAGTTAGAGCGAAGGTCCAGCGGAATGTAGCGGGAGGCCACGCCGTCCCGAAGGCGGAGGTGGCAGGAGCCAGCTGTGGTGGAAAGGTCCTTGGCCGCACGCAAAGAGTAGAAGAAGCGGAAGAGAGGAAGATTGGGGGCCACTCCCACGAACATCTCGCAGAAGTGGACAAAGACAGCAAGAAGGATGATGGAATTGGGAGGAAGGTGAATGTTGTGGATGGAGTAGAAGTTGAGGACGGCGAGGTAGAAGTCGGAGATCGGCGGGAGGAGGCCCGCCAACATCCCCCATCCGAAGAAGATTACTTCTCCCGGGCGGCAGCCGGGCGCGGCGGTCCCGGCGCGGGTGCGGATGGTGCCGCCAGCGACGTACCAGGCGAACCTCTCGGCGTCGACCTCCTTGACGGTCGATGGAGGAAGTAGGGGTGCCGGTGGCACCATGTGAGCGAAAGAGCAGTTCGCAATAAGCAGAGGCGAGGAAGCAGTACGCAGGAAGCAGGAGCTAAGGAAAGAACGAACCACCTCCCCCCGAGCCACCTTTATACACGCGCATGAAGGAGTGCTTCGGCGGGAGACCCGAGGGGACGTGGCGGTTCGAATGGCGGGATTTTCGAGGAGGCGCGGTGGTTCGAATGGCGGGAAACCCAAAAGAATCAGAAGAGGCGCCGGTTACGAGGCAGGGGCGGCTGCACGTCCCACCTCGATGCCCGAAAACGGTGGTGGCATTTAAAAGGCCGCCGCGTTACGTGGGCATTTTTATTGGACCCACCCAAGAGACTAAACCGCTTCCGTTCCTAGGAAGGCGAAAAGGGGCGCCCGGGGTGGGTCCGGGGGCTACTATCAGCGTATTCTACACCGGGGTGCCCACTACGCTCTAGTAAGAGCCGCCAGCGGACACGTGACGTCCAGACCACCCCGCTAGCATCCGAACAGAGTGTCGTCCAGTGGACAGGTGGGAAGCTAGGCCACGATGCTGGAGGGCAGCCTGGTGATTGCCAGCGGGCAGGTGGCGACCAGGCCACGCCGCTGGCGATCAGCCGTGTGATCGCCAGCAGACAGGCGGTGACCAGGCCACGTTGCCGACGGTCAGCCGCGTGATCGCCAGCGGGCAGGTGGCGACCAGGCCACACCGGCCGACGGCCACCGCGGATCGCCAAAGGTGGCGACCAGACCACGTTGCCGGCGGTCAGCCGCGGGATTGCCAGCGGATAGGTGGCGACCAGGCCACACCGCAGACGGTCAGCTTTGTGATCGCCAGCCGGCAGGCGGCGACCAAGCCACGTTGCTGACGGTCAGCTTTGTGGTCGCCAGCCGGCAAGTGGCGATCAGGCCACGCTACCGCGCGCCGATTCGAGGCCATTCCGTGGCCATTGCGGCCACCCAGAAGGTCAAAGACATTTAATGCGCGTCGTGCGTATTAAATGAGGGTAATGAAGGCTACAGTATGGCGACGCGTGTTCCCAACGCACGCCATCAATGCAAAAGGTGTCACGATGCAATTCCCCACCCCGGCAGAGCGGGCGGAGTTGGCAGGCGCGAGGCCCGAAGCGGGGGAGGGGATGGCTGCGTCAGGGCATTAAGTGTGCTGCAAGAACAGTGACAGGTGCATTAAATGCGGCATGTCAAGTGTATTCAATGTACTGCACTATTGTAAGCACCATGAGCCTCAGCAAGCCCGGGCATAAAAGGCAGCTGGGGTGCATGGGAGAGGGGGGTTCGATCTTTTTCGCTTGGCTCTTCTCCAGTTGAGTGAATGTAGTATCCACCAAGAACATAACCAAGAACAACACAAGCAGGACTAAGGCTATTACTCGTAAGGAGGGCCCGAACCTAGGAAAACCGTCTCTCTCTCTCTCTCTCTTGTGAGCTTCGTCCTTCGAGCAGCCCGCCACGAAAGCCCCTGATTCGGACTTTCTATACTCCCTTTCACGAGGGGTCTGTTAGCTAACACACTGACAGAGAGCCGCCGCAAATTACTGCGGGTGGTCCCTTGGGGTTAAGAACCACCTGTGTAAAGGTATCTTCGCAGGCGGTTCTCTTAAGAAACCGCCTATGAAAATATTGATCTTTTCATAGGCAGTGCCTTTTAGATGTCGCCTGTGGAAACTATGCTCTTCACAGGCGGCTCTCTTAGGGAACTGGCTGGGGAAATTGCGATCTTTTACACAGGCGGCTTTCTTACGAAGCCGCATGCGGAAATCACAGTTTCCACAGGCGGTACGTTAAGCAAGCCGCCTTAGTTAATTATATTGATGGCCTAATTAATTAACGAACCCCCTGTGGTGATGTCCAAGTCTTTAAAGGAGTAGTTCTTAAACAAACTGCCTGTCCAAATTTTTTAAATGCTTGTATGCAAATTTTGTGATGAAGGAGATGCCGGTATGCGTTTTCGTGTACTCACCGAATCATCCTTTGTTCTACAATACCTGCAAAACACAGAAATCCAACATCCAGACAATGCTCTGGTATGAGTTTTTACTGGCGTACCGGATCATCCTATGTGTTGCAACAACTGCACTACACAGAGAAATCCAACATCCAGAAAATACGCCGGTATGGTTCTTTTGTCCGTTGATGGATCACCCGGTAGTGCTGTTTTGCTTGATCGTTATTATTTTCTACAGGCCGTTGTCTTAGGGAGCCACCTGTGGAAACTTCACTTTAAAGCTCCGAACAGATCATTCTCTGCGGCAATTCCAGGCGCCCCAAAATTGTGAAAAGAAGGGGGGAGATTTTGAACTTGAAATCCTTGGAATATAGTTAACTCTCTAAGGTAAGAGCATCTCATTCCTAACATTTGTAGAGGTTTCATACATGTTTAAATTGTGTAATTTCGGTTTATATCTAGTGGAGGAAGATATAGTGTAGAGAGAATGTGCATGGGAGAGGGGCTGAAGCCCTCACCTTCTAGATCTATAGAAAGATCTTGTATCCCTCCCTCTCTCTAGATCTAGAGGGAGAGAACAGTCCCCTTCTCTAGATCTAGAGGGAGAGAACCCAGCCTCCCCTCTCTAGAGGGAGAGGACCTTACATTCTTTTGTGATTTTAATAAAATCATTTTACCGCATTTAACTTAGGGTTCTCTTGTTAAAGTTCTATCTAAATAATTGACATTTCGATCTGATTTTCTGTTTCAAGTTCAACATGGAAAGGGCGTGGATGTACAATGCCCCAAGAAATAAAGGTGTATTCCTCAAAGAGCTCGAAACTTTTGTTAAAGCTGCTCGGAAGGACGCCTGGACTAAGAAGGAAACGAAAATACGTTGTCCATGCAATGACTGTAAGAACAATGTAGGGTGGGGAGATTTAAGTGTAATCAGAACACACCTGATCATGAGAGGTTTTATAGAGGATTACACATGTTAGTCCAAACATGGCGAGCAATGTACATCGCAAACAACCGATGACGTTGATCCCGATCTCGTGGATGATCGAAGTGCCGGAGGCGACACTGATGGTTTGGGAGATGACGCTCACGTGCATGCTCGTTTGCTAGATGATGGTCGCATCGCTGATGTAGAGGAAATGTTGCACCATGCCGAACCACAGGTTTTAAAGGAGATGATAGGTTTAGATAATGTCAATACGTTACACAAAGCAGCAAATGATCTGTTATATGAGGAATCCAAGGGTTGTCCTCTAGAGTTTACAGTGTTGCATACGGTGCTGATGCTTCTAAGGTTGAAGGCTAGCAATGGATGGTTGGACAAGAGTTTCACCGATCTGTTGAGGCTCTTGGCAGAAATACTTTCGAAGGCTAATGGATTGCCCACCTTGCCGATGAGCACTTATTTCGCGAAGAAGCTTATCACTCCGATGTCATTGGATGTGCAAAAGATACACGCGTGTCCGAACCACTGTATCCTCTTCCGTAAAGATTACGCGGACTTGGATCAATGCCCGGTGTGCAAGGCGAGCCGGTATAAGAAGAATGATGACTTCCACGATGATGATGATTCTTCAACAAGCACTACGAAGAATAAGAAGAACAAGAATAGTACTACTGGTAATGACGAAGAAGACACTTCTTCAGGCACGGACAAGAAGAAAAGAATCTCTGCGTTGGTGATGTGATACTTGCCAGTTATTCGCCGCCTAAAACATTTGTACTCGAATGAGAGGGACTCTGAACTAATGGGTTGGCATTCCGACAAGCGCAGAAAAGATGGAAAGATTCGACACCCCGCCGATGGTAGACAATGGAGAAATTTTGGTCGCATGTATCCAGATTTTGGCAATGAACCCAGGAATGTAAGGTTCGCGCTGAGTACTGATGGTATGAATCCTTTCGATCAATGGAACGCTACACATAGCACTTGGCCAGTAGTCCTGTCCATCTACAACCTTCCTCCATGGCTATGTATGAAGAGAAGGTACCTAATGTTGTCCATTCTTATCCAAGGTCCGAGACAGCCTGGAGTAGATATTGATGTGTTTCTCGAACCACTGATGGAAGATATGGCCATGTTGTGGCACGATGGGGTCCAGGTGTGGCATCAGTTCCAATGACAGTACTTCACAATAAAAGCCATTATTTTTGTTACCATCAGTGATTACCCCGCCCTGCTGGCCCTATCAGGTCAGATTAAAGGGAAGACAGCTTGTGTAGTATGCATGGATGAAACTGTGTCAACGTTCCTTCCATGCTCACAGAAGTTAGTGTACATGCGGCACCGACGTTTCTTACTGAAAACTCACAAATACCGCAAGATGGGCAAGTATTTTGACAATACGGTTGAGGAAGGTGTGGCTCCAAAGCACCGTAGTGGGAAAAAAGTGTTTGAAATTGTCCACAACATCAAGGTGGTTTTCGAGAAGAAGCTGGTGCAGGGCCAAAAGAGGGGTCGAAAGAGGAAGAATACCGATGAGGAGGTTCCTCCACTTGTTGTCCTGTTAAAAAAGATGTCAATTTTCTACAAGTATTTGCCCTACTGGAAGGACTTGGAAATTCGCCATAGCATTGATGCCATGCATGTCATAAAGAATGTCCGTGAAAGCATGTTAGGTCTCTTGTTGGACATTCAGTACAAGACAAATGATGGTCTTAAAGCTCGTAAAGACTTCGTAGTACTTAAAATCAGGAAAGAACTACACCCTGAAGAAAGAACACATGGAAAGTATTACCTTCCCCCAGCAAGCTACTCTCTGACAGCTGAGTAGAAAAGTTCAGTGTGCAAGTGCTTACGTGGGGTCAGAGTCCCGTCTGGTTATTCATCAAACATCAAAAACTTAGTTTCGATGAAAGATTTAAAGATAAGTGGTATGAAGTCTCACGACTGCCACGTCATGATGACACAAATGCTCCTAATTGCAATCAGGGGTATCAACTCAACATTTGTAAAGGTGACCATCACACGGCTGTGTCATTTCTGCAATGCGATTTCACATAAGGTAATCGATGATGAACATATGAGCTATCTGCAGAACTACATAGTGGTGACTATAAACCAACTTGAGATGTGCTTCCCTCCATCCTTTTTCGATATCATGCCGCACCTCTTAGTTCACCTTGTCAAGGAGGTAATGGTACTGGGACCAGTATTCTTACACTAGATGTTTCCATTTGAGAGGTGTATGGGCTTGCTTAAGAGCTTACAATGGAATCGTGCTTACCTAGAGGGTTCCATTATTGAGGGCTACAATACTAAGGAAGTCATTGAGTGTTGCACAGATTACTTCATGCCCACGGAAAGGCCGATTGTTGTGCCTGTCCCTCGACATGAGGGGAGATTGACTAGTAAAGGGACTAAGGGAAAGAAAAGATTCATCGACCATGAATACAAGAATGTGGACCACGCATATTTCACCGTCTTGCAATAGCCAAAGACAGTGGAGCCGTACGTGGAGCAACACCTGGAAGAGCTTGAAAGAGAAAATCCAGTACACCAAGTTGATTGGATTCTGAAAGAGAATAAGCGCATGTTTACCACATAGTTGAAGAAACAAAACATACCAGATGGTGAGGATGAAGATACAGAAACATTGAAAATGTTGGCTCATGGCCCATCAAGTCTGCTAACATCATGGCTAGCGTATGACATCAATGGGTACACATTTTATACCATTCAAAAGGACAAGAAGACGTTGGCCCAAAACAGTGACGTTCGGGTAGAAGCCATAGATGCAACAAGGGAGAAGAACACCTACTATGGAATCATTGAAGAAATTTGGGAACTCGACTATGGAAGGGATATGCAGATCCCCGTATTTCACCGCAACTGGGTCAAACATCCTAATGGTGTGGAGGTGGACAACTATGGGTTTACAACTGTCGACCTCAACAATCTAGGCCACAAAACTGACCCCTGGATACTAGCTTCTGAAGTCTCACAAGTTTTCTACATAGCTGACCCCAGTAATAAGAAAAGGAACATAGTTGTTCCCAGAAAACAAAGGATCATTGGAGTTGACAATGTGCACGACGAGGCAGAATACAATCAGTTCGATGACCTGTCGCCTTTCGGATATCCGGAGAGGATCAAACTTGTAGAAGAAACCCTCGATATTTCAATGATTCCCTATATGCATGATGATTGCGTCAGAAAAGTTGTCAAAGGCAAATAGGGACACGTTGTGTAAAAACTTAATATGTAATAGAACTTGAATTTTTTTATTAGACTTGAGTAAAACTGTTGCGTGAAAGTGCAGGATAGTACGATAGGTAAATCGCTAATAGGTCGAATCATCCTGTAAACTAAAGCCAACAGAGGCCCAAGGAAGCTAAGCACTATTCATCCGGATAATAATCCGGTACGGTCTTTTCTCGAATTAACGAAACGTCCGGTATGTGAATCTTAGCTTCGAGGCCTCCTTCGTCCGCATTCGAGAGTGTCTTTATCTTTTCCTATATGGAACGTCCGGTATGTGAATCTTAGCTTCGAGGTCTGATAGCACACCTTTATACAAGACGATCTGATTCTTTTTTCCTCACGTGGCCGAACCATCCTGCTACCTAATCGAACAGAGGCATCGATCGTGTCAGCACCAATCGTCCTCTAATAATCCAGTCAGGTGATATTTCCAATAATGGATCATCCGGTATATTGATCTTAACCTTCGCCAAAAACACGCTTCAACATTCAAAGAACTGCCTGTGGAGCTTTAATATCGACCGCACCTAGCTGCTCCTCTCTCCACGCCTCCAGGTCGCCTTGCGCCGCAGCCTGTTTCCATGCCTTGCGACGCTGTACTCCAATACTCCACCTTCCTCAGCGCCACCACACGCCAATTCACACCACCCGTTTTGTCGCCACCGAAAAATCCGAGCCCTCGGCTGGCGATCGACTCTCCTTCACTTTGTAAGCGGTACGATCCAGATCCCTCTGGTTTCTTTGGACTCCATTCAAATGCATATGAATACGACACAAGTTCTTGACATTCAATCGTGCAACTTGCAGATGGCAGGAAAAAGGAAGGGAAAAGAAGTTGTTGTGCCTCAGGCTAAGAAGTTCAAGGCACAGAAGGTAGCTGAGCAAGCTGAGATGGCTGCAAATGCGAATTTGGCCCAGGCACGCGGGCGTGGTCGCCAATTGCAAATTAGAGACACACAGAGTCAGCAGCAGAGGGGTCAGAGAGGGAGGGGGCGCTCAATTCACAGAGGGTGGTGCTGCACCTCCTCGTCATTCTAGTCACGTTCACACTCGTGGTGGTTTGACATCTTCTGAGCACACTGCTAGGCAGGTGCGTTCTCGTCCCAACATAGTTCCGCATGAGGAGGAGATCGGCGATGAAAAGGAAGAGCATGAGGAGTACCATGTGCCACACCCTGACCCTGAGATAAGACTTAGAGACCTTCGGAACCTCTCATCCCGGAGGGTAAAGAGCCTTCGTTTCTCTGTTGTCAATGTCTGGTTTTCGCTAGCCAGAGAATTTGGAGTTCATAGGAGGTTCTGGACGGTTCTTCAACAGAGCTTCTATGCTAAGTACAGAGAGCTTGGGGTCCAGTTGAGCATGCATAGGACACTCAACTTTGCCTCTTTGCAGAGGGCCGCGGGTGGGGTGGACGTTTAGAGACACTTTGACCATTTCGAAAGTCTTACCAGGCTGTTGACAGAGTTCAAAACGGTAGTGAAAAAGTGGGTTAGAGACTTCTACACCACAGTTTGGATCGACCCAGAGCACAGATACATTCAGTTCATGCACGACGGAAAACCCCAGAGGGTGTACAGGTCCACTTTGCTTGAGATGTTTGGTTTTGAGGAGCCCCAAACTTTGCATCAGGTGGTGTACGCAGACAGCACACTGCCTCATCGTGCTAAGGTCGGAGGGTGTTTCCCGACGGATGACCAGATTCGCTTTCTGTTCCAGCAGCCGTTCCCCGTTGGATCCCTTCGCCATCCAGACCATCTCACTCCTGAGGCAAAGGCGGTCCACATGGCTTTGAGGAAGTCACTGTTGCCGAGGATTGGGAATGTCGAGATGATCACTAGTTTGCAGTAGTGGCTACTTTATTCGATCCTATCTCACGAGCCGTTCGACATTCTCGACTTTATCATTTGTGAGATTGAAGATGCTTTTGCAGATGCTATGAGTTTGGCTAGACAACAACCATTTGTGCATATAATTTCTTACATATGCAATACCTTCGCCCCCGACGAGCATCGTGAGGAGTACCTGGAAGCACGAGTTCGTCTTCGTAAGTACATGCCTCCATCTCTTGACGACAGACGCAGAGGCCAGCGTTCCATGAGGAGGGCTTAGGAGCAGATACCTGAGGAACTGAGAGAGACCACTCAAGGGGAGGACCAGGCACCAGCAGAGGCTGAGGAGAATGCTGGGTTGGCGCGGATCATTGATATTGACTGGGATGACGGGGAGGAGGAGGAGGAATACCCCCGAGTACTTTCCACCTGTCCAAGCCCACGACCACGAGGCAGGTGGATCAAGCTCTGTACCTGAGGACCGAGACGACTCAGTTGCACCGTCAGCAGCTCCTGACATATGGTTCAAAAAGGTTTTCTTTATTCTTTAGAATAAGGAAATACATTAGATCGCACATATATACACACATCACATATTTATTATGACTTTAAATCCAAGCATAGGTACTCTTAATCAGGTATTTAAGCATGTATATTGAATGATAGGGTGCTCTCACATGTCAGGCTGCTAAGGTTAGACCTTGAGCCTCCTCCCACAAGGTGTAAGGCTACCGGAGATTAATCTCCTACTACTATATATATCAGAGTCAATTAATCACTAGTTGAATTAGACAATTATCTAAGCAAATAAAGCCTTGAATTCTTATCTTCCTAAATTATGCACCATAAAGCATTAAGTACCAAATTTTTCAGCATCTATTTGTTTAGGCAGAAGTGTGATTATGCCATAATTCAGTCTACCCATATGTTAATCGGAGGTACTTTTTTTTTACTTGTGTTACTATTCTATATGTTACGCAATTTCACTTGCCAAAATTGTAAGCAATTATTGTAATGATAATACAAGATCCACAATGTCAAATTTCACTTGCCAAAATTGTAAGCAATTATTGTAATGATAATTGATAATACAAGATCCACAATGTCAAATCATATCGTCGGTAAAGGAAGATTGAAATAAAAGAAATTGTGGAACAAACAAGGGGTTTCCTTAGTCGCCGGTTAAGGACCTTGTGGAACAAACAACAAATAAAAGTTATTTATGCATATGGCATTGTGAGTTCTTTATTGACAACACTGTTCGTCTTTCGGCCATTTCACGTTTCCTGAACGTGAGCGATTAATTGGCAACCTTCATAGGCCCATGTTACTCACAAGGGTGTAGAACCGGCACTGAACCTAGGCATTTGGACGGATGTTACGTCAAGCTTTGGGCAACCTAAGAGTGTCTCGTGCCCATCTGTCGGAAGCCGCCAAAAGTCCATAGATGGCAACGGGGGGAGTGACCAGAATGTCATGGTTTTGGGCTCGATTTCAGGTACTTTGCCTGTAGGAAATCGTGTCACGTTCTACCTGCGCTGCTGATCGATTAATCAATCTATAGCTAGTCGCGAGAAACAGCAGCAGTTTACGCTACTGTCCATACGTGTCGCTAGCTTCAACTGCCGATCGGGGTGAAGACTTCGTACTAGCTAGCACTACAGACTGAAAATTTGGAAATTGATCAGCTGCATCATGCGACACACAATCACAATTCACAAGTCCAACCGTACGTACAAAGCGTTGCCGCATTACCATGTCCATTTGAACTAGTAGCTACCAGAAGCTAGTGCTAGTAGACGTAGCTCTTTCCACGGCTTGCCTGAGCCGGGCTATAGCCCGCCTACCTTTAATCGCGTACCCGAGATGCCACTAACAACCAAAAGTATTGTCCATGCACTAACCAAGGATGGAGTATAGCATCGGATTCGACCGGCCGTTCGGCTTAATTTGAATCAGAATCTACGAATAGAACTAAGCCATTCCTCATTAGCACCGATCACGCGTGCACACTTAGCTAGTACGACCACGCTAAACTCTACTAGGGGCTCACAAAGGATAAAGCTCTCGAGTCAAGTTGCGATGATTTGCTCTGCATTTGGCCGACCCAAAACCGGCCGTCGTGCCGACAACAGCGAAGGTTCAGTGTCCCCTGCCTATATCAGCTCGTACGTACCACCAGCTTCCAGCTGCCCCGGCCGGGACCGACGGAAAAGGTGATGTGAGCTGTCGAAGTGCCATGGACGCTCGCTTTGCGGCCACCACTGCGCGCGTCGTTGGCCAGGAGCGCTCTCGCGCGCGGTGCGTACGTACGTTCGTGGGCATCTGGGAACAGCCGGAGGGCCGGTGAAATTCCCCATCGATCCGTCGTCTTTCTCGGCATCAGGATCGATTTGATTTTCTTGTTCATGGCCGGCCAGTAGCGAGTGAGAGCAGGAATTGAAAGCTTATCTGCTTTGATTCTTTTGCAGGATTCGATCCCCCAGCCTACTCGAAGGTTCCGTATACTACTACAGAAGTATATATCACAATCGATTCTTTTTCGTTATTATAGTCAATTTTAGTAGCAATACAAAATCATTAGACAGTGATAAGATAATGTTATCCTAGTCGGTTTTAACCCGACAATGATTATATTCTATTACAGTCGATTCGTATATGGAACCGACAACGATGAGAGTATCATCACAGTCGGTTCCATACAAAAATCGGCAGTGATGACATCATTATTGCCGGTTCTTGTTTAGAACCAACTATGATGAGGTTATCATCACTGTTGGTTCTATGTAGAATCGACAGTGATGACGCCATCATCACTGACAGTTCCATATACCCTTACCATAGTCGGTTCCATATAAGAATTGATTGTGATAATGTGTGTCATCACAGTTGATTCTTTTTAAAGAACCGACTGTGATGTGTGTTGTGGTCAGTTCATTCAGTTTTTTAAACACGCAGTTCTTTAAGCACAGATAGTACACACATATCATATTGACAATATCTAAACAATATCACATAACATTCTCAATATATATGTACATTCACAACATAAGCATATCACATTTAGTACATATCACATTCACATTAATATTATTTACAAGCATATGGACTAGTAAGAATCTATCGGGTCTGTAAATCTACCATCCTCCACTATAACTTCTGTCTAGTACCACTAGCATATGTGGTCTCGTAATTTATTAAGATCTTTGTTACTTACGCTCTTTAGGGGATATTAAGGTCCTGCAAAATAGAAAGTAGTGCACTAATATATTTAAGTTTTTAACATTTGATTTTAAAAGGCCGACAATATTATGCATGTAACATATATCGAATTTGGCAACATTATATTGACAGTAATGCAATAATCAGTTCTATACTTTAGGGAAAAGTTGTGAGCCACCGATCAGGATCAGTATGTGATGCATCATGTAAAAGCTGCAAAAGTCGTCGTACCCCTGTTGATGACACTGTGAACAAAGAACATAAATTAAGAGATGAATAATAGGTGTTAGAAAAAAAAATCCTATACTTGTACCTTGAAGTGCTTCCACTCCAGCTGGTCGCCTCATTTGTCATTGTATCGCCCGTCTTCAACAACGTAAGGCAAGAAAACCGTACCTACATTGGAGAGGTGCAATTGAGGCAAAAAAAAAATGAACATAGTTAAATACGTAAAGTGTTAGGTTAGATGAATGTACTTACTTCTGCAAAACAGGCTTAATCGCATAGGCTATCGGTCTCTTCTCAAGCGAGTTAAAGGTGTATATTTTGTTTTCACTCAGAACCACCACGAGTAGAACCCAAATAGTTGCTTATTAAACGGTACGCAGTGCAAGAAAATAAGTTCATATATGGTTTAAGTGTGTACAAGTAATTGAAGGATAAAATAGTACTTACTCCTCGTGGTAAGGGAAGAGAATGAAGTCCATTTTTGCCTCAGCATGCAATGCCTGCTTAATATAGTTGACAAGGAACTCCAATTGAAGCCTAGCTATGGTCGCAGACACCATCTCGGGGTCGACAAACCCAACAGGGTGTCAACCCGTCACAGCTCGCTGCCTCATTATTCTGCAACTCATATCAATTGTTAAAAAAATATAATATAAAATTCTATAACAGTCATAGGTATGAGTGTGGTGTGATACTCACAGTGTCCAGGATCGTACAGTAAAAATATTGATGGCTTTTAGACTGTACAAGAAGAACAGATCATCAAAACTCACTGGAAATGTCTCATCCTCTTGGCGGTGAAACTGTCCCCCTCGATACCTCATATTGAAATCAACGCGAGGCTCGGCCTTGTCAATGTACCATCCATGCAGTAAGCGAGTGCACATGCCTGAAGCATTCAATTCGCTGCTTGGGACAAGGGGCTTTTCATGTACGAACCCCTTAGAATCTTTAGAGGGGCTCTGTGGCCTTTGATAATTTTGCCTTTTTCACAGAAGGATTCTCCGAGCTCTCCTATGGATCTTTCGTCAGCGTGATAGTAGTCATTTTGCACACTAGCTCTGCACTCTATTTAGGAGTAGGAGAAGTTACTGGTGCAGCTGCAGGAGCAGGAGCAGGTGCGAAGCAGGAGTAGGTGCAGCAGCAGTCGCAATAACCTAGAAAGCACAGGCATATGTAACGTAACGTATTGCAGTATTGGAATGATGGACAAGACACAGGGTTTTATACCTTCAGGAATACGATACCCGTCGTCGGTCACTTGATGAACGACATCCGTGCTTGCTCGAGAGTGGTGATATCTTCATTAAGGGGGAACTCCAGCACATGAGATAGGAATTAATCATGGACATAGTCCACTTGCACCCTCATGTGGACGGTTTGGTATTGTCTTCCATCAAGTTTTTAAATTTTTCAAACTGTCTTTCCGTGTAATTTCCCTTCATATCCCGCAACATTTAATATAAATTATCCTCCTCAAACATATCATACTCCAACTTGTGATCAGGTTTCAGCATGTCTTCGTTGTATACCAGAGGGGTACTACTTGTCTCCCCATGATGGATCCAACACGTGTAATTCCTCGTGAAGCCACGTCGAATCAAGTGGTCTTCAATTTGAGCTGAGTTGTTTAATCTCTTCAGATTGGTCTAATCAATGTAAGGACAATATATGCACTTTACACCCCTCTTAACCATGTCTATTTCTGCAATTCTTATGAACTCCTTATCCCCCTGTGAAATTTAGCACTCACACGGCTTTTTTGATACATTCATTCTTCACGGTCCATCTACAATTAAACCACAAACAAAAAATTAAGAAAAAAACTTGAGCGACAGCTAGCTATTTCAAAGACTGAAACATTATTTAATTACCTTCGTAAAATAGAGGACATGTTCCGATATATATAATTTTACCCCCGATATCTTCTTCCCTAGTTAAGAGCTTTCAATTCCCTAGTTAGAAGATATGCATATTTAAAACATCAACAATGATATCGAAATACCTAATGCAATAATTAAGCTTGCAATTCTTTTAACTTTAATGAAAGAAAATAAGGGTGAAAAAATTAACAAAATTGAGAAATTGAATGATCTTAAAAAAAACGTCTATCCATATATTGACCAACTAAGTACTTACCAACAATGACTCCTAATCTCTAATTAGGTTAGGTCCTAATCCCATTCGAGGATATGTGGTTCGGGCAAGTTCTAAATTGTTGTACAAATCCAGAAAAAAATTTGGTAGCATCTCCTCGTTGTTCTCCAAATACACATCTCGATAACAAGTCAAGAGGGTGTGTATCCGGAGAACACCATGGAGATACTGCTGAAACTTTTCTCTGGAGTTGTACAACAGATTCATGAGGAACTTGCCCAAACCACATATCCTCGAACTGTCAAAAAAATATGGACAATTCAAGACTGCTTATTTATAAATATGCTATTTTAGCATATTTATAAACAAACACCCTCGAATGGGAGACGCATAGGTTACGCAACCTAAACTCTAATATTAATCATACTAGTTATATGCCCGTGCGTTGCTAAGAAAAACAAAATTGATAACGAAAAATAAAGATTAAAAAATAAAAAAATTACTATTTCATAAGATCAAACATCTATCTTTAACGTTTCGTTTCTTGCAAAAAGCTGACTAATTAAAGCAACGCTTCGTTTCTTGCGTAGGGCAATTAAGCAGTGCAATTAAGTAGGGCAATTAATGTGACGTGGGAAGAAACTCTCACTTTATATAGTAGAGATTAATTATAGCAACAATAGTGACATGTAACATATTCACCAAATCAAAATTGAATTTAATTCCTAGTGCAAAATTGAAGGGATTTGAATGAATGCAAAACCACAAATGAGGGGAAATCTTCTCAAGTTAGGGTTTCAACTTTACCATCAAACCACCATCTCCTCGAGGATTTCATAATTTCTCTGTGACATTATGGAATGTGACATTATAGATTTCGGCATTACGGTACGACTTTATACCATATTTTTGGGCTTTTCTGGGTGTTTGGGCCTCTCCGGGGGAGTTTGGGCCTAGCGGGAGCTAGTTTGGGCCTTAGGGGGGTGAAGTGGGCCGTTGTTGGTGGAGTTTTTGGCCCATGAGGGGGGAAGTTCTGCCAACCAACCCCCATGAGCCCAAACCCTAGCCCCTTTGTGTGTGCGCCCCCCTTGCCCTCTCCTCCCCACCTAGCCGCCACCCCCTCCCTCCCCTAGTGTGCGCCCCCCTCTTGCCTTCTTTCCCCCATAGCCGCACCACCCCTCCCCACCTCTAGCCGGCCCTAGCACCACTCCAATCTCACTGTCTGGAAGCTATCCGTCCAAGAAGATCCGACGATTCCGGCGTTCCCGGCGATTGGAGGGGAGATCGGGCCGCGAGGAGACGTTCGACGACCGGGTGCTTCGCTAACAAGAGGTATGCTTTGGGGATCTTGGTTGTAGAGTTTTGGTGCTGGTTAAATGGGGAAGATCCGGGTTAAATTTGGTGTTTAGGTGCTGTGATTAGAAGGGTTTAGGGTGATTGCAGCTCTGTCCTGCGTTCTGTCCTCGGACAGATTAGGTCATTGGTCTTCGGACGTGAATTTGGCAACTTTAGAGGTGTTTTCTGGTCGACCGGCTATTACGAAAGTTGTAGGTAATTTAATTACCTTTAATTGGAAACCAAGAACGTTAAATTCTGCTAAGCCGTTTAAAAGTTATGGCTGTTTTACAGAGCGCTGTCCAATCTGTGATGTGATTGGGACAGATTGTGTTCAACTGTAGATTAGAGGATTTTAGAAGCTGATTCAGTTTTCACGAATACTTAACAAAAGATGGGAAATCTCCTAAGCTTTGAGAAAATGTACTCGTTTACCTTATTCGGAGTTTTAGAACTCAGGTTATGCTTGTTGGAAGCATGCTGTCCCTTGGACAGATTCTCTATTTTTTGGGTTTTAGGAGTGGGTTGCAAAGTCGATTTAGATGATTGTTCTTGTATTGTTTTGTGGGCATGATTTTGAGTGTATTGTACCTATGTGCAGGTGGTGTGACCCCGGGAGTGCCCTCAACATCTCGCCACTTCGTCTCACACGGTTGAAGGCAAGTGTATTGGGATAGTTTAGGAATTGGTTGATCAAACAGTTTCGTAGTGTTGCATTAAATCCATATGATGTGCTAGTTTGCCTTATGTGATCCTTGCATGTGATTTGATGAATATGATTAGTTAATGGTTATGCATTTGTCATATGGATTATTTATGCAAGTTAAACCATGATTTTGGCATATGTGCATTCATAATGGAAGAGGCGACCCATTCTGATGCGGGCCTCTGTATTCACACGTAGTGAACATGAAAGTCCTACCTCATAGTCCCATCCACGGTTGTGTATGGGAGCGAGTCAGTAAGAGTAGGCACCGTCCACGGGATGGAAGGGAAAGAGGGTGCACACCGACGGGTGTGCACTCGGCAATACCGGTATGTGCTAAGCAAAGAGACATGTGCATTGCATTGCATGAATGATGATGTTAATGAGATGTTTATGAATATGAACTATGAGATGCTTATGTTGTTTATGAGATGTAGTGATGATGTTATTGAAAACTATTTTGTTTTATTCCATTGCAATACACTTTGCTGAGTGATGAACCCACGCTTGTTGTTTTATGATGTTTTAGGTACCATGAATTCGGCATATGGGAAATGGAGTTAGTGGCTCATCTTCACATAGTTCCATTCATCTAAACAACTACACACTCCCATTCGTAGTTGTAATAATTATTTTTATTGCGCTAAATTTGGATTGTTCTTTATTGTGTGCTTGGTTTTATTGTTCACTTCGTATTGGCTCATGAAATGTTTGAGTTTATAATCTGGATTTGAAATGATGCTATAACTCCTGTTATTGCTGTTTTAGATGACATCCATTATGCTATTGTATTATGATAATATTATTGTTGCTTCAAACCATGGAAAAACAAAGGATATGCTGCCGAAATTCCGATTAAAACATTTGCGTAATTGCTGTAATTTGTCTTTAATTATGATATTTGGTTGCTGTTTCTACTCTGTTTGGTGATATTCTGGGCATACTAGGTGCCGGGGTGTTACATTCTCACCCATATTGGTTTCAACTATAACACTAATGACAGGTAACACATTCACTAAGGGTGTGTTTGGTTGCTTGAACCAAGTGGTACATGTATGATATGGTTCAAGAAAAAAAGGCATCCAAGTGTTTGGTTGCTTGAATGGAACCATCCCATCTTGAACCAATTGATACAAATTTGAGGAATATTCCCTCTAGATGCTGAACAATTCCATTCAACCAAAATAATGGAACCAAACGGTACAGGACCATTCCATCCTATTCAACCTCATCCCATCAACCAAATACACCCTAAATCAAAATCGAATTTCTTAATGCAAAATTAAAGGGATATGAAGGAATTCTCACATTTTCAAAAAAAAAACACACACAAATAAGGAAAAATAGAGAGGAAATCTCCTCAACCTAGAGTACGTTTTGTTTTTTTGGGGCGACGGCGGTTTTTTTGGCTCTAGAACACTAACAGAGAAGAGTTCATCTCAAGGATATATAAAATCTAGCGAGGCTCATCACAATCAGTTATAGATAAGAACCAATTGTGATGATACTCCCTTATCACAGTTGGTTCTTAGCTGCAACCGACTATGATGAGGGGGTCCTCTCATCACAATCGGTTCTAGCTAAGAACCGATTGTAATGACTCCGTTTCCAAAATGTACAAATTACATACATATACCACGATCGATTTTTTCTCAAAATTAGAAACCAACACGGATGAAATGATAGTGTTGTTCCATTCTATAGTAGTGGTAAGGGAAAAGCGGAGCGACTCCTCGAGAGCTCCGCGGGGCGCAATTTGGTGGTGACGCAAGCGTCTGAGCTCAAGGACATGTGGATGGCAGGGTTCCAAATTTTGTTTAGGGGTCAAATCTCATCGCCCTCCGAAATTCAAAATCTCGGCAAAATCTCGTTATTTCGGATGAAATCCGAACAAAATTCAAAAAGCAAAATTCAAATCCAACATTTTCGAACCGAGATTTCGGTCCAAAAAATGAAATTTCATCCAAAATTACCGAAATCTCGGTAAATTTCAACTGAAGGAAAAAAGGTTCAAACGACGTCAAAAAATTTTGAAATTTTTTTTGTTAATCCTGAAACAAAACTAGTATTCCCATAAAAATTTTAGATGATGATTAAGACTGAGGAATTTTTTAAAAATCTAACAGTGTTATTGTCCTGATAAATGGCTGACCGGCAAATTCCAACCAAATGGAAAATGGTACAAACCACGTTAGATACTTTTGAAAAAAAATTTGGATGGTTATAATACATCCATAATATTACCATAAAATTTTTAGATGATGATCAATCTTGAGGAATTTTCAAAAAATCGAAAAGTGCTACTGAAGACTGACCGATAAATTTTAACTAAATGAAAAATAGTTCAAACAATGTTAGAAAGTTTTGAAAAAAAAAATTGGATGGTTCTGATGCATCAATAATATTCTCATAAAATTTTCAAATGATGATCACGCTTGAGAAATTTTTAAAAATTCTGACAACTGAGGTACTTAATTAATGACCGCAAGAATTAATGTGCATAGACTAACTGGATGATCTACCGACTGTCCCACATGGGAAATGACGTGAAGAATACAATCCGGTCAATATCCAGTCAAGTTTTGATCAAATTTTGGTCAAAAACACCAAGATCTTGGCGAGATTATAGGTTACTGTAGCACTTCAAATTTTTTTCAATTTTTTTAATTTTGCTGGGATTATGAAACTCGGGAGGGTTTGAAATCCGAGGTTTCAGCGAGATTTTGATCCTTGGTGGATGGTCAGATCCGTATCCACCAACAAAATCACCGGTTCTCGCCAATGAGATCTGTGTGCAATTACGATAAACTTGAGTTTTTTTTGTGAAACGCACGGACGGTTGGATTTTTCCCCCATGCCCGATGCCTTCCCCCCTGGCTCGCCTCCTGCTTCCCCCAGTCGTGCCGCCTCCTCCCCGCTCTTCTCTCTGGTCGGCGGCGCCCTTCCCTGGCTGGCACGCCCCCACCTGAGCGGCGCCGCCCAGCAGCCCGGCGCCTCCTCCCCAACTACTCGGCACGCCTCCCCCTGCTCCCCTCTGGCGCTGCGGCGGTAATGGCGGCTCAACGATCGGCGATTCGTAGGCCAGCTCTTGCCGCCCTAGCTTCGGCGATGCTCCACCTCCGGTCGGCGGCGGCGACGCCCCCCCCAAGCCGGCGGTGTCCTTCCCCCTTGCCTTCTTCCTGTGGTAAGCACTCTGGTATAAAAACTTAAACCTAGGTCATTGGTTCATGTGTGCATGCTACATGTTTGATGAAATGCCTAGAAGATTTCTATTATGGTATCGATTATCGGATGCTTGGGGGATAGTAGTATTGCGTGTTTGATTTCTATGTTCATGTGATGAATGGTCTTGAGTATACTTGTTATATATATATAGCAGTGTCACAACCATTTTATTTATGCATGTCCCAAATTGATATTTGTGCTAGAGTTTTTCCTTTTTGCAAGTATTTGGATGAGTCTAATCTCATCAGAGGGTATTATGTCTATGCGTTGGAAGGTGTTTGTGTGTGTTCCAAATTTAGACTTTTCTCTATTCCTACGGAAGTCATGCAGTGCTGAGTCTATAGATGTCATAAAGGTTTAATCATGCCTTAGTATGTTATACTGATGAGCATGTCACGCTGCCTATCCTATGGTTTATAACCAGAATGAGGAGCGTTAATTTGGTTCATGATTTAGTTGGCATGCAACGTTACTAAATGGTTCATAAGCATTTGCGTCTTTTGGACCAATTCACGCCATATGCTAAGCGTAGCTTCCACTTGCTATCTATGCTTTATTCAATCATTGTTGTGGTTGTGCGTACCACTTTTGAGTGTTGTTCTGGAAGTTACTCCAATTGTATTTTAATGGTCATGTTTGGTTCATCGGTTTAAATGTTTGGCTAGTTTTCGGAAAGTTGGGTTTCAGGTCACTAGAGTGTATATCGCCGAGTTAGTGGCAACTTTCACTTGAAGAATGAATTTGAATACTATTTTGTTCTAACACTATTCGATAGCAAGGTTATCTAACATGTTATTAGCACAAAGCTCTACCCAGCGAACAGATTGAAAAGGTGAGAAACGGTAAGAATCGGGTATTTGAATCGCTCGTTCGATTCTTTGTTTGTATCTAATCTACGCTTCCAGATACTATGTTTTTCATGTGGCATGAAGCTACAGGTGATTTACATGAATCTACAGTACACGATGGCACGAATCCATCGAAGCTCCAGCAGCATGAACCCAATCCTCGACCACGAAGCACCGAACTGTTGGCGCCTGGCTGTCTCGTTGTTGCCCGAAGCCCCAGCTACCTCGCCGCGTCCGGCCGCCTGGCACGCAACCGTGCCTTGTCGTACCCACCGCTGGACACGCACCGGCCTTCGGCCTGAAGCGCACGAAGCGCGCCAGAAGCACCGCCTCACGGCATGAAGCCATGGCGACCGAACACGGAGCCCGTCGAACCGTGCCGCATGAAGCGCACTACCGCGGCCGGCCACAGACTGCCGGGCGATCGCCGCCGCAACCAAGCGCCCGCCGCTTGTTTGTCTGCCGCGCCGAACGCCGCGCCGACCGCTTTACTTCCGCTGAAGCCGCGCCACGTTATTGCCGCCGCGCTAACGCTGCCCTGCCATCGCTGCGCCCAGCCTCCTCGCAAAGAGCCGATGCTTTTTTTCGGCTTGGACATGAAGTCCTGCAGATTGGACATGAAGTCCAAATTTTCAAAGGCAAAGAGGACTGGAAGTCCTGCATATTGGACTTGAAGTCCAAGATTTCCAATCCACTTGTGAAAGTAATTGGGCACGGGGAGGGCAGGGGAAATTACCCCTTTGCCCTCCCCCATTTCTCTATTCTCTTCCTTTTTTTCTTTTCCGAAAAAGATTAAAAACTCAAAAAATTGATTAGAAAATTCTAGAAATTCTGAAAATTGCCAAAAAAAAAATGAAAATTTCTCAGAAAATTCCAGGAAATTTTATGGCTCTATTTTTAATTTCCCTTAGCCTTATTTTTTGCATTTATGAATATTTGCATGTATTTTTGCAATTATTGCCATGCTTAAAATACTGGAAATTGAAGCACGCTGCACGGTTTACCACTATCGTGCGTGAAGGCCGACGCCAAGATGGAATCGATCGCCGCCACAAGATGAAGCCGCGCTACGCCGATCACGCACATGAAACCGATCGCATGAAGCTGATCGCGCGCATGAATCCGATTGCATGCACAAAGTCGATCGCACGAAGCCGATCGCACACATGAAACCGATCCCACGAAGTTGATCGTGCGCATGAATCTGATCACATGCACGAAGCTGTATTTACAAATCTTTATGAATCTTGCATTTATGAATCTTGCATTTATCTTGTATTTATGAATCCCGTACTTATGAATCTTGTATTTATGAATCTTACAATTATTGCTTTCTTTTAGTTTGCTGAAAATTCATGAGAATTTAATTATGCATTTTATTGAATCTAGCAGCTACTTCCTATTAGATTGCACGTAGTAATCTAATGAAAGAGCCTTGTGAATATGCAATACCTAGCATTTTCAAACGTAAGTTTGAAGAACTGACCCCGAATGGTCAGAATTATCTCACATGGGCATCAGATTTGAAGATCATACTTGCGAGCAAGAAGCTCCAAGCTGCCATTGGCTTAGGGTCCTCGAAGGACGTGCAACCTACTGCCGAGCAAAACGATGAAACTTTGCCCTTTCTCAGGCATCACTTTTCAGCCACTACTGAAAAATGAATACATGGCTGAGGTGAGTGCACTTGAGTTATGGATTGCACTTCAGAAGCGGTTCGAGAAGCTCAAGTCCATCATCTTGCTCCAAGCACAGTAAGATTGGGTTCGCCTAAGGTTTGCAGACTACAGAACAGTGGTTGTTAGTTAATTTTGAATAATGAATTGTAACCTCTCGAAGAGCATACTTTTTCTTTCTCATGAATAAGAATTGCAATTTATTCTTTATTCCAATATTCTTTGTTTGCAAGCAATATTTGTATTACTTTGCCACTGTCTGATTAGAATTATATTTCTTTTCATCTAGAAATCATGTAGCACCCAATGGAAAAAATATGTATTGTTGATAGTGGCACAACAAATACCATCTTAAGAGAGTCGAAATACTTCCAGACGATCACGAAGAACGCTGGAAGGATTACGACAATCGTAGGAAACGATACGCATATAATAGGCTCTGGAAGAGCCACAATTATATTGCCATTGGGTACAACTTTGGTAATCGAAGAAGCCCTCTTGTACCCTGAATCAACTCGCACTCTCTTAAGTTTTAAAAATATCCGAGCCAATGGGTTTCATGTAGAAACCAATGAAGAAAATGGCAAAGAGCATTTGTGCATTGTGAAGCACGCAGAGTATGGAAAAATATCCCTCATATGAATCTAGGTTGTACTACACGAGACTCAATGCACCCGCAGTGTATACTTCTTCGAATACTATCTTCAGAAGCTATGAATTATTTTTTTTATGGCATTATAGATTAGGTCATCCTGGTCTTAGAATGATGAGAAACATAGTTAACAACTCACAAGATCATGGTATTAATGTTAAAAAAATTTCGAATCATGAAGATTTTGTGTGCCATGCATATGCCACCGGGAAATTAATAACTAGACCCTCTGTTATGAAAGTGCAACATGAAATCCCTTCATTCCTGGAACACATTCAGGGGGATATTTGCGGCCCAATTCAGCCCTTGTCAAGGCCATTTCGGTACTTCATGGTGCTCATCGATGCTTCCTCGAAATGGTCGCATGTATGCTTGTTGTCAACAAGGAATCATGCATTCGCAAAACTGATCTCGCAGATCATCAGAATTAAGAATGCTTTTCCTGATCATCGCGTGAAGTCCATTCGAATGGACAATGCCGGTGAATTTACTTCCAAGGTATTTGATGATTATTGCACAGCAACTGGAATAACTGTTGAGCACTCTGTACCGCACATCCATACGCAAAATGGACTAGCTAAAGCACTAATAAAGAGGATTAAGTTCATAGCCCGATCGCTCTTGCAGAGTTGTAACTTGTCCAACACTTGTTGGGGACACGTGGTCCTGCACGCAGCAGCACTCATCAATTATAGACCATCGGCTTACAACATCCATTCACCTATGCAATTAGTGCAAGGGGTCATCCCGAAGATTTCCCATCTTTGAAAATTTGGTTGTATGGTATATGTACCTATACCACCCCCATAGCGGATTGCAATGGGCCCTCTCCGCAAGTCTGGGATATACGTTGGTTATGAGAGTGCATCCATAATCAGGTATTTGGAACCCATGACTGGAGACTTATATACAGCCCGATTCGCTGACTGTATCTTTGACGAGGACCGTTTTCCGTCATTAGGGGAGAGAATCAACCATTGGATGAAAAATACCGAGAAATAATATAGCATTCCACTGGGATCCCCGCACATGACCCTCGCACTAATGGAGCAAATCAAGAAGTCCAGAAGATAATTGATTTGTAGAATCTAGCAAATAAACTGCGTGATCATTTTTGTGATCTGAAGAGCTTGGTTAAGTCGCATGTACTAGCAAGAAATGCACCAGAGAGGGTGGAAATATCAAAGAAAGCAGGAGGTATCCGTCATCCTGTTCAGAGGCCTCAAAGGAAAAGAACAGGAAATCTGGCTTCTCAAACCCAAAGTACACGAAGAGGTCTGGGGAAAATTGGGCAAGAGGACTTACCACAGCCAATCACGAAAATGCCCTAAAGCAAGAATGGGAGCCAATTGAGACCTGGTACTGGAAAGAAGCCTGTAAAAAAGGTAATTCCAAATCTGAACCTTCCATTAGAAGAAGATACCAGAAATAATGTTTGCGCACACATTGGCAGAGAAAAACTAAAGAAACTTGCTCCTGAATTGGGAAATAGCAGTGAAGAGCAAGTAGAAGTGCATGAAGCATACCATGACGAAATGGCCATAAATTTTATCATAACAGAAGAATCAATGAATAGAGCAACAGCCAATGTCGATGCATACTTTGCAAAGAAGATTGTCACGATCATTAATCATGATCCCGAGCCTACATCTCTCGCAGAGTGCAAGAAAAGGTTCGATTGGGAAGAATGGAAGAAGGCAATCACTGCAGAGTTAGTCTCTCTGAACAAAAGAGAGGTGTTTGGGCCTGTGTGCCGTACACATCCTCATATAAACCCCGTAGGTCACAAATGGGTTTTTGTTCGGAAGAGGATTGAAAATAATGAAGTTGTAAGGTACAAGGCAAGGCTTATCGCTCAAGGTTTCACTCAACGTCCTGGGGTTGATTATGAAGAAACCTATTCTCCGGTCTTGGGTGGAATTACCTTTAGATACTTGATCTCAATGGCAATCAACTTGAAGTTGAGAATGAAGCTAATGTCGGACCCCGGAATAACACCTCCGAAATCCTCTGTGTATTCTGTACTAGTCCAGGAAATGCTAGTACACACAGTAGAAATGAAACCATAGCATATCCAGCGTTTTTTATTAATAATAAATATTCAAGGTTATAAAGGAAATGGCGCGCAGGCCAACAAATAAATAAACGAATAAATAAAGCAGCGGAAAAGAAGATTAATAAATAGAGCCCAATTAATTTGCCACAGGCAATCGACTGGGGACGCGGCCTAGTCCAACTGTTCCTCACCATCGTGGTACTCCTCCTCTGAAGTGGTAAATTAAGCAAGGGTGAGTACATACGTACTCAGCAAACCACGCCGGAAATGCAATATAAATGTACGGGTAATCAAGGATGGCAATATGGTTTGTTTAAGCATAAAGCAACAGTTTAATAACATTTTCAATAATTTTAGAAGGCATACTTTATTCCAAAATCAAATCTATACAATTTTAACTCAAGAATCTCTCCTGGAATTGGCTAAGTTATACCCATGATGGACTCCCTCCATCCAACATCATTTTCCGAAAAATCAAATTTTAATTTACCAAAGTCTAATCTGAGAATGGCTTGCTCGGCATGCCCATAACAGCGGGCGCGGCTAATCGATTAGTTTAACACTCTGCAGAGGTTGTACAACTTTACCCACAAGACATAATATTTCCCTTTTATGTCAACACACTTCCTTTGGTGAGTGACAGAGAAAATTATGACAAAGCCCCATTAATAAATCATACATGTAGTCATGCCCGCTAAGGTTTCACCGCAGAAAGACTCCCTCTATTCAGAAGCCCCCTCTTGCGCCAGAGTGGCAGCATCTCGCTTTCACCACACCACTACCCCCATATGGCATGACTGTCCATGAAATGATTTAATAAGGATAGCCAGGTCTGTCCCATTCCAGACTCGTGGTAGTACGGTTAGACTTTACATTCAGCGAGACTCAGACCGGTCCTTAATTGACTAGGCGAGACTGTCCACAAACCAGAACCATGACCTCACCACTTTCTAACCAATTCTCGCCCGGTCTAAGTCATTTTCATTTTAACCATACTAATCTCCACATTGATACTAACATTGATCACTATAAGTTCCCAAATGAACATGATATCATTCTGGCATAAAGTTCCCCAAAATTTTCTAAGTTCAGTTCTATGCATGGCTAAGCAATGTCTAACTATTACCATAGTCATAATTCATATTTTTACTAAGGTTACAAGGGTATCGGAATTCAAATGTCAAAGGTCGTATGTCGAAATTGGATATAACTACCATTTAAAACTAGGTCGAAAATTACTGTCTAAAATAAATAAGCATGCAATAATTGTAAATACAACATACAAGTTCATAAAACTGGGAGCAATATGATCAAGGGGGTGTGACTTGCCTGGTTCGACGAGTTGCTGCTCGAAATCGTCGTTCGGGAACTCCTCGGACTCTCCGTAATCTACGCGCGAAAACAACCAAATTCAAATAAAATCCAAATGAATTCAAATACATTCAAATTTGAAATTCAAACTAGCACTAAACTAAAATTTAAGATTTTTAATGAATTTAGGAAGAAGAACGGAGCCAAACGGAGTTCGAACGGGTGAAAACGGGCTCCCGGAAGTTTAAAAACGAATAAAACGGGTTTTCTGGAATTTTTAAATTATTTTTAAATGAAAAAACCAAATTACTGCGTCATGCTGACGTCAGCAGTTAAATTCGGTTTTTGGAATTATTTTTAAAATGAAAAACAACTTTATGACGTCAGCATGACGTCATAAAGGATTTTTGGAAAATCTTTTTTTTTTATAAAACTGACTGGTGGGACCCGCCGGGCCATGGACCCTGTCCACGCGCGGCCCGTGCACCACGTGCACGCGCCAGAGCGCGGCCAAGCGGGGCAGGCTCGGCTAGCCGGCGCCGGAGGATGGAGGGGGTGGCGGCGCACCGGCGGCGACGGAGGAGCGAGCTGAGTGGCGGGGCTGGAGAGCTCGAGCGGCTCGGCGCGAAGCGAGCCGGCGCGGCTTCAGCGCAGGTGGCGCTGGGAAGACGGCGCGGGCGGCGGCTGGGAGGAGAGCGGAGGGAGAGAGAGGGCACGGAGAAGGAGGGATCCTCGGGCCTTTTATAGAAGGGCGCGGCCGCGGCCGAACGGCCCATGGATCGCGCGCCCGGCTTAGTCTTGTGCGGCGGAAAGGGCGGCGGTGGCCGTTGGCGCTGGGCGGCGCGGCGGGAAGGGCGGAGCCGGCGGGGAGAGAAGACCCGGGCGTTACAGCTAATGGGTATTGTCACAGCATATTTATATGGAAACTTGGACTCGGCAATATACATAAAAGTACCGAAAGGTATACCTATCCCAAACCAAGACAGAACAAACAGAAACCTATACAGTGTGAAATTGGAGAAATCACTATATGGGCTGAAGCAGTCAGGAAGAATGTGGTATAATCGCTTGAGTGACTTTCTATTCAAGAAAGGCTACTTGAACATCATTGGGACGGATGAAGAAATTGAAGAAGCATGCTCATATTTGAAGTTTGAGTTTGAAATAAAAGACTTGGGTAAGACCAAGTTCTGTTTAGGCTTGCAGCTTGAACATGTCCAAGGCGGAATCTTGGTACACCAATCATTCTACACGCAGAAAGTGTTGGAGAGATTTGGTTTTGAAAATGCATACACCGCAAAGACTCCAATGGTCGGAAGGTCACTCCAAGCAGACCTAGACCCATACATGCCTAGAGAAGAGGGGGAAGTCCTGGGAGCGGAGTTCCCATATTTGAGTGCAGTTGGAGTGCTCATGTACCTTGCGAATAGCACTTGTCCGGACATTGCGTTCGCCGTGAATTTGCTAGCATGGTACAATGCAGAACCCACCAAAAAGGCATTGGAAAGGGGTCAAGGACATCCTCCGTTACCTCCAAGGAAGCAAAGACCTCGGCTTGTTCTACAGAAGAAACAATGAATTGAATTTAGTTGGCTATGCTGATGATGGGTACCTATCGGACCCACATACTAGCAAGTCACAAATCGCATATGTTTTCCTTTGTAGAGGAACAGTAATCTCTTGAAAGTCGTTTAAGCAGACACTTGTCTCGACGTCGACAAACCACTCAGAAATCATTGCATTGTATGAAGCCTCCCGAAAATGTGCATGGCTTCGAAGAATGGTTCACCACATCCAAAAGTCATATGGTTTGAATATGGAACAAACCCCTACTATTATCTATGAAGATAATGCAGCTTGTGTTGCTCAAGTGCAAATGGGATATGTGAAAAGTAATCTCACGAAGCATATCAACTCCAAGTTCTTTTATGCCTATGAAATGCATAAGATGAACGAGATAAAGATACTGCATACTAAATCGTGTGAAAATCTCGCAGATTTATTCACTAAGTCACTCCCGGCATCTTCCTTTGAAAGATGCGTTAGAGGAAACGGGATGATGAGGCTTAGATAAGTGCAAATTTCAGGGGAAGAATTTTCATACACTCCTACATAAATATCGAATATGAAGTTTGAGTACCCAACGTGAATCTAGAAGATTAACATTGAAGTTTGGGTGGATTGTACTCTTTTCCTTAGTAAGTTTTTTATTGAAGTTTTCTTACATAAGGTTTTTGATGAGGCAATCCGTGCAACACAGCAAGCGTATGCTATGTACTCTTTCTCCAAGTATTTTTCTCACTGGGTTTTTTTGGATTTTTGATGATGCATATGCATCTCGTGGTGAAAAGTCCAAGGGGGAGTGTTAAGAAACTCGGCCCACCGTGGCACATGTGGACTCTCCCGAAACCCTAGCTGTAGGTTATAAATAGGAGGCAGGGGGTCACCCCATTGTACATATGCAAGCATAATAAAGCAGAGAAGTTCCTCCTCATACATTGTGTCTCTCTTCCTCTCTTTCTGTTCTCCAGTTTAGATTTATTAAGCAACTCTAGACTATTCGATAGCGAGTTTGTCTAACAAATTGTAGCACCCGACCTCTGCTACTCTTGGTTGAAATGTAAAACTGCGAACAGAATCTGGATCACCGACCCAGCCCGGAGGACAGTGGCCGTTCTCTCAGAGGATCAGTCATGTCAGCATGTCGACTGCAACCCTAGGGGGGAACATATGCCCCGATTGATCGACCTTTGCGAACGGGAAACGAGTGGAGAATAGCTCGGATGTAACGCCGGAAACCGCTCCCACCTCTCCTAGCAGTCGGTCATAAGCCGTCTCGTGGGCGCAGGCTGTCACCTGTCAGTACGGCGACGACGCACGATCGCATCCATATTCCGTGGACGATGGTGTCGGACGAGTGAGCCCATCGCGTCCTGCCTGTTGACACGTCCCTCGTTGGTGCCGTGGCTGTTCACCACGGGACAATGCTCTGCTCGTTGGATTGGATGCCCCGTGAGGTTGGGAATCTGTATGTGTATAGTCCCGTTAGTGCATTATTAAGAGATCCTGCTCAGCCTCTGTGAAAGCTGAATGTACCTCCGACAGGTGCTCCTAATGCTGAGGTGATTAATTGGTCATTATCCGTGAGGAATGGGGCGATTAATTGGTGGTTATCCACGAGGAATTGTTGAAGGTGAAGACTTGCATTTCCTTTCTAGAAAAACGTAAGCACTACGAGAAGTTTCAGGGGGTACATGGAGTCTTCTTTTTTTTCCGTGCATGTTACGTGGGTCACGCGGTTGCCTGTTGGTTCTGTTTTACTTCCGTCCAAGGTGAAATGGGGACCGTTCGTTCGGTGTTGCACGAGTGCCTATCCCTGTCACGCCATCTCGGCGGCAAGACATTTAAATGAGATGTTTAGTAGGGCTTCTGTCGGCAAATATGGCACGGCCAAACTATTGCCGATCTGGGCTCGGGTTTCCTTTGTCACGTGTCCTTAATTGTACCCACTGAATCATTCTACGACTGCCAATTATTTTGAGTGGCGTGGCCAGGAATTTGTGGGAGGTAGAATTGATTTTAGCATCTGTATGCATATATTATTGGGCCCGTTTGAAACACATGAAATTTTACAGAAAACACTTCAATTTCAGCAAGAACTGGGGAAAAAAATCTCGCGTTTCAAATGGCCCTGACTAGGGAAGAACCATAGATACCTATGGCTAGGCCGCTAGGGGTAAGTGGATTTGATACCAGTTGATATTGCTCATCTTATATTTTAGCCTGTATTTTTTTCCTCGGACTTGAAAGTTAAATATTGGTAGTCGGGATACCAATACCAATTCAGAGTATTAGGGTTTATGGATACGGGGTGGATACATGAAAGACCTTGTGGATGTCTATTTATGTGTGTGATGAGCAATTAATTATATTTGAGCTTGTGGTGCTCAGGTTTGAGTTTGAAGCGTGTTTGGTTTGGTCTTAGCAATTTGGGTTGCTGTGAGTTGTTCATAACCAGATGTCGAAGTCATGAAAGGTCGGGCCTTAACAGGTCGGAATTTTAAGTGGTCGTGAACTTGACTGGTTGTGGCCTAAGGTGGAATCCTTAGATGTGTGATTGTTCAGTTGATTGTTTATTGCATATTATTTTGAGCAATGTTATGTTATGTGTTTCTCTTGTTTGTGATGGTTGCAAGACTTCGAAGCTTGGTCATGGTGAGGCAGAGGAGATCGGGACTAGGCTAGGAGAGATGAGATCCAAACAGTCAAGGTGACGCTGGAAGATAATTGAAGCCAGAGAGTGGCTACAAGCCAAGATGACAAGTAGATGGTTGAGATGCTAACTTGAGTCGTACTCAAACGAAGGAGAATCATTGGATCAAGGGTTCACGGGTGGAGTAGTGGCTAACTTCGTGTGTGTGGATAAAACTCGTTGTGTTGTTGAGTTGCGGGTTAGCCCATGTATGTGTGTGGGAGTAAATCTAAATCTTTGATGATGTTTCTTCAGGGTTAAGAAGGTCAACTAAGGCTGAGGATTGCTCGTAGTGTGCTATAAATAGAGGGGTAGGGATATGCCACCACCAAAGTCTTTAGAGAGAGAATTTTTTGTTTTCCCTGTGCTCACGTGAGCTTTGCCCACCTGATAGTGTGGCTTTGTAAACCTTCCTCTCAAAGCAATGCAAGGTTAAATTTCTTCTATATTATAAAATTTCTTTTACTTTTTGCATTTTCGCTTATTGCACTTTGGTTTGCCTCCCCTTCTTCTAAGTGCTGTTGGATCTTATGCCCAGATAAAAGATTGCTTGATGAATCTTTCAAAGATCATATCCAATCATCTAGGTAATTTATAACATTTTCTTCTCAATTTTTGCAAGAAACCGATATTTGTGCTTGAAAGTGTAGATCGCATTCTGGTTTGTTGGAAGGGTTGTTCTCTGGTGTTCTTGCTTGCTGTGACTTGTGGGTGGTTATTCAAGATCATCTTGATCATTAAAACCCCCACAGACAACCTCAGGGTGAAGTTTCTGTATTTGACCCGTTTTGGTGCAACCTTCACTAAACTAAAAAAAAAGGTCAGAACTTTAACACCAATCCTTGCAATTGAAGGTTGAAATAGGTTCCTGATATCTATAGGAAGGTGCACATAAAGTTTCACGGGTTTTATATCAGCCGATCAAAAGTTACATCGATTCTTGTTTTTGAGATCATGATGATTTTACTATTCGCCCAAATACTATTCACAAAATACTGTTCACCCGATCTCCACTGGTTGGAGGTACTGTTCATCCGGCATCCACTAGTTGATGGTACTGTTCATCCGGCCTGCACTGGTCAGAGGTACCGTCCATCCGGCCTCCAATGGTCGGAGGTACTTCATCCGACCTCAACTGGTCAGAGGTACTATTCATTCGACCTCAACTGGTTGGGTACTGTTCATCGACCTCCAATGGTAAGCGATACTGTTCATCTGATCACCTGTTTGGGGGTACTATTCATCCGACTACTTATACAGGTTTTTCGTTCTTTTCTTTTCATGGTTTGAATTTTAAGGGGAAATTTAATTTGGCTCCTATTCACCCTCTCTAATCACCTTTTTGGTCCTACAATACATGACGAGTTCAAGTCAGAAATAGATAAAAGTAGCCCGAATAGTAAGTGCATATATAAAGGCTTCAACTATTCAACATGAGTACGTGCATAATGATCACACTATCACACAACATAATAGCCCAATACACTACAAGCTATTGTGGCGTATATCCTGTGTGGAGGGACTCCAGTTTGCACCTTTGTGTAAGCTTTATGAGCTAGGCTGGGCTTAGCGGGCTATGTTCATCTGGATACTTGTTGGGAAATTCCCAATATCCCATCCTAAATCCAACAAATATAAGCTTTTTTTTCAAATCCGGCACCAGATCCAAATTCAACTACCCGGATCCATCCTTGAATCTGGTCTTGATTAGATGTGGCTCCAGATCGGACTGGAAATAGTCGACTCGATATCACCCATGTGTGGTAGCTGGTTACAAGTTACAACCTTTTTCCTCTAGTTGTTCCTTGTCCACTGACAGAGTGGTCATAAACTCAAACGGACACCCAATTAGGCCCTGTTTAGAATGCAATTTTTTTTCTTCTTTTGTTTCCTATGGAAATTGGGCTGTTTGTTTTGAATTTCACGAAATTCATCGTTTCAAACAGGTTCTAACGCGTGGTAGCTCCGCCACCTATAAATCCCTAACCGTCGATTTGTTATTAGTAGTCCCCACGATAGGTCACTCGAATTTTAACAAATTACTCTGTCGGTTTAAGCTTCTCAGAAAAAAATATATATATATTAAAACCTACTAGTATCCAATAAACGCAGCAATAAGCTGCCGTTTCTCTTCTTTTTCCCTTCTTAATTCTTTGAAGAAAAGTGAGGTTGATTTTGTGGCTAGACCATGGGCAGGACAGCGCCATGTGCACGTACCACGGTACCAGTGCGGCAGTGCATGTGTGTGGAACACATACACTGCTAGCTCGTTGGCTCGGTCCTCCGGTACGTAGTACCGTCATCCGTCACCATCAGTTGGCTGGCGCCACTCGGAGTACGTCTTTACTTGAACAGTGTAACGATTTCATATCGTTCCATAGTTCCTATGCTACATTCGGAAGGTTTCTCGGCTCTTTGTTGCTCACGTCTCACCTTTCATGTGTCCACGTGTGCTCTTCACTTAAGTGTGGACTCGCTCGGTGACCTCATAAACATATTATACATAGTATGATAATATACCCCATTAGCTCAGATGACACAGTACTCCCTTTGCATGCCACAGCTTGCATGTTTGACTCTTGACGAAGGAGTTTCTTTTTCTTCCATTTTTTAGCTTTTTAGCTTGAACCAATTGAACCACTAGGTTTGCAGAGAGGCCCTCCAAGTTTAAAAATTACATTGAGGCTCTCCTACCATTTTCTTTGCAACAAAAAACTTCAGATTTTACGAAATTGCGCATAGCTCTCTCCAAAAACTTCCTAAAAAAATCGTTCAAGTCCCCCACCGGCTGACTGTTTTTCTAAAATAACTCGTGGTTCCGCATATTCAAATCAACCTCCGCATTGAGATACTTCTCAAAAAAAAACTCAAGGTTTACTACAATTTCATCTCAATCCACACCATACTGTTTTGCAAAAAAAATGAAAAATGAAAAATCGCCATCACGCGAGAGGACTTAAACGCAATGCGCTAGTAGTATACATCTCATAAGCGTTTGACGGATCAATGTGATCCCAACCTCCCATCATACTTGACCGGAGTACCAACTACGCCTGGCTGGCTCGCCGGCCGATCGATCTCCATGATGGTCTTCTTCCTTATTGTTTTGAGGAGAATCTCCTATCCTCCATGATGGTCTTAGGAAGGACCGCACGATCGAATAGCCCTTGGTCCACAAAGATATAGGCTAGTACGTACCTTGTCGAACTAGACCTTGGACCATCGAAAAGCGGCCCATGCATGCACGGCGACGACGGTTCTACATGGGCCATGCATGTCTACTTACACTGTATCATCCATGTGAAGCGAGGCTTTTTTTTTAGTTAAAAGAAAAACATAAGGCAGCCTTGTGATCGAACACGATGCCTGAATGAGGTTGTGGCATGCGTACAGAAAATCTGCTCGAATAAAGCTACTTGATATTTAATCCCAATCTCTACTATATAAAGTGAGAGTTTCTTCCCACGTCACATTAATTGCTCTGCTTAATTGCCCTACTTAATTGATCTGCTTAATTGCCTTACGCAAGAAACGAAGCGTTGCTTTAATTAGTCAGCTTTTGCAAGAAACGAAGCGTTAAAGATAGATGTTTGATCTTATGAAATAGTATTTTTTATTTTTTAATCTTTATTTTTCGTTATCAATTTTGTTTTTCGTAGCAACGCACGGGCATATAACTAGTCACTAATAATATGCCACCATGACTCCATGAGACAAGTACAGCAGAAAATGCATGAATTAATTGCTTATTCCTTTTAAGTTTTAACTCAATACATAGAGATCGATGCATGCGACAGTGTAATTAAAACGGGGTAACCCCTAGCCTGTGCAACTATGAAGATGTAGTACTAACAAATAACCTAGGCGCCAAAATTAACATGATGATCTAAAGTCTATACACAGAAACGAATCAGCTTGAAACGAGACATGCTAACCAAATCCAAGAATCTAAAACATGTAAAAAAATGCTGGGCAAATCGAAGGGGACAGAATATTAGGAGCCATTGATGGGCACTGAACGGCAATCATGCACTCTTCTTCTTTTTTTACAAAATCTAACACGTGACTAGGTCATGCGCCTTCTCTCTTATATTCTCTTCTCTACAAGTCCACCACGCTGTTCTTAGAAGAAGGTGACCGGTCATCGGGAATTAGAATCGGGTTCATTGGAGTTAGGGATGGGATCACTGGGACCCGAAGTGTAGAGATATTGGGACCTGAAGTGTAAAGGGGTTGGGGAGACGGCGGCCTGGCGGTGGGCTGTGGCGCGCGGCAGCAAGTTGGTGAGGGTCTCAGCGGTCGCGAAAATCCCAGCCCATGATGGGAAGGTCTACGCATGATCTATTTACCTTTTGTTCTATATCGTGTAAAAAGATTAATCTAAAATGTTATGTTTGAATCTAATACGTATTATATATTACTATAACTTATTTTATATAAATAATATAGTCCTAATCTTATCACCGTACCATATATACATACACATATATACATACATACATATATATGTATATATATATATGTATATATATACACACACCCTGTGAACCTTTACATTACAGGACAGTAACGGAGCGAGGACTGGAGGCATACTAGAGGACTGACGGGGCCGGGTCGTGGTCGGAGGCTCGGAGCCTGAAGTGACGGCGAACCGGGCCAGGCCTACTTGACGAAAACATAACCGCATTATAAGAGCCGAGGCATATGACTTTGAGCCCAAAATAACACATGAACTAAGCGAAAACATAACCGCATTATAAGAACCGAGGCATATGACTTAGCGCGCTCTGCGGGCCCAAAACCACGGGTATGAAAGTATAGGATTTGGCAGAGACAAAACATGGAAACGCAAACAAAAAACATCCCATCCGGTATCTAGACCAGAAAAGGCAACACATGACATTTTCTTTTTGAGACAACAGCACGCGATCCTTGAAGACCAAAGCAACTAACATCGATCAAAGTAAAAACTTTCGTCCATGGCATGGGCCCACACTTTTCCAAGCCCTGAACCCACCCTACACTTTCTCAAGCTCTCCCTCCAATTTACACGACTGTCGATCGATCATGACCCCCTACATCCGCGAGATTTACCCCGTTTGCCTAAGCCCTAAAACGCCGCGGAGGGGCGGCGAGGGTGGAACGGGGAGGCGGCCGACGACGGCGGGCGGGCGGGAGGTCCGTGTGCCGGCGGTGGCGGCGGTAATGCGCTCGCAGCGGGGGCACATGGTGAGCGCGGACGCCGGGAGCGGCTGCCGTGTGTGCGGCGAGAGCACGGTGGGCGGGGCCACCCGCATCGCCCTCAGCTCCTCCACCTCGCGCTGCAGCCGGCGGTTCTCCTCGGTCAGCGAGCCGAAGCAGCGCTTCAGGTACTCGCACTCCATCTCCGTCTGCTTCAGCTTAGTCCTGTATGTGCGTATACGCATGCATGCAGTTTAATTAATTCAAAGCATCTCAACTTGTACGTGCGATTAGTCCAAAACTACAAACAGCAGATCAACCAAGAAGCATTAACAGCAAGTGGCTCGATCACGTGATGGAACCTGAACTTGCTGAAGTTGACGGTGCAATATTATTTGCAACATGACAAGATTGTTAAGAGTAGCAAGGCTTGTGTCTTGAGGACCTTGGCAAGACACGTGTGTAACGTCTCGACTAATGAAATACTCCATCTCTACCGACTAGATGGAACAAATTGCATAGCTCCCTATCAATAATCGTAGGGAGTTTAAAATAAGCATGGACTAGAGTGCTACACGGAGCTTAATTTGACCTTAGGCCCCCATTCCAAGATTATTGTCACCTCGACGTAGAGTGAAGGCCAACGACTTTGCCGGAATAAGATGGATTGGCATACTAACTTCGTCTTCACGAGACTTGTTGAACCATCTCTAATCTAGGGTCAAGTTATGAGGTAGCCATTTCATAGCCAGCACGTGCTGATTAGTCCACGTGCCGGTGCCAGCTTTCCGAACGATTAGCTCAATTGAATAATCCTAGAGAACATAATTGTACGAGTAGTAATCATGGAGTATAAAAGATACCGCCTTTACTTTATCAAGCTAGAGAATCTTCCTAGTTGTCGTTGTCCCACATCTTAGATGCCGTACAAGTTTCAAGATGGATAGCTAAGGATCCATGCCACCTTAATTGAGGGAAGGATCCATAATTATGTTGGAATGAGATGTGTTCGTGGTCACGGGAGTAGTATACAAAATTTGAGTTGCATTAAGTAATCTCTCTACTTACGCAGGCTCAAATGCAAATTCGTGTATATATATTGACATGTGCTGTTTCGAGATTGCTACTCCTGTTTAGTAGTAGTAGTAGCATGGACAGCTAAGACAGAAACTTGACTTTTATTTGTACCTCCGGGCACAAATAGTTATCGTTCTGAACATCAACATACTCTCCAAATTAACACAGATTTGATCACTAATTTTTATTATAATATATTCATAAAATCAAATAAAAATATAATATTATAAAAGTTCTTTTTGAGATAAATCTACACATATAATTTTCATGTATCCAATTTAAATATATTAATTTAAATATTTAAAAATATATTGATAGGCGAAGTTTCAAAGTTTGACTCGAGTTAGCTCATTTCCCTACTACTAGTATGTTTATCAAACTGGCAAAACATAACATTGAGTTAATTAATTAACCACTCTTTCAACAGGGAATGGACTAACGTAAGAACTGGCATGGCCTTCCAAACCTTTGCCCGCCTCGGTTTCGTTGACTACAGCTAACTTTCGACCTTTCTCCATATAATAATCACAGCCAAATGGTGCACGAACGCACGTTGTTTTTACAACAGATTTTGCGGGAGTAGTAGCCTAACAGCGCATAGGTCCAACCTAACGTGAAGCTTGGCCATGTGTGCGGCTCGAGTCTGACACATAGATCGACGTAAAGTTGCAAAATTTTCATAAGGAAAATATGAGTGCTGCCGGCAGTGGCACTCGTGATGATAGGCTGTAGCAAGAGATCAATTTTCAAGGTTAATTATTGTCGAGAGGAGTATATAAGTCATGGCATACGTCTAGTAGTACTATAGCATATCTATGGACGCCCAACATCAATAGATACGATACATATACCATTCTTATGCTACTGGTAAGTTGTAGAAGAAGTAGATCGATCGATATGCAGGTAGACAACATCAAGAAGGGATTCTATATTTACCTTGCCCTGCGGTTCTGGTACCAGACCTCCACCTGCCTGGGCCGTAGCTTCAGTTTGAAAGCCAGGGCCTCCTTTTGCTTCTGCAAGAGTCTCATTTTCCAACGCATTAAAATCGCTGGCCAAAGCACAGGCCTTCAGAAGTTCAGAGCATCAGTAGACAATGCTCCATCTATATTGCAATGGCATGAGCAGAGTAAATTGGAGTATCACACTCCTGCTAGCCAAAACTATGGAGTAACTGCGTTACCTGACACTAGCCTCATTACTTGCTGCACTGTACGCCTGTACCACAGGGGTATAAATACCACTGCATAAGACCGACGTTATAGGCTTATGCACCAAAGAAATCAGAGGTGTACCGTATACCCGGGCCCCTCTATTTCTCCCCTCTCTTTACTGTTGTGCACCATCAAAGTACGGCTATGCTACACGGTACAGTACTACTCCTTATCATGATTTTCCATGAAAGGGGCCGTATATATCATCGAAAGATCGAATAATAATTACTGGATGGAGCAGTGCCATTCAATGATCAATGGTCCTCTCCTTGGAATCCATTACGGAAATAAACCATGCACTCTTCAATTTCCAGCAGCATGACTATAAACACCACTGAAACGAATCCAGTTCGAGATTCACCAGTATAAAGAACAAACCAGCTAGGTTTGCACTTAGGCGTAACGAGTGCACTAATGACAGTAGTACCATCCACGAGCGAGATTCTGACGCACGTACGTGCGTGTACTACGTGCCAATCTTTTTTTTCGCGGTGGCAAACGCATGCCGATCTTGAAAAAGGCAGGACAAGAACAAGAAATCCACAAGCAGATCGGGCATGTAGGCAGCAGTGGTACTGACCGGCGAGAGGGTGTGGTTGAGGCGGAAGCTCTCCTCGAGGAGGCGGGACTGCTCCTTGGAGAGGCGGAGCTTCTTGGGGCGGTGGGGCTCGCCGGTGCCGCGCTCCTCCTCGTCCTCCTCCACGCTGCCCATTGGGAACTCCTCCTCGTCGCCGCCGCTCGCCGGCTGGTTGATGTCCAGGTCCCTCATGTTCCCGTTACTGTTGTTGTTGTTGTTGCTGCATCCAAACCCCTCTGACAAACAAAACACAGATCAAAATGAGTTCCCGTAAAAACTGCACCCCAAGAACCGGAACAAATTAATGTGCAAGTGACAAAAAAGAATGCTCCTCTTGTGCTCGATCTGCACTTCTTCCAGAAGTAGACATATACAGCACCCCTGAAAGTTTTTGCATGCCTAGAAAGGCGACGTGTATGCTTATAATGGTATGTGACGGCAAACGGCAAGCTTTGAAGCCATGAGCCCATGAAATTGATCGAACGAGCTTCCACAGTGGAGGCAATGAGGCATGCATACTTGCAGTTTTGTAGGATGGAGAAAGAAACAGCTAGGTAGCAGGTGGTCTCCTCAGCTTACCTGAGCCAGAGGAGGAGCTGAGGCCGGGGACAGCCATGGTGAGCTCCAGACCTGAAGGAGAAGTGGCCCCCATCACAAGTGAAAAGCCAAAGCGAAACCAAGAGTCGGAAAAGGGAGGGGGGCGCAAAGGCAAAGACAGATTGAAAAGGAGTAGAAGCCTGGGGAGGCCTTATATAGGGACGTGTAGAGGGATTTTTTTTTTTTTTTTGACAGAGGGTAGAGGGATTATATGACTACACTGGAGCATTAGAGAGTGGCTCTGTGGCAGTACCAATGGAAGGAAATGAAATTATAGGGGGGGGGGGGGGGAATACATTACTGCCAGCAGGGATGTACTTTGTCTGGCAAGAAAATATTATATTCACACTGTTGGACACATGATGAGGTCTTTGTTCGGGGACTGCTTATAGAAAATGGTTGATTCTTGATTAAACTGATGGTTGTATTTCCGGCTATAATGCAGTCACAATCGAATCATTGCTTCAATTTAATATGTCGAAGATTTCTACTCCAACCATGCATTTAATATTTGAGAGGTGCTTCTATGCTCTTCCTTTTAAAAGTTGCACAACTATTAAAGCATGAATGAAGGGTAGATGGTGACTACTTACCCATTCGTCGCTTTCAAGATTTCAAGAACTTCAGACTAAAAGCGAAAAGATGTAAGCACCTCTCTTAATATTTCCTTTTTAGATTGTCCGGTAACCTTCGCGTGCAGTTACTTATATATTGAGATGGACTATTAGGTAAAGCTTCACCAGTTAGAAAACGGATAAAACATCCTTATCCACTCCTCCCCACCCTATCCACTGAGCAACGAGTTCCAACTGTATTTTTCTTCATTTGTTCCTTCCTCAACATCGGCGAGTTCCCGGCCGACTCCCTTCTTCCTCTTTGGTATAGCTTCACCTGTGTCTTCTCCTCCTCCGCCGCTCTTCTTCTTCTTCTTCATCGGCGAGCTCCCCTCGATCGCTCTACTGTCAAGTCGCAGTGACCCCTAAAGTCAACTTTGTTGAACCCTAACCTTAAGTTTATTGGTGAGCCCTCGCCACGCCGAGAGAAGCTATAGTTATCTAAATTTTCACTCTCCATCGTTTTCTTGTCCGAATGGAGTTATCCGGATTTTTCACTTTTCAGCTAGGCAGCGATCATTCACTGTGTAAGCATTTGCCTGTTTATTTCGCGTTACCTGACATCTTCCTTGCTCCCGCATCAGGCTGTGGCCACAGCATTTCACCGCGGTGCCGCTGCCAAGTGTCCAGATATGGACGCGCTGCCGGATGCTGTGGACAGGCATCGATCGGATCGGAGGCGGTGCACCGGGAGGAATGCAGCGTTGTTGCACGCGTGGGCCCCACGGGGCTTTGACCCGACTCGTCGTATCGAATCTACTAGCCGGGCCGGGCGATTTCGGTCGCGTAGCGGTGGTGGGGTGGCCCACGCGGCGGGGGGGTGCCCGGGAGGAGACGCGCCGGCAGGTCCCCCGGTTCGGGGGTAGACGAGTCGGCGTGTCGGGCGGCCGCCGTAATCATTGCGTCACCGCCTACCTACACCTGCCTCCGTCCGCCCCACTCGCGCGCACGTCCGTCCCCCAGGTTTTGCCCGTGATACGGGCTTAATTTGCCCTCTCACGCGTTTGTTATGGCCTGTTGGGCAACAAGGTTTTGCAAAATCATGGTTTTGTAAAACTATGGTTTAGGGATTGTCATGATATAAAAATCATGGTTTTACCAAACCCCATTGAAACCATGGTTTTTCTTGGAACTCCCAACTGTTTGGCTACAAAATTTTTGGTTAACAAAGTCTTGGAACAAGAGTTGTTTTGGCACTAGCACTCAGAAAAATTTGCCCAAGACCAAAGTTTTCAAAACAGAGAAAAAACCATGGTTTTGTGGAAACCATGGTTTTTAAAACAGAGTTTTTTGAAGGGCTACCAAACACCTTTTAATTTCTAAAACATAGTTGTCGGTGTTTCGTGCACCGGCAATACGAATTTATGGTCGGATGGGGTCGCGCGCTCCCTCTCCCCGAATGGTCGACTCAAGGAGCCAGAAGATGTATACTGGTTCGGGCAGAATGTCCCTACTCCGATTCAGGCGGTGTGGATGTATTGATCTTTGGGAGATGGACAAGGGGTGTACAAGCGAGGCGACGGCCGGTCTGTCCGATCCCCTTGACGTGTTCGCTAGGGAGTTGAAGCTACCTAGAAGATCTGCTTTTCTCTCTTTTTCCCCCTCCTCTCGGGCCTGCCTCTCCTTATATAGACGAGGAGGCGAGTTACACGGAGTTGTGAAAACTACGAGGAAGGGGCCTGCACGCCTTGATGTCTGGTTCCTGCCTTGTTCTGATCGACCCTCGCCGTCCGAGGCGAGGTTGGTGGTTCTGCGTCTGCATACCGCGTAGTCTTTGTCTGCAGGTGGCGTGTTGCGTGGTGCTCTTGTCGGCCTCGGTGGCTTTAATGGCGCTTGACTTTGCTTTGGCCTCGGGAGTGGGCGTACTCCTCTGCGGTGTGCCAGCGACGGACGGGCTTGACTTCTTCGGTGGCTTTTCCGACGGCCTTGGGAAGGAGCCGCCTACCCCTGACGGATGTCGAGGCCGCGCACAAGGCAGCGCGACATCGGCGTGGAGCCTGGCGCTCGTCTTGCGCAGTGGAGCTTGAGCTTCAATATTAGCGGCGGCGCATGCCGACCGCCTTCCGAACCGAGTCCGCCGCCTCAGGTCGGCCCGCCAGTCGGGGCTCGTTCCTGCGCCCAAGTACCTTTCGGTGGTCTTGGGCCTCCGTAGTGATAGGTCACCCGCTCGTGCTTCCGGCCGATGGGGTACCCATGGTATGGGTACTCGTCAAGAGCCAGAGCCCCGGAGCGGTCGGAGAGCCGCTCGGGGTTTAACTCGGCGCGGTAGCCGTCGCCGGAGGTCGGTGATGCTAGGTCGTCGTGGTCGCCTGGGGCCGTGCCACCTAGAAAGAGCTCCTGCGCAAGCGAAGACCGGTGGTGTAGCTCCCGAGCGGCTCGGAGAGCCGGCCGGGGTTTACCTTGCCGAAAAGGTGGTCGCGGACCACGAGGTCGGCGACGCTTTGGTCGGCCGCCGCTTGTCGGTCGTGCTCGCCAAAGAGCCCGGCGCTGGCGCACCGGCTGGTGTAGCCCCGAGCCCCGAGCGGGTCGTGGAGCCGGCCGGGGTTTACCCGGCCGAAAAGTGGCCGCGGACTCGAGGTCGGCGACGCTTTGGTCGGGCCGCTTGTCGGCCGTGCTCGCCAAAGAGCCCGGGCGCAAGGAAGACCCGGGTGTAGTTCTCGAGCCCCGAGCGGTCGGAGAGCCGGTCGGGGTTTACCGGCCGGACTCTGGCGCAGCCACGGTGTACGTGGGTCCTCGTGAGTCGTGAGCCACGCGTTTACCTTCGTCGGTTTGAACGCCGTGCTCGTGCGAAGCTATTATCGGGTAATCCGAGTGGAACCTTGGCGATCCCCTTGAGGGGTTCGTTTCAAGCGGACGTAGCTCCCGGCGTGGCGTCCGACTACCGGGGCGTTCCATAAAAACCTTTCCTTACTCGATCCGTGTCGGATCGCCGGTCGTCTGGCCGACCCGAGCGCGGGCCGCCGCTACTCATCGATGAGTTCCGCGGGAGAGTGTGAGGTATGGTCTCGACGCGAAGTCACGTTGATTGGGTCGTCCGCCGACCCATCCGAGGCCCTCTGGGGCTCACCGCGACTCGCCGCTCTTTTTACGTGGTCGGGCGGTTGCCCACCGGCCGACTCGCCAGAACCCACAAAGACGGCGTCGGCCTCGGTGCGAGCCTATAGGCGGCTTGCTCTCCCGAGGCCAGGCGCCCAGCCGGGCCGCTTGCATACCTTTCCGCTGGGCGCCCGCCCATCGTGAATCGGGCGAGGTCCGCGATGTCGCCGCGCGCGCGAGGCGGCCATCCTGTCGGAGCGATTAATGCGCAGGGATTTAAATGGATCGCGCACGCTATCGGGAAACGGGCGAGGCGACAAAGTGACGGTTTGCGCGCGTTGATTTATGCGTGAGGAGGCGTCAATTTCGGCGCGGAGGCGCGTCTGTTCCCGCCTGGCGCCTATAAAGGAAGGAGTGGGTGGCGTGGTAGGCGCCAAGCCCTCTGTTCGCGCGCTCTGCAAAAAAGGAAAAGGGAAGAAAGAAAACGAGGGAAGAAGGGGAGCTTCCTGCTTCGTCGCGTCGTTCCCTGCTTTCCTTCGCGCATTTGGAGATGTCGCCAGACGCTGCACTCGGCCGCGCGGTCGCTATCTCGGTCTGGAGAGGAAGGAGTTCCTTCTTCCGCGCCCGAGTCCGGCTTGGCGAAGTTCACGGCCGACCGAGGTCCTCGGTTGAGGACGGCGAGATAGTCTCGCTGGCGTCCTTCTACGAATGGGGCTTCGGGCTTCCGCTTCACCCGTTCGTCCGGGGGTTGCTGCACTATTACGGGGGAGAAGTTCATCACCTGAACCCGAATGGAGTCCTCCATATTGCGGTCTTCATGACGCTGTGTGAGGCCTTTCTGGGGATTGAACCCCATTTTGGGCTCTGGCGCCACTTCTTCTTCGCGAGGCCGTCACCGGATACCGCCGGCCTCCTCGGAGCTCTGATGATCCAACTGCGCAACCATCGCAAGCCGTTCTACGCCGATTTGAGGCTGCCGACGCCTAACCGGGTGGCACGAGTGGTTCTACGTCCGAACCTCGACAACAAAGGTTCTCCCTTCGGGGAATTTACCAACGCCGCATCCTTGTTGGGGCCGGGGCCCTGACACGAAGGACCGAAGAAGGTGGACGCGATCCTTGAAAAGCTCGCGGACCTGGCGGCGGGCCTCGACAGCAAGGTGGTCCTCGATGCGTTCATGGAGAGGCGCATCCAACCTCAAGGGTCGATTACGCCCCATGTTTGAGTACATTGGGCCGACTGATCCTACAAGGTCGCTTCGGGCGGAGCTCCCTCCGTCGGAGATCCTCGCTGCGCGTCCGCAGCCTCCATCGCGGAGACACCGAACCAGCGGCGAGGCGCTGCGCCGTTCTCGCGCAGAATCCGCAGAACCTGGTACGCCCTGACGGCCTCGCTCGCTTTGCTTTGCTCTGCTCCTTCGCCCTTACCCGAGAGCATGTTCCGCAGGCTCGGTGGATCGATCTCCGCCCCTTTGCCGGGGAAAAGGAGTTGAGGGCGGCCGCCGCCTCGAAAAGGAGAAGCGGGACGCCGCCCGCTAGCGGAAAAGAGGCCACCAAGACGCGGAAGAGGAACGCAGCGCCAGCGGGCCGGGCAGCGTGGCGAGGAGGTCTCGGAGGAGACCTCGGAGGAAACCTCGAGTGAGGGTGACGAGGAGTCGCTGTTTGAGCGAGGGGAAGAAGTTGCCGGAGGCGACTTCGCGTCGCGACGCGGGTCCCGATCAGCGGGGCCGGCGATCGCGGCTCCTCCGAAGAGACCGCGGGCGCAGGTTTATCTCGCGAGCGCTGGTCCTGTCGCCTCCTCGCGGGGGTCCGGCAAAGAGGGCACGTCAGGTGCCGGTTGTTCGCTCCTCCCGGTAAGTGACTTGCGCAATTCCTCCGACGCTGTCTTCTTCTCGCAATTCTCGATCGATCGCCAGACGTTAGGGCCACACTGGGGCCGAGGGCGCTGAGCCCTACTTCGGCGGTGAGGAATCGCCCCCTCCCGGTCCAGTCCGCGGGGCGTGCGGTGGTTGTCGGGAGCGGGATCGCTCGATGCGCCTCGCGTAGGGCCCGCTTACGGGGACGCCGCAGGGGACGATCTGGCGCCGCCGGATGCGATCGCTGGGCGTAAGCTCCGGCGCGTGCTCGCCTGCGTTGCCGACCGCTGAGGCCGGCGGTCCTCGCTGCCTCGCTTTCCCCGTGCCGCCAACCGTGGAGGCCACAGCCTGCCGCCGGGAAGCATCGATTCGCGCGCTTGCAACGCCGGGCGGACGAGATCTACCACCCGCGCCGGGGCCGCCGCCAGCGGTCCGAGTGTCGCCGATGAGCGCGACACCGATCGCCACAGCGCCTGGTCGGGCGGAAATCAAGTCGTATGTCGCCGATCGCCGCTGACTTGGCCCGCCACGACCGCCGGGGTCCCGCTGCTCGTTTCGACGACGACGCAGAACGCGCGATTGGGACGCCCGAGGAGGAGATGGGAAGGATCCACGCCGACCTTACCCTTGTCGTTGACGCCGCGTCAAGGCGAGGAAGTCCATTGCTCAGAGTCCCGCCGCCGACCGTAAGTTTGACGGGATTTGTCTCTTGTGCATCTTCTTGGACCGGAAATGGAGACCGACCGCGGGTACTTGCAGCCGCTTGACATCCCGAGCGGTGGATAAGTCAATGTTCCTCCGGCACTTGCACAAATGGGAGTGCCAGGGAAAGAGCCGCTCGACGCCGGAGGGCGCTTGCCGCTAAGCAAGGAAGGGCTGCCTCGGCGGGTCGGCCGGTGGGGAGGTCGCCGAAGCCTTGCGGAGGCTCGGCCGACGTCTTGAGTCGTTGGCCACCGAGGAGAGAGGGCAGTCGTCCCTGGCGGATCTTTGAAGCGGCCAAGACTTCGCAGACAAGGCGGGCAAGATCCGCCTCGGCGGAGGCCGCCTCTATCGGGAGGAATGCGAGTCGGTCCGCAGGAGGCCGACCAGCTTCAAGGCCGAAGCGGGATCTCGCCGGGGAGCTCGTGACGATGAAGGAGCTTGCCGACCGTGCTACGGCCGACCGAAGCGCGTGCCAAGGTCGAGGAGGAACTTCGCGCCAGGAGGCTTCCGTGGCCGGTGAGTAGTTCGTTCTTCCGGAGTCACCACGGCGAGCGCCCCTGACGCCGTTGGCCCCTGGCAGATCTGCGAAAAAACCTTAGCGACGCGGCCGAGTCGCGAAGGGTGGCGGTGGAGGCACGAGACGCCGCGGTCGAGTCACGCGACTCGGCCCTTTTGAACAAGCGGTAGCGGAGAGGGATGCGGCCGATACGACGCCCACCGACGGTCCTCCACGTGGGCGTCAGGCGCTGCGGCCGTTCGGGCTTACTCGGGCCCAGCGCCATCCCCGCCATGCTTGGGTGGATCCTCGAGCGCGTCGGTGCGAAGCGGCGGTGCTTGGCGCTTCTTGCCACCTGGTCAACACCGTCTCTTATTACGACGGGCGTCGACCTTGAGGCGGTCGGGAGCGGCGTCGGCTGGCCGACCAAGCGACGAAGAGGTCGACGCGTTCATGGCCCGGTCGATCCGCGGCGCCCAAGAGATTGCCGGCCGAATCTCGCCGCGCGAAATTCTCCGTCGAAAGGGGAGGAAGATTAGTTTTCCTTCGCTTGCTTTTTGGCAATGTATGTAATGAACATGACTCGCCTAGTCGAGCTCAACGCCGGTCGTTTTAAGTTACTCTGCCCATCTACCCGTGTTTCTTTTATGAATTTGGGCAATTTTTCAACCGTAGCTACGGGCCCACAGGGTGCCCCTGAGAGCGTAGGGCGTTGCACCAGGTTCATGCGAAGAGGACACGGAGAGGCGAGCTGCCTCGAGCGATTGCTTGGTGAAGGAGGTGTCGGGTCGGACCACCTCCTTCGCTGCTTGGCGGGTTGAAATCTAACCTAAGTGGGGTGCTCCGACCGCCATAGTGTTTCTTGCTCTGAGGGCTTGTTTCCCTCCAGAGTGCTACTGGCCGAAGCCGTCGCGGGGCGAGGCCGTAGCACTTTGAGCCGAGGGAAGTAGCCGCGAGGTAGATAGCTCGGCCGGTCGAGTGCGGCTTAGGTTAGCGACCAGCGCTTTTAAATGATGGTCGGGTTGGGCCGGGCGTAAGTTGTAGCATTCGTCAACCTATATCGAAGGCTCCGTCCGACCGCTCGGCCTTTCGCTCGGTAGCCTCCTTTTGCACAAAGTGCTACTGAACCGTGGCAGCGGGGCGTGGGCCGTAGCATTTTGGTTTTGAGGAGGTTACTTTAAGAGGGGAGCTCGGTCGGAGTGGTAACCGGTTATCGATTTAGTCGCCGACCCACGAGGTCATGCAAATGAGTGGTGCGTGGGGACTGAGGGTGGTGTCGCCACGCGCCGCTTGAGTTCGTGGGCGGGTGTGCGATTTTTTCAAAAGGAACTTTACGCTTTCGATAAGGGTGGATTAACTCGCCTTGAGGATCGCTGGCCGATTCGAGCCGACGCTGGCGCTGCCTTCAAGGCGCTGCAGGTGACCCTAAGGCGCTGCTTCGCTTCCTTCGTGACCGCTTGGCGACTTGGGGCGCTTGCCTTCAAGGCCAAGCAGTTATAAAAGGAGAGGCGCCAAGGTGCTTGTTACTTCGCCAAGATCGCCGCCAAACGGTTGCTTCGGCGCTATGGCGGACCGCTACACACAACCGAGAGGAGGTGGGCGACGAACAAGCCTGGCTGCGCGGTGGTGGCGGAGGTCGAGGTCGGCCGTGCGTGGGGATGCGCGGCGAGTCGGCACTTTGTCGCGGCATTCCCCGGTGGGAGGTGAGGGCGCCGCCGATCCGGCGGTGGATCGAGCGACGCCACGTCGGTGGCCGGTTGGTCGGCGCGACATCGTGAGGAGTATCGTGCCTTTGCCGAGTAAAGGGACCTTGGCGAGTGGTTCCTTTTTTTGGGTCGGGCCGGTGTTCCTCCTGTGAATGAATAAAGTGTTGCTTCGCTTTCCGTTTCTTCCTTCTTCTTTGAGGACTTTTTTGCGCTTATGATTCGCCCATATTTGTAGTCTTTTGGGATCGCAGCGGATCCAGCGTAGGTTGGAGGTGGGATTTCTTGCGTTTTTGCTGCCGAGATGACCCGTCCAACCGTAGGTCGGTTGTTCTTGTGTCAGCGGTTTTTGCAATGCGCAGAGTACTGCTTCGGGACCTTCGCTTTCGGGGCGTAGGTCGCAGTACTTGCGGCAGGCAAAAAGATGGAAGAAGGAGGGAAAGCACTTGGTTGTTGGTTCGAGAGTTGCGGCTTCGCTTTGCTCAAATGTTTTTCGCGTGGTACAAAAAGAAGAGAGAGACCGACTATGGATAGAACCTTCTCAGCTTCTCTATGTTCCAGGCGTTTGTCACGAGATTCCCTTCGGTGTCCTTGAGGCGGAAAGTGCCGGGTCGGAGGACTTCCGCGATGGTGAAAGGGCCCTCCCAAGGCGGGGAGAGCTTGTGCCTGTCCTTCGCGGACTGGACTTGGCGCAGCACTAAGTCGCCGACTTCGAGCGAAGCGCCGCGACCCGTCGGCTGTGGTAGCGACGCAACGCTGCTGATATTTTGCCGATCAGAAGACCGCGACGTCTCGAAGCCGTCGAAGTCTGGTAGAGGTCATCTTGCTGGTCCTCGATTGCCCGTGCGCTGTTGTAGTTCTGCACCCTTGGTGCGCCGTACTCAAGGTCGGTCGGGAGGACAGCCTCCGCCCCGAACACCAAGAAAAAAGGAGTGAACCCGGTCGACCGGTCGGCGTGGTTCGCACTCCAAAGTACGGTGGTAGCTCGGCCCATCGTCTCCGCGAATTCCTTCGGCCGGCTGAAGATTCGCGGCTTGAGTCCTGGAGGATCATGCCGCTGGCTCGCTCGGCTGTCCGCTGGCTCTGGTGTGCCACCGCCGCCCGATCGACTCGGATGTTGAAGTTGTCGCAGTAACTCGAGGAACTCCTTTCCGTGAATCGCGTCCGTTGTCGGTGATGATGGAGTTGGGCACCGAACCGGTGGACAATGTCACGGAAGAAACTTGCCGCCTGCGCCGACGTGATCTTTGCCAATGGCTTTGCTTCAATCCACTTTGTGAACTTGTCTACGGCGACAAGCAAGTGGGTGAAGCCCCCGGGCGCCTTTCTGAAGGGTCCGACCAGGTCGAGCCCCCAAACCGCGAAGGGCCATGTGATGGGGATCGTCTGCGGGGCTTGCGCAGAAGATGCGTCTGCTGGCGAAGAATTGGCATCCTTTGCAGTGCGGACAATGGGTCGCATCTGCTACGGCGTCGGCCAAGAGAAACCTTGTCGGAAGGCTTTTCCTACCAGGGATCAGCGGCGCGCATGGTGCCCGCACACCCGTCGTGGATGTCCGTAGAAGGTGCTTCCCTTGGTCGGTCGGACGCACTGAAGGATTCCAGGCAGGCTCCTCTTGTAGAGGGCGCCTTCTATCAGGACGAAAGACTTAGCCCGCCGCGCGAGGCGCCGAGCCTCGGTGGTATCGGCGGGGAGCGACCCGTTTGTCAACCGATCGACAAACGGTCGCCTCCAGTCGGTTTCGATGCTCAGACGCCCAAGTCCGACTCCAGCGGTGGGCATCGGCCAGAAGATCGCTGGGGCCGCCCGCCTTTAGGGTCGGCGGCGCCAAAGACTCGGGTCCAACCGGATTGAGGGGGTCTGAGGTCGGAGACGAAGATTCCAGGGGAACCGGCCCCTTCCCGAGGCGAGGTTGGCGAGGAGTCGGCTTCACCGCTAGAAGCGTCGGTAGCTGTGGTGGAGCTCGAAACCCTTGAACTTCTCCTCGAGCTTGCGGACCTCCAGGCAGTAGGCGGCCATCCGAGCGTCACGGGGCTCGGTGGCTTTCATCACTTGGTCGACGACCAGCTTGGAGTCGCCGTGAACGTTGAGCCGTCGTGCGCCCAGGTCAGCGGCGATCCGAAGGCCGTTGACGAGGGCTTCGTACTCGGCGACATTGTTGGTGGCGTCGAAAAGTAGTCGTATGGCATACCGGAGCTTGTTGCCGTGTGGGGAGATGATGACGACCCCCGCGCCGGCCCCGTTCTTGGTGTAAGACCCATCGAAGTACATCGTCCAGTATTCCGGTCCACTCGGCGACAAAGTCCGCCAAGACCTGGGACTTGATCGCCGTCCTGGGGACGTACGATATGTCGAGGCCGTTGAGCTCGAGAGCCCATTTGGCGATCCTTCCGGTGGCGTCGCGGTTGTGGACGACTTCTCCGAGCGGTGAGGAGGTTACCACGGAGATGGGGTGTCGATCGAAGTAATGGGCAAGCTTCCTCTTGGTGATGAGAACCGAGTACAGTAACTTCTGTATCTGAGGATATCGGACCTTTGTTTCGGAGAGCACCTCGCTGACGAAGTAGACCGGCCTCTGCACCTTGAGAACGCGGCCTTCCTCCGCTCGCTCCACAACAAGTGCCGCGCTGACGACCTGAGTCGTGGCGGCGATGTAGAGGAGCAAAGGCTCCTGCGGCTCCGGGGCGACCAGGACCGGAGGTGAGGTCAGAAAGACCTTTAGTCGACTAAAGGCTTCCTGAGCTTCGTTGTTCCAGGAAAAATGGTCGGACCTCTTCATCAGCTTGTAGAGTGGCATTCCTCTTTCGCCGAGGCGGGATACGAAGCGACTTAGTGCCGCGAGGCATCCCATCAGCCTTTGAACTCCCTTCAGATCGTTGATTGGCCCCATCCTTGCGATAGCGGAGATCTTATCTCGGTTGGCTTCGATGTCGCGCTCGGAGACGATGAATCCCAGCAACTTGCCCTTGGGGACCCCGAAGACGCACTTCTCGGGGTTGAGCTTTATGCGAAACCGTCGGAGGTTCGCAAAAGTCTCCTCTAGGTCGGTGATGAGGTCATCGGCCTTCCTGGTTTTGACAACGATGTAAATCGGCGTGAGCCTCGATGTTACGGCCAATTTGGTCTGAAAAACATGCCTGCATACATCGCTGGTACGTGGCGCCTGCATTTTTCAGACCAAAAGGCATCGTGACGTAACAGTACGAGCCATACGGGGTGATGAAGGAGGTCGCGAGCTGATCGGACTCCTTCATCGCAATCTGGTGATAGCCCGAGTAGGCATCCAAAAAGGAAAGGGACTCACACCCGGCGGTGGAGTCCACGACCTGGTCGATGCGAGGCAATGGGAATGGATCTTTCGGACAGGCCTTGTTGAGGCTCGTGTAGTCAACACACATTCTCCATTGCCCCGACTTTTTCTTTACAAGGACGGGATTGGCGAGCCACTCGGGGTGACGCACCTCCCTTACAAAACCGGCAGCCAAAAGTTTGGCGATCTCTTCCCCAATGGCCCGTCGCTTCTCTTCGTCGAAACGGCGCAGGCGCTGGGCGACCGGTCTAGATCCCGGTCGAATGTTCGTGGAGTGCTCGGCGACCTCCTTCGACTCTGGCATGTCCGAGGGTCTCCAAGCGAAGACGTCTCGGTTTGCTTGGAGGAAGTCGACGAGCGCGCCTTCCTATTTGGTGGTGAGGCGGCCCCGATCCGCACGGTCTTGGCGGGATCTTCGGATCAACAATGACCTCCTTCGTGTCCTCCGCGGACTTGAAAGAGCTAGGCCCCGACTTGCCGGAGTCGGGGCGGATCCGGGCCTTCTCTCGAGCCGGGCGAGCTCGGCGGAAGCGACGATCGCCGAGGCCACCGCACCGCTTCGCCGCAGCTTGTAGGCGAGCCGAAAGATGTGGCCACGGTGATGACACCTTGCGCCCTGGCATCTTTAGCTTGAGGTAGGTGTAATTGGGGACCGCCATGAACTTCGCGTAGCATGGTCGCCCAGAATGGCGTGGTAGGAGCCGGGAAGTCCACAACCTCGAAAGTGAGGCTCTCGGTGCGGAAGTTGTCCTGCTCCCAAAGGTGACGGGCAGGCCGACCGCCCGAGGGGTGGGCCTGTTGGCCTGGCACGACGCCATGGAAGGGCGCCTTGCTCGGCCGGAGGGCGAGCGAGGACCCTAGGGCATCCAGGGTCTCAACATACATGATGTTGAGACCACTGCCACCGTCCATGAGCACCTTGGTCAGGCGCTTCGTCCCCACGATGGGGTCGACGACGAGCGGGTAGCGCCCCGGGTGCGGGATGTGGTCGGGGTGGTCGGTCCGGTCGAAGGCGATCGGGCATTCCGACCACCTCAAGTAGGTGGGCACGGCGGGGGTAGCCGTGTGGACCTCCGGTGGCGAAGCTTCAACCGTCGCTTGTCGGCGTAGCACTCCGCCCCGAAGATCATGAGGCAATGGCCGAGTTGTGGGAACTTCGTCGGACCGCTCATCGCCCTTTGCCCCTGGCTGTCGCGCTGGTCGCGCTTCTTCCTTTCCCCGTGATGTCGTGGGGTTCCCGTTGAGGAAACGCTTCAGGACCTCGCAGTCCCGATACTTGTGTTTGACGGGATAGTCGTGGTTCGGGCACGGACTATCCATCAATCTCTCGAATCGGTCGGGCGTCTGCCGAGCCTGCTGCTTGGCAGGTCGGTCGGCGGCCAGCGACCATTCGCCTCGCTTCCTTCCGCTTCCTCTTGTCGTATGGCGGTCGGGGGCGCCGGCTCCGAGGCTGGCTGTCTTGTGGGCCGTCTTCCTTTCGAAGATGGCCCCCACGGCCTCCTCGCCGGAGGCGTGGTTGGTGGCGATGTCGAGGAGCTCCTTGGTGGTCCGGGGTTTTGCACAGCCCAACTTGTGGACCAGAGCCTCGCACGTGGTGCCGTAGATGAACGCCCCGACGACGCCGGGCGTCGCGGATGCTCGGGGAGCTCGTTGCACCGCTGGGAGAAGCGGCGGATGTAGTCCCGAGGGTCTCCTACCGCCGCTTGCAGCTCTTGAGATCCCAGAGTTGCCGTGGCGTTTGTATGCGTGCCCTGGAAATTTCCGACGAAAGGTTCGCCAGTCGGCCCACCGCCGATGGTATCTGGCGGGCAGGTACTCGAGCCATGCTCGAGCCGAGTCCGCAAGATAGATGGGGAGGTATCGATAACGAAGAGAGTCGTCCGTCGCTCCCCCTCGACAAAGCGAGCCGATAGTCTTCTAACCGTGACATCGGGTTGGTAGCCCCGTGTACTTGGCTATGTTGGTCGGAGCCCGAATCTGACCGGGAAGTCGGCGTTGCGGATACTGGCGGTGAACAGCGTGCGCCCAGGACCGTCGAATCCTGGGTCGGGATGGTTGCGTCGCCCGCTATCGGCGACTTGCGAGTCTTTGCCGCGTCGGTAGCTCTCCTTCGCGCCTCGAGGGTGGTGCGGAGATCATACTTGTCCCCAGGCGATGGCGCACCGGGTGTATGATGCCTGGGGAGTTCGTGGGGCGGGCCGTCTTGGTGAGCTCCGCCGTCCTGCGGAGGAGTGGCCCAGCGGCCCGAAGTGGCGCCTCGTCACGAGCTAGAACCTTGGGCGTCTTTGAACGACAAGACGCTCTACCGCCCCTGAGGTTCCGGTAGGTGGCCTTGGCTTCAGGCTCGTTGGCTCAGTGCAGCCCTCGGGCGGCATTACGCGGCGGCAATGTTACGGTTGGCATGAGGGAAGAACGGAAGGTCGTCGCTTCCTCACCAATTGCCTGATACACCTGACGCGCGGCGCGCCACGGAGGTCGGTGGTGGGCTAGGTCGACGGCGCTCGATTCGCCTGGAGCTTATCGAGCTCGGCCTTCGGGCTTCTAACTCCTCGCTGCCGGGCCGAAGGTCAGCGGCGTTAGGTGCTATCGTCGTCTTCCCGCCGGGATTCCTCCCCGCCGCCGTCGCGGGAGGAGGGTCCCGATGGTAACGGGTGGAGGATGGCTCCGCCGCACTCATATTGCACTCGCGGGTGTAGGCTCCTTCGAGGGGCACACTCCTTGTCGAGCTAGAGCCATGGTCGAGGAGTCCGCCAAAGTCGTGGAGGGAAGCCGCGCAGAATCGGCCATGGCCACGAGTTGGGAGCTCGTGGAGGGTGGAGTCGCCGCCGCCGCAAATCCATAGGCAATGTTGCCGGGTAGTGCCGGGCGCCAGCGACGGCCCGCGCTCTGCTTGCGCTGGGGCCTCGAGGCCGAGGTTGCCGAGGACGTCGGCAATCGCATCCAGCTTATGAGGGCGTCCGGTCCCGACGGCAGCGAGGACGAGGACAAGCTCCCCGCCGTAGTGACGATGAAATCGAGGGCGCCGGCGGATCCACCTCGACATCGGCGAAACGTAGTGGGAGGAAGCCATCGAGAGGAGAATGGGAACCCGAAGATGAGGATGTCGGTGAAGACGCGTGAGAGCCCCTACAGCGCGCTAACCGCCGGTGTTTCGTGCACCGCACACGAATTTATGGTCGGATGGGGTCGCGCGCTCCCTCTCCCCGAATGGTCGACTCAAGGAGCCAGAAGATGTATACTGGTTCGGGCAGAATGTCCCTACTCCAGTTCGTGCGGTGTGGATGTATTGATCTTTGGGAGATGGACAAGGGGTGTACAAGCGAGGCGGACGGTCGGCTGTCCGATCCCCTTGACGTGTTCGCTAGGGAGTTGAAGCTACCTAGAAGACTGTTTTTCTCTCTTTTTTCCCCCCTCCCTCTCGGGCCCTGCCTCTCCTTATATAGACGGAGGAGGCGAGTTACACGGGAGTTGTGAAAACTACGAGGGAAGGGGCCTGCACGTCTTGATGTCTGGTTCCTGTCTTGTCCGACCGACCCCTGCTCGTCCCGAGGCAGGGTTGGTGGTTCTGTGGCGTACAGTCTGCGTAGTGCTGTCTGGGTGGCGTGTTGCGTGGTGCTCTTGTCAGCCTCGGTGGCTTTAATGGCGCTTGACTTTGCTTTGGCCTCGGGAGTGGGCGTACTCCTCTGCGGTGTGCCAGGCGACGGGACGGGGGCTTGACTTCTTCGGTGGCTTTTCTGACAGCCTTGGGAAGGAGCCGCCTACCCCGGTACGGATGTCAGGGGACGCTGCGCACAAGGCAGCCGCCTGACACTGGCGTGGGCCCTGCTGGCTCGTGCGCAGGTGGAGCTTGAGCTTCAATATTAGGCGGCCGGCGCATGCCGACCGCCCGGAACCGGAGTCCGCCGACCGTCCGGGGTCGGCCCCGCACAGGTCGGGGCTCGTTCCCTGCGGCCCAAGTACCTTTCGGTGGTGCTGGGCCTCCGCCGTGATAGGTCAGCCCGTTCGTGCTTCCGGGCTGATGGGGGTACCCATGGTATGGGTACTCGTCAATAGTTTTTCTCCAAAACCATGGTTTTGTCTTGAAACTATGAAAAAACCTTGTTGCCAAACAGCCCTTAGTTTGTAGCGAGCCCCCGCTCGGACTCAGCTCGTTCCGCGGTGAAGATCATCTCAGTACAAACAACTATCTCGCATCATTCCTCGGGTAGCGCAAGCTGGTGCATCTTAGAGCATGCACAGTAATTTGTCTTTAAATATGGAGTGTACTATCTCTGGAAATTTTAACTCACCTAGAGATAATATTGGAGACAACATCTTCAATAGTTGTCTCTAAAATCATTAATCTTCATTATATTTTTTCTCTCACACTTCATTACTTTTGCGTTGGTTGGCGTAATCATGTTATCTCTTGCATAAGAGACGGCACATTCTCTTTCCTCGCGTCCTCTCTCCTCACGTAAGGTTTTGCTTATATGATATAACTAAGAGACAGCTGAAGTTGTAGTATTTGAATATGCATTAATTGTCGTTGAAGAAACCGAATCATGCACACATGATTTGGTGATTCCTTTCACCCAAAATTCCGAGGGCCGTATGCAACTTACGCATCAAACCAAAAGGAAATAGAAATAGCTTGAAATATGAGGAAAAACAAATAAAAAAACACATGTCGTGTGATCTATTCGCCTATTAAGACGGCACGTTAGCCAAAACTGGACCGGGTTAGGCAGTCAGGTTTATTTGCACATAATTTGTGAGTTGGTGGGTGAAAGTTAAACGCTTTCGTAGTTGATGGATTAAAATAGGCTTCTTCCGATAAAATATGATTCCAACTATGTACCATTTCCAGCATTTGTCAAATAGTATACCTGCTTAAATTATGATCTAATTATATATAGATCCTTTATTTGGATTTGGAAAACACGCGACATCAGGGAGCAATGGTCTGTAATGTTCTACCATAGACGATAGTTCTCGCTATTCTACACAGGGCAGAAGTTAAGAAGCTTCCAAATGCCTGCTTGTAGCTTTGAAAGGTTTGTTGGTAGTTTGGAGCAATTCTCTCCCAAGAGCGTTAGTGAAAGTCAGTGTTGCTTAACTTCCAATTGTATAAATCTATTTTATAGTTATGCATTGAATGGGAAGGTTTTAGATGGCATCTGCGGGCTGCAGCTTCTGTTGCATGCTTTTTATTGAGTATATATTAAAAATGCTTTCTTCGAACAAACATCGAACATGCTCTTTCATATAAACAAGGTTAGTTAAGATAGCAAATCCGAGATCGCTGAATGACAAAGAATTCATCAATTAGGCGTAACATAGGAGTACTGCTCGCTGAAATCGCTGATCAGTACTACTACCCGTTTCTGAATATATGCATTATAGCTTTTAAATTTTGTTTTAAATACATGTCATTCTACACTTTTGATATAACTTTTAAATGTTTTTTTTCTTTGCATACCTCGATCATTCATTGTTTCCAATGTCATTTATTATTGTTGAACAGAGTACTCCATCCGTCCAAATTTATAAAACGTATTTTTTTAATGTCATGTTTATAAATATGGAGTGTGTTTCATATTGCGATGTAAAATTAGTGTGATGTTCCTTATATATCTCTAATAAATATCCATCTTTACTTCATATCCTCTACATGCATTCATTGAATATTGTGCTCAGTGATAATAATTAGGGATAATCTATTTATTTTTAATATTTTTTTGTCTATGTGCTAAGAAGAAATACGCCTTATAAACTAAGACAGAGAATGTAACACACACCATCTAAGAGAATAAATGAGTTAATGAAGGAGGCCAATGCAAAATGAGGGGTTATCTCTACATGTGTCTTGGTTAAAATGCAAAATCCTAAAACACAACGTATTCACAAACACTCTAAGATTTCTGCATCTCTATTCCCAAGGGCTTCAGTGTTCAATTGTCGTTAATTTCGATTACAATAAGGCCAGCTAGCTTATTCTTAGCATGTACATATCATCTTTCTCTTATGTGCAAGAGTGAGAAAAGAGGAAAGAGAAGAGAGCTAGTTAGTTGTGTAGAATAGAAATACTTTTTGAGATTCACAATTTAGCGACCATATTAATTAGCTATGTAAGTAGTTAGCTTATAGAATAGCAATACTTTTTTTCGATGCACGATTTAGCAATCAAATTAATTATCTGTGTAGAGTAACAATAGTTTTTTACATACAAGACTTGGCGACCAGATTAATTAGATGTGTAGAGTAGGAAAAGTTTTATTACATACATGACATGGCGACCATAATAATTAAATTCGTGTGGTGTAGAGTACTTCATTGTGGTACAATAGGTACAGCGGTACTAAAATTTCCATAAAATGCTTGATATGTATGGATGAACGAGTGCAGTTTAAAATACACAATAGAGAAGGGGTTCCGCACATGGGTTCAAAAGGGGTGGAACTAAGTCATTTTTCAAGTGTCGTTGCTAGCCTGTCACGTAGGGGAACGTTTATAGAGGACAGTTACAAGATGGTTGTACCAAATGTTCTCGTTGGACCGTGAATTGCATGACTGAAAACTGCATGGAGTAGGGTGTCAGAGACGGGATTGCAACCCGAGAGGATGGTGGCCGGAGCAGGGGAGTACGTCATTAGCTGACACTTCAAGGCATACCTACTTTGGCTGTTCGGCTGGGTCTTGTTCTGCTCGTCCCACAGGGACAGCGTCTATAAACACATGATCCAATTCGAGAGGACAATCGCGGACGCCGACCTGGAGGAGCTCCTACAGCTAGCTTGGGGACCAGCTGTACTCGCAGCCACCTACCGGGCCCTGTGTGACGGGTGTCATCATGTAGCGGACTCCTCCATTCTCACTGGGTGCCCTTTGCTGTTTCAGTTGTGGTCGTTCGAGAGGTTCCAGATCAGACAGCTGCAGATGGACTTGGCACCTTACAGCATAGGCTTCTACGGGGCCTCGAGGATGACGTTGATCGTCCTACCATGGGGATGTTGTGGTGTCACCGACGGGTTAGTACAATCAACTTTATAGTCAATTATATAGGCCCTGTTTGTTTCGGCTTAGGCTTTTTGGCTTTTGGCTTAAAGTTAGCTTTTTGGCTTAATGAGCTTTTAAGCCGTCTGCTTTTAAGCCAAGACATGTTGTTTGGTATCCTGGCTTATTAATGGGTTAGATGGTACAACTTATAGATGAAAAGTCAAAAATACTTTAAATGAGATGTTGGATGAATTCTCAATTTATATATGATGGCATTTAGTGGGTAATTTTGGAGACTTTTAGTGGCAAAGGGTTATTTCATTCAAAAAAGCCCAAAAAAGTTCCTCTTGTCTGGCTTTTGGCTTATAGTTATACAGGGGCTTTTGGCTTTTTTAAAGCCCAGCTTAAAAGCCAGTCGTTTGTTTCGGCTTAAGCTTTTTGGCTTTTAAGCCGATGAAAAAGCCGAAACAAACAAGGCCATAACGATTTCCCATGGTTCGTACTAACGATCGCCTATTTTGCTTCTGTACAGCCGACTTCACCCCGGTTATGTCGCACGCTTTGTACCCCGAGTATGTAGCGATGTTTGACCAGCTGACGGATGATCGCGTTATCTGGCGCCCGTACCTCCTAGAGCTCGTCGATGCGCGAGCACCTCAGGGCCTCTCACTGTAGTGCACCAGTGACACTGCCTTCTGGTTGACACGGCGTCACCTGGTGTATGACGTGTTTGTGGAGACCTACGCCGCCCAGTGTGTGATGAGGCAGTTTGGTCTCCGGTAGGTGTTCCCTGTCCCTACTAGTGATGTTGTCCCGCCCAACGTCCACACGTTCTCTTTTACATCACTTTCAATTGCATTAGTCTTTCAGATGTTCTTACTAATGAGGTTATGTTCTGAATCTCTTTATACAAACAGACACGCAAGGGCTTTATTGGTACTGTGAGTTAGGCGACACGCATGTTACCTCATGCTCAGCAGTGGGCATAGGCGTTGGCGGACGTGCATGAGGAGGCTACCCCTTACGACCACGGTATGTACAATGACTACATCCGGTGGTTTAGCCCACGCACACGCGTTCGAGTTGTGCGTGCCGTGGACTTACCTCCGAGGCACGTTCCCTCCACGACTGACACCTACCCTACGCAGCCGGACTCTGCTTTTCACCGATCAGTTAATACTTCTTATCACATGTCATGTAATGTTACGTTAACACAATATCAACATCTAATAAGCCTTTCAATGCGTGCGCAGAGTGACCTTGCAAGGGAGGTTTCAGAGGAGGTCATCACACTGATGGCCGGAGTCGGCAGAGGCGATAGGTTGGAGGTGACGACGGACCACCTGCGAGGGGCATTGTAGCATGTTTACACGAAGGCCCCTCGCATCGTCCAGCTTATGTCCTGCAGGAGGCCTAGGGACGACGACGTGGTATAGGTCCCCGGCCATTCCTCTGCTGTACGTGGGCGACAGACGACATACACCTCACCCCCACAGCGCAGACGCAAACTACCCCTCCTCTCGACGTCCCGGGGGGCTCCAGTTGGCACCGTTCTGCGCCATTTGTCGGCAGGACTGCAGGTACACCTTCGTAGTCTCCCTTCGTCTATTACATTTTTCACATTGTGTAGTGTACTAAAGTGAAATGTTTGTCAGAAGCTATCGATGACTAGAGCGTGACTCATCGCACTTTGACGACACTATTATCACAGATTGGTTAACGAACCACCACCAGCAGTCATCTGGTGTCATCCTTAGTCCGTCTCAGCTCCCTGATGCTCCTGGACCAAGTCAGCCTTCACAGGCCACTTATTTCCTATTTGTTCACCCTACTAATCTTTTTAGCGTTATTCATAAGTTCACTTATTCGTATACCCATCTTGTGTGTTAGTCATTCCCGGAGGATAAATAATTGCTGAACAAAGATATCCCATATTTCGTAGCGATGCATATGCTCTTCGGCGGGTGTGTGATACCTGGTTTACGCAGAAGATGTAGAAGAGGATCTAACTGGAGGGGTAGAAGTCCACCCAGTACTGTTGCAGCAGAAAGTTCAAGAGGACGTTTAACCACCACCGAAGGAGGGCTTACTCCTAACTTTAGAAATGACAATGACGATTTCATGTCACCTAGACCTCGACGTTCAAGCAATATCACAACAGGCCGTTCAAGCACTACTACAACAGACCATTCAAACAACAATACAAGAGGACGTTCAACTAGCACTGAAGGATGGCTAGCTCCTAACCATACAAACGACGACGATGATGACGATTTCATGCCACCTAGCCCACGAACCTTGCATCCTTGGAGTCCTCCAAATCATGACGATGATATTACATTAAGCTCTACCAGGTTACCGAACATATATAGTACCCCGTCAGGAACCAATATATAACTATTATAATTTTTATACTAGCGACCTATTCCGACAACCATGACCATAGAATCTATGGTTTTGTAACTTAGTCCTTCACCAAAGGCATGTACCTATGTTGTATCCCAATTTTATGAATTCCTTTTGTATCTTAGATGTTGTTCACATGTCATGCTATTGTAGTTGTTGTACTTACTACACTTTGTAATATCAATGTCAGGTTTTATTAAAAATTTAATTTATCGTCAAATGCACACCGCAAAAGAACGAAAAACAACAAAATTTTTATAGTAGTATTGAAATGCATTAGTAGTATTGTTAGAGTTTTTAAAAATTGCACAAGTTCAATCATGATTTGAAATTTTTATAGTAGCTTAGTTATACTGTTATAACCCTTCTCAAACAGTTCTTCCCCTCTTCCTTCTCTCCTTCCTCTTTTCTTCGGTCGGTCTGTGCTCGGCTCGCTCGGCGGAAATGGTGGCCTACAGCACTGCACGAGGCTGAAAATCTCTTAACCCTACAGATTAGGTTTTCCCTCTATCGCCATTTGAAATGGCGATAAAGCTTCTGTCGTCAATTGAAATGGCGAAAGAGAGGCAACCGTTAGGGTTTTTATCTCTGTCGCCAATTCAATTGACTACAGAGGGGTCTCGCGATTTGAATTCGCGATAGACCCCTCTGTCGCTGTTAGAATTGACGACAGAGGGTATTTTTATTATTTTTTAATTGGCATATTATTTATATAAATTTTTTTATAAAAAATATTATTTAAAAAAATTCCAACCCAAGCCGTAGTCCGAATAAAACAGGCTATAAATCGGGACCAATCGGCTGATGTGCCATCGATTTGAAATGGAGTTGTTGGGGTCATGTCTCGTTAACTTTGTTACAGAATGCTTGCATTCCAAGAAATTAATCACAATGTCCAACTTTTAGAGAAGGATGTGACACGCATGTACTGCCAATGTATTGACCGTTTATAGTCCATTGATTATATGTGTTTAAGTTCAGGGAACCACTTGGATGATGAAGGCGTCTGTGGTGACAAAGTGAACAACGCATCACACAGCAGATAATTAAAGATGGGCACGGGTATCTTTCTCTTTCATAGAGGACGACGAAATAATTGTATGTACACGTACTTCATATTTTTTAAGACATATATTATATCACATGTGCGCAGGCCACACGCAAACATATGTGAGTGCGTTTTCTTAGCACACGCGACGGATGTTAAGAATAAATCAAAAATATCATAAAATACATACTGAAATATACTCATATGTGTATAACAGGTGGAGGGAAGGATATATTTAAGCCCTAATTAGTGGAGTCATACACATACATCTCCATAACCCCACTAAAAGGTACTCCCTCCGGTCAGTCGGTCACAGATAGTAGTCGGTTTGTGATACGTGCAGTTAAATTTTTAAAAATTTAGTTATTGATATAGCTTTTTAAATATTTATATTGGATGGATAAAAATCATATGTGGAGATTCGTCTCAAAACGTACTTTTATAATATTATAATTTTATTGGATTTTTAAAATATATTATAATAAATATTAATGGTCAAAGTTGAGTTTTGGGGATCGTGCCGATGTCCAAAACGACTACTATTTGTGACCGGAGGGAGTAGTTCAGTAGGAATTATTTTATTTCAGCTTGTACAGATATGATAGTCCGAAGAGAAATACTACCCACCATATTACCGGAAGGTTTCTGGGAGCCTCAGCCCCCCACGTCACCCCACCCTCTCTCTCCTCTGTTTCGCGAAAAGACCCTCTGTTTCTTCGAAATTACGTATAGGTCCCTGGGCGATTTTCTGTGAGAGGAAAATAAATTTTCCCGGTTCGCGTTTAGGTCCCTCGTTCGGTATTTTACAGAGAGAGCCTCCATTAAATGTGAATAGCGAACGAGCCCTTTTCTAATTATTCAAAATAGCGGATAGGTCCAAAATTATAACAAATAGGTCCTTGTACTTTACGTTCGGGTCCTTGCTCCGTTTTGCCCGGAAAAAATATTTTCGTGGTCCGTTTTTCCTCCGGAGCATGGAAAAAATGTTTTTGTTGCCCGTTTTCGCTAAAAAAAAAACTTTCTCCGTTTTGCTCGGAAAAAATGTTTTTGTGATCCGTTTTTTCTCCGGAGCATGATTCTTTCCCCGTTTTGCTCGGAAAAAATGTTTTCGTGATCATAGAACAATTTTTTCGTAGCATGGAAAACATTTTCGTTGGCCGTTTCTCCAAAAAAAAAGGAAAACTCGTTTTCTTTCTCCGTTTTGCCCGCGAAAAATGTTTTCGTGATCGGTTTTTCCTCCGGAGCATACGAAAGATGTTTTCGTCCCCTGTTTTTCAAAAAACGAATTATAACTCTGTTTTTCGTCCGTCGTTTTTCCGCGAAGAATGTTTTCGAGGCCCGTTTTTCCTCGTTTTCCACGGGAAAAATGTTTTCGTTCTACTTTTTCCCTCCAAAAAAAAAACCTTTTCGTTTCCCCCCCAAAAAAATGCTTTCGTGGTTCATTTTTCCTTGTTTTTCCCGAAAAAAAGTTTTCGTGCTCCGTTTTTCTCCGAAATAACAGCACAATTTTTTTCTCCCGTTCGCGTGCGCGGCGTGCCGCCGCGCTCACTTTCCTAGTAGAGTAAAAGGAAGGAAACCTTAGCTCATTGTCCGGTAGAAAATTAAAAACACTTATTCATTCTCAAATAGAAGTTTTTTTTTCCTGATTTGGCGCCTTTTTAATTTGCTTTGGCAGATCAAGGTTCGGTCACAAGAATTAGGAAAAGCCTTCCGGACCATGAAGGGGGTGTGTGACTAGATATGAAAACGGATTGAATATGGATGGATAATGATTCTATCATATTTGTTTTTATATTTCCCGAATGTGAAAACATATATAGATAACTTGGATACGAATACGAATACGAATAATATCGAATACAGATACGGAACGAATATGAATTAAAACGAATGCGGTCGTGAATATTTATCGGAACATGAAAACCTTTTAAATTGTACACACAAAATAAACAAAAAAAACATAACTAGTTATTTGACCCAAACATTCATGAAGAACATGTAATGATCCAAATTTTGTATTTTTTGTTGAATTATATTAAAAATAATAAATTATGCAGTTATGAGTTTTTATGCATTTTTAGCTACATATTTAAAATATTTCCCTATTAAAGACATCGGTATTTGAATTTTAGAGAAAATTCAAAAGATAAAAAATCTTGTAAATAATTTTTTTTAAATGATAGATTGTGTCATTAATGTCCACAAAAAAATTCATAATTTTTGGATCTGGTTTGCCAATTTTAATAATTAAAACTTGATTTTTAGATTAATAAAATTTGAAAATAATTTTAAAATTTAGAAACCTTTTTGGGCCAAAATAGTAGCCTTGGCCCAGCCCGTGTGCCTAAATATCCAGATAATCTAGATCCATATCCATATTCGATGGATAGTAAGCTACCGAATCCGATTCGTATCCGACAAAACAAATTCGTATTCGTTTCCGATCTGATAATATCTGACAAATATCCAAGCTGGCAGAATCCATACTAAAAAATTATCCAGATTGATCAAAAACTATCAGATCCGTTTTCGTCCCTATATGTGACACATGCAATGCTTTCAAACAGCGACATCGACAGGGTGATTGCGTCATGGAAGGAGATCAAAGTTGCGGAAGTGGGGAGCAATGTAGTAACAAACCTACCATGCTTGGGAAGAGCAAAAGGACCTGTTGGTTGCATCACGGTTGGCTCTTACTGCAGTTATTGGACGTATTTTCTTTTGGCATATAGACTAAGGATATATTAATAATGACTAGACTACCCCTAATTATTATATCTAAGCACAATTGTAACACCCTAAAGTTTTGAATTTTGATTTAACTATTTATTTGTGAATTTTTGAGAATTTTTCTAATTTTTTTGGAATCTATTTGAATTAAATTGTTTGTTAACACTATTTAAATATTCAAAAAGTTCAAATACATTTTATTGAAAGTATTTTATTTGAGTCCCAAATGCCCTAAAAAAAATTTCCAATTTTTTTTTGGAATTTTCTGGGTATTTTTGCTATTTATTTAAGCTTCATTTGATTTCTAGAATTAATTTAATTAGAAAACCTCACAAAAGCCTAAAACCCTAATTGGGCCGCAACCCAATGGGCCTAGTCCAAGATTAGCCGACCCAAAGCCCGCAGTACAGCCCAACCCTTTAAGCAAACCCTAACCCTAGATTTGCAACCGTCGGATTTTGATTCGATGGCCGAGATCGCGCCGCGTAGTCGCATGTGTTGAACCGTTGGATCATGGCCACGTTTCATTTTGGATGATGCCATGTCATTCATCATATCGAGGTCAGACTCCACCGCCGCCACCGATTTCGCTGTGATCTTCGTGCCGAACACACCTTCCGAGCCGCCTATTTAGGGCATCGCCACGCACATTAAATGCCCCTGTTCTGTGCTGCCTCGTTTGCCCTGCTCCTTGAAGTATAAGCTGCCATCGGTTAGCCATGATTTCTTGCCGAATTTCTAGTGCGCCTCCATGATTTCCGTTTTCGCCCACCGTTGCTATCGAGCCCCTTCTGCCGTATTTGCGCTCAGCTTCGAGTTCGTCGTGTTGAGTCACTTCGAATCTGTGGTTCGCAATCGTCGGAGGAGCGCCGAAATATCGTTGCTGTGGTTGTTGTCCTCGAGTCTGGTAAGAACCCTCGCCATTTCTCACTGTCACATAAGATCAGGCCACACGTTGTCATCTCGAGTAGTCTCGCGCGTCGTCACTTCGCCTTATTTTCCAACTGTCGGATCTAATGCGAACGGTTTATATTGTGCCACGTGGATGCGGTCTCCATTCGCCATGCGTCCTCACCATTTCCATTGACCTCACGCAACTGTAGCCGTCCGATCGGGATTGGGTTGTTGAGATCATGCCACATGTTGCGTGTTCGTTCTGCCACGCGTCGCTCCTAGCGTCAGCCCATGTGACATCAGTGCTGATGTCGGGCATGGGAAATGAGGAGTCATGGACTAAGTCCACTATAGACACACCCTGTGTCGTGGATCCGGTCTATGGACCTGGGCCCACATGTTAGTCTAATAGGATTAGTTTTAGATTTATTTTAATTTAGTAAATAATGTTGCTCATGTCAGCATGACATCATAATTTGATTTCCCGTATGAATATAATTTGGCCAAAAACCTAAATAGCTCATGGCATCATTATTCTGAATTTCTAGTATAAAAATAATTTGGGTAAATAGGATTTATTACTTTTCTTTTATTTCAAACTTTCGAGTGCTCGTTCCCACTCATATGAGCTCCGATTGAGGTGATTCCAGGTCCTCAAAATTTGTAAAATTGATCTCTATTTTAACAGTGAATTTTATTTGATTTTTAGAGTTTATTTTATTTTTATTATTGGTATTTATTTGCTATTCACTTGATTCGCGTATACGTTGAAGTATCGGGAGTGTACGAGAGTGAAGCATGAGCTCAAGATCAAGGTCTAGAACCAAAGTAAGGAATTTTCAAAAAAAATTACAAATCCTTGATCATTTGAACCCAAATTTTGAAATGCTATGTTGAATTTAAATTAATGCATGCATAATTCTTATAAATGTATGTTAATCCTAGTTTTAAATTAAATAGTTATGCCATGATTGTTAAAGCCCATTTAATGATTGAATCTTTTGTGCCATTGTAACCCTATAATTATATTTATGGTTATGTGATGACTATCAAAATAGTTAGGACACGCTTGTAGTGACTCAGTTACAAAGTCTAGCCCATCATATCCCGAGCTATCGGGTGAACGAAGCACGGCCCATGTTTTATCCGAGGCAGAGTTGAGCAAACGAGGCATTGCTTCGGCCGAACCTACAATGCGGAGCGAAGCAAAGGTAGCGGCAAAGGCAACGGAGGAACGCACCCTCGCAGTCCACAAGGACACACCCGACAACACCATTAAATAAATCTGACACCCGGCAAAAAGAGAAGAAGAAGACGACAAGATCCTGTCGGGACCGGTCGGGAAGAGTAAAATGGGACGCGCACGAAGGGATGGATCCCCCATGTTTCCCTCCTATAAAAAGAGAGGAAAGAGCCCACAAAAAAAAACACACATACAGGTGGTCATAACCACAACACTGGCGCCGTCCGTGGGGAGAGGAAGAACGTGAAGCTCACCAGTCTAGACGACGAACACGATTTCCAAAAAACCATGCCACCAAAGAAGGGAGCAGAGGCAGCGTCTAAGGAGACGCCGCCGACGGGAGCAACGGCGACGGCTGGAGCGAGCGGATCCAGACGATCCACCAGAAGTCAATCGCGCGGACAACTTCAACTTCAAAACGAGGAGGATCGCGTTTTGGCCCCAGCAACAACAAGGGAAGCTCCAGGGGCGCCACCTCCCCAAACTCCGGCGACGGCGCGCAAGCGTGTCCCCAAACGGCGTCCCCCAACTGCAGGTGTACACGCTTCGACCATGGGAGGAGACATAGCAGAGGCTTCAACCCCCCCAGCTCGTCGCCAAGTCGGAAAAGGGCGGAAAGGGGGCTTCGAAGGGGGGACCGGGAGTCAAGAGGCGATCGACCCTAACATACAGGCGCTGATGGAGGCCAACGAAAGGCTTATGGCCGAAGTAAAACGCTTGCAGGAACAACAAGAATGGAGGTGTGAGGAATCTCAAGATTACAGCCCAAGCCGGGAGGTATCTTCTCCAACATACATGAGAACGGAAAGGGAGGAAAGCGATTTGAACCCTCTCAGCGTCAGGCTTCGAACAAAAAGGTGGCCCTCACCAGGAAGCTTCAAACTCCCACAAGAAACCGTATGATGGCAAAACCAACCCAAGAGAATTTCTCCGTGTCTATGATACGGCCATGGAAGCTGCCGGAGGTGATGACGATATCAAAGCCAAAGGATTGCTATTGGCATTGGAGGGGATAGCCTTATCCTGGTATTCTTCCTTGGAGCCAAATTCTATCACCAACTGGCCGCAGCTCCGGGCGAAACTTGAAGGCAATTTTCAAGGCAACGTTGACGGGATTAAAGAGGAAAGCGACCTGTTTGCAATTAAACAACGTGAAGGCGAAACCCTAAAGAGCTATTTCCAGCGATTTTCTCGAGTCAAATGCCAAGTTCGAGGGGTTAGCGACACAACCATAATCAACGCCGCGCGTTTTGGGTTACGAAGGGGGCCGTTGGCGGAGAGACTTGCACGCAAGGAAGTACGCTCTGTGGAAGAGCTATTCGCAAAGATGAGGGAATACGCCAGGGCAGAGGAAGATCATCTCCGGAGAGAGGGCGGGCCGCTGCGAGAAACAGAAGAGATGGGCCCACGCAAGAGGGACCGGAGGAGAGATCCTCCCCTGAGGGCCGCGGCGAAGGAACGACGCGCAGAACCAACCAGAAGAGACAAGGGAAGGAGGATTCACTATGTGGAAAATCGGGCGAATCGTGAAGGTTTGGAGGACAAAGAAAATGGAGTTCACCAAAGGAGCAGGGAGGCCAAAGGGAGGAATCTGTTTGGACAAAGCGAGGAGGAGCAAAGCCAAAAAGGGTATACCTGTGAAGATCATGGCGACAACAACACACATGACACCGCACATTGTAAGGTAATTGAAGGCTATCGTCGCTTCGAAAGAAAGCGAAGGTACGCGGGTATTCACCCCCAAAGGTTTGCAGACGCCTCCCGGAGCACCGTCCTCCTCCTCCTTCCCGGGGTAAATCAGCCGACGCCAGAATTAACGTTATCGCCGGGGGGTCATCCTCACACCTCTCGTCGAAAAGACAAAGGAAGGCTTACGCAAGGCAAATTAACCACGTAGGACTCAGCCCCGTCGGCTCCGCCCCGAAGGAATTTGAACCAATCACTTTTACGCAAGAAGACGCAGCGGGAGTGCATTTCCCACATCAAGACTCTCTGGTCGTAACGGCAATCATCGCCGAGTGCGAAGTTCGTCGAGTGTTGATTGATGGGGGAAGTGCTGCGGACATTCTCTCGGCGGAGGCTTTTCGACAAATGATGATACCTCGCGATCGATTGAAGAAGTCGGAGGTACCATTGGTGGGCTTTGGGGGCCACGCAGTTAACACTCTTGGACAAGTGGAGCTGGAGGTCACCTTCGCGACGCCACAGAGTCAGATATCCAACCTAGTCACATTCGACGTAGTGGATATACCCTTCCAATATAACGCCATCCTCGGTCGGGGATCATTGACGGCCTTGGCGGCAGTTATCCACCACGGATTCCTATGTATGAAGATCCCGTCGGGAAGTGGCATTATCACGGTCAAAGGAGACCAAGCCCTCGCCAGGAAAATAGACATGGAAAATCCTTCGCGGGTTAGGTATGTTCATACCACCGAGCAGGACCTAACAACAATGCCTCGTGGGAAATGGCTCCCCAAACCGCAACCCTGTGGTGAAACAAGGCGAGTGCCCCTCCACCCAGAGGAGAGAGGATTATAACTCTCGGCGCCACCCTCACCCCCAAATAAGAAAAATACTTAATGCAGCTTCTCCAGAATACGAGACAAGATTCGCGTGGGGACCGGAGGACCTTCCGGGGTTAAAAGGAAACCGTCGAGCACGCCTTGGCAACCAAATGAGAGTGTCAAACCAAAGAAGCGAAGCTCAAAGCTTTCCACCGAGAGGCAAGCTGCGGCCAAGGCAGAGGTGGTGAAGCTCCTCCAAGCGAGAATCAGACGGAGGCAATCCATACGGATTGGTTGGCCAATGTGGTCCTGGTCAAAAAAGCCAGCGGGGCTTGGAGGATGTGTATCGATTTCACCGACCTCAACAAGGCGTGCCCTAAAGATGACTTCCCCCTCCCCCGCATCGATCAACTCGTTGACTCAACCTCCGGGTCAGAAAGGATGAGCTTCCTTGATGCTTATTCTGGGTATCACCAAATTTACATGCGGAAGGAGGACGAGGACAAGACGGCGTTCATCACCCCCTTTGGCACTTATTGTTTTATTCGGATGCCGTTTGGTCTTAAAAATGCAGGTGCTACCTTCGCACGTCTTATCGCCAAGGTTTTCGCGGACCAATTAGGAAAGAACGTGGAAGCTTACGTCGATGATATCATCGTTAAAAGCGAGAAGAAGGAAGGCCATTTAGCCGATCTCAGGGAGACTTTCAACAGCCTAAGAGCTGAACGGATGAAGCTCAACCCGAACAAGTGCGTCTTCGGAATAGATGCGGGAAAATTGCTGGGATTCCTGGTGTCACAACGAGGCTGTGAAATCATGTGATGAAAAATTGGCTTAATGATGAATTTGGTATTGCAAAGTGGTTGTTCTCATGGCATGTGTGGTGCATGTGCATGTGCTGTTTCAGATAATTATTTGATATGCTTGTGATAGCATGGTAGTGGTTTTGCTTGATGCAATGCGCTCGTGTGAGTGGTTGCATAGATTGATCTTGAGTCAAGTCGTGGACTTGTGCTCGTACACGGTTGTGTGTTTGTTCATGTGCAGGTGTTGCTTGAGGTCGAACGTGGTCGGTGACGGGACCGGAACTAGGTTCATGGAGGAACTGAGGTTCGGGACTAGGTTCAGGGAGGAATCGAGGTCTTGGTGGTCGAGGATGTCATGCGAGGCGTTCGTACTAGAGAACGGTGAACGAGGTTGATAGTGAGTCACGTGAGTGCGGCAGGTGGGCCGTCTGGCGTGCAGTTATGTCGTTTTGAGGTTGTTTGCATGTATTGGGCCATATTGGGCCAAGTGGACATGCATGCGAACACTTATAGGGTTTTCTTATAAATAGGGGGAGGTGTCCCCTGTTTATGGTGTGACTTGGGATTTATGGTTTGTACTCTTTTGTTTCGGAGTACGGTAACCAAACTAGACAAATAGAAATAAAATTAATTTCCTTAGCCGGTTGCGGCACACGAGAACAGAGCGGCGTGACAGCTACCGTGTGGGCAGCTGCAATCTCGACGAAAAAAAAGGAGCGACGTCCGAGCGCAAGAAAAAAGACCCTGCTGTGAGTCCCCGGCGTCTCGGATCTACAGCCGCGAGGGAGCTGCTCCATGATCTTTTTCTGCAGATTGTAGAACCATATTGCCGTGAGGGAGCGTCTCGGATCTACGTGTTTGTTTGTTGTTGTTTGGACAGGAAAAAGAGAAATAGAAGGCGTTGTTAATTTGAAGCAAGGCAATGAAGCAATCCACCAAAAGGCCAGCGGCAGTCGATCTCCAGATAGACTACTTCCGCCGCTACAAGAACCGCGTGCTACAAGACACGTGAGTACCGCAGCAACAGAAAGTTGCGTCGCTTTTCAATACGTACAGTTGATTTACTGTTGCTCTTTTGATTGTTAGGTTGATTCACTATTTTAGCATCATAATTTTGATTTGATCTATTCTAAACCTTCATAGTGCATCAAGTTAGTGATCTAAAAAGTTTGATTGGTTAATTCTTTGTAGATTTTGTTTAATCACGAAATTAGGGTTTAATCAATTCGCATCATTATGGATACAGTCAGCTTGCGAAGCTTATAACTTTTGATCCGTAGATCCGATTGAGTTGATTCTTGTTGGGTTAGTTTCTAAATTGAGTCTAGTTTCTACAGTAAAAATTTCACATCAATTGGACGGTTAGATCTCCGGAAATTAGCGATTTAGTGAACGTCTATTAATCTGTTTCCCGCGTGGAACCGAGTCAATATTTTATATTTTGTTTAGGGGTGTTTTAGATAGTCAATAATATTTTGTTTTAGCTTCCGTGCAATCATTCACCCCCCCTCTGATTGCCATATTAGTCTATATCGATCCTACAAGTGGTATCAGAGCGAGGTTGAGATATGGCGTCAGACAGGTATGTTAATCGTCCTCCTATGCTTGATGATTCAAATTTTTCTTATTGGAAGAGTCGTATGCAATCCTATATTGAAGCTCAAGGTAATGATGTTTGGTGCAAAGTTTCTACTGTTTTTGATGTTCCTGATATAGTCACCAATGATAATAAAGTAGACGTTGATATGAATGCTAAAGCTAGAAACTTGATTTTTCAAGGAATTTCTGAAAAAGAATTTGATCGAGTTTCTCATCTACGCTCGCTTATTCTGTTTGGAAGACATTATGTGACTATCATGAAGGTTCTACTAAGATTAAGAAAGTGCGCAAAAATATTTATCAAAAGGACTTTTCTGATTTTGCTATGAGACCAGGTGAATCAATTGATGATCTTTTCTCTCGATTTGAGAAAATCTTGTGTAATTTGCGTGGTGTTGGAGTAACTAATTCAGTTGAGGATAACGCTAGTAAAATTTTGAGATCTCTTAGTCCTGAATGGCGCATGGTTGTTACTGCGATTAATCAAACTGTTGATTTGGATACTTTGACCATGGATGATCTTTATTCTAGACTAAAAACTTATGAGATGGATTCCTTGTCACCTAGAGATGATAAGTCCTCTACACATGCACTTGTTGCTAACCCCAGCACTTCGTCTGGACTACCATCTTTTGTTTCCTTGTCTGCATTGGCTTCTTTTTCAGATGAACAGTTTGAGATGCTTCCTGAAGAAGATCTTGTGCTCATCTCCTCACGTGCTTTTAAAGCACTCAACAATGTGAGGATGAGGAGGTGTGGAGGCACAACTTCGGGGTCCTTCAATTGCTTTGAGTGTGACATTCCCGGGCATGTTAAAGCAAACTGTCCCAAATTGAAGAAGAAAGAAGAACGGGAATCGGCACAACGCAGCTCAAGACACACTACTTCTAGGCGCCCCAATTTTCGGAAAGTTGCTAAGAAAGTCTTAGCCGCCATAGAGGAGTGTGATCTTAGCGATGTGGACTTTGAGAGTGATAATGAGCCACATGATAAGAAGAAGGACAAGAAGGAGATTCCGATGATGACTTCACCGGGATGTGTTTCATGACTAGAAGGGATAGCGACAACGACTCCGATTTTGAAGAGGTGAGGCCTTCTTATGATGAGCTTGAGTATGCCATGGTTAAATTAGCTTCAGAACTTAAAAAGTCTAAGAAGGCTCTTAAAGAAAAAGATCTAGAAATTGATAGTTCCAATTCTGAAATTGCAAGGCTTAGATCTTTAATTCCTGATGATGATTCTTGCAAATCTTGTGATGTGCTACAATCTAAAGTTATTGCTTTAAGGAGTGTTCATGCTTCCCTATTGCATCAAAATGAGAAACGTGTTAAACATGCTAGCTGTTCCACTGATGATTTGCATGGTTCAATCTCTTGTCCTAAATGCTCGATTCTTGAATTGAAATTGAAAGATGCAAATGCTAGAGTTTCTCAGATGACTAATAACATGCTCACTCATGAGGTTCTTTCATGCTCTACTTGTCGCAAACAGAAAGAGAAGGTTGATATTCCTTGCAATAATTGTCTTGTGCTTTCTCGTAAAGTTGATTACTTGCAAGATTGTTTAGAGCGTTTTACTAAAGGAAAGAAAAACCTAAATATGATTTTGGATCAATCAAAAGTCAGCACTCATCACAAAGGTTTAGGTTTTGATCCTTATGCTCATCACAAATCACATGCTCCTACTGTTGTTAAAGCTCTTGAAAGTGGAAAGTTTGAAATTGTCAAAGAGCCTGAGAAAACTGTTTTTAAATCTGCTGGAATTTTATCTTCAACTATGGTGAATGCAAATGTTGCTTCTACTTCTAAAGCTAAACATCATGTTAAATACACTTGCACTCACTGTGGTAAAGATGGTCATTTAGTTCAGTTCTGCTTTAGACTAGCTAAACAACAAAGGAGAGAAAGGTTCAATACTAAGTCTAATTTCAGACAGGCACGATTTACATCTCATTATGTGCCTAGGGTGAAGCAAACACCTTTTGTTGCTAGAAACACGGGAAAAGGCAAAACTGATTTTGTGCATAAGAATACTTGTGTTGTGCCTACTGTTGTGTGTCATGTGTCTCAGTACTGGATTCCTAAACATCTTATTTCTAACCCCAGTACCGAGACCTCGACATTTTCTGCTTCTATGTAGGCTTCTCGCGCAGGAAAGGAGAAGATATGGCTAGTAGATTCCGGATGCTCATGCCACATGTCCGGTACAATGAAGGCACAAGTGCATATGTTCAGGGGGAGAGTATCTTTGTTCATGATGATGATGATGATGCTGTTGAGGATGATATAATTGGAGTGTGATGTGTGCTTGTGTGCTCGTTTTCAAGCTTCCCAGCGTGCTTCACATCGACAAGCTGTCAAGCGAATTTTCAGGTATCTCCGTGGTATTCACGATTTTGGCATTTGGCTTTCTGCTTCCTCATGCATTAGTTTAAGAGCCTTTTCTGATGCTGATTTTGGAGGATGTAGAATTGATAGAAAAAGTACATCTGGTTCATGCCACTTCTTGGGTAATTCTTTTCTAGGGCATATTGATATCAGATTTCACCTTCTCGTAGATCATGTAGAAAAAGGAAATATTGTGCTTCACCATGTGGATACTGAACACCAATTGGCGAGACATCTTCACAAAACCTTTGTCTTCTTCTCGTTTTGCTTTTATTCGGGGAGAACTTGGGTTTGTTCATCCAATGGGTTTGTTTTGAGGGGGAGTTTCCTTGCCAAGTCTTTTAGTTAATGAGCTTACTTTATCATATTTATTTATATATTATGTAATTAAGCTGATATATGACAATCTAAATTGCTTTACTTGAACTAAAAGTGACATTGCGGAATTCCTTGGTCTGACTGCCTATAGCTAAATACTCTGTGATATCTTACTCTTCTAGGCTTGATATTGAATCTCCTTGACAAATTTGGGCTATGAAGCAAGTGTGCTTTCAGCTTTACTCTTTCAAAAGGTCTTTTAATATCTTTGCATGTTTACAATCAAAGAAAAAGTAATAGAAAAGGGAATCAACAAAAAGGGGTTGTTAAAAGCAAAGACCTCAAGTTGTGCGCTTCAGACATGCTTTCCCCTAAAAAGATAAGATGTATGCTTCAAGCATGCCATTCCCTAAAAGACAAGATGTATGCTTCAAGCATGCCACTCTGAGAAAATAAAAGAAGTATGCTTCAAGCATTCCACATGCAGTTTATTGTTTTTAAAAGATTAAAATGGTCTACTAGATTGGAGTTGAAACTACTTGCTCGCCCTGAGTTGTTAGTTGCTTCAGTTTTTGAGCCTTGCCTTTCTGCTAAGATCTTGCTTAGTACTTGCCTATAGGTGATCAGATCGAGGTTGAGATGCATGTCATTCCCTAACTCGTTAAAATCACATCAAGTTCACGTATTTTGCATATTATGTGATATATAAGGTTATATGATCGAATGAGCTCATCTTTTCCTATCTTGGCACTTCTTGTTTATCTTTTGTGAAATCATTGCTCTGAGGTTAATTCTGAACATGTTGTTCTCTCTTTTGAATTCTTGATGAATCCATTGTCAAAGGGGGAGAATTTTGAACACATTGCACATTCACATACACATTTTTCTTCCTAGGGGAAAGTTTTTCTTGACTTAGGGGGAGCTTTCACTTTGCATATTTGTCAAAGAGGAGATTTTGTGTTTTTCACTTTGGCTTTTGATCTTAAACTTTTTGATTTCAAAAACTTTTCTTGTGAGGTGAATGCCAATGTTCAATTCTAAGTGGTGTTGCCAATATTTTCATCAAGGGGGAGATTGTGAAATCATGTGATGAAAAATTGGCTTAATGATGAATTTGGTATTGCAAAGTGGTTGTTCTCATGGCATGTGTGGTGCATGTGCATGTCTTTGTTTTGAGATAATTATTTGATATGCTTGTGATAGCATGGTAGTGGTTTTGCTTGATGCAATGCGCTCGTGTGAGTGGTTGCATAGATTGATCTTGAGTCAAGTCGTGGACTTGTGCTCGTACTGCCAGTTGTGTGTTTGTTCATGTGCAGGTGTTGCTTGAGGTCGAACGTGGTCGGTGACGGGACCGGAACTAGGTTCATGGAGGAACCGAGGTTCGGACTAGGTTCGAGGAGGAATCGAGGTCTTGGTGGTCGAGGATGTCATGCGAGGCGTTCGTACTAGAGAACGGTGCACGTGGTTGCTAGTGAGTCACGTGAGTGCGGCAGTGGGCCGTCTGGCGTGCGATTATGTCGTTTGAGGTTGTTTGCATGTATTGGGCCATATTGGGCCAAGTGGACATGCATGCGAACACTTATAGGGTTTTCTTATAAATAGGGGAGGTGTCCCTGTTTATGGTGTGACTTAGGATTTATGGTTTGTACTCTTTTGTTTGAATCACGGTAACCAAACTAGACAAATAGAAATAAAATTAATTTCCTTAGCCGGCTGCGGCACACGAGAACAGAGCGGCGTGACAGCTACCGTGTGGGCAGCTGCAATCTCGACGAAAAAAAAAAGGAGCGACGTCCGAGCGCAAGAAAAAAGACCCTGCTGTGAGTCCCCGGCGTCTCGGATCTACAGCCGCGAGGGAGCTGCTCCATGATCTTTTTCTGCAGATTGTAGAACCATATTGCCGTGAGGGAGCGTCTCGGATCTACGTGTTTGCTTGTTGTTGTTTGGACAGGAAAAAGAGAAATAGAAGGCGTTGTTCGGCTGAAGCAAGGCAACAGAAGCAATCCACCAAAAGGCCAGCGGCAGTCGATCTCCAGATAGACTACTTCGGTCGCTACAAGAACCAGCGTGCTACAAGACACGTGAGTACTGTAGCAACAGAAAGTTGCGTCGTTTTCAATACGTAGAAGTTGATTTACTGTTGCTCTTTTGATTGTTAGGTTGATTCACTATTTTAGCATCATAATTTTGATTTGATCTATTCTAAACCTTCATAGTGCATCAAGTTAGTGATCTAAAAAGTTTGATTGGTTAATTCTTTGTAGATTTTGTTTAATCACGAAATTAGGGTTTAATCAATTCGCATCATTATGGATACAGTCAGCTTGCGAAGATTATAACTTTTGATCCGTAGATCCGATTGAGTTGATTCTTGTTGGGTTAGTTTCTAAATTGAGTCTAGTTTCTACAGTAAAAATTTCACATCAATTGGACAGTTAGATCTCTGGAAATTAGCGATTTAGTGAACGTCTATTAATCTGTTTCCCGCGTGGAACCGAGTCAATATTTTATATTTTGTTTAGGGGTGTTTTAGATAGTCAATAATATTTTGTTTTAGCTTCCGTGCAATCATTCACCCCCCCTCTGATTGCCATATTAGTCTATATCGATCCTACAGAGGCATCGAAGCGAACCCCGAGAAGATAAGAGCTATCCAAGACATGGCCCCGCCCAGGAATGTGAAAGAAGTACAACGATTAGCAGGAAGGCTTGCCGCCCTCAACCGCTTCCTCCCTAAGTCCGCGGAGCAGAGTCTACCCATCTTCAAAGCACTGCGACACAGCGGCACCTTCGCTTGGACAGAGGAATGCCAGCTCGCCTTCGACAAATTGAAGCAAAGTCTTATGGAAGTGCCAACCTTACGAAGCCCGAAGCAAGGCGAGGAGCTTTTATTGTATTTAGCAGCAAGCCCCTCGGCTGTCAGTGCAGTATTGGTGCAACCGCAAGGCGCAAAGCAACAACCAATATACTTCGTCTCTGAGGCGCTGCAGGGGGCGAGGTTGCGATACACGGAAATGGAGAAGTTGATGTACGCGTTGCTAATGGCATCCCGGAAGCTCCGCCATTATTTCCAAGCCCACCGTATCAAAGTACCAACCGCATATCCCCTCGGCTCGATGTTGACCAATAGGGAGAGCACGGGGCGCATCAGCAAATGGGCGGTCGAACTAGCATCTTTTGAGTTGGGGATAATCCCGCGCACTGCCATCAAGAGTCAAGTTTTGGCCGACTTCGTGGTAGAATGGACGTCTCCGACCTCCGAAGAGGGGAGGATTCCGACGGTATGGACCATCAATTCGGATGGGTCATGGGGAGTAAAAGGAGCTGGGATTGCAGCGATCGTGAAAGCCCCGGGGGGGAGCTGGCTGAGTTCGCGGCAAGACTTCAGTTTCCCTCGACTAACAACATGGCGGAGTATGAAGCATTGTTGCTGGGGCTACGAAAGGCAAAAACCATGGGGGCAAGAAGAGCCATCTTGCAGACTGACTCAAAGTTGGTCCAAGGACAAATCTCCAAAGAATATCAGGTAAAGGACGAGCAACTCCAAAAGTATGTGGAAGCAGTTCGCGCCTTTGGAAAAAGGCTTGAGGTTTCACTGTCCTCGCTATTCCGAGAGCCCAGAATACAAGAGCAGATGAATTGGCAAAGATCGCTGCGAACGGAGGGACCCTACCACCCACGGTTTTCTTCGAAGAACTCCAAGCCGCCTCAATTTCTTCGCATGTGAATGTAGTCACCAGAACGAGGGTCGAGGACTGGAGAAGCGAAGTGTACGATTACCTTCTTACAGGGAAGCTACCTCATGACGAGGCATCTTCAAGGCGTGTGGAAAGGCGAGCAAAGAAATATGCCATAATAGAAGGGTTGCTCTTCCGTAATGGACTCTGCGCTCCATGGCTTCGTTGCATTTCACGCGAAGAGGGGATACAAGCCCTACAAGAGGCGCACCAGGGGACCTGTGGAGCACACCAAGCCCCCAGAAGCCTCGCTGGAAAGGTCTTCCGGATGGGATTTTATTGGCCTTCGGCATTAAAAGACGCGGAAGAGGTGGTCCGGCATTGCCACGCATGCCAGTGGATGTCGAGGCAGAAGAAGGCACCCCCCAGCGAGTTGCACCCGATACCGCCAATCTGGCCCTTCGCCAAGTGGGGAATGGACATAGTGGGAGCATTGCCCAAAGCCCGAGCGAGTCTCCAGTTCGTGATCGTCGCGATTGACTATTTCTCTAGGTGGATCGAAGCGGAGCCGGTGTCGAAGATCACGGCTGAGGCGACAGTAAAATTTCTGTGGAAAACAATCATATGCAGTGCAGGGTCCTTTTCGGATCGTCACCGACAACGGGTCTCAATTCGACTCCGGAGGTTCAAGGAGTACTGCGAGGGTATCGGGTAGAAATCTGTTTTGCTTGATTGGACATCCACGAATGAGCGGGGCCGTTGAAAGAGCAAATGGGTTGATCCTCGACGGCATTAAAAAAAGACTCCATGATTCGGCCAAGGGTTCGTGGCCGGACGAGCTCCCCAATGTTTTATGGGCCCTTCGGACATCGACCTCGCGGGCGACGAAATTCTCTCCATTTCGACTTGTATTTGGAGAAGAAGCCGTTTCCCCCGCAGAGATACAAGCCAGATCGCTCCGCGTGATTAAAGCTCCAGCACAAGAAGATATAGAGGATACTTGCGACTTGAGGGAAGAACAGAAACTTCAAGCCCTGAACACCATACAAGCATACGCGAAAGCCTCAACCCGGAGTTTCAACAAGAAGGTCCAGAAGCGGAGCCTAGCCCCCGGAGACATGGTGCTAAAGAAAGCGGCACCAGCCTTTGCCAAGCTGGAAACAACGTGGGAAGGACCATATATCATCCAAGAATCCACGACAAAAGGGGCGCATAAGCTCGTTACGCTGCAAGGCAAGGAGGTGCCAAGAACTTGGAATACGGACGCTCTGAAAAGGTTCTACCCGTAGTTACTTTTTACGTAATGTGCGTGCGTGTGTACGAAACTGTGTCTCCGTCAATAAAGAAGAAAAAGTCTCCCTCAAGCAAAGGTTTCGGCTGACGTCACTCAGGATCCTACGAACGCTTGGTCGGGCCAAAGCCCACCCGTTCCCTCGCTCCGGAGACCCGCAGCCTCGCGCCGGGTAGGAGCCTACGAACGCTTGGTCGGGCCAAAGCCCACCCGTTCCCTCGCTCCGGAGACCCGCAGCCTCGCGCCGGGTAGGAGCCTACGAACGCTTGGTCGGGCCAAAGCCCACCCGTTCCCTCGCTCCGGAGACCCGCAGCCTCGCGCCGGGTAGGAGCCTATGAACGCTTGGTCGGGCCAAAGCCCACCCGTTCCCTCGCTCCGGAGACCCATGACCTCGCGCCAGGGTAGGAGCCTCTGAGCAACAGTCGGGCCAAAGCCCACCCGGTCCCTCGCTCCGGAGACCCGCAGCCTCGCGCCGGGTAGGAGCCTACGAACGCTTGGTCGGGCCAAAGCCCACCCGTTCCCTCGCTCCGGAGACCCGCAGCCTCGCGCCGGGTAGGAGCCTACCAGCAGCCTCGCTCCTCCGTTCCGGGGGATCGCAGCCTCGAGTCGGGTAGGAATTTATGGATGTAGAATAAAGTTAACTGCCCACCTGTCCACTCGTCCTAAATGCTCGGGGCTACGGTCAAAGACGAACGCGGAGAAGTTAGGTGCAAGCATAACCCTCCCCCGATGGGATCTTACGGCCCGGGGCTCAGCCCCGAGGGGAATTTGACACGCGATGAGTTAGGCTTATACTTTGCTTCATCTTTCCAAGGAACCCAAGGTTCTGCCCCCAAGCCTACGGCTAAAAGCCCCTGGAAAAACCCCGAAAATAGGCCGGCGACCATGACCCCGTCCTATTCCATGGGTAATCGAGACCCTCAGATCCCTAGACAGTAACAACCGCTTGAACAATGCGACACGACAAGCTTCAAAAAATATATATGTATATGTATATACATATATATATATATATAGATCAACATGGACGATCACGTTGCTGATCCCAGTCTCGAGAATGAAGCAGGAACGGCAAAAAGAGATAAAAGAAGCAGTACAGAAAATGATATTCTTTTTATATATATATCGGTGCCACCGGAAACAGGGTCCATTACACATACGACCAATGTCACTCGTTGTACGCACGGTGTACTACTGCAACAAGAGCATCCGTCACCTCGTAGAGCTGCGGGAACGCCGCCACCAGAAGGTGAACGCCTGAAATATCACGAGCGATGGCCTCCTCCCGCGCCAGCTCCTCCAGGGCCAAATCGTATTCCATCCAGAGTTCATCTTCTTCGTTGGCCACCGCTGGTGGGGGTGGCGGAGCCTCGTCCCCGAAGTTGAAAACTAAGGGGAGGGCGTCGACGACGGCAGGGGGCGGAGCTTGGCCGTCCATCTCGGAATGTTGGGCGCTAAGAGGAACAAAGTATGCAGGGAGAGAAAGAGTGCTCGAGGGGACTCCAAATGGTACAATCGTCATGCGTATATACACTACGAAAGCAACGAAGTTCGAGGAATTGAAGTAAATGTCAACCCAGGAAGCCGAAGAGACGAGAAGGCGGAAAGTCTGAAATAAATGCAACACGATAATTCGAAGCGTTTACATTCCCAAAGTCAGTGAAGTGTATAGCGATAATGCGAAGCGAGCAAACTAAGTGGACGGCGGTTTTTCCGCTCCTTCGCTAACTCGACCATCGAAGCCCGAGCACGACGACCGATTCCTTCGCAACATTATCGCCATGCCGCCTCCGTAATCGACATAAAGCTCGAGGACAACCGGAAAGCGGCGGAGGGCTTCACGGAGGAAGGAGGTCACCAAATCCGGCGAAGATGCGAAGCGGAGGAAGAACCAAAATGTTCGCGAACATGTGTGCATCCTTCGCCTCCAACAACCGAGCAGTCTTCACAGAGCCTAGCCTCGCGCATAGTCCCCGAAGGTTAACGCCGAGTCCCGAAAATTTTAGTAGACTTCGTGAGAAAAGAAATAGCTTCCAGGTGAGAAGGGAATGCGGCTCGAGGCGCGTCGATGCCAAATCGAGGAAGCTGTTGCAAAAAGGCTTGATCGCTCCATGAATCTGAGCGATGGAATCCATTTCCTTTCGGATCGCCAGAACTCTCCTCTCGCACGTCGGCGTTGCGGAGGTGCATCTGAGCCTCGCCACGCCGTCGCGAGCTGGGAAGGAAACTCCTCTGCTTGCTTCTTCAGCATACTCTTGGCCTCATCCGCCACAGCTAAGAGGCCCTTCAGCTCTTCTATACGATCTTCCTTCTTTTTCTCATTCCGTTCGGCTGCTAAGCGAGCCCGTTCTTCTTCGGCCAAGCGGCTCCGCATCATGGAGATAGCCCCTTCAAGTTCGACATTTTTCGCCGCCAAGTCTTGGCTTTGTGCCGCCTCGACTTGGGCCCTAGCCAAGGACTCACTAGAACTGCGGAGCGCCTCTGACAAATGGGCCTTCTCCGCTTCCAGCTCCTCTACTCGTTTCTTAGCCGCCTCGCAATACTGAACCCCTTCGTTGAATTTATCAAAATATGCCCGAAAGCGACGAACCATTTCCGAAGCCACGATAGCCCCCTGTAAAAGAGACATCACGGGGTGAAGAAGCAGCCAGTAGGAATACAGAGATAAACGAGAACAACGGAAATAAATAAACACCTTAAGATGATGATCCATCGACATTTCGCAAAGGGCAAGATCGTTAATTTCCCCAAATAAATTTATGGATTTACTATAAGGAGAAAAGGCGGCACGCATTTTCTTCAGGGTGGGGTCCGCAGCTGTCCCTCCTTCAAAATCTGAAGCCACAAAGTTTGACAGGTCGAACCTGACGAAGGAGGAACCAGAGCTGCCCCCAGGGGCCGCCTGACGCGAGGATAAAGCCCCTCCGCCGGAGGAAGGAGCCTCCTGGGGGGTAGCTTCCGCGGGGATCATACCCCCTTCCTTCATGTGAGCCAAAGGAATCGGAGGCGTCTTGCCCCGGTCCTGTTCTGATGGCTCTAAAGTTTTCCCCGCCTCCGCGTTATCACCCCCTGCACCAGCTTCGTCAAGCCCTAGAGAGACATCATACCCTAATGAGCTGGCGGGAAAAGTATCGGGAGTAAGACCTTACGCCCTACGGGGTATCGGGAGTAGAAATGTTTAGCTGAAGGTCGCGAGCTTGAAATCGACGGCCAAAGAATCCGCCCGAAGGAACGCAAATTGCCCCCGCCGCCACGTCAGCCACGTTCTCGGGCGATCCCAGTGCATCCTCCATAACCGAAGTATCACCTTCATCATCGCCTGCCAAGTCAACAAGATCGACGCCAGGGATGGCCAAGAAAGAATATCCAGGAGATTGCCCCCCGTCAGCTTGCTTACTCGCCAACGGAGTGGGAACAGGGACCGGAAGTGTCGTGTCTGACGAAACCGGACGGGGCGGTCTCGAGCAATCCCGCCGAGGCGAGAGACCGGGTCCGGAAGGGGCGAGAGGCTCAGCCCCACCCAAAGAATGTAACCCAGTTGTAGCCCCACGGCCGGGCGGAGAATCCGAAGCAAGAGGTGTCCCAGGGGATTTACTCTCCTCGATCGCCGGCAATGCTCCAGAAAGTCCCGTGGTGCAAACCAGATCAGATGGAGCCGGCGGGGACAGAGATGTGGCGGCAACAGATTCAGAGGAATCACCTTCATCCTTTGGACTCCTCATTCCGATCCGCCTCCTCATCGCCATCGCCTTCTCGAGCCTCCACTTCCCGGAGGTATTGGTGGCCTGAGGCGAGCAAGACGAATCGATCTCGCTGGCCAAGGACGAGGGGAACCCGCTGATCCTCTAGGATGAGGAGCGGCTCGAAGCCCCCATTCGGCGAAGCGAGGGCATCGTCTGGCCCCAATGGCACTCATAGCAGCCTCATATTCGGCCGTCTTGCACGGACCAAGGAGTCTGCGAGCCAATTTTTCCGCAGCTCCGCGCCCTAAGTCTTGCATCCCCTCGGGCCGGACCACAGAGATATCTCCTCCGGGACCACCCAAAGTAATCATGCGGGCTCCTTGCCAGAGGATCGATGCGACATAAACAATACTCCTCCACCAAGTCGCGCATAGAGCTTTGATGTCGAAGGGCCCTCAGGAAATCGAGCAGTCGGGCCTCTTCTGCAGTCGCGTCCCAATTCGGCGAGCGGATAGTCCTCACAAGCCCCAGGGAAGTGCGAAGGGGGGAGTCCGAGCCGTCTAGCTCCTGGTAGTACCACCGGTGCATCCAACCCGACTCCCATTTACCTTTAGCGGCGGCCACGGGGATCTCTTTGGCCAAAGATCTCTTCGTCTGAAAGTTTAAGGAGCCGAAGCAAGATCGGTGGTCCTCCTCCCCAACCCGGTGAAATTTAGGCTGCCAAAATGCGTCCTCTATAAGAGAAAACAAACGGCCAGTCAATCTGAATCCACCGGCTCGAAATGCCCAATCTAACACCGCCATCCGGACAATAGCATTCGGAGTGAGTTGCGAAAGCTCCGCTTGAAAAGCCCGCAATATAGATCCTACTAGAGGGGAAGCAGGGAATCGAAGTCCGGCTTCTAAGAAGGCGGCGAACACGACCGCCTCCGTGGCTCGGGGACGGGGGACTTCATCCGCGCCAGGGGAACGCATAGATATGCGGGCTATGCCGAAGTTCCGGGCCATAAGATCTAGCTCGCCGGAAGTCAAAACAGAGCATCCCAGGGAAGGGGACAAAGCTCCGGCGCCCCTCTCGCTTAAAACCAATTTCGCTCGAGGGGCGCGTCGAGGACCCATTGGAGGGAAAAAGCTTACGAAGATGAAGAAGAGGATGGAGTCAGGAAGAGCCAAAAATGCCAGTAGTGGAATAAGCTCTATGGAACCTCCCCCCACTACTATCCTTATCCTCAGCCAAAAGGAAACCGCTTGTCTTCTATAAACCGAAAAAGAAGGCCCTCCTTCATACACCCGAACAGCCAATGGATAATATTTGGGGCTCGAATGTCATTGCTGAGGAAAAGATGAAATCAATCCACAGCCATGCGGGGCTATTGTAGTGACTCAGTTACAAAGTCTAGCCCATCATATCCCGAGCTATCGGGTGAACGAAGCACGGCCCATGTTTTATCCGAGGCAGAGTTGAGCAAACGAGGCATTGCTTCGGCCGAACCTACAATGCGGAGCGAAGCAAAGGTAGCGGCAAAGGCAACGGAGGAACGCACCCTCGCAGTCCACAAGGACACACCCGACAACACCATTAAATAAATCTGACACCCGGCAAAAAGAGAAGAAGAAGACGACAAGATCCTGTCGGGACCGGTCGGGAAGAGTAAAATGGGACGCGCACGAAGGGATGGATCCCCCATGTTCCCCTCCTATAAAAAGAGAGGAAAGAGCCCACAAAAAAAAACACACATACAGGTGGTCATAACCACAACAACGCTTAGTCTTGTTAATACCTGAATTTAGGTTATTTTGAGAATTTTGTGCCAAATGAGGATTCTATTGAAATTGAAACTTTTGTTTTGAGGTTCCATGTTATGCCGTGATAAAATTGAAAATGTGTTGATTAAGCGAGACAGGTTGGTTTGGTGGTTGCTGGTTTGTTGAAAGATCACCTAGTTAATTAAGGACCGACCTATGAGTTGCTGAATGTAAAGTGTTATCATACTTTCGCATGTTTGGTATGGTACATACTTGGTTATCCATAATGCAACATACAATGGACAGTCGTGCCATTAGGTGGGAAGTGGTGTGAGTATGAAGTTGCCACTTGGCGCAAGAGGGCGCTTCTGAATTAGGGTGATCTTTTCAGCGGTGAAACCTTAGCGTGCATGAGTACATGGATGGAGTTTTATATGAGGCCTTATCGTGATTTTCTCAGCCGCACACCAAAGAAAGTGTGTATTTTGGCATAAGGAGACAATCATGTCTTGTGGGTAAAGTTGTACAACCTCTACAGAGTGTAAAACTAATCAATTAGCCACACCTACGGTCATGGGTATGGCGAGATGGCATTTCACAATTAGATCTTAATATTTTCAAAAATGGTTTCGAGAAAGTGTTATGTGGGTATGGAGAGGTTCCATCATTTGGGGTTAAGTTCCGGGAGTGATTGCTGAGTTGATTCTAGGAGTGATTCCTGAATCTAGAAATATTTAAAAATAGAATTTCATATTTAAATGAAACTATGCATTTGAAAAATTACTTAGAATATTTGTTAACTTGCTGCTTTACATGAAAATAACCATACAACCTTCCTTTGGCACCCGTTTCATTAATACTGCATTTCCCGTGTAGCTTGCTGAGTGCTTTTAGTGCACACTCTTGCTTTATTACTATTTTTAGAGGATGAGTATGTCTACAATGGTGAGGACTAGGATAACTAGGACCGCTACCCCAGTTGAATGCTAGTGGCAATTCTGCTAGGATTTACTTCAATTTAATTTATTTCCGCTGCTTTATTTTTATTTGGCCTGCGAGCTAGTCTTATTGTAAAAGACAATGTTAGCTAAAGAATAAAGGTATGTTGGATATGTTGTGTTATCAACTTTGTTCACTGTGTGCCCTAGCGCTATCCTGGTTACACAAAGGGTTCGAAAGTGTTATTTCCAGGTCCGACAATAATATTCAATACATGTATGGAGAGAATACTATAAAGTAAAGTTAAATATTTATTAGGTATATAGAAGGAACATCACATTAATTTTGCATTGGAATATAAAATACGCCATATATTTATGCACAAAACCATTCAAAATACACGCCTTATAAACTTGGACAGAGAAAGTAACTACTACGATGCCACATCGTTGAACTGCGGTTGGCTGACACCTGCTACGCAGTGTACTTCCTACCATGGTCCAGAAGCACTACAAATGCCACGCGCCACATGCCTATCCTAACATGGTTGGAGGGGACTAAATTTGCAATTCTAGGTGATTGTAAGGGGGTATTTTTTTCAACTAATCAAATTTAGGTCAAATCAACCAACAAATATAAACTTTTATCATAAAATTTTTATATTTGTCCCATAAAAAGGATATTAGTAGATTTGTCATTGGAAGTATTTTCATGTCATTATCTTTTTGACAAATTTTAATAACATATAAATAGGAAGCGTAATGATTAAAGATGTGTACTGGAGGAGGACATGTTGGTATCCAAAATAACAAACACATGAACTACTAAAATCTCAAATAATACGTTTTACCCATCATTATCAGATTTCAGATATTTCGTGACGATCGATCAAAATCCATCAGGGAGAAAAACGAAAAATCATCAAGAAAATATTCCCTGACGGCCTCCCGTCATGCAGTAACCCTCAGCCATTGACGGGGTACTTCCATTTGCCTGACGGGTCACCGTCAAGAAAAGTATTTGTGCGGCAATCCCTGTACGTACCTGTCGGTGATCGTCAAGAAAATGGGCCGGCAGGGAATTACATGTTTTGTTCTGCATGAGAGCAATATCCTGACGTCAACCCAAAGGCTAATGCGAAAATATATAATTCTGACGGTTATTTATAACACCAGCAGGAAATTACGTGTTTTTCTTGACGGCGTAGGAAACACGTCACTGATATTAAAATTCCTGACGACCGGCTACGGGCCCATCATGGAAATATGTGGCTGTCATGAAACATGTATAATGGTAGTGCCTAAACCATCTACTCATGGTAAATCCGAGTGTGGCCACTGGTGCCTCTTTTCCTTGCAAAAATAATTCCCAGAGTTTCTACATGCATAATAATACCCCTATTATAGTGGAAGGGATTGCCGCAAGAGGGGTGCCCACGTGCCCCTATATTTTTTTTTGCAAAAAGCCCTCAGGTTCTTCAAAATTAGGAATAGGTCATTGTGCGATTTTATGTGAGAGGAAAATATTTTTCCCGATTTGCGTTTAGGTCCTTAGTTGCCCGTTTTACAGGAAAGACCTCCCGTTAAATGCGAATCGCGAACGAGCCCTTTCCTAATTTTTCAAAATAGCGAACAGGTCCAAAATTATAACAAATAGGTCCCCGTGCTTTACGTTCAGGTCATTTCTCCGTTTTGCACAAAAAAAATATTTTCGTGGTCCATTTTTCCTCCAGAGCATACGAAAAATATTTTCGTGGCCCGTTTTCCCCGAAAAAATGATGTTTTTGTTGGTCATTTTCCCCAAAAAAAAATGGATATTCATTTTTCGTCCGTCGTTTCTCCGTTTTTGACCGTTTTCCCTCGCTTTTCCTGGTGGAAAATCAAGGGGGATATTTTTTTTTTGCAGCTCAATCTCTTATATTACCCGTTGAACGCATAGGGTGTTAAACTCGGCATCTGTAATTTTTTTGCTAACTCGAAATCTAATATTGTCCAGAACGATCTCTAATATTTTTCAAAACGTGTATTATCTTAGATATTCCTTCCTTTTTCAGAAATAAAAACTTGGATCAAATTTCGCACGGCGCCGCGGAGCGCGCAAATCTGCCTAGTATAGTACACAGAAGCTGACCTTCGCGCATACTCGTACGGCCGTACCAGGCTTAAAAACTTACCATTTGAGCAAGGACATAATTATCTGGAGTTGATAAACTAATTAAACAGAGTTGTTCAATCATACAGCTCCGAGCCTGAGTCCCTGATGTGTAATGTCACCATCCTGTACCGCTGTACGTGCAGGCAACAGGACCACGCGTACGTACACAGGTAGGAACAGAACGGCCCAGGAAACGATACTACTGCCAGTCTACTACTGCGCGCACAGACCAACAGTACATGCGTATATATATCGTGCACAGTACCATCTGATCCCGCTGCGTCGCAAGGTCATCCCTCATCCGGCACGGCGTTCGCGTCCCAGTCACCGGTCGGTCGGGCTCATCCGTCCGTCCCCGCGCTCCTCTGCCCTCTCTCGTCGCAGCACTGCATCAACCCACCAATGGCGAGTTGGACGCCATGGTGTTGCACAGCCAAGATACGTATGCGCATATGGTACCATTCGTTTCAGTCCAGCTGAACGTAAGCTGAAGATAACGCTCAAACTTGTAATACAAAGTAATTAGACAAACTCAAGGAGATAAGAGCTTGAGAGAGAAGAAAACGAACTAACAGCAAGCTAGCTTCGTTTGTACTAGCTTTTATTCAGAATAAGAGTGTGAAATCCAGCATGGACTGCAGTTGGAGACAAGTGAGCGCGGGTTTTGTCGCGTTTAGCGTAGGCATCAAATCATGTCGTTTGTCATTTCTTGCTCGCTCCATGCCATGCCACGGATCGCTGCTGCTTCTCTTTCTTTCGCCGGGTCGAGAGTGCCTGGCTCAGAATCCACATCGCTTCTGTCTCTCTGTCTGTCTGTCTCATGAATCCCTAAAAAGGGGCGACCCTTTCTACTGGTCTAAGATTCTACATACATATTTCTACCTGCATCTTCCTTTCCCTCCTTTCTTTATTTCCTTTGTTTAAGCTAGCGGCTGCTGTAGTTACGAGGTTCGAGGAAATTTGATCTCTGTTTCCAGGGCCCCCCTTAGTTCGCCAAAACAATCTGTCCGCTCTATATATATGCTGCCATGTACAAACAGAGTAATCAAATCAAAATTAATCCAGCATGATTGCTACTGTACAGAGATGATTAAGCTATGCTCCATTTTCGAACCAAATACTCCAGCAGATCATGTTGTTTCCGTTTTCACGAATCATGCTTGCTTTTTGATTGAAGTAATAGCAAAGCTCATGCCTAGAAGGGAAAACAGCTGAACAGTACTGATTTTGGCAAGTGCCTGGCTACGACAGTTTACATTGTTGGTTGCCATTTCTAAACAGTGATCATTGTGGCTACATGTCTTGAACAGGAGGCATGCAGCTTCCTCCTCTCCACATGCAGGAATTTCAACGATGTATTTTGCCCAGCGCTTTTATATCGGCATCTTAAAAGGCTGATATGTGTAGACACACCGGTTATAATGGTGCGCTTTTGCTTTCAAATTGTACATCGAAGTTGCCCATATCATTATCGAGCTGCCGTAGACTCATCAACTTTGCATCTGCAGCGCACGCGCACCCACATGGACCGGAAAGACAAGCCTACTCCGGCGGTAGCTGCGAGAGGCTAGCACTGGCTGTGCATGCGCTGGCCGCGGTCGGCTCGGCCGGGCGATCGCTAGCTGTCCCGCTCCCTCCCTCCGCCCTGCTGCATGCAGTGCAGCGTGCTGTGTTCTCGCGCTGGTGTTTGCGGTTTTTGTACGTACTCGGGGCATCAGCTGCTGCTGCTGCTGCTGCATGCTAGGAAAGGATAGCCATGCCTCTGCCGAGCTTCTGCGAGTGCATCCATGCCATTGCCACCCCCTGCGTTGCATCTGCATGCTTCCTGCTGCGGTTTGCTGGCTACCTCCCTTCCATGCTGCTTGTTGCTTTCGTCTGCATGAAGTGCTATTCACTGCTTGCACAATAATGCCTGCCTGCCTGCCTGCCTGCTGCTCACCACCACCACATCCACAGGTATGCATGCGCGTGCCCCCACTTGATTGAATGCCCCCTCCCTCCCTTCCCCTAGCTTGCAATACATCTTCTGATGTAACCGGTCACTAACGTCCTTGTCGTCCTCATCTCTCTCTCTCTCTCTCTCTCTCTCTCTCTCTCTCTCTCTCTCTCTCGACAATTAAGGAGTTCGGTCTTTGACTGAACAAGACCGGTCTTGCTCTTTTCCGTACGACTCTTGGTGAAGAAGCACAACTTTTTCGAAAAGAAAGTGAAGAGATGAACTTTGCTGGATGACTCTTTCAGGAATTTTTAACGTCCGGTATGTCCCACGAAAACAAATTGCTGTTAAAAAGGAAATAAAAACAACAACAACCAGTGTTGGCCAAATGAGGTGCATCTTTCATGCATCTTGCTTTTAGGATTTATACACCGATACAGACATGAGAGATACATGGGAAACAGTCCACAATATATGCAAGCTTGTATTATCGTATAGGAAAACAGTTGGGCAGATTCACAAGCAAATCAATACAAAACCGATCTAAACCATTAATAAATGTATGCCTAGTGCTTCAACCCTTCGATAGGAGTTGCATAGAACTTAAAGCACTCCGAAAGCACAAGTAGATAGAATCCTAAAATTTGTAAGACTTTAACCAAGGCATGAAGCATAGAAGCACCTCTAAAATAATCTTGCTCAATTAAATCTATGCTTGGCCTATATTTGGTCCAACTTATGAACCCACTATCCAACATAGTGTTAATTTACATATGCTCTCTAAAATATCCAAAATTTATGTTACTACTGTTTTTAGTCAAAAAGAAAGAAAAAAAGATCAAGCCAAGGTCGTGGCCAACAATCTATTGTGCATGCATGCATGCCAATGGCAGCTAGGTGGCCCTACCTCATGTGTTTTTCAAGATAGTACTGAATTTGAGGTCGTGCACGCCTTGAAACTTGATATGCGCGACGGCTAGCTAGCTAGCTAGTTCAAAAATCATTGCCCCCTCAGCATCAGGAGAGCTTGTAGCAAAACATAGAGTAGTATACATGTTAATCATTGTAAGAGGTCAGTCATGATAGAGTAGAAGACAAAGAATTATGTTCTCCCCCTCGTGGCAGGGGTGGGTGTTTTAGACTAAAACCGAAGAACTGATTAGAATCGAATCGAATAAATCATTATTTTGATTTTTGGTTTGGTTATTATTTTGATTAATGTATTCGGTTTTCGATGTATGGTTCGATTTTGTGCTTCCAGAAACAGATTTATCGAAGATCGAAAATCACTAAGGATGTTGGACGCCAAATCCAATCGCCAAGTAGTTGGCCGAATCCCCCCATTCGATCCCCAATCTAGCAATCCATTCCCCACTGGCCATGGACGGAGGCATGCACCAGCCCTAGCCCTAGGAGCAGATGTGGGCGGAGGTGGGGAAGACGGCGCAGGTGGTAGCGGCGCATGCGACTCTTCTGCTTCTTGCTTCTCCTCGTGCTCAGGGTCAATGGTTGCACCGCCTATTCTTGGTTGTACGTACTATAAACCCTAATCCTCCCCGTGCAGCCTCGCTTCGATCTGTTTGGTTTGTGTGAGTTGGGGTTGGGATTGGGATTGGGGCGGAACTGTTGACTGGTGTGGTGATTTTGGGGTGGTTATATTTTGTTTCCCCAGGATACATATGTGGTTTAGGGAATTGGACGAGTCCTATGCTGGCTTTGCGATGTGATTATGGGTCTATTTGTTGTTCGGATTGCTAATTATGGTGGACTAATTTACTCCAGAGGGTATGACCTAGCTCTTTGATTTGCTCCTTGTTCTGACTGGATGCAATTGAATGATGGGCTAGTGATGAGTTGATGTTAGTATTTAGCTCATACCGGCCAACGTCTCGATTTCCTGCTTGTTCTTGCTTTGAACTATTGTAGATTTCCTACTGAATTTTGTATTTTTACTAGTACACAAAGGCTTATATTAGACATCTCATCACAGATGGTTTATCAAAATAGTCTGTGATGAGGAACATCACTAACGGTTCTATAGTGCAACCGTTAGTGACAACATCACAGATGGTTCAATTTACAAACCGTCTGTGATATTTGGCAATATCACTGACAATTTTATTATAAAACCATATGTGATTACTCTTGTAGATATCACAGACGGTTTTAAAATAAAACCATCTGTAATATATGATTATCACGGACAGTTCTAGCTACAAACCGTCTGTGATAAGAATGAGACCAATATAAACAACCAAAGTCCTCGCGCAGACCGTCTGTGCTACAAACCTTCTGTGATACGAATGAGACCTATATGATTATCACGGATAGTTCTAGCTACAAACCGTCTGTGACACTTAGCAAATTTCACCTCCCCCAAACTCTAGCCCCCCGTCGTCCTCTTCCTCGGCGATCTCCTCATCCCCCCAGCCCTGCTCCGACTCCTCCCCGCCGATCTGGCCCTGCTCCCGACTCCTCCTCGTCGGCCACGCCACCTCATGGATCCCCGCTGGCAACGTCGCCTCGTCATTGGCTCACGATGACTCCTCCCCGTCGGCCCTACTCCCGACTCCTCCCCGTCAGCCACGCCTCCTCCTCCCTGGCTCACGGAAGCTGCCTCCTCCTGGCTCACCAACGCCCCATCGGTGCACTTGTAACAATTATTCTTAAATTAGGGCCACTGGCTGCTTAAGCATTAGTGGTAGGTCGCTATTCTGTGCTACTCAGTCGATTATGTGTTGGTCATGTTGGGAATAAGTGGTTACAGTTCCCAGAAGAACACTGATCACAAACTGCATATCTCATTCCTGTTTTGTGGTTCATGTATAGCTATTAGGTAAATTTCAGTGCTAGAGCCTTCTTATTGTTGTTATAATGCATAAGTGCTTAAAGGTGAGTTGGCCTTTCACTTACTACTTACTACAGTTTAGAATACTGATCTCAATACACATTTGCATGGGAGGAAGGGAGGGAGATCATGACTAACTTGTGGTGTGTACTTTATAGGTTATTCAGATGGTCTCTTTGATGAACCGGTTGCTCAAATTAGAAAATGTAGACTTGCACCTTACTCCATATCGAGTTCTTGCAACTGTACAAGATGAAGGGATGCTTGAATTTATTCCTTCCAGTTTGCTCGCATAGGTAACTTAATATTAATATAATGTAAGCCACTGTCTAGTTGCCTAATGACAAGTTATGTTTTCCATTGTAGCAAAGTTTTCTACAAATTCAGCATCATTTTATGAGTAGCTCCGTTTCTACAGAAAGATATATTTGTTGATTTAAGTTTGTTTGTTCTCAGATTCTATCAGAGCATTGCAGTATTACAAATTACTTACAAAAGTTCCATCCAAAGCCATTTCCACCACCAATGAAACTATGCAAAGAAATGGTTGAGGCAATGGATGGTGAAAAAAGGTGATTTCTTGACCAGTTTCGTGAACTATTTGCACTTTTACTCGTTTCCTAGTTCAGTTTTGTCGGGGATTGGATAATTCCCCTAATTACCATAATGCCACGATGGCCGAGCTCGTCCCGACCTCGGGCACCTCGGAGGTTGTTCCCGAGGATGACCCAAGGATGGTCGAGCACCGCTACTCGGCTTGCCCGTTCTGTGCGAGCACCTTGCCCATTCGGTACGAGCTCCTTCCCCGTTCGGTGCGAGCTCCTTGCCCGTTCGGTGTGAGTTCGTTGCTCGATTAGTGCCCGAGCATGTTGCTCGGGCGAACTTGCTCGGGTCGGAGTCAAATGAGCTCGGCCCAAGCTCGAGCTCTGGCTGCGTGGTCGGGGGTTGTGACTAATGGTTACGGTGATAATCGTGCCACCCCGAAGGACCGTTGCGCTCATGATTCGGACATGGCGTAAATGTAGGATTCGGTTACGACGCACTTCGCTCGAGCGCGAGTCTATTCCTCTGAGCATGTTTTTCGCTCGAGGACTGTTCGTTTTCCACACCGAGCATGCACTTCGCTCGAGCGCGAGTCCCTTCCTCCGAGCACGTGTTTTGCTCGGGGACGGTTCGTGTTCCGCGCCGAGCACACACTTCGCTCGGGCGCGAGAGTCTTCCTCCAAGCATTTTTTTCGCTCGGGGACTATTCGTGTTCCACGCCGACCACGCACTTCGCTCGGGCGCGAGTCTCTTCCTCCGAGCATGCGTTTCGCTCGGGGACGTGTTTAAATTCTTCCAAGCGAGCATCGCATTTGGGACTTTTCTTGTTCTGCACCAAGCAAGCTCTGCGTTTGAGCACGTGTCTTCCCAGTTTCTTTCCCTAGACGTCTTGCCCATGTCCGGGATGCGGCAGCTCGAGCATGTCTTGACTGTCAGTTCCTCGAGCATTAGACCAATGCTCGGGATGCGGCAGTGTGAGTTCGCTCGCAATCTGCTAGTTGCCTAGGCATCTGATCCATGCCTAGTTTCCTTGGGCATCTGATCCATGCTCGGGATGAGGTTGTACGCGTTCACTCACGACCCACTAATCCTTTTCATGTTTTTTGTCCTGTTTGGTTCTTTGTGTTCCAGGTTTGATCGCGTTTTATTTTCCCGCTCGGTGCAGCTTGTGCCGACCTTTTTCCCCGAGCATGATTCGCTCGGGATGTGATATTTTGAGCCTGCCTCATCTATCAATTCCTTTTCCTGGTCATTGCATGCCCAGATGCTGAGGTAAGTGCTTCACCATCAAGAATTCAATCCCTCGGACTTCTCAGTCTCAAGAAGATGACCTATCTCACTTCAGCCTCGGGGACAAGCTGTCGGGGATTGGATAATTCTCCTAATTACCATAATGCCACGAAGGCCAAGCTCGTCCCAACCTCGGGCATCTCGGAGGTTGTTCCCGAGGATGACCCAAGGATGGTCGAGCACCGCTGCTTGGCTTGCCCGTTCGGTGCGAGCTCCTTGCCCGTTCGGTGCGAGCTCCTTGCCCGTTCGGTGCGAGCTCGTTGCTCGGTTAGTGCCCGAGCACGTTGCTCGGGCGAACTTGCTCGGGTCGGAGTCAAATGAGCTCGACCCAAGCTCTAGCTCTGGCTGCATGGTCGGGGGTTGCGACTAACGGTTACGGCGATAATCGTGCCACCCCGAAGGACTGTTGCGCTCATGACTCGGACGTGGCGTAAATGTAGGATTCGGTTACGACCACGTCGGACACGGTCAGACGTGCATGGCGTGGGCTGTAACCGACACGATACACTTGTAAACTATAAATACCTCCCAGACATTGGAGGGAGGGGGGACGAAATTAATACATATACAATACACACCACGCTGGAGTAGGGTCATTATCTCGATCATGAGAGGCCTGAACCAGGATAAAATCCTTATGTTTCTGTCTGTTCTAATGGACCGTCTCCCACATCTTCAATGCTACACCTTTGGTAGAAAGGGGCTTTGGTTGATCCCTCATTCAACAAGTAAGCTCGGCGGGGGTCTGTTCCCCAATCGTCGACAAGTTTAGAATGGTCAGATTGTATAATTGTTTTGCTATTTTCAGCATTATTTGATCATGTAGAATATATATTACTAATTATCTCCTTTCCTTTTGTAAATCCATGAGGCATACTATATGCTAGGCTCTTGTAAAACTTTTGAAATTTTGAGTTAATATGAAAATATGAAGTCATTTCTTCAGAAGAAACCCTCTGTTGCATCTTTTTTTTAAGAACAAAACTTTACTATAACTCAATGAACCATGCACAAAAAAAAAGATTGTATATTCTTCATCGACATCACTGCCAAGATCACATTTCTTCTTGAGCGGCACAATGATCATGGCGGCCACATCAATGTATCAACACTTCGAGCATACTGCTGTTTATGTTAATACAAATCATATCAATGTGTATGTTTGATGCTGTACCAAAGGTATGCAGCTTCTGTAACACCCCAGCTTCTACTAAGCCCAGAATATCACTAACATAGACCATACAACAATTAATACCATGATTAAATGGAAAATTTCGGCAGCATCTCCTTTGTTTTAGCATAAATTTGAACATCACAATATCATATCAATATATATATCAATCAAGATATCAATATGCATCGACAACAATAGATGAGCATCAACTAGAATAACAACAAGCAATGATAATCATGGAATAAGCATCAACTAAGACTAGGATGATAAAACAAATCGCTCCAAAGACCCACATGACACACATGAGGGAAACCAACACACATAATATCCATACACCAAAATCAACATAACTTAATGCCATGCTTCCATAGAAATGGGTGAATTATCTAGATTATGAGTGTTACGTGAGGAAGTGTAGCTAAATTCCCTTCCCGCGCGCCGATTTCTTTGTACCTAAATAAACAAACAACATAAAACACAAGCGTGAGTTCATAACTCAGCAGAGTGTATTGTAATGGATCAACAAGGATCAAGACAACAAACCATCATCCCAGTCTCACAGCTTATATCACAACACATCATATTTAACATTATATACATCCTTTAAAACAACATGATAATCATCTCATGAGCATCTCATGAGTACTCTCATCATCATCTCATAAACATCTTCATTTATGTATATCATTCATGCAATGCAATGCACATGTCTCCTGGAATACTCATACCGGTATGGTTGAGTGCACACCCGTCGGCATGCACCCTTTTCCCCCTTCCATCCCGAAGATGGAGGGTGCCTATCACTCGGTTCCATTCACCTCGGTGATGGAATCACGATGTAGGACTTACTCAAAAGAATAGCCCCGGACTAGTCATAACTGTTCTCACCGACCCTACCGGAATAGTTATGACTTATCTCACCGGCCGGCCATGAAAATATGCCATGTATGCAAAATGGACAGCAACGTATACATAAATAGAAATATTGCATATCAACACATGGCATCTCAACATGTAGGACCGTACTCAACAATCAACGGTAACCGTTCAAAACATGGCATGTGAATCATTTATCAACAACAAGCATTTTTAATCATGGCATGAGGACACCATATCATCGACAACATTTAAATCATGGCCTAAGGACATCCTATCAATTATAACATGTAATTCATGGCAAGACAACATGTTATCTATTCCAAATACTATCAAGCAATTCTAGCAACACGTATAGCATACAATCCACGCAACACACTTGTCTTCAACCACGGGCAACGGAGTGACGAGAGGTTGAGGGCACTCCCGGAGGCACACCACCTGCAAACACGTTCCACACACTCAAATCGAGTCCACAAAACATCACACATATATCCCACTACCCCGACTTCGCTTACAACTCCTAAAATCAGAAAACAGCAAATATGTCCCTTCGGGACAGTAGCTTTCCAATGGGCATAACTTATGTTCTAGGACTCCAAATTGAATAAACAAGTACATCCTCGCGTAGCTTAGGAAATTTCCCAACTTTTTCTAGTTATAGGGAAAGACTGATTCGGACTCTAATGTTGTTTAATCTACAAAATACCGTGATCTGTTCAAATCACGTCACAGATTTTAATACGCTCGGTAAAACAGTCATAACTTTCAAACGGCTGATCGGAATTTAACGTTCTTTATATTCACGGAAAGATAATTAAATTACCTACAACTTATTCAACGTCCGTACGACCAGATTCCAACTCTAAATTGGCGAAAACGCCTGCCCTAGTTTGGGTTCCCAATCTGCCCGAACAGAACGTGAATACAATCCAAGTTTTCATCAATTCTACCCCATGGCAGCACCTCCATTGATCTAAAAACATGGTAATCCCCCTCTACAGCAGCAAGATATCTACCCCACAGGATCCCCCCATTACCTTCTTGGAGAATCACCAATCGACGACCTTTTCTTCACGATCTCCACCCGATTTCCTCCCACGCGACGTTGCCACCGGTTCTCCTCGTCGCGGATCCTCCCACCGGCGAGGGCAGCACCATGGCGTGGCGTGGCAGCGCTGGCGTCACAGCACGGCAAGGGATTGTGGAGGGGGAAGGCGCAAGGAGTGGGGGAGGTGGTTTGCAAGATGTGAGGAAGGAGGGGCGGTTTGGGGGAGATGGGGGAGAGGGGTGGCGGCTTGGGGGCAAGGGAGGGGCGCACCAAGGAGGGCAGGTCAGCAGGGTGTGCTGCCCTAAAGCTCTCCCTCATGGGCCCAATTCATTCCACCTTCGCCCCAATTGCTTTCCCCCACGGCCCGATCACCCAGAAAACAGCCCGAACCTCTCGGAAACGACCCAAAACGACATAGAAATATGGTTTAATCTCATGCCACAAAGTTTTACTCCCAAATATCATATTTTATAATGTCACACCGTTTCGTAGTGTCACAGCTTCGACCTTTCCCCATTCTTGTCTTCAACTATAGAACCAAATATTTTTCTTACACCCCTAAACAGAACTTCCATCATTTATATCTGCTATTTGAAATTTTTATTTGCTTAGATATTTCTGTAATGATATTTATAAAGCACAACCAGTTATAGATTTTGTAATTGAATATCTAAACATCCTAGATGCATTGAGGCAACAGCATGTCTAATCAGGATTGTCTTAACATATGAAGTTTTATAGCACTTTCATCTCCTTTCTTATTATAATATTGATGAATTCCAAGGTAAAATCCATTTCATTCCACAGTTCGTCCTGAAAGGTGTCATGCGTTGATTTATCGCTATCACTTTATCTTCGTTGTCGAATGAGAATACCATAGGAAGCCATTCTTCTTGAACTATGGAGTTGATTAAGTCATCGTATGGAGTTGATTAAGCCATTTTATTCATACGATGACTTAATCAACTCTATAGGATGACATAATGAACTCTATAATTGAAGAAGAATGGCTACTTATGGTATTCTCATTCGGGAATAATGATGAAGTGGAAGCAATAAATCAGAGCATGACAGCGTTCAGGACAAACTATGAAATGAAATGGATTTTGCCTTAAAAACCATCAATATTATAATAAAAAGGAGATGAAAGCACTACAAATATTCATATTTTAAGACAATCTTGATCAGACAAGCTGTTGCCTCTATGCATCTATGATGTTTAGATATTCAACTACAAAATCTATAACTGGTTGTGCCTTATAAATGTCATTGCAGAAATATATAAGCAGATAAAATTTTTAAATAACATATACTAATGATGAAAGTTCTACTTAGGGTGTAGGAAAAGAATGGGATCACAGATGGTTCTTTAATAGAACCATCTGTGATACTATAACATCATAGATAATTCTTTAATAGAATAGTTTGTGATACTATAACATCACAGACAATTCTTTAATAGAACCGTCTGTGATGTAAGTTTCACTAACGGTTTAAGAACCGTCTGTGATACATCATTGGTATCACTAACACATATTTATAGACAGTTCACAAAATCATCTGTGATCACCTTTTAGAATAGTCTTTGATGACCTTGTTTGTAGTAGTGTTTGAGGCCTGTTGAGAAATTTTGGAGCTCTTCTCACTAGATTCAGGACAACAGAATTATAGAGCACTGTATGAGTACATCTTTAGTTTGCTTGTGACAGTAGATAAGCTAATTCCTGAAATATTTTGGTAATAGTGTAACCCAGGCAAACCATCAAACTCATAATGAGATCACCCGGAGAACTGACTATCACCGACTTAGCAATACTCTGCATCCCCAAATTGACCCTTCTAGCAAACTCAATCGACACAAAAGAATAGAATGCTCCTAAATCAAATAGAACAAAAGCATCAAATGAATCCACACTTGAAATACCTGATATCACAACTGGACGCTCGGTTGCCTCAGCAGTCAGTAGTGCATAGACTCCTGGTGGCGCTGGGGCGGCGAGAGCCCGGACACTCTATTGGGGCAGTACCGAAACTGGAGGTGGTGCAGCAAACTGAGGGGAAGCCGATGGCTGCAGGTACCAAAAAGCCGCAGGTGGCGCCCAAGCGGAAGGCTGTGGAAGTGTAGAAGCAGTAGACAATATCTACACCTACCCTCTAGAAGAAGCAGCAACAGTTGGAGCAGGTGGTACCGGCTCCCACTTGATGATGCTTCTGGGATTCAATCGACAAACTCGCCTCATATGGCAAGGTCGACCATAATGATGTCACTCCCTTGATCAAGAACACTCTGTAGTGCGTTGCCCACCACCGCACTTGAAATAAATCATGCCCTACATAGAGATAGTATGGAAGGCCTACCATGGTGAAGACGGTAAAGTTGGCTGAGGCTGCTTTACCTTGGCCACCGAGGAGGAACTTTGTCCCACTTGAACTTCTTGGAAGTAGGTCGCTGAAAAGACCCACCACCCTCACCAAAGCTTCTCTTCTGGCCACCACCAGAAGCTACATGAACTTTTGAACCCTCAGGGTTTTGCTTAACCCTAGAGATCTCCAGCTCGAGCTCCATGCCATTGTCTTGTTCCATCACAGAGCTGAAGTCACGTGGGACAGTTTCCCTCATGATGACCCTGAACTCCTGGTTGAGACCTCTACAGAACCTCCGTGCCTTCTCACAATCATCTGCTGCCACAGCCAGTACGAAGTGAACAATGCTGTTGAACTCCGCCTCATACTCAGTCACAGACTTCCTCCCTTGAGATAGAGTGGTCAAAGAGTACTCCATCCTCTCCAAGAAGGACTTTGGATAGAACTTAGCCTGGAAATGCTCCATGAAATCCTCCCAAGTGACCGGTCCAAGGGTGGGGGCCCTTGTGGCAAGAACCCCCTGTGACATTACGGAATGAATTATGTCGTGTTTTTGTGTTTTCGGGGGTTTTTGGGCCGTTCCGGAAGGGTTTGGGCCTGGGGGAGTTGATTTCTGGGCTTCCAGTGGGGAGTGTTGGGCCATGAGGTGGGAAATTCTAAATTTTTTCCCTGCCCACCCAGCCATGTGCTCCCCCACCCTTGCCCTAGCGCCCCCCACTCCCCTCTCTAACCCTAGCCGCCCCCTTGCACCCCTCCCTTGTGTCTCCACCTCTCCACCCCTCCACCCCCTAGCCGGCCCTACTAGGGTTTCACCTCCTCCTTTCCTGCCACACCCTCCCTTTCCATTGATCTCTCCGTTGGGAAACTCCGCAATCGAGAGGAACCGGCGGTTTCGGCGTTTGGAAGGAGATCGGGGGCCGGGAGAAGGATTTCGTCGCTCGAGTGGTTCTTCGAGGGAGGTAAGTGTTTGTAGATTATTTTATAGGGTTCTGATGCTGGTTGGAAGGGATAATCCATGCCTAAAATCCATGTATAGGTGATGTTTCTAGATGGGATTAGGGAAATTGCAATTCTGTCCAATGTTGTGATCTCGGGCAGATTGGATGCTTGTGATTAGGGCTCGTTTTTGAGGATTTTAGAATCATGATATGGTCATCCGGCTGTTACAAAAGTTGTAGTTAATTCAATTAACTTTAATTTGACACCAAGAACGTTAAATTCCATTCATCCATTTAAAAGTTATGGCTGTTTTACTGAGCGCTGTCCAATATGTGACGTGATTGGGGCAGATTGTGTTCAACTGTAGATTAGAGGATTTTAGAGGCCGAATCAGTTTTCGTGTATACTTAGTAAAAGGTGGGAAATTTCCTAAGGTTCGATAAAATGTACTCGTTTACCTGATTTGGAGTAGTATAACTAAAGATATGCTTGTTGGAAGCCTGCTGTCCCGTTGGACAGATTCTCTGTTTTTCGGGTATTAGGAGTGGGTTGCGAAGTCGTTGTAGATGATTGTTCTTGTATTGTTTTGTGGGCAAGTTTTTGAGTGTAGTGTACCTATGTGCAGGTGGTGTGACCCCGGGAGTGCCTTCAACATCTCGCCACTTCGTCACACACGGTTGAAGGCAAGTGTATTGTGATGGATGTGGTTCGGTGATTATATGCTTACTTATTGTTGTGACACAGTCATGTGAGATGATGATCATGTGTTTACTTATGCTTATGCAAGTGTGTTGGGATGGTTATGGCTTGGGTGGCCATATTGCTTGCTATGTGTAGCTTATCCATGTGTTAGGTTAAGTTGCCATGTTGGGTACTTGCATGTGTTATGGTGATTATAGTTTGTTAAAAGGCTATGCAATTGTTAATTTGAGTATTTATGCAAGTTATTCATGTTATGTCATATGTGCATGCATAAAGGAAGAGGTAACCCATTCTGATGCGGGCCTCTGTGTTCACACGTAGTGAACACGAAAGTCCTACCTCGTAGTCCCATCCACGGTTGTGTATGGGAGCGAGTCAGTAAGAGTAGGCACCCTCCACGGGATGGAAGGAAAAGAGGGTGCACACCGACGGGTATGCACTCGGTAATACCGGTATGTGCTAAGCAAAGAGGCATGATGCATTGCATTGCATTGCATAAATGAGAATGTGAATGGGAACGTATATGAGAATGTGATTGAGGAAGTCTTCATGGATTGTTTTCATGGTTGTTGATCGATATGTCGTATGTATATGAATTGTTATTGTTTTGTACCATTGCAATATACTTTGCTGAGTGATGAACTCACGCTTGTTGTTTATGTTTTTTTTAGGTACCTTGAATGCGACATATGGGAAAGGGGAGCTAGATTCACGTCTACATATAGCATCACTTAACTAGAAAATTATGTACCCTTTTCCATAGTTGTGATGGTTTGCCTTATTGAGCTAAATTGTGGACTATGTCGTTATGGTTGTTTCAACTATTTGATCCACTCATAGTTGTGCTTGAGATGGCTAGATTTATCCTTGGTATAAATTGTTGATGAAATCTTGGTTATCATGTTCATAGTAACTGTTATCCTACTATTATGTTGTGAACTTACTATTGATGCTTAAAAGCCTTGTTGAAGCACATATATGCTGCCGAAATTTTGTTAAAGTCGGTAGTGTAGTTGCTGTAATTTTACCTTAAAAGATGATATTTGGTTGTTGTTTTATCTTTTGTGGTGACATTCTAGGCATGCTAGGTGCTAGGGGTGTTACAGTTGGTATCAGAGCGGGCTTCAGGTCCGTGGTGTATGAACTTAGTGAAAATACTATAGGGTTAACTAAAATTTTGATGTGGGATAACCTAGAAACATGGCTTAGGTTATACTTAAAATTTTGCCATAGAATAGCAACATTAAAACTTGTGAAAGTGGAATAACTAATTAAAAATTTGACACACGTGGATGCACAGTAGGAAAGGGTATGGGTATCGTTGCTTTATGCTTAAATGTTGTATATAAGCCTTGATGTTGAATGTTAAGTTGGTACGTTGCTATGCTTATGAAAGAATTGATTGAGTTGTTCTTATTATTGTGATTAAGCAAGGTTGGGGTGCCGAAAGGGTTTCGGTCACCTTCTTTTGTTCGTAGTAAGGTTGGGGTTTGACGGTGTGGCCGGTTAGAGCCATCACCGAAGGACTAATAACCTTTCGTGGGGGAGAGTGCTTGTCTTTTCTGTCGTAGATCGGGAAGTTGGTCGGAGTTAAATAGAAGAGTTGGTGGTAGACCCTTTCGTATTTCCTCTTACCGTTCTTGCAACCGGTCTGGTTGGTTTTCTTGGTCTTAGTTGATTGAAATCAAAGGAAAAGTATTTGACTGTGTCGACGGGAGTGATAAATAGGAGGCGGTAGGTCAGAGGGGTTCAGTAAAATGTTATAAAAATCTTTTCTTACACTAATTAGGGTCACATCACATTAATAAAAATAATCATTTCATTGATTAATTGGTTTCACATTCACTTTTGACTGCCTAAACTTGCTTCTAGAGATTTCTAGGAATTTTGTAACATTTTTACAGATTTTTATTACTTTTTACCTTTTTATCTCTTTACTTTTTCTCTTTTTAATAATTCCAATTTTAATTACTTTCCAACAAATAAATCATCAAAAGACAATTAAAATCAAGAAATTCAAGAATAAAGTAAATATATGTTTTAAAATTTTATCTTCTCTTTTATTATGTTTTGGGATGTTACATTATATCATTAGATTTATCGTTAAAAATAAGTTCATACTATTATAATTTTATTAGTAAATATTATTTGTAAGGTTCTATGAAAAATCAAAAACGTCAAGTAAAGAAGAGTGGAGGGAGTAATTTGTTTTGATTAGCTGTTTAGAAAGTGGGAATATTTACAAAGTTTGGTAATTGTGTTACGAGAAAGCCCTAAAAATTGATGTACTGTCTTTGGAAAATTCAGCAATTGTGTATTTACGACTAGAGTTTTTCAGGTTTTGTATAATTGCCATCACAGACGAGCTAATTGTTGCGGTACCATTGCCAAGGTCACTACAGGAAACATATATATTTACGTCGGCCAATTATACCTACGTCAGCTTAAAAAAAGCCGACGTAAACATGGCAGTATTTACGTCGGCCACATCAAACCGACTTAAAAATGTATATTTACGTCAGCTAAACCGACGTAAATCTCAGATCTCTTATTTACGTCGGCCAGATGTCCTATTTACGTCGGCCTGGCCGACGCAAATAGGGCGTGATCACACACCCACAAAATTTAAAATTTGAGAGGGATATTTCCGTCGGCCAAGCCGACGCAAATACGATGCGTGGCAGATATTTCCGTCGGCCAAGCCGACATAAACAATAAAGGGGCCTACGTGGCATATTTCTGTCAGCCCAGGGCCGACGTAAATATTGCGAACTATTTTCTTTCCCTAACCAGCCCCGATCTATTTTCTCTCTCTCACCGCGCCCGATCGAGCCCGCCCTTCGCCGCGCCGCCCGCACGCCCGGCCCACCGCAGCCAGCGCCCGCCCGCGCCTTGCCCCAACGCCGCAGCGCCGCCCCGCGCCTGCGCCGACCCGCCGTGTCCGTACGGCTGCCTCTACGCCCGCCCGCGCCACGCGCCCGCTGCCACAGCCCGCGCGCCCCACCGCCGCATCCGGATGGCTATAGATGGGGTGCATGGAACTGTTGCCCAGTGGGTGTGGGTGGATTTTTGGGTAAGTATGTTTTTCACTCATTTGTTTTTGCGATCAATACATACGATGTTTAACTCAATCCTTTTGCTTTGTAGGAGAGGTATCGTTTGCCAAGTGATCAGGAGCAGTCGTTGCAAGCTAAGGCTAAAAGTGTCTTTGACAATGCAGCCACCAGGACTATGAAGGAGATGATGTACCAGGCTCGCATCCAAGCGGTCAACTTGTACTACAAGCGAGTGCTTCACCAAGAGACGAGCAAGAAGTTTGGTGCTTCAAAAATCTACCTTCGTATGTATCAGTACCGAGAGGCTATGTTGCCTTGGTTTAACAAGTGTCCCAATGCATGGGAAGCTCTAAGCCACTACTGGGCCTCTCCTGAATTTGTTCAGAAATCTAACAAAAAGAGAGGTAACAGGGAGGCGGGTCCGAGAGTAGTTCAACGCTACGGAGCCGACGGACATCTTCGTCTTGCACGACGGATGGTATGTTTCATAATTTTTAGTTTTTAATTGTCAAATTTATCTTTCGATCTCTTCGAAATATTCGCTAATGACACTGATTTACAGGAAGCTCAAAGCAGCACTCGGCCCACGGACATTGAAACTTACATACGGGGTCACATAGGTTCTGATCCTACACAGCCTGAGCAGCTATGTAGTGACACGGCAACCCAGAGCTTGGTTAGTACGTAATGGTTATAAACAATTCTATTGACTATTTTTCGTTTAACTTCTATGCATGAACTACAAATTTTGTAGGCTAGTTACGAGAAAGTGATGACAGACACTCACGGGCTTGAGTTTGACTGGAGGAAAGAAGATGTTGACCCTGTCGCTTTGTACAATAGCGGGGGTGGCAAGAAACATGGTCGGTTTACCATGTTTAATGGAATTGTTGATTCCACCACAATCTTAAGTTCGACAAGGTCGTCTCAATCCTCCTAGAGCAATGGGCGTAGTGCTCGTGAGACTCGACTGGAGGAGGAGTTGAGACAACAAGCAGCCCGTGAGAGTCGACTTCAAGAGCAGCTGCGACAGCAACAAGAGTACTTTGTTGCATGGCAGGCGCAGCAGCATGTAGCTCTACAAGTAAGTCGTATGGTTGAATCCCAAGAATTCATATACTTATGTCTATTTCGTCGTATGTTTGTATTCATGCTTTAATTGTATATGTCGATGATTTATGTTCTTGCTATATGTGCTTAGTTGGTCGTGATGGTTAGTGGATACCATGACTGGTTGTTGTTATTAATATTACATTGAATACTGTCTTTTGTCTGCTGAGTGGATGTCCACTATTTTAGGGGAGGTGCTGCCGAAATTTTTATCAAGTTCGGCAACCTCCAAGTCGTTCTTGCTTCATATACATGCTTTAATTTTAGTTATATGTCGATGATTGTATGCATGCTTTAATTTTAGTTATATATTCATGCCAATTACATTTGTTTGGTTATATGCTTTAATTTTAGTTATGTATTCATGCTTTAATTTTAGTGATATGTAATGATTCATGCCAATTACATTTCTTTGGTAGGAATATATGGCGCAGCAGTTTGGAAGACCACTAAATCTTCCCCTGTTCCAACCTCTACCCTTGTTTACCCCGCAATCTCCCAACATGGATGGTATCATCAATTATTTAAATTTGTTTTAACGTAATCTAGCTATCTTTAACATATGTTCGTTGATATAGGGTTCGGCGGCCCACACATCGGATGCACATGTTGGAGGCACCGGCGCTTCTTCTTCGAGGACTCCGCCGTCGGTTGGTGGCTTCTTAAACTCGGGAGGTGACGCCGGTAGTGGGCATCGCTTTGAAGATACTCCGCCAAATTGATGTTTGTATGAACAATGAGTAGTATGGTTCAACTGTGTCATATGTCATGTTTGCAAATTGAAGTTTCTATGTGTTGTATGCAGGGTTTTAAAAATCGTCGAAATTCGATCGAATTTTGAGAAAATTGCCCGTACCGACCTGCGACGAAAAGCAATTTCGATCGGCATACCGCCGGAATTCAAATTCGAATTCAAAAAAAATGAAAAATTTAAAAAAATTTGACCAAAATTTTTGTATAATTAGTATTAATATCCTAATGACCAATGGTGCAATAAATTTTTGAGAAAAATGAAATTTGAAGGCGTTTTTAAGGAGTTCAAATTGTGAAAAAATTGAAACAGCAAAAAATAAAATAAAAAGCCGGCCTGCAGGCTTTGAGCCCATAGGCCGAGCTCCTGTAGTGGTGGCCCAAGTCGGCCCACCCGGGAAGAGCTCACGTGGGAGCTGGCCAGTAGAGCTCGGACAAGCAATCATTGGTTCCATCCATTCCCCATTCAACGTCGAAGCAATCTTCGTCGCCTCCGGTCGTCGCCGGCCAGCTCAACGTGCCTTTTCGCCGGAGGAAGGTCGAAATTCGATCGGTAAGCAGCGAAAGCCGACGTAAATACTCAAAAATCGATCTGTGCTGCGATTTTCCATTCACTGATCGACATTTCGACGACTAGCAGCGATTTTCGACGGTAAATATCGATTTTCGACAGTAGCGTTCCTCCAATATTTTTGCTGTAAATGCATGAGCCTAAGATGCAGATAGAACTTTCATGCGCTTGAATTAGTCTTTTGATAGGGCAAATGTATGTAGTACTTGTATTAGTCTTTTGAACCCTCTTCCATTTCTGCTCGTAGCTTCACCCAATACAGATTAATCATTACAAAGAACTTAGCTTCTTTGTATGTCTTTGCATGGATTATTGTTTTTTGAATGGTGATGATTACTTGAGTTGTCACATGTCTGACGAATTATAATATATCAATTGAATTCGTTCAATCTTTTTTTAGAAGTGATTGACATTGATGAACGGATTATTGTTTTTTTGAATGGTGATGATTACTTTAGTTGTCACATGTATGATGAATTATGATATATCAATTGAATCTGTTCAATCTTTTTTTAGAAGTGATTGACATTGATGAACGGATTATTGTTTTTTGAATGGTGATGATTACTTGAGTTGTCACATGTCTGACGAATTATAATATATCAATTGAATCTGTTCAATCTTTTTTTAGAAGTGATCGACATTGATGAACCGACATGGAGTTCAATCTTTAGAAGTGATGGCTAATAGCAATTTGTTCTATCTTCAAGCATGTGAAGTAGCAAATTGTTCAATCTTTTATTACAAGTGGTTGACATTGATGAATCGACATGGAGTTAAATGTTTAGAAGTGATGTGAAGTAGCAATTTGTTCTATATTCAAGCATGTTAAGTAGCAATTTGTTCTATATTCAAGCATGTGAAGTAGCAATTTGTTCAATCTTTTATTACAAGTGGTTAACATTGATGAACCGATATGGAGTTCAATCTTTAGAAGTGATGGCTAATAGCAATTTGTTCTATATTCTAGCAGATGGCAGACCATGCCGATGTGGTGTGGGAGCACGGGGAGAAGTTGGGGGGTGGATATTGATGCAAGCATTGTTTGAAAGAGGGGAAAGGAGGCGGTGCAACCCGACTAAAGCAGCACTTGGCAGGGCGTGGTACGAATGTCGTCCATTGTAGCAAAGTTCCTGGGGAAGTTCGTGAGTACTTTTAGCGTGAGCTAGACAGGACGAAGGACAAGAAGAAGGAGAAGAGAGAGGAGAGGCTGAGGAAAAAAGTAGCAGCTGGAGATTCTTAGATACAATGGTACTCCCGTTGGTACTTACTGTTCTATTCGTAAACTTACAGCACATTGGTGAGGTGTATTTGGTTCGGAAACACCAATGCTTCAGCGGTTTGCACTACGCCTCGTGTCGCAATGTGCATCTTCAAGCAGATGTGAACGCAATTGGAGTACATTTGCGTTCATCCACACTAAAATCCGCAACCGCTTATCATATAAGAAGCTCTATAAGCTGGTGTACGTTACTACAGCCTTCGGCTTCGAATTCAAGCTGCAAAAAATCAAAGGTGCTCAGATGAAGATGATCCATTCCAGCGTCTTATGGATCTTACACTATGCGATGATGCAAATCCGATACGGCAGTGGATGGAAAAAGGAAGGTCTAATGGTGACCCATTACTTGATGAGGAGGACACTAAGAGTGACACTCCTCTCCCATCACACCTTGTGACAGACCCGATATCCCCTACTGTGTTGAGAAAGGATACTGGGGCTGCAAGCATCTCTCAATGGGCGGACAGGACAGTCGGGGACACTCACATAGGGAAGAGAAAGCACCAATCAGTGTTGAAAAAGGATACAAGAAAAAAGAGAGCATCCTACAAAGGAAAAAGGAGCATGCCGGAGATGACGAGCATAATGTAGGGAGTGATGACTCCACTGATAGTATGGACCGTCGGAGCCCACCGTACGAAGAGTCCAATGATAGCAGCTACAAGACAGAAACAGATGGCGGTGATACTGGTGGCGATGCCTCCATCCCTGTCACGCACCAATCAGAAAAGCAACGTCCCATTGAATTTACAGGGGAGTCACAGTTCACACATGCAACACAGGACAGAGACCATGGTGCCCCACAATCACAGAGGACGACTACTAGAGGGAAGGGAAATGATGCACCACAGGATGGATGTAGTTCCTATAGCATCGCCGAGACTCAAGAGAGCTGTGGCTCATATGGCGGCTATGACTACTCCATCCCCGATGCCCATGCACAACCTCCCACGCAATGGGTATATGAGTGGCAAGACCCTGAGTTTTATGCCATACTGTACCAACAATGGCAAACGACAAGTGCATGGACGGGGCAAAGCTGGCACGATTATAGGGCAGAGTTGCTCGCTACACGAGGAATAGCCTTGATGTCCACGGAAGAATACAACATGGCCAACCAAGTCTACACGCACCATTCTTGCCGGTAGCTCCGAAGGTAATGTTTCATTTCCATCTTTCATTTCATTGCAACTTGATTAAATTACTAACGTTCTTTTCGTGTAGGTCTAACTTGGAAGAACGACAAAGCTATGCCTAATATACAACTTTAAATGGTAAGCCTATTTGGATGGTATTAATATGTATAAGTATTGACATGTGAATGGTATCGATATGCCAATGGTATTTGCATGTGAATGGTATTGATATGCCAATGGTATTTGTATGTGAATGGTATTTTTATGTCATTATGTGAATGGTATTAATATGTCAATGGTATTTGATATGTGACAACTTGCAAATATCTTAAATATAGCAAAGGTCATGCCAAATTTATTTTCATATTTACGAAACATCATGCCAGAATTTTTTTTTGTGTTTACATATTTTTACTTTTTTATTGGGACATTAATGGCCTTTTTACAAATTTTACAATTTTTCCCCATTTTTTCAAACATTTTTCCAATTTTCTTTAACCTGTTACCGAATTTTGAGATAATTACAAATTTCGGTCGAAATTCGTTACTTTTCGGTCGATTTTCGATGATTTCCTTCGAAATTCGATCGGCTGTTGGACCTGTTTTCAAATACATTTCAAATCTGAAACAGTTCGGTTTTTCCCGAATTTCGACCGAAATTCGACGAAATTCGGTACCGACGCCTGATTAAAAAAGGTTCACGAAACGAAATGGTTAACCCTGGTTGTATGTCATGTATGCAAATTGAAGTTTCTATATGTCATGTTTGCAAATTGAATTGTATAATCTGAATGGATGGATGGATATTGGTTTATATGAATGCATGATTGAATGACTTGAATTGATATTGTATGTCATCTGAATTGATATTTTTGCTGACCAAATCCAGCCGTCTAGAAAGCGAAATTGGGTACCTCCCAGTATTTACGTCGGCCTGGGCCTGGCTGACGTAAATAGCCCCAGTATTTACGTCGGCCTGATCTTGGCTGACGTAAATATCCCAAGTATTTACGTCGGCCTGTGCTGGCTGACGTAAATATTCCCATTATTTACGTCGGCTTGGTCTTGGCTGACGTAAATAGCCACATTATTTACGTTGGCCTGGGCTGACCGACGTAAATACTTATACCACTGGCCGGCAATGCACATAGAGTATTTACGTCGGCTAGGGTTCTGACCGACGTAAATAGGTGCCATGTCAGACGGTGATGTGGACATTGTTTACGTCGGCCTATGATCGACGTAAATAAGTGCCACATCACGTCCACTCCAGCCGTATGTGGTCTACTATTCCTATTTACGTCGGCCTCGTGGCCGACGTAAATAAGGGCTATTTACGTCGCTCGATTTACGGCGGGCTATTTACGTCGGCTTTTGCCCTAAATAGGTTGGATTCTTGTAGTGGGTGGAAAATAGTTTTATTTGGCACTCTTAGTCTCTTACAATGGTCAATGGGTTTGACCATGGCCAAATGAATATTCTACTGTATCCAAAAAAATAATTTTTTTTTCTCTTGTTGTCGTTACTACCAGCCAGAAGTCGGCTGTTGCTGCTAGCACTGACGGCTGCAAATCCAGGAAAAAGGAAAAGATAGAGGGGGGGGGGGGGGGATTAGGGAAGAAAGAACTGGAGGTATTTTGGACATTTTTGAAAATTTGCTTTGTCAATGGCGTAAAAAAAAAAATCCTGTTTTCCACTTTTGCAATGGCACAACAACAATTATCTTGTTTGCTGTGACAACATTCAATTTACAGCTTGTAATGGCAAATATGCAAATTCTTCCAAATATTTTTCCTAAAATATTTGAAATAATCGCTATATTCTCTACAATTGTTGTAAATGAAATTTCTACCGATCCAAAACACGCTGCCATAGAGAAATGTGTTATGCGCACCGTAGACCGTATTATTAGATTAAAGTAATAATTCCCTTGCTCCAACGAGTTCCGTTTCCCAGTGCTCTTTGAGTCTTGTCCACCAGTGGAACTATTCAGAAGAGTCACAGAGCAAAGGAGGAAGCACTTTTCTTCTACGGCACAACCACTACCAGTGCCTAACTACATACCACCTTCTCGGTTCTCATCTAGCAACAATAATGGCCATAGCGTTTCTGCATCCGCCCCCTCCAATCCTTGGCCTTCCGGCGAGAAATTGCTGCACCGGCAGAAGGCCACGGATGGCTGTCTTTAGCTGCAGACATAATCAGGTACGGAGTATTTCGCCTCCGAGATGTTAACTCGAATTCTTGATAGTTCAACATGATAAGACTGGTTAGCACTAGCAGGGTTAAATTATAGATTGGGGGATTAATGGTCTTTGGAACCTCGGCCGAAAGGTAGATCTCTTTTGTATTCCTCGATGATCTGCTGTATACAGTAGAAATTTGGAAGCATCAGCTGTAAGCTTCGTACCTCGTACCTCCAGGAAAGAGCTCTTTTCCGTAGCTAAATTAAATACGAGCCGTTTATTTTTTCGATTTAATAGATCAGATTAGCTATTACTTATTTATACTTTATCCGACAATATAATAGTAAAAATACTTTTAACAAATCAATGACTAAATTTAATTTATATTATACATTATATACTCCGATAGCACGATAGTAAAAATACTTTTAATAAATCAATAGCTAAATTTAATTTCTATTATATATTATATACTATCAGTACAAAGCACCGGAAAAAACACACCTCATTGGGGAGATTCAGATCAGGGATAAGAATCGTGTGGTTTAGAGTGGGCAAATGGATGGAACACGCTAGAAGTTCATTATTGCCTACAAAAATGACAGGCCGTATGTTTTTCGGCATCAAATAATTTCTAGTACCGATTCTTGGATGTTTTAGCATGGTTAGTTTGGTAGACAAGAAGATGCCGAAGTTGTACGTAGGTGCATAAGACGTACAAACTACAATTAGTAGATCCAACAGTTTCAGTATATGGTTTTTGAACTTTGTCAAGGATAAATTGAAAGATGAAAGCTTGGATCTAAGGTTGATAGTTGATGAACTAAATTCCCACCATAACGTGAGTCATGGCCTTCAACATGCAGTTACAGAGTCTAGTCCTGCTCTATGCAAACAAAATAGTATGTGGATTTGGATGTGTATCTTACATCCTGGGCTAAATAGGCCCTAATAAACAAACATTTCTACCATATCTTAATGTGTTTTCTAGAAGCAAAAGTCTTTTGCTTCCGGTAATCTAACTTATCATGTCAGATTATTACTTCCCTGCGTGTGTTAATTATTACAAATCTCTGTCCATACGTGAAGTGCTCCTTGTTAATTAGCACTCTTTTCATGCAGTCAACCGATATCCAAGAAGCAAGGCTCACAAGCAGCATATCCCGTAGAGATACCCTGTCATACATATCATCTGCCTTCTTGGCAACATTTCTGGTGGCCGCTCCAGCTGAAGCCAGAGCATCGAGGCAAGAGAATAAAAGGAAAGTAAGGGAGAAGCTGGAGCAGCTCCGAGAGAAGGCATTAGGCCCAAATAAGAAGGCTGGGTAGCTCCGAGAGAAGGTATTAGGCCCAAATAAGAAGGCTGGAGTCACCGATAAGGAGAAGGGGCCTGTGGCAAACTTGCTTATCCCTCCTACATTTGGAATGCCCTGTCCAACCGTGAGTTTTGTGGTTTACAACTAAACATTGCATGCGTCACTACGTACCTCCCGGGGGTAAGACGAAGAACACAAGGAGCAACAACATTTGTCGCGATCCAATCAGCAACAGGCATCCGATACAATTCGAAATCCTTTTATTAATGGAATTTAAAGAGATGCAACTGCACATGTACATGGACGTCCATGTACTATCTTATCAATCCGAAGTACTCCAAGATTTGTGCAAGAACATTGAAATCAATGGACGCCTATGCACTATCTTATCAATCCAAAGTACTTTGAGATTTGCGTAAGAACATTGGAATTACTAGATGGGATGTTCGTTCGAATTTGAAAGGTTTGCATCAATCTCGAGGCACATTTGATGTTGGTGATTGAACATGGACATTCGTGTACACGTGGAAAAACCATTCTCGGATTTAAAACTAGAATCAAAAGGCCTTCATTACGAATAACATGTAAGGGCCTCGTACAGGCAAAATTCGGGCTGCGGACACAAGTCCCAGCTCAGCTTATTCGCCGCCCTACCATCCACGTTGAGCAGCAAAGGGCCATCAACCCCCTGAGCAGAACCACCCGAGCGCTGTTGCGCTCAGCCATCCTTCGGTGAAATCTGTTAGACAACCTCGCTATCGAATAGTCCGGGGTTGCCTAATAGATTTAAAGTGGAGAACAGAGAGAGAGAGAGCGAGAGACACAATATGAGGAGGAACGGGTCTGCTTTATTATTCTGTAAGCTTCTGTGTACAAAGGGGTAGCCCATGCCTCCTATATATAGCGGTTCTGCTAGAGATAAGGAAGAGTCCATATAGGATACGTCAATCGGTTTCCTAACACTCCCCCTTGGACTCTTCACTGCGAGATGCATATGCCTCATTAAAACTCCATAAAAACCCAGTGGGAAAAAATAATTGGAGAAAGAGTACATAGCACACGCTTGCTGTGTTGCACGGATTGCCTCATCAAAAACCTTATGTAAGAAAACTTCAATGAAAAACTTACTTAAGGAAAAGAGTACAATCCACCCAAACTTCAATGTTAATCTTCAAGATTCACGTTAGGTACTCAATCTTCATGTTTGAGATTTATGTAGGAGTATATGAAAATTCTCCCCCTGAAATCTGCACTTCTCTAAGCCTCATCATCCCGATTCTTCTAACACATCTTTCAAAGGAAGATGCCGGGAGTGACTTAGTGAATAAATCTGCGAAATTTTCACACGACTTAGTATGCAGTATTTTTATCTCGTTCATCTTATGCAATTCATGAGCATAAAAGAACTTGGGGTTGATATGCTTTGTGAGGTTACTCTTCACATATCCCATTTGCACTTGAGCAACACAAGCTGCATTATCTTCATAGATAATGGTAGGGGTTTGTTCCATGTTCAATCCACATGACTTCTGGATGTGGTGAACCATTCTTCGAAGCCATGCACATTCTCGAGAGGCTTCATACAAGGCAATTATTTCTGAGCGGTTTGTCGACGTCGAGACAAGAGTCTGCTTTGATGACTTCCACGAAATTGCTGTTCCACCGCAAAGGAAAACATACCCGGTTTGTGACTTTTCAGTATGCGGGTCCGATAGGTACCCAGCATCGGCATAGCCAATCAAATTCAATTCATTGTTCCTTCTATAGAACAAACCGAGATCTTTGCTTCCTTAGAGGTAATGGAAGACGTCCTTAACCCCTTTCCAATACCTTTTGGTGGGTTCTGCACTGTACCGTGCTAGCAAATTCACGGCGAACGCAATGTCCGTCCTAGTGCTATTCGCAAGGTACATGAGTGCCCCAATTGCACTCAAAAATGGGAATTCCGCTCCCAGGACTTCCTCCCACTCTTCTCTAGGCCTGTACGGGTCTAGGTCTGCTTGGAGTGACCTTCCGACCATTGGGGTCTTTGCGGGGTATGCCTTTTCAAAACCAAATTTCTCCAACACTTTCTGCGTGTAGGAAGATTGGTGTACCAAGATTCCGCCTGGGACATGTTCAAGCTGCAAGCCTAAACAAAACTTGGTTTTACCCAAGTCTTTCATTTCAAATTCAGACTTCAAATATGTGCATGCTTCTTCAATTTCTTCATCCGTCCCAATGATGTTCAAGTCATCTACATAGACGGAGATTATACAAAATCCATTCGAGGATCGTTGTATAAACACACATGGACAATCTTCGCTGTTCGTGTAGCCTTTCTTGCAAAGAAAGTCACTCAAGCGATTGTACCACATTCTTCCCGACTGTTTTAGCCCATACAGTGATTTCTCCAATTTCATACTGTATAGGTTTCTGTTTGCTCTGTCTTGGTTCGGGATAGGGATACCTTCCGGTACTTTCATATAAATCTCCGAATCCAAGTTTCTATACAAATATGCTGTGACAACATCCATTAGTTTCATTTTCAACTTCAAGTTGACTGCCATTGAGATCAAGTATCTAAAGGTAATTCCGCCCATAACCGGAGAATAGGTTTCTTCATAATCAACCCCAGGACGTTGAGTGAAACCTTGAACAACAAGCCTTGCAATGGTTGTTGCTCTTTTCATAGATTATCCTATTATTACAAAATTTATGGCCATTTCGTCATGGTGTGCTTCATGCACTTCTACTTGCTCTTCATTGCTATTTCCCATTCCAGGAGCAAATTCCTTTAGTTTTTCTCCGCCAATGTGTGCGCACATATTATTTCTGGCGGTTTCTTCCAATTGAAGATTCAAATCTGGAATTGTGTAGGATCGAAGTATACGAATATAGCAATCAGAGGGGGGGTGAATGATTGTGCGGAAGCTAAAACCAAATTCTTGATCTACTAAAAGTTCACCCCAAAACAGAACCAAATAATTGCCTCGTATTCGACAAAAACAGAATGACAGAGGTTCGGTAAAACGCGAATTCCCGAAGATCCAACCGTCGGAACGATCTGAAATTTGGACACAAGAAACTAGATTCCAATACGAATCGAACCCAAAAAGAATCAGCTCGATCGGACTTACGGATCAAAAGTTATGAGCTTCGCAAGCTTGCTGTTCCAGAACTTGACGAAAACTAATCTAATCAAAACTTCAAGATTAAACAAGAACGACAAAAGATTGATCAACTAGACTTTGAGAAACATTAGATCAATACCCTAGAGAGGTTTTTGATGGATCAAATCAAGATAAAACTTAAAGAACAAAAACCAATCTAGAACTAGAACAAGCATGCAAACAAGAACCAAAACAGAAAACACTGTAGCGACGTGGTTACTGTAGCACGCAAAAATCTTGGAAGAATTGATCTTTATTTCTTGTCTAAAATACTCTCATCAAAAGAGTACAAACCCTAAACCAAGCTCAAAGCTTGATGCGCTCAGCTCTTCTTGGTGCCTTTCAACAGGAGACCCCCCACCTATTTAAAGCACCAACCCACAAGGAGTTCTGAATACGATTCCTATTCCCTAGAAGGAATCCGTATCCAACACAACTCTACTTGGCCCAACCTGGCCGAGTACAACTCTTGCACGCGTATGGCAACCCTACCATACTCACGTGACTAACACTTTTGCACGCGTATGGCCACCTGCCATACTCACGTGACTAACACTTTGCACGCGAATGACCTCCTGCCATTCTCACGTGACTAACCATTCTTCATATGCACCATTCTCTTAGCCCGAACGTCCCGCATGACATCCTTGACCACCAAGACCTCAGTTCCTCCTGAACCTAGTCCCGAACCTCAGTTCCTCCATGAACCTAGTTCCGGTCCCATCACCGACCACGTTCGCCCTCGAGCAATACCTGCACATGAACAAACCACAAAACAAATCCGAGCACAAGTCCACGACTTGACTCAAGGTCAATTCATGCAACTACTCACATGAGCATTGCATAAAGTCCACTTCAAAACAAGTATCATGAAATCATCACAAATTTCATAATCTCAAATTCAAACCATTTCAAATCTTGCAAAACATCCAAACCGAGCAAAAACACGTTTACAACGGACCAAAATCAAAAACCCTAGAAAAAGTCCATTCACGACGGACCAACAAAATCGGTCCGTTGTACAAGTGAAACTCTCGGTTCCAAAAAGAAATCATTCCGGCGAAAACACGCCACGACGGACCAACAAAATCGATCACATTGTACATGCGAAATCAATCCTCAAAAAGCCGTTCACGATGCACCCAAAAACTTGGTCCGTTGTACATGCAAAACTTACTGGTTTCTTGTAAAATTGAGTTCGGCTTATGATCTGAAAAACACGTCCACGACAGACCCAAAAACTTGGTCCGTCGTACATGTAAAACTTACTGTTTTTCAATAACTTGGTCTGGCACAACAACCTTCAAAAGCACATTTACGACAGACCAAAAAAGTTGGTCTGTTGTACATGGAAGAATGACGTTGTCAAAAGCAAGTTTACAAAGAACCAAAAAAGTTGGTCTGTTGTACAGGGGAAACTTACTGTTTTCTATAAGTTTGGTCCGGCGCCAAAGCGAAACTTACTGTTTCTTGTCAAATTGTCAAAACACACGAACAAACACATTTTGCAAATTTAATTCTAAGCCAATTTTTCAGCACATGATTTCACAAATTGCCTTTTCCACAGGCTTCTTTCCAGTGCCAGGTCTCAACTAGCTCCCCTTCTTGCTTTGGGGTATTTTTGTGATTGTCTATGGTAAGTCCTCTTGCCCATTTTTCCCCAGGCCTCTCCGGGTACTTTGGGTTTGAGAAGCCAGATTTCCTGTTCTTTTTCTTTGAGGCCTCTGAACAGGATGAGGGATACCTTCTGCTTTCTTAGGTATTTCCACCCTCTCTGGTGCATTTCTTGCGGGTACATGCGACTTAACCACGCTCTTGAGATCACAAAATGATCGAGGCTTCATTTGCTAAATTCTGCAAATCAATTATCTTCTCGACTTCTTGATTTGCTTCATTAGTGCGAGGGTCATGTGCGGGGATCCAGTGGAATGCCATATTATTTCCGGCATTTTTCATCCAATGGTTGATTCTCTCCCCTAATGACGGAAACGGTCCTCGTCAAAGATACAAATGAATCGGGCAGTATGCAAGTCTCGATCATGGGTTCCAAATACCTGATTATGGATGCACTCTCATAACCAACGTATATCCTGGACTTGCGGAGAGGGCCCATTGCGATCCGTTGTGGGGTGGTATAGGTACATATACCATACAACCAAAATTTCTAAGATGGGAAATCTTCGGATGACCCCTTGCACTAGTTGCATAGGTGAATGGATGTTGTAGGCCGATGGTCTATAATTGATGAGTCTTCTTTGCGTGCGGAGGCTGCGTGTCCCCAACAAATGTTGGGCAAGTTACAACTCTGTAAGAGCGGTCCGGCAATGAACTTAATCCTTTTTATTAGTGCTTGACTAGCCCATTTTGGCGTATGGACGTGCGGTGCAGTGCTCAACAGATTATTCCCGTTCTTTGTGCAATAATCATCAAATGCCTTGGAAGTAAATTCGCCGGCATTGTCCATTCGAATGGACTTCACGCGATGATCGTGAAAAGCATTCTTAATTCGATGATCTGCGAGATCGGTTTGCGAATGCATGATTCCTTGTTGACAGCAAACATGTATGCGACCATTTCGAGGAAGCATCAATGAGCACCATAAAGTATCGAAACGGCCCTGACAAGGGCTGAATCGGGCCGCAAATATCCCCCTGAATGCGTTCCAGGAATGCAGGGATTTCATGTTGCACTTTCATAATAGAGGGTCTAGTTATTAATTTCCCGATGGCACATGCATGGCACACAAAATCTTCATGATTCGGGAATTTTTTAACATTGATGCCATGACCTTGTGAGTTATTAACTATATTTCTCATCAATCTAAGACCAGGATGACCTAATCTACAATGCCATAAAGAAAATAATTCAGAGCTTCTAAAGACAGTCTTCAAAGAAGTATACACTGCGTGTGCATTGATTTTCGTGTAGTACAACCCAAATTCATATGAGGAATATTTTTCTAATACAATTTTTCCATATTCCGCGTGCTTCACAATGCACAAGTGTTCTTTGCCTTTTTCTTTATTGGTTTCTACGTGAAACCCATTGGCGCGGATATCTTTGAAACTTAAGAGAGTGCGAGTTGATTCAGGGTACAAGGAGGCTTCATCAATTACCAAAGTTGTACACATTGGCAATATAATTGTGGCTCTTCCTGAGCCTATTATATGCGTGTCGCTTCCTGCGATTTTCATAATCCTTCCAGCGTTCTTCGTGATCGTCTGGAAGTATTTCGACACTCTTAAGATGGTATTTGTTGTGCCACTACCAACAATACATATCACCTCCATTGGGCGCTACACAATTTCTAAATGACAAGAAATATAATTCTATTCATACAGTGGCAAAGTAATTCAAATATTGCTTGAAAATATAGAATACTGGAATAAAGAATAAATTGAAATTCTATTCATGAGAAAAGAAAATGTATGCTCTTCGAGAGCTTACAATTCTTTATTCAAAATTCATTAACAACCATCGCTTAGCCTTTGCAAACTTGAAGTAACCCAATCTTGCTTTGTGCTTGGAGCAAGATGGTGGATTTGAGTTTCTCGAGGCTTCGGGTGCGATCCATAATTCAAGTGCACTCACCTCACCCATGTATTCATTTTTTCCGAGTGGCTGAAAAGGTGATGCTTGAGAAAAAGGGCAAAGTTTGATCCTTTTGCTCGGCAATAGTTTGCGTGTCCTTCGAGGACCCTAAGCCGGTGGCAGCTTGGAGCTTCTTGCTCGCAAGTATGATCTTCAAACCTGATGCCCATGTGAGATAGTTCTGACCTTTCGAGTCGGTTCTTCAAACTCACATTTAATAATGCCAGGTATTTGCATATTCAAAAGATTCTTTTCATTAGATTACTTCGTGTAATCTAATAAAGAGTGGTTGCAAGATTCATAATTGCATAATTAAATTCTCATGAATTTCCAGTAAACTAAAAGAAAGCAATAATTTCAAGATTCATAAATACAAGATTCATAATTACAGAATTCATAAATGCAAGATTCATATATACACAGATTCATAAATATTCATAAAAATTCATAAATACAAACTTTTGCATGTATGTGATCGGCTTCGTGCATGCGATCAGATTTATGCGCGCGATCGACTTCATGTATGCCATCGGATTCATGTGCATGATCGACTTCGTGCATGCGATCAGATTCATATGCATGATCGACTTCATGCGATCTGTTTCATGTGTGTGATCGGCTTCGTGTGCACGATCGGCTTCGTGCGATCGGCATAAGCGCTTCGTCGCGTCTTGGCGCTGTCAGTTCCATGCACGTCGGCCTTCTTGGCGCGACGGTGGCCGCTTCGTGCGGCATGCTTGAATTTCTAATGAATTATATTAAGGTAATTTTTTATCATTACTTGATAACAGAAAATAAATTCCAACATAAATTAAATGCGGTGTAATGCTAATTACAACTTATGTAACTCTCGTTGGTTGGGAGCGAAAACAGGTAACGAATATCTCCGTCAATTCGACTCTTGGCCAGGTCAACCTGCCCCTAGGGCTCACATGAGGGAGGGAGCACTTCCCATTTCCGGGTGCCAATTAAAGAACCAAGCCTCATGTGTGTTTTACTAGACACCAATTGTCTCATGTCTGTTTATTCATTACCAAAATCAAATCCCAACCACTCAGGTTCTGTTGCCAATTAAATGTGCATGTAGTGATGGCTTCGTGCCCACGTACTGTTGCTTCGTGATAGGGCTTCGTGCCGATGTACTATAGCGATCTGTAGCTTCATGCTACGATCTGCGAAAGTTGTTGTGAACTTGTAGCTTCGTGCCACGTTGAAGAACACGGTACTTAGATGCGTAGATTAGATGCATACTCGTAGCTTCATGCCACGATTAGATGCATTCATACTATGTACTAGAGAAACACTGCGAACTCGTAGCTTCGTGCCACGATTAGATGCATTCATACTATGTACTAGAGAAACACCGCGAACTCGTAGCTTCGTGCCACATAGATGCGCGTAAAGAATTGAACGAGCTATTAGATTCAATTTTCTGTTTCTTACCTTTCCAATCTATTCTTCGGTAGGCTATCGCGTAGGATAGAGTCGTGTAGGACTTTTTCTTTCGGCAATCCGAGTGGATGCCGGCTTGATGGCGAGTTGATTGCAGATCGGATCGGACGATCAATCGCCGGTAGTAGTCGTTCGTCGTTGTCGACGATCCTTCACTTCTTGTCTTTTTCTCACCTTTCAATCTTTCTCCGTTAGAGCTTCGTGCTGATAACGTGTTAGACAACCTCGCTATCGAATAGTCCGGGGTTGCCTAATAGATCTAAAGTGGAGAACAGAGAGAGAGAGCGAGAGACACAATATGAGGAGGAACGGGTCTGCTTTATTATTCTGTAAGCTTCTGTGTACAAAGGGGTAGCCCCTGCCTCCTATATATAGCGGTTCTGCTAGAGATAAGGAAGAGTCCATATAGGATACGTCAATCGGTTTCCTAACAAAATCCATCGGCCGCGCGATGTTCCCCTCATGGATTACATGGCGCGGCGGACCCAGACGGCAATCTGGTCGCCTTCCAGGACGAGCACGCTCAGCAATTCCTGGCTTCTCCAGTCCGTCGACGGCTCCAGCGCGAGGCACATGTCCTGCGCGCCAGACCATACATTCAAATTTCGACGAGATTTCTGAAATCTCGGTTGATATTTTAGATTTTGGAACCCCGAGATCCAAGATCTTGATAGGATAATTTTTTTAAAAAAAATTCAAATACTACAGTGTGTATACAAATTTTAACGAGATCTCAACGATTTTATTGATGTTTTATATTATAATAGGAGTTATTGATCAAATTTATGTTTGAGGACCATATTGACCTATTTTGTTGACGAGAGGTAGTCCTGTGCATTCCATGAGCAATGGGACGTGGAAGTACCATGTGAGCCGTTACATAAGTACACACCCACATCAACATGCGCACACGATTTGACACGGAACGTTTGCTTCGACCGGGTATTTGAGATCGTCGCTGAGACTGACAGCTGTTAGACAACCTCGCTATCGAATAGTCCGGGGTTGCCTAATAGATCTAAACTGGAGAATAGAGAGAGAGGGAGAGAGACACAATATGAGGAGGAACTGCTCTGCTTTATTATTCTCATTGCTTGTCTGTACAAAGGGGTAGCCCCTGCCTCCTATATATAGCGGTTCTGCTAGAGATAAGGAAGAGTCCATAAGAGATAGGAAACAGAGTTTCCTAACACTCCCCCTTGGACTCTTTCCAGCGAAATGCATATGCCTCATCAAAACTCCAGAAAAACCCAGTGGGAAAAATACTTGGAGAAAGAGTACATAGCATACGCTTGCTGTGTTGCACGGATTGCCTCATCAAAAACCTTATGTAAGAAAACTTCAATGAAAAACTTACTTAAGGAAAAGAGTACAATCCACCCAAACTTCAATATTAATCTTCTAGATTCACGTTGGGTACTCAAACTTCATGTTTGAGATTTATGTAGGAGTATGTGAAAATTCTCCCCCTGAAATCTGCACTTCTCTAAGTCTCATCATCCCGATTCCTCTAATGCATCTTTCAAAGGAAGATGCCGGGAGTGACTTAGTGAACAAATCTGCGAGATTTTCACATGACTTAGTATGCAGTATTTTTATCTCGTTCATCTTATGCATTTCATGAGCATAAAAGAACTTGGGGTTGATATCCTTTGTAAGATTACTCTTCATATACACCATTTGCACTTGAGCAACACAAGTTGCATTATCTTCATAGATAATGGTGGGGGTTTGTTCCATGTTCAAACCACATGACTTCTGGATGTGGTGAACCATTCTTTGAAGCCATGCACATTCTCGGAAAGCTTCATATAATGCAATGATTTCTGAGTGGTTTGTCGACGTCGAGACAAGAGCCTACTTAGACGACTTCCAAGATATTGCAGTTCCACCACAAAGGAAAACATACCCGGTTTGTGACTTGCTAGTATGCGGATCTGACAGGTATCCAACATCGGCATAGCCAACCAAATTCAATTCATTGTTTCTTCTGTAAAACAAGCCAAGATCTTTGCTTCCTTGGAGGTAACGGAAGATGTCCTTCACCCCTTTCCAATGCCTTTTGGTGGGTTACGCCTTTGCCGTGCTAGCAAATTCACAGTGAACGCAATGTCCGGCCTAGTGCTATTCGCAAGGTACATAAGTGCTCCAATTGCACTCAAATATGGGAATTCTGCTCTCAGGACTTCCTCCCCCTCTTCTCTAGGCCTGTACGGGTCTAGGTCTGCTCGGAGTGACCTTCCGACCATTGGGGTCTTTGCGGGGTATGCTTTCTCAAAACCAAATTTCTCCAACACTTTCTGCGTGTAGGATGATTGGTGTACCAAGATTCCGCCTTGGACATGTTCAAGCTGCAAGCCTAAACAGAACTTGGTTTTACCCAAGTCTTTCATTTCAAACTCAGATTTCAAGTATGTGCATGCTTTTTCAATTTCTTCATCCGTCTCAATAATGTTCAAGTCATCTACATAGACGGAGATTATACAAAATCCATTCGGGGATCGTTGTATAAACACACATGGACAATCTTCGCTGTTTGTGTAGCCTTTCTTGCAAAGAAAGTCACTCAAGCGATTGTACCACATTCTTCCTAACTGCTTCAGTCCATACAGTGATTTCTCCAATTTCACACTATATAGGTTTCTATTTGCTCTGTCTTGGTTCGGGATAGGGATACCTTCTAGTATTTTCATGTATATCTCCGAATCCAAGTTTCCATACAAATATGCTGTGCAACATCCATTAGCTTCATTCTCAACTTCAAGTTGACTGCCATTTGAGATTAAGTATCTAAAGGTAATTCCTCCCATGACCGGAGAATAGGTTTCTTCATAATCAACCCTAGGACGTTGAGTAAAACCTTGAACAACAAGCCTTGCAATGGTTGTTGCTTTATTCATAGATTCTCCAATTATTACAAAATTTATGGCCATTTCGTCATGGGGTGCTTCATGCACTTCTACTTGCTCTTCACTGCTATTTCCCATTCCAGGAGCAAGTTCCTTTAGTTTTTCTCCGCCAATGTGTGCGCACACATTATTTCCGGCGGCTTCTTCCAATGGAAGGTTCAGATCTGGAATTGCCTTAATCACAGGCTTCTTTCCAGTGCCAGGTCTCAACTGGCTCCCCTTCTTGCTTTGGGGCATTTTCGTGATTGGCTGTTGGTAAGTCCTCTTGCCCAGTTTTCCCCAGACGTCTCCGGGTACTTTGGGTTTGAAAAGCCAGATTTCCTGTTCTTTTTCTTTGAGGCCTCTGAACAGAATGAGGGATACCTTCTACTTTCTTTGGTATTTCAGCCCTCTCTGGTGCATTTCTTGCTGGTTCATGCGACTTAACCACGCTCTTCAGATCACAAAAATGATCAGGCAGTTCATTTGCTAAACACTGCAAATCTTCTTGATTTGCTTTATTAGTGCGATGGTCATACGCGGGGACCCCAAAGGAATGCCATATGATTTCCCGGCATTTTTCATCCAATGGTTCATTTCCTCCCCCTAATGACGGGAAAACGATCCTCGTCAAAGATGCAATTAGCGAATCGGGCTGTATGCAAATCTCTAGTCATGGGTTCAAAATACCTGATTATGGATGCACTCTCATAACCAACGTATATCCCAGACTTACGGAGAGGGCCCATTGCAGTTCGCTGTGGGGGTGGTATATGTACATATACCATACAACCAAATTTTCTAAGATGGGAAATCTTCGGGATGACCCCTTGCACTAATTGCATTGGTGAATAGATGTTGTAGGCCGATGGTCTATAGTTGATGAGTGCTGCTGCGTGCAGGACTGCGTGTCCCCAACAAGTGTTGGGCAAGTTACAACTCTGCAAGAGCGGTCGGGCTATGAACTTAATCCTCTTTATTAGTGCTTCAGCTAGTCCATTTTGTGTATGGACATGCGGTACAGAGTGCTCAACAGTTATTCCAGTTGCTGTGCAATAATCATCAAATGCCTTGGAAGTAAATTCGCCGGCATTGTCCATTCGAATGGACTTCACGCGATGATCAGGAAAAGCATTCTTAATTCTGATGATCTGCGAGATCAGCTTTGCGAATGCATGATTCCTTATTGACAGCAAACATGTATGCGACCATTGCAAGGAAGCATCAATGAGCACTATAAAGTATCGAAACGACCCCGACAAGGGCTGAATCGGGCCGCAAATATCCCTCTGAATGCGTTCCAGGAATACAGGGATTTCTTTTTGCACTTTCATAACAGAGGGTCTAGTTATTAATTTCCCGGTGGCACATGCATGGCACACAAAATCTTCATGATTCGGAAAATTTTTAACATTAATGCCATGACCTTATGAGTTGTTAACTATATTTCTCATCATTCTAAGACCAAGATGACCTAAATATACAATGCCATAAAGGAAAATAATTTAGAGCTTCTAAAGAAGTATGCACTGCGTGTGTATTGATTCTCGTGTAGTACAACCAAGATTCATATGAGGGATATTTTTCTAATACCATTTTTTTTTCATATTCCGCGTGCTTCACAATGCATAAATGCTCTTTGTCATTTTATTCATTGGTTTCTACGTGAAACCTATTGGCGCGGATATCATTGAAAACTTAAGAGAGTGCGTGTTGATTCAGGGTACAAAAGGGCTTCTTCAATTACCAAAGTTGTACCCATTGGCAATATAATTGTGGCTTTTCCAGAGCCTATTATATGCGTATCGCTTCCTGCGATTTTCGTAATTCTTCCAGCGTTCTTCGTGATCGTTTGGAAGTATTTCGACTCTCTTAAGATGGTATTAGCTTTGCCTACTATCAACAATGCATATCTCCTCTATTTGGGCGCTACACAATTTCTCAATGAAAAGAAATATAATTCTAATCATACAGTGGCAAAGTAATTCAAAAACATTACTTGCAAATATAGAATACTGGAATAAAGAATAAATTGCAATTCTATTCATGAGAAAAGAAAATGTATGCTCTTCGAGAGCTTACAATTCATTATTCAAAATTCATTAACAACCACTGTTCTGTAGTCTGCAAAATTTCAGGCGAATTCAATCTTGCTGTGCTTAGAGCAAGATGGTGGACTTGAGTTTCTCGAACCGCTTCTGAAGTGCAGTTTATAACTCAAGTACACTCACCTCAGCCATGTATTCATTCTTCAGAGTGGCTGAAAGGTGATGTTTGAGAAAGTGCAAAGTTTGATCATTTTGCTCGGCATTAGGTTGTGCGTCCTACGAGGACCCTAAGCCACATTTGGAGCTTCTTGCTCGCAAGCATGATCTTCAAATTTGATGCCCATGTGAGATAGTTCTGTCCATTCGGGGTCAGTTCTTCAAACTCACGTTTGACAATGCCAGGTATTTGCATATTCACAAGATTCTTTCTTTAGATTACTTCGTGTAATTTAATAGATAGTGGTTGCAAAAATTCATAAATGCATAAAACAAATTCTCATGAATTTCCAGTAAACTAAAAGAAAACAATAATTGCAAGATTCATAAATACAAGATTCATAATTACGGGATTCATAAATGCAAGATTCATATATACACAGATTCATAAATATTCATAAAGATTCATAAATACAGCTTCGTGCATGTATGTGATCGGCTTCGTGCATGCGATCAGATTTATGCGCGCGATCGACTTCATGTATGCCATCAGATTCATGTGCATGATCGACTTCGTGCGATCTGTTTCATGTGCACGATCGGCTTCGTGCATGCGATCGGATTCATATGCATGATCGACTTCATGCGATCTGTTTCATGTGCGTGATCGGCTTCGTGCAGGCGATTGGATTCATACGTGCGATCGGCTTTGTGTGCACGATCGGCTTCGTGCGATCGGCATAGCGCGGCTTCATGCGTGCGGCGCTGTCAGTTCCATGCACGTCGGCCTTCTTGGCGCGACGGTGGCCGCTTCGTGCGGCATGCTTGAATTTCCAATGAATTATATTAAGGTAATTTTTCATCATTACTTGATAACAGAAAATAAATTCCAACATAAATTAAATGCGGTGTAATGCTAATTACAACTTATGTAACTCTCGTTGGTTGGGAGCGAAAACAGGTAACTAATATCTCCGTCAATTCGACTCTTGGCCAGGTCAACCTGCCCCTAGGGCTCACATAAGGGAGGGAGCACTTCCCGTTTCCGGGTGCCAATTAAAGAACCAAGCCTCATGTGTGTTTTCCTAGGCACCAATTGTCTCATGTCTGTTTATTCATTACCAAAATCAAATCCCAACCACTCAGGTTCTCATAAAATGTTGTATGAAATATTCTGGAATTTTCCTAGCACTTTTCATAATTTCTGCTAATTTCCAAGCAATTTTCAGAATTGCTTGTGTAATAGAAAATAATTTACCACATATTAAACATGACCAACATCTAGAAAATAAAACCCAGGGTTTGGAGCTTCCAATAATTTTCAAAATTTTTCGGAAGTCCACATATCCAGATATCCAATTTTCTAGTTTAATAACAATTTTCTAAATTCATTTACTGATTTCTAGATTTATTGAAAACAGAGGGGCACAAATGTCATTTTCTCAGTGACCCAAATAATTATTTGTGACCTAGGCCGGCCCAAGTGGTCCAAACAGCCCAAACACAACCATTAGTAACCGGCGGCTAGGGTTCCAGCCTAGCCGCGTTCGGTCTTGGCGCACGGGCTACTTCAGCCGGCGGAGCAGCGGCGCGCAGAGCCGGTGGTGGGTGCGGCGCAGGGCGCGGGAGTAGCGGCTATAGGCCTCGGAGCGCGACGGGGCGGCTCGAGCTGGCGCGAGGCGGCCGGCGACGGCGAGCCGAGGCGGTGGTCGCATATGCCGTGCATCGGCGGCCGCTTCGGTTGCATGGCCGCATGCTACGGCTGCATGCAATGCAAGCAAACATGCATGTCCTTCAGTTCCTCACGTCCACCCACATGCATGCATGAGGCAATTCGATTGCATCCAGGAAAGAGCATGCATGCACAGTGCGTATCAGATGCCTTGATTCTTCTTGAATCTTGATCGTGTATGCACTAGTTCGTGATGATGCAAACACGCATGCATAACGCATATACAGCGATCTGCGAGGCCATGACGCAGCCGATGGCGATAAGCCCGCGCGAGGAGCACCGGGCGCGCGACGGCGGCTCGGGCGCGGTGACGCCCTACGGGCGTGGCGGCGATTACGGCCAGATCCGGTGAGGTGCCTTCTGGGCATCCGGGGTATGTGATGGCTTCGTGCCCACGTACTGTTGCTTCATGATAGGGCTTCGTGCCGATGTACTATAGCGATCTGTAGCTTCATGCTACGATCTGCGAAAGTTGTTGTGAACTTGTAGCTTCGTGCCACGTTGAAGAACACGGTACTTAGATGCGTAGATTAGATGCATACTCGTAGCTTCATGCCACGATTAGATGCATTCATACTATGTACTAGAGAAACACTGCGAACTCGTAGCTTCGTGCCACGATTAGATGCATTCATACTATGTACTAGAGAAACACCGCGAACTCGTAGCTTCGTGCCACATAGATGCGCGTAAAGAATTGAACGAGCTATTAGATTCAATTTTCTGTTTCTTACCTTTCCAATCTATTCTTCGGTAGGCTATCGCGTAGGATAGAGTCGCGTAGGACTTTTTCTTTCGGCAATCCGAGTGGATGCCGGCTTGATGGCGAGTTGATTGCAGATCGGATTGGACGATCAATCGCCGGTAGTAGTCGTTCGTCGTTGTCGACGATCCTTCACTTCTTGTCTTTTTCTCACCTTTCAATCTTTCTCTGCTTTATTATTCTCATTGCTTGTCTGTACAAAGGGGTAGCCCCTGCCTCCTATATATAGCGGTTCTGCTAGAGTCATAACCTTTATTTTAGGCTTACCGGTGAACCAGTGCAATGGACATGGTTTTGGGCCATTAGCCTGGTGGTGTGTTAGTCCTTTTGGGCTCAAGAGTTAGTCCAGTACTGTGCAACCTTAACCGGAACGGACATAGTTTCGTTTCAGAATAAAATGGCGTACAAATGTACAATTCGGTCGGTCGGTAGCAGCTCCCGTATGCGCATCTTGTAACCATGATCTTGTTAAGATATGATAGAACTCTCTGTTCTAATTATTTAAATATATTTGAATTTTATTTTAATGTAGACGAATTTGAATTATGTCTTATTAGTTTTCACTATAAATATAGCACCCGTATGATAAGAGAATTAATATAATAAAAAGAATACTTTTTTTTCTACATTGTGCGTGCTTCCTATTTTTGTTCTAGCAACTCGTTCGAGTGCATTGTGATTGACCTATGGCGGACGTCATCATTTTACAACATATTATCAGCACGAAACTCTCCGAAGCCGATCAAGATTATTTGCCTACAACAATCGATACTACATCAAATTTCAATCGGCATCACACGATTATACCTACAACAAGCTATACGTAAGTTCGTGGCATGTTAAGTTAATTGTATCTGAATATTTTTAATCATGCATATTAATTTCTCTAATTGTCCAGATTACTAGTTTAATATGATTAGAAAATTAGGGTCTCTTGACTTGATTCTATTCATCAAAACAAAAAAAGAAAAAGCGGATGATACCACAAGCTGTCCCAGACGCAGGTCGTCCCCATCACAGGCGCTTGTGCCGCGCCCTGCTGGTGCCCCACTCTACCGGCGACCGCGCCATTCGCCTCCGTGGTCACCACCAGTGCAGACAATGCACGCCCGAAGCGCTCATCGGCACTTGTGCCCGGAGAGCCCAACGGTGCCCACACCTACTGCATGCGTGCTGCGCCACATGGCACCCGTGGACTCCCCTCGTAGCTGCACCACTGGTAACCGTAGCGTCGTACCGGACCGCGCCCCGCACCGCCCGCGTTCAGTCCGCAGCCGTGCACCGCCGCCTCTGAGGCTCCCCGGGGCTTCCCCGTGATTGCGTCGCATGAGCCTCACTTGCCCGCCACCGTGTGCCTTGCGGGCCACATTGCGCCCATAGCACACGCCGCCCGCCGCTGGGCCACACCGCCAGCACCCGTAGCGCAACGCCCGGTCGAGCTGGCACACGCCCACCGGCCCATTGCCGTGTGCTACACGTTGAGGAAATGGAGAACGACTCTAGTGGCTAGGGTTTTTAACCTTAGTTGCCCCTGCAAATCATGGGCCACATTGCGCCAAAACGACCCGATTGTTTTCCCTAAAGAAAAAATGAAAAAGGCTAGGGTTTTTAACTGACTTAGTGAGTTTATCGTGAAGAAGGGATACTCTAATAATGTTGATTGTCCCTATGTGTTTATAAAGAAATATCATAATGGATTATGTATCATCTCAATCTATGTCGATAATATAAATATCATCGAAACCACAGAGAAGATAAAGGAAGCATGTTCTTACATTACGGCGGAGTTTTGAGATGAAAGAATTGGATAAAACCAAATATTGCTTAGGCCTATAGCTAAAACATTTCACAGAAGAAATTTTTGTACACCAGTCTACCTATACCAGGAAGGTATTGGAAAGATTTAATATGAATAAATCTCACCCTTTAAAGACCTACATGCTAGTAAGATTCCTTAAAGTGGATAAAGACCCTTCTAGACCGATGATGAAAAATGAGGAAGTCTTAGGACATGAAATTATATACTTAAGTACCATTAGAACACTTATGTATCTTGTCAATTGTATAAGGCCTGATATTGTATTTGCAGTAAATTTGCTAGTGAGACACAATACAACTTCAACCAGAAGACATTGGGCTAATGTTAAAACTTTACTCAGATACCTCCAAGATACTCAATATCTTGGATTATTTTACCAGAACGACCAAGACAACCATGTTGGGATATACGGATGCTGGCTATCTGTCTCCTATAGTGCCAAATCTCATACTAAGTTTTAGGGCTATAAAAAAAGCTCAAGCTCGCGAGCTACTTAAGTTCCGCTCGGACTTAGATTAAAATGCTTCACAATTTGATCAATGCACGACATACCAAATTCAGTGAAAATCCCATTTACGCTGGATTGAAAACACTCAGTCCATCGTACACATGCTTTGAGCAAATTTTAGTCCGCTGTGAAACAATCAAAGAAGCATTTTGCGCCGAACCGAAAAAGTTGGTCTGGCGTACATAGGAAACTTACTGGAATTTAGTCCTGCAGACTAACTGATTTTCAATAGAATTCCAGAGAGAATCATATTTGTACCATACCAAAAAACTTGGTCCGTCAAGCACTTGAAAACTTAGTCCGTCGTGAATGCCACACGCTCGGTTTGATTTTCACAAAACTGATTCTCAGCACTGGACCCAAAAAGTTGGTTCAGCGTACAAGGTAGTATGCGCCGGACTGAAAATATGACTTAACCCAAATTGGTTCGGCATGAACGGTGTACGCTTGGTATGAAATTTAAGTGTTGTTTTCAGTGCCGGACTAAAGAAGTTGGTCCGGCGTGAGTGGATTTTTGACTGAGTGAGTGAACGACTTTGATTTGAGAGGAAATAAGATGAAGTGACCTTTACTCCAAATAATCTTAACATATTTGACCTAAGAACCAAGGAACTTACTTGTGCATAATCCCTCTTTATAGTACGGCTAATAAAATGAATCCTAGCTACATCGCTTGAATCAACTCCCAAGCCAAAAACTAGAAATGAAAAACCTTAGCCTTTATCCTTCAATCTGAAAAGCTTCACTTCACAAAGGGTACATTTCTTGATCATCAACACCAAAACCAATATAAAGCATAGTTAAGAAATTAGGGGGTCTAGATGCTTTCAGCCTGTCGACCCTGTGGTGCCCTCGCACGCACGAAGCATGTTGTGCATGCTCTGCTGCATGACCCCGCACTGTGTGCGCATCCATGGAGAAATGCGTGCACAGTGCTAGCCGATGCCTCGCCAACCATGCCGCCTTGCTCTACCACACCATTGCCATGATAGCCCTCGCTCGTGCGCCCCTACCATGGTAGGCTCACGGTTGACCAAGCTTCATCTTGCACATGACAACGCTGTCACCCACATGTGCTTGGCACCAGTGATTTGCTCCGCGTGCCTACATCCCATGCAATGTGTGCCCCACCGGCTCTACAATGCATGGCTACCACCCCCACTGAGTGCTCGGCCGGGCACGGCAACTCGCCGTGTGCGCTCAGTGCACGACCATGCCTCGCCTCCACGCGGGCCCTCACCTTCGCTGTTGAGTGCGAGACTTACCTCGCCATGCTCTGCCTCGGCACATAGTAACTGCACCACCCCACGTGCGCGCCATGTTTTCCCTGATTTGGTGTGTTGCCAACTTGCCATCCTCAGCCTCGCATTGCACCGTGTGTTCTTCCCTCGAGCCGAGCTTCCCTCACCTATAAAGAGGCCAGGCGAGCCTCTCCTGAGTGCCTCGCATTCCCCCCTCCACTTTTCTCGCCATCGGGTTGAAGCTCAAGCTGCCCAAACTGCCAATGGCGGAAGGGAGCTCCGAGGTTGTCCCATTCAATTGAACCACCTCGGTGAACCATTTTTTGATGCATTCAAAATGGAGTACCACAATGATGCCCTAAGGCCTTTCCCCTCTTTAATTGCAGCTTGAAGTCCACGTGGCGCTGCCGCCGCTCTTCCCTTCTTCCATGCGACCGACGACTGGTGCCAGACTTCGGTGAAGCCTCCCTGCCGTGCCAAAGCACTGATACCCCTCTCAACCTGTTTGCACCAAAATTCAGCGTGCGTTGAAATCGGTCTAAATCAGAAAAGAAGTATTCATATAATAAGGAATCGGTAAACGACTCGGAAAAGGAAACCGTTTCTAAAAGGAAAGGAAATCAGATAAAAGGCCGATACGGGTAAATGCACCGTATCCATGTACAACTCGGATCGGCCAGGCGTGTTATAAAAGGAGGTGGGCGTCAAGCAAAGAATCAATCAATTCAACCACACACATCTACTTTTACAAGCTTTTCTTTTACATTGTTTTAGCCTCATAGATCTCTCTGCAAGTCGACGGAATCAACATAGTTGCGCATCGCCGATTGTTGATTTTAGCCGATTTCACCCAGGTTTGATTTGCTTCGTTTTGTTGCGCATCGCCTTCCCGAAGCCGATTTTACCTTGTATCCGGATCAACTGTAACCGGTTGATCTAGTTATCTCCTAATCGGTTCTTGCCGACTAGCGAAAAGCCGATAGATCCTTGTTTATCGGCTTTGATCAAATTACAAACTCTACCTTGTCAATTTCAGGTCAAATTGACTGGCACGCTCTACAAACCCGGCGTTTGTCTTGTGTGTTCGAGGCGAAAACCCTCCTTCACGTTTTGCGCGAACATATTTTGGCACGACGGTGGGACTTCAAGGAAAATCAAACATGTCGTCAATCGACAAGCCTGCGATTCTGCCCGATATCAACATCGATGCTATAATCGCGCCTCAAATGGCCGATTTAACCCTGAACAAATAAAAGAAATTGAAGACCGAAAGACAGCTTTAGAAGAAATGATGCTGCGGTGCTTCCAGAAAACACGCCGTGGCGTTACTCAAAAGACTGCACTCCCAAGCCTCAACCCTATCGGAGATTCGTCATCCGAATCGGTAAGCCAATACGCACCCGCTCAAGCTGATTTATCAAGTATGATCGAGCAATCCGTCCATCACGCATTAATCAATCAGTCATCGGCTCTAGTATCCACACTGAAGCCGATGATAGAAAATAGTGTGAAAACAATTGCTCAGGAATTGGCTGTGTCTGGAAGCCTGCTAGATCCACCACAAACCATCCCTACGTACCCAGCATATTCCATAACACCTAACACCAATACAGTAAGATTGTCGGCTCAAACGCCTATCACAATGCCAACTCAACCTACTGTTTTGAAACCAAGCATACAGAGAGATGGATTTACACACTACCATGGGCACACGGATGGGGCTAAGATAAGCACATCAAATCCGTCAAATGGGCCCTCCAATAGCATCGGTTTATCGGCTTATCAGCCGATCGAAATAGATCAAGTCCCGCAATCACGGGGAGCCACAACCGTGAAACAAACGCCGTATAGGATGACGCCGTACGTCGAACCTTTCGCGCCCATACCCGATGCATTGGGTTTTAATCATGACTGCGACCAAGTGCCAAGACCCCCTGAGGTGCGATTTGGACAAAGACCCGAGTTTGCACTCGGGGGGCAGGGCGTGAACCATGAAAATTGGCAATATCCGGTTGCACCACAAGCCGACAATGTCAATTGGGCAGAACAAATTGCTAACGTTTTAAGAGAACAGTTCGGTTTACAGCCCAGAGGAAGAGTGATCGGCTATAGGAAGCCGTATCCCGATCACATAGATCGAATGCCATACCCGCACAACTTTCGAATACCAGACTTTGCCAAATTCTCAGGTGATGATTCCGTCACCACAATTGAGCATATCGGATGGTTTATGGCTCAGTGTGGAGAGGGTCGCAAATCCGATGGACTAAAAATCAGATCGTTTCCTTTATCATTGTCCTGGTCTTTGCATTCACTTGGTTCACTAATCTACCCCAAATTCAGTTCACGTATGGAACGATCTAGAAAGCCGATTCCATGAATACTTTTTTCAGAACTATGGAGCTTAGGATTTCTGATCTTAGTTCACCCGATTGTATACTGGCGAATCGGTTTCTGATTATATCAGAAGGTTTAGAGGCGTACGGAATAGATGCTTTAGTGTAACATTACCCGATGATCAATTGGCCGATTTAGCATTCCAAGGGCTAATCCCGCCATTAAAAGAGAAACTATCGGGCCAAGAATTTCCAGATTTAGGCCACTTACTCCACCGCGTATCGGCACACGAAAGCCGATATGCAGAAAATAAAGGATTTAAAGATAGATTTAAGCCAAACGGTAATGAAAAGGCCAAAGTAAACATGGTAGATTACAATTCAAGCGACACCTCCGAGGACGAAGCAGAAATAAACATAGCCGAGTGGACCAAGGGTTCTAAAAAGCCACTCGTATGCTCTCTACTCAAACCGACGAAAAATAGGGCGGAAATCAAGTATTCATACGACGTGTCAAAGTGTGACAAGATATTTGATTTATTACTGCAAGAAAAACTCATAAAGTTGCCGGAGGGACACGTCATACCATCGACCGAGGAAATTAAGAAGCGAAGGTATTGCAAATGGCACCATTCGTTTTCACATAATACTAACGACTGCAATATTTTTCGACAACAGATTCAATCGGCCATCACTGATGGCAGGCTAAAATTTGCGGAAGAATCGGCTATGCAGATAGATATGAGCCCTTTTCAAGTCAACATGGTTCAATGTTCACGAAAAGAAAAGAGGCCTGCGAGAAGAAGATAAGCCGACTAAAGGAATTGTATCACGAGGCGAGGCAGTAGATTACTATCGGTTCCATACAAATAGAAGCCGATAGGAATGGACAAAACTCAAGAACGGTAAAACCAAGAGGGGACTTGGAGGTCGGTAAATGGTATCGGGCTGAGAGGGCTCCAAGAAAGGCCGATTTCAAACCAAATCCGACCTTCTCACAACTCCTGGGGAAGTATGAAAGGATAAGTCGGAGGTGTGACACTCAACACCACCAGAATCTTCATCGACTAAGGCAAAAGAGGCACGCGAGTTGGCGGCCCGATATGTCAAGTCGGCCAACTACTGCAGAAGAGAAACATCGACGATGTCCCTTTTGGCGCTTTCTTTGGGAGAAAGGGATGACCTTACCAACAGCTTGTGTCTTGTCCTATGCAACACTCATCTCAGATATCGGCCAAACCGATGCAGTAAAAGATAGGTTGTCTAGACCGATATACAATCATCCAGATATGAGGAGCAGTAGGCCGATCCATGAAAGGTTGTCAACATCAGAGCAAGGCGAGTCCTCCCGAAATCAGGAACTATCGGCTAACACAAGTAGAATGGAATCTGACAGCGAAATGAGCAATTTAGCCGGAAAAATACGAAAGCCGATAGAACCTAAACCTAGGTGGTGCCCCCCAGGTCTCAGCAAATCACAACGCAGAAGGCTTCAGCGATTGAAAACACAAGAAGAAAGGGAGGCCGAAAAGGAGAGCGAGAGGGATCGGATGTTCAATAAGTTAAGACCGGTACCAATTTTGAAAAAGGAGTGGAGAAAGAAGGAACAGATCGATAGTGATTCAGACCAATCGATCGAATCCGGTTCTCCGATGATCCGGGATGATACGCCACCGATGGATATAAACATGGTATTCGCTCTACCTGCCGAGTTCAAAACCGAAGAATCGGCTGAAGAAGTGTTCGCCCAATTATGCCTCGGAGCACCAGACGCTGTGTTCGAAAAGCCACAAGACATGCATCGGCATCTGAAACCATTATATCTGAAAGGGTATATTAATGGCCGACCGATATCTCGTATGTTGGTCGATGGCGGGGCGACAGTCAATCTTATGCAGTTAAGTACTTTCAAAAAATTGGGTAAAGCCGATGAAGACTTGATCAAAACCAATATGGTGCTAAATGACTTCACGGGAGACCCAACCGAGGCTAAAGGCGTAATGGTGTTAGAAGCGACGATCGGTAATAAAACTTTGCCGATCGCCTTTTTGTGATTGAAGCCAAAGGCAATTACAGCGTGCTCCTTAGGCGGGGATCGATCCATGCCAATTGTCAGTATACCATCAACTATGCACCAAAAATTGGTGCGGTGGAACGATGATACAAGAGAAGTCGTACCATCACCGACACATCGGCTCATATCGCCATGGCTAGCCACGATACCAACTGGCCACACGAAGAAGCCGAATGTATATCGTGAAAAGCCTTGGACAATTGCGATTTTATCTGCGTTGAGAAGTCGAGGATTCAAGCCGATCAGCGTCAAACCCAACACGTTTGATCGGACCAGGCGAAGTAGTAAGAAGATGGAGTACAAGACACTAGCAAAGCTGCAGGAAAAGGCCAGGAGCTATCGGCAAGAAGAATACGAAGAAGTCGTTGAGGATTTTGAAGAAGAAAGAAAAGGGTTAGGATTTATACGCGATTTGCTCGAAGAGATCGATATTGGGGAAGGTGATAGCAAAGACCAACGTTTGTAAGTGCTAAATTAGAACCCAGTTATAAAGCAAAGTTGGTCGAAATACTCAAGAAGTATAAAGATTGCTTTGCATGGGAGTATTATGAAATGCCAGGTTTAAGCCGAGCAGCTAGTCGAACATCGGCTACCTATAAAACCTGGTATCGGCCATTCAAACAGTACCCTAGGCGGTTTAATCCTCGTTGTATGACGCTATAAAGGAAGAAGTAGGACGATTGCTAGAGGCAAAGTTTATCCGGCCTTGCCGATCTGTTGAGTGGGTCTCAAACATCGTCCTGTGAAGAAGAAAAATGGCAAACTTAGGGTATGTGTCGATTTTAGAGATTTAAACAAAGCTACACCAAAGATCAGTACCGATGCCCATAGCCGATATGCTTATCGATGCTGCATCTGGGAATAAAATTATAAGCTTTTTGGACGGAACGCTGGATACAATCGATATTCATGGCCGGGCCGATATACCCAAAAGCGGCTTTCGGATGTCCGGGGCTTTAGGGCTATATGAGTGGAAAGTTATGACCTTCGGTTTAAAAATGCGGTGCTACTTATCAGCGTGCCATGAACCATATTTTCCATGATTTGATCGGCGATCTGTGAAATATACATTGACGACGTAGTGGTAAAATCCAAAGAAGACCGGCAACATTTAGCCGATCTGGAAAAGATGTTCGAAAGCACAAGGTTACATGGGTTAAAAATGAACCCTCTCAAATGTGCTTTCGGAATATCGGCTGGACAATTTCTTGGGTTTACGGTGCATGAAGGAGGAATTGAAGTAAATCAAACCAAAGTAAAAGCCATAGCCGATACTAAACCGCCGACAAGCAAAAAGGAGTTGCAGGTATTGATTGGGAAAATCAACTACTTGCGACGTTTTATCTCAAACTTGTCGTATGCGTATTCGGGCCTTCACACCGCTGCTGAAAATTAAAGATAACCAAGAGTTCAAATGGGAAGCCGATCAACAAAAAGCCTTCGGCGACATAAAAGGTTATCGATGAGTCCACCAAGATTGACCGCACCAAAACACGGTATACCTTTTAGACTATATATATCGGTGAAGGTGATTCGATTAGGCGGTTTTAACACAAGAAGCCGATAGGAAGGAACGAGCAATATTTTACTTAAGCCGACGTCTTTTAGATGCGTAAACCAGGTATCCCCTAGTAGAAAAATTATGCTTATCATTGTATTTTGCTTGCACCAAGTTAAGACATTATATGTCTGGCTTCCAAATGCCTTATAATATGCAAAACCGATGTAGTTAAGTAAATATTATCGGCGCCAATCCTGCGGGTCGGCTTGGTAAATGGGCATACGCCTTATGAGTTCGAGTTAACCTATGAGTCGGCTAAATCTGTGAAAGGACAAGCTGTGGCCGATTTTATCACAGGAAGTGAAACATTAGTAGGAACAACTAGTGTAACTCCTTGGCAGCTGTATTTTGATGGATCTGTTTGCCAAGAAGGCGAAGGCATCGGTGTGATATTAGTTTCACCTAGGAAACAAGAGTATGGCTTCATGTATCGGTTAAATAGCCGATGTTCGAACAACCAAGCGAGAATCTGAAGCATTACTAAGGGGCCTACAATTGTTAGATAGCATCGGGGTGAAAGACGTCGAAGCTTTTGGAGACTCGATGTTAATCGTACAGCAAGTCAAAGGAGAATACCGATGCAACGACGGTGCACTAACCCAGTACTTGCATCAATGCCTCCAGATCATCGAGATGTTCACTACATTTTCTATAAAACATATCCCCAGAGAAGCTAATAATAAAGCAAACCGATTGGCACAATGTGCATCAGGGTACAAGATTGAAAGTCGACAGGGACCAATCGAGCTAAACGTTTGGCCGATTTTATGTGTTCACCCTGTCGACTGGAGAACAGAGATAAGGGATTATTTGTCAGATCCAGCCAAGCCGACCGAGCAGAAGGTCAGGCGCAAAGCACTCAAATATGTTCTACTAGAAGATGTATTGTACTTTCGGACTATTGAAGGTTTGTTGTTAAGATGTCTGGGAACCGAGGAAGCCAAAGTGGCGATGGGTGAAGTCCATGAAGGCACTTGTGGATCACATCAATCGGCCCATAAGATGAAATGGAATCTTGGCGAACAGGATATTTTTGGCCGACGATGTTAGAAGACTGCTTCAAATATTATAAAGGATGCCAAACGTGCCAAAAGTTTGGTAACATACAGTCTGCACCAGCATCGGCTTTACATCCGATCATCAAGCCATGGCCATTTAGAGGATGGGGTATAGACATAATCGGCCAAATATTTCCGTCATCCAGCAAAGGACATAAATTCATCCTTGCAGCCACAGATTATTTCTCAAAGTGGGTTGAGGCTGTACCTCTCAAGAAGGTTACTAGTAAAGAGCTGATTGACTTTGTAAATGAACACATCGTCCATCGGTTTGGAATTCCACAAACAATTACTACTGATCAGGGTACTGTGTTCATGTCCAACGATTTCAAAGGTTTTGCGGAAAATCTTGGGATAAAATTACTCAACTATTCCCCTTACTACGCTCAGGCCAACGGACAGGCCGAGTCGTCAAACAAGACATTGATAAAGCTGATAAAAAGAAAAATTGAGGAGCCAAGGAAATGGCATTCAACGCTATCGGAGGCCTTATGGGCTTATCGGCTATCTCATCACGGATCAACTAAATTGTCACCCTTTCAGTTGGTATACGGACAAGAAGCCGTTTTGCCCGTTGAAATCAACATCGGCTCAATAAGGCTACACGAGCAAGATAAGGTATCAGCTGATGAATACAAACAGGCGATGCTTGACAATCTAGATGATTTGGCTGAACTAAGGCTGATCACACTAGATCGACTTAAAAAGGATAAAGAGAGGGTTGCCAGGTCGTACAATAAAAAAGTGATTTCAAAGTCGTTCAATCAAGCCGATTTGGTATGGAAAACCGTGTTGCCGATTGGGTCTAAGGATAATCGATTCGGCAAATGGTCTCCAACATGGGAAGGGCCTTATAAGATCAATCGGCCGATTGACGGGAATTCGTATATACTAGAGTCCTTGGAAGGGTTCGTCCTACCTAAAGCAATCAATGGAAAATATCTGAAGGCATATCACCCAAGCATATGGGTCGGGTCCTAACTACAGAGGAAAATATCAGGATCAATTACAAAAGCACATGCATATAAAATCGGTCATACAGCCGACCGAGACACCCATCCAAATTAGTTTACAAAATCGGTTACATAGCCGATCAAGCCAAGTGTTCGAAGGACGTCATCCCAAGGTTTAAAGCAATATTACAAAAAGACTGGCCACACAACTAATATCAATAGAACAAATCAGTGAAGTCCGGAACCAGGCAGATGGGCCCCCAAAGCCGATAGTGCTGCAGCCGCCCTACCAATAGTAGCTTGAACACTATCTATTAGTTGCTCATCGGCTTTCGCATCACCCGGGATTGGGATCATTTTAGCTGAATGGTTCCTGACTTTGGTGAAGACTTCACCAATTTGCTGTCTCTGGGCCGCTAGTGAAGACGTCGCATCCGTGATGCCGATCTGGCAATCTGAGAGTTCTTTTGTAACCAAGGCCAGCTGTTCTTCAAGTTTCTTCTTAGATAACTCCAGCTCTTGGGCCTTAGTCTTAGCCGATTTCAGCGCGGCAGCACCCTGATCAAATGCACTCTTTCGAGACTTGGCATCCGCTATGAGCTTGTCCAAGATCTCTTGATCGGCTTATTGGGACTTCCGCTGTTCAACCCTTTGCTTGGCCGACTCTACATCTTGCCGATGAGCGTCCAAGTGGCATACCTCTAGTAGTGCGTTCATAGCAGCGGGGGGAAGATCGGCTTGGACGGTCGCCATCGCATTCCTCAAAGATTGAGTGTTGGCCAGGAGAGCTGCTTCCGGTTGCATCACTTCGTCCAGGAGACGGTTGAGCCGCTCCTGCATGCCCGGCTCCGCGGTTACAGCAGCCGATGCTGGCGCGGAAGCAGCAATTATGCGTTGAATGTCGGCCGGGTAGTCGTCAGTGGCCAACACTTCCGGGTCGTCGAGCTCGTCCAAGGAAAAGCCTAAAAGATCGGCTAAGTCCATCGACGGAGCCGGGCCAGAAGCAGGTTTTGGAGGTGAGGAAGCGGATGGCGGAGCAGGAGCCAAAGCCGCCAAGACAAGCACGCCTGCAGGTCTTCTCTGCATCGGCTTCTAGCAATTGGACGGAGGGGGTTTCCTGAAGAATATTTTCACGGTAAGATAAGGAAAACAAAGATAAATCAAGATAAGGGTCGAAGCTAACCGCAGTGGCCGATCCAGTAGGGGATGATGCTGCATCACGGCCCGTAGGCTTTGGAGGTCGTTTGATAACGACTCTACGGCTCTTCTTTTTCTCTAGAAATGACAAACATAGGGGTTAGCCGACGGAAAGCATGAAAATTCGCTTGCAAAGATGAACTGAGCGTACTTTTAGTACGCTGATCGGCAAGATCGGACGATGATGGGCTATTGACTCCCCAACGTGCGGAAGATAAACCGGCAAGAGGGTCGACGGCCTTTGCCGCTTCGATCGTCGGCCGATGCGATTCTTATTTGGGTCGACCTTTTGCTAGTCTGGAAAAGGACAAAAGATATGATTAAGCCGATGAAAATCTTATTTCAATAAACATCAAGATGAAAATACCTCTAAAGACGAGTTAGCATGGCTTGAACTCGAGCTAGACCCAGCGGCGGTCTCCGTCGGCTCTTGGAAGCCAGGGAGAAAAGAGGACAAGACCTCATGGATAGTGCGCCCCCGCAAGAGCGCCTCAGCTATGGAAGCCCACCATGTGGTAAATTGGCCCGATCGACGTGTGTTTAGCACGAGGAATGGCAAGTCTACCACATGGAGTTCATCGGCTAGCTCAATAATAAGCTCCGCCGCAGTAATGTTAGTAACTTTATTTCGTGGCTTGATTATATTGAGCAAAGGAAAGCAATGAATTGTTTGTCCAAAACCCAGCTGGCGAGCATACACTGAAGGGTGATAGAACTCATAGGTCGGCTGAAATGTTCTATTTCGAGTACTCAAGCCGACGTGAAGAATGCAAGGAGAGATCAACAGAGGGAGCAGATCAAGAGTGGACTGGGGCATTAGAGAGCTATCAGAGTTTAAACGGAGAAAAGAAGGCCATGGAAGATCGGCTAGTTGGCTATATGAAAAAAAGTCTCGGCGGTTGAAGGAAGCTTGGTTGAGATTCAAGAAGAAGGATAAATACTTGTGAAAACTGGCCGGGGAGATTTTTGGTTTGTCAGGTGAACACATCATGAATTTTTCACCCGGAGATCGGCTAGGTTGAAATCTAGGGGTTGCACCCTCGGGAAAATCTTCCGTTGGGAAAGCCGATTCCTCCGATGGATCTGGGATAATGAGACGGCCAAAGACACAGTAAAGCCAGATTTGAATGAACCAAAGTGGACCCCCAATGTTGCCCACGACATAGGAACCGCTGTCTTAAAAAGCCGACTCCGGATGATATACATCATGTGGTATACGGCCCCCAACAAGGATTTCCCTAGAGCTAGCCGACGACCCATGACTAGCTGCTCCGACATAAATTGGTAAACCTGGGTTGGTCCTAAAGAAGCGTCGCAGAAAAGGAATCGGTCTAGCCATAGGTTAAGGAAAGCTACATGTTCCTCATCTGATACTGAGGCGATCCAACTTGTTATTATTTTGTATATATCCGACCAGCCTTCTCCCTTTTTTTCGAGTCAATTTATACTGAGGTTTCCCGCTAAAAGCCGATATTTGGTCTCCATCAGGCCTAAGGCAGCATAATTCAGCCATGTCTAGAAGGGTTGGGCCGATGGGACCAGTTGGGAAAAAGAAGGCGTTAAAAGAGTCCGACCAAAAATAGCAAGCAGCGGCTACCAAGGATTCATTAGGTTCGGATCGGCTAAGGACATAGGAATACACTCAGCGATACCCATCCCTTCCCACTCACCTTTTTTTCCGGGATGATACTCTAATATACCAAGACCTCCACCCTTGAGAGAGTCGGCCAAGCCCTAAAGCTTTTTGTCCATTCCTTAATATTATAGCCAGGAGCCGACAGAGGAAGTCTAGGATTTCATCTCTAACAACCGTATCGGTCTCTATGGTTCCTAATGGGCCTAGAAAGTATTGATGGTCGCTATCTCGGGATCGGAATGAGTACAGGATGCGTCCATTTCAGCCGATCTGACGGGAAGAGAAGATTGATGCGGAGAAAAGCCGATTGCAAGATGAACGAGAGCACGCCAGGGTGAAAATGACCGCAGGGGGGGACCTCATATTTATACCTCGGTGAAAAAGGTGAAAAGGCGGGAACAGTTGCTGCATTGAAAACGCACCGAGAGCATTGCGGCGCCATTAATGGGGAAGTTACCGAGGTGAATCTTAAACGGTAAGCCGATCACGGAGAAAAGCGAAAGATTTTTGAAAGATAGCAAGCTACCTTTCAAAAATGGGGGGCATATGTTTGCACCAAAATTCAGCGTGCGTTGAAATCGGTCTTAATCAGAAAAGAAGTATTCATATAATAAGGAATCGGTAAACGACTCGGAAAAGGAAACCGTTTCTAAAAGGAAAGGAAATCAGATAAAAGGCCGATACGGGTAAATGCACCGTATCCATGTACAACTCGGATCGGCCAGGCGTGTTATAAAAGGAGGTAGGCGTCAAGCAAAGAATCAATCAATTCAACCACACACATCTAATTTTACAAGCTTTTCTTTTACATTGTTTTAGCCTCATAGATCTCTCTGCAAGTCGACGGAATCAACATAGTTGCGCATCGCCGATTGTTGATTTTAGCCGATTTCACCCAGGTTTGATTTTCTTCGTTTTGTTGCGCATCGCCTTCCCGATTTTACCTTGTATCCGGATCAACTGTAACCGGTTGATCTAGTTATCTCCTAATCGGTTCTTGCCGACTAGCGAAAAGCCGATAGATCCTTGTTTATCGGCTTTGATCAAATTACAAACTCTACCTTGTCAATTTCAGGTCAAATTGACTGGCACGCTCTACAAACCCGGCGTTTGTCTTGTGTGTTCGAGGCCAAAAACCCTCCTTCATGTTTTTTGCGCGAACACAACCCTCTAAAGCTTTACCCCTACCTTCCAAGCTTGAGCACCCATGAATGGCCTCCATAGTTAATCGAGCTCACCTCTAACGCCTAGCAATGCCGTGGGTCCCTCTTGGCTGATTTCTTCCACCACCGATAGTTCCCATACGGCCCTTGTAACTCCCTCTAGCCTCCTCAACCTTTGGCCTAGCACCACAACCACCGCATCTCTGCCGGCGAACTCCGTTGAGCCACCCCTCTTCTAGTCTTCTGTGCTGCCAAGGTGTGAGCCCCTGTTGTTATCCTCCCTCTCTCTAGAGGTGGGCGTCTGGGCCGTGCCGCCGTGGGCCGGCCCGAAGCACGGGGATTTGGCCCGGTCCGTAGCCCGGCCCGGCACGAGGTGGGCCATGCCGGGCCGGCACGTTACTGTGCATCGGGCCGTGCCGGGCCGGGAAACGTGGCACGGTGGGCGGCACGGCACGGTGGCGGCACGCCGGCTGGGAGGCACGACCGGCCCGGCGGCAAGGGAGGAGAGGGAGGAGGTAGAAGAACTAACCTAGCAAGAAAGGATAGCGCTCTAATGCAAATTACTTCCAGTAGCAATTTAACTCATGTGCACTAAAATCGCATGGAACAAGTTATCTTCTACATGTCTGTAATACATTTGATTTGAGGAATGAAAAGCGAGAGCGAGCTACAGTATAGCGATATGAACTGAAGAGGATGGAGAGGGCAGAGGGGCAAGAACCTTGGAAGAAGTGGATGTCGGCAGCGAGGAGTTGTTGGGACCAGGTGGTCGGTGGATGAGGCGCGTGCGACCGGACCTCGCGGCTCCAGGCAGAGGGCGGCGCCGACGAAGCCATCGCGCCCGCGCCATGCCCGCTCCGCTCCAGGCACTCGATGTCTGCCGTCGCACTCGCTGCCCGTGCCATGCCAGCGCCGCTTCTTGCCGTCAGCGCCAGCCGTGTCTGCCGCCGGAGTGGGAGAGGGAAGGGCGCAGGGCCGCCGTCGTCGTGGGGGACCTGGGGGCCAGGAGAGGGAGAGGGAGGGCAACGTCGTGGGGGCCCTGGGGGCCGGGAGAGGGAGGGGAGGGCGGCCGCGTGATGAAGGGGCACAGCCGTGGGAAGCAGGGAGATCTCGGCGGGGATTGCAGGAGGGAGAGAGAGACTGAGGGAGAGGGAGACGGAGGGACTGAGGGGGAGTGGGGGACGCAGGACGCTGGGCCTGGCCGCCTGGGAGCTGGAGCCGGACCAAGTCTCCAAGGCTCAAGTCTCCAAGCAGGCACGGGGATCGAGGGGACAGAGTGTCAGGGGCTGGGGGGCCACAGGGGCACAGGGCTCGGGCGTGACCGCGTGAAAAAAGAGAGGGAGAGAGAGAGGGGGGAAAATAGAGGGAGAGAGAGGAAAAAGAATGCTTACCCAGTTACCCGGTAATTTTGTTTCAATTTTCCACATGAAAGATTCTTTTCAACATGAAGTGATAACGATGTGATACATGCTTTGGCAGTTTGGCTGATTCCACGCGCTGGCGCTGTATTTCAATTTTGCATTCCTGCTCCCGCGGCTGCGCAAGCGACGTAAATTTATTTGACGCGACGTAAAGTGATGCGACACAACGTAAAGCGAGGGAATCCCGCATTCCTGCTCGACCGCGTCTAAATTCAAATTTTGAACCGTCATATGACCGTGCCTAATCGCTATAAAATCCCGAGCGTCCTCATTTGTTTAGAACATCCTTCTGCTCTCCCAGTTTTTGTTCAGAACATCTCTCGCTCTCTCATTTATTTTCTGTGTTTACTCTGAATTTGCCCTCTGTTTTTGCTCTTCGTCCACGAAAAAATGTTTCGCAAGAGCAAGAGCAGGAGAGCATGCCCTCGCTCTCCAAGTCCCACTCGCCGAGATGACGAGATCGATCCGCGCCAACTCTCCCCCAGCATGGGAGACTACGGCATGGATGACCGTCATCTGGACGGTACGCACGGCATCGAGGATGCCTCGTACATTCCGGGTGTGTCGAGCTCCGACGGCGCCGCATCAGTGTATCCGGGACGGACGTCGGTATCGGCACTGAGCTCGGATGCCGCGACATCGATGCAACCGCAACCGGGACGGGCGTCCATATCCGGCACTCGACGGGCGTGGTGTTGGCAACACATGGACAGAACCGTCGAAACTGTAGACGGAAATGAGGTGGTATCTGCTATTTGCAAATATTGTCAAACTAAATTATCTGCACGTGCATCTGCTGGAACAGGTCATCTGAAGAGACACGCGGAGGCATGCTTGAAGAAGATATCGGCAGGACAGAGGGCGGGCGAGGGCGTCCAGACGCAGCTCAACTTCAACACCGACGGTTCGGTAAGTACGTGGTTATACAACGCCGATGTAGCTAGAGACGAAATTGCACGGTACATAGTTACAGAGGATCTTCCACTTAGAATGGGCGAGAGCTCTAGTTTTGAAAGAATGGTGCAACATGGTTTTTGTCCACAATACCAACATGTTAGTAGAAGAACAACTACACGTGATATTTATAAAATGTTTAAAAAAAAACTAGAAATATTAAAACAGACTTTCTTGGTAACTAGTTATTCTTTTGCCTTAACATCGGATATATGGACTTCTCAACATCAAAGAATGGCTTATATTAGTGTTGTTGCCCATTACTTAGACGAGAACTACTTACTAAACAAAAGAGTCATAGGGTTTAAGCCAATCTCCGAGTCACACACCGGAGAGGCTATCGCTAACCATATACTCGAGGTTATTAACGACTTTAAAATAGAAGGTAGAATTATTTCCATCACTCTTGATAATGCATCGGCTAACACGACGGCTATAAATTATCTCTCACCGCATCTAGAAACTTATATTGGAGGTTTTGTACTCCACCAGAGATGCGCATGCCATATTATTAATCTCATTGTGCAGACGGGTTTGACTGTAATGGGACCTAGTTTGGAAAACATACGCAAAGCTATCTATTTCATTATTGCTTCGCCCGTAAGGTTTGCATAATTCTCAGATTATTGCAAGGCCAATAGTAAGGTTCCAAAAAAAATTAACCTTGATATGAAGGTTAGGTGGAACTCAACGTATATTATGTTGGACAATTGCAAGGGCTATGAGCATATTATCATTGTCTTCGTCAATTGCAATAATGGTGAGCCGTTGGTTACTGAATCGGATTGACACATTGCCGGTTATTTTCGTGATTTTTTAGGAACTTTTTACAATGCATCCAAAAATTTATCCGGTGTGTACTACCCAACTTCTTGCTTAGTTATCGAGTGGCTTTGGACTATTGCTAATTCTTTTAAAGAAAATAGAGATAAATATATTTTACAACCCATTATAGAACCAATGGAGAAAAAATATTTAAAATATTTTCAAGCTATTCCGCATCTTTACTGCTTTGCTACTATTTTGGATCCTCGGAGAAAATTATCTGACTTGCAGGGCGCCTTCCACGGAATAGGTGAGGCATTCGATCTTGATTTCTCCGATGCCTATACTCATGTTTATAACGAGTTTTTCGGTGTTTTCGACAAATATTACGACAAGTTTGGCACTAGAAGTGAAGCAAGAAGATCTACTTCAACAACGCAACAAGCATGAGGTAGCTCTACCGCTTCAAATATTTGGAAGAAGCTAAAAGGCAAGGCATCCGGCTCTTCCCAATCGCCGACCAGGTCGACGTGGAATCCACGAGTAGAACTCAACCACTACCTCGACACGTCTTTTGTGGAGACCGACCTTGACGTGGACAAGGATAATCAACTCAACTTGCTCTTGTGGTGGAAGAATAACGAACGTATTTACCCCGTGCTATCCCATTTTGCACGGGATGTACTTACTATTCCGGTGTCCACTGTCTCGTCGGAAGCCACTTTCAGTTTGGTGGGAAGGGTACTTGAGCTGAGGAGGTCGTCTCTTCGGCCTGAGTTGGTTGAGGCAATTACATGCTTAAAGGACTGGGAGCGTGCAGAAGATAGGACACAACATGAGCCCGAGGATCCGGAGATTACGGAGGCAGTTGCTGACTTCGACAATCTCAACCTCGAGTAGTTTACGTATTAATGTATGTTTACGTAGTTACTGTACTCTTTTCCTTACCGGGGGTACCCCACACCGGGGTGTAAGGTTTTTAACGAGGCAGTAACTTTGTACATATTCACGATTGAATAAAATTTAATATTTACCCCCAACATTTGTCTTCATTGCCTCAGCTCTGTGCGTCTCTGTGTTCTTTTCTCTCATTGCAATAGTGCAAATGGTAGCCTAGGCCTGGCACGACGGCTTCTGGCCGACGGCGCAAATGGGCCGGGCTTGGGCTCGTCAAAAGCTAGTTGGGCGGCACGCGGCCACGCGATGACGACGGGCCGGCGTGGCACGGCACGGTGGGCACGACGGGCCGACGTGGCACGGCATGGTTCCGGCCCGAAGCACGATGGGCCCGGGCCGGGCCGGCCCGGCACGGCACGACGCCCACCTCTACTCTCTCTCATGCACGGTCACTCCCTGATGACCCAGACCCACCAGTCAGCTTTTTGAAAATGTAATTAAAAACCAGATTTACTTAATTTGCCTACGACACGTAGGTCCAGCCAGATTTAAAAGGGCTAACCAAATCTATTTAAGGGGTAATTTGCCAACTTGTGGGACCCCGATGTCAATGACTATTAATTTCTCAAGAATTCAAGAAAATCTGGAAATTGAGAAAGACGCTTTGTCTGTTAGAAAGCGTACTTTCTAATTTTTGTGTTTTTTCAAAGCCGAGCTAACTCAAAATCTTATAACTTTTGCGTTTCAAGTCCAAAATAAGTCAAACAAGTTTCTAAATTCTTGTAATTATGCAAAAAAAAATATTTAATTTCGAGTCACCATACCAAATTTGAGTTCAAATTCAAATGAAACTTAACTTATGCCTATTTGAAATATTTTTGCAAAAAGGCTCCAAATTTGCTGTAATAAATTTTGAAATACTCCTAGGATCATAATAGTTTTATTTCTATAAAAATATTGGAAAGTGGACTTAGTTTGATTTGAACTCAATAATGGTTTAGTTTCCAAATGCATGATAGATTCAAAAATGAATAACACTTATAAATGAACCTCAAACTCAATGGGACCGAATTCAAAATATTCCAGAGCCAGGACCCTCTATGAATGCTTTAATGAATGCTTCTGGACCATGGTAAGTCATAAAGATTTCTCCTCTCCAGAAAGGTATAGAATCGAACCCGCTTGGTATGTTGATTCTTGTTAGAAAATACCTGAAGTTATTAAAACTGAAATAATCATAACCTCCTCAAAAAAACTAAAAATATAAATCTTATTTGGATTTGGTGTTATTTCTTTTACTTGCTTCTTATCGTTGCTTTATTTTAAACCACGTGTAGATACTAACGCTCAGGAATAAGCCGTAGTCAACACCGACTTCACTTGGGAATATTTTGAGGAAGGCAAGCACCCCTTTGATCATGTTGACCCTATTATTTCACTGAGTTTATATTGTTTTATCAAATCTATGTATGCAAGTGTTTATTTTCAGTAAACATTGCTATATTATGGGTATTGGTAGATATATTCCTTAGCTCATGGAACTTCTTAATAAATATTAACAAGTGAACATTAATAATCGTAAGATAGGTTTAGACATTATAAAAATGTTAATTGGGTATAATTGAGCGTATATGCACTTGCTTAATCATGCTTAGAAATGGGTAATGAATGATTGGTCATGCTATTCGTTATGAATATAAATTTTGTATATATTAGGAAAATGTGGTTATTGGTATTTTGGTATAAAAATAAAAATAAAACTATGATTTGATAGGCGAGTTATGGCAACAACCGAAAGTGCATGAGACTTGCACATAGTGCACACCTTGCTATGGGAAGAAGTGGGGACTCAACAGGAGTGAACTGTTGAGAGTACAATATTGTACAAATATCTTCGCCGCCTTGCTATGGGAAGAAGGGGGGACTCAACAGGAGTGAACTGTTGAGAGTATAATGATTGTACAAATATCTTCTGCCATCATAGCAAGGGTTTGTCGTCATCAGACTGGTGAAAAGTTAGGCTAGTTAATGTAAAGGTTTTGTTATGACCTCCTGGCCACACGCCAAAGAAGCGTGAAAATAAAGGCAATTGGATGATGTTCATGTCTTGTGGGTAAATATGTGCACCTCAGCAGAGTGTAAAAGTTTTCGAAAAGCCATGCATGCGCTCATGGGAGATTTGGTGCATTGATACTAGTTAGATGATTTTTGTATTTTCAAAAAGGGTTGAATGGGAAATATTTCTTAGAAAAGTATTGTTTTAGATTTTATGTCAGGTTAGCAATGGACGAATTGTTACTCACATTCATGGAGGACTGTGAGTTAATATTTACGATGTTATTCTTCTTGTTATTTAGGGCTCGTTCAGTAGGGCTTCAGCTCCAACTCCTTTCTGATTCTGCTCTGACTCCTCCTGATTCTGATCTCCTGAAGAATCAAGAGCAAGCAATTAAGAATCACAATTATACACAAATTACTACAAATCTCTAAACCGATCTCCGCAGGAGCTACCTATTGGCTGATTCTTGCTCCCAGTGGAAAAACGAGAATCACTTCAAGGTGATTCTGCTTCTTGTATGGTGGAGCTAAAGGCGTTCGGTAGAGCTCCGGCTCCTCTAGACAAGAATGCAGGAGCTGGAGCTCTACCGAACGAGGCCTTATATATCAGTCAAAACTAATCTTACAAATCCCGCTTACAATCTATTACCTGTTATTTATGTTCAATTTCGCTTTATGCAAATACACCTGTTAGCCTACCTTTGATATAGTCTGTATATACTATAACTTTGCAATACACTACAAGTTTTGCTGAGTACAAAATGTATTCAACCATGCTGTTGTTGATATTCATTAGGTGAAGAAACAAACAATCTCGACAACGCTTTATATTCCGTAGGATACAGAGACTGCGCTGACGATTTTTTTTAGGTTATATCCTTATTACTTGCCCAAGGGATTGTATGGGCATACTGTTGGGTTTATGTATCTTTCTGCTGCACTCTGTTAGACCCTTATAGACCATATTGTATAATTACTTCCGCTATCATATGTAATATATTGTGTATGGATGTGATGGTAATGTTGTGAATGTTCGTACTATCCACTGATCATGTGACTAGTACTATGTGCATATGGAACTTTCTTGGTATTCCAAGCCAGAAGGGAGGGTTCTGACATCAGATTGAGTCAAATGGAAATCTGCAATTGAGGAAGATTTACGCTTGCTTAACAAAAGGAAGGTATTCGGTCCCGTTGATCAAACACTGTCTAAGTGTTCCTTGTAGGATCCAAATGAGTTTTCATCTGACAGAGAAATGAAAACAACCAGTGTGAAATATAAAGTGAGGCTTCTAGCACAAGGGTTCAGGCAGAGACCTAGCATCAGTTATGTGAGGAGCCGCCCAAATCGTCCTCGGATTATCGAATGTCCTGTCGTCCTTATCGGATTTGAAGGCTAGCAACGGACCGCCGGTGGCGCTCACAGTGCTAGCACCCAAACCCAACTGAGACGACAGCAACCCACTCGATTAACCCGACAACAATCCCGGTATTCCCCCGGTATGCGACCCGAAACACGCCCAGGATCCTCACATACCGGTTAACAATGCCGTTATCAATTCAATTTGCACAAAGGGGGCAACGAACTCGAAACAGTCACGACCAAACGCGCAAGCGGAAACACCACGCACAAAGACAAACCAAGACGACCACCGACTCAACCGAAAAACAGCCCACAAGGACCCACGACTAGCCAAAACCCGAAAATCAACCAAGCCATCAAAAACTAGAAAATTTCGGCATGACCTTCCTAGAATATACGGACATCCACTCAGCAGACAAGGAAACACAGTTCAATATATATATATTGAAAGTAAAAGCGACATCCACAAAGACCACAAAGAAGAAAATAAATAAAGAAAACGCATACGGAACCCGACATACACCTAAACGTCTATTGCCAAATCCAAAAGCCCAACAAACCGCATCTATCTATACAACAAAAGGATGCATTTAGCAAAAGTAAGACAAATCCCAGAAGTGTTCTGCCCCTGAACACTCCCAGGCGCAAACGGCGTCGGCAAGCCTGTACTCGGTGCCCCGCCCAGTCACCGAGAGGCAGTACGGGCAGAACTCGCATCCACCCACCTGATCCTCACCTGAAAACCACAAAGCAGAAGCATGAGTACAAAAGGTACTCGCAAGACTTACCCGGGGGTCCATATATGACCGACTCCAAAGGATTATGCATTTAGTTGTAGCAAGGATTAAGCTTAAGGTAAAGGTGCGGAAAAGCATTAACATTTGTAGTATAAGTGCGACAATTGGACCAATTACAAATTTAAAGCAGTTATAGACCGCACTTACTTCTAATGTGAGGTTGAAAGCAACAACAATTAAAGTAGAGCAATGCATAACCATTTTAAGGCTCAAGCCCAACGGCGAGCTGCAAGTTCAAGTTATTTACTACGCAGAAGAAGTTCGGATCAAGCTTGCTCATATCCGAGAGCGCGGCAATTCGAATCGCTTAATTAACCCTACAGGAAAGCATTGATCGCACGACACGTACCACGAAGGGCCTCGTGTCAACCCCCTCCCATCCATACCCAATCGCTGAAGCGTCCTCCTGTGGTCCGAAAACCTAGCATCCCCTCGAGCTGCCCCAAGCCCAGCTTGGCGCTCGAGAGCCGGCCTAAGCCTCGCCCTCAACCACGTCCAACCACAGGAAGTTACGGTCCATCGATTCAATATGAAAGAAAGAGTGGCTTACCGTACCAAAATCGGGCATGCGACCAACCGGGGTGTGCTCAATCTTATTCCACTTACGGATCGGTCCTTAACTGACACAGACGGGGCTACACATTTGAGTCTCCATACCCAAATGAACCAACTCCCCGCCCGGTCCACAATTCATTTCTTTCCAAAACCTTTCCCAATTCCAAGTCCAACATAATGTAGTATGTGTGTAATAATAACAACCACAAGTGACAGAACCCTCCGTCACTTGGCCCAACCCACTTTCTAAGCGAACTAAGCATGGACTCAATTATATTACCCATAGCCTAGCTCCAAAGGATGTGTTCAACAATTACCAACGGATGTATGTGCAGCAAATGAGATCTAGACCTATCCCTCAATTAAATTCCTAATGCATCACTTAACCAATCATGTAGCAGTTTATTCACAAAAATACATTTACATAAAGGTTGAATATGCTTAGGTGCTTGCCTGATGCTTCTGCCGGATCCTCAACAACAACTTGCTCACCGTGATCACCCTCGACCGAGGCCATGTCACCCTCCGCGGGATCGTTCGCTACACGATACATATGTATGAAATGAGATGAATGCTATGCATAAGGATGAGTTGATCAATGCACAAGCAAAGCGAGTTTCGAACGTGCAACAACATTACATTTCACAACTAGCGACACGGTTCTACCATTCATTTCAACCTAGAGCAAAGAAAACCGAAATTAGAGACAACGCCCAAAAATTGACTTATTTCAACCGAAATGACCAAAATAGGATAATACCCCTTTATTACTCATTTACATACTTGTTGAATGGACCAAAAGCCCCTAATCTGAAAATTGAACACAAAAACTGAAATTGGACTTTTTCGAAATTTTTAGAAATCTGGGCACTACTTCAAACCGGCATAACTTATTCCAAATTCATCCAAAATAAGCAAACAAATACATTTTTGAAATCTCCTCGAAATTCCCTACAAGTTCTCAGGAAATTTTTTTTCCAATTTCGGCCTCCAATTAATCCTAATTCGCAGCTCAAAATCCAATTCACCAATTTCGTCCATTTCGGACAGTCGAAACTAAAAACGGCATAACTTTCTAATGGAATGTCCAAATGGAGAAATTCTAGTTGGAGATGCTAGATAATTTCACCCTCTACAGCTTCCTAAGCAAATGTAAACTCCAATTCGGCCTCTAAATAGCTCGAATTCGCAGAAAACTGAGAGCCAAAATCCTGCTCGAAAATGACAGATTTCAACTCAACCCTAACTTTAGCTTCTACAACATTTCTCCCCAAATCTAGGCACTAGAACTCAACCAACAGCAATGGGGGACTTCATGGAGGTAGATCCAAGCATTGGGAAGGTCCTCACCTAGCTCATTCAAGAGATGGCCATGGAGGAGAGAGATAGAGCTTGGAGGAGATGGGGGGAGCTCGTGTGCAGGTTGGGGGAGCTGCTGGGGTGGCACGCCGGAGGAGGAGCAGCAGGAGGGGTCGCCGGAGCAGGGGTGGAGGTCGCCGGAGTTGGAGCTCCAAGGGGAGAGCACGGCATGGAGGAGCTCCAATGGAGGGCACGGTTGGAGAAGAAGATGGTGGCTGCTGTTTTTTTGCTTGGAGTTGGCTGCCACAACCCCCATTTGACCCACATTTTCATCTCCCCAAAATGCCCCTCAAGCAACCAACAAATTGGCTAAGTCCTCCAACACAAAACCGCACTAGATTCACTTTTTGAGCCAAGTTTAAAACTAGCGTTTGACACCGGATTGGCAAGGTAACTCCACCACTAGGTAGAGAAATGTTTTTACTTCGCAACCATGCAACTCGCGCACTCTAGCCCTTTCTAGATTGCAAGTTACAAGCCTCCAAACTTCGATAAAAACCACATTTGCGCTCGGAATTTTTCGGCTCTGAACTTTTGATTAAGTTCATAATTCTTCTAAGTGGCAGTTCAGGAGTTTCACGGAAGCCGAAAATGACCTCAAGAGCGGCTAAAACTTAGTTGGCGCGAAAATTAGCCGCTAGAATCGAATTCGAATTCGGGACCGTGACAAGTTACGATAAAAATTACTCAGAGTGGAATAATATTATGATATTTAATATTAATGATAGCTAGCATGAACTTATCAATGCAGTTGATGAATGTAGTGATCGTATATTTATATTGGTCATTAGATAATGATATTTATATGAGAGTCCCTAAAGGAGTTAAAATTCTGGATTCTAATAAAAGCAATGATAATATGTATAGTGTCAACCACAGAGGTCACATTATGGATTAAAATAGTCGGAGAGAATATGGTACAACCAACTTAGTGAGTTTCTCCTAAGAATAGATACTCCAATAATGAGGATTGTCCCTATGTGTTCATAAAGAAGTCCTGGAATAGATTATGGATCATCTCAGTCTATGCCGATGATCTGAATATCGCCGGAACCATAGAGAACAAAAAGGAATCTAAGTTCTTACCTTATGACAGAGTTTGAGACGAAAGATTTGGGTAAAATCAAATATTATTTAGGCCTGTAGCTAGAGCATTTCCCCAAAAAAATTTGTACACTACTCTACCTATACCACAAAGGTATTAGAATAATTCAATATGGATAAATCTCATCCTTCGAATACCACATGGTAGTAAGATTCTTTGAAGTGGATAAAGACACATTCTATCATGCGAATTGCGCCATGTCTGATATTGCGTTCGTAGTAAATTTGCTAGCTAGACATAGTGCAACTCCAACTAAAAGACATTGAGATGGTGTCAAGATTTCCTAAGGTGCCTCAAATGTCCACAAGATCTTGGCTTATTTTACCAGAAGGGCCAAGATTAACCATCGTGGAATATACAGCTGTTGCCTATCTAGTTGATCCCTACAGTGCTAAGTATCAAACTGAGTTTGTGTTTCTCTACGTATAGTTATTTCTTGGTGGTATTTTAAGCAGACCTTGGTAGATAACTCTACAAACCACTTAGAGATAATAGCATTTTATAATGCCTCACTTGAATGTGTTTGGCTGAGACATGTGATTAGCCGTATCCAGAAGTTATATGGCATTAACATTATTGATACCCTACAATTATTTATGAAGATAATAATATTTTTGTTGCACAATGAAATTGGGTTATGTAAAGAGCAATATCACGAAGCATGTGTCCTCCAAACTTTCTATCCTCCTGAACTTCGGAAGAACATTGAGGTAAAGATTATGCAAACTAAGTAACGTGAAAATCTAGATGATTTATTTAATAAGTTTTTTTTTCAACATTTAGTTTCCAAATATATGTTTGTGGAATTAAAATAAGACAACTTAGAGATATACAGAATTTAAAGAAAGTGAATTTATGAACCATAGCTCATAGTATAATCCTAAAGATGCTACCCTAATTCAAAAGATTATAAGCTATAATTTTTTTTCTTAGTGAGTTTTACTAAAGTTTTCTCATACTAAAGTTTTTAATGAGGCAAGCAAGTGCAACACAATATGCCGATGTAATGTACTTATTGTGCCGATGTACTGTACTTTTTTCCGTTCTTTTTATCATTATATTTTTAAGAGGAATTTTTAATAAGACATATACATTATGTTATATTCGCACAAGAGGCAGTGGTTAGATATAACTAGAATTTTGCTTGCTTGGTTGATGAGATACATCCGGATTCTTAGTTTTGTAACGAATTCTGAAACTACTTCGAATAGATTTTAAAATAAATATAGCACTATATTATAAAAAAAAATCCATATATAATCAATAAAGAAAAAATTGTGTCATTTATTTCTTTAATATTTTTATTCACTACAGGAATCCGTCTTATTTTCGTCGGCCTAAAACCGACGAAAATACGCTGAAAACCGACGAAACTAGCTATTTTCGTCGGTTTACCGACGAAAATTGACCGACGGAATTATGTTGACGAAAATACATTTGTTTTAAATCGCCAGAACCGAAAATACATTTATTTTCGCTTACCGGGTCACCGACTAAAATAGTTCTTTGTCTTCGACGTGGCGTCTGTATTTTCGTCGGCGAAGGCCGACGACAATATTTGGACGCTATTTTCGTCAGCCATAGCCGACGAATATATCTGGCGCTATTTTCGTCGGCACTTGCTTCTATTTTCGTCAGTCGAGGCCGACGAAAATAATGTTTTTAAATTTAAAAAAAATATAAAAATACTATCACTTTGCAAAAATACTGAGATGGAGAACACAGTTGTCTAGACTGCTATCAGTACCCTCTAAGCACAAAAAAAATTGACACACAGTCACACACACATATACAAAAATGTAAATAACAATGCAAAATGTAGATTAAATTACCACTAACAAAAGAATTATAGTATTACATCAAGCATGTAACTAATTTGTTCAACTTCAACCTCGTCATAGTAGTCTGATTGCATATATAAAAGGTTGCTTCCAAGTGAGAAGTAGAACTTTCATACGAAATCTGTAGCAGAAAAGGTATAGTAATCACAAGCAAATCCCTCATCTTCCATCCTTACTTGCAGCCAATCAACATTTGCCTTTATGAGCAAAGATGAACGGTCAGGGTCCTATTTCCAGAGTGTTTTATCTCCCCAAACCCAACATAATTATAATTCCTGTATTAATTTGAATTCACCGAATACAGTGAATGGGAAGATGGTGGCAATACAAACATTCCATGTATAGTAAGTAAGAAAGATGGTACCTTCAAAGGTATTAGGACAACAGAACGCGAGTGCCAGTTTGCGTTAGTTCATTGGGAATCAACTATTAAGCCTACTTGTGAAAGAACACAGAAACCATCTTGTATCAGTTGAAATAATGATTTAGAATTACTTAAACTTCAATAACTAAATCTAACTAAACAATCTAAGTCATCAGATGACTAGTCAAGGAACAGGGCACATTCGACATACTGCCAAAGGAATAACTGAAATATACTAACCAGAGAGCCAGAAACATGTAAGCACAGCCATCCAGTTAAACAACTGAATCCAAGCAAACAGCAAAAACGTTTCAAGACTGACCTGGTTGTGAACCATGTCAATGAAGGTGGATACACCAGAGCAAGAATTGTGCTCCCCAGCACTATATGGGGAATAATGGAATTGGCACTCTTGAAGATCTTCTGCAAATCAACTTTGCTCTCCTCCAAAGCCTGCAAAATAATAATAATAATAATAATAATAATAATAAGTCCAAAGGATAAAGCAGACGCTAAAAGTGAACACCCAGTACTGATAGATATAAAATGTCACTAAGGCATAAATAACTGCATCAAAAGGGCACCTGAGGAGAAGGTAATACAGCGTCATCCCAATGCTATCTTGCTGGAACGAGTCCCCTAGCAGACACTCCAGATCCTGCTCTGCTTGTAAACAAGAACCAGCGAGATTTTTTTTAGAGTCGCACAATTCTAAGTTTTAAAGCAAAGCAGTCAAGTTTCAATAAGATTTTGCTGATCAGTTTCAAGGCAACAAACTACATTGACATAGGCAAAAAAGAACCAAGAACCAACGTGACAAAATCACCAATGTACAAGGGAATCAAATACATTGCTCTCAAAGCCATCCTTGCTAACAGACTTCTGTGCCAGCAAAGCTTGTGCAGGATGCTTTTCTCCAGAATATCATGTCCTCATCAAACATGCAAAATTTGTTTCTAATACTAAATTCATTATGCCACTTGCCTATCACTAAATTGACAAAAAGAATTGACATTATGATAATATATGGTATTTAATTTCTATAAACAAGGATTGAGAAACTAATGTGTTTATCACATCAATGCCTTGCTAATTAATTTGTAGGATGTTGCTGGCTTTGAGATGGGGTACTAAAAGTATGACTAGCTAGGCTGATAGATTCCTAGCTTGATGCTACATTGTTACTGTTAATGAGATTAGAATGAAGCATATGAAGGTGACAAGATTACAGTTCAGAACCTCATGAAGAAGCTATATATACTGATGAAATTTTAACATCTTTATGTATCTATTAAAAATTCATGCGTTCATCTTTACAATGAACATTAATTACAGTAGCTAGCACCCTACTTAACTCCAAATCACTGAACAAACAAAAAAAAGCGCTATAAGCTTTGTCATCAAATTAAAATACCACCCTAAGTATCTGAAATTGCTGGAACAATGAATGAAAGAAGGGATCTACAAAGAAACAAATTGGAATCAACACAAGTCTGCAAGATAACACTCATCCTATGAACTTACATATTTGGAGGCATTCAACTAATCACAAGAAAAATAAGAGCATGTAATGACTCTTGGAAGTTGCATTAAAAGAATCACAACTTGTTTGCTCCAAACATAAACTCTTACAATTTGGAAGATTGCTTTATGATATTAACAGAAGTAATAACTAAGTAAAGGAATTAAGCTCACCTAACTAGATATTAGTAGTTCTTCCTCACTCATCTCTATAAAAAAATGCAAAGCAAAAGTAAAGGGAACACACTCAGGTTAACAAAGCCCAAAGCCACACATACATTTGTAGAGACAGAATGAAGGAAACATTAGTTAAGGTAGCACCCTATTGGTTCATCTATAAATCACTAAGGAAAAAGCAAACAACCTACATGGAACAACATCAAATTAATCTGACTCCCAAAGCACTTCAAAATAACGAAACAATGAGAGAAAGAATGGGAGTTCTTCAAGATAACAACACTCATATGCTGAACCAGTGACATTATTTTTCAGAAGCACCTAACCAATCGCTTGAAGGATCACATTCACAGCATGTAATGAGTGAGCTCTAGTGAGTAACTGGAGGCTCTAACCGTCTAACATACATACATACTCTTACAATTTGGAAAGGTCTCCTAATGACACGAACAAAACCTAGCAAGAATAGAGTTCAGTTCGCCTAGTTCCTTCCTCGCTCATCTCAATCAAGAACACAGAGCCAAAAATAAAGGGTGCACATAGGGGTTAACGCCGAAAGCCATGCATACCTCAAGAAAAGGCGGCGTGGGCGAGTTGGCGAACAGGGGGTGGGAGCGCTGGAGGCGGCGGCGGACCCGGCGGCCGGGGGTCGAGCGCGGGGGAGGCAGGGGCGGACACGGCGGCCGGAGGTAGAGCGCTGGGAGGCAGGGCTGACCCGGCGGCTCGGGCGGTGTCTTTGGCGGGCAGGCGGCGGCGGACCCACGGCCGGGTCGAGCGCGGGAGGTAGGGGCGGACCAGCGGCCGGGGACGAGCTCGTGGGAGGCAGCGGACCCGCGGCCGGGGACGAAGTGCAGGGAGGCAGCGGCGGACCAGCGGCTCGGATGGTGGCCGGGCGGCCGGAGGGCGGCAACGCAACGGGGCGGAGTTAGGCTGGAAGCGGGGAGGCGGGTGCAGGCTGGCGAGCGGGGCGGGCGGGGTAGGCGAGGGTGGATGAGGCGGCAGGGGGCGAGCACGGACGGCGTGCCGGCGGGCCGAAGGGGGCGACGGTCAGGTGCGGACGTGGCGGCGGGGGCTGAGGCGTAGGTGTGCGTGAGGGCTGGAGAGTTTTGGCGCAGGCGGCGGGTGAACCCTATCTATATCAGTATTTTTTCGTCGGTTTTGAACTCAGCCGACGAATATAGAGTACTAATTTCGTCGGCCAATCCAACCGACGAAAATAAACTTTATGTTTTCGTCGACTTATGCCCAGACGGACGAAAACAATAGTATTTTCGTCAGCTCCGTTTAAACCGACGATAATATGTACTGTAATCGTCGGCTTGAAAAATGCCGATGAAAATAATTTAGACCGACGAAAAAGTATCGGATTCCTGTAGTGATTAGCATTAGAATTTATCTTCGTCGATCGACGGCCATCATTTTATTATTCAACATCCACAACATTTCAATCGAGTTACAAAACCAGTTACAGTGATGATAAATATTACGTGCATGGACGGCGACGATTACAAGTTACAAAGCACAAGCCACGCTTTTATTGAACAGATCAAAAGCGTAGACGAGAGCGACGAACGTCCAGCACACACGACACAATACCGAGCAGCCGGCCGGCCGGTGCGCCCACCGACCGATCGCTTAGATGGGGATCGCCCTTGTGACGCGCGGGTAGACGACGGCTTTCGGGTGGGCCATGATGCGGCGGCCCTTGCGGTGGCGGAACAGGTACACGGCCGCGCCAAGCGGCCACTCGATTACCCCGGCCACGACGAACGCCACGAACCCCAGCGTCGGGCCGACCACCTTGCACCGGCACGGGTTGCTCCTCGTCCCGCACTGCACGCACGCCGGCACGAACACCATTGCTAGCTGCTGCTGCTGCTGCGCTAGGCCTAGCACAAAACCAAATGCCTCCCGCTTGACGAGCACTAGCCTCTCTGTTTGGAACTCTGATGGATGAGGCGCAGCGACGCAAGAAATCGCAATTCACACGTTGGATCTCCACAGTGAGGCTCGTCGTTGTATATAAAAGCGCTTGCATAGGAGACGCGTGGCGCGATGGACAGGGAGTAGGTGGCGTACGTGCGGCGCTATGGGTTCGGTGGCGATGACTCGTCTTTGTTGATCGCCACGTTGCTTAGGTGAAGTGCAGCACAAACCATGTGCTGACACGTGTGTCATATACGTTCCTGGAGCTCTCTGGATAAGGGCCAAGTATATAACGCGTTATTAAAGCAATTCTAAAATCAAGTATAATAAGCAAAGCTCATTATAAATTAATAGTAAATTTAAAACTAATCTGTAAAATAAATATTTTTAAAAGTTGTTTTTAGATATTATGCAATGAATATCTTTTTTCTCATGTACATAAATAATCTACTTATAATGCAAATCTGGCTACTAAATAAGGGTTTGTTTGGATCCATTAGCAGTTAATAGTTAGCCGGCTAATAGTTACTATTAGCTGGAGGGTGTTTGGATCCACCAGCTAATATGTGGCGAATAGATGTTTAGATTGATCAATTGTCCAGAATACCCCTGCTATTAGCTGCTATTAATTGGTGGCAAACGCGAAGGGTATTTTGGTTAAATTCCACCTATTAGCTGAGTTTGGCTAGCTAATGAGATAACCATTAGCTGGGTGCCTAGCTAATAGTTAGCTGATCTATTAGCTGGCTATATTTGGATCCACTCCAGCTAATTTTTAGCAGCTAACTGTTAGCTGCATGGATCCAAACAGGTCCTAAGTGTTATGATATAAATAGAATCATTGTTCAAGTATGGAAGGGCGCTATTCCTTTGAAAGATCGAGATGGCGATCATAGGGGGTGAATGATCCCAATTTCAATATTCCCACATCTTGGAAAAGATTGATGTTTTCTCCAACAATAAACCCCAAAAGTCAAGTTAAATAATAAAACCAGGCAAGAAAATCTCAAAAATCAATAGCAATTATGGATGATCTTAAAAATAACATCACATCCTTCTAATAAAATTGTCATGAATAAAAATATGTGGCTCATATGATCATGGGGATTTTTTCTATGGTACCACTAGTTGTTGAGAGTCTACCAAAAAAAGGAATCAACTCAAAATTATCTTTAGAAAAAGAGAGATAATTAAGACAAAATCTGTTATTTCTAAAAAGTAAAAGTGAATTTTCAACCAAAAAAAACTCAGTCAAAAGGTGATCTCTCCAAATATGTGACTCATTTGAATTTAAATTTTTTTTATCTAATGAGATAATGGTGTCACGAAGCTACCCACCAAAAATCAGATTCAGATAAAGCATAGTAAAATTATGATAAAAATAACAAGCTCTGCCACACAAAGAACTCAGACATAAAATTTGGGGCTCGGTAAAAACCTCATAGCTCCAAAAATATTATTCATATGAACGTCCCGCTTGGGGAGATGATAGGTATGAAAGTCATGCAACTTTTTCAATAACAATCACCCTAATATCAAATCATATGAATTTTTTATAAAATAAACAAGTACTACTGTACAGAAAAAACAGACTTAAACAGGAAATCAAGAAAGAAACTTCAAGAACACAATCTTCAAGGTTTTTCAAAGATTGAACATAGAAGAAGTGAAGCCTAAATGATTGGGATATGATCTAAGAATATTCATCAATCAATCATTCAACCTTGGCTCAAGAACCATAAGCATTTAGAATGAGGGGAGGCAAATGTGCGGAATTTAAATGCTTAAAACTAAATACTAAATTTAAATTGCATAAAGTAAAGACATAATGTAATTGCGGAATTTAAATTCACAAGAATAGTAAAGAAACTCTTTGTATTTCTGGTGGGAAGGTTTATAAAGCCTCACAACAAGTGGGCAAACCTCAAAGGAGCACACAAAACCTTCAAGTGGGGAAGCTACTCCTACCCCTCTATTTATAGTGTTCATTGGTCGTCCCCCACTCTTGGATGAGTTGCTTCTATCCTAAGCTACCCTTCAGGACCAGTATTTGATCCCATACACTTACCCATTGGGCTAACTCGAAACCCAATAACATAACGGGTTTTGCACTCTTCTCAAAGCAAATTAGACTTAACCATTACTCTATCCTCTACAACCGCGATCCAATGATTCTCCTTAATCCGAGCAGCGTCAAGCTAGTATTTTCACCACTCCCTTGCCTTCATGACTTGCTCTGGCTTCATCTTCAGCCATCTTCCGGCGATCCCTGGACATCCGCACCTCCAGCTTCCCTCACATAGTCCCGGCCATTCTCCGCCTCACCATGACCCTGAATTGAAGCCCTGCAATCATCAAAGACAAGAAGAACCTTCATATAGTATTGCCCAACAATAATATGCAATTAACCATTCACAAGAAAAATATTGCATTAAATTTAGTTCACCTCTTACAGACAAAGTTGGCACTACTGCTTTTGACTGAAATAGCTCAAATTGCTTCAAATTGAAAATCAAATTCAAATACAAACTCAAACCTGAGCAACCCAAGCTCGAATAAAGTTAAATACTTATCACAAATATGAATGGATCTCCACATGGTCCTTAAGTCTCTCCCTTAATGAGTATATTGACAAATCCACAAAAAGGCATAAGTTTGAGTTTGAAAATCAGAGAAAGAAAGCAATTTGGAAGAAAATTCATAATGGTCCTTTTTAAAGAGAAAAAAGTCTCATGACCAAATAGAGGAGAAGAATTTGAGAGCTCAACACAAGAAAGAACACTTTTTTCGCAAAAGCTCCAAAAACCAATAAATCTCTCAAAAGCTCCAAATAAGTCAAATTTTGCTCATGATCAAAATGCAAGGACAATTGTTAAACAAGATCATGAGAAAGCATTTTTTTAAAAAAAAATTAATCTCCCTCTTTGATTTTTTTCAATTTTCTTCCACTTTTGGCAATATAGGCATCAAGAGAGCAATTATGGATGAAATGCAATCTAAAACCAGAAAGACAGAAGTGAGAAGAAGGAATCAAGAAATTGACCGCTGGGTGATCTAAGAGCATAGAAGAGATGATAGTGAACAATACAGTTTAAACTCACTATCACCTTCCCCATAGGACTTATATAGGAAAACTAACTCAATATACTCTAACTAGGGAGTACATACATACCCTGTGTAACCATGGGCCCAACACCTGTTAGACCTACAAGTCTGTGAGGGAACTCAACCTAAAGAGAAGAGAGATAGCTAATTGTGCATGATAGCAACCTATAGCATAAAATGAGAGGTCCATATCAAGGAATGCTAGAAGTCTAAGTGAAGTGGACTCTGAAGCTAACAGCCAGCCAAAAACACCTAAAAATGCAAAAAGAAAAGTATATGATACAAATAGTACACACCAGCTCCCTCTCAAGATATGCCATATGGGCTCATAATCCCAAGCTCCCCCGTCAAGACAACAAACCTAGAGTTATCCAAAGGCTTGGTGAAAATATCAGCCAATTTGTGGTCACTCTTCACAAACTGGAGCACTATGTCTCCCTTCTCCACATGGTCTCTAAGGAAGTGATATCGAATATCAATATGCTTGGTCTAAGAATGCTGCAATGGGTTCTTAGCAATGTGAATGGCAGATGTGTTATCACAAAAAAGTGGAACACACTCTGCTGCTAACCCATAGTCCCGCAAGGTCGATCTCATCTAGAGTATCTAACTACAACAACTGGCTACAACAACAATTCAGCCTCAGCGGTGGACTGTGCAACTCCGGACTGCTTCCTAGATGACCAAGAGACAAGAGAAGTGCCAATGAATTGGCAAGTACCAGATGTGCTCTTCCTGTCTATCCTACAACCAGCAAAGTCTGCATCTGAAAAGGCTCTAAGGAATAGACTGGAGGAAGAAGAATACCAAATACCATAGTCAAAGGTAGCTCGAAAGTATCTGAAGATGCACTTCACAGCCTGGTGGTGAGTTGCGCGAGGAGAAGCCTGAAATCGAGCACAAAGACATACTAAGAAATGTATGTCAAGTCTCGAAGCAGAGAGATACAAGAGGAAGCCGATCATACTCTGAAACTCCTTCCGTTCAACTAGCTCACCATCCTCATCAGGCTCGAGGACAGTTGTGGTCGCCATAGGAGTCATGACTGGCTTCCCGTCAGACATATCGAAGCGTCTCAGCACTACTAGAAATCTAACTTTTACTGAGGGTGGAAACACTGTCGGGTATCAGCAAAAACCAGGGTTCTGTTCTTCTTCTCCACTATGCCATTGTACTAAGGAACGTATGGAGAAGAGAACTGATGCTCTTATCTATGCCTATCTTCTCATAGAAGCTACTAAAGTAGGAGTTCTAGAACTTTGTGCCATTGTCACTACGGATTGCTCGTAAGGCACATGGGAGCTCAATGGACAGCCTATGGACCAAAGCCCTAAAGTGTGAAAAGAACTCATCTTTCGAGGCCATAAAATGTGACATTATGGAAAGTGACACCATGGAATGAGACTTTATAGTTTTCGGCTTTCAGTACGACTGTTCATCGTGTATTCGGGGCGTTTCCGGGGGGTCTAGGCCTTGGGGGACCTATTTGGGCCGCAGGTGGGGGTCCCCGGCCCATGAGGGGGAGGTAGTGGGCAGCAAAGCCCACCCCCATGCGCCCCTAACCCTAGATGGCTGGTTGGTGCGCCCCTCCCCTCCAATTTCCCACCTCCTAGCCGCCCCTCCACCCCTAGCCGCACCCCCTCCCTCTTGTGCGCCCCCTACCTTAGGGTTCCCCTCCCTAGCTGCCACCTCCCCCTCCCCTAGCAGCCCTCACCTCTCCCTCCCCGGTGATTCCTCGCTTCCTCGCTCGGTGGATTGTCGAACCGAAGATCTCCAGCGATTCGCTGCGGTTTCGGAGGAAGGAGCGGCCGAAAGGAAAAGAAGGTTTCAACGCCGTTCGACTCTCCAAGAAGAGGTAATGATTCACGGCTCATTTGTGGTGATCTAGGTGCTACTAGGTAAGAGGATCCATGTCTAGAATTCTTGTTTAGGTGCTGTTCCTAGATGAGATTAGGGAAATTGCAATGTTGTCCCACGTTCTGTCCTCGGGCAGATTTGCATCCTGATCTAGGGCTTGAGTTTTGGCAATTTTAGAGGCGTTTCCTGATTGTAGGTAATTCAATTATCTTTCAGTGGACACCAAGAAAGCTAAAATCCGTTCAGCTGTTTAAAAGTTATGGCTGTTTTACCGAACGTTGTCAAAACTGTAATGTGATTGGGACAGATCGTGTTCAATTGTAGATTAGATAACTTTAGAGGCCGAATTAGTCTTCACAAATACTTAAAAAAGATGGGAAATTTCCTAAGCTTCGAGAAAATGTACTCGTTTACTTGATTTGAAGTTTTAGAACTCAAGTTATGCTAGTTGGAAGCCCGCTGTCCCGATGGGACAAATTCTCTGTTCTCGGGTTTTAGGAGTGGGTTGCGAGGTCGGTGTAGAAGATCGTTCTTGTTATATTTTGGGGGGGCTTGTTTTGAGTGTAATGTACCTTTGTGCAGGTGGTGTGAGCCCGGGAGTGCCCTCAACCTCTCGCCACTCTGTCGCTCACGGTTGAAGGCAAGTATATTGGGATGGACTTGGGATTTTGGGCGATCAACTAGATGTGTAGCTTTGCTATGATACTATATGATGCGCTTATTTGCCATGTTGATCCTTGCATGAGTTATGATGTTCATGTTTCGGTTAAAGGATATGCCGTTGTTATATGGAGTTTCCTTTATGCAAGTTATATCATGTTGTTATATTGAGTTTCCTTTATACAAGTTATATCATGATGTGGCATATATGCATTCATAATGGAAGAGGCGACCCATTCTGATGCGGGCCTCTATGTTCACACGTAGTGAACACGAAAGACCTACCTCTTAGTCCCGTCCATGGTTGTGTATGGGAGCGAGTCAGTAAGAGTAGGCACCCTCCGTCTACGGGATGGAAGGGGAAAGAGGGTGCACACCGACAGGTGTGCACTTGGCAATACCGGTATGTGCTTCAAGGAGACATGTGCATTGCATTGCATATACGATGATGATAATGAGATGTATATAAGGTGAATTATGAGATGCTTATGGTGTTGAATGTGAGATGTAGTGATGATAGTATTGAAAAATTGTTTTGCTTATTCCATTGCAATACACTTTGCTGAGTGATGAACTCACGCTTGTGTTTTATGATGTTTTTAGGTACCATGAAACTAGCATGCGGGAAAGGGACTTAGCGACACATCTTCACGTAGCTTCATTCATTTAGACAACTACACTTTACCATTCGTAGTTGTGATATTAAGTTTATTGCGCTAAAACTTGGAGTATGCCTTATTGTGTGCTTGGTTCTATCGTTCACTTTGTTTTAGTCATGAAACGTTTGAATTCATTAACTGGTCTTAAATTGTTGCTGTACCTCATGCTATTGCTATTTTAGATGTCTTAGTGCTTGTGATAATATTACTGTTGCTTCAACCCATGGAATTACAAAGGAGATGCTACCGAAATTTTTGGTTAAAGCATGTACGCGCCTTGCTGAAATTTGTTCTTAATCTTGGTACTTAGTTGCTATTTCTACTATGTTTGGTGACATCCAGGGCATACTAGATGCCGGGGTGTTACATAAAAAACCCTTAAACTTCGCGTTGGCCTGTTGCACCCATGCTGACGCTCGAAGCACCTATCTCTGACCCCAGCCACCCCGCCTCCGTGCTGCGCCAGCCTCTCACGCATGCGGCCTGCAGCCACTACTGTCGGCCTCTTGCGGGTGGCCCGCTACTGTTGTTAGCCTCCCGCGCGCGTAGGCCACAACCACTGGCGGCCTCCGCACTGCTGGCCTCCCGCGCGTGGCCTGCAGCCGCCGATGGCCTCCCACGTGTGCGGCATGCAACTGCCGCAGCCCTCGGCGCCGCTTCGACCCCTCCTCGCGCTCATGGCCCATTGCTGCCACCGCCCGCGAATCACCGCCGCCACCCGCGGCTTGCCGCGCTGCACTGTGAGGAATATGGCGACTAGGGTTTTGGAAACCCTAGCCGCCGCCTTTTGATTGGGCAATTTGGGACGTTAGGCCCATTAGGTTGATCCGATACAATGGATTTTCCAACTAATTAATTAAAAGGGGGAAAAGGAAAATTACGATAATGCCTCTTAGATTTTCCAGTAATTTCTAAAATATTTGATAAATTCTAAAAATTGATGTTAAAATCCTAAAAAAATAGATTTCTAGGTATATTGACTTTCGTAAAATTTGAAAAATTAATATTTAGCACACATTGGAATTTCCATAAAAAAATTAGATTTCTAGGTTTATTTTCTAACATTATTTCATGCATAATAAATAATTCTAAAAATTGCTTAATAATCCATAGAAAAAATTATGAAAATGCTAGAAAATTTTGATAATTTTTGTATAACACATTGATTATGTCATGTCCCTGGTTTTATTTTCTTTAGCAATATTTCATATTTATATGTGCTAAAATTTATTTTTCTATTGTAATTCTGAAAATTGTTTGACAATTAACAGAAAATTATGAAAAATTCCAGTAAAAATTCTAGAAAATTTCATATAGCATATTATGAGCATCATGCCTCTAGATTAATTTTCTTAGTATTATTCTATGTTTAATTTATGTTGGAATTTACTTTTATGTTATTAAGTAATGTTGAAAAATTGCTATATAATTAAAAGAAAATTATGAAAAATGCTACGAAAATTCTGAGAAATTTTAGATAATTATATACTAAATATATATAAACCAAACTTTATTGATTTAATCGCGTGTTGCTAGTCAAATTCGATGCGGTGTAGATTGATGTAGTTAGACGATCTTGATCGGTCTCGGTGAAGCTTCGTGTTGATAACGTGTTGTAAAATGATGAATTCCCACCTTGAATCAACCACGATGCACCAAGAGAATAGCAAGCATAAAATAGAGAGCAGACACAATATAGGAAGGCAAAACTGTTCTCTCTTTATTAGATTGATTATCTTGTACAAAGTGGTGCCAAATATATAGTAGGAGCCAACAAGAGGTTGATTCGGATTCACCCACAATGAGATAGAGTCCAACCATATTTTTTTGAAAGGATGGCAGGAGCTCTGCCGATTCATTCAAAAGGGGTGAATAAAAAGATAGTTCGATTACAACATCTATTACAACTTGCCAGACTTCCATAGCAAGGTACCAGCATAGGAATGAAATTATCTCTAAGGCTTACTAAGCACGTTTCAGTGGGGCAACGGAAAAGAACGAAGCACACCAAGGCAGGCAAACATTCACCAAAGCACATAGACGAGCAGCCCCAGGCAAAACAATTCCAAAAAGGAGCCCAACACAGATCTTGCATATGAAGAGGTTGATCCATGTGCGTTTGGCAGATGTAAAGCTGACAACTAAAACGCAGGCTGGATCAAAAGATCATTCCTCTAGGCTAAATCTCAGTTGGTGACATCTTGCAGGATTAGCTCAATCACCATTTGCACCGAGTGGTACGTGCTGTTGGCAATGCGGGCATTTCGTTCCTTCCAAATATTCTAGAAGCCATAGATTAGAATCCCATCAAAATCCCTTTGATGATCTCTTAGAAAGCTCTTGTGCATATCCTACCATCAGGAGAAGATAGTTGGCGCAGTGGTTGGTAACAACAACGAGGACGATCAAATTTGAAACCTCTGGAATAGCCTACGCCAAATATGTTTCGCAAAAGGGCAGAACAGCATTAGATGTGCGGCTGATCCAAGGCCGGAACCACACAGAGGGCAGACTGCACAATGGGGCCATCCTCTCATGGTGAGCTTGTGGATGTTAAAATCATGTGCTGTACTAGCAGCCAAGAGAAGAACCTGCAATTGTTCTCTATCTTTGCTTTCCAAATAGTTTGGTAATTATGGTCTAGCATGGACCCAAAGAACTGCGCCTTGTATGCTAACTTGGCTGAGTAGCTATCGTCTGTAGACAAGTTGTAGGAACGTGCATGGCAATCAGAGGGGGGTGAATGATTGTGCGGAAGCTAACACCAAAATTTTGATCTACTAAAACTTCACCCCAAAACAGAACCAAAAATCACTTCGTATCCGATAAAAACAGATTAGATGCATTCTATAAATCACGAATTCCAGGAGATCCAACCGTTGGATCAATCTTAAATTTGTATACAAGAAACTAGATTCCAAGTCGAATCTAACCCAAAAAGAATCAGCTCGATCAGACTTACAGATCAAAAGTTATGATCCTCGCAAGCTTGTGTGACAGAACTTAACGAACATTATCTAATCTAAACTTGTAGACTATTCAAGAACATCAAAAGATTAACCAACATAACTTCGAGGAACACTAAATTGATGCCCTAGAAACCTTTTGAATGGATCGAATCAGGAAGAAACTCAAGAAATCAAAGCAAACAAATATCCAATCTAGAAACAGATCAAGCATGCAACCAAGAGTCAAAAACAGAAAACACTGTAGCACGCAAAGATCTGTAAGAATTGATCTTTATTTCTTTTGTGTCTAAAGTACTCCCATCAAAAGAGTACAACCCTAAAAACAATCCCTCTGCTCTGGCGCCTAGCACTATGGATTGTTTGATAATATAAACAGGAGACAACCCCTCCTATTTATAATAAGCAAACACAAGGAGTACGGATGCATGTCGACTTGGCCCAACATGGCCCAATACACACAAGCTACCCCAAACGACTACAACTTTACACGCGTATGGCCCACCTGCCATACTCACGTGACTGACAATCCCTCATGTGCACCATTCTCTTAGCCCGAACGTCCCGCATGACATCCTTGACCACCAAGACCTCGGTTCCTCCTTGAACCTAGTCTCGAACCTCAGTTCCTCCATGAACCTAGTTCCGATCCCGTCATCGACCACGTTCGTCTTCGAGCAATACCTGCACATGAACAAACACACAATTCTTCGAGCACAAGTCCACGACTTGACTCAACGTCAGTTCATGCAACTACTCACACGAGCATTGCACACAATCAAACCAAAAATCACACTTCAAAACCCTAATCGTGCAGATCACGTTCACGACGGACTAAACATTGGTCCGGCGCACAAGGGAGCCAAAACCCTAGAAAAAACCATTCACGCCGGACCAAACTTTGGTACAGCGCAACTCACGACGGACCAAATATTTGGTCCGGCGTACATGCAAAAATCTCGGTTACTTGGTAGCGCAAAAACGTTCAAATTCACGTTCATGGCGGACCAAAAAGATTTGGTCCGGCGCACACGTGAAAACAGCCGTCAAAAACCAGTTCACGACGGACCAAAAAATTTGGTCCAGCGTACATAGAAAACTTACTATTTTTGAGAAAAAATGGTCTAGCACGAAAGCTCAAAAACACGTTTACGACGAACCAAAAAATTTGGTCCGGCGTGCATGCAAAAACAAGCTTTGAAAAACGCGTTCACAACGGACTAATAGAAATGGTCTGGCGTACATGCAACATGAGTTTAATTTTGGTCCGGCACAAATGACCTCAAACGCATGTTTACGGCGGACCAAAAGTTTGGTCCGGCGCAAACACGACAAATGGTCCGGCGCCAACGTGAAGCTTACTGTTTTCGAGAATTTGGTCCAGCGCAGAAGGAAAACGCTTTTAGGTCAAAATGTGAATGAACTTCATCAATGGCCAAAATGAATCAAACACCAAAAATCATTCCATCTTCAAAACTCAAATCAAGTATTAATCATGTCAAATACTCATCACAAAATGAGTGGATCACATCATGATCCTTCACAAGTGCCAGGTAATGTCATCCTGAACATGTGTTTGCAAAGAGACTCCTTGTGTGATTTTCCATAGGGATAGGAACTCCTGAATCTGCACACCTGTTGTCATTCTTCTGAGAGGGATAAGTTATTATTGTTCAATTATTGTTGAACCAATTTGCTCTTTCTTCGTATGAGCTGAAAACAAAGGGGAGCTATGAGCTTTTGGGAGGATCCTTGAAGCCAATTAGACGTCTAGAAATTAGCCATTGCACCATTTCCTAGTGTGATTTTTGTACTTGCATTGAAGAGGACACTGTTAATCTCATTACAAGGCAAAGTCATCCCCACCCAAGGCCTGGTTTGGTCTTTCCATTGGAACCACAGCCAATATAACATGAGTGCCCTCCCAAACTTCTCGAAGTCTTTGATTCCTAAACCACCTAGATCTCTCGGCCTACATACCTTCCTCCAATTGACCAGACAATGATCCCCTTTGCAGTCTGGATCTCCTCTCCAAATGAATTTCCTCTGTAGCTTATCAATCTTTTTAAAAGCTCATCTGGAAATTATGAAGACCATTAAATGGTATGTCGTTAAGGACGTAAGTACTGAATCCATCAAAACCAGTCTGGCCACTTTTGACAACAGAGCACCTTTGCAACCCGCAAGCCTGCTTGCTACCTTATCAATAAGGGGTTGCACATCTATCCTTTTAAGTTTTGTTGGTTGTAATGGTAGGCCGAGGTACCTGGAAGGGAAATCTTTCAGCTTTGCCGGGAATCCTTGCAAAATGGTCAGCAAGTCTAGTCCAGTACAATGAATGGGGTATATTTCAGTCTTCTGCAAATTGGCCTTTAGCCATGTTGCTACCCCAAAAATTGCCAGCATAACCTGTACGACCTGTAGCTCTGGTGAAACCAGGTTAGCAAAGAATGCCACATCGTCGGCATACATAGACATGCACATTTGAGGCACCCTCTTTAGGATTGGCTTGATGAGGTCCTGCTATGCCGCACTAGATATCAAAAGGTGCAAAGGTTCAAGGGCCAAGATGAATAGCATTGGCGATATTGGGTCTCGCTAGCAGAGGCCCCTCTTGTGAAAGATTGATCGACCTGGTGCTCCATTTAATAAGATTCTAGACGAAGAGGATGCCAGGATGATGGAAATCCAGTTTTTCCAATGCCGTCCAAAGCCATAGTGGTTCAACGTTTCGAGTAGGTATTCCCAACTTACTGAATCAAAGGCTTTGGTTATGTCCAGTTTAACGAAAAGTGATGGTATTCCTTTCATGTGAAGCTTCAATATGAGGTTTTTGGTAAGAGTGAAGTTATCTTGAATTGATTTATGCTTGATGAAGGTGGTTTGGTTTTTGGAGACCAAGATGTGTAGGAAAGGTGCCAACTTATTCGCCAACACTTTGGACAGGATCTTACGAACACTATAAATAAGGTTGATTAGTCTAAAGTCAGAGATAAATAGAACTCACAGTCCAACTATATCTCAACTGTGGTCAGCTGGTTTTGAAAAGAAAAAGGGAAACTGATTGTGCTGACAATAAGGCATCATTCCTCGGGTTAAAAACCGCATCAAGAACATGTACATGTAGGACTGGTCTTGTGTTTTTGAGGTCCCGGGGCGAAATTATAAACGGAGGGGGCCCCTAATTTAAGCATTAAAATATTTTTATACTACCATGTATCAACTGAAAAGACAATATTCACTGTATTATAGAAATTGTTACTGATAAATAAATGGAAGTACAAAAGTGAGATTATTTACCTCAAACATTTTGTAGAGATCATCTTAGAAAATATCTTCTAACATTTCCAACGGCGCAGAGAAAAAAAAGAGGCGAGCCGTTCGGCTGAGGACTTTACAAGCCCAAAGCCCACATTATTGCTTAGCCGGCTCAAAACAAAGCACTAGGCCATTGCTTAGTTTACTACTGTACAGTAGTATAAAACTAAAAGTACTTCCTACTACAAGGCAGGTCGAAAAGATCATTGCACATTGGAACTGGCAGTCCTGGAATATGTGCGAAAGAGGGGGAAAAAACATTCTTGCTCTGCCTCTTCCATAGTTTCATGCACCACGAGGATGTTAGTCTAGTGGCGATTAACTTTTCTGAAGTAACTGTTGTGAAACAAGTCGTTCCCACGTCGAACACCGGCAATCAACAAGAACACAAGAACAAGAGACACAAGATATAGGGTGGAGCTCTCTCTTCTTTATTGATCAATGTGTGTGTATACAATGGGAGGCACCCGGTATTTATAAGAGAGGTATTAGGGATTTGCCCACATATTAGAGATAGACTCCTAACCATATACGGTTAGAGTCATTATCTCATAACACTTCCCCTTGGGCAAATACCGCGTAATGCATATGTCTCGTTAAAAACTCCACTCAAAAAACCCAGTGGGAAAAAGAGATGGAGAAAAGAGTACATCACATTCGCTCCTTATGTTGCATTTGTTGCCTCATTAAAAACCTTTATGTGAGAAACATCAGGAAAACTCACAAAAGAAAAAAGAGTACAACTTATGATCTTCAGGATCATGCAAAGGGATTATGGTTCAGGGGTTCACTTCCCCTGAACTATGCAAATCTCTAAGCCGTCTCATTCCAATGCCATTAACATACCTTTGGAAGGTGGATTTGGCAAAGATTTTGTGAATTAATCTGCTAGATTTTCACATGACTTAGTTTGCATTATTTTTATCTCACCATTCTTCTGGAGTTCGTGAGGATAAAATAACTTAGGAGCAATATGCTTCGTGATATTGCTCTTTACATAACCCAATTGCATTTGTGCAACACAAGCATCATTATCTTCATAGATAATATTAGGGGTATTGACGGTATTCATACCATATGACTTCTGGACATGGTTGATTACCCGTCTTAGCCAAACATATTCCCGTGAGGCTTCCTTTATAATCTCTGAGTGGCTGTACCACCACAGAGGAAAATAAAATCCATTCTGTGATTTCTTCATGAACGCACAGGAACATTATTCCTTCAGGGACCATATTCCTTTTTCAGGAGGAATCTACTTAGTCGATTGTACCACATCCTTATCGACTGTTTTTAATCCGTATTCAGTGACCCAAATACATATGCGGTCACTTACAATCATCAACTGTATTGAAAAAGTTTAAGCTTGCTGCCATCAATATTAAATTTCGGAACGTTATTCCATTCATTTCAGGAGAACAGATTTCATTGTAATCGATGACGGGTCTCTGCTAAAACCCTTGTGCTACAAGCCTCGCTTTATATCTCACCACCTGGATATTTTCATATCTCTTCAGGATGAAAAATCCATTTGATCCTACAGGGAATATTTCAGGAAATGTTCTGTCAACAGGACCAAGAACTTTCCTCTCATTAAGCGACCGCTACCTCAATTGCTTTTTTCAGGTGAACCTAGATGAGCGCTTCTGGCACTCTGCCATGGACTTTGGTTCTGGATCCAGATTTTAGTAAAAAAAATTTTTGGAGGCAAAATATGTCGACAATTGTAGTCTTTCTTCATATATAATTCTCCTGCATCACTCCAGGGATGTCTCTTTATCAATTTCTTTCAGCTTCTCATGATTTCCCATAACGATGAAGTCTGGGTGTTCCGACTTCCCAGCATTGGATTGTGCGCACAAATATACGCTGGGGTTATCATCTTCAGGATGGATCACTTCTGGGATGTTACCATCTTCTAGATGGCTCACTTCAGGGATTTTCTCAACACCAGGTTGAGCTTCTTCCACTATCATGGGTAGTGTTCTCATTTATTTGGTTCTCCTTTTCTGCGAACGTCTCCGCGGAATTGAGTCCCGTGCACCTGGAGGCCTCCCCCTCAATTTATCATGAGGGTTAAGAGTGGGTTCAATATCCTTCTAGGATATTTTCACTCTTTCAAGTGCATATACTGCGGGTATATGAGATCTTTCCACTACCTTATGATCAGTGAAGGCATTTGGTAGATTATTAGCTTATTTGTTGTAGATTTATTTCGAACTTCAAGTTCGGTCTCTTTAGTGCGTGGATCTAAGGACTCGGCATTCTTTAATGTGGTACTTATCTTCCCCTAATGCCGAGATATGTCCTTAGTACAATCAGTGTACCGAGTTGTGTACAGATCCCCAACTTCTGGTGAGGTCCCATGGTGGTACGCTGTGGTGGAGAGATTGGCATGTATACAACACAGCCAAAATTTTCGCAGATGGGAAATACTTAATTCTCTTCCATGCACTATCTGCAACGGGGAAATTCCATTATATACAGTTGATTTGAGTTGAATTAATATCGCAGTGTGCAGCACTACGTGGCTCCAACAACTGGTGGGTAGCCTACTATTCTGCAAAGTGGCCAAGCAATAAATTTTATTCCCTTAATAATGACTCTGCAGGGCCATTCTATTATGTGGACATGATGTATTAAAAACTCTACATTAATTCTCAAAGCCATATAATGCTTTTGAGGTAAACTCGTTAGCATTTGTCCATTTGAATGGACTTGATTCTTTCTTCTGGAAAGGAGGCTCGCAAAATTGGGCAATTAATTTAGGTAGAAGCATGGTTCCAACAGGGGCCGAAAAGGTCCACAGATATCACTTCGAATTTACTTCAAGAAATTCAGTGATTCTTCTACAAGTTAGATGATAAGAAATCTTCAGGTCTTCGGAAGTCTTTATGCTATGGCCAGCAGAATTAGTAATTATTTTATCATAATATTCAACTCAAGGTTATTGCAATGCCAACTTCAGGTTGCATAGTATACCAATAACATTTATTGCATCAGGGAAAAACATAGCATAAAATGTCAAATATTCTGGAAAACAATTTAATTATCACTGATAATTGCTCAACAGGAGCATAGACCAAATGTTCATGCAGGAACATAATTATTCAAACTGATGAGGCTCTTAAGGAGGCTCAACTAATGGAAATGCGACATATAGCAAAAAGGTATAGGGAGACTATTCCAAATCTCCATATAAGTCATGTTACATCTCCTGGGAAACATTGGTATCTTTCTGGAGTTCCACAAGCTCAGTGCCGAGGAGGTCATCCTCATCCATGGGCGAGTCACCATATCCGAGAAGGCTTTCCTTGAACTCGGTTGTAGGTTTAGTGACATTGTCTTCTCAACATCTGGTAGAGCGGTGTAGTGTGCCTCAACCTTCTTTTCTTGATTCTTCTGGAATCTCCCAGTGGATTTCATGTAAAGTTCTGCCAAATGCTTTGGGGTGCGACAATTGCGTGACCAGTGGCCAACGCAACCACACCTAAATCATGTTTGAGAGTTGGGTGCTTTATTGGCTGGACCTTGCTTCTGGAAGGTTCCTGTACCCTTTCCTTTACCTTTCCACTGGGATTTGCCTTTTCCCTTTTGATTTCTGTCATTTTTCCATTCATTCCCCTTGTACATTTGGTCCTTTCCGCGGCCATGGCTACTACTAGCCTGCTGAGTGGTAGCATGTGCTTCAGGCACTGCTTGACTTCCATTAGTATTTGCATGATGATTCTTCATCAGGAGTTCATCATGTTTTTCTGCTTCTAGCAGAACACTAATAAGCTCAGAGTACTTCTTGTACTTTGCATGACGGTACTGTTGTTGTAGTATCATTATGTTGGGGTGGAAAGTGCACAAAGTTTTGTCGATATTTTCAACTTCAGTAACTTTCTGGTTACAAAAAGTCAATTTAGCAACCAGTTTGTGCATTGCAGAATTATAAGCTGCCACAGATTTGAAATCTTGAAAGCGTAGGAGGGTCCATTCGCGTTGTGCTTCTGGCAACAACACGGATCTTTGCTGGTTGTAGCGTTCCTTCAGGGAATTCCACAATACCAGCGGGTCCTCTTCCATCAAGTATTCGGCCTTCAGATCCGAATGAAGATGGTGCCTTAGGAAATGTAAAGCAGCGTATTTTGCGGGTTCAGGCACATCGGATGCACCGACTTCAGGCCGAGCAATAGCAGCTCCAAGTTCTCTAGCTGTTATGTTGATTTTGGCATCCATTGCCCATGTGAGGTAATTGCTGCCATCCAGGGCAAGCACAGCAAATTCCCTTTGTGCAATGTCAGACATATCCTGTATGCAAGCAATACGAGATTTTACTACAGGTAAAATACTATATTGCGTGCATCTTCATTTAATCAATAAAGTTTTGGTCTATATCTATTCAGTAGATAATTATCACACTTTGCCAGAATTTCCTTAGCAATTAGCCAATTTCTGTTAATTATGAAATTTCAACATAAATTAAACATGGCATAAGTCTAATTTCAACTCATGTAATTCTTATTGGTTGGGAGCGAAAATGAGTGATGAATATCTCCGTCAATTTGACTCATGGCCAGGTCAACATGTCCTTAGGGCTCACATGAGGGAGGGAGCACTTCCCGTTTTCGGGCGCCAATTAAATAACCAAGCCTCATGTGTGTTTTCCTAGACACCAATTGTCTCATATCTGTTTATTCATTACCGAAATCAAATCCCATCCACTCAAGTTCTCATAAAAGCTATATGAGACATTCTGAAATTTTCCTAGCATTTTTCATAATTTCTGTTAATTTCCAAGCAATTTTCAGAATTACTTTTCAACAGAAAAATTTAATTTCAGCAAATATCAACATGACATAATGTTAAGGAAGATAAAACCATATTCATGGTATGAACAAATACACATGAAGCAATAACAGCAAAAAACATGAAAATATTCATAAATTATTCATAAATGCTGCAAGATAATGCTAGAAAATTAAAGCCAGATCCAAATAATTTCTGAAATTTTCTAGTAATTTTTCCATAATTTTCTATCCTTTTTAATCAATTTTCCAAATTACTTTTCATTTTCGGAAAAGAAACTAAAAGAAAAGAAAGTAAATTCAGGGGAGGGCAAGGGGGTAAAATCCCCTTCCCTCCCTGTGCGCCATATGGCTACTGAACGGGATTTGAGCAGGACTTCAAGTCCAAGTCCAATTGAATATACATGTTAGCTCCTCGTGCGTGTTCCAGTTCTTAAATTGGATTTAATCCGGTTGCTGACATGCGACGGGTCCGAGCGCAATGAAGCTGGTCGGTCCGGCCGGCAGGCTCGGTGCCTTGGCCAGAGCGAGCCAAGACGAGCCGATGGCTGGCGGGCATGGCAAAGACGGCCGCGAGCCGATGGGGCCAAGTGCTGAGTGCGTGGCGGGATCGACTGTCAGGTGCGGCGGTGGAAACACCAGGCCAGGCAGTGCTTCGTGCGAGTCCCAGGCGGAGAGCCAGCGTGGGCGTTGCTAGGCCAAACGTGGCCAGCCAGGGCGGCTTCGAGCCGGAAAGTGGCGACGCCGCTTCGTGCGGTAGCCAAGGCGATGCGCGGCGACCGCTGCGGCGACGCGCGGGTGGCTCGGCTAGAGCGCGGCAGGCTTCGGCCATGGCCAACGGGCGCGGTGCCGGGCTGGTTATGCTCGCGGCAGGGCGCGGAGGCCGTCGGCGGTGCTTCGTGCACTGGTCAAGACGGAAACCTCGGCACGGCAGGCGCGCGTGGCAGGAGCACGGCTTCATGCCAGCAGGCGCGACGCATATCCTCTGAGGGTGATGCACTGTGTAGATGGATGTACTGTAGATTGTACTATCTTCTTGATTGTATTGTAACTTCATGTTACGAACAGTAAAAATCATCTACATATTGTAGCTTCGTGCTACATAGATTAGATGCACAAAGATACACGCGAACGATTAGATTCAATCCATGTATTCTCATCTTTTCTCACTTTGATGAATAGTAACAGTTCGCAACAGTAGATTAGATCTAATATCTAGCGAAATAATCTACTGGATTTTTCGACTTACTTTCTTGATACCGGAAGTGTTGGCTATCGCGTAGGATAGAGTCGCGTAGGACTTTTTTTTCGGCAATCCGAGTGGATGCCGGCGTGGTGACGAGTTGATTGCAGATCGGATCAGGCGATCAATCGCCGGTAGTAGTCGTTCGTCGTCGTCGACGATCCTTCACTTCTTGCGGTAGAGGCTCGTGCTGATAACGTGTTGTGAAACAAGTCGTTCCCACGTCGAACACCGGCAATCAACAAGAACACAAGAACAAGAGACACAAGATATAGGGTGGAGCTCTATCTTCTTTATTGATCAATGTGTGTGTATACAATGGGAGGCACCCGGTATTTATAAGAGAGGTATTAGGGATTTGCCCACATATTAGAGATAGACTCCTAACTGTATACGGTTAGAGTCATTATCTCATAACAGTAACTAATATGGCGATCGCTTCTCAACGTACCGAGGATGGATGGATGTTTTGTTCCTTGGTCTAGTCCGGTTGATGGACAAGGCAATTCTTGTAAGTGGAGGAGAGCCACCTCTTTCTACTAACCTTGCTAACTAAGCAAGGGCGAGCACGCGAATCGTATAAGCGTATAGTGCATTGGGCGTTGGCCGTTGACTACGGCCAAACCCAATCTCAGAACAAGTCCTTGCAAGTTCAACTTTCCCTTAGGGCATCTGCAATGGTGTCACTTCAGCTTATTATAAATGTGCCAACTTAGCATTTTGCTTAGGTGGATGAGAGAAAAAGAAGAGAGAGATATAGACTGACTACTAACTTATAGTCAGGCTATAGCTGATTCCAACACATTTATTACCTCATACATATGGGCTCATATTTAATTTTGTAGACAATGCTATAGCTAGGGATGTGATCGGATCGGATACGGTCGAATATCGTCCTATTCATATCCGTATCCGTATTTTTTATCGAATACAGAATCGAATACGAATAGTGTTGAATACAGAATCGAATACAAATTATACAGGATAATATCGATTACGAATACAGATCGAATACGGATCGGAATCAACATGGATACGAATAATATTAGTCGGATATTTTAAAATCCAATTTTAGTTTTTTCCAAAATCGGTCCAAATTTAAATTCAAAATTCAAAAAGAAATATATTTGTATGTCTTTTTTTTTTGCCTTTTTATCCCTAGTTTGTCATACATGTGACTCTGTGAGTAACAATTTACCCCATTGCAATAATTGAACCAAATGATTTGCAGCTGGCATATGCTGCTGAATCCTAAGTAGCCCTCCTGAAACGCCACTTGCCAATTTATGTACCACCTTTACCCAAATATCTCCAAATTAGCATCTAGCACACATGAACACATTATATCTTGTCATCCAATGCAGACCCCAGTCTCTGAAACAGTGAAACAAGTTAAATTGTTAATGTGTTATTCGGATAATATCCGTATATCATATTCGGATATTATCCAAACAAAAACTCGGATATTCCGTATCCATCGGATAATCAGTGTTCCATATCCGTATCCGTATCCATGTAAATTATCTGTATCCATATCCTTATCCGAGAAATCAACTGGATATCTGTGAAACTATCCAAATCATCATCCAAATCAATTCGATCGGTCGGTCGGAAAATATCCGTACCAGTTCCATCCCTAGCTATAGCTAGTCCATTGGAGAGGTTGTCTATTAGCTATCTATAGATGATATGTACATTTTTTATAGCTAGTAGTTGACTACACCAATGCAGATGCCGGCATCTGCAATGGTGCCACATTAGCTTACTATAAGGGTGCCAACTCAATATTTTGCTTAGGTGGATGAGAGAAAAAAGAAGAGAGAGATATAGACTGACTACTAACTTATAGTCAGGCTATAGCTGATTCCAAGACATTTATCACCTCTTACATATGGGCCCATATTTAATTTTGTAGACAATGTTATAGCTAGTCCATTAGAGAGGTTGTCTATTAGCTATCTATAGATGATATGTATATTTTTTTATAGCTAGTAGTTGACTACACCATTGCAGATGCCCTTATTCGGAGAGCGGAAACTCTGCATAACTCCTTTTTCGAAACAGCAGCTCTTCATCTCTGTTGCAAGTTTAACTGTAAAGGTGTTTCTGTGGAACATATGATCCTTCCGAGCAGGCCCCTGATCGACGGAAAATTTGAACCGCTCTTTAAACAAAATTATGGTTCCTCGCAAAAAAAAACAAAAAAAAAAAAAAAAAAAAAAAAAAAAAACACACAGATTTATTTTATTTTATTTTTGCGAGGGGAAAAATACAGAGAGAGAATTTTGGTGACATACTCCTACCTAGTATCCCATTTCTATGTTTGATGATACTATAGCCAGAACCCAGAAGTATAGTTGACGTACGTGCTCCAGAACTTCCGGTTAAAGCATGATACTTTTTCCTCGGATTCTTTTGCAAAGGGTGGTGGGTGAACTGACAACTAAGTACTCCGTAAAGGCGTAAACTAGTCGTCGAAGGTTCACTTGTTATTTTTACCTTTTTTTTTTTTCTTGTTTGTTCGCATGCGGATTGATTAGCTGGCTTCGGCCCCCTTCGGGACAGCTTCTGGATTATGGATTCTGGATTATGGGAGAAGCTGCTTCTGATTATAGGAGAATCGGGTCGAGCCGGCTACAACTTCTAGGTTTCGGACCGAGTCGGCGAATCGAAGAATCGCTGAGAATCGTGTTTCACAGATTCGATTCTATACGTAAATCACCTGATTCTCAAAGAAGCTATCCAGAATCTTCCCATTCGGCAAATAATCAGCTTTTTTCTAAAGCAGAAGCTGTCCAGAAGCTGAAACGAACGGGGCCTTCGCCTACCCTACATGTGTAAAATTCTATAATCTACATCCTTTCTCCTAGAAAATCATTGAATCCCTAATTAGACCCACTTGCGCCAACTCACTTCATCCCCACCTAATTTGTCAGCTTCATCTTGTTCCTAATCCATAATACTGTACTACAATACTTTTAGCTTCTTGTTTTTCAGTTTGACTTAATTTCTTATTTACTCACTAAACATTACTCCAATTGTTGGCTCTGTTTTTCTTTTGGGGGTAATCGTTGGCTTTGTTGAGAAAAAGTCCATGGCTCAATTAAAAAGGGATTTTTGCACACACAAAAAACCTACCTACAAGTAGGAGGAGTTTGCCAAAAACTCACATACATATTAAAGTATGTTACAAATCTACCCGCAAATTCTATATGGTTGTAAATTTCTTGTCACAACCAATTTACTCTGAGGCTCTTAAACATAGCGGTTGCGTGGTAAACCTAGCTAGCTTGCGGACTATGAGTAGGAATTAAAGACGTGGGTAACGCAGAGTAAAGAAGCAGAAGGCGAGCCCAGGAGAGCAAGTGCGACGCAAGAGAGAATAGACGGACAACAAAGAAGGACGATTGGGAATGATCGTGGACGTACGTTGCGGTCACCCGATGACTAGGTTCAATTCTGCATCAAGCCGGCCTGATGACATTGTTGTATAAGAGCTCTTTTACGTAGGCGTCGCCGTGTTGCGCTCCAGGTGTGGTGCTCCTTCAATTTTCTGCTCGAACGGTTCCATTGGCAGCTCGAAATTTGCTCAAACCGAACGTTTCAAAAGTCACATGAATTTGAAATTTAGTCAAACCGTCGAGTGATTTTTGCGGCTTTTAGACGAAAATTGCTTGTAAAGGCAAAAACAGTTGAAAAAGTAGGAAAATACAGGAAAAAGGGGGGATTACAAAAAAAAAAAGTGAAAAAAGCCATTAAAGACCAAAAAAAATAGGAAAAATGTATGAAATATTAAAAAAATTATGGAGAAAAACAAAAAAAATTCCGGTTTGATCTTTCTTCAATATGGAAAAAATTTTTGACATAGCTTTTGTTATATTTTAGATAATTGCAAGTTGTAAATTAGGTATTTAGCAATAATATATCAACAAATAATCTTTCATTTTAATAATACTCACATATCAATTCAACAAGTGCAAAAATAGGCATTCACAAAATGACATACCATACACATATCATCACCATTTACATTTCAATACCTTACAGAAATTGATTGTGTAAATAATTTGCAAGAAATTGCTTGTGTCAAATTACACATTGTACAACAAAATAAGTACAGAATATAACTAGTGGTATATAATACAACTTTCATACTAAAGTTTTGGTAGTTCATGCATGCATACAATGAGAAGTAAGCTTTTCAATGTTGGATAACATTAACATATTAAAATATACCATAGCAAGATAATTATTGTGCATATAAATATCGCTACTTGAACAAATAGTACCATTTTCGGGTGTCGTCCATTGTTACTAAATATACTTCAACAAATATTGCTACTAAATATAATTGAACAAATATTGCTACTTGACATACTTCAATAAATATTGCTACTTGATATACTTGAACAAATATTGCTACTAAATATAATTGAGCAAATATTGTTACTAAAATATGTTGAAGTAAATATTGCTACTTGACATACTTGAACAAATATTGCTAATAAATATAATTGAACAAATATTGCTACTACATATTGCTACTTGACATATTTGAACAAATATTACTATTAAAAATACATCTTTTTTTTTGGATTTTCTAATTTCTATATTTTGAATGGATCAAAACGTCTCTAAACTTTATTTTTTTTCAAAAAAAAATATTCATGTCAGAGGTCATAAAACTGTTAATAATAATTTTAGGGAATTTTTGAATAATTTTTAAAAAACTTTTTGAAATTTTTAAATTTAAATTTAACCGATAAATTAGATGGTTTTGCTTTTCAAACCAGAGCGGTTTTCATCGGTTTTTAATCCCTGGGCATGCTCGCTAAGCAATCCATCTAATACTTGGCTTGCGTGGGTTTTCATAACAGCTCCTAATTAATGACGGTATGCAAGGACTTCTACTCTAGTTAGGTACGTCACATATGCAAACAGATTCTAACTCTTGGGGACATAGTGCTTCAAATTGAATATAGTAACGGCATAAATTTAATCCGAGCTGTTATAATCTGAACTCACTATAATATACAGTGTAGATCTTCTCTTTTTTTACTTATTAACATGATAATTTCTAGCCTTATTTTGATATTATAATAGATAGATATGTAAGAAATTAATCAGGGTAGTTTGCCGTTCTCGTGTTGTATTTCTGCTGTCCTGCGAAATATGATTAGTAACTAAAGTTTTACTTCATGTCACTAGGAGCATGTTAGAGAAACGATAGGATGTACTCGCGTGCATTGCTTGTGTAGAGTTTGCAAACCAACATGCAAAAAATGCCAAGAAATTCGTGCCAATTAAGTTAGGCATACAGTCACATGGCGCTTGCGCGCTTGCGCCGCGCCCAAGGACAACCGTTCACCAGATCGGAAGCTTCTTCCCACTTTATTAAACTTGGCGCGTAGGCGAAGCCATCTTCAAGCTAGCTAGCTAGCTCCGGCCTCCTGCTCCAATGATCAATGCACGTTCTCCACCACCACGCACAACGCTAGCTTACGCTTGCGTTTGATTTACGGGATGAGATTAAATGAGATGGGATTGTTATTTACCATTTGATTTCATTATTTTAGGTGAATGAGATGGTTCAGCATCTAGAGGGAATTTTCTTCAAAATTGTATCACTTGATTCAGGATAAGATGATTCTATTTAAGCAACCAAACTCATAGATGACTTTTTTTTCTTAAACCATCTCATACATATATCATTTAGCACAGATATCCAAACTACCCTTAGCGTGTCGCTTGACGCGTCGTGCGATCGCGGATCGATCACTAGCGCAACGTGGGCACGAGGACGCACATGCAACGGCCGCATCAACCGCGTCGGTGCTCCCGCGCGCCCGATCGAAAGGAGCAGATCACGCATCGCCGCGCAGCCTCGCCTCGGCCCCGCGTTGTTTGTTGCCGTTCGCCGCACCGAACTCGCGCCCATAATGCATAGCGGCATAGATAATGCACGCTGATCATGTGGCCGGTTTGACCCTCGGACCCACCGGCTTAGGGGCCGCCACATGGTCGTCGCTTTCGAGCCCACACAGGAAGCAAAATGGCAAGTACTCCACTAGTACCGGCCTCAGAAAGCCACACTGTCCCAAGCAAACCCTCCCGCTGATGACCACTACTGCGTACATGCAACAGCAGTATACAGAATTGAGCTTTATTATCCCTTTGAATTCTACCGCCTACCTGCCGCTCTAACGAATCCCAACTAATATTCCTCCAAAGAAAGCAAGGAGATATACTACTCGACAATTGTGATAGCATCATAAGAAGGTGGCTCCGTGGCTGAAAGCCAACACGGCCACCACATTCGTCCCACCTTTCTCGCTCGTAGGCAGTAACGTAGTGTGTTAGACTAGTCCTAGCTAGCTGGTTAGGCAACTCACCGGCGATACGATGCGGCCTCCGGCCATGGGAAGGGCAATGGCGCCAGTCCTCGTGCTGGCGGTCATGGCCGTAGCGGCGTACTCGGCCGCCGCGGTCGACGGAGAGGTGAAGTGCGGTGGGTGCACGTCCTGCGGCAGCGACTGTCCGGTGCTGTACCCATCGCCGCCTCCGCCGGCATTGCCGCCGCCGCCGCCGTACTACTACTACAGCCCTCCGCCTCCGGCGTCTTACCCCGGGGTGTCGTACTGCCCGCCTCCGCCAGCGGCGTACATGGAGATCGGGGGCACGCCGTCGGGCAAAGGACCTCTGTACCCGCAGGATCCCGGGTTCATGCCGTCGAACGCGCCACGGGATGGGAGCCGCGCCGTTCCCTTGACGGTATGCGCGTTTGCTGCGTTGGCGAGCCTATGGTTCTTCTGGTGATCTGCAGCGATCGCACGGAGATCGTCTCTGGCAAGCCACGACGGAGACATGCCGGCGTTCCATGCATGGACTTCCAGTGTATGCGTTCACCTTGTAATAATTTTTACGGGTCATATATATAAGTTCTGTAATTCTTGCATTGTATCAAGGTTTTTGCTTTAGTTTTTCTTTCTGGGTTTAGAACTTCCACTTGTAAGAAGTTAATTGCAAAGCAGAATGTGGAACTAGCAGGTCGTTTCAAGTCATAATCGGTACGGGTTTATGCCGCCATCGGTGATCTGTTTTCTTTCTTTCTTTTCTCTTTTAGAGCAATTTATTGCTGTTCTTTGGCAGAGAGGTTAATTGGTTTTTGAATATCAGTATTTCCTGGTAGAAATTCCGAATCTTTAAATTTACATCTTGTTTCGATAAAATGGCTACTTACTGCTCCACTACCAACAATTCTGCTCTAAAGTTTCTGCAGTTCAGTTTTTTGGAGAGCATAGAAAGATGCACAACCTGTCGTAGAGCTTGTTGTTTCTTGAATTGGATGGGCATATATCAGTTAGTTGAAAGATCCAACTCTAACCTCTTTAGATCATGGGAGCATATCCTGTGCACATGTATAGGCTGTGCACATATGCAATAATTAAATCTGAGCCATCCAGATCCCAAAGTTACCGTTGGATGGGATCTGGATGGCTCAGATTTAATTATTGCACATATGCAAAACCCACCCATGTGCACAAGATATGTTTCCTTATATTATCTATGGCCTAGAATTGGGTAGATCCGGCCCGATCTATGGGGAGCCCAGTTATTGTCCCATGGATTGCGCACATCCAAAACGGCCCTATCTATTGCTAATTGCACTGTCATTGAGTTAAGCATCTAAGCTGTCAAGCCATACCCAATTCAAGTTATGAAGCACACATGGAGTGCTAAAAGCGGTTTAGCCGTAAACACTGACATCTATATACGTACTGAATGCAACATTTCTTGCTCCTCGTCCTACTGTAACCCCGTCAAGAATACCAACTAGCGACAAGCATCAAATTCTCTTACTTCCAATACGGAATAAATCTTTTGAAACAAGTCAAGGTATCACTGGGTTTGTCCAGGCCAACTTCCAAAGAGTCGTTGAACAAAACTAACCACACTGTATATATGTGTTTGGCCAAGGAGCAATCAGAGAACAATCGGCACTAGTTCTTCGTTTTAGTTTTGTTGATGTTAACCGGTGTTTGCACCTGGTATTTCGAACACGCGATTCTCACAAGAGCACGCGATTCAGTATATAAAAAAAATCCCTACAGAGGTCGCTTGCTCGAACAGTACCTTAACCTGGAGATTTTATGACCGTTCCTCCCACTGCAAAACCAATGCTACCAGCCTGCCTACCACATACATACTCTGGTTGAAGAGGTGATCGAGCAAACGCATCAACAGCACAGGCACAAAGTGCGCATGCGCTGATGCACACGAGCACGGTGCAGTTGCCGCCGTCAAAATCACCACTTTTTTAAGCCCTATGGCAATTTTGTTTTACAAATCTATCACTTCGTAATTGTAAAAATAGTCTCGTCGTCGTATTACCTGTCACGCCTTCTCACCGTGAAAGCATGGGAGCTCGGTAGCTTTGGTGGCTTGCAGAGCTTTTGGAAGCTCGGTAGATGTTTTTGTGGTGTGGAAGCGCTGAATGTGATATATGTTATTGCCGGCTATATTTGTAAAAAAGAAAAAAGAAAAAAAGCTATGCAGAGCACTGTAGACTCCCACAGACGGGCCGAGTAACAAACAGAGCAGGAGTGATCTCACGGCCCAGAAGTTGGCCGGCAATAAGTCCGCTACGTCACATCGCACTCAGCTGAACCGGCTCGGCAAAACCAACGGCCCCCGCAGATCGGACGGTCAGAGAACGTTGCGTCTCTCGCCAGACAGTCACACCGACAGCCGCGATCTGCCCGCCCGTCTAGCTGCGCCGTCATCGCGCCTGTACAAACGCGGACGGAGCTCGGTCGACGCGGCGGCGACCGAGCTCGATCGGGGCGGGGTGACGTGACCGAAGCTTCTCCACAACTGCTGTGGTTTCAATGCACAGCGATCCCATAGCCGATCCCCACCCCCACCCCCCCAAAAAAATGTCACCCTTTGTGTTGCAGCTATCCTAGATTTATTTCCCTTATTCATTATGTCGTTTTGTGTAGATGTGGTAAAAATCTGATTCACCCGAAATGTTTTATATGCCTTTTTTTATCACCTTTTATTTCCTGTATGGATGTATGGAGTAGTCATCTTTAGTCATTGCAAAGTAACAAATGGATATGATTTGGACGTTCTGATAGAAATGTTTTCTGTAAGTAGAATTGTAGGTCTACTGTTTCTGAATGGCCTTTAGGACTGCCATGTGTTTCCTTTCTAAAGATTTGTGTTCTCTCATAACCTGTGTTAATAGTATTTTAGTGTTTACAGTGGTAATATATATGATGCTGTCTCAAGTTGTGCTTGTCTGTAGAAATGTGTAATGTAAAATTTCACTTTGTTGCCTTTGCCATGCACAATGCAATATTTTGAAGTAACACCTGGCTAGTTTTCGAGGTTGTACTTCCTGTTTTACAGTATGTTTCCATTCATGCAGTATCTCGGCAAAAAATGTTTTGCTCTTTGCATGTGTATTTACTTGTGTAATTATGTACTGCGCTATGAGCTATCTAATCTGTTTAATGTTGAGCATTTCTAACATGCTTGTAACCACTTCATTGTTGCAAGTGATATTAATCTTGGATTAACTATCCAATTCCACTTCTAACTGGTCAGGAATATGCTTGTATATGGAGTGTGCTATTGAGTGTAGCTACTTATCAAATATTTCTAACATGAGGCAACGATTGGTTCTTTTTTGCAAGTAGACTATCACAATGGGTTTAATTCTCTTTTTAACATGCTCGTATGTCCATATTGTTGCTTTGTAGTTTATCGTCCAGTGCTAGTATTGCATATCTTGGTCGTAACTAGGCTTTTCTTGGTACTGGTAGTGTTGGGGCTGTTGTCATTTCATCATATTTGTTGCTTTGTTCGTTGTTGCATCTCTTGTTTTATTCTAGCTTATTCCAATATTATCCTTAGTTCTTCTGGTCATGATTGGTCATTTACTTGTAATTTTTGTGTTCATATTTCACCGTCAGTTTTTGTTAGCCACCATCGTACAATGCTCTTCACAGTCAGGTCTGTCTAATTTCATCAGATCTGCTGTCTTGTTCCTTTTTTCCATTTGTTGTTTTTCCTGGTTTATTGATAGTTTCAGATCTGCCTTTTCCTTTTTGCTGTCTTACATTGATCCTGTCCGTTATTGTCGAGGGTTCATCTGTTTTGGGGACCCGCTGTTTTGGCAAGCAAACTGTGGGCCTAGATCAAACAAATTACCATCATCATTCTATCATCAGCGTACAACATTCCTCCAGTGAGTGTAATAAACTAGGTAGTATGCGCGCATGGCACGCCTCGCGAGGTTAATTTTTTTAGTAAAAAAGAAGTTCTTCTTTTAAGTAAAAATCGAGTGAGAAAACGAATTTAGTCTTTCTCTTTGGGAAAATTGAGCGGTAAAAGTGTTTATTTTAGTAAAAATCGGATCTAAAAATATATTTTAAAATAATTTTGTTTGATAAAGTGGTCCTTAGTGTGGTTGAAGAAATTTTTATTTTTTTATTTTTTTGGGAGATAGTGCATAGAAAAGGCAACAAGATCAAATAAATTTGGTGTTCATTATTACCAGAACAGCCCTTACAAACCTTAGAAGATTTTGTATCTGTGCTGCTCGAAACAGTGGAAGAATTCTGAAGAAGAGCAAGAGCTGCAGCAAAGGAAAATAGGCATGAGATCACAAGTTATCAAAGTGGATTTTGAGCTTTACATGAACTATGTGTAGGAAAATAGTAAATTGTTAAGCAAACTTAGCTGGTATAATCGAATAGCACTGATAATGGCACCAACAAAAAAAAAGTATGGAACATTTAGGATTCAAATTTTCTACTCATGCTGCGCAAACGGTTCTGGAAGGAGCAAAAGGAGATAAGAGTTTACACTACTTTTTGCCAAAAAAAAAAAAAGGTAACTAGAAATACAAGGTGATTGCACAGAAGAAAGAGTGGAAAGATGTTGTGCAAAAGAAAAAGGGTAATAAACTGAATTAACAAGATACGAAAAATTACCTTGTTATGATCGCTTGCGCAGAAGAAAAAAGGTAATAAACTGAACCAATAAAATATTGGAAATTACCTTGTTATGATCGCTTAGAAATGTAGGATTCTCCAAAAAAAAAATTGTTGACAAAGCCTAAATAGATCTAGTGGCGCACATATTTTCTTTCATTGTTTTATTTTGTTGTTGGTGGTGTTGAATTATTTTGGATACCTTGATATATTCCACTTTTTTTATGCTATATAGAAAGAAATGGTTAGTTTGGTTCGATTATAATCGTCCATTAGCCAACCATTTTTTTTACAAGATAAGACATAGTTTGCCAATTGAGATAGACATCGCTCGTAAGTTCGCATGAATAATCCAAAATCAATCGTGCTCAAGCACTATAAAATATGTGCAATTATGTTTTAAGTTGATCATTGTTTACACCATTATGAACCAATAGATTGATTGACTTCCATTCTACTCGACTTGGGCAATTACTAATGGTAGCTAGATTGTTTTTTGAACTCAGCCTAAAGCTCTTTTGAGTATTGCCTTGAAAAGTCCATATTATTATGTACCAATGAGCTTATAAATTAAGCCAAAATATGTGTCACTGTTTGTATTGTAAATTGTGGTACCTATCGAAAAATGTGACTTGAAGAGTATAGAGAGGGTGGACCAAAGAGTTAGTCGGGGTTTGGGCTACTTGTGCCAAAATATTGCAGTTTGCGCAATACCTAAACCAAGGAAAAATATAAAAGAGTATGAACCCTTGTAGATAATATGTAAGAAATATGTAAGAAATAAGATCTGATAAGACGTCACAAAAGCCTTGAAAGCAGGTCAATGAGCTGACATTTCATACATGCGACATCCTATACAAGATGAATAGAAGTTTAAATAAATTAAATGTGCAGTTATGTGATCATCTATAAATATTGTAAAGAGATATGAGTAGTCCAGAAAGCGATATATTACCAAGGAAAAATATATTAAAAGCCTTGAAGCAACTCTGGATACATGTAGTTTGGTGTTCAGTATCCAGTGATAGTTTGAGCATAGGTAAATAATTATGCCCTTTTCTTTTCCACATTTTCAGATGGATGTAAGTGTTTATATGGTTTGTGGTATGAGGGAAGAGTATAAATGGTACGAGGGAGATACGCATTGCAAACAGTATGTTTAGTGTCTCCAGCGATGTACCATATGAGGGTTAAATAGTTGAATAAATGTAATGTCCTTCTCAGAATGGGAAAGGTTAAGGTAATGCAGAATTTTTACGAAGAGATCAACTGGAGGGAAAAGGGAAAAAGAGCATACCGAAGAGGTTAAATCATCTTACTTTAAAGCCTTAGGAAGGATAAAATCTCTTGTATGCACATGAATGAATTATAAAATAGTAAAAACGTAGAATTAGAAGGTGCTGGCACACTTCAAAATAGCAAGTAGCTCTAGGCCTGAAGTGTTGTAATTGTTAGGAAGAACTAACCAAGGCATATATCTTGATCTTTGGTGGGGAATATGCTGGAGCATTGCAATTATGGGGAACAATTGTTGATGGCACTATCATGTAAACAATCGACAATGATATTGTCTGCTATCACTTACCTTCATATCATGATGCAAGGCATAGCTCGAGTGCAAGTAGGCAACAGGTAATACCAATTGAGTTAATTATGTCAGCAATTTTTGAGAATAAAAAAATAACATGGGCTTAATGTTGAATTATTCTTTCCTTCATCGATACAAACGAAAGGGAAATCATTTTATAACTTTTCTGGAAACTAAGTACGACGATGACACTGAGCCACCCGTAGCCCGCGTGCTCAAACCGGAACAACGGGTTGTGCAGGTTGGTGACATTTTATCATTTTTACAATTACTAATCAATCAACGATTTAAATTATATAGTGTCATTTCATCTTTTAATATTTACTAATCAACCAATTATTAAAATTTTAAAAAACCAAAACCTTACCTTATCCTCTTTCGGCCAAAGGAGTCGGTCCTCACTCCTCAATCTCCTCTTCGTTGTTGCCTCCTTGGCTCCTTGGATAGTAAAACATCACTATTAGAAATTAAGGTAGTGTCTTCCTTTTGGATTTATTGTAAAAAGGAGAAGCTATCCTCAGAATAGGGATAGGTACATAGTTTTGTTAGGACAAATGTAACCGGTGCATGTAAACCTGCTGCATTTAACTATCTTGATTAGGTAATAGAAGGACACTTGCCTTTGCATTAAATGGTAATATGGGTTGTTCAGTTTCCATATAATTTGACAGTTTGGAAAGTTCAATGAATGAACGAGAACAAGGGCCCTTACCATAAGGTATGCTCCATCATCGAGGCAGCGATTCTCTTTTAGTGTTGCATGGTCACTTGTTTTCATGGGCAAATGTGACTCCTCATCAATAGAATTCTAAAAGATTGTCAATAACTTACATTTCGTCCTGCTTCAGGACTATCTGAATCATACAGAAAGTGGAAACTAACAAGACAAATAGTTTCATCTATCACATTCTTGTACCCTTGTTCGAAACGATGATGCTTCCATTGTTAAGTGGAAAAAAGGGGAAATACATGATCTTTTAATCAAATAAAGCATCAATATATAGGTAGTACCTATCAAGTTTCTCTTCAATAAATAGAGTTAGGATCTATGAAGTCGCACTGTCCATCACAATGGTAGTTCCTGGATGCTAGTAGAAGAGAGCAATGAATTAGTTAGCGGCAAGCAATAACGTAATGCGACATAGTTGCGATTCAGCAAAACATAACCTCCTCAATAACTATGGCAGGCATGGAAGCAATCAATCGGTTATGATTAACTAACGACCACTGTAATCAGCAGTAGCTGACCTGCGAAAAAGCAAGCTTTTGAGGCCTGATGTATCGCGTCTACTTGCTATGAAGCATTGCCTGTGTAATGGCTTTCACTTCAGTTTTATCCTCAGGGTTTGGAATATGATTAGGAAACGAATCTCAGTGTGTAATTCATGAAAAGAGAGATCGTGAAAGGACACAAGCAACACATTGGCATGGTGGAGATTCAGTTTGCATCCTATCTTCATGTTAGCTAATGTCAAGCAACACAAGGACAGCTTGAACTTGCCAAAATAAAACACTACTAGCATATTGGCCATACATTTTTTGTGGTCAACTGTGGCAAACAGAACAATTCAGGTAAAACTATTAACCCCATTGGTCCATCATTCAATTTTTGTGATAATAATAAGCCTCCAGATAAGGAAAAAGCGAACGCATAAGAGACTCAACTGAAGCAGGACTTTAATTGTTCAAGGGGAGAAATAGCAGTACGTATTCTGTGCAGTAAAAAGTGTTGAAAAGGACGGACAGAACTCATAAACACAAATATTTATCACCTATTAATAATTGGACTCGATAAATGTTCTTTTAGCTGAACAAACCATATAAAAGTGTACTGGAGTGAATAAGTATGTTATCAATATGGTATTAAATATTCTTAGTGTGTATGTGCTATGCAAGTGTGCAATGTTCCGAAACAACCTAAAACAAATATAATGTCAAATAGTTTCAGCCTCAACTTCAGGGAGCTACAACAATTTTTTGATAGGCACAGTCTCAAACAAGGAAAACAAGATCAAGTAGGCATATTCTCTCACAAATCAAATATATCACAAAAAGTAATCATAGACAGGCACTTAGAGGTTCAGCTTTAGATGATGATATTGGATGACATTAGGAAGAACCATGGTACTTAAGAATACATCAATAATTAAAACACAAAGTGAGGAACGCGGTATTAATTGAACCGTAGAAAAAATTAATTGGATACTGACATAAACAAGTAATGCAAGATATATAAAGTTTGTGGTGAATAATTCCTATTGAGGAGGATTAGTCAATGCTGGCGAAACAAATTTGCACATCTAAATGTTTAGCTCAGAAATTCAGAAGGATTTTCTTAAAAAAAATGTAGTTGCACATAAACAAGTTCCATGTGTAGAACACTAGGCAAATTGCAAGCGATTTAAAAACAACAATGGAAAACCACATTGAATTTACACTAATAGGATGAAAAAATATCACTATGAACAGGTAGGGGTTGCTGGATAAGATCTTAGGATGTAAACAGTATGAAGACTAACCCGAAAACAAGTGGCAGGCTTCACATCAACACAAATTCTGAGCCTAACAATTTGACACCTCTATTCAAGCTAACCATTGACTAGTAGCAATCTAAAACCTGAAAGAGATTCTTAAGTAGAATGGGCACAAAACAGTGCTTTTAATACTCTGCTAAAGCAGACAAACCTTAAATTTGGAGGAATCTTTAGCATATGTTTGCAAAACAGGAGTAACCATGGAAAATTGCATAGTGCACCACCACCCTCTGGCTCTCCAAATTGCTGAAATAGGAAGAGCAAGCGGATAACAAAAATTGGAAATAGAAATTGAAATGAAGTTCAGCTTAACGATGTGAAAACATGCATCTTTTGAACACAGTTAATGAAAACCCCGCATTCCAGTTCAGACATTCAGAATCAAGGATGTGATTTGGTACTTCACCACAGCATGTGATCGCAAAAAGGGAGGAGGAACATTACCCAAGGAGAAATGAGCAACGCGTTCTGTAGGTAATAAGATTTGTGCACAAATTGTAATCAAAAGTTGACAGCAGGAACAATAGTCGAGAACAAACTAAGCACTGCATACTGGAAATGGTGAGAGCTAGGCCCATAACTTAATGTCACACTAAATTCCGTGAAAACTTAGCAAAATCTTAGCCACTCGCACGAATTAAAAGCTTTAAAATTATGCGAATAACCGCATCCCTTCTAAAAATCTATGTCATCAAAACAAGGGCAGGAAGATCGGGAAAAAACCCAAATCAAGAACCAACAGAACTAACACACACGGCATGGAGATTGAACTGAGTTCAGAGCATATACTGGTGTTGTGCTAGAGGCACGAGGTAATAGAAAAAGGAGATTAACAATTTCATATACGAATTACGGGGAGGATGGTGGTGTCACCTTGTTATGCATGGATGTCCCCGTAGTTCTTCTTCATGAACTCCCTACAAACAGGCACATCACAAATCCATTAAACATAACCGCATAAGGTGACGAAGGATCGGGTAGAGAATAGAGATGCGCGGGGCACGCGGGTGATGGCGGCGCTCACCAGGCAGGCCGGGCGAAGCGGTAACGCCGACGAGGGTGAGGGCGAGGGCACGGAAGCGTTGCGGATCTTGGAAGGAGGAGCGGGAGACAAAGAAAAGGGGGAGGAAGGCTATACCGTGGGTGGCGTGGGCTGATGGGAGCACGTGGGTTCCGGGAGGCCTATGGAGATCTCCAAAGGGTGAAGGAAGAGTAGCTCCAGGAGGTCTCCGGGCAACGGTGGCATGTCGCTGAGGAAGCGGAGGAGCCGGGTGTGCAGTGCGTGCTAACAACCCCTCGTAGTCTTCGCACATGTCATCGAAGGATCTCTAGGATACATTGAACAACCTGCGCGTGTCGCGCGAGGAGGAGGCTACTCGGACGCAAAACAAAGACTCTCGAGAGCCTTTCTACACGTTGGGGCGACGTGGACGGGCTGGGTATGGGCGAAACCTGCGGAGTTTAATAAAAGTAGTATATATACAATCTTTACCCCTATATAATTTATCAGTTAATTTTTTTCTACATGCACACACTATTCTGCCCCCACAGAGGATACATTTTCTTTGTTCACCCTAACACGTGCACCCAGAAATCCGATTTCCTCATAATCAAACGCTAAGATGTATTTTCACATCACTTCATCAAATCTGATGGACCAAATTACCCGGTTCATCCCGTGAGCGCGCTCATGTGGCCCGCAAACGCCCCCCAATCGTCTGCCCGTGTGGCCCCCAATCGACCGCATCCCCTCAAGATTTTCCGCTTCCCCTCTCCGATCGCCTGCATTGCCGCGTGTAAACTCCGAGAGACAGGCCCCTTCGCGACGTCACGCGCAGCAGAGCCAAAACCCTAGCCGCCGCAACCCGATCCCGCGAGGAGCGGCCGCCGCTACCTGTTAGCCGCGATATGGAGGAGGCGGCGCGCAAGAAGGAGCAATCGATGGATCCAGCGAGACTCCCCATACATCGCCTCCCCGCCGAAGCTCGCTGCCACGCCGCCGTTAGCGGCCGACGACGACCACGCGCAGATCTCGCGCGCGCCGCCGACGCTGGCCGGGTGGCTCGGCGAGATCGGCGAGCGGAGTGCGCCTCGTCGGAGTGGGTCCAGATGGTCGCCCGCGATCGCGAAGAGGACAGCCCCGCCGCCGACCACGCCGCGAGGACCTCCTCCGATCCATGGCCGCCAGCTCGCTTTGAGCTCATGCGCATGGCCGCCGAATGGTAGCTGTCTTCTGCTTTTCCTTTCCTGGAGGGGTTTCATGGTTCTTGATTACGACATGCTATATTCTTATTCATTTCTTGATTTGATTCAATTCTTATCCTCACGATTTTCCCCATTTGTTTTCTTGGTCTGCTTTCGGAAATTTGGAGTTTTTTTTGTGTGATTTTCTTGGTTGGTTCGGCATAATTTTGGTTCTTGACCATACGCTTGCTTGGGATGAGATTTCCCCCCAATTGTTTTCTTGGTCTATTTCTCGGAAATTTGGAGTTCTTTTTTTTTGTGTGTGTGTGATTTTCTTGGTTGGTTCTGCATAATTTTGGTTATTGACCATACGCTTGCTTGGGATGAACTTTAGCCTGATTCGACGTCACAAGTTGTGTGTTTTCTGTGTAGTCAAAGCTCCCCTGTTGGCCACTGTACTATGGGAGTGGTTTATGCCGTGGAGTGGATGAAATTTGACCTCCCTTTTGCAGGATTTGGCGGCTTGAAGCTAAAATTTTGTGTGAATTGTGACGGTTTCTGGTGGTTCTTATTGATTTAGCTCTGCCACTGTACTATAGTATATTTCACTTTTATCCCATATACGATTAAACTGCCAATAACCTATTGCAGTTTTCTTGCTGTGAAGTGAAAAAGAACCTACATTCTTGACCAAATGGTCGAGGAATTGTGTCAACATGTCTCTGATGTTTCACCAACTGTCAGGAGTCTTTGTCTGCGTGGACTTGTGCAGGTCATCAATCTAAACATAGCAACTTCAAATGATACATGTTCTCTCCATTACATTGTGTTTGGCACTTTGACTAACATCGGTTGGACGATATTGTCGACTAAAATAGGGTTGAAAATGTGTGTAATATGCTTCTTTCACAATCTTGTATCTGTTTTATTATTGAACAGATCCCACATTTCCTTCGCTTTCTGAATTGTATAATTTGTACACAATTTACTTGAATTGTTGAGTAAATCATGATTTAGCTGATGGCTTTGGTGACATTTTGTAGTTTTTGCATTAAACCTTATGCTTAATCTTTCTTATGATCTCTTTCAGGTACGTGAGAGCCATATGCTTAAATACATCCAGCAAGTATTAGGAGTAATATTAGCATTACTTGAAGACCCCATGCTTAAATACATCCAGCAAGTATTAGGAGTAATATTAGCATTACTTGAAGACCCCAATGAATCTGTTCAACTAACTGCTGTCCAATGCTTGTTAACTGTGAGTTGTTTGATTACAATGAAAATAGCATTCTATTCAATTTTTTGTTCAATTTGACAGAATAAATGAATATCATGCACTGGTTTCAGGTTCTTAATGTGTCAGAACAAGATGCCGTTGATCCCATTTTAATAAATCTCTTAGTGAGGCTACGGAATCTCTAGGTAACCATTCACAACAAACATACTTTCATGTTACCATTTTTAATGGCATGATGCAGGACAATTTGCCTAAATTTACAATGCTTATTATGGAGCCTGTTGGTAAGTTCATGGGTTGAGTCAGAAGATGGTTGGTGGATGACAAAAACAAGCAGGATAAGTGCTTTGTGAATGTAAAGATCTGATGAGGTTGAATGCTTGAGTTAGTTTCCACTGTTCAAAAGGAACATCAATTTTTTTTATTATAAAAAATGAATTTGCAGCTATTTCGTAATAATGCTTTTGGTAATTCAAGAATGCTTATATACAATTCACCAGTTAAATCTTTTCTACATGCACACACTATTCATCCCCCATAGAGGATACCTTTTCTTTGTTCACCCTAATATGTGCACCCAGAAATTCCCCTTCCTCAAAATCAAGCGCTAAGATGTTTTCTCACATCACTTCATCAGATCTAATGGACCAAATCATCCGGTTCATCCCAATCTTCTGTGTGGCCCCAATCACCCGCCCGTGTCGCTCGCCCGCCCGTGTGCGCCCGTGTGGCCCCAATCGCCGCCCCCAACGCCACCTTGGAGCTCGCTTCGCTTCCGCCTCCTCCCCTCTCCCGCCCCCAAGCCACCTTGGCGCTCGCTTCGCCTCCGCCTCCTCCCCTCTCCCCTCACCGCCAGCGATCACCGGGGATCCGCCGCCGCTGGGGATCTTGTAGCCTCCATCTGCCCTCTCCCTCCCGCGTCCCGCTTGCGTTCCGCCCCTATCCTGGAACTCTCCCGAGGAATTTGGCATGTGACCGGGCGCGTGGGGAGGCGCCGCCACGGCCGGCAGCGGCGCATGACCGATTGATTTCGAGATCTTTGAGGATTTTTTGGGCGATTTTTTTAGGGCTTGCTCCAGGAGTTCGGTTGATCTAGATGAGACGCTTGTAAACACAAAAGCGTATTTTCTGTGCTTTATTGATCTCTATTGGTTGGGATGGTTTGGAATCTGCTGGAAAAACTCTGCGGGCTTGCGGATTTAATTCGGAATTAGATCTATAATGCGTTCATAATTTAGTATATTGAAAACAGCTGTGCGAATATTCAGATTGTCGCGTTGTATTGGATGCATTACTTGTTAGTTGCCTGCTCATTGTCGTCTGGACTTTGGAACCCTCAAATTTAGTTTGATCTGAATTTGGGAGAGGGCATGGAGTATAATGGGAAGATCAATTGCCAGTTCAGCCCCTTTCAGATTTATGTACATAGTTTGGTTAATTTGTCAGTTCAGCAGTAGCACTGCATTTCATCCAAAATTAAATTAGCCAACCTGTATTTGCAATTTCGGACAACCATCTCAGTGTTGTGATCATTTGACAAATGTTACTCTGTGGAAGGGGAGGGTGGAGTCGTAACCATCAATGTGTCTGTGCAAGAGAAGTGTTTTCTGTCTTTTGTTTTATTGGATAATTTGTAGGAAAAGCAATACTTATTCAAATTTATATTGTTACCTGCGCTTGAAAGTTCATGTGCACCTGCAATGGTGGCTATATGTTAGTTTTCTGCTTTGTGATTCTACTTACTTCCATCATATATGGTAAAAGTAATAGTGGGATACAATTTTAGGTGAGAATGACCTTGTCTTCACCAAACAGGTTTCATTGGTGGACGGTGCCCTCTAGGAAGGTCCACCGAGAATTTCAGAGGCTGCTATACAGATCTCTAGGTGCCGTGTTTCTGAGTATTTGAATGGGCATACTGGCTATGATCTACTTCCAGATTCTGGTAAGGTATGGAAAACCAGCTGCTTTTATATGAATTCTATTGATATAAAGGTTTATTCTAACATTTTTTTTTTCAATCCAGGTTATTGCTCTGTACATTAATTTACTCGTGAAAAAATATCCTCTGTGGGGGCAGAATAGTGGGGGCAGAATAGTGTGTGCTCGTAGGGCTACAGGTAGTGAAGCACTCCTTTTTTATCACACTGATTTGTTATGAATCTTACAGTGCATTCTTGCCATTCTGTATTTGATGGATTCTTAACTGCATAATGACAAATTTTTACCTCAGAGTTTTCCAAAGAGGGCTCTCCCTAGCCCTACTGTTGTTCCATAAAATAAAACTTTTTACCTGACCAAAGTAATTAATAGTTTAATTTAATACTAAGTGTGAACTTCTGTAGACATGCTTGGAATATTCAGTCGATTAAGTTTTTACACCATCCTCTTTGTTGCAGACTTGTGGAGACAGATAATCACAAACCCAAGTATGGATGATCATGCTAGAAAACCAGATCTCCTGTCATTTTACATTGGAAGCAAGCTGCCTGTATCTGAATCTGTGAGACAAAAATTGCTGGAGATTGATGGAATTTCATATCGCTTACAAAGGGAGATTCAGCTTCTAAAGGCCTTTAATCTCGTAAAATGTAGATTTTGCAAGGTAACAATCTACTGTATTTGGAGTTACTATCTTGTGACGAAGTTTACGATCGGAGCTAATGAATTTTTACTAGGCTTTGGTCAAGATTTTTCGTCTAGATCATCTCAGATCACCGAATGTCTTGTTCTTGGACCATTACCTGCTAGATTAGCTGGCTCTATCTAGACATTTCCTTTTTGCGGCAAGGTCAGGTTTACAGTTGCTACGAGACATTGGAGATCTCATTGGTTGCTGTTGCATGCTGCAGCTGCATGTTAAGTAGTGATATTATTAACATACAATCAAGCTGGTTCGTAGTTCATATTGGCATGTGTTGGTCGTTCCTCAGGCACATGGGGCCGCAAGGCAGAACATGTTTCATCAAATGTTGCTAAATCAAAGAATTTCTAAATAAATTTTATTATACTGTGCTGACATGTTTGTTTTCATGGTAGTCTCTTATAGCAAAACGTAGTGACATGGTGGTGATGTCTACTGTCAACCCTTATGGTTATGTCCATGAGACGATTACAGTCAGCAAGGCACCTGGGCTTGCTCTTGATGGCGGAAGCTACATCTGGAGAAAGTAGCTTGCTGGATGGGCAAGGAGAAATCGATACTACTACTGCAGCCAAAGAAGCCTCTGGGTGAAAAATAGTGAGAAGCTACAATTTCTAATTTTTGTCTGGTGTCTGCTTTGAATCTTCAAAACTTGTGATAATGGTAGCTTTGCTTTAGTACTGTTTTTTCTTCTTTGGTCCATCCTTAAGTGGCAGGGTGGCTTGGTGCATCCTTTTCTGGTTTTATTCTTCCTCTTATGTATTCACATGGTACAAATAGATTGGATAACAGACAACTACCAATTCATACTACTATAATGCATATGTACAAACAGCTCTAAAAGTGACATTGGAATGTACACGGTTATCCTGTGCATGTAATAGACACGTGCTGATAATATATGGAATATTGCCTGCGATATATATGACTATACCAAAGGCTGCCCAGCTCTTTGGTAATCTGTCTAGGTTCTTCGTTTGAATAATAGTGCGATATATAATATTGATCTCACACTAGGTAAGTTATTTGCTCTTGCTCTTATTACTACATATTGTTCTTGAAAATTAACTATATATGGCCGCATGACTGTTTCAAGAGGTTAATGTACTATACACCAATATTTCCCAAGCTAAAGATCACATGATACAGACCAATATTTCGAGGCAATACAGACCAATATTTCGAGGTAATATACAGACCGTTTCAGATACTGTTTCCTATCCGGTAACAGAGCTTATTTGTTTCCTCACGCACTAGGAAACTAAATGGCCCTAATCAAGGAGTCAAGATCCTGATTTGTTTCCTATAGCCGCATGCATGCAATCGAAGTCCTGATTTGTTTCCTCGGCTCTTGATGGCGCTCGCTTGATTAGAGTCCAGAACGGATAGAAGGCATCACGGCGATTACGTCCAGATCGGCTTCCTCGAGCCCATGCACCCATATCACGGCGATTTGTTTCCCCATATTATACAACGCATGCAGGCTCACGTCCACGCATGAGACAGGCTCGTGATTACGTCCACGCATGCAGGAAAAATTCTTCAGCCGATTGGGCAGACGGCACGAGTATCTGAAAGGAAAAATTATTCAGCCGATTGGGCAGACGGCGATTACATCCAGATCGCCTTCCTCTAGCCCATGAACGCATGCAGGCTCGTGGCAGTTCTGCGGCACGAGTAAGTAATATTGCCCGTGCTAGCGATTTCTTCAGCCGATTGGGCAGAAGACGAGTTTGACATCGTCAGGCTCGTGGCAGTTCTGCGGCATCGCCTCCACGTCCGTCGGCGTCGTCCTCGCGTCCGGTGACCTCTGCTTGAACAGCTACGCGCACACGTGCACCCCTGCGCCCTGCACCCGCCCGCGCCCACCTTCGCGTCCCCGGGGCACTCCGCGTTGAGGTCCATGGTGCACATCTTACTACACTTTATTACCAAAAAAACATATAACACCTTTTGCTTATTTGAATTGTATTACCAAATATCGCCGTAGCGTTAGCACGGGCAATATACTAGTACATTAAACAATAATCGTGCGGATGCACGTCGCGCGAGAAAGAGGCTGCAGAGGTGAGGATCCGGACACAAAACAAAGATTCCCGAGGACCTTTCTACACATTCAGACGACGTGGACAGGCTGAACATGGGCGAAACCTTCGGAGTTTAATAAAAGTAGCATATAGGTTTGAAACTGTGATCCTTAGCTCATCTCAAAGCAAGTGAAACCTTACGGCCGTGGGAAAACACTAGCTCCTACAACAAATACCTCTCATACAATTATGCCACTGTGTCGACCAAGTCACCCATCACAACAACACAGCAGCCACATGTGTCTAAATACTTATTATTAATTAAGCATATAATGTTGCACCTATGACCTATCCATCATTGCAAGTAGGTAGAAAAGAAACTCAACACAGTCAGAACTCGGTCAGAGTATACAACAAATAAGAAAAATATCGTTTTCCTAGATGAAGTGTGCTCGTTTTCTTCGTGCTTATTCTTGCCATGTTGCTTAATTATGATTAGTTACCGGCAATGTCAAAACCTTGGCCTGCTGCAATGAAGAGAACAGTGTACTTCCAACAGTAACAAAACCGAAACTGACAACGACCGATTAAGCACATGTGTTAATGTGTACACGTCAGACATTTTGGTGGACCAGATCAAGCTGACTGAATCCCCAGTCCTTACCAACCACATCATCCTGAGCCAAGTTGAACAGATTAATTAACACAAATAATTGGAGACCGAGCCTCTGACCATGCCATGCAGCCGCAACTTATATTATACTACCATACTATAGAGGTATACTACATGTTGAATAATTATCTGCTCTTGTAACGCTGCTTCTCCGTAACTCGGCACAAGAAAACACAACGACTCACCTACCACCTCTCGACTTCTCGAGACGAGAGAATCCGTGCATAAAAGGAGAACGCTGTAACGAGCGTCCTGCATAGCAGCAGATCAATCCTCCTCTCGTTAGTTACCAAATACCAACCCGACCCGACCCTGCGCGACCAAGGAACGAGGGAACGGACGCGCGCGCGCACCGGCGTACGCACGATGGAAGCGGAGGCCTTCCCGATCCGTTTCACGAGGGGCATACGGTCCTACTGGCGCCGGCGCGGGTACCAGCGCGTGGACGGCGGCGCGGCGGGCCGCGGCACGAGTCACCTGGTGGTGCGCCTCGGGGGCGGCAGCGGGAGCAGGCCGTGGGGCGTGCGGCTCGGCGGGATGTTCCGGGTGCGCGTCGGGGCGCCCGCCGCGGCGAAGGTCCCCACGCGCGTGCTCGGCCGGATACGGGACGCGTACGTGGACATCATGCTCGGCGTGGCCAAGAAGCAGCCAGCCGCGGCGCTGTCGCTGCCGAGCGGGACGACGGAGACGCTGTGGCAGAAGCGCGTGCCCGTGCGCCGGTCGCGCAGCCAGGCGCAGGCGCGGCAGAAGCCGGAGGAGCTGGGCCAGAGGCTTGTCATCGAGATGTACAAGTCGGTCCTCGCGTCGAGGGACCTCGCGGGCATGCTCCAAGCATCAAGGGCGAGATAGCATGCATGCACCGGCAAATTCGACGAGGACTAATTATTGGTGGCATGAGAATATATATCATGGTACTGTCTCAGTGTAGATCTTAATGCCTCTTAATAATAGTAAAAAGTTTTAGTATAAGTATATGTTGGCATACGGCCGAGAAGATAACTGTCTATTGCAACAACCATGGACCGGTGTTACCTTCTTTGCTTCTGGTTAATCTCTGTAATCTGTTTAATTTGTACATTCAAAAACACGGGCTGGCTCTGCTGTAGTCCCCAATAATTGAAGCAAGCATACAGTCCCTTCAAGGACTGTTGATTTGATTGTGAGATTAGATGTTCCTTTCGGAGGCCAATAAAAAGAGGTTCTAGAGATGATAGTGGGAAGATAGAACAAAATTGCTAAGAGAGGTGTTTCTATGCTCTTCCTTCTAGTACAAGTTGCACAAATCTTGAAGCAAGCGAAGAGGTAAGTAATCACCATGTACCCTTCATTCATGCTTTAATAGTTGTGCAACTTTTAAAAGGAAGAGCATAAAAGCACCTCTCAATTGCTAATTTAAGAGCATCATTATCAAATTTTTGTAAGGATGTTCTTTCGACATATGGTAACACCGTCTTCATTTTCTCACTTCCCTTCTCACCCAAAGGTTAGAGAAGTAATTTTTTTAACTATTTTTGAAAGTTTTTGAATAAAAGATTTTCAAACCAAAAGTTTGTTATCAAAACTTTTCAAACCGAAAGTTTTTAGTCAAAACTTTTTGAACTAAAAGTTTCTCAAATCGAAAGATTCGAATTGAAAAATTTTGAATTGAAAGTTTTTGGAATTTCTCCACTTGGGATTTTCTTATTTGAAATTCTTTAAGTTGAATTTTTTTTCTGGTTGAAAGTTCTCGATCTGAATTTTTTTCAAGTTGAAATTTCGTAAGTTCAAAATTTTTCGAGCGATTCAGAATTTTCCAAATTGAAAATTTCTGATTCAAAATTTTGAGAGTTGAAATTTCCTGAGTTGAAATTTTCAAATTTGAAAATTTTTTCAAGTTGAATTTGATAAATTTGTTAAATTTTTATCTCAAATTTCATGGCAGATGTCAAAAAGCTATTCATACTAATTTTAGAGAACTTTTGGATAAATTTTTCCTAATTTCCTATTTTTTTTGGATTTGAATTTGAAGTAGACCGGTTTATCGACCGGTATCGTTTATCGAGCCGTAGATCTTTGTGTTGATATGTGTGCTTGTAGAGTGTTTTTTTAGATGGAACACCATGATTGCATTAATTCGTGTGATTCGATAGCTCTAAGAGCAATACAATAGTAAAGCCCACCACTTACTCCATCTCTCATCCATGTTATCTAGAGTAAGCAAAACGTCAGCTTGTACAATAGCTGTCTCTAAATATTGTCTGTAGATACTGTGCAATAACTATCTCTTCTCTCTTGTATATAAATAATCTACTTATGCTCCCGTGCAAAGCTGGCTACTAAATAAGAGCCAGCTTTCTTATCTCCGCTTTTCCCACTGTTCATATAGATCAAAACTAATGTGTAGAGACTAGGATCCAGCTAAGATAACCGTATTATATATGCCCTAAATAATCCGTTCCAAGGTTTCATCAATCATTTCGAGCTTTTAATTTCAGTTGCTCACCCTATGTTTGCACATCCATCGATTATATAACTTCCCTGTCGTGTACACACACATACATACGTATGTACGTACGTGCACGTACATGAAGGAAAGCTTCAAGGCTGCAATAGTAAGGCTCATCTGGTAATTTGGTATGATGTTTTAACTGTTGCTGGCCAAGAAGAGCTTGTGAGTTGTGACGATGGCGCCGAGTGCGAAGGCAGCTACAGCAGCGGCGATCACGTCCCCCCCTGTCCTGGGAGGCCAAGGCGAAGGTCGAAGGAGAAGAGAGACAGTTGTTGGCTCTGTCGTGCCACTGGATCTTGGCGCCCAAGTCGATGTCTCGGGGACGCCCGGCCACCGTGGCTGTCGCTGATACCTGCGGCCAGCTCGCCGTGATGATTTCGATCAAATGGTTCAAGCCGTGTCGTTCTGCCGATTTGGTCGTCCGTGGTGAAGACTGGAGAGGCGCCTTGCTGCGTACATCTTGTACACGTATCTGATGCTTTTGTTGTTGTGTGCTTAACTGCTAGATTAATTATTCCAAGCTTTCCTTGAGGGTCACAAATCAAATATTAGTTTAGCGTCGAGGTATGTTTAAACGCCAGGATCTCTTCTCTCATCTAGCTCTCTCGACTCCAGCCGGTACCTTTCGGCGTGCATGAGACAAAAGTCGCCCCCTCACCTACGAGGCCGGCAGGCTTCCGTTTATCCAAGCTTGCCATTTAGATGGTATCACTTCAGGTATCATTTAGCCTAATCGTGTCAAAGACATGCATTGGGCCGGTCCAACCATATGGGCATGGCCTGCTCCCGGTTAATTCGATGTCCTTATTTGTAACAAGCTGCAGGCTCAATTTATCAAAATCGTGATTTTCAAATGGTTTGTGATTTTTCGATTATCATAAAAAACTGATCGAAAATCGCCAAGAAACCGAAGATTATGAAATCAAATTTTTTAGAGAAAAATAAAAAAAGAAAATATCGACTAATATTCACTGATAATCAGTCGATATGCCTCGATAATTGCTAATATGCCTCGATAATCGACCGACCAAGTGAACTTCTTCAGCGGTCGATTTTTTAAGTGATTTTCTCTCAATATTCATTGCGTCGCACAAATTTTTCTAAATTTTTTAATTTTTTTGAATTTAACCGGTTTACCGACCAGTATTAGATACCGAACTAGTTCAATATGGTCAATAATTGCGATATTCGAGCAATTATCAACGATATTGCAAACCCTGACAAGCTGATACAAGCAATTCCTCGTATATATCCTTTTGTTTTGTTAAAAATACATATTATTTTGACGAATTATATCATAATACTCCTTAATTCTCAGTTGGTTAGTGGTTTTCGCACATATTTGGATTACCTCATTCTATGCATATCTGCAATCTGCATATCTCTCTATCATTCAGCAGTCACCACCCTATGTATAATAGGTGTTGTTGAGTTTGAGTGTGATAAGAATTTGTTTCCTACTCTATCTCAAATCCACTCTTACACGATGTTTTCTCTTTAGCAAGTCAAGATGTAGATTTTTCTTGCATAGTTTGATTTGAATGATGCTTTTCTGGGATTGACAAGATGCCTATTGCATGGTGCCTTGAGGTGAAGCAAATAACATTCAAAGATTAGGAGGTTAATATAATTGACAAGGCCTTATCTCATATTCATTTTTATCTATCAAAATAATATTATGTAGGAGGTTTTGAAGGAGAAGACCATCGCCACATTATGGTTGAAGCTGGAGCAGAATTGGATGGCCAAATGTCTGACTAGTAAGATGCATTTGAAGCAAAAGCTTTATTTGCACAAGATAGCAGAATGTAGGTCATTATTGAACCATATGATAATATTCAAAGAAGTAGTCTCAGATCTCGAGTCTATGAAGGTAAAATATGATGATGAAAATTTGGATCTTATTCTTTTATGCTCGCTGCCTAGTTCGTACTCTATGTTCAAAGATACTATTCTATATAACTGAGATACTTTTACACTTAATGAAACCTATGAAGTTCTACATATGAAGGAAAGATAAAATTCATGATTCGGAACGAAAGTTCAAGTTCACATGCAAAAAGGCTTGATTGTCTGTGGTAAAGAATAGGAGAAGAGTTCAAATGGCAATTCAAGAGGGAAAAGCTCGAGCATAAATTACAAAGGTAGATCAAAATCCAGAGGAATATACAAGTCATGCGAGTATTGCAAGAAAGATGAACACGACATATTTGAGTGTTGGTGGGTAAAGAAAAAGGAGAAAATGAATAACAATTCCAAAAGGATGTACAAGATGATGAAGCTAAAGCCATCATTGTTATTAAGCAAGATCCTAATGATTGTGTTATTGTTGCCTTTACCGGTGATTCCAAAACTAGTGATGAGTGAATTCTTGATTCAACCTGTACATTCCACATGAGCCTGAACCGTGAGTTTTTTGTTAACTACGAAGCAATGCCGAGTGAATCCGTGTTGATGGGTGATAATTCACCATGCAAGATTGCGTATATTGATTCTATCCAGATCAAAAAAATTTGATGGCACTATTAGAGCATTGTCAGATGTTTGACACATTCCAAATTTTAAAAAAAAGTCTTATCTCGCTGAGTACTCTTGATGTTAAAGAGTATAAATATTCAGATGGAGATGGAGTTTTGAATGTTTCTAAAGATTCTTTTTTTTTGTGATGAAGGATGATATGAAGGCTGCCAACCTATATCATTTGCGATGCACTACAATTTCATGTAATGCTTCTATGTCTCAAACAAATCATCCGATTCTAATGCTACTAATCTTTGGTATATGCATCTGGGGCATATGAGTGAAGTTAGCATGATGGAGTTATGCAAAAGAGGATTTTTTTTGATGGTCAAAGCATCGACAAGTTGAAGTTTTATGAACACTTTGTCTTCGGCAAGCAGAAGAGGGTGAAATTCAGCACTTCAACTCACTCTACAAAAGGCATATTAGATTATATTCACTCTGATTGTGGGGAGAATCCCGCATCCTGTCGCTTGGAGGTGCTAGCTACATATTGACTATCATTGATGATTACCTAAGAAGAGTTTGGACATATTTTATAATGCATAAATCGAATGTGTTCAAGACATTCAAGGAGTGGAAGATCATGATTGAGAAACAAACTGGCAAGCATGTAAAGAAGTTGTGTACCGATAATGACTTGGAGTTCTACTTTGGAGAATTTGAAGCTTTATACAGATCATGTGGTATTGTGAGACATTACACCATCCATGATACTCATCAACAAAATGGTGTGGCCGAACGCATGAATAGAACCATCATGGAGAAGATATGTTGCATGCTATCTAACTTTGGCTTATCTGAGAGTTATTGGGCTGAATTCGTTTCCACTGTTTGTTATTTGATCAATCGGTCACCAAACCTGACAATTGATAAGAAAACTCCAATTGAGGTATGGTCTCGTTCTCCAACAGATTATTCAAATTTGAGAATATTTGGCTGTCATGCTTATGCTCATATTAATAATGGTAAATTGGATCCTAGAGCTGATACGTGCATTTTTCTTGGTTATAAGCCTGGCGTGAAAGGCTAGAAATTATGGGATCTTGAAACTAGAAAGGTTGTTATTATCAAAAATTTTACCTTAGATGAATCTGCTATGTTGTATGATAAACCATTTATTAATATTCCCACTGGGGTGCCGCAAGAAAAAGCGTGCTCGTAGAGCATGTTATTAATTAAAAATCTACATCAAAAAATTGAGAAGGAAAACATATAGGATGTTCCAGTTGTTGCACAACCACCACAACATTCCATTGCAGTCGATACACATAAGAGGAATATTCAAGCTTTTAAGAGATTGATTGAAGAAGCCAAATTGAGGCTTACTATTTGAATATGGTAGAAGAAATTGAAAGTAATATAGAACCTTCAACTTATTCAAAGACTATCTCTTCAGGTGATTCAGAAAGATGGATGATTGTCATACATGATGAGATGCAATATCTTGAGAAGTCTGGCACTTGGGAGTTGGTCAAGTTGCCAATTGAGATCTTTAAAAAGAAGGAAGGTGCATCACCAATAGAAGATGTTGGTACAAGCCAAGGCTTGTTGCTAAATGACATAGCCAAATTCTAGGTATTGATTTCACAGATGCCTTTTCCCTATTTGTGAAGAATAGTTCTATTCATACTTTACTTAGCATTATGTCTATCCATGATTATAAGTTGAGCAATTGGACGTAAAAACTACGTTCTTACATGGGGAACTAGAAGAAGATATTTATATAGAGCAGCCAGAAGGTTTCATTGTTTCGAGAAAGGAGAATTTTGCTTGCAAGTTGAAGAAATCTCTTTATGATTTGAAGAAATCACCCATACAGTGGTACAAGAGAATCGACTCCTTTACGATGTCTCAGAATTTTAAAAGACCTAATTATAATAACTACATATTGAAAGTGCGTCTAGGCACTTATGTTGTTTTGGTGATTAATGACAAACGATTCATGACAAACGCATGTAATGTCAATCAATGTAATTGTATAAATATTAACTTAGTGCTTAACAAATGACAAACCTCTAATATATTTATATTGTTATGAGACTAACATGTTTATTGCCTAGTTGAATATTAGTCTCATCTATTTTAGAGGAAAATCAATTGGGCTGGTTAAGCAAAAATGAGGTATGCAATCTCAGTATTCCTTCCATATTTGTCATTGCATTTCTCTTTAGCAAATGCATATTGAACTCTAAGTAACTTGTTGATTTCATATGTGCACATTGATTCATGTCATAATTGCTTGTGCATATATATATTCATTTGAGTTCATTATGTGTTTTGTTTTTAATATGCTTGTGTTAACTAGAGTTAAACTTCATTGCTTCATATTGACTTGGTGCATACATGTCTTAGTTGTATATTTTCTAATGCACCTCTCCTAGTGAAGTTTAATCTAGAATTGGATCACATCATTTACTCTCATTCCAAATATTATTTGCACATGTACAATTCATGTATATTCTATCATGTGTTTCATTTAAGCAAAGTATGTGATCATTGCCTTGATTTAAATGATTCATCTTATTGGCAATTATCTCTCTAAGTGCATATAGATCAATCACATATTCATCATGCTGCACTTAGTAGAGAACAATTCTTATGTCAAGTGTTTTCGTTGATATCATGCCTATTTATATGAAACACTTGTTGTATTTCATCTCATTCATTTAATTATAATTCATATCTTTTGAGCTTGTGGGACTAATGTGTTTGCTGAGTGCTTTGATAAGAGTTAGGTCCCAAAGCTGTGTATGATGACCAAGATGGTTTGAAGGATGACAAGCGAGTCAAAGTCAAATAAGACGGCGGTGTCACCAAGAGCTGAGGACTAAGTCAAGAACGACTTGGCGTGAGGATCGTCTTGGTGATGATCGAGGTCAAGGTCGGAGAGGACGAGAGTGTCATGAGGTGAATCGCGTCGAGGTTGACAAGACAAAGGGCGTCATCAATCTTTGTGGAAGCGTTATCATGCACCGTGCATCCGGAAGAAGTCGGCATGTAAGCTTAGTGTAAGACTTAGATTTTGTGTTAAATTTGAGTCTAAGGATTGCCGTACTATTAAGAGGGATGCAATCGTTGAAATTACTTAGACATGTCTCAAGTGCTCAAAAGTGGTCTACCCTTGTCTAAGGTTGAGAAACCCAAGTCACACTTTGTTCACCTAGGTGTAGGTGGGTTGGTGTGAGGGTTAGAAGTGTTGTTTGGTTCGGAAAGTGAGAATTTGAGGTCTCCTTGTGGATTCTTTGTGCAATCTGATTTGATCCTTTGGGATTTGGGTAGTGAGACCTTGTTAGTTGGATAGCCACCGTTCATAGCTTTCCGAAAAGTCCGAATTCGTCGAAATCGGAGTCCGGGATCAAAAGTTATGCCCGTTTTCGTCCGGTTGCTGCGTGCTGCCTGGGAGGTCCGGAGACTCCGGGTTAAATGTCCGGAGACTCCGGACTATCCGGAGTATCCGGACTATCCGGAGTATCCGGATGATCCGGAGTGTCCGGGTTAAAATTCCGGAGTCTCCGGGTTGACCAGTTCGGTCCAAACGGCTAGTTTTTGGGGTTCCTCTATTTAAAGCCCCCTTCTTGCCCACTTCAAAGGAGCCGTTGGGGGATGTTTTGCTGGGTATTTGAGGTGTTCTTTGTGAGTGTTTGAGCCCCCAATACTCCTCCCTACTCCTTAGATCTTAGTGATCCCCTTTTGTGAAGGGTTGGGTAGTGGAGAGAGGTGTTTGGATTGAGGATTGATTTGAGGAGTGGAGCTAGATCCTTGGTGCTTTGAGGTGTTCTTCTTAGTGATCTTGAGCTCCCAAAAGCCCCTCTAACCCTAGATCTTAGTGATCCCTTTTGAGTGAAGGTTTGGGTGTGAGAGTGGGTAGTGATCGGATTGAGTTGATTAGTGTGTTGAGCACTTGAGGTGGACTCTAAGTGAGTTCTTCGGGAGCATTTGTTGCTCTTGGAGGTTGAGGTCTCCTAGACGGCTAGGAGTTGCCGGTGAGCTTCCAAGCTTTGTGTGGAAGGCCACCGAAGGTTTGTGAAGGTCCGATTCCGCCTCCGCAAGGAAAGGAATCAAAGAAGTGAAGACCGGCGAGTGCATTGTGCAACACCGAGGAAGAGGGTTGAAAGAGACCCGGCTCAAGTGTGACCGAGCCGCCTCAACGGAGACGTAGGATCCCTCAAGGATCCGAACTTCTGGATAAAATCTTCGTGTCTACTTCCTTACTTCGGTTTCCTCTTTTGCTCATCCGCTTAACTTGCTTTCGATTCTTGTGATTAGATCAATTAGATTGTATCTACTGCATCTATTCTTGCTTATATACTTGATTCATTGCAGTAGAGTAATTTGTATCACTAGAATCAAAGAAGCGCTTCAATTTATTGTCTCTCTCTATTCGACCGAACAGGCAACCCGGAGTATCCGGTATTGATCCGAGTATCCGGACATACCGAGTATCCTGACTAAATATCCGGAGTCTCCGAGTTGACTGTCTCGGGCTGAATTGTTTAAATTGCAAAACTTAATTATCCCAATTGCTTCCGCATTATCTCTGATAGATTATTTTAAATTGGGTATAATTTTGTAATCGCCTATTCACCCCCCCCTCTAGGCCGACATCCCGGTCCTTTCAATTGGTATCAGAGCCAAGGTCTCTCATTTTGTTAGACTTAACCGTCTAGAGAGTAAGGGATGGCGACTAGAGGTTTAGTGCACTCACATGATCTACTTATGCTAGATGGCTCTAATTATGCTTCATGGAAATTAATCATGATTTCTCATTTTAAATCCATGAGCCCCCAAATTTGGTGGATCGTAGATGCTCGGCTTTTCATCTCCATTGAATGAAGTTGATCCAACTAACGGAGAAATGAAATGCCTACATCTCGACGCTCAAGCTACTAATGTTTTATTTAATGTTGTGAGCGAAGATATATTTGATGAAATATGCAATCTCAAGAGCGCTCATGATATGTGGACAATGCTTCAAGACAAATATGATGTGTCCACATCATCAAGTGAGGATTGCATTGAGCAATGGATGTCGGTTAATGATTCTTCAACCTCTACATCAAGTGATGATGAACCGACATCACCATCTACCTCCTCTTCCGCCTCAAGCAATGATGACACTCCTATTTGCCTCATGGTAAAGGAGAAGAAGGTATCACACTCATCCAAATCTAAAATTATAGATGATTTAGGTAAGAGTGATGATGATAGTGATACCGACTATGATGGTAGGTTTGGTGATATTAGAGATATATCACTACCTAATATGCTAGCATTGCTTGAAAGCGGTAGAAAAGCAAGAAGACACTCTCGAGAAGCAAGAGGATTTGCTAATCTTTGAAAAAGAAAGAAATCTTAAACTCGAGAGTGCTCTTGCTAAAGAAAAGGCGAAAAATCAATCTCTTGAGAAGGAGAAAACTAGATATGAGATTTTGAAGGTTGAGTATGACTCACTTCAAAAGAATTATGATGTTCTTAAGGAAAATCATGAAAGTATCCTTATCAAGGAATTCATTAAGCCTAGAGTAGACATTAGTACTCAATGTGACTTAATTGATATGTTTACCTCTAGCATTGCTTTGCCTTGTTGCTCTAACATTGCTTCTAGTTCCTCTAGTTGTTTAGATGCTAATCTTGTAGAGGAAAACAATGAGCTCAAGGCCCAAGTCATTAGGTTGGAAAATGACTTGGAGAAGTGCTACAAGGGCAAAGCCGTCCTCGACAAGATCTTGACGAGCCTCGGGCACCTCAAGATAGAAGAGGACTTGGCTACATCTCCAAGAGGGAGAAGAGCAAGAAGAAGCACAATGCAAGAATGAAGACGATTGTGTGCTTCGGATGCAATAAGAAGGGCCACTTCGCCTCCGTGTGCCCCAATAAAGTGGATAACAAGGCCACAAGTCCAACTTTGAGGCAAGCCGACAAGAAGCAAAACAAGAGGAAGAGGCGTTCAAAGCCTACTTGCTTCAATTGTCGGGAAAAGGGACACATCGGTAAGGAATGTCCCAAAGGTATAATCCCTAAGCCTACTCATCACTCTAATGATCATTTGCTTAGGAAGGACAAGAATGGCAATGTAGTTGCCAAGCTTGTCAAGTCCCCTATGCCCGCTCAAAATGATAATGATCATTTGCATAGGAAGAGTAAATCTAGAAATGAACTTGCTAAATTTGTTAGGACTCCTAAGCCTACACAAAGCAATTCAAATAAATTGCTTAGGAGAAATAACGATAGCAAAACATTTACTAGATATACTAGATCCTCTAAGCCAATGCTTAATTCCAATTATCATATGCTTAGAAGAGATCAAACTAGAAATAGTTTTGCAAAGTATCATTGTCCTCCAAAGCCTTTTCATAAAAATGCCAATCATTTGCCTAGGAGGAATAATTATTGCAAACCTATTTGTAGTTATGTTAGTCAAGTCAATAATGCAAATATTAGGGCCATTTGGGTTCCTAAATCTATGGTGACTAACATTAATGGACCCAACAAAGATTGGGTACCAAAAGTGCCTAAAAGAATTATTAGGTACTAAGAGATGGATTGGACGCTTGGCTTCTCGAGAAGAAAAGGGAACTATCAATTGCAATCAAAGCCAAGCATTAAGATAATCAAGACAATCATGAGCCAATGCCATCTCGGTAACAAGTATTTAAATTGATTATATTATTGCTTCTAGCCTTGTGTAGGTTTAGATGCATTAGTATCATGAAAATCGATTTAATTGCTTGTTAGTAGTACTTGCTCTTGCTTTTAGTATTATTCCCTTATTGCAATCTTGAGCAAGTTTAAAACGGCACATTCAGAGTTAGTGCTATTTTATATATATATATCACATTTCCTAAGTGTGCCAAAATAATTAAGTGCTAACGTAGCTCTTCTACTTGATCTATTTTAGTCAATGTATGAATTTGAAGTGAAATACGTAATCTTGACTAAAAGGTCCATTTCAAAGACTTAAGTGAGTTTTGCCAAATGAGTCAAGTTTCTTGTTAATATTTGACTCACAAGGGTTTGTGTAACTCATATAGACATTTGAATATTTTGTTTGCCCTTGTTGATCTCTTTTTTTGGCAAAACTAGAAAATCTCGTGAAACCTAAAAACTTTATTGCCACATTCAATTCCTTGTGAATTCGAATGTCTTCTCTTTTGAAATTGCTCTAAATTTGTGGTTATTGTTTCTCTTGTTTATTTGGAGCATCTCTTAGTGGTTTCATGATTTCTCTCGAGTCTTATTGCTAAATGCCATTTGTGAGTTTTCTAGTTGAATTCTTCTCTATTGGCATTTCTTTTCGATTTGATTCGTCTTAGTGAGCTTTTGGTGAAATGACTAATACTTCCTATGTTTCGTGCTTCAAAAGTGGAAATATGACGGGAAATTGCTTCTAAAAGCATATTGTGTTTACTGTTGAAAATTGCCTAGCAATTGACTTCAATCTCTTGCATTTCCTGATTTCCATTGCTTTGACTGGCAAGATAACCGGAGTATCCGGACATTTTGTCCGAGTATCCGAAGTTATCCGAGTATCCGGATCATACATCCGGACTATCCGAGTTAAGCTGGTTCGGTTAGAAAAAAGCTTTGTCTGTTTGAAGCTCACCAAAATCTCTTTTCAATATGAATTGATATTCTATTGAATCAAGTTGATTTTCTTTGTTTGAATGGATAAGTTTGTGCCAATGGCTTTTAATCTTATCACAAATTCATTTAAAGCCATATAAGTGCTCATTTCCATTCAAGGCTTATTTGTCCCTTGCATGTAGCTAACCTCTTGGCGTATGTTGCGAATGGGTGAAGCTCATGCTTTTGGCTTGCATGACTTTGACTTGCATTTGTTGCAAAGGTTGATTTCTTGCTTGCTTTTAATTCAACTCCTTATTTAAAATTTGTTTGGAGCTAGTTTTAGCATGAGTTGCCAAAACGAGGATGCTCAGGCAAATCGATTTGATTTATTGAAAATATTTGTTGGAAAATCTTCTCTTGCACATGGAGTTCTTATCCGAGAGTTCTCAAATTTATTCGAACTTATAAGCAAGATTGATAACGTGAATTTGACTTAGTGTCAAATCTAAACCTCCATTTGTTCTTATTGGAATATCTTTTGTATGGAGGACTTTATTTGAGAAATTCCTGTTGAAAAGGTCTCTTGATTGTCCATGGATCATCTCCACAAAATCCTATGGTCATTGGACTTCATTTGACCAAAATTTGCAAATTCTCAGTGTTTGGCGAATAGGTCAACCCGGAGTCTCCGGACATTTGTTCCGGAGTATCCGAGTTATCCGGAGTATCCGGACTATATGTCCGGACTGTCCAGGTTGACCAGTTCAGCAAAGTTTGTACTGTTTGCCAATCCGGACTCTCTGGTTATTTTATCCGGAGTATCCGAACCTTGTTTGGTTGATTTGATTCTTTCCTTTTGATGAAATTTGAGTTGAGCATGAGCATAGCTCCATGATCCTTTTAAGATAAGTTGGGAGCACATTTACTCAAATTCTTTGTCCTCAAATCAACCTAAGTTCTTGGCAAGCCTTTCAAATATTCAAGTCTTCTCTGATTGAAAGTGCTTTGTGGGGCTAGTGTTCTTTTATTGAAATTGATTGTGTCCTAGCCGCAATTTGCTTCCTCTCTCTTCTCTTTGAAGTTTATATCTTAGAGAGTGGAACCTTTTCTTGTAAGTTCAAGAGTGAGCTCGTTTATGGTTTATTCTTTACCTCTGTTTGAACTTCAAGAATTGAATCTGCGTTCAAATCCTTCTTTGTGCATTGAATTCAATCAGTATTTTAGCATGCATTGGAGTAGTAGTATCATGTCAACCTTTTACCTCATGCATATTTCACTTAGACCTTGTGAGACTGACTTGGGTCAAGTTGAAAGATACTTGTTCCTGGAAATTGTGTGCTTATCTGTTGGTGTTCAAGGTTTCGGAAAAGTGAGTCAACTTCGACGGTGAGATGAAGGAAAGGAGTGTAGCTCCAGAGTCCGAGGGATCCGATGCCGTGCGACTTGACCATGACTGATTCGAACATACAATGCATAAGAACCGACATAAGGGACGTAGTTCTTTCTGACCATATTTAATAAGGTCTTTGTACACCATTAAGCTAATTGCCTTAAACCTTAAATGGTGTAATGATTATCATGATAAGTATTCCAATTGGTATCAATTCTTTCAATCTTTATGTATTTCAATTGGTAATTAGATTGCTCGACGATCGTGTTTCAATTGCTTGTTAAATGGTCTCGCTTTCTAATTGATGCTATATTTATCAATTGGTATCCTCTCATTGATAATTGCATTTTCTCTCTACATAAGTGTCATCTAACATTTTACAATATAAGGTTGATTGATATGGATGACACCATGCTAAAGGAGGAGGAAATGTAAGTTGAAGATCACATTAGTAAGAGGTATACATTGCTCTTTAAATTGATCATAAGCATGTAATTCAATTCCATACGGTGGCTTTATGATATTAATTATTATGCTCTGTTACACATATTTGCTATATGATCTATGTCATGATTTAAGCATTTCTTAAATTCTTATAAAACATGACTTAATTTAAATTGGTATCATTGATTTCATTTATTGATTATAAATAATTACTCAATCGGTACCATGTTGCTTAGTTTTAGGGGGAGCTTTTGTGTATTAGAATATTCTTTTAGCTCTTCCTCATTCATTTGGTATTCATTTTTGCTCTTAATGGATATTTGTTCTTAATTGTCTACAAGTGGTATTCCTTAAATGTGTTTATTGCTTATGTGCATCCAAATGTCATCTAACATGCATTTGTGAGCTACTTTTAGTTCCTTGCATATGACAATCACGTCTTTTGGATGATACTTCATTAAGGTATGCCCTTGTACATTATCTACTTCTCTCAGTTGATACTTTATTCAATCATGAGTATGTACCTCCTTTATATCTTTTGACTCATGATCATTATCTTTGTGATGCCTTGTCGTGCTTGTCATTTACATATGTTTTAAGGCATCATAGTCATTTAGTATCAATTTATGATGTTAGCTTATCCATAAACCTAAATCTAGGATATTATAGCTTTCATATCTTGCCTAGATTTTGGGGGAGCTTAATATTATTGTCTTATTACTAGCTCCTTTGTTTTATTTTGTTCTTCCTAATATTTTTATTGAGTATTCAATCTAGAGAGAGAAAAAGTTATTCTTTTTTTGGGATTAATGACAAAGGGGGAGAATTTATTGGATTTATCAATTGCCCCCTAATCGATTGACAAAAAGAGGGAGAATATTTGGGGAGAATTTATGGACTTATCAAATGCCCCCTAATCGATTGACAAAAAGGGACAATGAAAAAGAGGGAGAATATTTGTAAGTATGATCTCTTACTCATTCTCCGTGTTCATTTCAAAGCTAAATATCTTTATATTGTCCTTTGGTGCATTTGTTAAATCGTTTGTCATAAATCACCAAAAAGAGGGAGATTGAAAGTGCGTCTAGGCACTTATGTTGTTTTGGTGATTAATGACAAAACGATTCATGACAAACGCATGTAATGTCAATCAATGTAATTGTATAAATATTAACTTAGTGCTTAACAAATGACAAACCTCTAATATATTTATATTGTTATGAGACTAACATGTTTATTGCCTAGTTGAATATTAGTCTCATCTATTTTAGAGGAAAATCAATTGGGCTGGTTAAGCAAAAATGAGGTATGCAATCTCAGTATTCCTTCCATATTTGTCATTGCATTTCTCTTTAGCAAATGCATATTGAACTCTAAGTAACTTGTTGATTTCATATGTGCACATTGATTCATGTCATAATTGCTTGTGCATATATATATTCATTTGAGTTCATTATGTGTTTTGTTTTTAATATGCTTGTGTTAACTAGAGTTAAACTTCATTGCTTCATATTGACTTGGTGCATACATGTCTTAGTTGTATATTTTCTAATGCACCTCTCCTAGTGAAGTTTAATCTAGAATTGGATCACATCATTTACTCTCATTCCAAATATTATTTGCACATGTACAATTCATGTATATTCTATCATGTGTTTCATTTAAGCAAAGTATGTGATCATTGCCTTGATTTAAATGATTCATCTTATTGGCAATTATCTCTCTAAGTGCATATAGATCAATCACATATTCATCATGCTGCACTTAGTAGAGAACAATTCTTATGTCAAGTGTTTTCGTTGATATCATGCCTATTTATATGAAACACTTGTTGTATTTCATCTCATTCATTTAATTATAATTCATATCTTTTGAGCTTGTGGGACTAATGTGTTTGCTGAGTGCTTTGATAAGAGTTAGGTCCCAAAGCTGTGTATGATGACCAAGATGGTTTGAAGGATGACAAGCGAGTCAAAGTCAAATAAGACGGCGGTGTCACCAAGAGCTGAGGACTAAGTCAAGAACGACTTGGCGTGAGGATCGTCTTGGTGATGATCGAGGTCAAGGTCGGAGAGGACGAGAGTGTCATGAGGTGAATCGCGTCGAGGTTGACAAGACAAAGGGCGTCATCAATCTTTGTGGAAGCGTTATCATGCACCGTGCATCCGGAAGAAGTCGGCATGTAAGCTTAGTGTAAGACTTAGATTTTGTGTTAAATTTGAGTCTAAGGATTGCCGTACTATTAAGAGGGATGCAATCGTTGAAATTACTTAGACATGTCTCAAGTGCTCAAAAGTGGTCTACCCTTGTCTAAGGTTGAGAAACCCAAGTCACACTTTGTTCACCTAGGTGTAGGTGGGTTGGTGTGAGGGTTAGAAGTGTTGTTTGGTTCGGAAAGTGAGAATTTGAGGTCTCCTTGTGGATTCTTTGTGCAATCTGATTTGATCCTTTGGGATTTGGGTAGTGAGACCTTGTTAGTTGGATAGCCACCGTTCATAGCTTTCCGAAAAGTCCGAATTCGTCGAAATCGGAGTCCGGGATCAAAAGTTATGCCCGTTTTCGTCCGGTTGCTGCGTGCTGCTCGGGAGGTCCGGAGACTCGGGTTAAATGTCCGAGACTCGGACTATCCGGAGTATCCGGACTATCCGAGTATCCGGATGATCCGGAGTGTCCGGTTAAAATTCCGAGTCTCGGGTTGACCGATTCGGTCCAAACGGCTAGTTTTTGGGGGTCCTCTATTTAAAGCCCCCTTCTTGCCCATTTCAAAGGAGCCGTTGGGGGATGTTTTGCTGGGTATTTGAGGTGTTCTTTGTGAGTGTTTGAGCCCCCAATACTCCTCCCTACTCCTTAGATCTTAGTGATCCCCTTTTGTGAAGGGTTGGGTAGTGGAGAGAGGTGTTTGGATTGAGGATTGATTTGAGGAGTGGAGCTAGATCCTTGGTGCTTTGAGGTGTTCTTCTTAGTGATCTTGAGCTCCCAAAAGCCCCTCTAACCCTAGATCTTAGTGATCCCTTTTGAGTGAAGGTTTGGGTGTGAGAGTGGGTAGTGATCGGATTGAGTTGATTAGTGTGTTGAGCACTTGAGGTGGACTCTAAGTGAGTTCTTCGGGAGCATTTGTTGCTCTTGGAGGTTGAGGTCTCCTAGACGGCTAGGAGTTGCCGGTGAGCTTCCAAGCTTTGTGTGGAAGGCCACCGAAGGTTTGTGAAGGTCCGATTCCGCCTCCGCAAGGAAAGGAATCAAAGAAGTGAAGACCGGCGAGTGCATTGTGCAACACCGGGAGGAAGAGGGTTGAAAGAGACCCCGGCTCAAGTGTGACCGAGCCGCCTCAACGGAGACGTAGGATCCCCTCAAGGATCCGAACTTCGGGATAAAATCTTCGTGTCTCCTTCCTTACTTCGGTTTCCTCTTTTGCTCATCCGCTTAACTTGCTTTCGATTCTTGTGATTAGATCAATTAGATTGTATCTACTGCATCTATTCTTGCTTATATACTTGATTCATTGCAGTAGAGTAATTTGTATCACTAGAATCAAAGAAGCGCTTCAATTTATTGTCTCTCTCTATTCTGACCGAAACAGGCAACCCGGAGTATCCGGTATATTGATCCGGAGTATCCGGACATACCGGAGTATCCGGACTAAATATCCGGAGTCTCCGAGTTGACTGTCTCGGGCTGAATTGTTTAAATTGCAAAACTTAATTATCCCAATTGCTTCCGCATTATCTCTGATAGATTATTTTAAATTGGGTATAATTTTGTAATCGCCTATTCACCCCCCCTCTAGGCCGACATCCCGGTCCTTTCAATTGGTATCAGAGCCAAGGTCTCTCATTTTGTTAGACTTAACCGTCTAGAGAGTAAGGGATGGCGACTAGAGGTTTAGTGCACTCACATGATCTACTTATGCTAGATGGCTCTAATTATGCTTCATGGAAATTAATCATGATTTCTCATTTTAAATCCATGAGCCCCCAAATTTGGTGGATCGTAGATGTCGGCTTTTCATCTCCATTGAATGAAGTTGATCCAACTAACGGAGAAATGAAATGCCTACATCTCGACGCTCAAGCTACTAATGTTTTATTTAATGTTGTGAGCGAAGATATATTTGATGAAATATGCAATCTCAAGAGCGCTCATGATATGTGGACAATGCTTCAAGACAAATATGATGTGTCCACATCATCAAGTGAGGATTGCATTGAGCAATGGATGTCGGTTAATGATTCTTCAACCTCTACATCAAGTGATGATGAACCGACATCACCATCTACCTCCTCTTCCGCCTCAAGCAATGATGACACTCCTATTTGCCTCATGGTAAAGGAGAAGAAGGTATCACACTCATCCAAATCTAAAATTATAGATGATTTAGGTAAGAGTGATGATGATAGTGATACCGACTATGATGGTAGGTTTGGTGATATTAGAGATATATCACTACCTAATATGCTAGCATTGCTTGAAACGGTAGAAAAGCAAGAAGACACTCTCGAGAAGCAAGAGGATTTGCTAATCTTTGAAAAAGAAAGAAATCTTAAACTCGAGAGTGCTCTTGCTAAAGAAAAGGCGAAAAATCAATCTCTTGAGAAGGAGAAAACTAGATATGAGATTTTGAAGGTTGAGTATGACTCACTTCAAAAGAATTATGATGTTCTTAAGGAAAATCATGAAAGTATCCTTATCAAGGAATTCATTAAGCCTAGAGTAGACATTAGTACTCAATGTGACTTAATTGATATGTTTACCTCTAGCATTGCTTTGCCTTGTTGCTCTAACATTGCTTCTAGTTCCTCTAGTTGTTTAGATGCTAATCTTGTAGAGGAAAACAATGAGCTCAAGGCCCAAGTCATTAGGTTGGAAAATGACTTGGAGAAGTGCTACAAGGGCAAAGCCGTCCTCGACAAGATCTTGAGCGAGCCTCGGCACCTCAAGATAGAAGAGGACTTGGCTACATCTCCAAGAGGGAGAAGAGCAAGAAGAAGCACAATGCAAGAATGAAGACGATTGTGTGCTTCGGATGCAATAAGAAGGGCCACTTCGCCTCCGTGTGCCCCAATAAAGTGGATAACAAGGCCACAAGTCCAACTTTGAGGCAAGCCGACAAGAAGCAAAACAAGAGGAAGAGGCGTTCAAAGCCTACTTGCTTCAATTGTCGGGAAAAGGGACACATCGGTAAGGAATGTCCCAAAGGTATAATCCCTAAGCCTACTCATCACTCTAATGATCATTTGCTTAGGAAGGACAAGAATGGCAATGTAGTTGCCAAGCTTGTCAAGTCCCCTATGCCCGCTCAAAATGATAATGATCATTTGCATAGGAAGAGTAAATCTAGAAATGAACTTGCTAAATTTGTTAGGACTCCTAAGCCTACACAAAGCAATTCAAATAAATTGCTTAGGAGAAATAACGATAGCAAAACATTTACTAGATATACTAGATCCTCTAAGCCAATGCTTAATTCCAATTATCATATGCTTAGAAGAGATCAAACTAGAAATAGTTTTGCAAAGTATCATTGTCCTCCAAAGCCTTTTCATAAAAATGCCAATCATTTGCCTAGGAGGAATAATTATTGCAAACCTATTTGTAGTTATGTTAGTCAAGTCAATAATGCAAATATTAGGGCCATTTGGGTTCCTAAATCTATGGTGACTAACATTAATGGACCCAACAAAGATTGGGTACCAAAAAGTGCCTAAAAGAATTATTAGGTACTAAGAGATGGATTGGACGCTTGGCTTCTCGAGAAGAAAAGGGAACTATCAATTGCAATCAAAGCCAAGCATTAAGATAATCAAGACAATCATGAGCCAATGCCATCTCGGTAACAAGTATTTAAATTGATTATATTATTGCTTCTAGCCTTGTGTAGGTTTAGATGCATTAGTATCATGAAAATCGATTTAATTGCTTGTTAGTAGTACTTGCTCTTGCTTTTAGTATTATTCCCTTATTGCAATCTTGAGCAAGTTTAAAACGGCACATTCAGAGTTAGTGCTATTTTATATATATATATCACATTTCCTAAGTGTGCCAAAATAATTAAGTGCTAACGTAGCTCTTCTACTTGATCTATTTTAGTCAATGTATGAATTTGAAGTGAAATACGTAATCTTGACTAAAAAGGTCCATTTCCAGCACTTAAGTGAGTTTTGCCAAATGAGTCAAGTTTCTTGTTAATATTTGACTCACAAGGGTTTGTGTAACTCATATAGACATTTGAATATTTTGTTTGCCCTTGTTGATCTCTTTTTTTTGGCAAAACTAGAAAATCTCGTGAAACCTAAAAACTTTATTGCCACATTCAATTCCTTGTGAATTCGAATGTCTTCTCTTTTGAAATTGCTCTAAATTTGTGGTTATTGTTTCTCTTGTTTATTTGGAGCATCTCTTAGTGGTTTCATGATTTCTCTCGAGTCTTATTGCTAAATGCCATTTGTGAGTTTTCTAGTTGAATTCTTCTCTATTGGCATTTCTTTTCGATTTGATTCGTCTTAGTGAGCTTTTGGTGAAATGACTAATACTTCCTATGTTTCGTGCTTCAAAAGTGGAAATATGACGGGAAATTGCTTCTAAAAGCATATTGTGTTTACTGTTGAAAATTGCCTAGCAATTGACTTCAATCTCTTGCATTTCCCAGATTTCCCGCTGTTTTGACCGAGCAGTATAACCCGGAGTATCCGGACATTTTGTCCGGAGTATCCGAAAGTTATCCGAGTATCCGGATCATACATCCCACTATCCGAGTTAACTGGTTCGGTTAGAAAAACAGTTTTGTCTGTTTGAAGCTCACCAAAATCTCTTTTTCAATATGAATTGATATTCTATTGAATCAAGTTGATTTTTGCTGTTTGAATGGATAAGTTTGTGCCAATGGCTTTTAATCTTATCACAAATTCATTTAAAGCCATATAAGTGCTCATTTCCATTCAAGGCTTATTTGTCCCTTGCATGTAGCTAACCTCTTGGCGTATGTTGCGAATGGGTGAAGCTCATGCTTTTGGCTTGCATGACTTTGACTTGCATTTGTTGCAAAGGTTGATTTCTTGCTTGCTTTTAATTCAACTCCTTATTTAAAATTTGTTTGGAGCTAGTTTTAGCATGAGTTGCCAAAACGAGGATGCTCAGGCAAATCGATTTGATTTATTGAAAATATTTGTTGGAAAATCTTCTCTTGCACATGGAGTTCTTATCCGAGAGTTCTCAAATTTATTCGAACTTATAAGCAAGATTGATAACGTGAATTTGACTTAGTGTCAAATCTAAACCTCCATTTGTTCTTATTGGAATATCTTTTGTATGGAGGACTTTATTTGAGAAATTCCTGTTGAAAAGGTCTCTTGATTGTCCATGGATCATCTCCACAAAATCCTATGGTCATTGGACTTCATTTGACCAAAATTTGCAAATTCTCAGTGTTTGGCCGAATAGGTCAACCCGGAGTCTCCTGACATTTGTTCCGGAGTATCCGAGTTATCCGGAGTATCCGGACTATATGTCCGGACTGTCCGGGTTGACCAGTTCAGCAAAGTTTGTACTGTTTGCCAATCCGGACTCTCTGGTTATTTTATCCGGAGTATCCGAACCTTGTTTGGTTGATTTGATTCTTTCCTTTTGATGAAATTTGAGTTGAGCATGAGCATAGCTCCATGATCCTTTTAAGATAAGTTGGGAGCACATTTACTCAAATTCTTTGTCCTCAAATCAACCTAAGTTCTTGGCAAGCCTTTCAAATATTCAAGTCTTCTCTGATTGAAAGTGCTTTGTGGGGCTAGTGTTCTTTTATTGAAATTGATTGTGTCCCAGCCGCAATTTGCTTCCTCTCTCTTCTCTTTGAAGTTTATATCTTAGAGAGTGGAACCTTTTCTTGTAAGTTCAAGAGTGAGCTCGTTTATGGTTTATTCTTTACCTCTGTTTGAACTTCAAGAATTGAATCTGCGTTTCAAATCCTTCTTTGTGCATTGAATTCAATCAGTATTTTAGCATGCATTGGAGTAGTAGTATCATGTCAACCTTTTACCTCATGCATATTTCACTTAGACCTTGTGAGAGATCGACTTGGGTCAAGTTGAAAGATACTTGTTCCTGGAAATTGTGTGCTTATCTGTTGGTGTTCAAGGTTTCGGAAAAGTGAGTCAACTTCGACGGTGAGATGAAGGAAAGGAGTGTAGCTCCAGAGTCCGAGGGATCCGATGCCGTGCGACTTGACCATGACTGATTCGAACATACAAATGCATAAGAACCGACATAAGGGACGTATTTCTTTCTGACCATATTTAATAAGGTCTTTGTACACCATTAAGCTAATTGCCTTAAACCTTAAATGGTGTAATGATTATCATGATAAGTATTCCAATTGGTATCAATTCTTTCAATCTTTATGTATTTCAATTGGTAATTAGATTGCTCGACATCTGTGTTTCAATTGCTTGTTAATTGGTATCGCTTTCTAATTGATGCTATATTTATCAATTGGTATCCTCTCATTGATAATTGCATTTTCTCTCTACATAAGTGTCATCTAACATTTTACAATATAAGGTTGATTGATATGGATGACACCATGCTAAAGGAGGAGGAAATGTAAGTTGAAGATCACATTAGTAAGAGGTATACATTGCTCTTTAAATTGATCATAAGCATGTAATTCAATTCCATACAGTGGCTATATGATATTAATTATTATGCTCTGTTACACATATTTGCTATATGATCTTTGTCATGATTTAAGCATTTCTTACATTCTTATAAATCATGACTTCATTTAAATTGGTATCATTGAGTTCATTTATTGCTTATCCGTAATTACTCAATCGGTACCATGTTGCTTAGTTTTAGGGAGCTTTTGTGTATTAGAATATTCTTTTAGCTCTTCCTCATTCATTTGGTATTCATTTTTGCTCTTAATGGATATTTGTTCTTAATTGTCTACAAGTGGTATTCCTTAAATGTGTTTATTGCTTATGTGCATCCAAATGTCATCTAACATGCATTTGTGAGCTACTTTTAGTTCCTTGCATATGACAATCACGTCTTTTGGATGATACTTCATTAAGGTATGCCCTTGTACATTATCTACTTCTCTCAGTTGATACTTTATTCAATCATGAGTATGTACCTCCTTTATATCTTTTGACTCATGATCATTATCTTTGTGATGCCTTGTCGTGCTTGTCATTTACATATGTTTTAAGGCATCATAGTCATTTAGTATCAATTTATGATGTTAGCTTATCCATAAACCTAAATCTAGGATATTATAGCTTTCATATCTTGCCTAGATTTTGGGGGAGCTTAATATTATTGTCTTATTACTAGCTCCTTTGTTTTATTTTGTTCTTCCTAATATTTTTATTGAGTATTCAATCTAGAGAGAGAAAAAGTTATTCTTTTTTTGGGATTAATGACAAAGGGGGAGAATTTATTGGATTTATCAATTGCCCCCTAATCGATTGACAAAAAGAGGGAGAATATTTGGGGAGAATTTATGGACTTATCAAATGCCCCCTAATCGATTGACAAAAAGGGACAATGAAAAAGAGGGAGAATATTTGTAAGTATGATCTCTTACTCATTCTCCGTGTTCATTTCAAAGCTAAATATCTTTATATTGTCCTTTGGTGCATTTGTTAAATCGTTTGTCATAAATCACCAAAAAGAGGGAGATTGAAAGTGCGTCTAGGCACTTATGTTGTTTTGGTGATTAATGACAAACGATTCATGACAAACGCATGTAATGTCAATCAATGTAATTGTATAAATATTAACTTAGTGCTTAACAAATGACAAACCTCTAATATATTTATATTGTTATGAGACTAACATGTTTATTGCCTAGTTGAATATTAGTCTCATCTATTTTAGAGGAAAATCAATTGGGCTGGTTAAGCAAAAATGAGGTATGCAATCTCAGTATTCCTTCCATATTTGTCATTGCATTTCTCTTTAGCAAATGCATATTGAACTCTAAGTAACTTGTTGATTTCATATGTGCACATTGATTCATGTCATAATTGCTTGTGCATATATATATTCATTTGAGTTCATTATGTGTTTTGTTTTTAATATGCTTGTGTTAACTAGAGTTAAACTTCATTGCTTCATATTGACTTGGTGCATACATGTCTTAGTTGTATATTTTCTAATGCACCTCTCCTAGTGAAGTTTAATCTAGAATTGGATCACATCATTTACTCTCATTCCAAATATTATTTGCACATGTACAATTCATGTATATTCTATCATGTGTTTCATTTAAGCAAAGTATGTGATCATTGCCTTGATTTAAATGATTCATCTTATTGGCAATTATCTCTCTAAGTGCATATAGATCAATCACATATTCATCATGCTGCACTTAGTAGAGAACAATTCTTATGTCAAGTGTTTTCGTTGATATCATGCCTATTTATATGAAACACTTGTTGTATTTCATCTCATTCATTTAATTATAATTCATATCTTTTGAGCTTGTGGGACTAATGTGTTTGCTGAGTGCTTTGATAAGAGTTAGGTCCCAAAGCTGTGTATGATGACCAAGATGGTTTGAAGGATGACAAGCGAGTCAAAGTCAAATAAGACGGCGGTGTCACCAAGAGCTGAGGACTAAGTCAAGAACGACTTGGCGTGAGGATCGTCTTGGTGATGATCGAGGTCAAGGTCGGAGAGGACGAGAGTGTCATGAGGTGAATCGCGTCGAGGTTGACAAGACAAAGGGCGTCATCAATCTTTGTGGAAGCGTTATCATGCACCGTGCATCCGGAAGAAGTCGGCATGTAAGCTTAGTGTAAGACTTAGATTTTGTGTTAAATTTGAGTCTAAGGATTGCCGTACTATTAAGAGGGATGCAATCGTTGAAATTACTTAGACATGTCTCAAGTGCTCAAAAGTGGTCTACCCTTGTCTAAGGTTGAGAAACCCAAGTCACACTTTGTTCACCTAGGTGTAGGTGGGTTGGTGTGAGGGTTAGAAGTGTTGTTTGGTTCGGAAAGTGAGAATTTGAGGTCTCCTTGTGGATTCTTTGTGCAATCTGATTTGATCCTTTGGGATTTGGGTAGTGAGACCTTGTTAGTTGGATAGCCACCGTTCATAGCTTTCCGAAAAGTCCGAATTCGTCGAAATCGAGTCCGGATCAAAAGTTATGCCCGTTTTGTCCGGTTCTTTGCGTCTGCTCAGGAGGTCCGGAGACTCCGGGTTAAATGTCCGGAGACTCCGGACTATCCGGAGTATCCGGACTATCCGAGTATCCGGATGATCCGGAGTGTCCGGTTAAAATTCGAGTCTCGGGTTGACGATTCGGTCCAAACGGCTAGTTTTTGGGGTTCCTCTATTTAAAGCCCCCTTCTTGCCCATTTCAAAGGAGCCGTTGGGGGATGTTTTGCTGGGTATTTGAGGTGTTCTTTGTGAGTGTTTGAGCCCCCAATACTCCTCCCTACTCCTTAGATCTTAGTGATCCCCTTTTGTGAAGGGTTGGGTAGTGGAGAGAGGTGTTTGGATTGAGGATTGATTTGAGGAGTGGAGCTAGATCCTTGGTGCTTTGAGGTGTTCTTCTTAGTGATCTTGAGCTCCCAAAAGCCCCTCTAACCCTAGATCTTAGTGATCCCTTTTGAGTGAAGGTTTGGGTGTGAGAGTGGGTAGTGATCGGATTGAGTTGATTAGTGTGTTGAGCACTTGAGGTGGACTCTAAGTGAGTTCTTCGGGAGCATTTGTTGCTCTTGGAGGTTGAGGTCTCCTAGACGGCTAGGAGTTGCCGGTGAGCTTCCAAGCTTTGTGTGGAAGGCCACCGAAGGTTTGTGAAGGTCCGATTCCGCCTCTAAGGAAAGGAATCAAAGAAGTGAAGACCGGCGAGTGCATTGTGCAACACCGGGAGGAAGAGGGTTGAAAGAGACCCCGGCTCAAGTGTGACCGAGCCGCCTCAACGGAGACGTAGGATCCCCTCAAGGATCCGAACTTCGGGATAAAATCTTCGTGTCTCCTTCCTTACTTCGGTTTCCTCTTTTGCTCATCCGCTTAACTTGCTTTCGATTCTTGTGATTAGATCAATTAGATTGTATCTACTGCATCTATTCTTGCTTATATACTTGATTCATTGCAGTAGAGTAATTTGTATCACTAGAATCAAAGAAGCGCTTCAATTTATTGTCTCTCTCTATTCTGACCGAAACAGGCAACCCGGAGTATCCGGTATATTGATCCGGAGTATCCGGACATACCGGAGTATCCGGACTAAATATCCGGAGTCTCCGAGTTGACTGTCTCGGGCTGAATTGTTTAAATTGCAAAACTTAATTATCCCAATTGCTTCCGCATTATCTCTGATAGATTATTTTAAATTGGGTATAATTTTGTAATCGCCTATTCACCCCCCCTCTAGGCCGACATCCCGGTCCTTTCACATATATTTAAAGATTGTTAATGGTTCAGTTATTTATTTGCTCCTATATGTTGATGATATGTTGATCACTGCAGACAAGACAAAAAATTCAAAGTTAAAGGCACAATGCAGTAAATTTGATATAAAGGATCTCGATATGAAAATTACCAGAGACAGACGATTTGAAAAATTATATCTAAGTCAGAAATGGTATATTAATAAGGTCCTTTGTCATTTCAACATACATAAGGCCAAACCGGTGAGTACTCTACTAGTTGCATATTCAGCCTCATGCCTACAATCAAATGATAAAGTTGAGTACATGTCTAGAGTTCTATATGCCAGTGCAGTTGATTCACTTATGTATGCCATGGTATGTTCACATCCTAACTTATCTCAACCATTGAGTGCGGTTACTGGATGCATGGCTAATCCTGGTAACGAGCATTGGAAGCAGTTTAGTTAATTTTCAGATATTTGCAAGGTATTTCTAATGCTTGTTTACAGTTTGGGAAATTACAGATGGACTCATGGGTTACGTGGATTGAGATTTTGCTAGAGATTTGAATAAGACAAGATCCCTTACTGGTTATGTATTGACTGTTGGAGGATGTGCTGTTAGCTAAAAAGCAAGTCTGCAAGCTACTGTTGCCTTGTCTACTATAGAAGTTGAGTATATGGCTATTTCTGTACTTGCAAAGAAGCCATTTGGTTGAGATATGTTCCATGAGATAATGAAGCACATTGATGTCATATATCATTATATTCAAGGTGTCATTACTCAGGGTGACATTAAAGTAGCAAGATAAGTACTTATGATAATCCAGCTGATATATCGACAAAGCTAGCATTGCTCATACTTAGTTGGTACACTCAATAAGTCCTTTGAACTTTTAGCGCACATGGTGTTCATGATGATTTGTTTTGAGGAGATTCGCGTTATATTTTGCCACAAGAGGAATTCGTCTCAAGGTAGAGATTGTTGGTTTTGAGTGTGATATGAATTTGTTTCCTACTCTATCTCAAATCTACTTCTATACGGAGTCTATTATGTATCACTGTAAATATGTCTTTGTAGTTTACAGGAAGATCAAGAGCTTTATTATAAATATTTTTGTATATAATGTTATAGCCATTGTGCGTCCGCAGTGGCGGATCCAGACCTTAGGCCACCTGGGCCGTGGCCTGAGGTTTAGGACCAAAAGCATGTAGAAATTTGGCCCAACAGCAATGGCCCATCCAAGAAAGAGCCCAACAGCAGTGGGCCGTCTCGAAGCTTGGCCCAGTGCTAACTCTATCCTTATATGTCCGTGGTTTTATTCTAAAAGGATTTTTCATGTCAAATTCATATCTTCTGCGTCTGTTTTCTGTGCATGATCTGCAACAGGTGATTTATTTAACGTCTTCACAGCAGTCGAACTGTAATTGTTGGGACGTAGTGTATTTGAGGGACAAATACCATGTGCATGATAAAGGCTGCATTCAATTGTCTTTACTGCAGGAAGTTTAGCAATCGACGTGCAAATTCTGTGCGGAGATGAGCCGTAGATTGTAGAGAAAGCTTTCTTTGTCAGAAATGAAAGTGACCAACATTTGACAGTTGGTTCTTACCTTGGTGTGTTTGACTAAAATAGCACTGTTCAGGCTGCAAATATACGGCCAGTCGGCCATAACATCTCCACAGTCCATACCTACAACTTGGTAACCGTATAACTACCAGCATTGCTCAGGTCGTGCAAGTTCCTTACCCAAATCTATCAGAGACGAAAGCAGAACTGTTGAAACAGGAAAAACCAAGATGTAGGGTGCAAAACGACAATTCATCAATAGGTTTATTAGAAACAATTGATGTTTTTACAGGAAATGAGTGCTATAAGCAATATGGTTGCCAACACATATACTGCAAAAATCACTGGCCATTACAATGGAAAATTGCAAGAACAGAACGGCGGTACGAAGCAATAGCGGATCTAGAATTTGAACATGCTCTGGACTAGATGATGAACAATAGATCCAATTAAGATCATATAATATAGGCTAATATATTTATTACACTTTAGGCTTACTTAGATTAAATACAAGCTAAAATTTCAAGTCCTAAGCTACAACCTACTTTGCCATAGACCTAGATCCGCCCCTGGTGCGAAGGAATCATAGAGCCCCTGGCCCCTATACAAGATCTACTTACTACTCATCGTACAGACAAAACGACAGACGTCTGCCGCGCGCATTGCCTTGCACCCAATGCAAGCAAAGCAATCTGGGGGTTGAATTTCACTTGCACTTGCGGTGTACTTCCCAACCTACATCTTGCTGACTTCATTGTGTCATGGCCCTCACCCATTTCCTCGAAATGCATTGAAGAAATAAACTATCACCTGAACTTGTAATCCGCGAGACAGATTATATGATCAAATTGACGTATTATTTTGAGAACCCACCCACAGCTGACGGAACGGCTAATCCTGTGTATGAATATTCACATTGCCCTGACCACTAACTCTTCCATCCGGTTTATCTAGAGTGTGTTTAATTGTTTGTATTAAGTAGTACATATATGAGATGGTTTAAGAAAAAAACAATTCATATGTTTAGTGGCTTGAATGGAACTATTCCATACTAAATAGTGAGATACAAATTTAAGAAATATTCTCTATGGATGTTGAACCATTCTATTCACCCAAAACATTGGAATTAAATGGTACAAAGCCATCTCATCCCTTTCAATCTCACCTTACCAACCAAACACACATTATGTTCTTATGCTACTGTATCTTATTTACGCAGTTCGTATTAATTTTTGTACATTTTCGTGTGTATATACTTGACTTGAGACAGTAAAAATACGGTTCCAGTGATGTAAAAGGCTGGCCGTGCGCTGCCATAATCAAGAGCGGAGGAGGCGGCGTTCGGCTGGCGTGAGCGAGTGGCGGAAGTGGCAGCGGTGGCCGTAGGGGCAGACGTCGCCGGAGAGCACCATGCGGCAGACCTCGGTCTTGTAGCGGGGGTGGCGGATGACGGGACGGAGCTCGGCGACGCCGTGCGCGAACTGGCACTGGTCGCCGTAGGGGCACGCCCCGGTCTCCTCCCACTTGTTGCACAGCTCCGTCTTGAACATGCCCTGGTTGTACACTTCCAGCTCCGCGCCTTGCTCCTCCCGCTCCTCGCCTTTCTTGCCGCCGTCCGCACCCACGTACGCGCGCTGCTGCTGAATTCGTCAGCATGCAGTAGCAAGTGCGGCAGTATCAAATTCAAATTCAAGCGGAGCTGTGGAATTCGCGAGGCGGGAACTGGGACTCACCGAGCTGAGGTTGGTCGGGTTCGACGCGCGAGGCTTGCGGTTGTGAGCGGCCTGCGTGTCGGCTGCCTGGGCAGGCTGATTCATCTTGAGGTAGCCGTTCGAACGGACGGAGATGCTCTTCGGCGGCACGGCGAGCTTCTCGGGCGTGCGTTCCTTGGTGGCTGCCACTGCGGCGGCGTTCTGCTCGCCGAGGCGGAGCCGCCGGATCTCGTCGGCGATGGCGACGGCAGCGGTCTGCTTGCTGCTGAGCAGCGCGAGGCGGCGCGCGAGGTCGCTGTTGGCGACGCGGAGCTCGGCGTTTTCGCGGCGGAGCGCTGCCGCCTCGTCGGCGGCCTCGGCGAGGTGGGAGAGGCAGAGCTCGTAGCGGTCGGCCACCTCCTGGTACTGTAGCGCGAGACGCGCGAGCTGGAGCCGGTGGCCGGTGGTGTCCGCCGCGCCGCCGTCATCGAAATCGTCGACGAGGGAGGCGGAGGAGGACGGCGAGAGCGAGACGGAGGTGGCGAGCGGCGACGGTGACGAGAAGCCGAGGCTGGGGCTGAAGGGAGAGGAGCAGCGGTACAGTGCGTCGCTGCCGCTGGGAAGGTAGCGCGGCGAGGAGGAGAGCCGCTGGTCCCCGAAGGCGAAGGGCCTGAGCTCGAAGGCCGAGCGGAGGCGGTCGGCGTTGGCCGGAGAGACGAGTGCTTCCTGCATGGCTAGTGGCTAGCTGCGTCGATCGAATGGCTAAATCAGGCGCAGACAGAGAGATTCGATTCGGAGCTCGTTTATATAGCTGGGGGAGCATGCAAGCAGCAGGGGAGACCACCCACGCGTCCGCGAGAGCAAGGCGGCAGGTGCCAGTGCCAGGTGTAAGAGGTACCGGAGCCGAGCACGGTCGGGCTCAGTGTGCTTGCTCCAGCGCAGACTGCGCAGTTCAGTGGTCGTTGGCAGCTTGGTTCGAACCCAAGCTTTGCTTGCTTACCTGCCATTAGGAAGTAAACAGCCGAGTTTAAGCGCGTTTAATCATAAATATTTAACAAGTGATATATATATATATATATATATATATATATATATATATATATATATATATATATATATTTACTGAGACTCACGGGGTATTTAAATTTAACTCGTTGAAGCTCGTGAGTTCGACGAATTAAACCTGAGCTTGACTCATTTAAAGCCCGAATCGAATCGAGCTAATTTTCTACGTTGGGACTACTACTTCTACTAGCAGTTGGGAACCTCGAGCTTTTTTTCTACGTCCGGTCTGCTCAGTTTGACATGTTTTACTGTTTCGGTGGGACTACTACTTCTACTAGTAGTTTTTTTTTTTTTTTTTGAAATACTACTACAACTAGTAGTTGTTCAACTTTATTGCCGCACAAGCAATGCAAGCTTGCTAATCACGGTTCAAACAGACGTTCGGTGCAGTGTAGTGTAGACCAGGTGTGTGGACGCGTCGATTGCAGGGGATTGCGCCCTATTTGGAGCCCCCTATTTGCAGTGTAGTGTAGTTTAATAGAATTCTAGATCTCAGTTTCACTTTAGATTTGAAACTTATAACTAAAATAAAGTGAATTAAGTTTATATTTTTATTCTAAAATGTAAACAAGATGATTTACCTAAACATTCTAATATAACCATAGCTCTAGCTCCACGAATATAATAAAGTTAGAAATACTCAACTTTACAGGGCTCTGTCAAATAGGATCTAAATTCCGTAGAGATGGAATTGTTTTATGTGAAACTTCTATAAAATTTACGTAAAACTCTAACTCTTACATCCTGAGCATTTCAATCCGTCAAGCTTATCCGTTCCAAACAACTCGTACCATGTCTTGTCGTGTAATCGATAGCTAATGTTGCTCAAACCACGGAGTATAAAACTATCCATCTGATTCGGGAAACGCTAATCGTGCCAGCACGGCAGGTACGTGCTAACATTAATTCCTTCAACTACAATTCACCGAGCCCCACGCTGCGGACAGGTCGGCCCGTTTTTGTGTCAGGTGAGGTCACGTCGATCGACAAGTCCACTCCTGGCTCAGGAACGCTTTACACCCTCTCAAGATCATAGGAACTCGCCCATTTTGGAAGCCATCGCCTTTTCCTGGTCCTCATACAAACTTTTATTTGTAAATTTAGTTTTATTTTAAATAAATTGATAAAATTTCCTTCTTTATCGTTGAATGCGCGACAGGTAACACGTGGTACATACCGTACTGTTGAGCCACATCAAGGTTCCTACCGAGGAAGTATTGCTCCGCAGGAAATGTACCAGCAAGTATTCACTTTAATTAATTAATCACTTAATTAATGATTTTGCTTAATCAAATCGCTTAATTAATACTATTGAGGTAGCGCAAGTTGGTAGGATACTCCTTTTGAGCTGCTGCTGCGCAGTACCTCCTACCACGGAATAGGAGCACGGTTTGTCATATGCTGGTACTTTCGCGGTTTGGAACAACATTCGAAAGAGTGCTAGATTTATAAAAAAAAAATGTAACGGAATAGAAAATTCCGTATACATCCAAAGTTCTCGTACAAGAAAGTACTAGCCAAGTAGGGAATTTTTTTTGTCTTGCATCTCTCGTTAGTTATCCTGGCTTACACTAGACATCTGCTGTTCTTTTCTTTTTCAAACGGTCACTACTCACCGGACGTTTGTGCACCCTGGAACAGCCGAATCAGCCACTAGTGCGAGTAGACACGAGTCGATTACATAACTCTACATGGAGTACGAAATCAGTCGTTGCTTAGTAACTAATTAATCATGCCAGCCCCCCCCCCCCCACCGCCCTGCACGTAGGTCACAGTGATCCGTGGTCAGTCAGTGAGGTGAGGCGAGGTGCGCCCTGGCCGGTGATACCGACAGGAAAGGATCATCGATCGATCCGAGCAGATCAGCCTAGCAGTAGCTCTTGCTTTGCTCTTACGGGTCAGTCCCTCTCCGAGCTAACTAACTCGATCGTGTCTGCCTCCCAACGCCGCCTTAGGAAAAAAAATCAGTGCCAAACTAACACACAGCGCCGCGATAACATAACGCAATCATGTTGCTTCCCGCTTACAGCTTTAACTAACTTGGGGCTCTCGGCGCCTCGCCTACCGCAGGAGGCAGGGAGACTTGCGTACCATACGCGCGGCACGTCGGAATCATTCCCTGGGGATGGAGACCGGGGGAGTGCGCGGGTACGTAGCTTTCTGGGCTAGCTTCCCCCTGCCGTGACGGCTAAACGAATCCGATGGACTTTTAGGTGAGGGCTTTCGTTTGGCGATGCCGATCATCGGCTCGGCTGGAGGGGTCTGCGCTCGCCGGTAGCGATCAGGGTTAGTTATGCACTGTTTGGTAATGGCGACGCGGCCCGTGCGAATGAAGGCATGCACGCACTACGTACGGCCTGAGGTGCCGCCCGGACCAGAAATGGGTGTCGCTGTGTTTGTCGCTGGATTGCCTTGCCGTCGTGGGCGTACGTGGCTGTCCGGTTTAGCTGATGCTGGATGGCAAGGATCGACTCACGATTTCGCATGGAAGAGCACTAGCTGTGTTAACTGGGACTCCCGGCCGGAAGGAATACAAAACGGTACGTGTATTAGACGAAGGATGGGCCATTCCTACTATAACCCTATGTACTTCCAGCAATTTCATCGATGTGAACATTGGCCACTGCCTTTAAGGACAAAATGGTATCCGATGCAAAATGGGTTTTTAGTGCAAACAGGTGTAAAAATGCTAGATGTTTGTGCGGAGATCAATGCCCAGAATCTGTAATTCTGAACTCAATTGCTATTCTGTTCACTGAACTGAACTATTGACGAAACACCTCGTAGTTTCTTTCCAGCCGAAGCTTTTAGACTACCTGTTGTCAGATACTCCAACTTGTATTGTCGCAACCTTCTGTGCTTCTGTTCTCGAACAATTCTTCCATCTTTCTGAACTTTCCAACAACAGAACATAGCAACACAGATTTCAGACAAGAACAATGACAAACGATTTTGGTGCTGCAATTCTCTCGCAGCTTTTCTGGCTTTATTCCACATATATAAAATCTCAAACTTACAATGATCCGACTCAATTTACAGCAAGAAACTCTGATTCTAATTCAAACTCAGAAACCAAACCGGACTTGCCTACTGTAGCTCGCCAGAAAAACAGCAGGACGCAAAACAGAGACAGATTCAACTAAACTTCAGAAAAAAAAACCAACTGTCCTAAACTCTGATACTTCAGAGACAAACCGAAGCTAACTAATTGACCAAAAATGCAAAACAAACAAGCTTAGCTAACAATCACCCCCTAAACTTGTTACCTCCCTAACTCCTAACTTTTGACGCATCTCAAGAAATCTAATGCGCCCGAGGGACTTAGCGAAAATATCAGCTCGTTGTTCTTCTGAACAGACATAAGTTACTTCAATCTTTCCTGTCTCCACACATTCTCGAATAAAATGATATCGTGTATCAATGTGCTTCATCGGTCTCCTCTGCAGTCTCGTCACTCCAATCCCAATATTTGCTTTCTTCAAAGATTACATCCCTGCTAACAATCAATCCCCCTTTGTTTGGGTTAAAGAACCGATATGCTTTTAATCCATGCTCATATCCCATAAACACAACCTTAATACTCCTATCCTCAAGTTTATTGAGATGAGGCATTGTTACTTTGACATGTGCCACACAACCAAACACACGAAAGTGATTCACTTTGGGTTTTCTTTTATACCACATCTCATATGGAGTTAAAATTATAAAAAACGTAATAATCAAAGTGACATTTCGAAAAGGGAGTGTATAGGCATCATCTGGATGTTTTTGTCCTAAAAAACATCCAAACTTTAGACCGTACGATCAAAACACACATCCGTAGGATCAATCCACCTCGAATTCGGGGGGGGGGGGGGCGTGCATTGATCTGAAAGCAAATCAATGACCAAGAATTTGGATGATGGTTACTAAAGAAAACATCCGGATGAAACTTATCAAAAACCCTTTAAAAAAACTGTAAAAAAAAGTTAAAAATACAACTTAAAAACGAACGCAGCACGTGCAGCCTGAAATTTCTACTGATCAAGACAAAATTTATAGCATGGACGTGTCGCCAAAGTATCTCCCTGTTTGAGATTGCACTGCAAGAGGCACAGGTTTCGACTGGAGTCCGGGTTCGCGCTCGCGCCGATCATCACCATCTCGACCTTAAACTCCAGCCCGCCTCCGACGCGCTGGTCCGACGCCATCCGGTCGCGCAGTCCGGGAGACAAGGCCACGCCGGGGTGCGACAGGACCACCTCCGCCTCGCCCGTCGCCCGCTTGGGCACGCACAGGCCCGGCACCTCGCCCCAGCAGACGTCCATGCCGCCGTACAGGATCCTCACGGCGCCGTTCTCTGTGCAGGTCGTTTCATCCTTGCGGTTGTCGACGCGGAGCGTCAAGTTGAAAGATGGGGAGATCCCCTCCGCGGCCGTGAGCCCGACGTAGAAGTCGGTACGTTTGTCGAGGTCGCTGAGCAGGCACACGTACAGTAGAAATAATACAGCTGCGGCGCCGACCACCCCCATACAGACGATCAAAGCTGTTGCCATCCGGTTCGGGGGATCGCCTGAGGGCTCTGGTTCGGCGGCGACCTCAACGGGTGACATGGATGCCATCAACGGCGGCCGAGGGCGATGTGGGAGTGGACTAACCAATCTGCTTAAGCCCCAACGGACGGGCCGGTCACGGTGTGAAGCTAGTTATATATACACAAAAAAGAAAGAGAGACAATAAGTGTCCTTGTCGTATTGGACTCAACGATTAATTACGCTATACACAAAAAAAAAGAGACAACAAGTGTCCTTACCGTATTGGACTCCATAATTAATTACGCTATACACACAAAAAAAAAAGAGATAAGAAGTGTCCTTGCCGTATTGGACTCCGCGATTAATTGCTCCCATCGTTTTCACTATGGATTTATATTCACCTTGGATCCATGATACCCTAGTACTATTTGGAGTTTTAACTTCTCGAAGAACAACTCCGGCCACCAACTCACTTCCGAGGGCTCCTTGCCGGATCGCGCAACACATCGGCCACCGGGTAAGAGCCAACGATACGAATAGCTAGTAGCTTGATTCCTGTATCAATTTTGGGTTTTAACTCTTGCGTACGGTGTATTAAATCTTGTTCTATATGCTCCAGATCGAGACGTCCCTCTCATGGCGGCCATGGCTTGTTGGCGAGGGCGTAACGCTGCTGATCATCCGGGACAGGCCGCACCGGCCGGACGGCAATCTATTTGCCACAAGATAACGTCGTGCCTGATGATTTCGGTCGTCATCCTGTGCGTCCTTCTAGTTGGTTATGGAGTCTTTAGGCTAGCCGACGACATAGCAGGGTACTACGTAGTGGAGATCACCAGCATCGACGCGTCCAATCTCCCGGCCTCGGCCAAGGCCGTCGTCGTCGGAAACACGTCGTCTCCAGCACCGACGTCGTTCGATATCACCGTACGCGTCGAGAACCACTACCACCACTACATATGCTTCAGCGACTGGGACGTCGCCTTGTTCTACGACGGGGTTCCCCTCGGCCGGGGCTCTTTCCCGGACGGCCTCTGCGCCGGGAGCATGGGAGGTGGCAGCATAATGGCCACCACGGCGAGCGGGTTGGTGGGGCTGGGCGACGAGGTGCGCGCTCGCGACGCGCGTAACGAGCCGATGACGTGGGGGGAGCTGGACCTGCAGATCGACATGAGGCAAGGCGTCCAACTGGCCGACGGGAGCGACTACAGCTGGCTCCGGTGCACCGCGAGATTGGGCGGTCAGCCTGAACCAGCTCCGTGCCGGTTTAAAATTTATTCTAGTTAGTAGATCAATGCGTCCAAGGGGTTGCACTTTCATACTTTGTACAGTGACGTCCAATTCGAATCACAATTAATTAATTTTTGTCGGCAATTCAGTTTAATTTGTGTTTCTGACTTGTTCTTTCAGAATGTATGTGGAGTGCATTAGTCATGCATAGTTGATGCACAATTCTTGTGACTTCATCGTATGCATAGTAATCTTTCAGCGGTTTTTATCTTCTTTTTTCCCCAATGTTGTTTTATGTTGTGACATTTGGATTCTTGAGTTTTTATTAGGGCATCCATTACTCTTTGTAAGTATCTTTTTAGATGACCAAAAGTTTCACTATCTATTTTGATTTATATAGATTCTCTTTCCAATTCTCCGGCCTGTGGGTTGTCTAAGGAAACCATAAATACAAGTTGATACGCATTAGGTGTCAAGTATGGATCGAATCGCAATTACCAAGTGAGAAATTTTATCATCGATGGCTTGTAGATGCCAATAAATCTTACATTAACATTGTGATTCCAGCCATCTCCGCGCCCCTTCGTCGTCTGAACCACTCGCCCAGCCGTCGCTCTGAAGAAGAACTCAGTACTCTGCTTGAGTTTGTTTTTGCTTTGTGGTTCATGATCCGGTTGCATAGTAGCGAAAAGTCTGTGTGAACAGTGGGGGGTAATGGTGGGTAATTTTCACTAAAGTTAGATGGGTATTATGGTCTTTTGCAACAAAAAAAAAAGCTGAGAAAAGCTCCTCCAAAGTGGATTGTGGGATTGCTACAATCTGGCCTCCAGATTGAAAGCTTTCTGTTTGTTGACCTTCCAGCTTTTAAAAGCAGCTTTCTACAATCCAAAGTTGAAACAAACAGACCTTGTGACAGGTGGGGCCGCATGAGGTGGGGAACTTAGTGGTGACTAGTCCTGTGAGGTGTACCATGTTTAGATGCAGGAGCTACTAGTTGATTGGAATGGTTCTTGTTCATCTGATCAAGCCCAGGGCAGAGAAGAGGTAAGTGTATGAAGATTATAAATATGTTTAATGCACTTAACACACTTAATCTAGTTAACATCTTGGACTAAAAGTTGGCTTAATCAAACTCGATTAGATTAGACTAGTTTAATTACTTCTTGAATTCACAATGTTAAGATCATTTAAACAAATTAGCAAATCTGATTATCGTAAATAGGAGGCTAACTAATTTGATTAAATTTTGAGAGGTGCTTCTATGCTCTTCCTTCTAGTACAAGTTGCACAAATCTTGAAGCAAGCGAAGGGGTAAGTAATCACCATCTACCTTTTATTCATGCTTTAATAGTTGTGCAACTTTTAAAAGGAAGAGCATAGAAGCACATCTCTTAAATTTTTACTTCAAATAACACAACTAGGGGTTAAGCAAACCTGTAACATCCTCAGTTTCGCCTGTTGGAAAAATCTAATTTAAATTAAGTAAATTCAAAAGTTGGAGTTTCATTGGTGTTTAATTTAACCTGGCATCCTTATCCGTCCAAACTCGGAATTTAATTCCCCTCCGTTCGAAAATCAGATTTCCCGATTCTCGTCGGTACCCGAAATTTCACCCGCGTCCCGAAATGCTCCAAAAATCCCGAAATCACTTCAATTAGGTCCCAAATATTCCAAAATGATTTTTAGAATGATTCCCAAGATTTTTGGAACTCCACCCCTATTTTATCTCGCGCGGCTTCCGTTTAATGCCTGCTATTCGCCCCAGAGTATTCAAATCTCCAAATTTGATCCAAATTCAACCTAACCAATTCCATTGAGTCCCAAATACTCTCTAATATTATTAGGAATTTTTCCGGGATTTTTAGCCTATTTTCCCTAATTTTTCCCTAAGACGGTTCGTTCGCGTAATTCACGGCCAATGAGGAAGTGCCACGTGGCGTCACTATTCATCTTCCCTAGCCTCACGATGAAGTTCTTGCCAGGGAAAGGAAATGGAGGTTCCATACCTAGTTCATCCCTTCAAACTATCATATCTCTCTCATTACACCTCCAAATCATGAACGGCCAAATCCGTTGGATCCGTAGCGACGTCCTCTTTCCATTCCCCATGATCTTCATCCCTAACTCGCGTTAGAAACGCTGCAATCTTCCAAAAACCGAAAAGGGCTTAATTGCTCATAACTCGGCCGTTTCAACTCCAAACGGCGTGCTTCCACTTCTCATCTCTCCGTAGAGAAGTCCTCTTCCCGGTGGTAGCACCCTCTTGTTGTCTCTCCCACTCATTTACCCGCTAGATCAAGAAAACCGGCGCCAGGACATGTTTTTGCGTGTTCTTCGTGTTCTTCGTCGAATCTCCCTCTTCGGTGGTTCATTCTCCGTTCCGGTTGTTTCCTCGGGGTAGCATGGGTGTCTAGATTCTAACTCATCAATCGGTTGTAGGTTTCATCAAGTGTGGGCGACAAATTTCGAGATTTCGTCGACCCGGCCGAACCGTCGATTCTCGTCGAATTCTTCATTTTCGGTAGATCATTCTTCAATTCCTTCCATTCTTATGTTCTTCTAGATGTACCCTAGATGATCCATCATCCATTTGATAGTGCTATGTTCAAGTTTTGTTGCAATTTTCGAGTTTTGGAGAAAATTTGGGGCCTCTGTTCTTGCCGCTTGCGGCGCATGACTCGCCCTTCGGCCGGCCGCCCATGCCGCTCGGTTCCGCTGGCGCCGCCTCCGCGGCCCGAGGCGCCGCCACGCTGCGCATAACGAGCCCTTCGCCGCCGCCGCCGAGGGCCCACGCCGCCGAGCCCGCCGCCGCTCTCCGGCCTCGCGCCGCGCCGCGCCGTCTTGCGTCGCTACCGGGCCGAGCCTGAAAGCCGTGGCCGCCGCGCCAGCGTGCGTTCAGCGTCCCCGGCGCCGCCAGCCGGACCCGCTCATGTGGCGCCCTTGCTCCTCCCCTTGCTCTATTTTTCCATGGCAAGGAGCAAGGTTGAAGAAGCTCCTTAGTATGACACTAGGGCCCCACTTGCAAGTGACTAGCCCATTCAAGAAAATCAGCAAATTCAGAAAAAGGAATATTCCGGGAATATTCCCTCGTTTTCGATTTTCCAGGATTTTCGAACTTCGGAAGCTCATATCTTTTCCGTCCGAACTCCGATTGACTCCGTTCAAATTCCTAAATTCATCTAAAATCGATACCTTCCTGCCAGTACTACTTTTGTAAATTTTGGATTTTATTTATTTTTGTTATTTATTTGTTGTTCCGTTTTGCGTGTAGCCGAGAATCCCGCCGAGACCGCCGACCCCGCCGCCAGACTTCTCGAATTCGACAACCTCGCCGCGACTGAAGGCAAGTCCCTTGACGCATCTTGATCCTATGGTTGCAAATGTTTTAATATGCTTTATAAACTTGCATTGCTATGTTTATCATCGTATGTCAAATATAGATGAATAGTTAATCCAATTTGCGATTTCCTCCCTTGTGATCGATATCCATGCTTAATTGTAACCCTAGGACTTTTGCTATGCCATGATTATCTTATATGGTGGCCTTTGCTGAATAGTACGGTAGAATTGCTTAGGGCCGAAATTGACGAAAATGACCCATGGGTGGGAATATGGAAAAATTATGATTTAAAGTATGATTTGGAAGATATTATAAAGATTTTGGTACTGTTTTTATAAAATAAAAATAAAATGAAAAAGAATTTGGACTTGGGCGGAGTGGAATGTCGGGTGGGTGCAGATTGCGCACTAGTTTCCAATGTACAAGTACCGCCCCAAGTCAATTAAGGACCGACGCTTATGATTGTCCATTCTGAGCATAACCGTACTACCACATGTCTATAATGGTGCGACCTGGCTAACTAATTTGTAGAAACCTAACTTTGACTCACCAAACGGTGGAATGTGAGTGCCGGCTAGAGGCAAGTCTGTTTTTCTCACACGGCGCAAAGGGGGGCTTCTGTACTGGGTGGATAGAACCCTAACACGGTGAAACCTCAGCGGGTGGGTTAGGTTAGGCGTATACATTGTAAAGGCCTTGTCATGATCTCTCTGCCAACACACCACAGGAAGTGTGTTAATTGCATAGCATCAAGAGACGATCATGTCTTGTGGGTAAAGTTGTACACCTCTGCAGAGTTAAAACTATTCGAATAGCCGTACCTACGGTCAAGGGCAAAGCGAAGAATGCTTTCATATTGGTAGACTTTGGTTTTGGTTTTAAAATTAAACGGTGCTTTGTTTTGGGATTCGGGAGTGGTTAGAACTCTCGGATGTTTAATGGCGGATTGAGCCAACAAGGTGGAAAGAACCTGTTTTATACCTTGACGGAAAGAGTCATATGTGTTTAAACTTAATCTTTTAAAAGTTGGCGGTTAGAGCCTTTATATTGGTGATGGTGGATAGAACCTTCACTGAAATATTAAATAATTCAATTGTTAAAATAATTGTTAAAATGTGCTTTATGAAAATTATACTTAGGTATGATTTGATGAAACTTGGCTTTATGCAAATGAACCATATTAAGCCTTCCTTTGGTAAGCCCTACATATGCATACCTTCCCCGACTTGCTGAGTACTTTTGTACTCACGTGCTACACAACATGTTATCATCAGAGTACTACCAAGACGCCGTTGAAGACGGTGAGTTCTACCCCGAGGAGTGCGAGGAAGAGCGCCTAGAAGACTAGTCGCGCTTCTTGTCGTCGCCTGTGGTGTTTTTGGTTTTCGCCTTTTTTGTCGTGTTGCTTCCGCCGTCGTGTCTCCGGTCTCGTGACCGAGTATTGTAATAAGTGGCCATGTGGCCCATACTTTATCGTTATGTTCGGCAATGAAGTATCACTGTTGACTGTATGTACTAGCTACTGATATTGGGCTAGTACGAAAATACACAGGATATTTCGGATAGCTGATCTGGGATCTCACAAAACCTTAGCTCAGATCAACCTTATCATAAATATAAACATCCACATCCTCTAGAAACTCTCATCTTAAAAGAATAATGGGCATGCCGAATTAATTAGAATTCAAGTTGCTATATTTAAGCCTAGGATAGTAGAGAAAGCTTAATACCTTTTTCCCCAAAGATGTCATACAAATATCAGTAGATGAACTCAATTTATTTACTAGTAACATCATGATCTCGGGGTAAGGTAAGCTTCAGTTGCATTGTTGAAAGGTGCTTTATGGGCTATGGTTCCGTGCGTGCAGGTGCTATATATATATATATATATATACATATATGAAAATGGTTCTATACTCATGGGAGTATGCACTCCCACTCTCAATATACCACTTAAATGATACTGTTATACCTCTTTATCCTTTTGAGTATACTCTAATACTGATTATAAGATACTTCAAAGTGAGTTTTACAAAAAATTTCATTAAAGCACACCCTTTATAGCATAATTTATTTATATAGTCTTTTTACATATAGAAAAGGGTATATAGCAAAAAATAAAGAGCACCGATGAATTTTTTTCAACAATATCACATTGTAGTATCTTAGAATTATTATTGAAGTATATTGAAAGTGATAAATGAGTATAATACATTCGTTTAAGTGGTATACTGGAGGTGGGGAGTAATGCATTCCCAAGAGTACGAAAAAGGCTTCCTATATATATATATATATATATATATATATATATATATATATAGAGAGAGAGAGAGAGAGAGAGGTGGGCGTCGTGCCGTGCCGGCCCGGGCCCATCGTGCTTCGGCCCGAAACCGTGCCGTGCCACGACGGCCCATCGTGCCCACCGTGCCGGGTCGTGCCGGCCCGATCACCTTTGGCGAGCCCAAGCCCGGCCCATTTGCGCTTCGTGCCTGCTTCGTGCCGTGCCGGCCCAAGCCTAACCCATTTTTACTATTGTGACGATGTAGGATCGAAGTATACGAATATAGCAATCAGAGGGGGGGGTGAATGATTGTGCGGAAGCTAAAACCAAATTCTTGATCTATTAAAAGTTCACCCCAAAACAGAACCAAATAATTGCCTCGTTTTCGACAAAAATAGAATAACAGAGGTTCAGTAAAACACGAATTCCTGGAGATCCAACCGTCGGAACGATCTGAAATTTGGACACAAGAAACTAGATTCCAATACGAATCAAACCCAAAAAGAATCAGCTCGATCGGACTTACGGATCAAAAGTTATGAGCTTCGCAAGCTTGCTGTTTCAGAACTTGACGAGAATCAATCTAATCAAAACTTCAAGATTAAACAAGATCTTCAAAAGATTAATCAACTAGACTTTGAGAAACTCTAAATCAATACCCTAGAACGGTTTTTGATGGATCAAATCAAGATGAAACTCAACGATCAAAAGCCAATCTAGAATTAGAACAAGCATGCAAAAGAACCAAAACAGAAAACATCAGAGCGACGTGGTTATCTTGTAGCACGCAAAAATCTTGGAAGAATTGATCTTTATTTCTTGTCTAAAATACTCTCATCAAAAGAGTACAAACCCTAAAACCAAGCTCAAAGCTTGATGCGCTCACTCTACTTGGTGCCTTTCAACAGAGACCCCCACCTATTTAAAGCACCAACTCACAATGAGTTATGAATACTATTACTATTCCATAGAAGGAATCCGTATCCAACACAACTCTACTTGGCCCAACCTGGCCGAGTACAACTCTTGCACGCGTATGGCAACCCTACCATACTCACGTGACTAACACTTTGCACGCGTATGGCCACCTGCCATACTCACGTGACTAACACTTTGCACGCGAATGACCTCCTGCCATTCTCACGTGACTAACCATTCTTCATGTGCACCATTCTCTTAGCCCGAACGTCCCGCATGACATCCTTGACCACCAAGACCTCAGTTCCTCCTGAACCTAGTCCCGAACCTCAGTTCCTCCATGAACCTAGTTTCGGTCCCGTCATCGACCACATTCGTCTTCGAGCAATACCTGCACATGAACAAACCACAAAACAAATCCGAGCACAAGTCCACGACTTGACTCAATGTCAACCCATGCAACTACTCACATGAGCATTGCATAAAGTCCACTTCAAAAGAAGCATCATGAAATCATCACAAATTTCATAATCTCAAATTCAAATTATTTCAATTCTGTTCAAAACCCTAATTCAGCAAAAACGCATTCACGACGGACAAGGAAATATGGTCCGGCGTACACATGAAAAATCACTCAAAAAAAACCATTCACAACGGACAGACAAAATCGGTCCGTTGTACAAGTGAAAGTTTCGGTTCCAAGAAGAAATCATTCTGGCGAAAACACGTTCACGACGGACAAACAAAATCGGTCCGTCGTACATGCGAAATCAAACCTCAAAAAGCCATTCACGACTGACCAAAGAAGTTTGTCGCCGTACATGCAAAACTTCTTGGTTTCTTGGAAGATTGAGTTCGACTCATGAGCTCAAAAACACGTTTCACTGCATCTAAAACTTTGTCCGTCAGACATGCACAACTTACTGGTTTTTGAGGAAAATTGAGTTTGGCTCAATGAGTTCAAAAGCATGTCCACGACAGACCAACAAAGTTTGTCCGTCGTAGATGGGAAACTTACTGTTTCTTGAGATCTTGGTCCGGCGCAAAAGTGAAACTTACTGCTTCTTGTCAAATTGACAAAACACATGAACAAACATATTTGCAAATTCAATTCTAAGCCAATTTTTCAGCACATGATTTCACAGACGAACAAAAAAATAAAACAAATCACTACTACTAACTACCTATTTTAATTACATAAGAGACTAATCACATCAACAAAATGTCAAACATAAATGCAATGCTTGAAGATGCTCTGAATCAACAATATCTGCCAACTTTTAGGCCTTAATCCGTGATTTCGTGCCTGTTCGTTGCATCGCGACGCCCCAAATCAAGCTGTCGTCTTTGTGCCGCCCGTCGTGCTCGGTTCCGGGCACACGGCCGTACTCTGATTGCATGCCGTGCCGTGCTTCGCACCGTGCCATCCCATCGTGCTTCGGGCCGGCCCAAAAGAGCCCGGCCCAAGTGCCCACCTCTCTCTCTCTCTCTCTCTCTCTATATATATATATATATATATATATATATATCAGATCTGGCCACGTACTTGACCAACTAGTTTAAGCATGCAATTACCATCTAAATTCCTAGTTCATTAAGTAGAGATCAATTTAATAAACTCGATTAGACTAATCTCTAGACTTGAGCACTAAGTTCAACATTCCTATGTACATGTATTAACCCTTGACCCTCAAGCAGGAATTTCAAAATCGAAAATGAAGATAAACAGTAGACAAGTTTTTTGAACCTGTTTAGGTTAACTAACTCATCAAGTTTAATTTGCATCTCTAAGTAAGAGGTATAACTAAACTAACGTTAAGTATGGCTTAAAACATAAATAATTGTCAACTTGGAAATACTTTATGCATATCATGTAAGATCCTTGTCGTAAGAAGTATATCTTTGTTCGCGGGTGATCTTTGCTTTAGAAACGTTATAGACTCATATTAGTTAATCCTATAAAATACAGTGTTAAACTTAGCCCAGATTAAGTTCCTAGAAAGTTTAACCTATCATGTGTTGGGAAATTAGGTACTTTTCGATTAATTTTAATCCAGAATTTATATAACATGACAAAATGAGTGATCATATTGATAAACCAAACTGTACTAAAATACATACTGAATATGTAGTACTTAACATAAGGAGTAGCTTGCATATTCATCGCATATGCAAACAGTACTGAAAACCATAAAAATAACACAACAGAGTTTATGAAATTATACCATGTAGCAGACGGTGCGGTGACGTCGGTAGTGCTTTTCATATCGCTTGTCATGATCGCAGTTGTTCGGTGTAGTCGATCAAACTTTGATGCAGGAAGATGTTCGCATTGCAGTCCCTCGATCGGCCACCAAGAAGTAGACAACGAAGTAGTAGAAAAATCCGAGCAGTCGTGCAGAAAGTGCGCTCCCCAAAAACCTTATCGACGGCGTATCCCGAGCAGGATCTCACGCAAACGGTGCTTCAGAGGCCTGCTTACTCCGTTTGCCTGTGTGCGCAGGAAAACAGAGCCGGGTATGCAAACGAGCAGTGCTATAGTGGAGAAGGAGTTGTTCTTTCTTTAGTATATGCCTGCCCTTTTATAGCGCTAGGAGAGGAAGGCCAAGAGCAGGAAGATGAATGTCAAGAGCTGGTAGATGAAAGGGCAGCGCATACTTTTATTCATGTGCCTTGAAATTATAATTAAATGGCTTAACTCACCCAATTAATCTAACAATCCCCACCTAATTTCAAGGCAAATGAAAAAAAACTCTCAGTTCCACTTTAGTTCGATATATCAGTGTTTTGATAGATACTATTAAGTTGAACATCCATCTAGGACATAGATTACGCTCATCCACAACTGACCAATGGACTATGCCTTGAATTGACAGTTTTGTGTGAATAAGTTTCACCAAAGCCCTTTACTGATACTAGGCTGCCAAATGCATCCCCTCGGTTTGGTGCATATAAGTCGTACTCCATGGCCTTTCATGAGCTTTCTAGAGATCACCCAATCTCATAGACTGTGACTAGCAGTCGGGCTCATATAGGTGTATTCCTCATAAGATGTCCTGTAGGACAACATCTCTGCTTATTCAAGCCACTTGGAACACATTAAGGTATAACCAACCTGCCGTACAGATTAAGAGAGTAATGCATCTCTAACGGAATGGGCTATGTACAAAAGTACTCTCCTCTCAGCCAGCTAATAGCTTGTTTCACCATCCTACTTCACGGGATCTCCGATCACATAGAATGAGTTACCACTAAGGCATGACTCAAGTGTGTCTCAAGCCCATCTCCCTCGATGCTTCATCTATCACATTCCATGATAGCCCTTTCGTAAAGGGATCTGCCAGGTTTTTAGTTGTCTGGACATTGTCCAACGTTATTACTCCGGAGGTTTTCATCTTCCTGACAGATTTCAACCGCCTCTTGACGTGTCTTGATGACTTCATGTTATCCTTAGAACTGTTGACCTTGACAATCACAGTCTGATTGTCACAATTCAAAAGAATAGCAGGTACCGATTTCTCAACCACCGGTAAGTCCATCACAAGCTCACGCAGCCAGTCGGCTTCAATAGTGGCGGTGTCTAATGCTGTGAGTTCTGCTTCCATTGTTGACCTCGTTAAGATGGTCTGCTTGCAAGACTTCCATATCCACTTGTGGCTTTTATCTCATCAGCATCAGATATCCAGTTAGAATCATTGTAACCCTCTAGTACCCTTGGGTACCCGGTATAAAGAATGCCATAGCTAGCTGTCCCTTTTAGATAGCACATCACTCTTTCCAGAGCATGCCAGTGATCATCTCCCGGATTTGAAACAAACCGGCTAAGTTTGCTCACAGAAAACGAGATATCTGGCCTCGTAGCACTAGCTAAATACATCAGCGAGCCAATGATTTGGGAATATCTTAGTTGATCCTTTACTATACTTTGATTCTTTCGTAATAGTACACTAGGATCAAACGGTGTTGGAGCAGGTTTACTGTCACTAAATCTAAAACGACTCAAGACCTTTTCCACATAGTGGGACTGCACAAGTGTAACCCCACCATCATCTCCTCGTAACAACTTAATGTTTAAGATGACATCTGCTTCTCCCAAATCTTTCATTTCAAAGTTTTCGGACAAAAAATCTTTGACCTCTTTAATCACATTAAGTCTGGTCCCAAAAATCAGTATGTCATCGACATACAAACACAAGATCACTCCCTTTCCCCCACCATAGCGGTAATACACACACTTATCAGCTTCATTCACAACAAAACCAGCAGAAGTCAAAGTTCTATCGAACTTCTCATGCCACTGCTTAGGTGCTTGCTTCATGCCATACAAAGATTTTAATAGTTTACACACCTTTCCTTCTTGTCCACTTACTACAAATCCATCTAGCTGTTCCATGTAGATTTCCTCCTCCAACTCTCCATTAAGGAAAGCCGTCTTAACGTCCATTTGATGGACAAACAGATCGTGAGAGACAGCCAATGATAGTAGTACTCGGATAGTAGTCAGTCTTGCAACAGGTGAGTAAGTATCAAAGAAATCTCCGCCTTCTTTCTGGGTATAACCCTTGGCCACAAGTCTTGCCTTGTACTTTTCAATCGTACCATCAGGCCTAAGCTTTTTCTTGAACACCCACTTGCATCCTACAGGTTTGCACCCATAAGGACGATCAACGATCTCCCAAGTTCCATTACTCATGATGGAATCCATCTCACTCCAGACTGCTTCCTTCCAATAGTCAGCATCCTGAGATGAATATGCCTCAAAAATGGTTCCTGGAGTGTCATCCACTAGATATATAATAAAGTCACCACCAAAAGACTTTGTAGTCCTTTGTCTCTTACTCTTGCGAGTTGCTTCATTGTTTTCATCTATTGGATTCTCTTCAAGTGAAGGTTTAGTGTGTATTAAAGGAGTGGTAGGTTCTGGAGAGAACATAAGTTCTTGGCTAGATGTGCTAGATGTTTCTCTCATTGGAAATATGTCCTCAAAGAATGTGACATCTCTGGACTCCATTATCGTACCTTCATACATATCAGATATTCCAGATTTCACTATTAAGAACCTATATCCAACGCTGTGAAAAGCATAACCAATAAGGACACAATCCACGGTTTTAGGTCCAAGCTTACGCTTCTTTGAGATTGGCACATTGACCTTAGCCAAACAACCCCAAGTTCGTAAGTAAGAGAGGTTTAGTCTTTTCTTATCCCATTCCTCGAATGGTGTTATCTCTTTATTCTTTGTAGGAACCCTGTTTAGGACATGACACGCAGTCAATATAGCCTCACCCCACCATTCCTTGGAAAGTCCCGCTGTTTCTAACATGGCGTTAGCCATCTCTGTTAGAGTGCGGTTCTTCCTCTCCGCAACCCCGTTTGATTGCGGTGAATAGGGAAGCGTCCTCTCATGGATTATACCATGTTCCTTGCAGAATAAATTGAACTCATTTGAAAAATATTCTCCACCACGATCGGTCCTAACCCGCTTAATCTTTCTCTCAAGTTGGTTTTCTGCTTCAACTTTGTAGATCTTAAAATAGTGAAGTACCTCATCTTTAGACTTTAGTAAGTACACATAGCAGTATCTAGTAGAATCATCTATCAAAGTCATGAAATACCTCTTACCACCCTTTGTCAACTCTCCGTTCATCTCACACAAATCGGAATGAATTAGTTCTAATGGTGCCAAGTTCCTTGCCTCTGCTGCTTTGTGAGGCTTGCGGGGTTGCTTCGATTGAACACATACTTGGCACTTAGAACCGTTGATTGGGGTGAATTTCGGGATTAAACTCATACTGGCTAAGCGCGTCATGCAACCAAGATTAATATGACAAAGTCGTGAATGCCATATATTGGATTCATCATTACATACATGATTCACCACATTGTTGCACAAGTCTATCACAGATAAGCGGAACAAGCCTCCACTCTCATAGCCTTTACCAATAAAGGATCCAAACCTGGATACAACACATTTATTGGACTCAAATACTAGCTTATAACCATCTCTACACAAAAGAGATCCACTAACAAGGTTTTTATTTATCGCGGGTACATGTTGTACGTTCCTCAGTCGCACAACCTTACCTAAAGTGAACTTCAGATCAACTGTGCCGATCCCACATACAAACGCATGCGACCTGTTCCCCATCAGCACGGAGGAATTCCTTGTGACCTGGTAAGAAGAAAACAGAGACCTGTCAGCACACACATGTATATTGGCCCCAGTGTCAACCCACTAGTCTGGTGAGTGACATACTGATAGAACAATAGGTACTGTTACATACCCGGTTGTTCCCTCTTCAGTATTGCCAATAACAATGTTGGCGGACTTTTTCTGCTTATCTTTGCGCTCAGTGCAATCCTTAGCCCAATGGCCAGACTTGCCGCAAACAAAGCAGTCTCCTTTCCCTGAATTCTTCTTCTTCTTGAAGCTAGTAGATTGAATGGCTTTATTTTTATCACTGAACAAGTTCTTGTTTTTCTTATGGATCGAAAGTTTCTCTTCTATACTAAATTGGCACTAGAACTTCCATCAAGCCCTTTTTCCTTAGTGTCTTTTGCCCTCGCCTTCTCCTCAACATCTAGAGACCCGATGAGATCAGCGACATTGAACTCTTTGTCTCTTATGTTTTAGAGTAGTGGCAAAATCCCTCCAAGATTGTGGTAACTTAGCAATAACGCACCCGCCACAAACTTGTCAGGCAACACACAAGGAAAATTCTCAAGTTCTTTCACAAGCAACTGAATCTCATGAGCCTGTTCGACTACAGAGCGATCATCAACCATTCTGTAGTCATGAAACTGCTCCATGACGTACAGCTCGCTGCCTGCGTCCGAAACCCTGTACTTAGCGTTGAGGGCATCCCACATTTCTTTTCCTGTAGACAGAATCATGTACACATCCACCAGGTTTTCTCCTAGAACGCTAATCACTGCGCCTCTGAATAAATTATCGGTAGCCGCAAAAACTCTCTCTTGTTCATCAGAGAGCCCTGCCTCAGGCTTGCCTTGTGCAACGTGAAACACGTTCATGGCTGTCAACCACAGAATCATCTTGGCACGCCAACGTTTATAATTTGATCCATCAAACACGTTAGGCTTTAGCGCAGTAGCAAAGCCAGTGACCGAAAAGTTCCTAATATAAGGTTTTTGGATTGTTGGGAAATTAGGTACTTTTCGATTAATTTTAATCCAGAGTTTATATAACATGACAAAATGAGTGATCAAATTGATAAACCAAACAGTACTAAAATACATACTGAACATGTAGTACTTAACATAAGGAGTAGCTAGCATATTCATCGCATATGCAAACAGTACTGAAAACCATAAAAATAACACAACAGAGTTTATGAAATTATACCCTGCAGCAGGACCAGTGCCAGTGACACTGTAACACCCCGATATCTAGTATGCCCGAATGCTACCAAACATAGACTAAACAACATCTAAATATCACAAATAAAGATAAATTACAGCAAAGGTGTAAATGCTAAAACCGAAAATGTCGGCAGCATCTCCTTTGTTTTGACATGAATTGGAGCAATAGCAATAACATGGCAAGTTATATCATAGCATAAGACATCTAAACAGCAATATCAATCAATAAAGCATCTCTTATGTCTAAAATAAGGAATTCAACCATTCCACCAAATATAACAAACCAAACGATGAACTCAAGCCATACACCAAGTTTCATGGCACTAATCATTATGATCATGACTCCCAATGATTAAACCGTATAAGAATGTGAAACTACGTGTAGAAGTGTAGCTAATGCCCTTTCCCCGCATGCCGGTTTCATGGTACCTAAAAAACAACATAAACACAAGCATGAGTTCATCACTCAGCAAGCATATTGCAATGGGTCATAAAGAATAATTCAATGCCAACATCAATACATACCATACTTTAACATCATGTTCAAATCATACATAGCCATGACAAAGCACATCGTACACAACTCGTTATCATCATCATGTACGCAATGCAATGCAATGCACATGTCTCCTGGAAGCATATACCGGTATTGCTGAGTGCACACCTGTCGACGTGCACCCTCTTCCCCCTTCCATCCCGAAGATGGAGGGCGCCTACTCCTCGCTTCCAATCACCACGGTGGATGGAATCACGAGGTAGGACTTACTCAGTGTAACACCCCAAAATTTTGCTTTTCTTAAATTCACGTGTGATTTGGCACTTTGGTGAATTTTTAGAATTTTCTGGAATTTATTTGGATTTATTTGGAATTTATTTGAATTTATTCCATTTTGAAATAATTAAAGAATTTAATTTTGCAAATAAAATTTTGTTGGAAATATTTTATTTGAGTCCCAAATACCCTAAAATATTTTCCAGAATTTTTTCTGGAATTTTTCTGAGTCATTTGCTATTTTTAATGAATTAAATGAATTACTGGAAATTATTTTAAATATTAAATCGCTGGAAATTCGAGTTTGGTCAAGTACTGTTCAACCGACCGAGCCCGAGTCAGACTCGAGTTCGAGTCCGACCCGAGCCACGTGACTCGACCGAACCCACTTCTGAGCCTAACCAGCGTGGCTGGATTCGGATCCAACGGCCACGATTGAGCCACGCTCACCAAGCCCGAGCCCGACCGAGCCGCCGGCTTCACCCGAGTCCGACCGGACCCAAACTCGCGTCATCGCTGGATCTCGATCCAACGGCCGGCGCTGCTGCCACGCCACCCTAACTCAGTCGCCGCCGGACTCCGCCGCCGCGGAGAGGACCTCGGATTCAGCGCGTTTCACTGACGCCGAGGGCCCTATTTATTGCGCCGCCACCGTGTCGGGATCGCCGCTTCATTGCGCACCGTAGCCCTGAACAACGTCGCCGAGCCGCCAGCCGTTGAGCCGCAATCGCTCGCCGGAGTTGCCTCTTCCCTTCGCCAGCGTGGTTCTTTGGCGATTGCGGCCATCTCCGTCGTCCTCCGCCGCCCGTTGTGCCCAGATCCAGGACTCCTCGCGTCGAGTCGCACCGAGCTACCTCTCACTCCGCCGGAAGCGCGCCGCTTGCCGTCGGCTGAGGTCGTCGTCCCCGCCGGTGAGCAGCGCCGCCGCAAGCCATCGCCGTCGTTCGAGCTCCACCGGTAGTCGGATCTTCATCCAAGGGCCCAGATTGCGCCACGACATCCCGGTGAGAACCACGTGCGATTCCCGAGATCAATCTCGGCCGTCGGATCTAGATCCAACGGTCGAGATCAACAGCGTTAACCCAAACGCGTGAGACTCGAATCTAATCTGGGCCGTTGAATTTCAAATCAACGGCCGAGATTGCGCCACGCTGTCGAGGAGGCTGGCCGTCGCGGTCGGCCGATCCCACGCCGCGTGCGTGTAACGCCGACACGCGGCCCGCATGTCGGCCCGGCCAACCGCACCATGACGTCACGCCGACGTCATGGCGGCTCAGCATGTCGTGGCCGTCGGCCAGCGTCGGCAAGAATGACGTCCGCAGTGGGTCCCACCGCCGGCACCATGGGCCGAGCCTCGGCCGACGTCGGCGATGGCGTCACCAGGCGGACCCACATGTCGGCGACACGTGGATTCGTGGGCCGAGTCCACGGTAGACCCGGCCGGCGTGGACCACGCCCATGGACCGGTGGCGTCGACAAGCCAATCGAAGCTGCCACGTGTCCTTGCTGGCGCCAATAATTAATTTCCAAAAGAAAATGATTTATTAATTCGAAATAATGATTTGATTTTGATTCAAACTTCAAACGCTTATAACTTTTGCGTTTCAACTCCGATTTGAGTGATTCAAATTTCTAAATTTGTATAAAATTGAGACCTACCTAAATATGAATTTTATTTAATTTTTGAACTAAAGTTTTTCTCTGTAAAATTATTTAATTGATTATTTAAACTTTAAATAATCATAACTTTTGCATTTTAACTCCAAATTTGATTTATTCCAGTTTCTAAAAATTCATAAAATTATGTTCTCTCTGTTTATGGATTTTATTTGGATGTTTGGACACTTTTTGCCTATTGTTTATTTGTGTATTTGCTATTTGCACGCTTTACGAGTAGACGTTGAAGTCTTGGGAAGGATTCGAAGGAGAAGTATTGACTCAGATCCAACTCAAGACCAAGAGCAAGTACTTTTGAAGGCAAGTTGTGCTTTGACCATGTTGATCCTATTTTGAAACCTATTTTGATTTAACCTATTGCATGCTAGTTCAATTAGAAAATACTTTATTTAGATTTGGGGAATTAGATAAATACCAATTTCTTTGTATGACACCTTGATTACTTAAATATGTGCCATGACCCCTTGTCACCCTAGTTGTGAATTACTAGTTGGACATTATTAACTTGCCAACATGGGTTTTAGACCGTTGTAGTATCTTTGCTTAGACACTTTCGTGCTCATGACATGATTTTGGACAAACAAATGTTAAAAGTGACTTAATGATATATTGAACCAGTTTTGGAAAGGTATCATGTGATGTTGATGGCACGTGGTGCATGGTAATCAACGGGGGTTTGATAAATAGTTTTTCGACCAGGCATGTGGCAAGAATAATCAGTGGGCAGTTGTGGCATTGGGGATGTTGATTTGGTTCTTCGGGTAGTCTTGCCCTGGTCACCCTAAGGACTTAACCTTGCAAGCCTTTGAACTGGGTCTAACGTGCAACCACATGTCTGTAATGGGACGGACCTAGTTGACTAAGTTGCTAATAACGCACTGTGGGACCTCGGAGGTCAACTACACCCTTTGTGTAAGTTGTGCGGGGAGCGTCTGGGCCGAGGCCAGTACCCATCTAACGGTTGATTGGCCTAGACTTCGCCTTAGCTAAGGGAAGGGTTAGTGCGCAATAACCGGGGAGGACCACTTGTATTGTTAGAAGTTTCCGAAAGACTTTGTTACGGGAACTCGCCTTTGTGGTGTTTGACTGTATCTTGTGGGTAAAGTGCATAACCTCTGCAGAGTGTAGAATCTATTCGAATAGCCGTCTCCGCGGTATTGGACATCGCTCGGGAATTACAGTCAAGGGTTAGATTTTTCTCAAAAATAACTTGGGTTTGAAAGGTTGGGTTGGATTAATAATGATGTTGATGGAAATATGGATTAGGATGGGAAAGATGTTCATTAAACTCCTCGAAAAGTTAATTATGCTTTACTTGTTTCTACTGCTTTCGAATCTACTTATGTTACTTGTCAAATGCTGTTTACTGCAAATACACCTTGAGCTATTCATTTGTATCAAGCCATGCATGTAGTATATTAGCTTGCATTCTGTGCATGACTTGCTGAGTACCAAGTACTCACCCTTGCCACAATACAACACCAGTTGAAGAGGAGACTACACCAGCTTTGGAGGAGGAGCTCCAAGAGGATCCGTCTACTTAGGGAAGCGAGCCCGATCGATTGCCTGTGGTATCTTTGGATGGCGCCACGAAGTTATTTGATTTTCCGCTGCTACTATTTCTCTCTTAATAAGTTTCACCCTGCGAGGCATACATTTGTGACTTGACCATAAGGTCGAGTAACCAGTTTGACTATTTAAATAAAGTACTTTATTAGTATCGAGTGGTATGATTGTGATATTTACCGATGTTAAGACTGTGTGCACTAGCGCGTTCCTGGACTAGTGCTGAATACACAGAGGGTCCGGATTTGCAAATTCGGGGTCCCGACACTCAGTGGCTCTCCGGATTAGTCATAACTTTCTCACCGACCTTACCGGACTAGTTATGACTTTCTCACCGACCGGGCCAGATCACATGCCATGTATGCGATTATGCCATAAACATAAAAACTTGCATCAAACTGAACTAAACATGGCATAGCATCATAATACTCCAATTTCATCATAACATGGGCAAGCACTAATCTTGGCAAGATATCACAACATGTAATCATGACAAGATAGCACATCATGAAAGCAATTTGCACCTAGTCACAATTAGCATCATACAATACGCTACCCATTACAATACACTTGCCTTAACCTCGGGCGACGGATTGGCGAGAGGTTGAGGGCACTCCCGGGGTCACACCACCTGCACAAACATACCACACACTCAAAAACGTGCCCCCAAAACAGTACGCAAAAGCTCGTCTACCCCGACTTCACAAACTACTCCCAAAACCGAAAAACAGAGAATCTGTCCCTCCGGGACAGCAGGCTTCAATCTAGCATAGCTTTAGTTCTAGGACTCCGAATCGATTAAACGAGTACATCATCGCGAAGCTTATGAAATTTCCTAGCGTTTTAGAAGTATTGGGAAAAGCTTATTCGGCCTCTAAAATTGTTTAATCTACAAAACACTACGTTCTGTCCCAATTACGTCACAGATTTGAACACGCTCGGTAAAACGACCATAACTTTCAAACGGCCGGGCAGAATTGGACGTTCTTGGTGTCCAATTAAAGGTATTGAAGTTACCTAAAACTTTATATACAGGCAGCCGACCAAATTCCGAATCTAAAATCACGAAAACTCAAACCTTAGGTCGACTACACAATCTGCCCGAAACAGAGAACGTGGCAAACTCTAGTTTTCATCCAATCTACCCAATCAGAGCACCACCACTTGATCTAAAAGCATGAAATCAACCCCTAGAACAGCACCTAGACCATCCCCAAGGACCACCCATTCCATACCTCTTCCCAACGAACGACGAACGCCGAAATCCTTCTTCCCGGGCTCCCCAATCGTCCTCATCGCGCCGGAACCGCCGGATCTCCTCGTCGCGGGGCTTCCCGATGGAGGGGACAGCGAGGTGGCGCGGTGGGGAGCTCCCCTAGGGTAGCAAGGGAGGTGGAGAGGGGAGGAGAAGGTGGTGGCGCAAGGGAGAAGGGGAGGGGCGCCATGGGGGAAGGGGGAGGGGGAGAAGGAGGTGACGGCTAGGATGTGGAGGGTTTGGGGGGGGCGCACCCACAATGGGGAGGCGCAAGGAGGGGGTGGGAAACCCTTGGAAGTGGCTGGATTTTTCCCCCATGGGCCAAAAACTCCCCCGCCAACGGCCCACTTCATCCCCCCAAAGCTCAAACTAGCTCCCGCTAGGCCCAAACTGCCCCGGAGAGCCCAAATTCACCCCCGGAAAGGCCCAAACTCATGGCAAAGGCCCAAAAACATGACCAGTGCCAGTAGCTTGCATATTCATCGCATATCCAAACAGTACTGAAAACCATAAAAATAACACAACAGAGTTTATGAAATTATACCCTGTAGCAGGACTAGTGCCAGTGACACTGGTGGTGCTTTTTTGCTTATCAGTTGTTGTCGGGACCCGAATTTGCAAATCCGGACCCTCTGTGTATTCAGCACTAGTCCAGGAACGCGCTAGTGCACACAGTCTTAACATCGGTAAATATCACAATCATACCACTCGATACTAATAAAGTACTTTAATTAAATAGTCAAACTGGTTGCTCGACCTTATGGTCGAGTTACAAATATACGCCACGCAGGGCGAAACTTATTAAGAGAGAAATGTAGCAGCGGAAAATGAAATAACTTCGTGGCGCCATCCAAAGATACCTCGTGCAACCGATCGGGCTCGCTCCCTAAGTAGACGGTTCCTCTTGGAGCTCCTCCTCCAAAGCTGGTGTAGACTCCTCTTCAACTGGTGTTGTATTGTGGCAAGGGTGAGTACTTGTAACACCCCAAAATTTTGCTTTTCTTAAATTCATGTGTGATTTGGCACTTTGGTGAATTTTTGGAATTTTCTGGAATTTATTTGGATTTATTTGGAATTTATTTGAATTTATTCCATTTTGAAATAATTAAAGAATTTAATTTTGCAAATAAAATTTTGTTGGAAATATTTTATTTAAGTCCCAAATGCCCTAAAATATTTTCCAGAATTTTTCTGGAATTTTTCCGAGTATTTTGCTATTTTTAATGAATTAAATGAATTACTGGGAATTATTTTAAATATTAAATCGCTGGAAATTCAAGTCGGGTCAAGTACTGTTCATCCGACCGAGCCCGAGTCAGACTCGAGTTCGAGTCCGACCCGAGCCACGTGACTCGACCAAACCAACTCCAAAACCTAATCGATCCCAACCGTTGGATCAAGATCCAACGGTCAGGATCTTTCCGTACCGCTTCGGTCGAATCCGGCACGGATCCGATCGCGTCCACGCGATCGTGGCCGTTGATCGTGCCACGTGGACGGCCGTGCGTCATCGTCCCGAAGTCCGGCCGGACTCCTCCGCCGCTTGTCGCCGCTGTAGGATTAGGGTTCCGTCCGTCTTGGCGCATGCCGAGGGCATTTAAATCTGGGTGGTACCCGAGGACCGCCGTGACCCGCTGCACTCTCTGCCCTACCTCACCGAGCCTCGGCCGCCGTAGATCCGCTGAATCGCTCACGAGTCATAGCATCCCTCATTGTGGTTTTGCTTGATTCCGCCGTCGCCGTCCTGCCGCCATTGACCCCGGATCCGGAACCCACGGCCAGCGCACCCGAAGAGACCCTTCACCTCGCCGAGCACGTCCCAACGCTGTTCGTGTGGTCGCCGTCCTCGGCCGGCGACCACGACCTCGCCGTGAAGCCATCGCCGACCGAGCTCCACCAACCGTCCGATCAAGATCCAAGGGCTCGAGATCGCGCCACATCACCCTCGGTGAGTTCCCGTTGAAAATCCTAGATCTAATCTCAGCGGTTGGATCTAGATCCAACGGCTTAGGTCGTGCCACGTGGCGGGAATCGCACCAGGCTGGGATTGGATCTCGACCGTTAAATCAAGATCCAACGGCCGAGATCAACCCGTGCGCCCAAGCACTTGAGGCCCAAATCAATCCTAGCCGTCGGTTTTCAAACCAACGGTCTACGATCGTGCCACGTGTCCAGGAGCCGAATGCCGCGCCACGCGGCGTGCAGCGTGGGCGGACGCGCGGCCCAGCGTGTCGGCGGCGCTGCCGTGGCGTCACCCATGACGTCATCGGTAGGTCCCACCTGTCGACCGTGGTGAGCCCCGGCGTCGCCGATGACGCTACCCGAGTGGGCCCACATGTCGGCCGACACGTGAGCCGTGGGACCGGGTCCACGGTAGACCCGAGCCGAGCGTGGACCGAGTCCATGGACCGGCTGACGTCAGCAGACCAATCCAGTGCTGCCACGTGTCCCTGCTGACGCAATAAATGATTTTTCGAAAAAGAAAATGATTTAATAAATCGGTTTAATAATTGATTTGAATTTCAAAACTTCAAACGCTTATAACTTTTGCGTTTCAACTCCGATTTGAGTGATTCAAATTTCTAAATTTGTATAAAATTGAGATCTACCTAAATATGAATTTTAATTAATTTTTGGACTAAAGTTTTTCTCTGTAAAATTATTTAATTGATTATTTAAACTTTAAATAATCATAACTTTTGCGTCTTAACTCCAAATTTGACGATTCCAGTTTCTAAAAACTCATAAAATTATGTTCTCTCTGTTTATGGATTTTATTTGGATGTTTGGACATTTTTGCCTATTGTTTATTCGTGTATTTGCTATTTGCACGCTTTACGAGTAGACGTTGAAGTCTTGGGAAGGATTCAAAGGAGAAGTATTAACTCAGATCCAACTCAAGACCAAGAGCAAGTACTTTTTGAAGGCAAGTTGTGCTTTGACCATGTTGATCCTATTTGAAATCTATTTTGAGTTAAACTATTGCATGCTAGTTCAATTAGGAAAATACTTTGTTTAAACATGGGGTTAGATAAATACCAATTTCTTTGTATGACACCTTGATTACTTAAGTATGTGCCATGACCCTTGTCACCCTAGTTGTGGATTACTAGTGGACATTATTAAATTGCCAACATGGGTTTAGACCGTTGTAGTATCTTTGCTTAGACACCTTTCGTGCTCATGACATGATTTTGGACAATCAAATGTTAATATTGACTTAATGATATATTGAACCTGTTTTGGAAAAGTATCATGTGATGTTGATGGCACGTGGTGCATGGTAATCAAGCGGGGTTTGATAAAGCGATTTCGGCCAGGGGCATGTGGCAAGAGTAATCAGGTGGGCGGTTGTGGCATTGGGGATGTTGATTTGGTTCTTCGGGTAGTCTTGCCCTGGTCACCCTAAGGACTTCACCTTGCAAGCCTTTGAACTGGTCTAACGTGCAACCACATGTCAGTAATGGGACGGACCTAGTTGACTAAGTTACTAATAACGTGCACTGTGGGACCTCGGGAGGTCAACTACACCCTTTGTGTAAGTTGTGCGGGGGGCGTCTGAAGTGAGGCCAGGTACCCATCTAACGGTTGATTGGCCTAGACTTCGCCTTAGCGAAGGGAAGGGTTAGTGCGCAATAACCGGGGAGGACCACTTGTATTGTTAGAAGTTTCCAAAAGACTTTGTTACGGGAACTCGCCTTTGTGGTGTTTGACTGTATCTTGTGGGTAAAGTGCATAACCTCTGCAGAGTTTAGAATCTATTCGAATAGCCGTGTCCGCGGTATTGGACATCGCTCGGGAATTACAGTCAAGGGTTAGATTTTCTCAAAAATAACTTTGGTTTGAAAGGTTGGGCTAGATTAATAATGAAGTTGATGGAAATGTGGTTTAGGATGGGAAAGATGTTTACCAAAACTTCTTGAATAGTTACTTATGCTTTACCAATTTCTCTTTGCTTTGAATCTACTTACATTACTTTTCAAATGCTGTTTCTTTGCAAATATACCTTGAGCTATTCCTTTGTACCAAGCCATGCATATAGTATATTAGCTTGCATTACATTGCATGACTTGCTGAGTACCAAGTACTCACCCTTGCCACAATACAACACCAGTTGAAGAGGAGACTGCACAAGCTTTGGAGGAGGAACTCCAAGAAGATCCGTCTACTTAGGGAAGCGAGCCCAGTCAGTTGCCTGTGGTATACTGGATGGCGCCACGAAGTTACTTGATTTTCATTGCTATTATTTTTCTCTGAATAAGCTTCGCCTTGCGAGGCATATATTTGTAACTTGACCATAAGGTCAAGTAACCAGTTTGACTATTTAAATAAAAGTACTTTATTGGTATCGAGTGGTATGATTGTGATATTTACCGATGTTAAGACTGTGTGCACTAGCGCGTTCCTGGACTAGTGCTGAATACACAGAGGGTCCGGATTTGCAAATTCGGGGTCCCGACAGTACTTGGTACTCAGCAAGTCATGCACAGAATGCAAGCTAATATACTACATGCATGGCTTAATACAAAGGAATAGCTCAGGGTATATTTGCAGTAAAACAGCATTTGACAAGTAGCATAAGTAGATTCGAAAGCAATAGAAACAAGTATAAGATCAATAACTTTTCCAGGAGTTTAATCAACATCTTTTCCATTCCTAATCCACATTTCCATCGACATCATTGTTTAACCAAACCCCACCTTTCAAGTCCAAGTTATTTTCAAGAAAATATAACCCTTGACTGTAATTCCCGAGCGATGTCCAATACCGCGGACACGGCTATTCGAATAGATTTTACACTCTGCAGAGGTTATGCACTTTACCCACAAGATACAGTCAAACACCACAAAGGTGAGTTCCCGTAACAAAGTCTTTCGGAAACTTCTAACAATACAAGTGGTCCTCTCCGGTGTTGCACACTAACCCTTCCCTTAGCTAAGGCGAAGTTTAGGCCAACCAACCGTTAGATGGGTACCTGGCCGCAACCCCAGTACGCTCCCCTGTACAACTTACACAAAGGGTGTAGTTGACAACCTGAGGTCCCACAGGTACGTTATTAGCAACTTATTCAACTAGGTCCGTCCCATAACAGACATGTGGCTGCACGATTGACCCAGTTCAAAGGCTTGCAAGGTTAAGTCCTTAGGGTGACCAGGGCAAGACTACCCGAAGAACCAAACCAACATTCCCGGTGCCACAACTGGCCCACCCGATCATTCTTGCCACATGCCCCGGTCAAAAGCTATTTATCAAAGCCCCAGTTGAATACCATGCACCACGTGCCATCAACTTCACATGATACCTTTCCAAAACGATTCAATATATCATTAAATCAATATTAACATTTGATTGTCCAAAAACCAAGTCATGAGCACGTAGCAGGTCTAAGCAATATACTACAACGGTCTAAATTCCCATATTGGCAATTTAGTAATGTCCAACTAGTAAACCACAACTAGGGTGACAAGGGTCATGGCACATATTTAATTAACCAAAGTGTCATACGGCAATTAGGCATTTATCTAATTCCCATAATTAAATAAAGTATTTTCTAATTAAACTAGCACGCAATACATTGAATCAAAATAGATTTCAAAATGGGAGCAACATGGTCAAATCACAACTTGCCTTCAAATAGCACTTGTTCTTGGTCCTGAGCTGGCTCCTGGGTCAATACTTCTCCTTCGAATCCTTCCGGCACTTCAACGTCTACTCGTAACGTGTGCAAATAACAACAAATGAATAAAATAATAGACAAAAAGTGTTCAAACATCCAAATAAAGTTCATAAACAGAGAGAACATAATTTTATGAATTTTTAGAAACTGGAATCGTCAAATTCGGGGTTTAAATGCAAAAGTTATAGCATTTTGAAGTTTAAATAATCAATTAAATAATGTTACAGAGAAGAACTTTAGTCCAAAAAATTAAATAAAATTCATCATTAGGTAGATCTCAATTTTATACAAATTTAGAAATTTGAATCACTCAAATCGGAGTTAAAATGCAAAAGTTATAAGCGTTTGAAGTTTGAATCAAAATCTGAAATCATTATTTCGAATTAATAAATCATTTTCTTTTTCGGAAATTTATTTATTGCGTCAGCAAAGACACGTGACAGTCTCTGATTGGGCGGCTGACGTCAGCCAGTCCATGGACGTGGTCCATGGTGGCTCGGGTCCACCGTGGACCCGGTCCACAGCTCCTCGTGAGACTGACAGGTGGGACCCTACGGGTGACGTCATTCTTGGCGTCGTGAGGACTCAACCCATCTGGCGGCAGTGGGACCAGGTGACGTCATTGCTGACATCACCGCACGGCTGGGGTGGCCGCTGATTTGCGGGTCCGCCATGACGTCAGCGTGACGTCATGGTGCGGTCGCTGACACGCGGGGCCGGCGTGTCAGTGACCCATGCCCACGCGTGGGCTGACCGCGGCGGTCAAGCTTCCGCTACGTGGCGCAATCCGGGCCGTTGATTTGAAATCCAACGGCTCGGATTGGATCTGGGTTTCACGCGTTTGGGTTAACGCGGTTAATCTGGACCGTTGGATCTAGGATCTAGATCCAACGGTTGAGATCCAATCTAACGCGTATAACACGGCTAACGCTAACCGTACGATCTAGATCGAACGGCTGAGACTGGATAAGGGGTTTAGCACGTGGATCTCACCGGCGGTTGATGTGGCGCGATCTGGTCCGTGCGATGGAGATCCGACGGTTGAAAAGCTTCGAGGTCACGGCGATGTCCACGGCGGTGCTTGCTGGCCGGAGATGGAGACGACGACGATGGCAGCGGTGTTGCGGGTGTGCTCCGGTGAAGTGGAAGGTTCCCTCCGACGCGGCTGGCTCTTGCGGTTCCGGATCTGACCTCAACGGCGGAGGATGGCGACGGCGCGAAACAACGGAAAACCGCGGCGGAACACACAATCAACTCCGCGGCGATTGCGGCGCAACCACGGCGGCTCGGGCGGCGTTGTCTAGGGCTGCAGTGCGCCGCGGAAGTCTAGGTCACGACACGAAAGACGGCGCATTAAATAGGCCCTCGACGTCCGTGATACGCGCGGAAAACGAGGCCCCACGCACGGGCGGCGGCGACACGGAGAGGGTGACGTGGCTCAACGTGAGCCGTTGGATCTTGATCCAACGGTCGCGCGTGGGTTTGGACTCGGGTTCGGCTCGGTGAGCTGGCTAGCTCGGTCGGGCTCGGGTCCGGCGACGTGGTTCAATCATGGCCGTTGGATCTAGATCCAATGGTCACGCACGTAAGGTTCCGGCCGAGTGGGTTCGGCTCAACCACGGGCGCGGTCGGGTTCGGGTCGGACTCGGACTCGAGTCCGACTCGGGCTCGGTCGGATGAACAGTACTCAACCCGGTTGATTTGTCCAGCGATTTAATAATTCGATTAATTCCCAGAAATTCATTTAATTCATTAAATATAGTAAAATACTCAGAAAAATTCCAGAAAAATTCTGGAAAATATTTTGGAATATTTTGGACTCAAATAAAATATTTCCAACAAAATTTTATTTGCAAAGTTAAATTCTTTAATTATTTCAAAATGGAATAAATTCAAATAAACTCCAAATAAATCCAAATAAATTCCAGAAAATTCCAAAAATTCACCAAAGTGCCAAATCACACATGAATTTAAGAAAAGCAAAATTTTGGGGTGTTACAGTTGTCATGATCGCATTTGTTCGGTGTAGTCGATCAAACTTTGATGCAGGAAGATGTTCGCAGTGCTGTCCCTCGATTGGCCACCAGGAAGTAGACAACGAAGTAGTAGAAAAATCCGAGTAGTCGCGCAGAAAGTGCGCTCCCCAAAAACCTTATCGCCGGCGTATCCCGAGCAGGATCTCACGCAAACGGGGCTTCGAAGGCCTGCTTACTCCGTTTGCCTATGCGCGCAGGAAAACAGAGTCGGGTATGCAAACGAGCAGCGCTATAGTGGAGAAGGAGTTGTTCTTTCTTTTGTATATGCCTGCCCTTTTATAGCGCTAGGAGAGGAAGGCCAAGAGCAGGAAGATGAATGTCAAGAGCCGGTAGATGAAAGGGCAGCGCATACTTTTATTCATGTGCCTTGAAATTATAATTAAATGGGCTTAACTCACCCGATTAATCTAACATCATGTGCCTTGAAATATAGCCATTTCTAGTGGAGAAAATTTCTGGGATTTTTCAGAATTGTTTCGATTTTTTTTTATTTTTTAAGCCCCAACAGCCAAAAACGGCTATATTTCAAATAAACGGGCCGTACCGTGCCTAATCGTACCCGTGTCTAAATGGGCTTGGCTGGGTCGTGCCATGCCTAGATCGTGCCGTGCCGGCCCACCATGCGAGGTGCCAGCCCAAGCACGGCACGGTCTATCGGTATGCCCGGCCAGGCCGTTCTGATCGGGGTGTCTTTGTAGTTGAATTTGTGCCTCTGATGTGGCAGACCACGAGTTAGCCCATTTGGCCATCTCTATTGGAGACCGATCTTTTCACTGTGGACCTAGGATTCCTAATGCTATCAATGGAACTAACATTGACATGCATTTGAGATTTCAAAACTTAATTTTTTTGAAATTTCCTCTCTATTTTTCGCTATTTTCTTTTCCTCTTTTTTTTTGACTAACTCTCTCTCTCTCTCTTCTTTTTTTAAAAAAAACAAACTTTTTTTTTCTCTTTGCCTTGGCTGTGCACGAACTCACGGCCAGAGAGCTCTATTCCCATGGCCATGGCACAAGTGGGAAGGGCCAGTCGACTGGCCGGTGGCAGCACGACGCGGCGAGCTCGCCGATGGCGGGCTGGCGGTAGTGGCCGGGGAGGAGCGACCGGGTGGCGGTGGTGGCCAGAAAAAGATAGCGGTGGCAAAAATAATTAAGCGATGGTTCTTGCCTTTTTTCAACGAAACCAAGGCGATGGAGCTCGAGGGGAGTGGAGGGATGGGTTGGCGACGATGAGAGGCACCGATCGCCCTTTTTATAGTGCGGGAGGAGCACCAAGGAGCGGGAATCGAAGTGAAAATCATGGCACTCGTAAATGGAAAGAACGGGGTTTTTGCTCAGTTTTTGGGGTAATTAATGCCATGAATGGCAAGAGGAGGTCGTCAGGAATCCAAACATAATTTTTTCTGAATTTTTGGTGCATGAATCGGAGAGAAATCCAAGCTTTGATTGAGCTCTCTTGGAGGAGAGAGAGAACCATTTATTTTAGGAGACGATTATGGCAAGTGGGGTCCGGTCCCACCTGTCATTTTCGGATTTATTTTATGCTCAAAAGAAAAGTGTTTGAGATAAAATAGTAAAAAGCTCTAAAAATCATAGTTTTTTTTCTAAAATACTATGGAATATTTGGAACCTAATAAAATTGGTTTTGGGATTTTTCGAGTTTTTGATTTTCTGTAGAAATTGTTTTAATAATTAGGGAGAATGCAAAAAACTTTATGAAATCCAAAAATTCAAGAAAAGCAACTAAAAAACCAAATTATAGAAAATAAAAGGAAATAATTTTTTTTGGATGTTACCAACTTCCTCACCTTGTACTGCTTCTTGAATTAACATCCCGCCTCACTAAATATTCTCTAACTTGGATGCTCTCCCCAACTTCCCCCGATTTATCACCAACAACCTCCTCCTGTGTCGCATGGACAATATTGGATTTCTGAAATGCTTACGCCAACAACACTAACAGCCACCATTTCTCAATCACTATTGTTATATACGAACTCCACAACTTCGGTCCCTTTTAGTTCCACTAACTCCTAGTACGTACAATCCCATCTCCGACACCCTACTTCGTGCAACTTCAAATCATATAATTCACGGTCCAACGAGAATATTTGGCACAATCATCTTGTAAGCATGCTCCATGAAAGCTAGACTGCACGTGTAATGACTTAGTTCCACCTCATGTGCCCCCATATGCGGAACCCTTCTTCGTAGTGTATTTTAAATTGCACTCATTCATCCATACATGTTAGGCATCACAAAATTCTTAATACCGTTGTACCTATGCATCACGATGATATACTCTACACTACTTGAAACAACTGCTGCAGGCATACATGAATTTATTTTTTTAACTACACACTGTCATGCATACTTCTCACAATTTTGTATGTCCATAGCTATTGCTGCTCTATGCAGCTAATTAATTAAAAATATATATAGCTAACTATTAGCAAACCTAATTATTCTTATCGCTAAATCGTGTATCTAAAAAAAGAATTTCTATTCTACACAGCTAATTACCTACAAACCTAATTATTGGTTGCTAAGAGCATCTCCAACAATACCCAAACCTTATTCCCAAAACCCTGTTTTAGGAACAAATAAAAAAACTACCACTCCAACAGTTGCCCTATCCAATTCCCAATCTGTTCGCACGCCCAAAACCTCCGGCTGAAGTCGCCAGATTTTCGGCGCTCGAGTGCTTTCCCAATCGCGATTGTTTCCGTCTCCCGCGTAGAGGATTTCCTTCGCGCCATAGCCGAGCTCCACCCTCCACCCCATCTGGCGTCCCCCCTCCGTCCCGAGCTTGCAGATCTAGGGGCGCCGCCGCCCTCCATTTCGGCTCTTCCCCAACCCCATCGTCTGCAAACCTAGGGGCGCCGCCGCCCTACGTCCCGATGCTCCGCTGACCAGATCTACTGAGGCGCGCCTCCGCCCTGTAGCCCGACGACGATTCGTACCTCTGCGGCACCTCACAGTGGCAGCAGCGTCCTCGCCCTCGCCGGGTCCTCTCTACCCGGCGCCTCCCACCAAGCAGTCGGTTGAGCGCCCAAAACCTTGAGCAGGTGCTTCACTAATTCTTCCCCCTTTTATTTATCAACCTATGGTGATGTTGGTTCGTGCGTGAAGTAGGGCTCTTGTCCTGGTTTTCTCGAGAATTTTTTGTTATTGGTAATCGATATTAGCGTTTGAGAAATTCACACTGAATTTTTGGTATGATGGTTGCTTGTTTTAGGAGATGCATTTGGCCATGATGATGTTTAGGGTTTATGGCATTGAGTGATTGGTATCTGATATGCCCATAATACACACACTGATACATATATCGTTTTAAGAGTCGGTTTCTCAAACGAAAATCAATATGCACGAGGCTCATTCTCTCGATCGATACTTCCTAGGTAGTCAAGCCTGATGTTGCTGTAATGGTAAGTCAAGAAACCAAGCATGCTCTGCTAGCTTAGTTGGTAATCTTTCTAGTGTGCTTGCTTAGTTGGTAATGCCTGCTGGTTTCAGTTTGTTGTAGAAATATCAGCATCTCGTGTAGTGTCTGCTGGTTTCAGTTTGTTGTGACAGAGATGATTGTCATACAAATTTTAGTTGGTAATCTTTCTAGTGTGCTTGCTTAGTTGGTAATCTTCTTTTGAAATTTCTAGTTGGTAATCTTCTGTTGACCGCACCCCCATTTTACATTGTTACTGTTAAGGATATATTATCTCTTATAGTTATAGATAAGTTCCTGTTATAGATAGAGTCCTATTCCTATTCTTTTCCCTCATGTACTCTATATATTGTGGCTATTGACCTTCATATTCAATACAAGTCATATTCATAACAGTTACAAGCCCTATGGACATGCTGCTACACAGATTGATCTTTCCTGTATCAGAGCTTTAGGTTTTTCTTCCTAGCTCCATCCTTCCGCTGTTTTAGATCTAATCCGCTGCCCCGGGAGGAGGAGACTCCCGGGGCGGCACCCATCCAGCCGGCAATTAGACACGGCAGCGTCGCTGCCCTTTCTCTGCGTCGAGCGTCGCCTCTGCGTGTGCGCCTCGTCGCCTTTTCCTCGTGTTCTCTTGTTCCGCTCAGAGAGAACGTCAAGAGAAAGCAATCGCTGATCGACTCCCTGGCCTCCGCCGGTCTGCGCCTGAGTCAGCCGCCTTTGGTCGTTCCACCGGATCGAGCATACAGTCGCCGGGCGGGTCGACAAAGCAGAGAAGCAAACCTTCGTGCATCGGGCGGCCTGCAAGCAATCAGCCTCGGCCTCCTCGTCTCCGGCACTGGATCTCCGCCGCTTCGTCTTTTGGCGTCGCCTGCCTCCTCCGCCGGCTGCTCGTCCGCCTTATCGACGTGATTCGCGTCCTCTGGTCGATGTCGTTGCGGCGTCCGTTCCTCGGCTTCCGCAAGCCGCTCGCCAGCCGGTGCCGCTCGCCTCCGTGTGCGCCTCGACGTCAGCGCTTCTGTGCCCTCGACGCATCGCCGGCCGCGACCCCGACGCTCATCGCCTCAGGTCCGGCTCCCCGACGCGCAGCCGCTGGTGATGAGCTTGACCAGCAGCCGCCGCTCCGATCGGTCCGGCCACCAGCGCTCTGCCCGACGTGCGCGCCTCCAGTGACCGTCCGATTCCGGCCCGACATGCTCGCTCCGCGCCAGCCTTCTCCGAGTCCTCCACTGAATCCAGCCGCAATCCCGATCGGACTTCAAAACGGCTTGTTCGGTTTGCTGCTCGGTTTGAAGTCCACGATAAGAAGGGGAGAGGCACTGTGCCTTGGTGGTGAAGACTTGAAGTTATTTAATTCAAGGTTCAAGTCCCGTGACCTTTTCAAGATTGCTATGTTCGCGTGAAGAAGACTTTGCTTAAGTCCAGACTTGATCCTTTTCTGTTCGGGAATTTTGGTTTCTCTCGTGAATCCGCTTTAAAACCTTTCGGGTCCAGTTTTTATTGGCTACAGCTCCGGCTTCGATGGCTTGGCTTTTAGCTGCCCGTAAACCGGCTTGTATTGGCTTACGGCTCTATATGGCTGGCTTAGCGCCAGTTCGGTCGGCTCGGCTTCGGTTCTTTTCAGTTGGCTCCGACCCTTTGTCTCACTTCGGCTCTGGCTCTATCTCATTAAGTCGGCTCTGGCTCTTCGGCTTATTTAGTTGGCTTATGTTTTCTTTAGTCTTCCGTTGTGTCCATCCTAGTCTTTAGCCTTTTGATCTTGTCGTCGTTCGGCTCTTTTATCGGCTCGGCTTATTCTGTCAACTCTTATCACCTCGGCTCGGCTCGTTTTGTCGGCTTCGTTGGTTTTTCTTTGTCGACTCAGCCCTACCTTCGACTTCCGTTTGTCGATTTGGCTTCATTGTCGACTTTTCTTCGTCGACTCGGCCTTACCTTCGACTTCGGTTCGTCGATTTGGCTTCTTCGTCGACTTGCTCTACCGTCGGCTCTTCTTCGTCGACTCGGCCCTACCTTCGACTTCCGTTTGTCGTTTTGGCTTCATCGTCGACTTTTCTTCGTCGACTCGGCCCTACATTCGACTTCGGTTCGTCGATTTGGCTTCTTCGTCGACTTTTCATCATCGACTGGGTTCTTCGTTGGCTGTTCTTCGTCAGCTCGATGTTTCAAGAGTTACATGCTACGACGGCTTCTTCAGGACTATGACTTTGGATTTGTCCTATTTTAGTTCATCCCTTCCAAATGCAATGCTATTGCATACGCCTTGCATTTGTTGGGGGGGGTGTTAAGGATATATTATCTCTTATAGTTATAGAAAAGTTCCTGTTATAGATAGAGTCCTATTCCTATTCCTTTCCCTCATGTACTCTATATATTGTGGCTATTGGCCCTCATATTCAATACAAGTCATATTCATAACAGTTACAAGCCCTATGGACATGCTGCTACACAGATTGATCTTTCCTGTACCATAACATAATTAGGTTCTCAGTTGAGCAATCTTCTGCGGCACCCTAATTGCCATAGTACCTTTTCTCCTGACATCTATTTCTTTTGCTGAAACAGAGGATTGGGTCCTTGGGGCCCAGATTTAGTTTAGAGATATACCATTGCAGGTTTGGCTCATATTCATCGCTGACAGGTAAATTCTTGTTGTTACATTAAACCAGCAAATGCATTTTCTTGATTGATACATGCAACCGAACCTTATTGTTGATTTCTCATGTATGAAGATTACATTTACCACACTTTAGCTGCGAAGGCTAGTGGAGAGCTGTGCTTGAAATATATATTTTCCTTTGGGGCATTTGCAAGGAAACCGCTTCTGCAGAGGTCAGCTTCTCTTTCCAATCTATTTAGTACTTACGATATGTTTGCTCTGGTGATCTTTAGTTCTTTACAGCACGTACAGTATTTATGATTCCCATCCATCATTTGGATAACATTTCATTTTGAATTTATTTAGAGAATTTGGTCCTCCCTTCTAGCAAGGGAATCTACAAACAACACAACTGATTATATTCTCTGCAGAATGACCTCCTTTATTGAATGTTGCCTTCCAAATCTTTATTTCATTACTTTAGCACTGTCAAGAAATTGATTTATATGTATGTTCTCACCATATACTCCCAGATGCTAGATGAGTATACTACTAGGAAGCCCAACAGCCCACCCTAATTGCCCCTCTTCCCTTGTGCACAATTTTGCATTTTAGATTGGCTATCTTGTTGTGGGTCTTTTATTCAAGCACTGGAATTTGATTTTGCCCGATAGGTTTAACTGGTTGTTGGCCAGATAGGTGCTATTGACAATGGAAGGAGCCGAATACTACACTAACTTGATGGATGAGGCCAACAATAATCTGATTTTGGAGGACTTCAATAGCTTGACTGAGGAGCAGCCACCACCTGTTGTTGAGAGTACTCCCTTATCAAGACCAAACCAGAAAAGGTCAAAAAAATTTAGTGAAAAGGAGGTTTCATTGCTTGTGTCAGCAGGGTTAAACATTGGTACGGATGCAGTGAGCAGCACTAATCAGAAGTCTGGTACTTTCTGGAAGAGAATTTTTGAGGACTACCACACCAACAAGGACTTCACATCAGAACGGAGCCAGAGTTCACTTTTGCATCGATGGGGAGGTATTCTAGAGAATGTGAACAAGTTTTGTGGGTGTCTAACGAGGATTGAGGGTAGGAAGCAAAGTGGGGTTACTTTACAAGACAAGGTAATTCTTCTGAATTTTAGGATTTTGCACACGTCTTAATGAGACATTGGAACTTGTAGTAAGTAATTATACCTTCATTGACATGTGCAGCTTATTCAAGCAATGGCTTTGTTTAAGGCCGAGGACAAGGACAACATATCATTCCAATACATGCATTGTTGAAATATATTGCGAAATCAACCAAAGTGGCATGAGAAGCGGAATCAGATGGCGACTCAGAAGGAACCTGCTAACAAAAAACCAAAGGCCAACACGGATTCAAGCCCGGGATCGTCCACAGCTATCATTGTTGATAGCAACACATATACTATCATTGAGAATGTACGTCCAGAGACCGAAGCCCCCAAGAGGCCAATTGGTAAGAAGAAGGCAAAAGAAGCATTGAGGCGAGGTGGAGGTGATGCTTGCGTTGAGGCTTTAGATCATTTGTGGGAAAAAAAAGGAGTTTGATGCAGAGAAAGAAAAGATGAAAGAGGACAGATACAATCAGTTGTACGCCCTAGAGAAAGAGAGGTTAGAGGTAAATCAAAAAAGGGCTGCGACTGAAGAGGCGAGGGTTGCAAATGAGGCAAAGAAACTGGAGATAAATGAAAATGAATTACAGTACAAGAAAATGGTAGAAGAAGAGAGAATTATGTCAATGGACATTACTTCGATGTCTATCTGGCTACAGCAGTACTACCGGAGCTTGCAAGATGAGATCATGACGCGTCGTGTTTCTAAATAGCTCTAATGGATTTTTTTTTTTTACGTTACAAGTATCAGAAACTTACTTGCATTTGGGTTCCTATTTTTTGGAAATATAGATACCTTTCAGCACTTGCATTTGTTACTTGGAAAGAAATGGTTAAACTAAATGTTTTTAGCATGGCATCATCAGACCTTGTGAATACAATAATGCGTTCACCGGGTAATATAAGAGATCGAGCTGCAAAAAAAATTTACCTCCCTTGATTTTTCACCGGGAAAAGCGAGGAAAAATGGACAAAAACGGAGAAACGACGTACGGGAAACGATTTTTTTTTTTGGAAAAAGGTCAACGAAAACAACATTTTTCCAGGTAAAACGAGGCACAAAAACAATTTTCACGGGAAAAATGAGGAAAAACGGTCAAAAACGGAGAAACGACGGATGAAAAACGAATTTCCATTTTTTTAGAAAACGGCCAACGAAAACAATTTTTTTATGCTCCAGAGGAAAAAACGGATAACGAAAATATTTTTTTCGAGCAAAACGGAGAAAGGAAACGGTCTCCCTTTTTTTTTTTGGAAAACGGCCAGCGGAAACATTTTTTCCATTCTCCGGAGTAAAAACGGACCACGAAAGTATTTTTTCCGGGCAAAACGAAGAAAGGAAACGGTCCTCCATTTTTTTTTTTGAAAACGGCTAACGAAAATATTTTTCGCATGCTCTGGAGGAAAAACAGACCGCGGAAACATTTTTTTCGGGCAAAATGGAGAAATGAACCGAACGTAAAACGCGAGGGCCTATTTGTTATAATTTTGGACCTGTTCGCTATTTTGAAAAATTAGGAAAGGGCTCGTCCGTGATTCATATTTAACGGGAGGTTCTTCCTGTAAAACGGCAAATGAGGGATCTAAACGCGAACCGGGAAAAAGATTTTGCTCCCACATAAAATCGCGCGGGGATCTATTCGTAATTTGGAAGAACCGAAGGGCTTTTTCGCAAAAAAGAAGGTGGACACGTGTGCCCTCCCATTAGGGGTGAAAATGGTACGGGTTAATCCCGACCGATCCGGTACCGAATCCGTTAAAAACCGTATCCGGAAAAAAATTCGTGATCCGGCGGTCGGATCTGATGCAGGATACTTGCTACGGATCTGATACGGATCTGATGAGCGAGGATATCCGACCGAATAGTCTGCGGTATATGGTAACCGGATATTATCCGACCGATATCCGAATCAACAAAACAAGGGTACTCGTACTCAAGTCAAGACTCAAGAGTCAAGGGCTTCCCATTCGATTCCGCAAGCCTCGGTCTTTGCCTCCCCATTCGATTCCCCAACCCGAAAACTAACCCTAGTGCTTGAGCCTCCTCACTTGCCCGCCGCATGAATTCACTGTGTTGGCCTGTTGGACGAGCGGAACTTAGTTGTTCAAGTTATGTATGAATTTGATACCTTGTTATACTTATGTTGTGTGAGTTGTCAAATTTATGTAATATATATGAATTTATTGCTTGTCAAATGTTTCAACAAGTATGTATCCGTTTGTATTATCCGTTTCTGAACCGAATCCGGTATGTATCCGCTCCGACATTACCATATCCGAAACTCCGAAATATCCATATTCGTATCCGTATTCGGTCTTACCGTATCCGATTCCGAATCCGGAAAAAAATATGGGTTAGGATACGGGAACAGCAATATCCGACCGTATCCGATCCGTTTTCACCCCTACCTCCCATTGCTCTCGGTTTTCTTCCCTTATAAGGGTGCTAATATGCATTAGGAAAATTTGCATCTCATGTTGGGATGCTAATACAAGTCGGATAACGAAAAAGAATTTATTACGTTTTGTTGCAAGCGGTGACTACAAATATTGCAAACGGTGATTACAAATATTGCACGTATTATAAAAAATATTACGATAATTACAAATGTTGCACGTATTATAAAAAGTATTACGCCGATGCGTCCGATAAAAAGCGACGTATGAACCATAGTCCTTCCCTTATTTCTTTCTTTGGTGGAATGTGTGTTGTACCACCGAGTAAAATGACGCATTCACAAATATGACCAATGCATTAGGAAAATTTGCATCTCATGTTGGGAATGGGATGCTAATACAAGTCGGATAAGTAAGAACGAAAAAGAATTTATAATTACAATTCATCAATGAAAACTGTACTTGGAGCGTAGGTTTTTGCAAAATCCATTAGGCAACGGATCATGCATTTGCCCTTCCCGTGATTTTTGGAAGCCAAGATTGTTTTTTAAGTCTCAAGTAAGGTCATACCATATATTTTTGCCACACTTGGCCATAAGAGGCAAGATGCTATCTGGTGGACCAAAGAGAAGAATTCCACTCCGTGGTGGATTATCTTGTTTAGAAACCCTATTATAATTCACATAGCAAGAGAAAGACCCTTCTGTTATTACGATCAAATAGTTGAAATTTATAGGGCAAATTGCAATACAGGTTGTTAAATTTGCATGAGTAGTCCACTTAGGCCCATGATCTTCAAAACTTAACAGCCAAATCCTCAAGCTTGTGTAATGGTCTGATTGTATATTGTATATGGTCCTTAAGTTTGCACGAATTAGGCCCAAACATGTGTTTAGACACTACAAAATCTCACCTGATACAAAGGGATAGACCAATTCTGTCAATCCAAAGAAATCAATTAGGTCATCAGAATTATTCCAATTTATACGAGTATCTGAAACCATGAATTCTTTCAATCATGCCTGCCAAGTTCATATCAGGCCCTCTCTATGTCCATTGGGCTCCAGATCATCTGTGGCAGGAGGGCATAGCTTGTTACGAAGCAAGAAGAATAGCTCAAACATTCGTCCAACTGAGCCAACTGAACTCACGACTTTGTAAGGCAGTGAACAGTCATGATTAAAGTGAACCATCCAGAGTAAGCCACTCACAACGCCAACCGCAGCTACTGTCAAGGCCCACCATGTACAGCCCACCTGCAATTTTCAGCATCTTATTAGTTTATTTAGCAGTGTCGTCATAACAAATGTATACTCCATCTTACCAGTGCAAAAAATCTGGTCAAATGCATCAGAATGGTACAAACAGTGGCCATGCTTCCCAGAACTTTGATCTGAATTTGGGATTTAGCAAAACGATGTAGTATATAGCATATTACGGCAGAAAGGATGGGGGGGACAATAGCCATTGAAGTCAACCGAAGCATGGACCAAAATGAAGCCTAATGGCACAAACAAAAGTAAGAGTAGTTTAGTTAAACTGCATAATAATCGACCATCATATATCTCCAACTCTAGAACTAGTAGTCTACAACTGTAATTATTACAAGTTTAGAGCAAAAAAAAAAAGATTGATTACCGCGAAGAGGCGCCGATATTTAGCCAAGGAGAATACTAGAAGGACTAAGAAATTGATACAGCACAAGAAACTGGTAATGGAGATATGCCAACCAACAATTTCATAGTAGCGGCCCTTGGGATCAGGCAAGAGCTCAATACCCCAAGATTTCAAAGCAATGCCATATTTACACAGGAAAATGTAATTGCATAGAGAAGACACAACATGCCCAATCATGATGCAGGTCAGTCTATGGACTCCTTCCAATCCTTCTTGAAGCATCAACACTGTAAACCTGCAAAACAATGTTTAAACGTTCATCTTGCAACAGTTTGATCTTTGATGGAAGATTTGTCACTCTCCAGCGCACATACAGATACTGCACATACTACTAGTTTTACTCTTATTGGTCAGAATATGCATCATGCACATTTTTTACGGACATTTAAAACCAATGCATTTGAATAGGTATTACACTATTGCTGAGCATATTGCCAACTTCGAATTGGGTGTATACAAATGAAGAGCAGGCTAATTTACATGACAATATTCAAAGGTCGATACCAGAGCATAGTAACTTCACTAAATCCTAAATGTAGTGTTGTCATAGTAACTTCACTAAATCCTAAATGTAGTGTTGTCATAGGCCCTAAATAATAAGAACCGTATGACAACCACCAACACTCTCTCAAGGAAAAACTTGATTAAGAAGTGATCTATTTGTTGTTTCCTAAATTCTTTTGGCTACAACCAATATACATTGTCGTAAATGGTCCATGTGAAAGATAATAAATGTGATGATGTGATAGCATATTTAGTCTGAAATCACAATTGTAACGCACTACGCTGTTACTTATATTGTTCAATGAGTCACGTACTAGTAGGTCTGGAGAAATACATAAACATGAATGAGTTCATGAAAGTAAACTTACCATGGAAGTAAGCCAAGAAGCGTGAACATCACATCAGCTGAAATTATCAAAAACAAACCTTAATTAACAATTTAGCATTGCAACTTCAAACCCGTCCTAGCTAAACAGAGATGTACCTGTGAAGTCGCTGGCAGTATCCACGATGTCCTGCACATGCCTGCTAGGGGACCAAAACCTGCAGCAAATTTTGAAAACTTCGGCTTAAACTAGTTTCACACGATTATATGTCCAGTGTTAGATGCAAACGCAACATAGAAAAATAGCCAATCCATTCATCTTACAAATACAAAAAGCCAGGGCCATTAGGATTTCGGGGCTTGACATCATCATTTGCATTGAACTTTGGGACAGTCAATGTGGAGGCTATAGATGCCACACCAGATGGAATTGAGTAAGAGAATGGACTGACAATAGAAACGGATGCAACGTGCGTTTTGATGGCAAAGATCCCCTGTAAGGTAACTTCATTAATTAGAAGACAAGGGTAAGAGGCACAATAACACGAACAAGACAAGCAGGCAAAATTATACAGCAGGTCACTGTTGATTCTGTTCCAGCAAATCCTTAACATAAAACTGTATTTGCTTGTGTACTTTGATATGACCAAAGCAGAATAGCACCTTTCCTTCGCATCTTCACTTCTGTTACCCTTTACCCCTCTCATGGAGATAATACGATGAACCAGCACATAACCATTCTAAATAGTAATAACTAACAATACACCTTTAGCTACCCCGTCCCTAAGTAGCTTTATGGCCAGGACTCGATTTGTTTATTGAAGCATACTCACCTGTGATTTGAGGATTAAAACTTGATGTGGATTATAACATTTTGCCTGTGAAACCTAAAACCCCAAGAATTAATGACGCTACCAAATTGGACAGTCACTAACCAAGTATGCACATCTCCAAGTCCCATTCTAAAGTATTTCGCAGGAACACAAGAATGTGCATACCTCAGAACAAATATTAGATCAGAAAAATCCTATTTCAACAAATGTATATGCATCTGAAAATTTTGGCATTCCTCCTGGGCCAGTTGCGTATAGCCTGAAACAAAATCCTATCTCCACAAATGTATTTGCATCTGAAAATTTTGGCATCCCTCCTGGACCAATTGCGTAAAACCTCGAACAATGGCACAAACTAGGGATTCTAGAGAGCCATCGTTGGATACATGAGGTTAGCTGAAAACCTGTGCGGTCGCACGGGGTTGACGCACCACGCCAGGTCATGCGGGGAAGGCCGCCACTATCTCATCACACGTAGACACCCAGCAGAGCCACGAAGGCCATGCAACCGACGCCGTCGGGTAAACCCCTCGACCACGGCTTCCCGTTGCTGCCCGCGTAGCGACTAGCAACCGCGGATTGCGGCGGCGACGGTGTGGCAGCGGCAGGTAGCCTACGAGCCCTGCCGGATGCCAGCAGCCCGCCGCCAGAGATGCTACATCGGAATCGCTCCGGCAGTCGACGTCGGCGGCGACCAGAAACCCCCAAAAGCAGCGCACCACCCCAACTCACAAGGCCCAGCCAACCAGCCATAAACACACACCTCACTCACAAGGCCCACGCGCCCGCACCCGCGCACCCGATCTCGGCCGTCCATTATCTACAGTCGACGATCCGGATCAAATTCCGTTCTGCAGAGAAATTTCCATCCTACTCGGCTGCACTTTCACCTCTGCATCGTCAGCTCTTCGTAAGGAAGACGGAGATCGAACTCCACTACAAAGAGATTACTACTTTGTTATTAGCTACTAGCTAGAACCCTCTCTCCCAAGTCCCAACTCTAACTAAAATGATCGGGAATTAATAGGTAAAAGAATGTTGAAAAACAATGCACACCATGCATCCCCTTTCAAAGTTCGACGCGGGGATTCCATTTTACTACACTACACTAGTTCATCAAATCCTTTCAAATGGGTGGAAACGAAGACGTAGATCACGTAGTGCTGGTGATGGATGATGCATCACTCGGATATGCTTCACACTACACCAAAATGGATCAAACAGCGTAGATTAGTGCTGGTGATCGATCTTAAGGGGCACCTTTTGTCCAGATTTTAACGTGCGTTACGTACGTATGGAGATAACCAAACCAAAAAAAATTTCAAATCCCCACCTACGCAAGCAAATTTCCGCCAAAACTCCAGAAATGGAAGCAACTTTTCACGCATTTCATCAAAGGCAACGAAGATAACTAGTATGTCTGAAGCATTACTTACCAACGCAAAAGCGACCCAGAGAACAAACACAAGGCGCGAAACGCAGCAGAGATTCTTCATGGTTGGATATTCTGGTGGAATCGTGCTAGCTTTCTAGTAAGCGAGGAGATCTCTTCCGGCTTTGCACGAACTGAAGAGACCAAGCATTACTACTGGAAGGTAGAGGTGGGCGTCGTGCCGTGCCGTGCCAGCCCGGCCCGGGCCCATCGTGCTTCGGGCCGAAACCGTGCCGTGCCACGACGGCCCATCGTGCCTACCGTGCCGGGCCGTGCCGGCCCGACTCACTTTTGGCGAGCCCAAGCCTGGCCCATTTAAACCGTGCACCTTCGTCTTGTCTTGCGGCCCAAGCCCGACCCATTTTTACTATTGTGACGAACAAAGAAATAAAACAAATCACTACTACTAAACTACCTATTTTAATTACATAAGAGACTAATCACATCAACAAAATGTCAAACATAAATGCAATGCTTGAAGATGCCCTGAATCAATAATATCTGCCAACTTTTAAGCCTTAATCCGTGATTTCGTGCCCGTTAAATGCCGTCTTGCGAAACGCGAGCCCAAAAGCGTCGTGCCGTCCGTGCCGCCCGTCGTGCCTGGTTCCGGGCCGGCACGGCCGATGCTCTGATTGCGTGCCGGCCCGGCCCGACCCGGAACCGTGCCGTGCCGTGCTTTGCACCGTGCCATACCATCGTGCTTCGGACCGGCCCAAAAAAGCCCGGCCCAATGCCCACCTCTACTGGAAGGAGGAAGAGGTAGATAGATCGGAGTAGCACCCGATCGATCAAGCATGTATCGAGAGAAACAACGCTACATATTTGAATTTGTGTGGGCGTGGCGAAGTGTAGAATTTAGAAACAATGGAAGGGAAGAGGAGGAGAGATTATTTATCCAGTGTCTGTAGGATGGGCAGGGCACGTGTATATATAGACGCACCAGTTCGATCCCACCCCTTAATTTCTTGCTCCTCACTCCAACTATTAGCTCAAGGATTTCATTTGCCTTTTTTTTTATTTCAAGATGCAAGAAATTAAGCTACGTACATTTGTTTCGAAAATTAAAAGAGGACATGGTCGACGAGATGTTAGACGCGAAGGACTATTAGAGACAACGTACCCAGGCCACACGCACGTACACAGATGAAATTACTAGCTACTCACAATATGCATATACACACACTATGACTAGTATGCACCCCAGAACTTCCTAAAACACTCGAAACTTAGGGTGTGTTTGGTTGAGTTGTTTGTATCAAATGATATATGTATAGAATGGTTACAGATTATAGATCATCTTGACTTATCCATGTGTTTGGTTCCTGAGCTGATTTATATCATCCTGGATTGCAGAATACAAACTTGAAATATTCTATCTAAAATGTTGAACCATCTCGTTCATCAAAAACGACTGAACCATCACATTTCATTCAATCTCATCTCACAAACCAAACACACCTGTTGATGTGTCTTGAATTCCATGAACAACACAATTTCTATAGGTCAGAAAAAAATGTTGTGTTTCAAAAGGGCCTTTATGTAAAGGACATAATTTCCTTTCTCCTTTTCAGAGTTTTCCTTTTTTTGTTCATTCCCTAGACACCCTAACCACAACCACAATACCGCCCCTACGCATTGTAGCTCCTCGCCGCCACTGCCACCTCCCGATGCACCCTCCCCCGCAGTCGACCCTGTCCTTACTGTTGGCATGTCTAGTATACTTGCTATGTATGGAATCATAAAACCATACTTGGCAGTGCATATGCTACCACAGGATAGATATTCTTGATTTGATATTGTTTGGCGGGTTTCATCCGCTATACAGGTCTATATATATCACATAATAAAATGACATCTGTGTTGCCAATTCCTAAACTCACACTTGTCTCCAATTGAATGTTGCCACCAACCACTTCTAGTAGCTAAAAACCTAACTCGATACTCTAGCTTTCATTCCCTCGTGACCATTGCCTTTCGCGCACCTCTATGCTAGCAACCAGTGATGTCACCACTACCTCGCTACGAGATGTTTTGTCAATTGAATTCTACGGTTGGGTCCATATGAACCCGAGCCCAAACCCACTATTGTCGGCGAGGGGGCCGCTATCACCACCCGAGCACAAAGTGCAATTCAATGTTTACAAATGTGATTTATTGTGAGGAATTTTTCAGGACATTTATGATTAGAACTTCTCATATGTCCTGTACGAGCTATCTCCGATCTCTACATTCTACTGTCAGACTTCTTGTTCAGAGAAAGGGGCATGCATGTTGGGCTTAGGATTTTTGTTTTCTGAAGATGAATATCAACTCAAATCAATTCTGCGTAAATATTTCTACACTAGGTCACATAACATATCATGTGTAATAAAAGCAATAATCGATCATAAGTACTCCCATGCGGTCAAACTTTGTAAAATTTGACTACTAATATGTTTAAAACTATCTAGATTGACTACATGATAACTATATCATTAGATTTGTCGTTAAGAATACTTTCATAACATTAAATTTTATCAGTATATATTAAGATAAAATTATAAAAAAAATAACAATCGAAGTCACATTTCGAAAAACTGTAAAAAAAAAGAATTTAAAAATGCAGCTTAAAAACGAAAGGAGCTCTTGCACCCTGAAATTTCTATTGATCAGGACAAAATCTATCGCATGGACGTGTCGCCAGAGTCTCTCCCTGTTTGAGATTGCACTGCAAGAGGCACAGGCTTCTCCCGGAGTTCGGGTCCGGATCCGCGCCGATCATCACCATCTCGACCTTAAACTCCAGCCCGCCTCCGACGCGCTGGTCCGACGCCATCCGGTCGCGCAGTCCGGGAGACAAGGCCACGCCGGGGTGCGACAGGACCACCTCCGCCTCGCCCGTCGCCCGCTTGGGCACGCACAGGCCCGGCACCTCGCCCCAGCAGACGTCCATGCCGCCGTACAGGATCCTCACGGCGCCGTTCTCTGTGCAGGTCGTTTCATCCTTGCGGTTGTCGACGCGGAGCGTCAAGTTGAAAGATGGGGAGATCGCCTCCGCGGCCGTGAGCCCGACGTAGAAGTCGGTACGTTTGTCGAGGTCGCTGAGCAGGCACACGTACAGTAGAAATAATACAGCTGCGGCGCCGACCACCCCCATACAGACGATCAAAGCTGTTGCCATCCGGTTCGGGGAATCGCCTGAGGGCTCTGGTTCGGCGGCGGCCTCAACGGGTGACATGGACGCCATCAACGGCGGCCGAGGGCGATGTGGGAGTGGACTAACCAATCTGCTTAAGCCCCAACGGAAGTGTCCTTACCGTACGTATTGGACTCCACGATTAATTACGCTATACACACAAAAAAGAAAGAGGTAATTAAGAAGTGTCCTTGCCGTATTAGACTCCGTGATTAATTGCTCCCATCGTTTTCACTATAGATTTATATTCACCTTGGATCCATGATACCCTAGTACTATTTGGAGTTTTAACTTCTCGAAGAACAACTCCGGCCACCAACTGACTTCCGAGGGCTCCTTGCCGGATCGCGCAACACACCGGCCACCGGGTAAGAGCCAACGATACGATTAGCTAGTAACTTGATTCCTGTATCAATTTTGGGTTTTAACTCTTGCGTACGGTGTATTAAATCTTGTTCTATATGCTCCAGATCGAGACGTCCCTCTCATGGCGGCCATGGCTTGTTGGCGAGGGCGTAACGCTGCTGATCATCCGGGACAGGCCGCACCGGCCGGACGGCAATCTATTTGCCACAAGATAACGTCGTGCCTGATGATTTCGGTCGTCATCCTGTGCGTCCTTCTAGTTGGTTATGGAGTCTTTAGGCTAGCCGACGACATAGCAGGGTACTACGTAGTGGAGATCACCAGCATCGACGCGTCCAATCTCCCGGCCTCGGCCAAGGCCGTCGTCGTCGGAAACACGTCGTCTGCAGCACCGACGTCGTTCGATATCACCGTACGCGTCGAGAACCACTACCACCACTACATATGCTTCAGCGACTGGGACGTCGCCTTGTTCTACGACGGGGTTCCCCTCGGCCGGGGCTCTTTCCCGGACGGCCTCTGCGCCGGGAGCATGGGAGGTGGCAGCATAATGGCCACCACGGCGAGCGGGTTGGTGGGGCTGGGCGACGAGGTACGCGCTCGCGACGCGCGTAACGAGCAGATGACGTGGGGGGAGCTGGACCTGCAGATCGACATGAGGCAAGGCGTCCAACTGGCCGACGGGAGCGACTACAGCTGGCTCCGGTGCACCGCGAGATTGGGCGGTCAGCCTGAACCAGCTCCGTGCCGGTTTAAAATTTAGAGAATGGCTAAGTACACCTGAGTGTTTTTTTAGTTTGTGAGCACTCAACTTGGGGGACCTATAAAGAGAGGTGGTGGAGAAAGATGGCAAATGTATAGTCTTTGGATCTAGATCTAAAGGCTACAAATTTGAGTGCTCACAACCCAAAAAAACACTCAAGTGCTCCCTAGACACCCCCTAAAACAGGAAAACAGGAAAAGTGCATGCGTGCTGCATGCGTGGTGTGACACCACGGAGTGTTGTAACCTTATTTAACGTGCATGATAAGGTTAAAAACAATATGAGATGTGGAAATAAGGTTAAAACCATAGGATTTGGAGGTTAATAACGTTTCCGGGCCGTTTCCGAGGTTTTGGGCCTTTCCGGGGGATTTTGGGCTGTAAAGAGGGGGTTGTGGGCTTTGGTGGGATGGAGTAAGAGTCCATTTAGGACTAGGATTCCTTGTGGGGGCTGGTAAAAGGCCTCCCCCTGCCCCTCATGCGCCCCACAAGCCCCTTGTGCGCCCCCACCTTCCCCTTAGCCCCTAGCCGCACCCCCTCCCTCCCCCCTTGTGTGGCCGTGCGCCCCCTTGCTCTCTCCTCTCCACCTCTCCTCCACCCTCCCTTGCTGCCCTAGGGTGGCCCCCACCCCTGCACCTCGTGGATCCATCCATTGGAGCGAGGAGCGTGGAGCGAGGAGCGATCCGGGAGGAGTTTCGTTGGAGTTTTCGTGCGTCGGGCAAAGGTATGATCATGGGGATCCTTGGGGTTGATATAGGTACTGTTTTTAGGGTGTTTATCAAGTTTTTAGATCAATTGGTGGTGCTGGATTTGAGTCATTTGGGTTAGATCTAGATGTTGCCACGTTTATGTTTTGGGACAGCATGAGCAGTCGACCTAGGGTTTGCGTTTTTGTCAATTTACAATCCGAATCTGTCTGTACAGATGTTTAAGAAGTTGTAGATAATTTCATTATATTTCAGTGGATATAAAGAACATTAAATTCCGCCCATCCATTTGAAAGTTATGACTGTTTTACCGAGCGTGTTAAAATCTGTGACGCGATTGGAACATATCACGGTAATCTATAGATTAAACAACTTTAGATTCCGAATCAGTCTTTCCTTATACCTAGAGAAAGTTGGGAAATTTCCTAAGCTACGCGAGGATGTACTCGTTTAATTGATTCGGAGTCCCAGAACTCAAGTTATGCCTTTTGCAAGGCTGCTGTCCCGACGGGACAGAACCTCTGTTTTTAGGTTTTGCGAGTAGTTGGCAATGTCGGGGTAGATGAGGGTTTGCGTACTGTTTTGTGGACATGATTGTGAGTGTGTGATGCCTATGTGCAGGTGGTGCGACCCCGGGAGTGCCCTCTACTTCCCGCCAATCCGTTGCCCGTGGTTGAGGCAAGTGTGTTGTGATGGATAGCGATTTGTAGGTTGCTTGTTGAGAATAGATGGAATTGACTACATGATATATGATCACTTGCCATGCTTTTATGATTCCCAATGATATGATGAGCATGTTTATTATGTTATGATGCCATGTGTTAATATGTGAGTTAAACATGATGTTGGCATAATTGCATACATGACATGTTACATGGCTCGGGCGGTGAGAAAGTCATAACTAATCCGGGAAGGTCGGTGAGAAAGATATGACTAATCCGGAGAGCCAATAAGTAAGTAATACATCGTGATTCCATTCACCGCGGTGAACGGAAGCGAGGAGTAGGCACCCTCCATCTTCGGGATGGAAGGGGGGAGAGGGTGCACACCGACGGGTGTGTACTCAACCATACCGGTATGAGTTTCCAAGGAGACATGAGCATTGCATTACATTACATACATAATGATGATGATATTGTTAAGTGTTCATGAATGAGATGATATACATGATGGGAGATTTTATTGCCGTTATATTGTTCTTGTTGTCTATTGCAATATGCTTGCTGAGTTTTGAACTCACGCTTGTGTTTTCTTATTGTTTTAGGTACCATGAGAACGGCATGCGGGGAAGGGAAATAGTCACACGCCTGCACGTAGCTTCACCATATTGATTCCACAAGTCATTCTATTAGTTTGATAATAAATTGCGTGTGATGATTATTGCTTTAAGGCTTAGCTTTGCTATATGAGAGTTTTATTGTGCGTTTGACACTCGGAGACATTAAGTGCTTGATAATAGTCTTATATTGTCGTTAAGACTTTAATTATTGCTGTTTTAGTTGTCTCTCATATTGCCTTATATTGCTATACTGTTGTTGCTATTTCAATTCATGTTAAAACAAAGGAGATGCTGCCGAAATCTCGGTTTTTAGCATATGTACCTTTGCTGGAATTTATGTTTAAATGTGGTATTTAGATGTTGTTTAGCTTATGTTTGGTAGCATTCAGGCATATTAAATGCCGGGGTGTTACAGTTGGTATCAGAGCGCGCTGTAGGTACTTGGAATATGTACTTTTAGTGTCATACCTTAAGTTGCAACTAAAATATGATGTGGAAGAACTTAGAAACATGGCTTAGGTTCTAACTAAAACTTTGTTATAGGATAGCAACATTAAAACTTGCAAAAGTGGTATAACTAATCTAAAATTTGACACACTTGGTTGCACAGTAGGATGGGGTTTTGGTTCATCATTGCATCGCGCTTGATTATTTGATAAAGAATATGTCTATGATGATGTTTGATCTATGTTCTTGATTGTATGATGTTGTGTTTATGTTTATGTGGTTGGATGGTTGTATGTCTAAAGCAGCCATGCCGAGGGGTAGAGGCCGTGGACGCCGTGGCCGTGGAGGCCAGGGGCGAGGCTCCCAGGGAGTTGCGGAGTCTGTTGCTGAGGGTAGCGTTTCGCTCAATGCTCGTGGGCCAGCTCAGGAGGAGCTTCCAGCGGCACAGTCAGGGGCGGAGGTACCCGTCGCCAATGAGGATTTAGTTCAGGCTCTGCAGAGGGAGATTCAGGAGCTGCGCCAGCAGTTGCGGGCAGCCCCTGTTGTTGTGCCTCCCCCTGCAGTGGCTCCGATTGTTGCCCCACTGTGCGGAGCCGAGGATGAGTCTCGGGAGTGGATGTCCCTCCGTCTTGACACTTTTGACGGAGCGGGCACGCTGATCCGATCCAGATTGGCTGCGATACATGGAGAGGCGATTTGAGGTCCTAGAGTTAACCTCGGTCCAGAGGGCTTGCTTTGTGGCCTTTCAACCGAAAGGCCAAGGCGATATCTGGTGGGAGGGGTTACGGCTGCTAGAGCCCCGATCTTGGTCGATCGCTGGGAGGACTTTGTGGCTCGCTTAGAGCCAAGTTCTACCTGCAGTCTTTCCTTGAGCGGATGGAGCATACTCGGCGACTCTTTCCCAGGAAAGAGGTCGGTGGCATAGTATGAGGTGGAGTTCAACAGCGTGGTGCGCCCGTCTTGTGTGGCAGCCGACGATCGGGAGAAGGCAAGGAGGTTCCGTAGGGGCCTCAACCAGGAGTTCAGAGTTGTCATGGGGGCGACTGTCCCTCGTGACTTCTGCTCCGTGGTGGAGCAGGCGAAGGGTATGGAGCTTGAGTTGGAGCTTTCCCAGGATAAGCAACACCCGGGTGGTTCAGGGGTTCCTGCGGCCCCAGGCAGGGGCCAGAAGAGGACCTTTGGTGGAGGAGGTGGGTCTTCTCAGCGACCCACCTTCAAGAAGTTCAAGGGGGGACAGGGCTCCTCCTCAGGGGCTAAGATGAAGCCGCCCCAGTCGTCTTCCTCACGAGCGGCTGTTCGTCCTGTGCCCGGGCAGGGCATGATGTGCTTTAAGTGCGGTGGTGAGCATCGTGCTTCAGAGTGTGGTTGGACCAGGAGTTGCAACCACTGTGGCAAGCTCGGCCACATGGGACGAGTCTGCCGGATGAATCCTGGTAGCATCATCAAGTGGGAGACGATGCCTTCTCCTCCCACTCCAGCGGCGTCTTCTAGAGGATCGGTGCACTTGATGGCTGCTCCTGTTTCTCAGCCGCCCTTTGCGTGGGCACCACCAGCGGCTTACTGATGCCCGCAGCCGTCTGCTCCTCCTCAGTTGCCTCCTCATTTGACCTTGTTGGGGCATCGGTAGGAGTCGGGGCTCATACGTCGGCACCATCAGGAGTGTACGCTTTGCCGACCGCCGAGTCAGCCGGGCATCCAGAAGTGGTTTAGGTACTCTGCTCGTGGATTCCGTAGATGCCTTTGTTTTGTTTGATTCCGGAGCATCCTATTCCTTTGTGTCGTCGGAGTTTGCTAGTAGAGCTAAGTTGGGAGTTCGTGCTAGTCAATTCTCCTGGGGGTTTGATTGCTAGCTCTTTGGTTTGCCCGGGTTGCACCATCGCCATTGATGATGAGGTTTTCTTTGCCAATCTTATGGTGATTCAGTTGGCTCCCTTTGATGTCATTTTGGGCATGGACTGGCTGCATCAGTACCGTGCCAAGATCTGTTGTTTCTGGAAGACGGTTGCCTTGCAGGCCCCGTCCGGGATAGAGTTGACCTTTCAGGGAGGTATACCCTCCAGTTCCGTCTTTGCTTTGGCTAGTCTGTTTTCTGGTCGCCGTTTGAGGCAGTTGGGTTTCCTCATGGCTATGTCAGAAAAGCCATCTTCTTCAGTTTCCATTGAGGAGATTCCTGTAGTGAAGGAGTTTGTTGATGTGTTCCCTGACGAGTTGCCTGGTTTACCTCCCGTGAGGAATGTGGAGTTTCGTATTGATCTTGTTCCAAGCACTCGACCTATTTCTATCTCTCCATACCGCTTGGCTCGTCCTTTCCAAGACGAGTTGAAGAAGCAGTTGGAGGATCTGTTGGCCAAGGGCTTTATTCGGCGTAGCGTTTCGCCATGGGGAGCACCCGTTCTCTTCGTCTCGAAGAAGGATGGAAGTTGGCGCATGTGCATTGACTATCGTGCTCTTAATCAAGTGACAGTCAAGAACAAGTATCCTTTGCCTCGCATTGAGGATCTGTTTGACCAACTGAAGGGAGCAAAGGTGTTCTCCAAGATTGATCTCGATCGGGTACAATCAGATCCGTGTGAGGAAGCGAGGACATTGAGAAGACTGCTTTCTCCACTAGGTACGGGCATTATGAATTTAAAGTTATGTCTTTTGGACTAACTAATGCTCCTACTGTCTTTATGGAGGCGATGAACAGTATGCTACACAAGTACCTTGATGAGTTTGTGGTAGTGTTCATCGATGACATTCTGTTTACTCTAAATCGTAAGAGGAGCATGAGCGACATTTGAGGCTTGTCTTTGAGCATCTTGAGGAGAATCGGTTCTTTGCTAAGCTGAAAAAGTGCGAGTTACGGATTTGAAGTGGGTTTTCTTGGCCACATCATCAATCCAGAGGGCATATCTGTAGATCCTAGCAAAGTCTCGTGATTTTGGATTGGAAGAGGCCTTCCAATGTCAAAGAGGTGCGTAGTTTCCTTGGGTTGGTGGCTACTATCGGCGTTTTGTGCAGGATTTCTCTATCATTGCCAAGCCACTTTCGCGGTGACTCGAAGGGGATGAAATTCGATTGGATCGCAGAGTGTGAGCACAGTTTACGCACTTTGAAGGAGAAGTTAGTGACTGCTCTTGTTCTTACCCTTCCCGAGCCGAAGCGCTTCACTGCTTATTCGATGCTTCTCGTTTGGGACTTGGTTGTGTGCTCATGCAAGATGGCAAGGTGATTGCTTATGCATCGAGGCGGTGAAAAAGCATGAGCGAGAACTATCCCACGCATGATCTTGAGCTAGCCATTGTGGTGTTTGCATTGAAGATATGGAGGCATTACATCAGACGAGTCTTGTGATATTTTCACTGATCACAAGATCCTCAAGTACATCTTTACTCGTAAAGATTTGAACTTGAGGCGAGAGGAGGTGGCTAGAATTGATAAAGGATTATGACCTCACTATCCGGTATCATCAGGGAAGGCAAATGTGGTGGTCGGCGCTCTCGATGCAAGACAATGCCCCTTGTCGTTGATTGTCTTGTTGCTGATTTTGAGCGTTTGGGAGTCTCCTCTTGCTTATGGGACCGTGCAAGCTGAAACTCAATTGATTCTTGAGTCGGCGATTCCCGGCGTGTGCGAGAGGCACAAAGAAGCGAGGACCGTTTGCTCCAGCAGGTGAGGAAACGCCTTGAGGATGGCAAGTCTGGAGACTTTACCGTTGATGATGCGGGAGCTTTGAGGTTTCAGGGTCGTCTGTGCGTGCCTCAGAAATCCCAAGTGAAAGAGGATATTCTGAAAGAGGTTCATCGCACCCCGTACACGGTTCATCCTGGGGAGACCAAGATGTACAGGGACTTGAAAAAGAATTTCTGGTGGAAAAGGATGAGAGTGGATATTGCCAAGTATGTGGCGTCTTGTGGGATCTGTCCGAATATCAAGGCTGAGCATAAGCGACCTGCCGATCTGTTGCAGCCATTGGAGATTCCTGTGTGGCCATGGGATGACATCTCCATGGATTTCGTGGTTGGCCTACCTCGTACTCCACGAGGGAAGGATGCTGTTTGGGTTGTGGTGGACCGTCTCAGCAAGTCTGTGCATTTCATTCCTATCCGCACTACCAATTCAGCGAGTGACTTGGCTCCCATCTATGTGCGGGAGATTGTGAGACTGCATGGTGTACCCAAGACCATTATTTCTGATCAGGATGCGAAGTTTGTCTCCAAGTTTTGGGAGAGCTTGCAGAGTGCTTTGGGTACGCAGCTTCGCCTTAGTACCGCTTTTCACCCTCAGACGGATGGGCAGTCTGAACGTACCATCCAGACTTTGGAGGACATGCTCAGGGCCTATGTGATGGCTTGGAAAGGTAGCTGGGAAGATCATTTGCCTCTTGCATAGTTTGCTTACAATAACAGCTACCATTCCAGCATCCGGGCTGCTCCTTATGAGGTACTGTATGGCCGGAAGTGCAGATCGCCACTTTGTTGGGATGCCGTGGGCGAGAGAGCAGTTCTTGGACCGGATTGGGTTCAGCAGACTATTGATCGCGTGGCGGAGTGCAGCAGAACCTTCTCGCAGCGCAGCGCATGTAAAAGCTATCTTTGATGTGAGGCGGCGAGATTTGGAGTTTGAGGTGGGTGATAGCGTACTCTTGCGAGTATCTCCCACCAAGGGTGTGGTGCGTTTTGGCACCAAAGGAAAGCTCAGTCCGAGATTTGTTGGGCCATTTCCTATCATCGCCCGAGTTGGTAGGCTGGCCTATCGTCTGGAGCTACCGGAATCCATGCAAGGTGTACATAATGTGTTCCATGTCTCGATGTTGAGGAAGTACTTGCATGATCCGGAGTTGGTGGTTCCATTGGAACCACTAGTGCTTGAGCAGAACCTCACCTTCGAGTCCCGTCCTGTGGAAATTCTGGGGACTTCGGAGCGAGTGATGAAGAACCGGACGCTCAAGTTTGTTAAAGTATTGTGGTCACATCAGTCCGAGAGAGAAGCGACTTGGGAGCTGGAGTCTCGCATGCGCGAGAAGTATCCCGAGCTTTTCGCCTCAGGTATGTGATATAAAACCTGGCTATCTTCGGTTTTGCTGGGTTGCGTGTTGGTGCGTTTTAGATTCGAGGTCGAATCCTGTTGAAGGGGGGAAGAATGTGACACCACGGAGTGTCGTAACCTTATTTAACGTGCATGATAAGGTTAAAAACAGTATGAGATGTGGAAATAAGGTTAAAACCATAGGATTTGGAGGTTAATAACGTTTTCGGGCCGTTTCCGGGGTTTTGGGCCTTTCCGGGGGATGTTGGGCCTTAAAGAGGGGGTTGTGGGCTTTGGTGGGATGGAGTAAGAGTCCATTTAGGACTAGGATTCCTTGTGGGGGCTGGTAAAAGGCCTCCCCCTGTCCCTCATGCGCCCCACAAGCCCCTTGTGCGCCCCCCCAACTTCCCCTTAGCCCCTAGCCGCACCCCCTCCCTCCCCCCTTGTGTGGCCGTGCGCCCCCCTTGCTCTCTCCTCTTGTAACACCCTAGTTTTCGCTTTCTGGAGAAAAATCTAATTTAAATAAACTAAATTCAAAAGTTTGGATTTTCTTTGGTGTTTATATTAACCTGGCATCCTTTCCCCTCCAAAATCGGGATTTAATTCCCCTCCGATCGAAAAATCGAATTTCCAGATTCCCGCCGGTACCCGAAATTTCACCCGAGTCCAAAAATGTTCCAAAAATCCCCAAACCACTTCTAAAATGTTCCAAATATTCCAAAAGGATTTTAGGAATCATTCCCTGGATTTTTGGACCTCCGTTCCTATTTTATCTCGTGCGGCTTTTGTTTAATGCCCACAATCCGCGCCCGAATATCCAATTCCACAAAAATCGTCCAAATTCCGTGGAACCAATTTTATTGGGTCCCAAATAATCTAAAATGGTTCTAGGAATTTTTCCGGAATTTTTAGGCCATTTTTCCTTATTTTTCTATAGGGCGACTTGTTTACGTAAAGGAGGACCAATGGAGGCTTGCCACGTGGCAAGGGAATAGTGGTCATCTTCAACCTCCAGCCAAGCCAAAGAACAGAGAAGCTTGCAAGTGCAACAATGGCTAGGGCTTGATTCCAACACCCATAACTCCCTAAATTCAACTCCAAAACGCGAACGGTCGGTTGCGTTGGATCCGCAACGACGATCTCTTGCCATTCCCCACCTTCACTCGCCGCCAATCTCACCGGAAACGGTCGGGTTAATGAAAAACCGATTTGCACTAAAACGTCATTATCTCGGCCGTTTCACCTCCAAACGCCACACCACCACCTCCATTCACTCCGTATAAGAGTCCCGGTTCCGGTGGTGTATCCCTTTTTCCCTCTACTCCACTCGTGCGCCCATGAGATCGAGAAAACCGAAGCCGTGTCACACTTTTTTGGTGTTCTTCGAGTTCTTGCTCATAGATCCTTCTCCGGTGAGTCATTCTTCATGCCACTTGGTTCTTTGTGACCGTGGATGAGTCTAGCTTCTAACCCAATCATCAATTTTAGGATTTCTCAACCGTGGGCGACGAATTTGGAGCTTTTGTGCATTCGGCCGAACCTCCGTTCTTCGTCGATTTCTCCGATTCCGGTGAGTTTTGGTTCAATCCCTTCCTCCTAGATGTTCCTAATGATGTTATCTAGAGGTTCTAGGCTTTTGTTTGGATCAATTCCATGCGAAAATGGGGCAAAAATCCGGTTTTTGGAAGAAGAGGGGGGCTCTGTAGCTTTGGGTCTGTTCTGGAACAAAATCCTCGCAAGTACTGTAGCAAATAGTAACTTTTCTCTTTTTCTTGATTTTCCATCATTTTCCAACTTTGAACGCTTATAACTTTTGCGTTCGAACTCCGATGGACTCCATTCAAATTTCTAAATTCATCTAAAATCAAGTTCTTCCTGCCAGTACTACTTTTGTAATTTTTGGATTTTATTTATTTTCTGTTATTTATTTATTGCCCCGTTTTACGCGTAGTCGATGATTCCGCCGAGTCCGCCGACCCCGCCGACGGGCTTCAAAGAGTTCAACCTTCTCGCTGTGACCGAGGCAAGTCTCCTTGACGCATGTTGATCCTACAATTTATAAATGTTTTACACTGTTTTACAAACTGCATTGCTATTTATATAAAAGAATGATGTTGACGTTAGGCCATTCATTAATACCTATTGTTCATACCTCCTTGACCTCGTTATCCATAACCCTTTGTCGCCCTAGTATAGCAATCCACCAATATAAATGTTTTTGGAAAAATATCTTGGTTAGGGAATAACTATTGGGAAGATAGTGTGGATGGAACATAGTAGTATAGCATGTAGATTGAAGCTAGAACCCAATTTGATTGGAGATTACATGAATATTAGTGTTGATGGGGATTGTTAATTATGAAATTGATTTATGAACTTTGATGATCAAAATATTGTGAAGTTGGATTGTTATAGTAGTTCACATTATAATGGATTGGGGGAAATTTTGGAAGAGGTATGGTATTGTGAAGTATTCTTGTTGGATTAAATAGGTCAGTAAATACTATGTTGAATTGGATTTCTTGGGTTGATAAAATAGTATCAAATGAGAATCAGAGTTAGTTGGATTATTAGTGCTTGTTGGGGAATTATTACTAACTGATTGATTAAGAAGTAGATGACCTTGTGAAATATTCTTAGTGGATGATAAGATTGATCGCTGTATTCTTGGTGGATTAAAGTAGATGATTTAGAGGTGATGATGTGAAGGGTTAAATATATGCTATTATGAAGTATTATCGGTGGATTATATTCTAGCTGATTAAAGATGATGTTGTGAAGTATTCTCGGTGGTTTAGTGAATGATTTTGTGAAATATGGTCTTGCGATACCCATTTATGTGGATTTATGAATAATGTGGATTAGGTGTGATTTGTTTAGTCAACTTGGTGTCATTGTTTAGGGAAACAGCTATAGGCAATGAATCAATGAAATCTTGGATTTGTAGAATCTTTCATGAAATATGCTCGGGGATGAGATTATGAATTATTCTCGGTGGATCAAGTAGATTAAAAGATTAATCGATGTGTGGATGATGGGTGATCAATAAAGAAGACTTATATTTTGAGGAGATTGTTTCATATACAATGATGTCAGTAGCTTAGCATGATTTTGGAGTTATGATGGCACATGGTATAGATTTTACTTGTTGGAGTACTAAATTGGATTGGATTATATAGTGCCATGATAATAATGGGGGAATCTTGGTGGTCTCATGAATTTTGGAGATGATAGAACTGATTATCATAATTTTTATCAAACACTGAGATTTGTATTTTATAAAATAAACTATTGGTGGAATAGAATAGTACGGTAGAAATGCTTAGCCTCGCTATCGGTCAATATTCACCTATGGGTGGGACTTTCAATTATCTCTTGAAAACTTGTATTGGAAGTTATAGGCAAGGAGTATTGCCAATGGTTTACAAAATAAAAATAAAATGAAAAATGATTTCGACTTAGGCGGCATGGAATGTCGGGTGGAAGCGGACCAAGCCTTGGTTCTTTTGTGCAAGTACCGCCCCAAGTCAATTAAGGACCGACGCTTATGACTGTCTCCATTCTAAGCATAACCGTACAACCACATGTCAAAGTGGGCACGACCTGGCTGAATAATTTGTAGAAACCTAACTTAGACTCACCACTCGGTGGTTGTGTGAGAGCCGGAAAGAGGCATTGTTGTTGTTGTTGTTGTTTTCCTCACACCCGCAAGAGGGGCTTCAGATCTTGGGTGGAAAGAACCCTAACGGTGAATCCTCGTGGTGGGTCGGGTTAGGCGTATACATTGTAAAGGCCTTGTCATGATATCCCTGCCGGCACACCTAAGGAAGTGTGCTAATTGCATGGCATCAAGGGAATATCATGTCTTGTGGGTAAAGTTGTACACCTCTGCAGAGTTAAAACTATTCGAATAGCCGTGCCTACGGTCAAAGGCAAAGCTTGTTGAATGCTTTCATACTGGTAGACTTTGGTTTTTGGTTTCAAACAAAACAATGTTTCGTTTTGGGATCCGGGAGCGGTTAGAACTCTCGGGTGTGCTTCTAGCGGTTAAAGCCAGGTAGGTGGAAAGAACCTGATTTTGTGAACCATGGCGGACAGAGCCATGTGATTGGATTGAACCCTGATTTTGTGAATTGTGGCGGATAGAGCCTGTATATTAGTGAGTGGTGGTTAGAACCTTCACTACAATATTACATAATTCAATTATTAAAAAGAATTGCTCAAATATGCTTTGTGAAAATTATTAACAAGTATGATTTGATGAAACTTGGCTTTATGCAAAAGAACCATATTAAGCCATCCTTGGATAGCCTACATTGTGCATAATTTCCCAGACTTGCTGAGTACTTTATGTACTCACGTGCTACATTCTAATCCTCTCTCAGAAGTGAAAGAAGCTGTTCAAGATTTCCAACGACTAGGGTGCGTTCTCCACTCGATTGCCTGTGGGCATTTGGATGGGTCGCATTGGCGTTTTCGTCTTCCGCTGCAGTTGTTCAAGTTGTTCAGCCTGTCCAGGCCGAAATGGTAAACCTTGACCATAAGGTCTTTGCTTTTATTTGGTATTATTCTTATTTAGTTATTTGTATTCGTGATATGGATGTTGATTTATCACTTTTGACTGTGTGTACTAGCTACTGATCTGGGACTAGTACAGAAATACACAGGGGATTCCGGATAGCCGATCCGGGGGCCCACAAAGGTGGTATCAGAGCCATATCGACTGTAGGACGTGCCCTTAGTTAGAATGGTCGTTTTTAGGAAGCTTCAAAACTTATGTTCTAAAAAAAATCAAATAAAGTGCTGGTCTCGTCTTGTCTCTCTCGTTCTATTCCTATTTTCCTCGAATCAATTGCTTCTTCACCTTTTTGGGAATGAAAATTGGACTATCCCTCCCTTAACAACTTCTATACTAGGGTAATCGAGTTCCCGCTTTCGATTTCAAGGCTTGATGACTCAAGAGGTGCAATCCTGCAAAAGTTGCTACTGAAGTGTACGTCTACATGGTGAAGATCCAACCGTTGATTGTCGAAGACCAAAGAAGCAAGGTTGATCTTCGGCTAACCCTGTAGGTTAAGTGGCCAAGTTTCATTCCGTGGTTGAGCCGCCTTGTCCTGTTAGAGTGCGTAGTTTGATCGAGTAGACGAGTTGATTTGCTTGGTGTTAAAAATGTTTTGATTTTTGTGTGTGGTGTTGTCCTTTGCCGGGGTAGTTTGTTTCTGGTGTTGTTAGAACCTCCCCTTTTCTCGCTCGTCTGTGCTGTTCCCTCTCATCTGGAAGCCTTGTTCTGCCGTCAGATGGAGAAGAATTGCAGTGCTAACCCCAACAAAGAAGCTGATACATTAAGTTCCAATCCTTCGGTCAACGTCAATGGCAACCCCAGTGAAGTTCCGGTTATCAACGTCAGGGCTGCTACCGAGCTCAACCAGCAACCATCCGAGGTGATAACAACATTTCTTCAGAATATGAATCAGTTCATGGTGACTCAGACTCAGCTCATGCAATTGATGATACAACAACTGATCAACCAAGCCCCGATGGTCATTTCACCTACAACTCCTCAGCAGTACCCTTCTGATGAGTTACTGAAGACCAACCCTCCAGCAGTATTATGTGGAGACGATGGCATTAGCAATACCCCTCTGGTAGACCTTCACTTAGGGGAATTTGTCATCTGTTATCGATGTGGTGAAAAAGGACATGTTGCCTCTGAATGTCCTCAAAAGGATAAGGCCAAAGAAGACACCCATTGTAGGCACTGCAACAGAAATGGACACCAATTCCGCAGGTGCCCTCGAAGGAAGAAGATTCAGTACAAGGTTTGCAACTTTTGTGGCAAGGAAGGGCATTATGTGAAACAATGTCCCTTGGGAAAACAAAAGGTTGCAGCACCACCAACAGTTCCAGCATCCGAAGTCAGTGTGGAAGTACCTGCTAAGCTGCACCAAATATTGAAGATTCCTCAATCTGGCAAAGGCAAAGCACTTTCCCTGGAAGACAACTGTCGTCAACCGGATTTCCGCAAAAGGCAGGTAGTAAGTCAAGAGCAAGGTGTTGCCACTAAGTCCCGGCTTCGTGTGAACCCAGTTCAACTCCACCGAGCACAAGAAGGAGCCTTAATCAAGACCCCAGGATCAGAAGTGCAACCCGATGTGCAAGGGCGTAGCGGCTACTTCAAACGCTCACATTCCAGATGCTGTTCTTCTTCTAACCATAACCACAGCAGCAGGAGGGAGACGCAATCGGAAACTTCTATCACAGGTTCTGCGATATAGGACATCACGTCTGCCTATGGTCCCTGAAGTTGAAGAAGAGACAACTGAAACTTGATGTTGTCAGTAAATGATAATGTATGGTACCTTCAGTAGTACCCTACCTCTTTTAAAGAATAAATAAAAGAGTTTATGTACTGATTCAGTCTGTAAGATGTAATCGTCAGTATTGTTATCAATAAAGGTTAGGAAGTATTATAATTGTGAAAGTGGATTTCTGGTGATAGTTCGTGAAACATAATTATGTTTGGGCAACCGTCATGAGATAATTAAAGGGTGGCCGAAGAGCCATAGTTCTTATCTAAACCATGGGAAGAAAGAAAAAGGAATTTCACCATGGAACTCCTTGGAATTAAGTCCGGATATGATTCTTTCTAAGGGGGGTAGTATGGACAGATTGACAAAAGTTGCACACTTTGTTCCGTGGAAGATAACCCCTATTTGGTGATAAACTTGTGGAACGTTGCGTGGCTAAAGCAGTGCATTTTCAGTGTGCGCCCAAGGAGGACGTGCCAAATCGAGGTTCTCAGTTCCCCTCGCGGTTTTGACAGAAGTGGTATACAGTTTTGGGGTACGAATGGGAATTCCAGTGTTACTTACCATCCCCAGACCGGTGGCCAGACGGAAAGAATCAATCAGATCTTTGAAGATGCGTTGAGAGCGTGTGCGCTGACAGTTCAAGGTTCGTGGGATCAGAATAACAACAGTCTCCAACAAAGCTGAAGACGGCACCTTTTGAAGCCCTGTATGCAAGAAAAGACAGAATACCCTTGTATTGGAAAAGAGACCGATAATGGACAAATCAGTAGACCTAATATTCTGAAAGAAGCCGAAGAGCAAATCAGACAGATCCGTGTAAAGCTGAAGACTGCCCCGCCAAGATAAACGAGCTATGTTGATAACTGCCGTCAGGAATCAAGTGCAGCGCAGTGCCTGAGCATCAGAGCCTGTTTAAAAATATGGAACCAGAAAGAGACCTGTCATGTCTGGAGTATCCCGCCAGGATGGTGGATGAAGCCGAGCGTCGAACAAGAAGTCGGGTGGTCAAGTTTTGCAATGTTCAGTGAAACAATCGTTCAGAGAAGAAAGTTACCTGGGAGCAAGAACAAAATCTTCGAGCAGAGTTTCCCGATCTTTCTCTTTTTCCGTCCGAATCTCGGGGACGAGATCTTTCTGTAGATTAAACAACTTTAGAGTCCGAATCAGTCTTTCCTTATACCTAGAGAAAGTTGGGAAATTTCCTAAGCTACGCGAGAATGTACTCGTTTAATTGATTCGGAGTCCCAGAACTCAAGTTATGCCTTTTGCAAGGCTGCTGTCCCGACGGGACAGAACCTCTGTTTTTAGGTTTTGCGAGTAGTTGGCAATGTCGGGGTAGATGAGGGTTTGCGTACTGTTTTGTGGACATGATTGTGAGTGTGTGATGCCTATGTGCAGGTGGTGCGACCCCGAGAGTGCCCTCTACTTCCCGCCAATCCGTTGCCCGTGGTTGAGGCAAGTGTGTTGTGATGGATAGCGATTTGTAGGTTGCTTGTTGAGAATAGATGGAATTGACTACATGATATATGATCACTTGCCATGCTTTTATGATTGCCAATGATATGATGAGCATGTTTATTATGTTATGATGCCATGTGTTAATATGTGAGTTAAACATGATGTTGGCATAATTGCATACATGACATGTTACATGGCCCGGGTGGTGAGAAAGTCATAACTAATCCGGGAAGGTCGGTGAGAAAGATATGACTAATCTGGAGAGCCAATGAGTAAGTACTACATCGTGATTCCATTCACCGCGGTGAATGGAAGCGAGGAGTAGGCACCCTCCATCTTCGGGATGGAAGGGGGGAGAGGGTGCACACCGACAGGTGTGTACTCAACCATACCGGTATGAGTTTCCAAGGAGACATGAGCATTGCATTACATTGCATACATAATGATGATGATATTGTTAAGTGTTCATGAATGAGATGATATACATGATGGGAGATTTTATTACCGTGATATTGTTCTTGTTGTCCATTGCAATATGCTTGCTGAGTTTTGAACTCACGCTTGTGTTTTCTTGTTGTTTTAGGTAGCATGAGAACGGCATGCGGGGAAGGGAAATAGTCACACGCCCGCACGTAGCTTCACCATATTGATTCCACAAGTCATTCTATTAGTTTGATAATAAATTGCGTGTGATGATTATTGCTTTAAGGCTTAGCTTTGCTATATGAGAGTTTTATTGTTCGTTTGACACTCGGAGACATTAAGTGCTTGATAATAGTCTTATATTGTCGTTAAGACTTTAATTATTGCTGTTTTAGCTGTATCTCATATTGCCTTATATTGCTATACTGTTGTTGCTCTTTCAATTCATGTTAAAACAAAGGAGATGCTGCCGAAATCTCGGTTTTTAGCATATGTACCTTTGCTGGAATTTATGTTTAAATGTGGTATTTAGATGTTGTTTAGCTTATGTTTGGTAGCATTCAGGCATATTAAATGCCGGGGTGTTACACGTGGTGTATACAGTATACATGTGTGTTTGCTATTGTATGTGTGCGTGTGTTTTGGTGTGTGCATGCAAGTGTGTTGCGTGTTGCGTGTGTGCGTGTGTTGCAGCACGTGCGTGCATGTGATGCAGTGTATGCAGGACCCAGGCGGGCCGGATGCATGTAGAAGCGCAGCAACCGTGTGTGTGCGCGTGATGCAGTGCATGTAGGAGCCAGGCGGGCGGGATGCATGCCGGCAAGGAAACGGAAAGCAAGCTTCGGATGGAGATCCAATCGGAAACGGGAAGCTCAGTTCAATCGGAAACGGAAAGTAAGCTTCGGCTAGAGGTCCAATCAGAAACGGAAGGCAACGGCGATCTCCAATAAAAGGCGACGTGAGGGTGGGGTGCTTCCTATGCAACGGCACTTCAACCAGAAGAAAGGAGGGTTTTCAGGAGATCAGTTCCGAGCGGCAGCGCACAAGAGCGGCAAGACAGTGCACGGGAGCAACAGCAAGCAGGTGCATGATGGTATAAATTGTAGATTGAATTTTATGTGATGAAATTCATACTTTGACACGTTGATTGATTTAATGCAAAAGTGTGAATTTCAGTTTAATTAATTGTGATTGATTTTCTTGTTTTAGTCTTTTGGTTTAGTATCGCTTCAATTATTTCTTTCGCCGCTTAGTGTCGATTAGCGTATCTAGACATTATTCAGGGGTATTTAGCGCCAACAATCCTTCAATTGGTTTCAGAGCAAGGTTAGCTCTAGATCTAATCTTGCGATTAGGAGCTATGGCGCGGTTTAGCACTTTCTCCATGACTAAACATCATGTGTTTATTGGTGATGATTATCCATATTGGAAGGTTCGTATGCAATCTTTCTTGCAGTCTCAAAGTTATGAATTGTGGGAAGTGGTAGAAACTATGCACGTGAAACCTGAGAATATTACCACTAAGGAACAAAATGATCTTTTTACTCTGAAACAGAAAACAATGAGTTATTTTTATGGTGCTTTGTTTAAGGATGAGTTTAATATGATTTCTAGTCTGAAAACTGCTCATGAAATTTGGGAATCCTTAAAAACTACTCATGAGGGCACCTATGATGTAAAAAATGCTAAAATTGAATTGTTTACTCGTAAGTATGAACTATTTGCTATGAAAACTAGGAAAACCATTGATAATTTTGCTGCTCGTTTTAACGAATTGGTTAACAAGCTTACATCCCTTGGAAAGGTACTCTCCCAAGAAGATCAATATAGAAAATTGCTTAGATCTTTAGATCAAAAGGTGTGGCATTTTAAAGCAACTGCAATCACTAAATCTAAGGACTTGAGTACATATACGAGATGGGTCTCAGTCATTTTAAAGTAGATGCTTTGCTTTGTTCTTTAAAAATATACGAGATGGGTCTCAGTCAAATTGATCATAATGCTCATGATGTTCCTATTGCTCTTGCCACTGTTGTGAAAAATAAACAAAAGGTTTTTGAAAAGGAAACTCAAAAGAATGCTGATGATATGGATTTTGATGAGCTTACTAGCCTGTCACAGAAAATTTCAAATGTCATGAAAACCAAATTTGGAAAAAGCAAAAAGGATCTTATAAAGTGTTTCAATTGTAAAGAATTTGGCCATTATCAAAGTGATTGTCCAAAGATTGCTAACGCTAACAAGAATTCTAGCCCTTTTCGAAAAAAGAAATTTTCAGGTTCCAAGATGAAGAAGTCACTTCAGAAAATATTCTTGAACATGGTGGAGGAGCTTGATTTTTCAAATGATGATGAGGACGACAATGATCCTTTGGTTACACTTGGAGAGGATGATGATATAGCAGATATTTGCCTTGTTGGGAGGGACGCTTGTCTTGGAATGTCAGAAAGTGAAGATGCTGATGATGAAGATGAAGATGAGGTAAATGATTCTGAAACTCATAAAGCTTTTAAATTACAAGAACAAATTTGTAATAGATTGTTGAAAAAGTGCAAAGAGTTGAAGCTAGAAAATGAGAAACTTAAGCTGTGAGACATGTGAATTTTACAAAAGTGAAAATGCTTTGCTGAAATCTAGTTCATCTTCTTGTGACAATTGCATAGTTTTGCAAAAAGAGATAGATTCTTTAAAGAATTCATTTGAAAACAATTCTTCCACTTTAGAGAAACAAGTTCATATGTTAGCAAAGGAATTTTCCTGTGAGAATCTTGCTGGAATTAGGAAGAAATTAATTGAACAAGAGAAGCGTCCTTACGCATATCTTTGTACTCGATGCCCTGATCTAGCCCAACAAAATAATTACTTGAAAGCTACTTTAGAAAAGATGACAAATGGTGAGAAAAATTTAAACATGATTTTAGATACATCAAAATGCTCTTTGATGAAGGAATGTGTACGATATAAAAAGAACAACACTGATAAAATTCCTGTGGTTAATGAAAAACCTATTCTTTTGCGTCCTTCTAACAATGTGGTGACTGAAAAGAAATTCATGAGATGCTTTGAGTGTGGTAAATTTGGGCACATGAAAGTAAATTGTTATTCTAATGTGGGTCGAAAATATTGGGATACTTTTCACTGTGTGAACTGCTACAATTGTGGTAAATTTGGACATTATGCTAGAAACTGTTCTGTTTTTCGTAATCATGGATATAAGTCAAATGAAATAAAATTTCAGCAACATTACAATGCTCATTTTGGTATGAATTGACTTGTAAACCAAAGAAAATTGGTGTTTTGTGAACCTTCACTTGATAGCAACCAAATAGAAAGATTTTCTCATGTAAACGGTGTTGAAACTGCTTGGACTCCTAAAAGTTTGTTAAAAAACAGCAACAACACTTCTCAAATTTGGATGCCTAAACGTGTTTTTTCATCATAGATTTAAAGCAAAAGGCTTGAAGGTAAGTGGATAATTGTTTCTGGTTGCTTAAGATTTTTTTTACCAAACATTTGTGCCTTCTAGAGTTTGCTCGGTTGAGAGGTGAATTGGGTCTCATGCATTCCAACAACATCATGTAGAATAGTCTTGCATATCATATAGTACAAGCATTGTTTATTATATCTGTTGAATACTTATTTCTATAGCAGTGAACTTTCACATGACAATTTTTCATGACAAAGCCAACTTAGTTGAGTTGTTTTATTACTAGTAAAGAGTGGGATGTTTATGATCTTACAGTCTTCTACTTGATTGAATAAATTTGTCACAGGGCTATCTTTCAAAAAATCAAAATTCCTAATGTTTTTTTTAGTACTGTTTTTTAGCCTCTTTTGTTTAAGCCAGATGATCATGATGAGTCCTTGGGATTGCTTGTAAAAATGCAGGGCAAAGGATGCAAGATTGACTGTGTAATGTCACTTGCCAAACTAGAAAAAGATGTGAGGTCAACCTCGCCATACCTGCACATGACAAGATGCAATAAAAATATTTGCCATATAGGAAAAATACCTGTTAAAAAAACCAGGGCTTGTGAGAAATATATATAAAAAAGGAAGAAGAAAGTAATTAAAAATAGCAGCTTTGGACAGATAATTGTGAGTCTGGCATTTTATATGGGCTCAAATCCAGTATCTTTAACACATAGGCTATTTTTATATATTAACTATTTTGCCCAAGTGTACCTATTCATTTGTCCATGAGTTTATTATAATCTTATAATCATCTTACTCAAAACCGGTGGTTTCTACTTGACTATGGGGGCAATTCCTGGATCTTGGAGTGTGGATATGAATTGCTATAATATTTGTGTTCACCTTGAATAATCTTCAATGCTTTTTTAGGTTTGCATTTCATGGCATATATTCATTTTCTTTTTTGTGCGATCCCTAATGTGTGTTTTGACAAAGGGGGAGTGATTTCCTTGATTTGCATGAGTTGCATTCGTTCAGGGGGAGAGATAGTGTTTGCATGATTTGGTCCGTTGTTGAGAGGAAGAGTCTATATTAAGGGGGAGTTATTTTGAATATTCATTGGATTGTGTTGTCAAATCACTCATCAAGAAGGAGATTGTTGATTTCTAGTTTTTGTGCTAAGTGATTCGCCAAGTAATAATATTTGTGATTAACAAGCTTAATAATTATGTATAAAGAAAAACAGGAAAAGTGCATGCATGCTGCATGCGTGGTGTATACAGTATACATGTATGTTTGCTAGTGTATGTGTGCGTGTGTTTTGTTGTGTGCATGCAAGTGTGTTGCGTGCTGTGTTTGTGCGTGGTGTTGTGTGCATGGTGCTGCGTGTGTGCGTGTGTTGCAGCGCGTGCGTGCGTGTGATGCAGTGTATGCAGGACCCAGGCGGGCCGGATGCATGCAGAAGCGCAGGGACCACGTGTGTGTGCGTGATGCAGTTCATGCAGGATCCAGGCGGGCGGGATGCATGCAGGCAAGGAAACGGAAAGGAAGCTTCGGATGGAGATCCAATCGGAAACGGGAAGCTCGGTTCAATCGAAAACGAAAAGTAAGCTTCGACTGGAGGTCCAATCGGAAACGGAAGGCAACGGTGATCTCCAATAAAAGGCGACATGAGGGTGGGGTGCTTCCGGTGCAACGATGCTTCAACCAGAAGAAATGAGGGTTTTCAGGAGATTAGTTCAGAGCGGCAGCGCACAGGAGCGGCACGACAGTGCATGGGAGCAACAGCGAGGAGGCGCATGATGGTATAAATTCTAGATAGAATTTTATATGATGAAATTCATACTTTGACACGTTGATTGATTTAATGCAAAAGTGTGAATTTCAGTTTAATTAATTGTGATTGATTTTCTTGTTTGTCTTTTGGTTTAGTACTGTTTCAATTATTTCTTCCGTCGCTTAGTGTCGATTATCGTATCTAGACGCTGTTCAGGGGTATTGTAACACCCCAGCATCTAGTATGCCCGAATGCTACCAAACATAGACTAAGCAACATCTAAATACCACAATTACAAGTAAATTACAGCAAGGAGCGAATGCTAATACCGAAAATTTCGGCAGCATCTCCTTTGTTTTTTCCAAGAATTGAAGCAACAACAATATCATAGCAATATATGGCAATAAATGAGACATCTAAAACAGCAATAAATAGTGGCATGACAGCAATATAAGTCAAATTTTAAGCATTCAGAGACTTCATGAGCCAAACGAACAATAAGGCTCTCATAACACAAAACTACACCATAACCCAATATGCATCACACTAAATTTATTATCAAGACTCCGAATGAATAAATGTGGGAACAAATGTGTGAAGCTACGTGTAGGAGTGTGACTAGTTCCCTTCCCCACATGCCGGTCTCATGGTACCTAAAACAACAAGAAAGCACAAGCGTGAGTTCAACACTCAGCAAGTATATTGCAATGGTACAAAAGAACAATTACATGGCTACAACACCTCACATCATGTCTATCATCTTATTCATGCTCACATATTATTATTCACATATCATCATCATCATGTATGCAATGCGATGCGATGCACATGTCTCCTGGAAGCACATACCGGTATGGCTGAGTGCACACCCGTCGGTGTGCACCCTCTCTTCCCTTCCATCCCGAAGATGGAGGGTGCCTACTCCTCGCTTTCATTCACCGCGGTGGATGGAATCACGATGTAGGTCTTAATCAATGGCGCCCTGGACTAGTCATAACTTTCTCACCGACCTTACCGGACTAGTTATGACTTTCTCACCGACCCAACCATGTATCATGCCATGTATGCAAACATGCCAACATCATAAATAACTTGTACATTAACACATGGCATCACAACATAATAAACCATATTCATCATAACAATGGCAAACATTAAAGCATGGCATGTGAACACATCATATATTCAATTGCAACTCATCAAAACTAGCAACCTACAACCCGCTACCCATTCCAATACACTTGCCTCAACCACGGGCGACGGATTGACGAGAAGTAGAGGGCACTCCCGGGGTCACACCACCTGCACATAGATATCACACACTCAAAAACATGCCCACAAAACAATACGCAAACACTCTTCTACCCCGACTTCGCAATCTACTCGCAAAACCCAAAAACAGAGGTTCTGTCCCGACGGGACAGCAGACTTCCAACGAGCATAACTTGAGTTCTAAGACTCCGAATTGATTAAACGAGTATATCCTCGCGTAGCTTAGGAAATCTCCTAACTTTTTCTAAGTATATGGAAAAGCTGATTCGGACTCTAAAGTTGTTTAATCTACAAAACACTACGTTCTGTACCAGCTACGTCACATATTTGAACACATTCGGTAAAACGAGCATAACTTTCAAACGACTGGACGGAATTGGACATTCTTTATGTCCACTGAAAGGTATTGAAGTTACCTACAACTTCTTCAACAGGCGGATGACCAAATTCCGACTCTAAGGTCGCGAAAACTCAAGCCCTAGGTCCACTGCACAATCTGCCCGAAGCAGAGAACGTGGCAAACCTAGTTTTCTCCCAAATCTATCCAAGGGCACCACCACCACTTGATCGAAAAACATGAAATCGACCTCTAGAACATCACCTAGACCCAACCCACAGATCACCCATGCCATACCTCTCCAAGAAGATCCGAAACCGATGAAGCCTTCCTTCCCGCCGGCCGCTCCTTCCTCCCGATCTGCAACAGTTCGCTGGAGATTCCTAAATTCCGACGATCCTCCGAGCGGGACAGCGAGGAGTACCACGAGAGGGGTCGTCGTGGGGCTGCTAGGAGAGGGGTGGGTGGCTTGGGAAGGGAGGAGGAGGGTGGAGGCGCAAGGGAGGATGGAGGGGCGGCTAGGAGAGGGAGATGTGGGGGGCGGCTAGGGCAATGGAGGGGGTGCACAACCAAAAGAGGGGAGGGGGGCAGGCGCAAGCAGCCCTTGTGCTGCCCTCCTCCCCCTCATGGGCCAAATCAACCCTCCCTTGGCCCAAGTGGGGTTCCCCCTATGGTCCAATTCACCCCGGAGAGGCCCAAACTCCCGAAAATGGCCTGGAACGCGACCAAAATTCATATCGTAAAGTTTAAAACTTAAATTTCACATTCTATAATGTTTTGACATCCCGTGGTGTCACAGGTATTTAGCGCCAACGATCCTTCACCAGTGCATTTAATTGGGTCCCATGTGCAGAGGAAAAAGAGTGGTGAAAGCATTTCTCCTGGTCGGCTGGGTGCATTCAATGAAGTATGGCCCACATGTCATTCCTAGTGAAGACAACAACTTATATTTTACCTCTGGACATCTGGGTTCAAGCATTTCATTCACCCATCAAGGCATGTCTAATGTAACACCCCGGCATCTAGTATGCCCTGGATGTCACCAAACATAGTAGAAACAGCAACTAAATACCACAATTAAGGACAAATTATAGCAAGGGCGCAATTGCTTTAAACGAAAATTCGGCAGCATCTCCTTTGTTTTTCCATGATTTGAAGCAACAGCAATAATATCATAAGCAATAACATAATGAATGACATCTAAAACAGCAATAACAGGAGGTATATCAACATTTGAAGTCCAGAATAATGAATTCAACCATTTCATGAACCAAAACGAAGTGCACTATAAAGCTAAGCATAAGTTATAGCATGAACCACATTTAGCACATTAAAATAAACAACACAACTACGAATGAGGGGGTGTAGTTGTCTAAGTGAATGAATTTAAGTGTAGACGTGGCGCTAACTCCCTTTCCCGCATGTCGAGTTCTTAGTACCTAAAAACAACATAAAACACAAGCGTGAGTTCATCACTCAGTAAAGTGTACTGCAATGGATTAGAGCATCAACATTAATTAATAGCATCATTATTACATATCATAGCACATCATCATAAGCATCTCATAGTACAACTTCATAAACATCTTATAATCATCTTCATTCATGCAATGCAATGCGATGCACATGTCTCTTTTCTTAACACATACCGGTATTGCCGAGTGCACACCCGTCAGTGTGCACCCTCTTTCCCTTCCATCCCGTAGATGGAGGGTGCCTACTCTTACTGACTCGCTCCCATACACAACCGTGGATGGGACTACGAGGTAGGTCTTTCGTGTTCACAACATGTGAACACAGAGGCTCGCATCAGAATGGGTCACCTCTTCCATTATGAATGCACATATGTCATGAATCATGTATGAACTTGCATAAATACTTATATTGCAAATAGACAATATGTAATCATGTTCATCATATCATAAGCAAATAACAAGCATGGCAAGTTAACACATCATGTACTTATATTGTAACTATGCAAGTCTAATAGCCACCCAAATCCCAATCCATCCTACTACACTTGCCTTCAACCGTGAGCGACGGAGTGGTGAGAAGTTGAGGGCACTCCTGGGGTCACACCACCTGCACATGGGTACAATACACTCAAAACTTGCCCACAAAACTGTACGAGAGTGATCATCTACAACGACTTTGTAACCCACTCCAAAAACCCGAAAACAGAGAATCTGTCCCATCAGGACAGCGCGCTTCCAACTAGCAAAACTTGAGTTCTAAAACTCCAAATCAAGTAAACGAGTATATTTTCTCAAAGATTAGGAAATTTCCCAACTTTTTCTAGGCATTCGCGAAGACTGAATCGGCCTCTAAAATTGTCTAATCTACAGTTGAACACGATTTGTTCCAATCATGTCACAGATTTAATAGTGCTCGGTAAAACAGCCATAACTTTTAAACGGCTGGACAGAATTAAGCATTCTTAGCGTCCAATTAAATATAATTGAATTACCTACAATTTCGTAACAGCCGGCCGATCAGGAAATGCCTCTACAATTGCCAAAACTGAGCCCTAACCTCAAGCGCCCAACCTGCCCGAGAACACAACATTGGACAGATTTGCAATTATCCTAATCCCATCTAGAAACAACACATATACATGAATTTTAGGCATGGCTTCTCCCACCTAGCAGCACCTAGACCAGCCCAAACGAGCCACGAGTCGTTACCTCTTCTTGAAGAACCGAACGACGACGAATCCCTCCTTCCTTCTGGCCGCTCCTTCCTTCCGAACCGCAGCGATTCGCAGGAGATCTTCGAACCGGCGATCCACCGAGTGAAGAAACGAAGAACACCGCGAAGGGAGAGGATGTGGGGCTGCTAGGGGAGGGGAGGGTGGCGGCTAGGGAGGGGAAACCCTAATGGGGGGCGCACAAGGGGGGAGGCGCACAATGGGGAGGCGCCAAGGTGTGGGAGGGGAGGGAAGGAAGTGGGGGCGGCTAGGGTTTGGTGGGCGCAAGGGGGCTAGTTTGCTGCCCCCTTCCTCTCCCTCGTGGGCCAGGGTCCTCCACCTAAGGCCCAAACCAATTCCCCCAAGGCCTAAACTCCCCTGAAAGGGCCCAAACACCCGAAAAACGGCCCAAAACATGATATAAAGTCGTACCGAAATGCTGAAATCTATTAAGTCACATTCTGAGATGTCACATCTAAACTTTTTTAAAAAATTTGTGGGAGTTCTCCAGAAAGTTTCTTACTTGTTGTAAAATTTTGTGGTTAAAAATATGGGTAAAAAATTATGGTAATTCTGTCAAGGAACATTATTCAACATTTCCTGTTATGTTTTTATTTAATTTAGGATTTAAATTAGGTCAAGAATTTGTGGTAATTTTGTGGAGATTTTTTATAGTCTAATTGATTTTATGTAAAAATTTCATATTTATATATTGAATATTTATTTTCTAATAAATCTGACATTGTGATTTTTAGATTTTCAGGATTTCTATTTTTTTTAAAAACGGGCATTAAAAGTAGGTTTTAATTTTTGACTTTTTTGTTAGAGGTAGATATTACCATGTTCGAAGTCCAGTAAAAAATTGTGGTCAATATAAGCTATGCAAAAATTCTATAAATTCAGTTAAAAGATTTTAATTTGTATTTCTTTTCATTAGTAAATGGTTTCACACTAATTTTTGACTACACAAAAGTTACTTTGGAGGTTTCTACCGCTTTAGTATTATTTTTGCAGATTTTTATTGGATTTATACTTTTACCATTTCACTTTTACCTTTTCACCATTCTACTCATTCTCTCATTTGATTTTCTTAACAACGAAAAATTCCAGAAATGGTGAAAAAGTGACATTAAAATCTTGATTCCAAATAAAATTTTATTCAATTTCGTTTTTAAATTTTAAATTTTATTTTTCCTATTTTTAAATTTTTTGGGATGTTACAGAATTGTTACACCTTTGTTTAGAGATGCTGTTATGCTAGACTTTCTTTTCGTGATAAACACACCTTTTTAGGACTTTTCATGTAAAGCTTTAGGAAAAAATTGAAGGAAAAAGATGTTGGCTGGCTCAAATTAATAAACTGATCTGACATGCTATGCCTTGAGAATATTTAACGGGTCAAGAGTGGTCTCAGGCTTCATTTTTCAGATGTTGTCCTCTTATTACCTGTTTCTTGTACGGTTGTGCCCATTTCCCTTATTTTCTTGTGTTAGCTCTGCCCCATTACCTGCATTCTTAGTTATCCAGTTAATTCATATTTGAGTTGAGATATATTTATACACTATTTTCATTGCTAAATCGTTTCTCTTTGTTCATTGCTAATAACATGTAAACCAAGAGTTGCTTCTAACACATGAAAGTTTGGACTGAAATTCTGTTCAAACCCTTCATGTCGTAGTGTCTATATTTATCTTCACCAAATTCTGTTAGTCTTATTTTACAGATCTTGAAGTTATCTGCTCCTCTTTCAACTGGTCTTATTTTGGTCACATGTTGCCCTGATGGGCAAGCTTCAAATGTTGCAACTTACATATCCAAAGGAAATGTTGAACTTTCAGTTATTATGACCACGTAAGTTTAGATATTGCTTTAGAAAAAAAAAAAAACATTCTTTGTTGCTTGTTTTAATCTACTTGTTGTCTATATACCTGCATCTTTCTTGAGTTCCTTCATCCATTACGAAAGTGAGTAGTGACAGCCTTTAATTGAGTTTCTGTAGCACTTACCAGAATTCGGTTAGCATACTACTTGTTTTCCACATGGACCTCATTATTTGTTGTGCAAGATGAATGATTATATTAGCCAGCAGTAACTAATAATATTTTCCATTGAAAAATTGAAGTCCACATTTTTTCGAACACTCCGTAGCACTTGTTTGTAAGATCAGTACCCCTAAATAGCTGCCTACCATGATTGCACACAACAAGCCTTCTGTTTTCAGACTTCAGATTGAACTTACTATTGAGGATTCCAAGTGCAAAATACTTCGGAATGAATATAATGTGCCATGTCAAGTTTGACATTCTTCTAGTCATTAAGCATTTCAAACTAGTCAGTACCTTTTCTAGTAGGTTATCATAGCAGCAGTACCTTTTGCGTAAGTATTTTCTACTGAAACTGAACAACAGACCTGTTAATAGTTGACCATAATCATTGTGGTGTTCTACTTGATATTTAATTCAGCAACCTCTTAAATGTTCCCATGCTTCTTTCAGTGTACTGCTCTCAATACTATTCTAACAACTTGCTTTTTCTTCACATTTTAGTTGTTCGACTATTGGTGCTATAGTGATGACACCACTCCTTACTAAACTCCTTGCTGGTCAACTAGTTCCTGTTGATGCTGCTGTAAGGACACCATGATCCACATCTTAAATCATCTGCTTACTAGTTTTCTTAAGCAAGTTTGCCTGAGTTGACGAAAATTCTGATTGTGCAAGGGTTGGCCATCAGCACTTTTCAGGTTGTTTTAGTGCCGACTGTTGTTGGAGGTGCTTAAAAAGCTTAACTGAAGATCCACTGCACAGTATTGTGTTATGTTAGGATTGTTTTCTCTGACAGATGCAGTGGCTTTATTTCTGTTATCTTGCAGTCTTAGCACATGAGTATTTTCCCAAGTATACTGAGCACATTATCTCCATAACACCGCCTTGCTTTGTGCTAGCCCTGTAAGTCTGTAAACAACTGATCTGAGCAATGCTTCAAGCCTTTCATACAGTCCATTTGTTGATAGCTGAAATTCAGATACTTTTTTCTTAATGAAAAGACGAGATAAATTGTTGCTTGAGTTTAAGTAAATACAATTGTGTCATTTTAACTTAAGTAATGTTTCTGCTCTCCACGAAGTTTGCAAATTTTATCTCATTAGCTGGCCACATGTAAGAAGTATGTACTATTTTAATGTTCTTAACTTTCAAGTACAATGTTATGCCCTTTATTGTGATATTTTTCGAGTAACTTCCTTGAGTATAAATGCAATGTTATTTCTTTCAATATTTTAAATTTTAATTTTGTTTTTTTAAACAAGATTGGGCAAGTCTCAGAAGTGTTGAAACTGGAAAGCTCAAGGTGCTCAACTCATTGTCCCTGTTGCCCTGCTGCATTCGTTCTTGGGTATTGGTTCTCAAAATTGTCTTCTTTCGGGGAATCAACTTCTAGGACCATCTCAATTGAGTGTGGCATGCTGGTAAAGATATATTGCAATGCTTAGATGTAGTCTGTTCTTATGTAACCATAGCAATTTGTATGGTTTTTAATGACTTAATGGTTCTTATTCGCTGGTCTAATATTAGAAAAGTATAATCAAGTCAACATATCTGTTTGATGGAATCCTTTCGTGCAGTTGTTGTTTAGAAGCATTTTCTCATGATGTATTTCTTGCATAATTATTGACTTTTTGCTGCCTAATTGTGCTAACATGTTATATCTTTGCAATTGCGGTGGATATTAGAAGGCCTAAGGATGAATCTGTCTAGGTTTACATTATTGATACCCTTGTCTATGAAGTGAGGTAGTTGACAATATTGGCTCTTAATGTCGATGAAATTACAAATAGTAGTTTGCAAAGCATGAAAACATGCCTTAGCTCTATGTTTTTATCATTTTAATGCTACAAGCAAAGTTTACAGCCATTCTGAACATACTTTTTCCCCCTTTGTGCTTAACAATCTCATTGTTGATGTTTCCAGACTTCTGCCCTTTAATTTTTACTCGCCCAAAAACACTTCACGTATCCATTTGTTGCTGTTCCTTCTGCTGTCAGTGTCGTGTGCATGGCGGTAGGTTTCCTTGTGTTCTTTCCCCAGCACTATAAATATATGTACCTCGTTATTTGGCCATCACTATTCATATATTGCGTGTTGATGCATGTAAATATCTAAGTGCTTCTGTTTTTTCTTATCAGCTTGGAGCGAGTGCTCTTTCAGTTTTCTGGAGAAACAGAGGGCTTCCAGCAAATGACAACGATTTCACCACGTGAAAAATGTAACGGAGTGCCTTTTCAGGTGAAGCGTTTAAATACCTCAATAGCTATTTAAGAAAATTAGCTGTCAGAAAACCAAGAGCACATTGCCAAACAAAGACAGATCGGACTGCTTTTACATAAATTAGGGCCTAATGGCCGAAGTATTTACAAAGGGAGGCGTAGCGAGACCCGAATATATTACATTACAAAAGACCACACAGGCATACCTGAGCACAGACCAAGACCTTAAAACCAAATCGAATCGCTATCTAGCGACTCCTAGAATTCTTCGGCATCTTGGAACTCTGGAGAAGTTGTATTTGAGCAAGGATAAGTACACAACCGTACTCAACAAGTCGCACGAGAAATGCTTAATACTACATGCAAGGGGATTTACAGGGGTTGGCACAAGTTTAATTATTATCGTGGATGTCGTTTTATTTACAAGTTCGTTTTACATTTGAAACACAAACCATAATTAATAGTAAGGGGGTATTCACAAAGTTAACATGATCAAGCCAAATTCTCAAAATTTCAAGAGCTACTTGAGCTTAGTTATAGGAGTCACCCCAATTAAACTTATCTTCATTAACCGGAAGTACGGCATATTCAAATACCATTTAATTTGTCTCTGCAGAGCTGCTCAGCTTTACCCACAAGATATATACGGCCGTTAATGCCATGCGCAAGTTACATGCAACTTAAATGCATGCGGGCGGGCCGAGATGATCACAACCTTTTATTGAACATTCCTGGATAGTCCCTAACTGGTAGGCCCAATGCCACTCCACTCAGGACCCACTGCCTTGAGCGAGTACCTACCGTTGTAAGAACCATCGAATGGCTCTACCAGACCCATTCTCGTTCCACCCCATCAGTCATTCCCCTGCTGGGAATACTACTCCCCATTCTCCTTCCGAGAATGGTACCACTATGTAAGTGTTTTCTAGGAAATGGAGAATGTACTGAGCTATGCCGGGAATGGTGCACTGACCGGTCCGACTTGTGGTTGAGCGGAAACTTAAGTTATTTATTTTGCTCAAGTGGGTTTCAACCTTATATTGTCAAAGACCAAGCCATAGGACCATCCACAAGCTAACCTAGTACTTGCTCGTGCCAGCCACCCAAACCAGACATGGCTTACGTCATTGATCGGGGATCAGACTAGTATCCAGCTAGTGGTTAGTCCAATACTGTCCCCCTGATCGTAGTACAATTTAAAATTCCCGCGCCAACTGCTCTCCACAATTTTACAACTCTTTAAGGATTTTTAGGTGAAACTAACATGATTGCTAATTAACTAGGGTGCTTATAATCATTAACTATGGGTATTCAAGGTTAATAGAGTTCATCAATGTCAAGTAGGCTAATCGCGAAACTGGGCATAGCTAAGTTGTATGTCATTCTAAACTATCGATTTTTCAGTATTTCAACATACAACTAAAATAATACAGCAGAAATTAATACGACAATATTAGGGTAAATTGGGTACAATATGTTCAAGGGTGTGCGGCTTGCTTTGCTATGCGGCGGGGTCGGCTAGGTCGTAGTCGACGTAGTCATACGCATCTCCGATTGGGCTCCAGGTCTGCACGTACGTTGTGTCTGGCGCAAAAGAATGAGAGCAATAAGTAAACGAATAAAATAAATGAATGAAAAAAAAGAAAAACTGAAATTAAAACTGAAAAAGGCCGGAGAGAGAGAGAGAGAGAGAGAGAGAGAGTTGAAGGGTGTTTTAGTCATTTTGGAGAATTTGGAGACTTCATCTGGCAGAATGGAGGTTATTTTTGGACTCAGTGGGTCGAAACAGTCAAAATGGTATACTTTTGATATTTTGGGGATTTTTGGAATTTCTGGATTTTTTTCTTTTTGAATTAATTAAAATCCGAAAAGGAAATGAATAATAAAAAAAGGCGGCATCGCGGGCAGGGGATGGTTGGCGTGGGAGGCAGTAAGTTCATCTCGATTCGAACCCAACTCCAAATCAAATGCAAATTTGATTTTCTTTTGAATTTCTTTTTGAAATTCTGGGGTCTGTAACATCCTCAATTTCGGTCTGCTGCCAAAATTTAATTTAAATTAAGTAAATTCAAAAATTGGATTTCCCTTGGTGTTTAATTTAACCTGGCATCCCTATCCGTCCAAAATTGGAATTCAATTCTCCTTCGCCCGAAAAATCGAATTTCCGGATTCCAGTCCGTACCCGAAATTCCACTCGAGTTCGAAAATACTCCAAAAATCCCGAACCTATTGCATTAGGTTCCAAATATTCTAAAAACATTTTGGGATTTCTCCCAAGATTTTTGGAGACCCTCTGGTATTTTATCTCGCGCGAATTTCGTTAAATGCTCGTTATTCGTCCTGGAATATTCTAAATTTCAAATTTCATCCAAATTCCGCGAAACTAATTTTATTGGGTTCCAAATATTCCCTAATGGTTCTAGGATTTTTTCCGGAATTTTTAGACTTTTTTTGGCTAATTTTTCTCCCACGTGATCCTTTCACTTAACTCCGACCAATAGGAAGCTGACACGTGGCTGCACTGTAGGATCTTCATCAACCTCACGATGGCATGGCTTCCAGGAAGAACAGAAGTTTCCCAAATTGAGTTCCTCCATTCAAATGCTCATAACTCCTTCAATAATGCACCAAATCGCACAAGGCCGGATCCGTTGGAATCGTGACGGCAAGACCTTTCCATTCCTCACCATCATTAGCCCCAAATCTCGCCAGAATTTGAATAGCAACGTAAAAACCGAAATTGTATTTAATGGCCATAACTCGGCCGTTTCTTCACCAAATTGCGCACTTCCACCTCTCATCTCTTCCTATTGGAGTGTTTTTCCCGGTGGTTTCGTCCTCCCTTGGCCTCTCCAACCCGTTCGTCCGCGAGATCGAGAAAACCGGCGACCGCCATTGTTCTTCGAGTTCATCATTGTATCTCCTTCTCCGGTGAGCCAAATTCACTTCCGCTTGTTCCTTTGTGTGCGTGTGGAAGCCGCAATCATAACCCCTCCATCAATTTCAGATTTTGTCAAGCTTTTCCATCGAATTTCGGGTTTGAACCTCGTCGGCCGAACCACCGTTCGTCGTCAATTTCATCGCCTTCGGTAACTTGTTCTTCGATTCCTTGCAATCCTAGGATCCTCTAGAAGTGCTCTAGCTCTTTCCATCATCCATTTTCAAATTCACTTCGAAATTCCATGCAATTTTCGTTTTTCGGAGTTTTGGGCGTGGTCTCTGTTTTGCCCTTGCCCGTGCGCTGCTCGTCGCCGGCTCGCCACCGTTGCGCCGCCTCCGGCTGGCTCGCCGGCTCCGTCGTCTGCCTTGATCCAGCGTCGGCCGCTTTCGCCAGCCCCCCATCGCTGTCGCCGCCGCCTCGGGCCACGCCGCCGCCCAGCGCCCGGGCCGCCCGCGCCGCCTTCTCCTCGCGCCAGCGCGCCGCTCGCCGGCCCTCGCCTTGCCCGCCATGCGCCACAAGATCGCCAGCGCGATGCGCGCTACCGCGCCGGCCTCCTCACGTCGCCGCAACCCGCCGCCGCCCAGCCGTCTACAGCCGCTTGCCGGACCTCCCCTCGCCGGCGCCCCCAAGAGCAGAGGAGCCCCAGGAAATAAATTCTATGGTGTCGTGCTGCATAAAGGGACCTGTGCAGCACCACTCGGATGGACGCCATGTGTTACGCCAGTGAATCTCCACCGTTGCATTAATTAAGGGGATTAATTAACTGATGCATTAATTGCATGCAGACGGTGCAGATTCACTGGCATAACACGTGGCGCCCATCCAAGTGGTGCTGCACAGGTCCCTTTGTGCAGAACGACACCATAGAATTTATTTCCAAAGCCCCATGGCTTCCTCTGTTTCTTGTGAGGAAGAAGGCCATGAGCCACTTACAAATGGGTCCCAACATCCATAGAGATAACCACATCCATAATTTCAGCCAATATAAAGATTCCAAGAATATTCCTCGATTTTCCATTTTCCAGATTTTCCGAACTTCGAACACTCATAACATTTCCGTCCGAACTTTGATTGACTCCGTTCAAATTCCTAAATTCATCTAAAATCAAGATCTACCTGCCAGTATAACTTTTATAATTTTTAGATTTTATTTATTTTATTGTTATTTATTCATTGTACCGTTTTGCGCGTAGCCGAGGATCCCGCCGAGTCCGCCGACCCCGCCGCCGGACTTCAAGAATTCGACATCCCCGTTGCGACTGAAGGCAAGTCCCTTGATGCATTTTGATCTGAAGGACCATGTGGAGGTCCATCCATTTTTGTGATGAGTATTTGACTTTATTTGAGCAAGGTGTGCTCAGGCTTGAGTTTGATTTGACTCGGTATTGCATGTTTCAATTAATGATAATTGTGGACTAACATGCAGGAAGAAAAGGTATGTGCATTGTGGTATGTGCAAAATGGTTTGTTCCTTGTGGTACAGGTCCCTGAGGCAGCTATGGTCGTTGGTGAGTACCGGGACTAGGTTGGGAGAACCGAGGTCCAGAGCGGTCGAGGATGCCGACGAGATGGTTGGGCTCAAACCAGGTTCACTTGGACGTCATGGAAATGGACTTGAGGTGGCTCAAGGTTTCCGGTTCGGGTTGGAGGCTCGAAGAGGAGGAAAGCGAGCGGTCAAGTCCGGCGGATGAAGGCCCGTTGCATCGGGTTGATCGGGTTTTGTTTAAAACCCATGTATAGCCAATGTGGCCCATGTAAAGCCCATGTGTGGGGTGAAATGAGAGGGTTAATCCTAGCCCTTGGTGGAATGCCCTAGGGTTTGGGACTCATCCAAGGGTGGTAGGTGGCCCTAGAGTAGTATAAATAGAGGGGGAGGGTGTCCTCCCTCACTTGAAGGTTTGAGTTGCTCCTTTGAGCTTTGCCCACATGAAGTGAGGCTTTGTAAACCTTCCAACCAGAAAATACAAAGATTTTCTTTACTTTTCTGTGAATTTAAATTCGCATTTACATTATGTCTTTACTTTACGCAATTTAAATTCAGCATTTACTTTCCCGCATGTAAATTCTACAATTTACTTTCTCACAATTTGGATTTGCTCCTCTCCTTCTAAATGCTGTTGATCAAGGAGGTCTTGAGGGTGCTCATTTGGTTTTACATCTTTCTTGCACCCTAGGATAGACTAGAGATCAAGTTTCTATCAAGATTGCAAATCTGTCCTGAACTTGTTCTTCGCGCAGCAGTCAGTCTTTGATTTTTAGAAAAATATAGAAAAATCTTTCTTGATTGATTCTTGTTGGAGAAGGTGCTTGACTCATATACCAATCTGTGGAAAAATTTTGGAGTCCACTGGATGCACCATTTGGGAGCTGTGAGGTGAAAACCGAGCCCCAAATTTCCTGATTGAAAATCCTGACTGTTCGTAGTTCTTGATTTTTCCTGTTTTTTGTAGAAGGTGTTTGGTGGTGATTTTTGGTGGAGTGCTTCACGACTCAACAGCTCACAGGCTGAAAAATTCCCAAATTTTTTGGAGCAACAGAAGTCCACCATCCACCTGCTCTAATTGAGGACAATTCCTGAAAATCTGCTTTTGCTTTTCTAAAAAGAGGCTTTTGTGTTTTGGCTTGATCTCTTTTAGAAAAGAAGTATTTGAATTGATTCCTCCTTGCTTTGGACACTTGACAACCAGAATTTGTGATTTAAATATCCCTCACATGATTCATGGTTCCTATCCATGTAAGCTAGGGATACACATAGTTGTCAAGTCGTTCCGATTTTTGTGGGTTTCGCGATTTTAAGGAGCATCGGTTTTCTTTGCGGGATTGTTTGGAGTACGTTGAGTAGGGGATATTTTTATTTGGGATCATTCACCCCCCCCTCTGATCGCCATCTCGGTCTTTCATGATCCCATGATTGCAAATGTGTTTACAATGTTTTTATAAACATGCATTGTTATCTTTGTCATTGTATGTCAAATATAGACTATTAGTCATTCTGAATTGTGATCACCTCCTTGGTTATTGATGCCCATGTTCATTTGTAACCCTAGGACACTTTGCTATGTCATTCCTAGTTTATACCATGACATTCATTGAATAGTATGGTAGAATTGCTTAGGGCCGAAATTGATGAAAATGACCCATGGGAGGGATTATATCAAAGTTGTGATTTAAAATATGATTTAAGGATTTTGGCAAAGTATTTGGTACTATTTTTATAAAATAAAAAGAAAAAGAAAAAGGATTTGGACTTGGGCAGAGTGGAATGTTGGGTGGGTGCGGATTGAGCACTAGTTTACAATGTGCAAGTACCGCCCCAAGTCAATTAAGGACCGACGCTTATGACTGTCCATTCTGAGCATAGCAGTACTACCACATGTCTATAATGGTACGACCTGGCTAAATATTTTGTAGAAACCTAACTTAGACTCGCCAGTTGGTGGAATGTGGGTGCCAGATAGAGGCAAATTGTACTCCCCACACGGCGCAAGAGGGGGCTTCTGTACTGGGTAGATAGAACCCTAACAGCGGTGAAACCTCAGCGGGTGAGTCGAGTTAGGCGTATACATTGTAAATGCCTTGTCATGATCTCTCTGCCGACACACCAAAGGAAGTGTGTTAATAGCTTAGCATTAAAGAGATGATCATGTCTTGTGGGTAAAGCTGTACACCTCTGCAGAGTTAAAACTATTCGAATAGCCGTGCCTACGGTCAAGGGCAAAGTGAAGAATGCTCTCATACTGGTAGACTTTGGTTTTGGATTTAAAAAGAAACAATGTTTTGTTTTGGGATTCGAGAGTGGTTAGAACTCTCGGATGATTGTTGGCAGATTGAGCCAACCAGGTAGATGGAACCTGTTTTATTTCATGACGGATAGTCATGTGTGGATAACCTTGATCTTTTAAAAATGTGGCGGATAGAGCCCTTATACTAGTGATGGTGGATAGAACCCTCACTGAAATATTAAATAATTCAATTGTTAAAAAGAATTGCTAAAATATGCTTTGCGAAACTTATTATTAAGTATGGTTTGAAGAAACTTGGCTTTATGCAAAAGAACCATATTAAGTCTTCCTTGGACAGCCCCACACGTGCATACTTTCTCAGACTTGCTGAGTACTTTTGTACTCACATACTACATAAACAGTTGTCATCAGAAAACTATATATCAGGACGCCGTTGAAGACGGTGAGTACTACGCATAAGAGTTCAAGGAAGATCTCCAGGACATCTAAGCGCGTTCCTAGTCGTCGCCTGTGGATATGTTTGGGTTTCGCTTCTTGTCGTTTTGTTCCGCTGCCGTGAACTTTAGTCTGGTGACCATTTGATGTAATAAGTAGCCATGTGGCTAATACTTTATGGTTATGTTACAATTTTCGTTATGTTTGGTAATGATGCTTCACTGTTGACTGTGTGTACTAGCTACTGATCTGGGACTAGTACAGAAATACACAGGAGATTTCGGATAGCCGATCCGGGATCTCACAGGGTCGTTTCAACCTACCCCACTTAAAATAAACGTGACACCACGGAGTGTCGTAACCTTATTTAATGTGAATGTTGAGGTCAAAAACATTATAAATTATGGAATGGGAGGTTGAAACCTTACGGTATGGAGGTTAATAGCGTTTCCGGGCGTTTTCGGGAGTTTGGGCCTTCCCGGGGCGTGTTGGGCCTTAGGGGGGACCCCTCGTGGGCCAAAAGTGGGGCTCTCTGGCCCATGAGGGGAGAGGGGGGCAGCATGTTGCCCTTGGGGTGCCCCCAGCTGCCCTAGCAGCCTCCACCTCCTCCTCTCCCTCCCATAGTCGCCACACACCCTTTTGCCCCTTGCTTGCGCCCCCTTGCTCCCCATTGCTCCTCCACCCCTCTCCTCACCTCTCCACCACCCTTGCTGCCCCGAGGGGATTTCTCCACCTCAACACCTCGAAGATCCATCCATTGGAGCGCTCTGCGACGAGGTGATCCGGTGGATTTGGAGCGAGGAAGGAGATCACGCGAACCGGGAGGAGATCTATTGGGTTTTCGTGCGTCGGGCGAAGGTATGGCCATGGGAATCCTTGGGGTTGTTCTAGGATATGTTCTAAGGGTTAATATCATGTTTTTAGATCAATTGGTGGTGCTGTAGTTGGGTAGATTAGATGGAATCTTGAGTTTGCCACGTTCTCTGTTTCGGGCAGCATGAGCAGTTGACCTAGGGTTTGGGTTTTCGCCAATTTAGACTCGGAATTTGGTCGTACGGCTGTTGAAGAAGTTGTAGGTAATTTCAATACCTTTCAGTGGGTATAAAGAACGTCCAATTCGGCCCAGCCGTTTGAAAGTTATGCTTGTTTTACCGAACATATTAAAATCTGTGACGTGATTGGAACAGATCACGGTATTTTGTAGATTAAACAACTTTAGAGTACGAATCAATCTTTCCGCATACTTAGAAAAAGTTAGGAAATTTCCTAAGCTACGCGAGGATGTACTCGTTTATTCGATTCGGAGTCTTAGAACCCGAGTTATGCCTTTTGGAAGGCTGCTGTCCTGACGGGACAGAACCTCTGTTTTTGGGTTTTGCGAGTAGTTTGCGATGTCGGGGTAGAAGAGGGTTTGCGTACTGTTTTGTGGTCATGATTGTGAGTGTGTGGTACCTTTGTGCAGGTGGTGTGACCCCAGGAGTGCCCTCTACGTCTCGCCAAACCGTCGCCGTGGTTGAGGCAAGTGTATTGGAATGGGTAGCGGGTTGTAGTTGCTAGATTGGTTGAGATTGAGATTGAATATATGATATGTTCACATGCCATGCTTTAATGATTGCCAATGATATGATGAATATGTTGATTATGTTATGATGCCATGTGTTAGTGTACAAGTTATTTATGATGTTGGCATGTTTGCATACATGGCATGTTACATGGCCCGAGCGGTGAGAAAGTCATAACTAATCCGGGGAAGGTTGGTGAGAAAGTTATGACTGGGGCATGTGGCAAGATTGATCGGGTGGGCCAGTTGTGGCACCGGGAACGTTGGTTTGGTTCTTCGGGTAGTCTTGCCCTGGTCACCCTAAGGACTTAACCTTGCAAGCCTTTGAACTGGGTCAAACGTGCAACCACATGTCTGTAATGGGGCGGACTTAGTTGATTAAGTTGCTAATAACGTACCTGTGGGACCTCAGGATGTCAACTACACCCTTTGTGTAAGTTGAACGGGGGAGCGTACCGGGGCTGCGGCCAGGTACCCATCTAACAGTTGGTTGGCCTAAACTTCGCCTTAGCTAAGGGAAGGGTTAGTGTGCAACACCGGAGAGGACCACTTGTATTGTTAGAAGTTTCCGAAAGACTTTGTTACGGGAACTCGCCTTTGTGGTGTTTGACTGTATCTTGTGGGTAAAGTGCATAACCTCTGCAGAGTGTAAAATCTATTCGAATAGCCGTGTCCACGGTATTGGACATCGCTCGGGGATTACAGTCAAGGGTTAGACCTTCTCAAAAATAACTTGGACTTGAAAGGTTGGGTTTGGTTTAATAATGATGTTGATGGAAATGTGGATTAGGATTGGGAAAGATGTTTATTTAACTCCTGGAAAAGTTGTTAATGATATACTTGTTTCTACTGCTTTCGAATCTACTTATATTATTTGTTAAATGTTGTTTCTTTGCAAATATACCTTGAGCTATTCCTTTGTATCAAGCCATGCATATAGTATATTAGCTTGCATTATGCATGACTTCTTTGAGTACCAAGTACTCACCCTTGCCGTAATACAACACCAGTTGAAGAGGAGACTACACCAGCTTTGGAGGAGGAGCTCCAAGAGGAACCGTCTACTTAGGGAGCGAGCCCAGTCAGTTGCCTATGGTATACTGGATGGCGCCACGATGTTATCTTATTTTCCGCTGCTATTAATTCTCTTTTTTTTTAAGTTTCGTCCTACGAGGCGTATATTTGTAACTTGACCATATGGTCAATCAACCAGTTTGATTATTCAATTAAAGTACTTATTTAGTATCGAGTGGTATGATTGTGATATTTACTGATGTTAAGACTGTGTGCACTAGCGCGTTCCTGGACTAGTGCTGAATACACAGAGGGTCCGGATTTGCAAATTCGGTTCCCGACACCTTCCTAGTAATTATTCCAGAAAAGCATCTGGATACTCTCGAACCACGGGTATCCTGTCCACTCCTGGTGTGATGGCGTTGATGCTGCTCCAGTTACTCTTGACTAGGTCGGGGTCAGTCTGAACTATCACTTCTTGTCCTTTGTCATTGATTAATGTCACCACTTTCTGCTCACAGTCCAAACAGGCCTTATGTCTAGATAGCTAATTCATTCCCAGAATGATATCTAGACCATCCATTTCTAGCATTAGTAGGCTGGCTCCAAACTTTACCCTTTGGATCTCTATTTCCATGTCCTTACACTCAAATCTTGCCATTAACTGGCTCCCGGGTGTTTGAAATACATAGGGGGCAGGCAATGGGAGATACGATAAACTGTTTTTGCAAGCAAAAGCCATGGAAACGAAAGAGTGTGTTGCACCAGGGTCAAATAGAATCAAAACTATCTTGGCTTGGATGTGGAACTTACCGATGATGACGTCTGTAGCCTCGGCTGCTTCCTTGGCCGATACATGGTTGATCCTTCCCTGGAAGTTTCTTGAAGTGTTTTGTCCTCGACTATTGGTGGGTCCTTCAGTCTTAACTTGTACTCATCCTTGCAAATATCCTTGTAGCTGCCGCTATTGCTGACGGATCACTGGTTGTCTGTTGGTGGATGTGAAAGCTGATGTCTGTGCCCTGGCTACTTCAGTTGGTAGATCCTTTTTTGGGCAGTTTTGTCGGATGTGCCCTATTTGCCCACAGTGATAGCATCCAGTAGACTTCTTAGGACAGACATTGGCATAGTGGTTGCTATTGCAATTGAAGCATCTGATCGCCAATGGTGAAGACTGGAGCCCTACCCCTGAACTGGGTTGGCGCTTGCATCCTCTGTTGTTGATCTTTCCTTTTTCTGGTGTCCTCCAGGTCATTTCCGGGTTCTTTGGATATGATTAGTTTGTCTACCATGGATGACAAGTCTTTGAAATCTATTGTGGAGATGTGAAATCTCATATTTTTCTGTAAGCCTTCAAAGAACCTTTCCATTTTCTTTGCTTCTGTGTCAACTTCACCAGGTGCATAGCATGACAGGAGGTTGAACTGGTGAAGATACTCTACCACAGTCCTTCCTCCCTGATGGAGGGCAAGGAATTCCCTTCTTTTTGAGGCCATCAGCCTTGCAAGAATGTGAGTCTTCCTGAAGGCTTCTTCAAATTCTTGCCATGTCACTTCTTGTCCTTCTCTCATAGCCTGGTAGTTTATCCACCAGGCCGCTGCTTGGCCTTGCAACTGGTGGGAGGCATAAAGCACTCTTTCCTTATCCGTGCACTGCACGGTGTCCAACTTCCTTCGCACATCTCTGAGCCAGTCATCTGCTGCTAGAGGTTCCGTAGATGCCGAGAAAGTGGGGGGTCTGGTCTTTCGGAAATCTGACCACTGGGATCCCCTTATTATTCCATCCTATCCATTGTTATTCCCTTGGGGTAATATTTGTGGCCTTGCCGCCTGCTGATCCATAATTCTCTCCATCATCTGTGCATGTTGCTATTTTGCCTGATGTCTGTTTCTCTCCATCATTGCAAGTACTTGGGCTAGGCCAACTGGGTTTCTTGAGGACTTCGCTTTGCTGCTGTCCTGAGTGTGATGTGATCCTCCTCCAAGTTCCATGGTTGCTACCCTGATTCTTTTCGGTCTGCAACAAGTTTTGGAGAAACAGAAGGTGAGTAAGGATTATAGCATAGGAGGAGAGTAGAAGGAATAGATAAGAAATAGACGAAGGGAAGGAGTTCTTTTTTGAGCTAGGTGGGGTGATAAGGATATTAATGCAAACAAAAATAACACAAAATTAGGGAACATATTTCAGTCATAATTATGGATTGTACATAGTACCGTTTTAAGGTATCGCACAATCCATTTTACATTACATTAGAACTAATATAAAAGAGGGGTACAATTCTACGACTAGCGCTAGCTACAATAGGAGGCGATCACTTGTCGTCAGAGACGTAGATGATCCGTTCCTCGGGATCCTCCTCCTCGTCAACGTGGGTTAGGTTGATGACCCAGGACGGTCCATCTATCACTGCTCCTCTGTGGCAACTGGAGCTGCTCTAGCTCATCCCTCAAGTCTTGGTTCTCACCCAAGCAGCGTGAAGCTGCTGGTGTAGGTCATCATGCTCTCGGACTAGGCGACTGTAGAGCTAGTCCTGGCAGAGAACATGGTCCGAGATCTCCGCGACACGCTGGTCCTCCTCGTCCTCTGGGATGGACACCACAACCTGTCCAGGCTGTTCCCCCGCCTGGGGGAATAATCTGAAAAAGGCTGGTGTCGAACTACGCCTCGTAGCGATGACGGAGGTAGTGTACTGCCTTCCTAGCAGTGTCATAAAGTGCGTCGCGCTCGGTGACACAATGTCCCACAAACCGGCGCGAGACGTCCGGGTGACCAGGTAGTGGGTGTACGTCTACCTAGGCCCTCCACTGGCACCAGACGGTGACGTGGAACTGCTCCTCTGCATGGAACACTTGGCAGTCAAGCTGTCTGGCTCCAACGTACTACAGCATCCTCCATAGTAGGTCGGCCCATCCTCCTAGGACGGCGGGGTACGGGTGTACGCGTTGAACCATCTGCGGACAACGAAAATTTTGAAGTTAGTTGAGTAGAGGAAATCACAAAAACAAAATAAGGGAAAAAAGGGGCCTCTAAGAGAGGTAAGGCAGAAGAGAAAGAAGATAACAATATTACTTATATTTTCATAACTCATTTTATTTGTAAGTTAAATTAATTTTCGCAAAGTCCCCCAAAGCCAACTTAAGGTCTTAGCCTTTGGTCAAGTCTCGGCTCTGATACCACTTGTAATGGACCGCCTTTTCAGGTGGCGCATTTAAATACCTCAACAGCTACCCAAAGAGATTAACTGTCGGGAAACCAAGTGCACATTGCCAGACAAAGGCAGATCCAACTACTTTTACATAAATTAGGGCCTAACAGCCAAAGTTTTTACAAAGGGAGGTGTAGTGAGACCCAAATATATTACATTACAAAAGACCGGACAGGCCTGCCTGAGAACAGACCAAGACCTTAAAACCAAATCGAATCGCCATCTAGCGATTCCTGGAATTCTTCGGCACCTTGGAACTCTAGAAAGTTGTATTTGAGCAAGGGTGAGTACACAACCGTACTCAACAAGTCGCACGAGAAATATTGAATACTACATGCAAGGGGATTTACAATGGTTGGCACAAGTTTAATTATTATAGTGGATGCCGTTTTATTTCCAAGTTCGTTTTACATTTGAAACACAAACCATAATTAATAGTAAGGGGGGTATTCACAAAATTAACATAATCAAGCCAAATTCTCAAAATTTCAAGAGCTACTTGAGCTTAGTTATGGGAGTCACCCCCAATTAAACTTAGCTTCAATAACCGGAAGCACGATGTATTTGAATACCATTTAATTTGACCTCTGCAGAGCTTCTCAACTTTACCCACAATATATCAATGGTCGTTAATGCCGCAAGTTACATGCAACTTAAATGCATGCGGCCGGGCCGAGATGATCATAGCCTTTTGTTGAACATTCCTAGAGAGTCCATAACCAGCAGGCCCAAGGCCACTCCAATCAGGGCCCACTACCCTTAGCGAGTACCTACCATTGTGAGAACCGGCGAATGGCGCTACCAGACCCATTCCTGTTCCACCCCATCAGTCATGCCCCTGCCGGGAATACTGCTCCCCATTCTCCTTCCGAGAATGATACCACCATGTAAGTGTTTTCCAGGAAATGAACAATGTACTAAGCTATGTCGGGAATGATGCACTGACCGATCTGACTTGTGGTTGAGAGAAAACTTAAATTATTTACTTTGCTCAAGGGGATTTCAACAGTATATTGCCAAAGACTAAGCCATAGGACCATCCATAAGCCAACCTGGTACCTGCTCGTATCAGCCACCCAAACCAGACATGACCTACGTCATTGATCGGGGATCGGACTAGTATCCACCTCGTGGTTAGTCCAATACTGTCCCCCCTGATTGTAGCACAATTTAAAATTCCTGCGCCAATTGCTCGCCACAATTTTACAACTCTTTAAGGATTTTCGGGTGAAACTAACATGATTGCTAATTAATTAGGGTGCTTATAATCATTAACTAGGGCTATTCAAGGTTAATAGGGTTCATTAATGTCAAGGAGGCTAATCACAAAACTAGGTATAACTAAGTTGCATGTCATTCTAAACTATCGATTTTTTAGTATTTCAACATACAATTAAAATAATGTAGTAGAAATTAAATACTACAATATTAGGGCGTGCAGCTTGTAGAAGTGGGTAGAGCTTTAAATTTTCAAGTCCCCACACTCTCCCACACCTTCAAATTTTCTAAGTCCCCACCACCTCTCTCTATCGCGCGCGCCACAGCCACCTCCGTCGACCGCCACCGCACCACCGCCCCCCAGCCACCACACCGACGCCCCCTAGCCAATCCACCCCAGAGAACCTAGGTAGCCGGCGAAACGCCCCCTCCTGCTCTCTCTGTTTTCATGCCCGCAAGGTGTTCGGTGAAATGCCCACAAGGAGTTTTGTTGATCTGTTAATGTTGGAGTAATGAAAAAATATTGTATATATGTTTTCATGCCCACATTTATGTTGTATGTATGTTTGCGTATATATAAATATTGTATATATGTTTTCATGCCCACATTTATGTTGTATGTATGTTTGCGTATATATAAATATTGTATATATGTTTTCATGCCCACATTTATGTTGTATGTATGTTTGCGTATATATAAATATTGTATATATGTTTTCATGCCCACTATAGATGGCGACACCAAGATGTGGTGACCCGGATTTCGATGAGGCGGAAAATATGCTGTTCGAGACCATTGCGTTGGGTAGCATCTTAGGCGTTAACACTGCTAACACTGGTGCTGCTAACGCTGTCGATGAGGTTGTTAACACTGGTACCGGCGAGGATACTGCCGGCTACACCGAGGTATACCCTTAACCATTATGAAATCACCGTAAACATGTTAATTACTCTAAAATCACCGTTATTATATGTGTTTGTGTATCCAGCCCGGTACATCATCGGCCACCCAGTCCAGAATTAACCGAGGACCTAACAAGAAGCCTTCGACAAAGTATGTGATAACCGAAGTCGGCAACGACGGGAGTCTGCTAGCCCCAGAATCAACAATTAGCCCTTTCAACAACGCTTGTGGCTACCACGTGAGGGATCACGTCCCAATCAGCATCCAGAAAAGGGCCGAAGTCCCAGCAGCTACCAAGGAACTGCTCTGGAATGATATGCAGGAAAATTTCACTTTTCCAGAAGGGTACGAACAGAAGGCCAAGGGATGGGCTTTGAAGAAGATGGCAACTTCCTTTCAGCAGTGGAAGTTGTCCCTCACCCGCAAGTACATCGACAAAGGAGAAAGGCCAGACTTCAATCAATTTCCAAAGCTGGCAGATCATTGGGATGCTTTCGAGGAGTACAAGCTGTACGATGCAGGACAAGCCGCGAGAGAGAGAAACAAGGTGAATGCCCAGAAGAAGAAATACCACCACCATCTCAGCACCGGTGGTTACATCAAGGCTGCAAAGAAATGGGACAAGCGGGAAGAGGAAATTCGGCAGCAGGATATTGTACCTAAAACTGAGAATTGGGAGCCCCGCCTGCGCAATTGGTTCTTGGGTCACGGGGGCAAACTTGCAGATGACGGCAGCTTGGTGATGGCACCGACAGTCCAAGAAGTTGGTGAAAGGATTGTACATGCCATCGAACAATCTCAGTCAGGATCCTTGGTGATGGATAGGGAGAATGACGAGCTAACATATGTCCTTCAAAACCCCGAGCACCCGGGACGGACACGAGGTTTCGGGAAGATGCCGTGGAGGCACGGCTTTGCCAAAGACTCAAGCAGTTACAGGAGCCGGGACAGAAGCAAGAGGAGAGATCAGGGTAGAGTGTGCCGATTGGAGGAAGAGCATAGAGCTACGAAGGCTTCCATCGGAGATATTGTCGTGCAAAAAGTGTCCGAAGCAATAAGCCAGCTTCAGGGAGCACTACGTTCGACCAATGTTCAGGCGGCGCCGGCATCCGTGATCAGTCTGACCGCGCAAAAGAGCAGTTGCGCGTCCGCCGTGGCCCCTGTAGCAGATGACCCAGCATCAAGGTTCACCGGCAGTGCGAGCTACACATTGATATGCGTAACCTCTCCTGCAAGGTGGCTTACGGCATGGCTTATCCAGTGGAGGTGGGCCAGACGTTCCACTTCAACCAGATACCCTTCGGATACTCGAAGGTCACGGTGGAAGAGGTGGGGGGCTTCGAAGATCTCATGCTCGAGATTGCTGGGGGCGACGACGTGACCAAGCTTGGACAGGCCCTCCATGGCACATTGATCCTTTGGCGCAAAAAGTACATCATATTTCCAGATGGTGTGGAGGTTACATCTCCAGCAATAGAGGCCCCGCAGTTTGCGCCAGCTGCAGGAGCAAGCACGCCTCCTCCACATCAACAACCCACGACTCCTCCAGCATCGCTTGCACGCAATGCTTCCCCGGTGGTCCAGGCCACGCCTCCTCCACCTCCCGCTCCACACCGAAGCCCGACTCCGTCGCCACAGCCACCGCCTGAATGTAAGAAGCACCCAACATCTCTAGTCACCACGCCTCCAGCATCTCCCCCGAGGAAGAAGCTCGATGTCAGAAGGAGGCATCCCGCATCGGCACCTCCTCCCACGAAGTTGGCATCCGACAGGGAGAGAATGTCAAAGGAACCGCCAAAGAGGCCATATGATCTGACCGCGGAGGAGCTAGCTGCATCCGTAAAGATGGATGTGGCCAGGCAGCTTGCGCCAAAGAAGCCAGAGCCCAAGGTTAAAATAGATAAAACAACTGTGAAGCACTTTCAGTCATGCGGAACGGCGCCACCGCCTGTGACGACCGACTACAAAAGGACAATAAGAAAGGCTACAGTGAAAAATAAACAGGCTATGTTGGCGGGAAAGAAGAAGAAAGTGGAAGATGAGCAGAGTGCTCAACAGTTGAGGTTCCTGACATTCCTGAAGGAGGCAGGACTCGAATCAATAGACCAGGATCTTCCAGTGGCACCAACCAGATGGAAGTATGAGTTGGGCAAACCGCTAATTGATCCAAAAGATATAAATGATCTCCCAACCAAGATACGTCAATTACATGAATGTTACATGAAAAAGGCATCTAAAGGAGAGAAAATGTTCCTCCTCATTTCTCAAGATGAGCATTTCTTCCGCGGGAACAACATAGAAAAATGGCTGGAATTCGAGGACTTGTACCATGTGTACCAAACAGACGCCATCGACGACGTGTCCTTCATGTGCTGCTGGTGTCTGTAAGTGTCGATCTACTAAGTGTAACATCCTCAAATCTATAAAGTAATAAAAATCCAATATTAAAAACGTGGAATCATTTCTTTGCTTTATTTTATGATTTTTGTACATTTGTTGATTTGTTTGTTGATTGAAATGAATAATTGAAATGATTATTGGAGTTAAATAAAAGAAGAAGAGAAGCAATAATAGAATAGTAAATTTTTTTTTATAACCTTGCTAAGCTCTAGAATGCACCCCTAGCTGGTCAAAAGACCATGTGAATGTATTTAGAAGTAAAGAAAATAATTTAATTAGCAAATTCCATTGCTGTCTAGACCAATGTCAGATTTTTAGAGTTAAACGTGGAGCAATCTAGACCTTGGAATTTTTACCATAAGATCTAAGACATATCACCTTCACCCACAAAAAGTTTCAAAAATTAATAAGCAATTTTGCTATGAGTTAGCATTTAATTTAGGCAGATTCGAAATTCTGCAGAAATCAGTAAAAGAATTTTAGAAAAATAAATAATGCGATTTTAATGTTGAAATTTTTATGGTAGGTCCATTGTATAGAAACACACCTTCAGTAAAAATTTCAAAAATAAATATGTTTATTTAATCCATAAACCAATGCAGAAATCGAAATAGAATTTCAGTGCAGCCGACATTGTCAGATTTATTATAAATAAATGGTAAATAATTTTAACTCCAAAATTTTACTAAGGCTACCTAACTTACTCATCAGCTTATTCAAAAAGTTTGGAAAAATCTTGAGATGACTTGACCCATGAATTAATGTGTTTAGTGTGCTGTCTGGGAAAGAACTGGAGTTCTCTCTCTCCATAGCCTTACGTGTGGGTCCACGCGTCCAGCCAGCCGTGCGCTAGCACCACTGCCGACGGGACCCAGAAGCTTCCCGGCCCACACGTCGCCCCCTCGTTTCTCCCTCTCTTTCTCTCTTCTCTCTCTCTGACGGTGGCCCCAGGACCCACTTGTCTGCTCCTTCTCCTCCCTTTGCTTCCTTCTCTATCTCTCTCTCGCACTCTCTCTGTTGTCGACAAAGCCGCCTTACCGCCTCCGTCTTTGTCGTCTACCCGCCGCAATCTCGCGCGCCCCGAGGTCGCTCTGCCACGCCGCTGCAACCCCATACCGCGACCCGTCCTGCCTTGGACCGAGCTGGAAGGCGACTTCCGGAGAATGCCTGAGTCGGCCGCCAACCCCATCTCCTAGAGCAGCTTCGCCCCCACGGCCTCCTTCACCTATTTAAAGGATTGAATAGCGCCGTTACTCCCAGCCAAACCTGGAGCAACCCCTCATTCACCCTCACACGCCCTAAACCACCTGAACCGAGTCTTTCTTCTCCGTCTCCGGCGAAAGCCGATTTGGGGGAAAACCCGAATTGACGCAGTTTGGTAAGAGAATGTCCAAATTGATGGACCTTTGAGCATCCACAGATACTCACGAAGCTATTGCGCACCTTCTTGCAGCCCGAAGCAACTCGGAGACACCCCGCGCCGTGCAACCTCCTCTGCCTCCGCCTCTGCACGGTGAGAACACCACCCGGCCACCCATCCTCCAGTCCAAGAACTCGAATAGAGTCCTTAGGTCCTCTAGATGCTTTCGCGCATGTCCTGCCAGCTCAAAAATCCCCATAGCGTCGCCGCACCTTGCGCCGCCGTGAAGCGCCGCCGTCCAGCGCCGAGAGCCCAAAACCTCCGAACACCACCCATAACCGAGCACACCCCTAAGTTCATCATGGTCCCGTGACACTGTAGGAGCCATCCAAACTCGATCGACGCCGCCGGCTAGTCGCCGGTGAGCTCAGACCTGACCTCCCCTGCTCGGAGTCGCTGCCAAGCGGGACCCCCGTGTCAGCCGGCTCGGCCTGCTCTCAGCCCAGCCAACCTCGCTGCCATGCGGGCCCAGTTGTTCACCGTGCACTCGCCGCGTGAGTCTGTGACGGCTGGACCAGTGTCGTGATAGCAGTCGGATTCAAATAGCAGCCCGCGCAAATGATAGGAATACGTATTCCTTTAAGGAAAATGTATTTCCTAATTTTCTGATTAAAATGAACCGATTAGCTTCAAATTGCTATATCTTTTAAACTATAGCTCCAAATTGAATGAGATAAATTTCTAAATTCACATTAAATCATGTAGTTTCATAATATGCAAAAATATTTTATACCTGTTTAGCAAATTAACTTTGAATTTAAATTTAAAGAGTGAAATTTGAATATGTAGCATATAGAGATTTTGCAAATAAAGTCCAAATTGAGTGAAACCAACTTTGTTGTAATCCTTAGGTCAAGTACTGTCCAAATATGTAATTAGATTTGGATTTGGAATTAGTTTATGAAAATTTCATGTTAGGACTTTACTTAATGCATAAATTTAATATAGTTGCAATAACTTACTCAAAAATGATCCAAAATGAATGAAACTTGTTTCATTATATTTGTTGTACTGATTAGAACCAGTTAGTAAGATAAAAGTTAGGATTCACCATGTTGCTATCTTTTGTCATGACTAGGGTTGCTTTGCATGCTAATTCATATTAGTATAATTAATCATACACCCTGAAAATGAACTTTGTTAAATTTAATTCTACAATCTTAGCTTCCTGAATTCGTAAATTAAAATGAAATAATACACAAAGAAGGTAGCTGTGTTATATGCCCTAAGCTTTAATCTTTAGATTAGAACCATATACCTTAGTTCATACTTGAAATGATGATTGAAGTTGATTGCTATCTTAATTGTTTTGGAATGATCTCATTTGAATCCTTCAATTGCTATCTTTGTCGTTTGTGTTTTGCTTCTTTATCAATATTGAAGTATTTTATTTACCATGTTCGTACTCGACGTATAGACGCTGAGACTGCCGACTACGCTATCGACGACACTGACCCAGCTTACACCGCCGAGGAGCAAGGCAAGCACCCCCTTGATCATTTTGATCCCAGATTTTATAATCAACTAAAATGTGATTAAGAATCTTCCTGCATGCTTATATTTTGATAAATCCTTATTTTGTGATACTTGGTAGTTATAACCCAAAATTGATGGATTCCCTTAATCATGTTGACATACGATCCATGAATACCATAGGAATGGTTAAGATCTTTAAAATGGGTATAATCGCTTATTAACCTGTAAATGCTTAGCACTGCTTTAGATCAATGTTGAAAATGTTTGCACCCACACATTTCTTATGAAATCTTTTATGGTTTATTTAAGCAGTAAAGGATACTGGTAGTTTGATAAAAATGAAAATAAAACTACTGTTTTGACGTGGGTGGTTATTGGCAATAGCCGGTTGTACATGTTTTAACGTGTACATAGATAGGGTGGAGTATCGCCCATGTCACAATAAGGACCGAGCTTATGTGTTGTTTTCAGGCCAAGATAACCGTACATCCACAAGTACTGAAATGGGACAGTCTTAACCTATTAAATTAATTGAATATTAGCTTTGCACATTGGTAGGCAGTTGTAGCACGGGCCTTCCGGGTCTTGGTTTGCTCGAGGGAGGTGTCATCACCGAGGTGTTGGCATCTGCCGATGTAACGGTGTACGCCTGGCTATGAATTGGGGCTGTTGTTGTACCATTTGAGCCACGGGCTCTGAATATTATTGCTTCACCGTTTGTTTGCTTCCATCATAGTCAGGAGTAACGTCACTGGGCTAGTGCAAAGTTAAGATTCAAGTAATCGAACGGTTTCGTTATGAACTCCTCGCGGGCATACCAAAGGAAGTGTGTCTTATAGCTTGCAAAAAGGGAGAACATATTTTGTGGGTAAAGCAGTACAAACTCTGCAGAGTCTAAACCTAATCGATTAGCCGCGCTCGCGGTCATGAGCACTTGGTAAAGTCATCACATAGTTAGCTGTTTCTGTTTTCAAAAACCTTTGATTAAATGATTTGGGAAATGGTTTACATTCTTTAGTGTCACTTATTGTTACATTTGTTCATATAAGACCATGGAGGGTCTTTTTCGTTAATTTACTCACAAAGGGTCGTGAGTAGATTGTTACATTTCATTTCACTACTTGTTATTTGAATTACTTATTAAACTGTTTTAGATTTCTAGTTATGCTTTCCGTTATTACTCAGTATTACTTCATTCAAATTTTCCGCTTTATGCAAAACAACCGTAGAGACCCACTTTCTATTTCAGCCTGCATATATTCCAGGAATTGCATACACTACAAAGTCTTGCGAGTACCAATGTACTCAACTTGCTTCAACAATGTTTTTAGGTGATGAGCAAGATTACGATAATGACGGGAATGAATATGAGGAACCTGCGAATTTTAGCGACAACTGATCTTTCTAGGTTCATCTCAGCAGTTGCCTGTGGAGTTATGGAATAGTTGGCATACTATGAGACATAGTTTTAATTTCCTGCTACTTTTGGTATTGTAATAACACTATAAAACCTGTGATGTAATAAAAATGTGTATCTGTGTGGCTGTAACTTCCAAATTGTGTTTGTGCGTGCCAGCCACTGATCATGGGAATGGCACAGGAAGCACTTAAGAACCTCATATTTATGTTACTTAGTGACATAAAAATGAGGGTCTCACACTAAGTTTACCATTTGCTTCCTCTCGTACCACAAAATTGAAAATCTAATTAACTTAGCTATCCCTTCTTATGTAGAATGGAGATACAACGATGTAGAAGACTGGGCAAACAGAACGTTGGCTTCATCGACCCAGAGGTTATCAACGAGAAAATCTGGTCATACGACCAGCAAAAACCGCAAGTTGAGGCATACATTTTGCATGCATTATTGAAACAGCACTACAAACGTACATACTTCTGCCCTTCAACTTCAAGTACGTGTTCTCACAAACCTCTTATTCTTGTATTTCTTAAGACATTGATAGTACGACTAGCTACTTACGCATATGTTGGAATATACGAATAGGTTTCACTGGATCCTTCTAGTCATCGAGCTTGACAACAGCAGGATTATAGTTCATGACTCAAGAAGGAATCCAGTCGACAAATACCAATGGTTCATTGACGTCCTGAACATGACATTTGCAAAGTTCAAGAAGAAGCAAAAAGGAGAATTCAAGAAAGAATTCGAAGTCATAATAAACACTCAGGTACGTACTACAAAAACAATTATTAATATAAATGCGCCATATCAGTTTTTCATCTGATATTCTGAAATTTCTCCCCATGAAGGTTAAACGCCAGACGGCTGGAAACAACTTATGTGGCTACTACGTGTTCCACTATATTCAAAGTTTTATCCATGGCGATGAGCCGGAACATTATGCCGAGGTTCGTATATGCATGTCAATTTGTTAGCTACAACTTACATTTTAATTAATTGCATGTGATCGGATATTTATATACTTCCCGCTTAACCAATTGTCAGCCCAACATCAATGAGCACGTTAACGTGCTCCCGCCTCATCGGGTGCGCGCACTCCAAGAACAACTCATCGGCTTCATTGTCGACGAGGTTGTATCTCCAAATGGCGAGTTCCACGTAAGGCTTGGTCCTTCGTTCAACACCGCTGAACTGATGACGACATCCACGTCGACCAAGGACTTAAAGAATAATGCATGCAAGAACTGAGTTCTATAATCATTTTTTTAATCATTCAAACTTGTAAACGTCGGTTGCGTGTATGTACTTGTCCATTTTTTGCACTATTAAGTTCGTTTTTTTGTGTAGTGAGCTAGCTTGTGAACATGTGTATGAGCAAGCATATGTAATATATATTTAATTGCGCAAAAAACTGCTCCACTCATATTCAATTTTATGGTCAAAAACGATATACAAAAACACCGTAAGAACATATTCTATAATCTCTACTATTATAAAGCAACAGTTGGTGGCAGTGGTGAGTTCTACCCATGTCATTAATTGCTCTGCTTAATTGCCCTACTTAATTGCCCTGCTTAATTGCCCTACGCAAAAAACGAAGCGTTGCTTTAATTAGCCAGCTTTCGCAAGAAACGAAGCATTAAAGATAGATGTTTGATCTTGTGAAATAATTTTTTTATTTTTTAATCTTTATTTTTCGTTATCAATTTTGTTTTTCGTAGCAATGCACGGGCATGTAACTAGTACATATAATTAAAAACTCTCTCCACAAGCGGTTGGTGACTCCAACCGCTTCTGGAGTGCTGCTCTCCACAAGCGGTTTGTAACACGAACCGCTTGTGGAGTCCCCCACGTGGCGGCTCCACTGGCCTTCCTGGACACCTTCCCAACCGCTTCTGGTCCCACAGCACAAGCGGTTCGAGCAACCGCTTGTGATACGGGACGGTATCACACGCGGTTGCTTAGAAGCGGTTATAAAACCGCTTCTAAAGGGGGTTACGAGCCGCTTGTGGTAGCCGGTTCTGTAGTAGTGTCCTAAACCATCCCAATACACTTGCCTTCAACCGTGTGAGACGGAGTGGCGAGATGTTGAGGGCACTCCCAGGGTCACACCACCTGCACATAGGTACAATACACTCAAAATCATGCCCACAAAACAATACAAGAACAATCATCTACATCGACTTCGCAACCCACTCCTAAAACCCGAAAAACAGAGAATCTGTCCAACGGGACAGCATGCTTCCAACAAGCATACCTTGAGTTCTAAAACTCTAAATAAGATAAATGAGTACATTTTCTCTAAGATTAGGAGATTTCCCATCTTTTTTCTAACAATTCATGAAAACTGAATTGGCCTCTAAAATCCTCTAATCTACAGTTGAACACAATCTGTCCCAATCACGTCACAGATTGGACAGCGCTCGGTAAAACAGCCATAACTTTTAAACGGCTGAACGAAATTTAACATTTTTTGTGTCCAATTAAAGGTAATTGAATTAAATACAACTTTCGTAACAGCCGGCTGACCAGAAAACGAATATAAAATTGTCTAATTCGTGTCCGAAGACCGAAGACCGAAGTCCGAAGACCGATGACCTAATCTATCCGAGGACAGAACGCAAGACCAAATTGCAATCTTCCTAGATCCTTCTAATCATAGCACCTAAACACCAAATTTAACCATAATATTCCCCATTTAACCAGCACCTAAACTCTACGAATAAATTCCCCATAGCATACCTCTTCTTAGCGAGCCACCCGATCGACAAACGCCTCCTCCTCGCGATCCAATCTTCCCTCCACTCGCCGGAAGTGTCGAAATCGCCAGATCTTCTTGTTCGCAAGGCTCCCCAATGGAGGGATCAATGGAGCGGGAGGTGTGGCAACCATGGGAGGGGAGGGATCCTCGCTAGGGCCAGCTAGGGAGAGAGGGAGGGAGGTGGCGCAAAGGGGAGGAGGGGGTGTGCGGCTAGGGGGGTTTGGGGGGCCGATGGCTTTGGGAGGAGAGGAGGGGGCGCATGGGGGGTGGAGGGCTCTAGGGTTGGCATGAAATCCCCTCACATGGGCCAAAAATCCCCCATCAATGGCCCAATTACTTCCCCCAAGGCCCAAACTAGCCCCGCAAGGGCCCAAACTCCCCCGAAGAGGCCCAAACACCCTGAAAAGCCCAAAAACACGGTATAAACTCGTATTGTTATGCCACATTCTATAATGTTACAGAATGGCTGAATTTGTTATTTGCAATAAAGCAGTATTCACAAATAAACATAATAGATTATAAAGTGGTAAAACAAATGACAACAATAATAAATTTCACAGTTATTTCACAAGTAAACCATTCCACATCCTAAACCAGTTATCACTTTTAAACAGGCAACCTGCCTCCAAGCCCCCAGTCCTTTTTATGAAAATCTAACCCTTAACTGTAATCCCCGAGCATTGTCCAATATTGCAAACACGGCTAATCGGTTAGTTTTGACACTCTGTAGAGGTTATACACTTTACCCACAAGATATATGTGACACCACGGAGTGTCGAAACCTTTTATAATGTGACTGTTGAGGTCAAAAACATTATAAAATGTGGAATCAAGGTTAAAACCATAAGGTATGGAGGTTAATAGCGTTTTCGGGCCGTTTCCGGGAGTTTGGGCCTTTCCGGGGAGTTTTGGGCCTAGGGGAAAGGGTCGTGGGCCTTGGTGGGGAAGAGTTGGAGTCCATTTAGGAGTAGAAATCCTGTTGGGGGGCTTCCTCCTGCCCTTTTAGTGCGCCCCCTCCTGGTTTGGTGCACCCCCACCTCTCCCTTTGTGCCCTAGCCGCCCCTCCCACCTCCCCTCTCCCTCTTGCATGCGCCCACCCCCCTTGCTCTTCCCTTGCGCCACCACCCCCTCCACCACCTCTCCACCTCCCTTGCTGCACCTAGGTGAGTTCTTGACCTCACCACCTCGAAGGTCCAACCGTTGGAGCGCTCCGCGACGAGGAGATCCGGCGGGATTGGAGCGAGGAAGGAGAACGCGCGAACCGGGAGGAGATCTATTGGGTTTTCGTGCGTCGGGCGAAGGTACGGCCATGGTAATCCTTGGGGTTGGTCTAGGTACTATTATTAGGGCCATTATCATGTTTTTAGATCAATGGGTGGTGCTGGAATTGAGAAGATTAGATGAAATCTAGAAGCTGCCACGTTCTCTGTTTCGGGCAGCATGAGCAGTCGACCTAGGGTTTGGGTTTCGTTAATTTAGAGTCAGAATTTGGTCATACGTCTGTTGAAGAAGTTGTAGGTAATTTCAATACCTTTCAGTGGGTATAAAAGACGTCCAATTCCACCCAGCCGTTTGAAAGTTATGACCATTTTACCGAACGTATTAAAATCTGTGACGTGTTTGGAATAGATCACGGTTTTCTGTAGATTAAACCACTTTAGAGTCCGAATCAGTCTTTCCGTATACTTAGAAAAAGTTGGGAAATTTCCTAAGCTACGCGAGGATGTACTTGTTTAATTGATTCGGAGTCTTAGAACCCGAGTTATGCCTTTTGGAAGGCTGTTGTCCCGACGGGACAAAATCTCTGTTTTTGGGTTTAGTGAGTAGTTTGCGATGTCGGGGTAGAAGAGGGATTGCTTACTGTTTTGTGGACATGATTGTGAGTGTGTGGTACTCATGTGCAGGTGGTGTGACCCCGGGAGTGCCTTCTACTTCTCGCCAATCCGTTGCCCGTGGTTGAGGCAAGTGTATTGTAATGGATAGCAGTTTGTAGGTTGCTAGTTGAGACTAGATGAAATTGATTATATGATATGATTACTTGCCATGCTTTAATGATTGCCAATGATATGAGGAGTATGCTTATTATGTTATGATGCCATGTGTTAATGTACAAGTTATTTATGATGTTGGCATATTTGCATACATGGCATGTTATATGGCTCGGGCGGTGAGAAAGTCATAACTAGTCCGGGGAAGGTCGGTGAGAAAGTTATGACTATTCCGGAGAGCCAATGAGTAAGTCCTACATCGTGATTCCATTCACTGCGGTGAACGAAAGCGAGGAGTAGGCACCCTTGTCGGGACCCCGAATTTGCAAATCCGGACCCTCTGTGTATTCAGCACTAGTCCAGGAACGCGCTAGTGCACACAGTCTTAACATTGGTAAATATCACAATCATACCACTCGATACCAATAAAGTACTTTATTTAAATAACCAAACTGGTTACTCGACCTTATGGCCAAGTTACAAATATATGCCTCGCAAGGCGAAACTTATTCAGAGAAAAAGAATAGCAGCGGAAAATCAAATAACTTCGTGGCGCCATCCAAGATACCACGAACAATGGCCGGGCTCGCATCCCTAAGTAGACGGATCCTCTTGGAACTCCTCCTCCGAAAGTGGCGTAGTCTCCTCTTCAAGCGGTGTTGTGTTGAGGCAAGGGTGAGTACTTGGTACTCGACCAAGTCATGCCTGAGAATGCAAGCTAATATACTATATGCATGGCTTGGTACAAAGGAATAGCTCAAGGTATATTTGCGATGCTTGACATTTGAAAAGTAATATAAGTAGATTCGAAAGCAAGAGAAATAAGTAAAGCGTAAATAACTTTTCAAGAAGTTTAATAAACATTTTTCCCCATCCTAAACCACATTTCCATCATCTTCATTATTAAACCAAACCAACCTTTCAAATCCAAGTTATTTTGAGAAAATCTAACCCTTGATCAGTAATTCTGGCGATGTCCAATACCGTGGACTCGGCTATTTAAATAGATTCTAAACTCTGCAGAGGTTATGCACTTTACCCACAAGATACAGTCAAACACCACAAAGGCGAGTTCAGTAACAAAGTCTTTCGAAACCTCTAACAATACAAGTGGTCCTCCCGGTTATTGCGCACTAACCCTTCCCTTCGCTAAGGCGAAGTCTAGGCCAATCAACCGTTAGATGGGTACCTGGCCTCGGCCAGATGCGCTCCCCGTACAACTTACACAAAGGGTGTAGTTGACCTCCGAGGTCCCACAGTGCGTTATTAGCAACTTAGTCAACTAGGTCCGTCCCATTACGGACATGTGGTTGCACGTTAGACCAGTTCAAAGGCTTGCAAGGTTAAGTCCTTAGGGTGACCAGGGCAAGACTACCCGAAGAACCAAATCAACATCCCCAATGCCACAACTGGCCCACTGATTACTCTTGCCACATGCCCGGCCGAAATCATTTATCAAACCCGATTGATTACCATGCACCACGTGCCATCAACATCACATGATACTTTTCCAAAACAGGTTCAATATATCATTAAGTCAATATTAACATTTGATTGTCCAAAACCATGTCATGAGCACGTAGCGAGTCTAAGCGTTATACTACAACGGTCTAAAACCCATGTTGGCAATCTAATAATGTCCAACTAGTAATCCACAACTAGGGTGACAAGGGTCATGGCACATACTTAAATAATCAAGGTGTCATACTGAAATTGGTACTTATCTAACCCCATGTTTAAACCAAGTATTTTTCTAATTGAACTAGCATGCAATAGTTTAAATCAAAATAGGTTTCAAAATGGGATCAATATGGTCAAAGCATAACTTGCCTTCAAAGAGTACTTGTTCTTGGTCTTGAGTTGGATCCTGAGTCAACACTTCTCCTTCGAATCCTTCCGGCACTTCAACGTCTACTCGTAAAGCGTGCAAATAGCAATACACAAATAAACAATAGGCAAAAACATCCCAAAACTCCAAATAAAATCCATAAACAGAGAGAACATAATTTTCTGGATTTTTAGAAACTGGAATCGTTCAAATCGGAGTTAAAATGCAAAAGTTATGATTTATTAAAGTTTAAATAATCAATTAAATAATATTACAGAGAAAAACTTTAGTCCAAAATATAAATAAAATTCATATTTGAGTAGATCTGAATTTTATACAAATTTAGAAATTTGAATCACTCAAATCGGAGTTGAAACGCAAAAGTTATAAGCGTTTGAAGTTTTGAAATTCAAATCAATTATTAAACCGATTTATTAAATCATTTTCTTTTTCGGAAAATCATTTATTGCGTCAGTCTAGACACGTGGCAGCCTCTGATTGGGCGGCTGACGTCAGCCGGTCCATGGACGTGGTCCACGCTTGGCTCGGTCCACCGTGGACTCGGTTCATGGCTCACGGTCGCTGACAGGTGGGGCCTCTGAGATGACGCGTCATTCTTGGCGTCGGCACCGCTGGGCAGCTGCTGACAAGCGGGCCCCCACCGTGACGTCAGCGATGTCGTCATGGTGCGGTTCCGCCGCCCGTGACGCCAGGCCCGTGTCGGCGTCTCACGCGCGGTGCCGGCCATGGCGGTCAAGCTTCCCGACGCGTGGCACAATCTCGGCCGTTGATTCGAAAATCAACGGCCCGGATTGATCGGGTGACGACGTTACGGGGTGAGCGTGGCCAATCTGGACCGTTGGATCTAGATCCAGCGGTGGGATTAGATCAGAGGATCTAAAATTGATCTCACCGTGACGTTAAGATCTTGATCGGACGTCTGTCCGAGTTCGCGAGGGTGATGGCGCGCGCGGCGTTGGCTTGACCGGAGACGAAGACGACGACCTCCCGTCTTGGCGTTCCGTGCAACTCCGGCGTGAAGGCCGGCACTCCCGAGCGCCGCGCGACACGGCGATCTCGATTCACAGGCTTGGTGGCGTCGGAGAAGCGGCGAGGCGGCGGAGATCAACGAAAAACCGCGGCGGAAGACTTCCTCTACTCGGCGAGCAATTGCGGACGACGGCAGCGGCTCGAGCGAGGTGAGAAGGGGCTCGAGTGCGTCTGGTTGTGCGCTTCCCGATGGCGGTGGCGGCGTATTTAAAGGGGCCTCGGCCAGTGTAGAGCGCGAAAGCGAGGTTGACATGGTGACGGCGGCGGAGAACTCGGCTCGGATCCGGCGGAGCAGCGAAATCGCGGCCCGTCCACGTGGCGCGATCGGCAGCGAGGATGGCTCGGGCGCTGCCGTTGTCACGCGCGAAATGATCCTGACCGTTGGATCTGGATCCAACGGTTGGGATCGATTGGGGTTGAACGGGTTCGGTTGGGTCAACTGGCTCGGGTCGGGTTCGGGTCGGACTCGAACTCGAGTCTGACTCGGGCTCGGTCGGATGAACAGTACAAACCCACTCGCATTTTTCAGCGATTTAATAATTAAAATAATTCCCAGTAATTCATTTAATTCATTTAAAAATAGCAAATGACTCAGAAAAATTCCAGAAAAATTCTGGAAAATATTTTGGATCATTTTGGACTCAAATAAAATATTTCCAACAAAATTTTATTTGCAAAATTAAATTCTTTAATTATTTCAAAATGGAATAAATTCAAATAAATTCCAAATAAATCCAAATAAATTCCAGAAAATTCCAAAAATTCACCAGAGTGCCAAATCACACATGAATTTAAGAAAAGCAAAATTTTGGGGTGTTACAAACCTCCCCCCCTTAATAGAATCTCGTCCCCGAGATTCAGGGCTTACTACAGAATAGGTTTGGAAATTCTTTCTTTAAATCCTCTTCGCGCTCCCAAGTCGCTTCGCTTTCTTCATGGTTGCTCCACTGAACTCTACAGAAACGGGTTGACTTGTTCCTAGTCTCTCGATCCATAGTGTCCAAAATCCTCACGGGATGCTCCTTGTAAGTCAGATCTTCTTGCAGCTCGATTGACTCCAAGGGCGTTTGCTCCTCTGGCACTCGAAGACACTTCTTTAGCTGGGACACGTGGAACACGTCATGTACTCCTGCTAACGACTGCGGCAACTCTAGCTGGTAAGCAACTTCGCCTTTGCGGCTCAAAATCCTAAATGGTCCAACATAACGGGGTGCGAGTTTCCCTTTGGCATGGAACCTCTTAACTCCCCAGAGAGGCGTAACTCTGAGGTATACAAAGTCTTCTGGTTCAAAACGCAAATCTCGGCGACGATTGTCAGCATAACTCTTCTGTCGAGATTGGGCTGTCTTCAACCTTTCCCTAATCATGGCGATCTGCTCTTCAGCCTCTTGAAGAATATCAGGCCCAAAGACACGGCGCTCGCCGGTCTCATTCCAATTCAATGGCGTCCGACAGGGTCGACCATCTGATGCCTCAAAGGTGACATCTGTAAACTAGCCTGATAACTATTGTTGTAATCGAACTCGGCATACGGTAAACTCTTATCCCAAGAAGTAGCATAAGCTAATGCACAAGCTCTCAACATATCCTCCGAATCTGGTTGACTCTTTCGGTCTGTCCGTCAGTGCATGGATGATAAGGCATCTTGAAGTTCAAAGCGGGTTCCCATGGCTTCATGCAACTTATTCCGTAACCTTGAGGTAAATTGGGTACCTCTGTCCGATACAATCCTCTTTGGCACTCCGTGCAAGCAGACAATCGATCATGTACAATTCTGCTACTTTATCTCCCGAGTAAGTGGTCTTCACGGGGATAAAATGGGCTACTTTAGTCAAGCGATCCACTATAACCCATATGGAGTCATAACCTCCTTGAGTCTTTGGCAAACCGGTAATGAAATCCATTCCGATTTCCTCCCACTTCCACTCAGGTATTTTCGGCGGTTGTAGCAATCCTGCTGGTCTTTGATGCATTGCCTTGACTCTCGGCATCGTCGCACAATGCAACATGCTCGGCAACTTCACGTTTCATACTCGGCCACGAGAATCTCTCCTTGAGATCCTGATACATCTTGGCGCTTCGGGATGAATTGAGTACTTGGAGTCATGGGCTTCTTCCAAAATCAGTTGCTTTAACTCCTTTTTGTTAGGCACACAAATGCGATCCTTCATCCACAACGTGCCTTGCTCATCCAACTTGAAGTCCTCTGCCTTGCCTTCCTCCTTGATGGACTTAATCCTGCGGATCTTGTCATCATCATACATCCTTCTCGGATCCGATCCTCTAGGGTAGGCTTTACTTCTAATGCGGCCAAGAATCCCCTAGGTACTACCTCGATCTTCATTTTCCAAAATCCTCACATAACTCATCCCGACTTGTGGCTAGCAACGTACTCACGGTATGGCTTTTCCGACTCGAGGGCATCGGCTACTACGTTGGCCTTCCGGGATGGTAATGGATTCCAACATTATAGTCTTTGATCAACTCTAACCATCTCCTCTGCCTCATATTCAGATCCGATTGGGTGAATATGTACTTAAGGCTCTTATGATCCGTGATATACTTCACATCTGTTTCCAATCGGATAGTGACGCCATATCTTCAAGGCATGCACTACTACAGCCTAACTCTAGGTCATGTGTCGGATAATTTTCCTCATGCGGCCTCAAGCGCCTTGATGCATAAGCGGCGACCTTTCCGTTCTGCATCGGCACACATCCAAGTCCTTGGCGCGTCGTCACAATAAATATCGAAGCTTTGAGCAACATCCGGTAGAACCAACACCGTCTTGGCGTCAATCGCTTCTTCACTCTGAAATCCTTTCTCACATTCTGGCGTCCATGCAAACTTCTTTTCCTTCTTCAGCATTGCGTAAGAGGTTTCGCAATTGTCGAGAAGCCTTCGATGAAACGGCGGTAGTATCCTGCCATTCCAAGGAAACTCGAATGCAGGTCACAGTCTTGGTGCTCCCAATGTAACACAGCTTCTACTTTGCTTGGATCTCTGGCGACTCATTCTGCGGTCATTACATGTCCAAGAAACTCCACCTTGTCCTTCCAAAAATCACACTTGCTGAACTTGGCGAAAAGTTGCTCGTTCCCTCAACTTTTCCAAAACTCGCCTTAAGTGTTCGGCATGTTCATCCTCTGTCTTGGAGTAGATTAGGATATCGTCTATGAACACGACGACAAACTTGTCCAAATATTCCATGAACACCTTATTCATCATATTCATGAAATAAGCTGGCGCATTAAATCGGCCAAAGGACATAACTGTAAACTCGTAATGTCCATATCTTGACGAGAATGCAGTCTTCGGAATATCTTCTGATCGGATCTTCAACTGATGGTATCCCGATCTCAGATCAATCTTGGAGAAAACTCCGGCTCCTCTCAACTGATCAAACAAATCATCAATCCTGGGTAGCGGATACTTATTCTTCACGGTGACTTCATTGAGTGCACGGTAGTCAATGCACATCCTGAAACTCCCGTCCTTCTTCTTGACGAACAAAACTGGTGCTCCCCACGGCGACGAACTCGGTCTGATAAATCCTTTCTCCATTAACTCCTCCAGCTGTTTCTTCATCTCTACCAACTCCTCGGTGGACATCCGATAGGGTCTCTTAGCTATCGGTGCTGTACCCGGTACAAGCTCTATCACAAACTCTATGTCCCTGTCTGGCGGCATACCAGGTAGATCTTCGGGAAAAACATCGGGGTACTCATTCACTACTGGGACATCCTCTATGCTGATTGCCTTGGTACTGTTAACCATCAACTGTCCATCTCTAACTGCAGTGGCTTGAAATTCCACTTTCTTCCCACACGGGCTCTCAACTGAGATAGTCCTTCGTCCACAATCCAATACGGCCTTGTGCTTGGATAACCAATCCATTCCCAATATGACGTCTAAGGTGCAGGTCTCCAAAATTATAAGGTTTGCTAGGAACTCTATTCCACCTATCAGTATTCTCACCCGGAACATCCTACTTTCGTTCGGAGTTCGAACCAGGAGTTTGAACTAAAAGCATGCACTTAAGTCTTGCAATCCTCAAATCATTCCTAGTAGCAAAGCCTTGCGAAACAAGCGAATCTGAAGCTCCAGAGTCAAACAAAGCTGTTGCAGTCTTGAGTTAACAAGTAACTTACCCGATCTGACGTCAGTAGCATTCTGCGGTGCATCTGCGGTGACATGGTTGACTCGGCCTCTCACCACGATGCAGGGTGTGGCTCACTGTCTTTGGCGTCCTAGGCTGGGTGGTTCCTAGATTGAAGCGGAACTGGGTCACTCCTGCTGTCTTCTTTGGACAAGCTGTTGGCGAAGTGTCTGGCTCGTTGCGATTGTAGCGGCGTCTCACGGTTCCTGATTGCACGAGTAAGCGTTTCTAGCGGGGCGAAGTGCAGTAGTTACGATTGAGTCTTGGTGCTGAGGATGGTGTCCTTGTTGCATTCTGTGGTTGGAATCAAGAATTGATTTGGTGCAACTCTCAGGGTATTGCGTTCCACTGGCGTGATCCTTCTTTGTTGCATCCTGCGCTTCTGTTCTCATCCAGTTCCTTGCGCTTGTCCTCAAGAATAAGCGCCTTATTCACCAACTCTTGGAAATCTGGAAAGGTGTGGGTGATCAATCCTACTTGCAATCCCGAGTTAAGTCCCTTCATAAAAGCGAGGTATGCAGGATTTATCTGTCGCTACATCCTCAGTGCGTAGCGTGCTAGCTGTGTGAATTTGTTCGTAGTCGGCCAGCTGGTGATTACCTTGCTTGATGCTCTGAACTCCTCCTTCTTAAGGTCCATGATTCCTTCAGGCACGTGATCTTGTCGAATGCATTTGTGAACTCTTCCCAAGTGATATCTTGAGGGTTCTCTTGCGTGGCACGAAGTTCTCCCACCATTCGGCGGTTTGTTCCTTCCGGTGATGAGAAGCGTAGAGTACCTTCTCATTTCCTATGCATTGAGCTATGTGTAGCTTCCTCTCGATTGATCTTAACCAATCATCGGCCTCCAATGGATTGGCATTCCCGAGAGAAAGTGGGTGGGTGAGTCCTCATGAATTACGATAGTGCGGTATTACGGCGTGGTCCCCGATTAACTTGATTAGCGGTGGCTTGAGCGGTGACGTGCTGCATTTGTTGCATCATAGCATGCATCAAGCGAGTCTGGGCAGCAAGAAATGCTCCAAAATTCTCAGTATGTCGATGGCGGTCTTTGGTGCTTCCTCATTGGGGTTTTACTGGCGAGAACCGCTTCCATTGCTTCCAAGGTTTCATGGTGTTCACCATCTGTCGATTTGCTCTAGGCTTTTAGAGATGAGAGGGAAACAAGAATAGGCAAGTGATATGGAACTTATGCGGGGCGAAAGATGTAACCTTAAGGTCCAACTTTATTATTGATATTAATAGTAACTTGGTATGGTTGCTTACAATGCCTAGGGGCCTTGCAACACATACTGCACACTCAGCAAGCAATGAAAATCCAAATCGAACTAACACTGGAGTCTAACGCCTAAAGGGTGACTCTTTATTCTATGACGCGACTCAGCGAAGGAGTCTCGCTATAGATCCTACGCTCACTCATCGAGAAAACCTCCACACGGCACAGTGCGGGTCTTTGTGGCATAAGCGCAACGATCGCCATGTCCGACAAGCTGTGTCATCTGTGGTAGTCGAAGAAGCGATGTCCTCATCGAGATCGACTCCTCTGGATCTCGCTCGTGTAGCTCAATCTTGGCTCTGGAGTGCAGTCCGTACAAGGTCATCTCCAACTCGTCAATCCTTCGTAGAAGGTGTGCCACATACTCTTGAGTTTCCCGCCATCTGTTCTTCTCTGTCGTGATCTCCTTGCGGGCCTTCTGTAGCTCCTTGCTTGTATTATCTAGTACATCCTCCTGGCGACGACAAATCGTGCCAAGCTGTGTAACCGTGGCATCCTCATCCTGAATAAGCCTTCGGGTCAAGAAGGTTATCGCTCTTGTGGATGGTAACGGAACACCGTACTCTCAATTCTCTAGCGTGAATACGGGTAATGTGCCGCATTGCTCGTCGTGATACTTCTTGGATACCCATCTGCATCGTAGATCTCCTGGCAGTCAGATGTATCGAGCGATTGCACAGGCCCTTTTTCCTAGCAGTACCTCAATCCTCACGTCACAAGCCTTGATCAATCCCGCTTGTCCGATCACTTCCACTTGGTATTGGGGCTTCACAAAATCTCCGAGAGTCCAGAGCATATGCCAAAGTTCTGCGGCGTGACCAACTCCCGAGATCAACGTAGTTGAACTCTTCCTCCATCTGTCACAAGAGTGCTTTACGTAAGAACTCGGAATTTTTAAATTGTGACAAGGTAAGGGAAAATTTCAGCAAGAGACAAGAAAAGAGAGAAGGGGATAAGTCGAGATGTCATTTCTTATCTTGACAATTTTTTTTTTTGCTTTTAGAAAATAGGTTTTATCCTCACTACGACCATTCTAGCTAGGGTTGAGCCTACAGTCAAGTATGGCTCTGATACCACCTCTGTCGGGACCCCGAATTTGCAAATCCGGACCCTCTGTGTATTCAGCACTAGTCCAGGAACGCGCTAGTGCACACAGTCTTAACATTGGTAAATATCACAATCATACCACTCGATACCAATAAAGTACTTTATTTAAATAACCAAACTGGTTACTCGACCTTATGGCCAAGTTACAAATATATGCCTCGCAAGGCGAAACTTATTCAGAGAAAAAGAATAGCAGCGGAAAATCAAATAACTTCGTGGCGCCATCCAAAGATACCACAGGCAATGGCGGGCTCGCATCCCTAAGTAGACGGATCCTCTTGGAACTCCTCCTCCGGTCGGGCGTAGTCTCCTCTTCAACTAGTGTTGTGTTGAGGCAAGGGTGAGTACTTGGTACTCGGCAAGTCATGCCTGAGAATGCAAGCTAATATACTATATGCATGGCTTGGTACAAAGGAATAGCTCAAGGTATATTTGCGATGCTTGACATTTGAAAAGTAATATAAGTAGATTCGAAAGCAGTAGAAATAAGTAAAGCGTAAATAACTTTTCAAGAAGTTTAATAAACATTTTTCCCCATCCTAAACCACATTTCCATCATCTTCATTATTAAACCAAACCAACCTTTCAAATCCAAGTTATTTTCAGAAAGTCTAACCCTTGACTGTAATCCCCGAGCGATGTCCAGTACCGTGGACTCGGCTATTTAAATAGATTCTAAACTCTGCAGAGGTTATGCACTTTACCCACAAGATACAGTCAAACACCACAAAGGCGAGTTCCCGTAACAAAGTCTTTCGGAAACCTCTAACAATACAAGTGGTCCTCCCTGTTATTGGCAAGACTAACCCTTCCCTTCGCTAAGGCGAAGTCTAGGCCAATCAACCGTTAGATGGGTACCTGGCCTCAGCCCCGGTACGCTCCCCCGTACAACTCACACAAAGGGTGTAGTTGACCTCCTGAGGTCCCACAGGTACGTTATTAGCAACTTAGTCAACTAGGTCCGTCCCATTACAGACATGTGGTTGCACGTTAGACCCAGTTCAAAGGCTTGCAAGGTTAAGTCCTTAGGGTGACCAGGGCAAGACTACCCGAAGAACCAAATCAACATCCCCAATGCCACAAGCGGCCCACTGATTACTCTTGCCACATGCCCGGCCGAAAATCGTTTATCAAACCCGATTGATTACCATGCACCACGTGCCATCAACATCACATGATACTTTTCCAAAACAGGTTCAATATATCATTAAGTCAATATTAACATTTGATTGTCCAAAACCATGTCATGAGCACGTAGTGTGTCTAAGCGATACTACAACGGTCTAAAACCCATGTTGGCAATCTAATAATGTCCAACTAGTAATCCACAACTAGGGTGACAAGGGTCATGGCACATACTTAAATAATCAAGGTGTCATCTGACAAATTGGTACTTATCTAACCCCCATGTTTAAACCAAGTATTTTTCTAATTGAACTAGCATGCAATAGTTTAAATCAAAATAGGTTTCAAAATGGGATCAATATGGTCAAAGCATAACTTGCCTTCAAAGAGTACTTGTTCTTGGTCTTGAGTTGGATCCTGAGTCAACACTTCTCCTTCGAATCCTTCCCAGACTTCAACGTCTACTCGTAAAAGCGTGCAAATAGCAATACACAAATAAACAATAGGCAAAAACATCCCAAAACTCCAAATAAAATCCATAAACAGAGAGAACATAATTTTCTGGATTTTTAGAAAGCTGGAATCGTTCAAATCGGAGTTAAAATGCAAAAGTTATGATTTATTAAAGTTTAAATAATCAATTAAATAATATTACAGAGAAAAACTTTAGTCCAAAATATAAATAAAATTCATATTTGAGTAGATCTGAATTTTATACAAATTTAGAAATTTGAATCACTCAAATCGGAGTTGAAACGCAAAAGTTATAAGCGTTTGAAGTTTTGAAATTCAAATCAATTATTAAACCGATTTATTAAATTATTTTCTTTTTCGGAAAATCATTTATTGCGTCAGCCTAGACACGTGGCAGCCTCTGATTGGGCGGCTGACGTCAGCCGGTCCATGGACGTGGTCCACGCTTGGCTCGGTCCACCGTGGACTCGGTTCATGGCTCACGCGATCGGCCCGGCAGTGGGGCCTACTGAGATGACGTCATTCTTGGCGTCGGCCAACTTCTTTGGGCAGTGGCGACAAGCGGGCCCCCACCGTGACGTCAGCGATGTCGTCATGGTGCGGTTCCGCTGTCCGCCGGCAGCCCGCCGTGTCGGCGTCTCACGCGCGGTGCGGCCCGCGGCGGTCAAGCTTCCCGACGCGTGGCACAATCTCGGCCGTTGATTCGAAAATCAGCGGCCCGGATTGATCGGGTAGCGACGCGTTACGGGGTGAACGTGGCCAATCTGAACCGTTGGATCTAGATCCAACGGCCGGGATTAGATCCGAGGATCTAAACGTGATCTCACCGTGACGGCCAGATCTTGATCGGACGGCCGTCCGAGTTCGCGAGGGTCGATGGCGCGCGGCGTTGGCTTGACCGAGACGAAGACGACGACCTCCGTCGGCGCTTCCGGCAACTCCGGCGTGAAGGCTGGCACTCCAGCGCGGCGCGACACGGCGATCTCGGGCCAGGCTTGGTGGCGTCGGAGAAGCAGCGGGCGGCGGAGATCAACGAAAAACGCGGCGGAAGACTTCCTCTACTCCGGCGAGCAATTGCGGGACGGCAGCGGCTCGAGCGAGGTGAAGGGGCTCAGTGCGTCTGGTTGTGCGCTTCCGATGGCGGTGGCGGCGTATTTAAAGGGCCTCGGCTTCCGTGTAAGCGGAAACCGAGGTTGACACTGATGGCGGCGGAGAACTCCGGCCGGATCCGGCGGAGACAACGAAATCGCGGCCGTCCGCATTAAGCGCGATCGGCAGCGAGGATGGCTCGGTATTTGCCGTTATCCGCCAGCGAAATGATCCTGGCCGTTGGATCTGGATCCAACGGTTAGGATCGATTGGGGTTGAGCGGGTTCGGTTGGGTCAAGCGGCTCGGGTCGGGTTCGGGTCGGACTCGAACTCGAGTCTGACTCGGGCTCGGTCGGATGAACAGTACAAACCCACTCGCATTTTTCAGCGATTTAATAATTAAAATAATTCCCAGTAATTCATTTAATTCATTTAAAAATAGCAAATGACTCAGAAAAATTCCAGAAAAATTCTGGAAAATATTTTGGATCATTTTGGACTCAAATAAAATATTTCCAACAAAATTTTATTTGCAAAATTAAATTCTTTAATTATTTCAAAATGGAATAAATTCAAATAAATTCCAAATAAATCCAAATAAATTCCAGAAAATTCCAAAAATTCACCAGAGTGCCAAATCACACATGAATTTAAGAAAAGCAAAATTTTGGGGTGTTACAACCCTCCATCTTCGGGATGGAAGGGGGGAGAGGGTGCACACCGACGGGTGTGTACTCAACCATACCGGTATGAGTTTCCAAGGAGACATGAGCATCGCATCGCATTGCATACATAATGGTGATGATATTGATATGTGATCATGAATGAGATGAAAGGCATGATATGAGTTGTTGTAGCCATGTAATTGTTTTTGTGTACCATTGTAATATGCTTGCTGAGTGTTGAACTCACGCTTGTGTTTTCTTGTTGTTTTAGGTACCATGAGATCGGCATGCGGGGAAGGGAATTAGTCACACTTCTAGATGTAGCTTCACTCATTTGTCCCACAAGACATTCAATTAGGCTTTGACAATAAATTAAGTGTGATGCTTATTGCTTTATGATTTAGCTTTGCAATATGAGAGTCTTATTGTTTGTTTGGCTCATGGAGACATTGAATGCTTGAAATTAGACTTATATTGTTGTCAAGTCGTTAATTATTGCTATTTTAGTTGTCTCTCATATTGCCTTATATTGCTATGCTATTGTGTGTAACACCCCAGCTTCTACTAAGCCCAGAATGTCACCAAGCAACGTCCATAACACGAATAACACCATAATTTAAGATAAATTTCAGCAAGCACTCAATTAGAATAATTGAGAATTTTGACAGCATCTCCTTTGCTTATGCAGGAAAATTAACGACATAACAATATATCAAGAAGTAAGACAACCAAGGTATCGATAAGCAGTGATAACAATAGCTACTCATCATCTATGATTTCAATAAGTATCGCTGGCAATAGAATAAGCATCACTAAGTCTAATATGAAGAAACCATTCACTTCTCAATCCCACATGATACACATGAGGGAAAACAACCAAATAATAAGACCCTACACCAAAGATTATTGTAGACTTAATGCCGTGTCTCCATAACAAGTGAATTAGCTAAATTATGATACTACGTGGAGGAGTGTAGCTAGTTCCCTTTCCCGCGCGCCGATTTCATGGTACCTAAAGAAAACAAACAACACAAAAACACAAGCGTGAGTTCATAACTCAAAGAAAGTGTATTGAAAAGGTTCAACGAGGATCAAGACAACAAACCATCATTCCAGTCTCACGGTATTATCACAACTCATCATATTTAACATTATATTCAACTTTTAAAACAACCTGATAAACATCTCATGAGCATCTCATGAGTACCATCATCATCATCTCATAAACCACTTCATTTTTGTATCTCATTCATGCAATGCAATGCACATGTCTCTGGAATACTCATACCGGTATGGTTGAGTGCACACGTCGGCATGCACCCTTTTCCCCTTCCATCCCGAAGATGGAGGGTGCCTATCACTCGCTTCCAGTCACCTCGGTGATGGAATCACGAGGTAGGACTTACTCAAGCGAATGGCCCCGGACTAGTCATAACGGTTCTCACCGCCCCTACCGGAATAGTTATGACTTAACTCACCGGCCAGCCATGAAAATATGCCATGCATGCAAAATGGACAGTAACGTATTCATAAATAGAATATTGCATATCAACATATGGCCTCTCAACATGTAAGACCGTGATCAACAATCAACGGTAACCTTTCAAAGACATGGCATGAATCCTTTATCAACGACAAGCATTTTAATCATAGCATGAGGACCCCATATCATCGACATTATTTCAATCATGGCCTAATGACATCCTATCCATTATAACATGTGATCCATGGCATGGCAAGACAACATGTTAACTATTCCAAGTACCATCAATCAATTCTAGCAGCACGTATAACATAAAACCCACGCAAAACACTTGCCTTCAACCGCGCAACGGAGTGACGAGAGGTCGAGGGCACTCGAGGCACACCACTTGCAAACATGTGCTACACACTTAATTCGACTCCTCAAAACAGTACCCACTACACCTAATACGCTATATACTCCAAACCCCGAAATCACAGATTTTGCCCGTTCTGGACAGCGGCTTCGAAAAATCATAACTTGAGTTCTAGAACTCCAAATTGAATAAACGAGTACACCCTCGCGTAGCTTAGGAAATTTCCAAACTTTTTCTAGTTATAGGGAAAGACTGATTCGGACTTTAAGGTTGTTTAATCTAACGTTGAACACGAACTGTCTCAATCTCGTCACAGATTTGACAGCGCTCGGTAAAACAGCCATAACTTCCTAACGGCTGGGCGGAATTTCAATTTCTTTATATGTACGGAAAGATAATGAAATTATCTATAACTTCCTAGAAGTCCGTACGGTCAGATTCAAAATCTAAATTTGCGAAAACGCTTGCCCTAGCTCGGGTTCCCAATCTGCCCGAACCAGAACGTGAGTACAACTCTAGATTTCATAGATTCTACCCCATGGCAGCACAACCCTTGATCTAAAAACATGGTATTCACCCTCTACAGCAGCAAGAGGTCTACCCCAAAAGATTCCCCCATTACCTTCTTGGAGAATCACAAATCGACGGCCGAATCTTCGCGATCTTCCCCGATTTCCTTCCACGCGCCGTTTCCACCAATCCTCCTCGTTGCAACTCCTCCCAACAGCTTGGACAGCACCTTGGCAGCGAGGAAGAGACCTTGGGGTGCGCCCACAAGGGAGGAGAAGGGAGGGCAGCAGCACCTAGGAGGAGGCGTTTGGGAAGGGAGAGGAGAGGTGGAGGTGGAGGAGTTAGATTGGAAGGAGAGGAAGAAGTGGGGGCAAGAGGGGGGGGCGGCGCACAGGGTGGGGAGGGCTAGGGCAGCAGGGTTTGCTGCCCTCCTCACCCCCACATGGGCCCAAACAATTCCCACCTCCGGCCCACTTAAGTCCCTCAAGGCCCAAAACGTCCCGGAGAGGCCCGGAAACCCGAAAACAGGCCGAAACGCGCTAAAACGTGATAACTCAGGGCTCTAAATGTAAAAGTTCACATATTATCTCATTTACGACGTCTTATCATATTTTATCATCACAATTTCAAATCCCGACATTTCGTGGTGTCACATTGTGTTTCCTTCAACTCATGTTAAAACAAAGGAGATGCTGCCGAAATATCGGTTTTTAGCATTAGTGCCTTTGCTGTAATTTACTTGTTTTTGTGGTATTTAGAGGTTGCTTAGTCTATGTTTGGTAGTATTCGGGCATATTAAATGCCGGGGTGTTATTCTGATTGGTATCAGGCGAAATTGTAGGTCCTTGGAATGTGTATTTTTAGTATCATGCTATAGGATACAACTAAAATGTGATGTGGAATAACTTAGAAACATGGCTTAGGTTTTAACTAAAATTTTGTCATAGGATAGCAACATTAAAACTTGCAAAAGTGGAATAACTAATCTAAAATTTGACACACATGGATGCACAGTAGGAAAGGGTATGGGTATCGTTTATTTATGCTTAAACGTTGTATTTAAGCTTCGATGTTGAATGCCTCTTTTGATAATGCATGTTGCTATGTTTATGAGATAAAAGATTGAATTGTGCTTGTTGTGGTGATAAAGTGGGGTTGTGGTGCCGAAGGGTTTCGGTCACCACTTTTGTTCACAGTAAGGGTGTGGTTTGACGGTATGGCCGGTTAAAGCCATCACCGAAGAACTATTAACCCCTTGTGGGGAAAGAGTGCTTACCTTTTCTATCGTAGATCGGGTAGTTGATTGGAGGCAAATAGAAGAGTTTGGTGGTGGATTTCTTCGTATGCTCTTTACCGTTCTAAGGGTCGGTTTCGGTTGGTTTTTTTGGTTTTAGTTGATTGAAATCAAATGAAAAGTGTTTGGAATTGGTTTTTTGCGGAGTGTCCCTTCGGTGTTTCTTGGTTTTGTCTTCCTTGGTTGAAGACGAAGAAGATGAATTTAGCATTGCGCCTTTTTAGTCGCCTTTTGGCTTTGACACCAGTTTTGTTGGTTGCCATGTAAAGAAAAGTATAGTTTTGGTTCTTGTGTATCTTACTCTGAATTTAAAAGAAGTTATTGAAGCGTGTGCAAAAAGTTAAGTTGTGTCGATTTATGTTTTGTGCCTTTGTCCGCAAGGGTTTATTTGATCGCTTGGTTCCCTCCTGTGGGAGTCTGTGAGATTGAAAAGTGTTTTGGAGAATTCTTTTGCATAACCAAGTTTGGGTCTGTCTCATTGCAATTTTGAGAATCAAGTTTCCTTGTGAATTTGGGTTGAGTTTTAAACAGAAAATGCTGCAAACAAAGTAAGTAGTCTTTTGACTGAAATCATTTGTCACTAGTGAGAATTGTTGTTCAGCATGTCATGTAGTATGTAACAATGTGGTTTATGGAAAATGAATTGTTCTTAAGTTAATTGGTGAGTTGAATTAGTTAAATGTAATATTTATGTTTAGCTTAAGATTAAATGAACTTCTAGTGTAGTAGAGTACTCTATAGTGAGAATGATTAAATGTGTTAATGTACATGCTTAGAATCTGTTGCTTTGTTATAAAAGTGCTTATGACCCCCGATAATGTTTAAAGTTTAAACCCTAATGCATAGTTAGAACATTAAGGTGATGTAAATTACTGCTATTGTTAAAGAAACCTTGCTGGTTGATTATAGATGTTCTAATTTTAACGTGTTAGTAGTGAAATTTAATCGTATTGGCTAGTGGCTTTAACTTGGAAGTTAATTAGAGTTGCTATTCATGTTGTTGCAAAATATTAGCATGATTGGTAGTACGCAGTCGTGTTCCTAAAATGCTAGCATCGAGGCCAATTGGAAAGATATAGGTTTTGATGTTTGATGATATTGTAAGAGCTTCGTGAAGGTCTAACTTATCAAATTTAATTTAATAGTTGGAGTATGTTGTGTAGTGACAAATTTGTTGTAACCTATGTATAGGGTAGCTAAAAGCAATGTTGTTGATTGATGATTATGCAAAGAATTGATATTGATGCCTTGGTAGTGTTGTTAATTGTTGGAAACCATTGATCCAATAGAAAAGTGTAAAAACTGTGGTATTATGTCGAGTACATGTTGTGATGGGATGAACAATGGATAATAATCATGATGCAACATTTTAATTTTTAATAAATGCATATCTTATAATCCTATTTACGAATTTTATCTTGTAGGGATAATATTTAATTGTTGAAGTCATTTTATTGATTGAACAAGTTTCAATTGTCAAGATTTTGACGTATGGATAGTATAAATTGATAGGTTGACCATGCTCAAGTAGCTGTTGAAGTACTATGTTTGAAATATAGAAGACGTGGTTATATGATTTGGTGATCCGTGGGGATCATGTCAATAAAGTCATGGTTGGGTGTCTTTGTGATAAGCATCTTAAACCTTAATTAAAAGTGTTGGGAATGGTAGCTAGAGAAAGAAATTGTTATGTAAATTTTGTTAAATCCGGTAGGACTCTCTTGATGAGTAAATAGTGATTATTGAATGCTTAAATGGTAAGTGTAGTGGAATACAAGTTATGGTGGGATTCATGCTGAGTTGGTGTTTAAAACCTTTTGAACTGGTGTGGTTGTTTGCCATTTTGGTTGAATGCCTTCGGTCAAGGTATTCCTTGTGTTGTGTTTTCGAGTTTCCCTAAAACTCGTAGCTATTGGTGCCAATCTTTGGTTTTGGCTATTTTGTTTAATTTGTGTTATGAGTATGGATTTACACCCAAAAGATTTTGAGTGGATCGCGCTTCTTCGCGTTCACCCTGAATTATCTTTGGAATAAATTTTAACGGAAGCAGATGGAAATAGTGGGTTATAATGGAAACTCTTCAGATTTAATTTGTAACTCTTTTTGACTAGAGTTGGATTTATTTGCATAATGTGTGTGATGTTTGCGAGTGCTTCAAAAAGGCAGATTTTATAAATGTTTTATAAGGTGATTTTGTTAGTGAGGTGTTCCCTTTTGGAAATGAATTTCCCTCTCCTTGAGAAAATTTGTGACGGTTGTGGGAGCAGATGCTTGACTTGAAATTTTGATGTTCTCTTCCAAAATGTTGAATTTGGTTAAAATGCAATATTTTGCAAGTTCAGTTTTCAATTGATGAGGGATGTGATGCGACATGGTGTTTTATCATTAACTATCTTTGCCCGTCATAGCCTATATGAGTTACCGCAACCTTCGATGTTAATTATGTTTCAATTATGTGATACTGAGGAAGAAGTCATTTGGTGAATGACTATTCGGTACTGTTGTTACATGATGAATGAATGGTGAAAAGGAAAACAAGACATTGTTTATGCATAATTATTCATAAAGGAGTCGTTGAGCCAGGTCGGTGAGAAAGTCATATATGGATATATGACTAATCCGGAGTGCTCTTGAGAAGTTTGCATTCATGTCATGAATCGAGATGTCCATTTCTTTCTAGTATGAAAAAAAAGAATGAATAATTTCTGGTGTTGGTTGTGGTGAAGGGATTTGTGTTTGCTTTGCGTCTTGGCTTAGGAAATTAAAATGAATACTCTTTGGTTGTTTTCGAATCCTTTCCAAAGTGATTGTAGTGCATTGGACTCAAAGTTATGCATGGGGATCAATTGGGTTAATGGTTGGTGGTTTAGCTTACCCAATGGTGGTACTCTTTGTCTTGGTCCTTTGAGTGGAAGGATGTGAGGGCGAGACTTTCTTAGTAAGAGAAATCTGGTGTAACTAGTAGTTGATCGTAAATAGTTTAAAAGTGAAGAGTAAAGGAGGGTGGTGTATAACCCAATTCAAACCTTCATGGAGAATTATTTCGTTGATGTGTTCCTAGGTGGGGTTGATTAAATTATTAGTGGACCACTTGGTGGTTGCTAGTAATTGTTTTTCCGTTTCAAAGTGTATTGGATCTTTCTGTCGCTGAGGTTGAGCAAGGTTTGTGTCAACCGTAGTGATTTTGTTCGGTTGTTACTGTTTCTCGCGGGTTTAAGGACCCTGGTTGTAAAGTAGGCATTTCCTTTCGGTGGTAGTGTTGGGTAATGGTCTTTTGTAAAAGATCAATCTTTTGCAAGGATTTAACCTCGTTTGTTCAAATAGTTGGTGGTCTTGGAGTGTTCGTCCCCCTTGGTTCCCGTCGTCTTCAATACGACGAACCACAGTAGAGAGGTTGAGGTGTGAAAGCACGTTTGTGCGTGGGAGTTGAAGAGGGCTCTAGAGGCTGGTACCATGTTCTTCTGGAGAGTAGTATCGATTTAAGGGATCGGGCACGTTAGTGCCAAGGAATGTATGGAATGAGGAGTGTGAGACCGTTTCCTTTCGTGGTCTATTTTGGAATTGAAATGAAGGTGGAACCGTGAGAGGAAGGTGGAACTGTCAGAGGTTGCCCTTAGTTGAGCTAGATCAACACTTTGTCGCTAAGTGTTGGTTTTGAGAACTCGCTTGTCATTTGTTTCGGTTTTAGTCTCTGTGTGAATGTTTTGGTGCGTAGCAAAGCGATCTTACATCCCTTGGGGACTTTGTTGTTGATTTTGGCGTTCTTCGGATTCGAGGTCGAATCCTGTTGAAGGGGGGGAGAATGTGACACCACGGAGTGTCGAAACCTTTTATAATGTGACTGTTGAGGTCAAAAACATTATGAAATGTGGAATCAAGGTTAAAACCATAAGGTATGGATGCTAATAGCGTTTTCGGGCCGTTTCCGGGAGTTTGGGCCTTTCCGGGGAGTTTTGGGCCTAGGGGAAAGGGTCGTGGGCCTTGGTGGGGAAGAGTTGGAGTCCATTTAGGAGTAGGAATCCTGTTGGGGGGCTTTCTCCTGCCCTTTTAGTGCGCCCCCTCCTGGTTTGGTGCACCCCCACCTCTCCCTTTGTGCCCTAGCCGCCCCTCCCACCTCCCCTCTCCCTCTTGCATGCGCCCACCCCCCCTTGTTCTTCCCTTGCGCCGCCACCCCCTCCACCACCTCTCCACCTCCCTTGCTGCACCTAGGTGAGTTCTTGACCACACCACCTCGAAGGTCCAACCGTTGGAGCGCTCCGCGATGAGGAGATCCGGCGGGATTGGAGCGAGGAAGGAGAACGCGCGAACTGGGAGGAGATCTATTGGGTTTTCGTGCGTCGGGAGGAGATCTATTGGGTTTTCGTGCGTCGGGCGAAGGTATGGCCATGGGAATCCTTGGGGTTTGTCTAGGTACTGTTCTTAGGGTCATTATCATGTTTTTATATCAATGGGTGGTGCTGGAATTGAAAAGATTAGATGAAATTTAGAAGTTGCCACGTTCTCTGTTTCGGGCAGGAGCAGTCGACCTATGGTTTGGGTTTTCGTCAATTTAGAGTCAGTATTTGGTCGTACGGCTGTTGAAGAAGTTGTAGGTAATTTCAATACCTTTCAGTGGGTATAAAGAACGTCCAATTCCGCCCAGCCGTTTGAAAGTTATGACCGTTTTACCGAATGTATTAAAATCTGTGACGTGTTTGGAACAGATCACGGTTTTCTGTAGATTAAACCACTTTAGAGTCCGAATCAGTCTTTCCGTATACTTATAAAAAGTTGGGAAATTTCCTAAGCTACGCGAGGATGTACTTGTTTAATTGATTCGGAGTCTTAGAACCCAAGTTATGCCTTTTGGAAGGCTGCTGTCCCGACGGGATAGAATCTCTGTTTTTGGGTTTAGTGAGTAGTTTACGATGTCGGGGTAGAAGAGGGATTGCTTACTGTTTTGTGGACATGATTGTGAGTATGTGGTACTCATGTGCAGGTGGTGTGACCCCGGGAGTGCCTTCTACTTCTCGCCAATCCGTTGCCCGTGGTTGAGGCAAGTGTATTGTAATGGATAGCGGTTTGTAGGTTGCTAGTTGAGACTAGATGAAATTGATTATATGATATGATCACTTGCCATGCTTTAATGATTACCAATGATATGAGGAGTATGCTTATTATGTTATGATGCCATGTGTTAATGTACAAGTTAATTATGATGTTGGCATATTTGCATACATGGCATGTTACATGGCCCGGGCGGTGAGAAAGTCATAACTAGTCCGGGGAAGGTCGGTGAGAAAGTTATGAAAATTCCGGAGAGCCAATGAGTAAGTCCTACATCATGATTCCATTCACCGCGGTGAACGGAAGCGAAGAGTAGGCACCCTCCATCTTCGAGATGGAAGGGGGGAGAGGGTGCACACCGACGGGTGTGTACTCAACCATACCGGTATGAGTTTCCAAGGAGACATGAGCATCGCATCGCATTGCATACATAATGGTGATGATATTGATATGTGATCATGAATGAGATGAAAGGCATGATATGAGTTGTTGTAGCCATGTAATTGTTTTTGTGTACCATTGCAATATGCTTGCTGAGTGTTGAACTCACGCTTGTGTTTTCTTGTTGTTTTAGGTACCATGAGATCGGCATGCGGGGAAGGGAATTAGTCACACTTCTAGACGTAGCTTCACTCATTTGTCCCACAAGACATTCAATTAGGCTTTGACAATAAATTAAGTGTGATGCTTATTGCTTTATGATTTAGCTTTGCGATATGAGAGTCTTATTGTTTGTTTGGCTCGTGGAGACATTGAATGCTTAGAATTAGACTTATATTGTTGTCAAGTCGTTAATTATTTCTATTTTAGTTGTCTCTCATATTGCCTTATATTGCTATGTTATTGTGTTTCCTTCAATTCATGTTAAAACAAAGGAGATGCTGCCGAAATATCGGTTTTTAGCATTAGTGCCTTTGCTGTAATTTACTTGATTTTGTGGTATTTTGTAACATCCCACCATTTTCAAAAATTAGAAAAATGAAAATTTAAAATTTAAAAAAATAAAATTAAATAGAAATTTTAATTGAAATCAAGAATTTGATTTGAAATTTATTAACCTCACTTCTTTTTCCTAAAACTTGATAAAGAGTAAATTCGATTTAGAAAATTCTTTTCCAAAAGAACAAATTATTAAAATGTAATTCAAAGATGATCTTAATTTTTGAATAAACATCTTTTCTGAAATTCTAAAACCACTTATTCATTTTCCTTCTTTGAAAAGGGAATTGGTAAAAAGATAAGAAGTAAAAGTGAAAATAGTAAAAAGGTAAAAAGTGGGAATTACTCCAAAATGCTAGAAGTAACCTTGGATAACTTAGGATCACGTTTTGGGTCAGCCAAATAAATGTGAACACATTTAGATAAGGAAAAGATAGATTTTATTAATTATGTTGACTAGAAACAGTGAAAGAAGTAATTTTGTAAAATTCTATATAGCTTTACTGTACTCCAACTTTCTACCCTAAGATATTTTGAACTTTATCTATCTCTGGAAAAATCTGTGAAAATTAATAATCAAGTTTAGCAATTATTCCAAATTAATTATCCCAATCCTGAAAATCAGCAAATATGAGTAAAAGAGTTATTAAGAAATAAATAATGAGAATTTGATTCTTAAAATTTTATGATAGATTACTGGACTAAATACCAACCTACTGTAAAAGTTTCAAAAATGTGAAAGTTGATTTGATCTCTCTGATAAATCAAATTCCGAAGTTGAGAAACTATGCACCAGCCATTGTCAGAATTTTAATAAAATATCTACCCCATATTTTAATCTCAAAATTTTACAGTCTGTAGATTACTCGTACAAGAACCTTAGTAAAAACTTTCAAAAATTAGATGGATGGTTTGGGCACTAAATTAATTGTGACTGCTCTGTGCTGTCCCATACTGTCTTAGAGGGGAAAACGAAGTTTTCTTCACCACAACATGCTGGTGGGCCCAGCCAATTAATTAAACCTGCCGACCATAGGAAAGGAATTCCATTTGCAGCTTGCCAGGTGGGCCCTTCTTCCTCTATGGTCCCACATGTTAGTCACTACCTCTTCTTCTCAATTCTTCTTCTCTTCTCTCGGCAAAGCAGAGGACAGGCCACTAGATTTCTTTGCTGCCATTCACATCTAGTCAAGAGACAAATGTAAACCAATGCAAGTAAGTGCCATTAATGAGCTGCGTCACCTTACCTGTGACCGTTTGAACCAAGCTGTCCAGATCAAAACCTATTGAGGATTTCACTCCTATTAAATTTGACCCATACGCCATCCATTCCCTGGGAATTACCCTCTTGTCTGTCGCATGGTCCAGGGCAATGAAGAAGCTGGCAACTGAGTGAATTGAACCCAGCCGACATCACCTTTGGCTTGTTCACACTACTGAATTGCTTCTCCATCTCTGTATCCCCCTCTCGAAGATGCCTGAAGAATTAAGCAGACAGAACTGCCTCCTTGCTTCATTGCCCCGTACCCAGCGAAGCTCCTTGTCTCTTCTCCCACGCCAGCACAACCGCCATTTGCTCCCGTGTCCAAACCCTGTAGCCACCGCCTTCCTCCACTATAAAGCAAAGCCAGGTCTTCTCTTCATTCTAACCAGGGCGAGAGAGCTCATCATCTAATCCTCCTTTTTGGCCGAGACCTCCACCACCGGCTAAAGTTTAACTAGCACCTCCATCCTCGATTTCGGCCAACCCAGCCTCAGCCGGCACCTTCTGCGGCATTGGCGAAGTCCCGGGCTCCCATTTCAGTTCCTGCCGCAGCTCCTTGCCCTGCTCCTGCCATCGGCTGTGCATGCCCGAGCCCAGCCATGGTGCTGCCGCAAGAAGGAACTGGTGTTCTGCTTTTCTTCTGAACTCTACCTCTAACTGGTGGACCTTTCCCAAAATAAAGGTATACAATTGTGAATCATGTGATGAAAAATTGGCTTGATCTTGTGCTGAAAAATTGGTTAGGATTAACCTTGCAAAATTGCTTGCATGAAGGACCAAACATTCAAACATCCAAAAACAGAAACTTTGCATTTGCGCCGAACCAAATAACTAAAAATCGCGTTTTTCGCATGTATGACGGACCAAACTTTTTGGTCTGTCATAAACGTGATTTTGATGCTTTTACGCTTGTATAAGAAATCACGTTTTTTCCATGTATGACGGACCAAATTTTCTGGTCTGTCATACACAGGCTTTTGGTGACTTCGTTTTTTCAATGTATGACAGACCAAAGATTTTGGTCTGTCATACACTCTTTGGTCTGTCATACACATGTTGATAGCAAACTCATACTTCCCATGTATGACAGACCAAATGTTTTGGTCTGTCATACACATGCTTTTGGCGGTTTTGAGCAAAATTGAAATGGTTTGAATTTGAAATTATGAAATTTGTGATGATTTCATGATGCGTGTTTTGAAGTGGACTTTATGCAATGCTCATGTGAGTAGTTGTATGGATTGACCTTGAGTCAAGTCGTGGACTTGTGCTCGGATTTGTTTTGTGGTTTGTTCATGTGCAGGTATTGCTCGAAGACGAATGTGGTCGATGACGGGACCGGAACTAGGTTCATGGAGGAACTGAGGTTCGGGACTAGGTTCAGGAAGAACTGAGGTCTTGGTGGTCAAGGATGTCATGCGGGACGTTCGGGCTAAGGGAATGGTGCACATGAAGAATGGTTAGTCACGTGAGAATGGCAGGAGGTCATTCGCGTGCAAAGTGTTAGTCACGTGAGTATGGCAGGTGGCCATACGCGTGCAAAGTGTTAGTCACGTGAGTATGGTAGGGTTGCCATACGCGTGCAAGAGTTGTACTCGGCCAGGTTGGGCCAAGTAGAGTTGTGTTGGATACGGATTCCTTCTAGGGAATAGGAATCGTATTCAGAACTCCTTGTGGGTTGGTGCTTTAAATAGGTGGGGGGTCTCCTGTTGAAAGGCACCAACCAGAGCTGAGCGCATAGAGCCTTGGGCTCAAAGTTTAGGGTTTGTACTCTTTTGATGAGAGTATTTTAGACAAGAAATAAAGATCAATTCTTCCAAGATTTTTGCGTGCTACAGTAACCACGTCGCTACAGTGTTTTCTGTTTTGGTTCTTGTTTGCATGCTTGTTCTAATTCTAGATTGGTTTTTGATCGTTGAGTTTCATCTTGATTTGATCCATCAAAAACCTCTCTAGGGTATTGATCTAGTGTTTCTCAAAGTCTAGTTGATCAATCTTTTGTCGTTCTTGTTTAATCCTGAAGTTTTGATTAGATTGATTCTCGTCAAGTTCTGGATCAGCAAGCTTGCGAAGCTTATAACTTTTGATCCGTAAGTCCGATCGAGCTGATTCTTTTTGGGTTAGATTCGTATTGGAATATAGTTTCTTGTGTCCAAATTTCAGATCGTTCCGACGGTTGGATCTCTGGGAATTCGCGTTTTACCAAACCTCTGTCATTCTATTTTTGTCGAAAACGAGGCAATTATTTGGTTCTGTTTTGGGGTGAACTTTTAATAGATCAAGAATTTGGTTTTAGCTTCCGCACAATCATTCACCCCCCCTCTGATTGCTATATTCGTATCTTTCGATCCTACAACAATAGCACGCAACCCTTTTATACTTATTCCTTTCGTTGATGTGTGACCCTGCGTAATTGTTGTTAACCATGACTCGTTAGCACATTAAAGATCTCTCATTTAGATTTAATGATTAACTTAATGGATTCAAATAGTTAGCTGTATTATGTTTAGATCTGTTTGTTGATTCTTTGAAAAGGGATCTGTAAATTTTGACAACATCATACATGACTAGAGCAATACTAATTAAGCGCGGGTGACTGTAGTCAATCCAAGTAATCAATAACAGCATCAATCCAGTGCACTTGTTAAACTAATAGCAATATCTCCAAGTGTTCTCTTCCGAATTATTTTTGTCACTGCTTCTAGTTGATCTCCTTCCTCACGTCAGAGTATAAACTTAACTTGTTGGAAGTCCTGGACACTTTAGAACTTCACAACAAAGATCAAAACAATACTTGGTGGAATCCATGTTTTGAGGCTACAGTTCTTCGCAGCTTCTCTGAAATTTATTGCACATAATTAAAAACTAGAGTTTATAGATAACTTGTTTATAGACCCAGGAAACCAAAATTGGATACAGGTCCTTGCTCTGAAGTTGGACTCCAATTACTGTATCTAATACGGCAATAAGGAAATAGACTTAAGGAAAAAGCTAAACTTAGAAGAGCAACACACTTTATAAGCTACCTATCTTGTTTAAGTTTTAAGTAAAAAAGGAAAATAAAGAATCACAAAAGACACAGCCTAGCATGTAGTTCAGTTCGTTGGTTCTTTGTTCCTGAGACTAGAAGGACTAATTCAGTAGTATAAGCAAACTGACGAAACTGAATTTTATGAACTTACCTAGTATACCTAGTATCCCTAATTTATTTAGCATCTCCAAATCAAAAGATAATTACTCCTAAACTCAATATCGAGACATTAAATAGTAATTAATAAACTCAGATAAGTCTTAAGTATAACTATATGTACATAAAACATGTTAATACAAATTCTATGTAAATAAACCCCAGATTAAACAGGACAAGTTTTGTTAGATTCTTTAGGTCCTAAGAAAGTCATTTATGTTCAAACATTTATACTTGAACCCTGTTCGAAATTTAATTTATGAATAGATCACTAGCTACTCTATGCATAGAAAATCAAATAGTTATAACTTAGGCTTGTAAATTCGAATTTAGATGAAACCAAGTCCTAGGCCTTTTAAAAGCAATACCCTGCCTGGTTATGCAAAACAACTCATAATTACGCAATATTTAAACTAAATCTATATAAGGCCTTAACGCTCATGTATATGAAAAACATCGCGGATTAAGGTGAAATGTCACGAAACCAACTTTAAAACACTCATAGAGACATCCCTTACTAGTGCCTGAAAAATAGTTAGATAAACTTCTTGGGTGTTGTCGCAAACTTAAAACAGAAATTAGACCAGTGTCGCGTAGACTTTAGTAACACTTAGACCTTTTCGACAGCCCATAGAATATCTCATCTAAATGAGAATTTTAGGATGAATAGCTCAGACTTGCTCTCTAGTATATGGACTACCATATTCTAAGAAAATATTTAATTTATAACTTGCTTTGCATCTGAATCCTATTAAAACATGACCCTGCGAGAGATAAACCCTAAGGTTTGTAATACCGATGCATGTGCATAAGTTGAATCATGTAAATTGTAATTACTCACACCTGTTGTTTTATGAACTAATTAATATTAATCCAAACAACTTCACACCCTGAAAATGAATTTTAGTATATTTAATCTTACAATCTTAGCTTCCTGAATTCGTAAACTAAAATGAAATAATTCATAAAGAATAAATGATGTGTGTTGTTCAACCCATACCGATAATAACCATAAAGGTCTCCACGTAAGATATTATACACGCGCACGAAATCACAAACCAACCATGCTTGTTTCGTGTAATGTTTGTCATTTGATTTTCCATCTGATTTCCTTTTGCCCTTATTGAGAGTGTTATTTGCTATTTGCTATTCTTTTTCGTTATACGACGTGTAGAATCCGACGTCTCGGACTTCATCATCGACAATCTCAAGATTACATCTTCAACTCGTCGTTAAAGACAACAAATAGCAAGGCAAGCACCCCTTGATCATATTGATCCCAATTTTTCATAATTAACTAAAATGTTGATTAAAACTTGCTTGCATATGCTATGTTCCATAAAATTATATTTGGGTACCGGTAGATATACCTTATTATTGATAAACTTCCTCAATTGACATTGATATGTGAACCTTGATAACCCTAGCTCATGGATAGACACTTAATGTCAAAATGGGTATATTCGATTATTACATGCATATGCTTAGCCATGCTTTAGACTGGGAACACGGACAGATGGTTATACTGTTCGTGAAAAACTTAAATTGTAGACATGATGAATTCTGTTCATGAACATGTTGGAATATTGTGATTATTGAAACTTTCTTTTTCTGAAAACAAAACTATGATTTTGATGCGGGTGATTATTGGCAATAGCCGGAAGTGCAATTAATGATGCACGTAGATAGGGGGAGATCTATCGCCCGTGTCGTATAAGAACCGAGCTGATGTGTTGTTTTCAGGCCAAGATAACCGTACATCCACAAGTACTGGACTGGGACAGTCCTAACTTATTAAATTATTTGGGAATTAGCTTTGCACATTGGTAGGCAGTTGTAGCACGGGCATTCCGGATATAGGTTTGCTCGAGGGAGGTGTCATCACCGAGGTGTTGGCATCTGCCGTTGTAACAGTGTACGCCTGGCTATGAATTGGGGCTGTTGTCGTACCATTTGAGCCGCGGGCTCCTGAATACTATTGCTTCACCGTTTGTTTGCTTCCATCATAGTCAGGGGTAACGTCATTGGGCTAGTGCAAAGTTACGGTCCAAGTAACGAACAGTTTCGTTATGAACTCTCTGGCGGCACACCAAAGGAAGTGTGGTAATGATCTGCCACAAAGGGAGAACATATCTTGTGGGTAAAGCTGTACAAACTCTGCAGAGTCTAAACCTAATCGATTAGCCGCGCTCTTGGTCATGAGCATTTGGTAAAGTCATCACATAGCTAGACATTTTCTATATTTTTATAAAACTGGACAAGATAATTTGAAATTGGTGAGCTTACCCTTACAGATGATTCAACACTTGACATTACGTTGGCAAGGTTGAATTCAGCTGTTGTGCCCTGTGTGGACAAAACTTTAATCTTCAGATAATATTTCATATGATGGGACTGGACGTTTATCATTCACAAAGGGATGTGAGACTTTTATCACCTTTATGGTATTCTTGCATATTACTTTTATATTTACATACTTGTTATTTCATTTCCTTTTCAAGTTTCGCTTTCACTCTATTATTCAGTATTTACAACTCAAAATTTCGCTTTATGCAAAACAACCGTAGAAACCCACTTTCTATTCAGCCTGCATATATTTCAGGTTTGCAAACACTACAAGTCTTCTTTGAGTGCATAGCGTACTCACCCTTGCTATTCTTGTTGTTTTTAGACAGAACATCGACAATTCTTGCGGCAGAAAACGGGATTATTAACGACAGTTCTTTCTAAGGCTTTACCTTGTCAGTTGCCTGTGGATTATGTGGCAAACTACAAGACATCTGATTCTTTTGGCTATGTTTAGTTGACCTTCTCGGTCATATTGTATCATTACTTCCGCTGTAATAAAATATGAAACTTTTGTATGGTTGTGATTCCAAATTGTGTTTGTGCGTGCTAGCTACTGATCATGGGACTAGCACAGTATGCACATTAGAACCTTGCTTTTATGTTTGCACTGTAGCATAAAAGTGAGGGTCTTACATATTTAGAGGTTGCTTAGTCTATGTTTGGTAGCATTCGGGCATATTAAATGACGGGGTGTTACAATATAATCAACTCATCACGCCAGCCGTGAATCGCCATACAATAGTATGCGAATGAGCGATCATAACAAAGTCTTTACAATGCTCCTTCTAGACCCAGTACTGCCCGCTGAGATTTCAACACTAAAGGGTTACACCAACACAACAGGGCCCCCCTCTTGTGCCATGTGAGACTACCTGTAAACCTGGAACTCACACCAACCACGATAGTACCAAAATCTAGACATCACAAATTAATCAGCTAGGTTTGTCCCATTCCAAACTTGTGGTTGTATGTTTGGCTAAGTTCAAATTCTTGCAAGGTTAAGTCCTTAATTGACCAAGGCAAGACTTCCAGAAAAGCCACAAATAACATTGATCCATATCACCACTTTCCTTTGTTTAAAACAAAAATATGACCGCCCAAGTGCCACACTGGCCCACCATTACACAACTCTTGCCACTTGCCCCAGTCTAAATCATTTTATCACCCCAGTTGATTACCATGCACCGCGTGCCATCAACATAATCAACAACACATGTCACATCTTTCATAAACACGTTCCATATCTCATTAAGCAAGATTAATTTTTATATTCCAAAATGGTATCGATAATTCGTTGCAGGGCTAAGCATACTAGACACGATCTAGTAACCCATGTTGGCAATTATGATAGTGACCAACTAATATTCCCCAAACCTAGGGTGACAAATGAATCATGGTATACAAATAATAACGACAATGTGGCATAAATCAAATAGGTTGATTATCTATTCCCAAATTAATTGAAATCACTTTTAATTTCAACTAGCATGCAATAATTTAAAACAACATAGTTTTAAAAGTGGTATCAATATGGTCAAAGCTCAATTTGCCTGGCCCTTGCGATTTTTACTATTCTTTACTCTTTATCTTTGATTCTTGATCCTTGATCTTCAATTCCTTGATCTTCAGCTCCTTAGAACAACTTCTGGATAATACGTCTAATGATAAAGAAACACCAATACAACAAAACTCAAAAGACAAATCGAATAAACTCCAAATTTTAGAATGGATAGTATTGGATCAAAAGGACTTAGATGAATTTAGAAACTTGAATGGATTAAACCGGAGATTCAGACAAAAGAGAACAGGCTTTCGGAAAATACACCGAAAATGGAAAGACTAATAGCTGAGAAAGAAAGAATAATATTCCAAATATTTCTTCTGAAGTTATTATCTTGGTTGGACAGACAATGACATATGGGCTCTCGATCTATAGGTCGGGTCCATAAAGATATGTTAGTTCACAATGAACTAAGCTGATGCTCGATGTTGACTTTTGTTGACTGAACAGATACATAGTCAATCAATAGAAAGATAGACTGATAGATTAGATATGGGCACAAGGATATGACATATGACCAATGGTCTATCGACCAAGTCCACGAATGATTTCTAGGTTAATAGCAGATTAGGTTTTCAGGGATGGACGAATGGGGTCGACATCCACTGTGATTTGATTTGGGATTCAGTCATACATCGATGAAGAGGCTTGATGATGATAAGGCAGCGATGATATGATTACTATGTGGATGATCGTGAACATTACTGTAATAAATGATAAAATCAAATGAGAACCATTTGTAAAATGTTATGCATCTATTCAATAGTAAAATCTTACACACATCAGTAATTTGAGGGTGGTTTACTGCAAAATGAACAACAAATTACCGATGTGTGTAAAATGTTTCTACTAAATAGACGCATAAAATTTTTATGAACGGTTCTCATTTGATTTTATCATCTATTACAGTAACATTTATGCCCATCCACATAATATTTTACTACAGGCCCAACAAACATAACTAAATTCTTTTTATGATAGTTTACTTCATTTCAGTTTAGTAACATCTTGTGTAATAGCTAGTAACATTATTTTATGGATAGTAAAAGGCAACATATCCTATGTAAACCACCCTTATCGTGTAAAATCCGTAAAAATCATATGTACACGTTTTCAAAAATTACCATACGTAGGGGTGGTGAGATTCTACAACCCTATAAAATTTGATGACCAACATAAATGAAAGATATGAAACTGACAAGCGCTAAACAGTGATGAATAGTACATTTGCATTTTTCATATCTTTCAAATGCGACTGAGTTTGGTCTTCAAATTTAACAGGGTTGTAGAAGCTCATCTCCCCTACGTATGGTAATTTTTTGAGAATTTTTCAGGACTTGTACATGTGATTTTCATGAACTTTACACGATAAAGGTGGTTTACTGCCAAATCAACAACAAATTACTGATATATGTATGATTTTACTAGTGAACAGATGCTTAACATTTTATGAACGGTTTTTATTTTATTTTTACCATCTATTACAGTTACGTTTACGATCATCCACGTAATATTTTACTAAAAGGCTAATAAACAGAACTTCAGTATAGTAAAATCTTCCCATAACTTCTTTGTTCAGATGATTTCAAAGTAACTTTTGCAAGTTTATAAATACTCAATGTTGTGCAAACGCCATCCATGTGTCCAGTGGCCTTGGGTGTTCATTGGGCCTGAAAGCAAATTTCTTCACAGCGAATTAAAATACTAGGTAGAGTCGCACGCGATGTCGCACAGTGCAAATTTTGGTCTGAGATTCTTTTTTGTAAAATAATGTTAGGAGGACCAAAATGAAATTTTGGTTTTATTGGTGGTTTTTTAAAAAATTGTTTTGGCTAGGAGCCATCAGTGAAATTGCATAACCACGGTTCTTTTTTTGCCAAAAAAAAAAGGCAGTGGGTTCGTTCACAAATATGCGGAACCATGGGCCATTTTTGCAACAAAAACATGGTGGAACCTCAACGTAATTTCGTTTTCTCAGGGGTTCTAAAATTCTTTTTAAAAAAATGGGCTGACTAGGAGCCGTCGATGAATTCGCGTAATTTGGGGGTTCTAAAATTCTAAAAAAAATGGGCTGGTTAGGAGTCGTCGACGAATTTGCGTAACCATAGAGTCGTTTTTGCAACAACAAAAAACGGTGGAGGTGAATTTGTGTAACTTGGGGGGTTCAAAATTCTAGAAAAAAAAAATGGGCCGGCCAGGAACCAATGACGAATTTGCGTAATCACAGGGTAGTTTTGCAAAAAAAATGGTGGATCTATTCGCGAATATGCAAAACTATGGGTCTTTTTTTTGCAAAAAAAACTGATGTAAGGACCTATCAGCAATTTTGGAATTTTCAAAGATGTTTTCAAAAATATGGTGACGTGGGGCTCTCCCTGCTCGCTAAATCTTTCGGGCATAAAGATTAGAATATTAGGCAACCAACATGGGGACGGTAGCACGCATGGACTCCCTGGTACAGTGGCCTAGTCCAATTCTCATCACATCTAGCCCAGTTTCTCTGATGTCCGGAAATCTTGTTTCTTTAACATTTTGATCGGAAGGCAGTGGAGACGTTCATGTAAAACCGAGGCGGGCAACCGCGCAAGAAATGCTAGCTTTAACACTGCAGAGTGCAGCATCGGCATAGCTCCTGTGTATGTGCATGCCGTCCTCACTGCGCATGCAAGCACGCATGCATTGAATAGAACCGCTACAGGGCAACGTCGTCATGCATCCACACACATGAGGTCATTGGCAACTGTACAAACGTACGTGAGGTCATTGGCAACTACATAAAATATATCACAGTACTGACAGTTCTGACAGGATCACGTAGAAGTTATACGCTAGTCCTCCTAGGCATGCATGACGATGTCAATCAAGTCTCCTCTCAACTCGATCGATCTCCGGCCCGGGAATGACCATCGCACGACGGACAACTCGAGATGCACACGCGACACGACCTAATGTCTAATGATGCATGGCAGCAGTATGGCTGTGGCATCTTTCTTTCACTCTGATTTTGATGGGAGGATCGAGCTGCTTATCATGGTGGCATCATAAGTTTTGCCGCAGTTTTGCCATGCCCTCGCGTCCCGCGCGGGCTGCATGCAATACAAGCTGCAACGTCACATCGACACGTATTTAAACTGAACCGTACGAAGATTGAAGAACCGGCTGGCCTCCTAGCTAGCAGAATGCCCAAGAAGATCGCGATGTATATATCTCTAAACGTTTTGAATTTGAGTGTCAGCTGGCTCATAGCTAGAGATAGATATATTCTCAATTTCTTTCCCACGGCCACTTATCTCAATATAATGGTGGCGCTGTCTGAAGCCTGCTCTACCCGTCGGGGTTCAGAAGGCCTGAATATAAAGCACATGGTTGCATTGCTATATAGCAGCCGTTGCAGGGGACCCGATCCGAATCCCTGCAGCGAACGTTAACGGTCCCCAACTAGTACCATTAGATTCACCATCAATACTGGGAGCATCAAAGAAGAGATTTTGAGCGAGCCTGCATGCACCTTGTTCCTTCCATTTTGCCAGGTTGTGGCGCAGAGAGAGAGAGAGAGAGAGAGAGAGAGAGAGAGAGAGAGAGAGAGAGACGCAAGCAATTGAATGGAGGACCAGCGTAGGGGGGACGCCTCCGTCACATTCCCATCAGGACATCAAATTAAAGCTTTCCCGTCACGCATTCCTCGGCGGGAAAGGCTCGTCTCGTGCGGGGAAGATACAAGAGAATATCCCGTGCTGTGCCGTGGCTCCGCCTGCGCGCATACGTACGTACGTACGTACAAGCAGCCTCGAACCTTGGTGCATGCGTACGTATTCAATGGACTATTCGCGTAGGGTGTGTTCAGTTGGCTAGTTAGGGTGTTTGGTCGCCTGAACGGCACCCTCCCTGGCGTCTGCCCGGAGCACCGCCGCACAATCCGCCGCAGGAGACAATGTGTCCGCATATTCTTTTCACGTTAGATCTCACTAACCTTTTGTTTTGTTTTTTGTACAACGCAGGCTCACACTCAACTCACACCTCACCCTACGGATAACTATTGATCAGAGGCTACAAGATCTCTAAAGCATAAGCACGTGTTATTTCACTCAACTCATGAAACGTGTGTATCCACTTTTAATTATACGGGTGAGGCATGATAACTCTCGTGGACAGGTACGTAACTCGTTGCCAACCGAGCTAGGCTCGATCGTTATATATCCCACTAACCTTTTGGCAAGATATATAGAGTGAGGCTATTGACTGACTTTTTAAAAGATACTGATAATTAATCAATGTTTTGAAAGTTTTGTAACGTTCTGCATCTACATTATGCATTTGCATGCAGTTGTAAATTTTTAGGTTATCAACACTTTGAATCATGGGAAAATATTTTGTAGGATTACACTAAATCTCTACAGCTTTCTAAGGCCTTGTTTAGGAGGCCCGTTTCCGACCGGGATCCTAAAATCCTAGCCCATCCACATGAATCCCAGTTGGGACCGGGCCTCCCAAACAAAGTGTATAGTATGGAATGATAATCCTGTATGTTCACGGTCCATCGGCTATCTGGCTCTCCCTACAATCTATTTTCTGGCTCCGTTACTGCTGAAGCCATTGCCTGTCGCGTGAGTGACCTTCACCACGCACGCTACGCTCCACTGCTTGCATGCTACCAGCCCGGCCGGTGGAGGTGACCTGTGGCTAGACGTGGGTATCGAGGCTAGGTTTTGCGTCGATTCGTGGCATGGTAGATATGACATGATCGAAGATATCGAAGGGCACGTATCTGCACGGGTTGGATCAGCACGACACGATTGCCAGGGTTATATTTGGTTTGATGGTTGGGTACGATGGACAGCATGTCACGTCTCGAAAGACTGTATTTGTATCGGCATAGCATTTCTTGAAGGGCTGTGTTTGGATTGGCACGGCACCCTATAGGGTCGTGAGTACAACATAGGCACGACATTGCTTTGGCATGAATTTTTTTACAATTTTTGATAAATATTATAAAATTTTTTGCAACAAAAGTGAAACAAGAAGAATTGCTTCAACAATGCAATAAACACGAGGCAACGCTTCAAGTATGTGAAATACGCTAAAAGGCAATACGTCTAGTTCGTCTTCCGAAATATCGTGCAGGTCGCAATAGAATTTACGAGTAGAGAACAATTACTATCTTGACATGTTTGACAGAGAATGAATAAATTTTAGTTCCTTTTCTTTAATATCTATGTCCACTACTTTTGCCTCGTATGTCTTTGATTTTTTTCCTCTACTCACAATAGTGTGACTATCTACATTTGAATCCACAAAACACAAAAGTAGTACAATGTGCCAATAAACCATACTTGAATTTGTCGAAGACGAATCGGAAGGACACAGCAGGCACATGTTGCTCAAGCCCATCGTGCCCGTGCCATGCGGGCCGCCAGGTCTACCTGTGGCTGACGCCACGCCTTTGTCCTTTGCAGCTAGCACCAACTGCACGTCCGTCCCCTCCCAACGAATGGCGAATGATTGAGACGATGATGATATCTTTTCTTTTATCTTTTACTCCTTGTCGGAGAGAGTACGTGTGTGTCTAAGCGATTCGGATTCTCTGCCGTTGGTGCTGAAAATGCACGGTGTATTTTGAATAGCAAAGGCTAATTTTTTTAAAAAAAAAAATCGCATTGCTACATTATTTTTGAAAAATCTAGTTTAAAAAAAAAATGAATTTCAATCAAAATATCCGAAATTTCAATGAAATTTACCAAAATCTCGAATATCGTAGCAATTTGATTTTTTTTTTCAAATTTTTTTAGCTTTTGCTACTCAAAATGCAGGTCAAAATGCACCGTGCATTTTGAGTAGCAAAGGCAGAGAATCCCAATCGGTATCTAAGGGCGTCGTCCCTCCTTCCCGTTCTTGCCAATGCCAATGGCCTTTTTCTATTATCGCGACGCTGAATGACTCCTTAAGTCTTTACTTAGGGCCAGATTGGTTCATTCCTTACTCTATCACAATTAATTTTTGATAAGTATGATATGCCACAAAAATATCACAGTTTTTGTGACAACTAAAATAAGTGTCACATATATGGCAAAAATCTGAAACGTCGCTTTTCGATCCAACAGCTCGCACACAATTTCTTAAGTTACAGTTACAATAGCGATTGCATGTGATCCATGTCCTTCTTTCTTAGAGGGGTCCAAATAAGAGGTGGGAGTACTAAAAAGAATGGAGAGAGAGAGGAACACCAACCTTGAGCTATAGCTGCTAATATGCATGATGAAATCCATCTTGAATGAGCTCCACATCACCAAAACCGCTTTAGGTAAAATACACTTATCCCTAAACCGCTACGATCACATGCATCTCTTTCGCTTTGATGAAAACAAAATTTCCACGATAATATATAAGAAATAAAAAAAAAATCATAGAAATTATATATCACACTCATCGGGAGATAGAGAGAGAATGATTCGTTTCTTCCTTTTTTTTGTGTCAGATTATAATGAATAGATTAAGCAGATATGGATGTTACGGCCGTTGCAATTGTACTAAATAAAATTATATTTCTAACCATATACTAGAAGTATACGTTAGGAATGCATTTTCAAATAAAGCTGGATCTCCCATTACCGGGTAGGAGTAGATGGTAAATGGTAGCTAGTGGCCTGGGTACCTCTGGTCGCACGCCAGAGCTAGACTGGCTCGCTCACCCGAGGGCTACAGCCTGCTCGCGATCGCTCGATCGCCAGAAGATTCGAATCCTGCATCGCATGCAGCACTGATCACCTCACATGATCTATCACAGCATCTACGGACGGCGCCCGTGTGTCCATCATTCTTTAATCCACTCCATTGTTGCTCATGCTTTACTGTGGCACACGCGCTACGGCTAGGGTCCAAGTTCGTAGCTAGGGTGTGACCCATATCTTCCAACCACGGCATGGCCCGGCCTAGAGCCTAGACAATCGATCGAGCCTCCAAAGGCTATGTGTGCAAGCACGCTTCGTTTCCCCGTTCTAGCTTCTTCGTCATGCTCTGCTAATTCATGGCGAGAGGCGAGAGCCCATTGGATAACGCTGGGGTGGTACCGTTCGAATGGAATTTTCTTCCAATCGCGGTAATCGGCGTGCGACGACGCCATTCCTCCCTCCTCCGTGACACCTCGGTAGTCTGGACCAGAGTTACTGCTACTCTACGTGCCAGCTAGCCGACCTAGTCCTTTTACTCATCGGTCGCTGCTCGGCCTGCTTGGGGCCTTTAATTAATACAACTACCGCCTCGAAAGAGAAAGTTTAGGTTCCGAAACGTGTACCCCCCGGCCGGTTCGATTTTAATGTTTGCGTGCCTCTTGTTGACTTCCTTAATTTGGGTAGCGAATTAGTAATCTATCAAATGAGAAGTACTAAATGAGCTTAGAGTGGAATTAATCTATCAAATGACAAGTACTCCCTCTGTCCCACAAAGAGTGCATTTCTAGTGTTCAAATTTTGTCCCACAAAGAATGCATCTTTAGTCCATAGGGCCCAGCTGTAAGTGTATGCATGCTCATTTAAGTGCTTGTGGAAACCGAAGCACCATCATGCTTGTGTATGGAGTAATGAGGGTCACATTAGTCATTTACCTTGCACACTAATCTGTCTTAAAAATCCTAGAAATGCACTCTTTGTGGGACAGAGGGAGTACTAAATGAGCTTAGAGTGGAATTAATCTATCAAATGACAAGTACTAGTACAGACTGTCGCCGCAAGTATCGGCATAATTAGTGTATATGACAAGTAGTGATGCACGAAGCTAAGAAAGTTCCGTAGTTGTTTTGCAACAGAAGTTGGCATTCTAGTTTTCATCCTCTTATTTTACAAGCTTTTTACGGTACACTAAAATGAATATGGACCATCCATTTCTTTGAATTCAAAGGTTGAAATTAAGAGAAATTTTACGGTACATTATACTGTAATATATAATGTGTAGTAAAAATTAAATCTAACCGTTGATTTGTTAAGGATGTTTCTAGTACTCTACTATCAGATAAAGTATAAGCACACTCTTGTTAATCTGATCCATTGGATCGAAAAAATGAACGGTTCATATTCAATTTAGTGTACTGTAAAAGAGCTCTAAAATTAGTATATATCTAAATATACTACCAGTAGTAGAACCCGAGCAGGGATAGAAACGTTAACAAGTTATGAGCCAGCGTCTAGAGTCTATCTAATGGTTTGTGGTGGAAAGTTTGGATTTTGACTGGCCTTTAGGCTGTCGTCGAGACCGATCAAGGTGGTGGCAGCGATAAATTTCTCTCATCTTGCAGTGAAAAGATTGTATTTTTCAAATCCACGAGAGCTCAGTTCGGAGTAATTTTGGTTCCACTCCATGTTTATTCCATTTGAGAGATGGGAGGACGTACTACTAGCTAGATTGATGACGATGAGGAAGTAGAGGAAGGAATCATTGGACAGTAGGGCCTTGTTTGATAGCAAAGTTTTTTAATATTATAGTATTACAAAACCATGTTTTGAAAATTGCTTTGGCATAAATACTATGTTTTCACCAAACACCATTGAAACCATGGTTTTTCTTAGAACTACAAGTTGTTTGGCTACAAAGTCTTTTGCATGGTATTTTTAAAGTATCGACCGGCCATATACACCTCTCTCTCTACGATTACAACGCCAAAAGCTCAAAACTGAGGTCTGAGTGGAGTTTTTGATACTCCAAAAATATTATGGTATTAGCAATACCATGGTTTTCAAAATAGAGTTTTTTTGGTTGCTTCCAAACACTTTATGGCCAAAAATACCATGGTATTCTCTAAAATCATGGTTTTGTCAGAAACTATGAAAATACTTTGTTGCCAAACAGGTCCTAGGTGTTCGCGGATTGCGTTAACGAGATGGCGGGGTAGTGGGCGGTAGCAACTGGGAGGAGGTACTGAGGAGGATGTCCGAGGCGCAGGCCAACCTTGACTACTCGATTGCGCTCGAGCACGACGACCCGCCGGTGTCCTATGAGCTCCCAAGGATTGATAACCTGCAACACGACGCAAAAAGAACTGAGGATTGCAACGAACAAGCGTCCTCTATGACCAGGGAAGAGGATAACCTGCAATGTGACGCGAAAAGATGTTAATGCCTTTTCAAAATTTAATATTTTCATGTACAAAAGTCGATAATACTTTCACCAAATCAATGGTTAGATCTAATTTATATTACCACCATGTACTACCAGTATAATCCACCATAAAAAAAATCTCTATTTTAAACTTTGAATTACGTTCCTGCCGGATACGCTCCTGAGCTTCGAGTGTCAATGATAATCGATTGATTCATCGGTTTCTCTGCGCGAGTCGTGTTCCTGCATTTCTAGTCTCAACCGAATGCATTTCTCTGCGAGCATCGTTCACGGAGAGGCTTTCTGCGGACGAGCTGGTCACGAACGAGCAGTCACCAATAAATCACGGCTTTATTCGAGACGGCAATATACACGTACACATACAGTGCTCGATTCGTTCAGAGTACGACTAAACATGAGAGAGAGAGAGAGAGAGAGAGAGAGAGAGAGATATATGAAACGTTGGACCAGTCTATGTATACGTAGGCCGGCAGGCCCGTACGCCGGGCGAGGCATGCAAGAGGTGGTGGCGCAGTAGAGCTTGAGCGTGACGGATCCTGGTGGTCCACTCCGCCTGCGCGGCGGGACGATCAGGACGTCGCCGCGGGGCCAACGGCGCAGTGGGCAGAATCGTCAATGATTGAACGAAGAGATCAAGGGAGGGGGCGCGGCGCTGCCCTAGACCCGGGAGCTTGCTGCCGAGGCAAGCATGGCGCGCGCACGGAGCTTAGCGGCCTTCGCGTGCTCACGATACGATCGAGTGTTGTGTTGGGGTCGTGCGTGCATGCTCACGGATTGTCTCTTCTGTTCCTGCCATGCATGCACCCCTATGATTGTCGCTAGCTTACATATGGCCGGAGAAGCTAGCTAGCTAATTTGGCCGGCCCCTCATGCAGCTTACACGCAAATAAACAAGGAAAATGCTAGTGGAAAAGATCGATCTTATATATGGGACTGTTTCGGTATGAAGACGGACGGCCGCCCGGCCGGCCTCCAAGCATGCACGGCTATCCGATTAATCCACCATCACAATTGGACGGCTGAGTAGCAACTGCAAGGCATGCTGTTGCTCGTGCATGGAGCAAATACTCGTCCTAGCAGCCAGAGTAGCTTAACTAGCGATCGAGATCTTCACCAGCAGGCTTCACAATAAATATTTCCAGCAAGACTGACTTGTATTGTAACATCTGTAGATTGCAGGTGATCCCCGGGTACAGTACGACCCCATAATTTTGAACTCGACACTCCGAGTTGACTCGTACCTGTCCATCAGCGCGTAGTATTTGCAGTAACACCATTGATTGCTCTCTCGTTATTGGACCCCTAATCCGCACCATTGATGGGTGGTTCAGTGCTAGCTACATACTGCGCCTAGAACCTCACAACAAATGAGGTAGTAGGCGCCCTGTGCGGAAACTGGAAGACCATGCGCTCCTCTTGTGTCACTGTGTGCCCGGCTGGCTAGCTGCCCGTTCCATTTACTCCGACCCCTAGGTCTGTATAGTCATCTCCTGTGCACGTCACATTTACCATCTCGCTCCAAACTAGTGCCCATGCGGCCAACACAAAGAGGGTCATCACGCCTTATTTCATATCTTTTCGATATTTGCGAAAGATCATGCAATGTCTATTCTTGTTGGTGATAAGTACTTCCTTGGATCCTTAAAAAGCTAATGTTTTGGACATCGATACGGTCTTTAAAATACAATTTTGATCACCAATTTTTATTATAATATAGTTATAAAATCAATAAAATCATAATATTATGAAAGTACTTCTTGAGACAAATCTACACATATAGTTTTCGTATATCCAATTTAAATATTTAAAAATAAATCGATAGTCAAAGTTTAAGAAGTTTGACCATCACTATGTCCAAAACTTCAGCTTTTTGAAGACTGGATTGATTTTGTTTGGGTCTGTGGTGCTCATGTTTGAGTTTGATTTGAATTACATTTGAATTTTGAAGCAATTTGAGTGCTATCAGTTTCAGGCAGCTACCGACCCCAGGTAACGGTAGTACCAGCCAGCGGTGCTACCGGTCTTATGGTGGTGGTAGTGCCTGCCAACAATGCTACTGGCCTTATGGTGGTGGTAGCATCGGCCACTAGCACTTGGGCTATAGTAGGTAGTGCCAGCTGAGCATACCACCGACCCAATGGACGGTAGCTTACCTCCAGAGAGGGGTCTCTCGAGATTTCAAGAGTGAGCGGTGCTACCGGCCTACCGAGAGCGGTAGCACCAGATTAACAGTACTATCAGCCCCAGTTGGACAGTAGTACCAGGTGTGTCAGGGAATTAGGAGAATTTCTTGGCCATTGTTATGAGTTTTATTGCATATCAATTGGACATTGCTATATGATGTATTTACTTGTCTTCGATGGCTGTAGGACGACGGTGCGAGGTCATGGTGAGGCAGAGGATGACTAGGACTAGGCGAGGTGCGCCGAGGTCTACACGGTCAGGGATGGTCAAAGGATGACTGGTGACGGAGTCGCTACGAGCCTATAAAAGAAGGGAACAACTGAGATGCTAACTTTGAGATACATGGATCAAGGAGAGCCGTTGGATCACGGTTTCGAGAATAGAGTAATGGTCAAGTTAGCTTAGTGTATAAAACATGTTTTGTGTGGGTTTCGGGTTAGCCATGTATAAGTGTGTGAGTCAATCACAGCCCCTGGAGAGGTTCCTTATGGATGAAGGAAACCATCCATGGGTGGCTATTGACTCCCTTGTGCTATAAATAAAGGGGAGGGGGTATGCCTCCTCACAAGCTTGTAAGAGAGAACATTTGTTGGTTAATAAAGCTTTGCCCATCTGGTTGTGTCGTTTTGAAATTCTCCTTCTCCAAGAAATGCAAATTTAAATTCATGTACATTTTGTAATTTAATTTTAATATTTAAATTCCACACTTAAATTCTTGCAATTTACTTTTCGCGCATTGGATTTTCCTCCTCTCCTTTGAATCTCTTTTGGATCTCTTGCGAAAGGTGAATGATTGATGGATGAATTTTCTATAGATCATATCCTAATCTTTTAGGCAATCCATGTCTTAAACTTGGGAAAAGCGGTCTATTATGCTTGAGAAGAACTATTCTTGTAGATCGTGTTTGCGTGGTTCTTTTCTTGTGTTCTTAGTTGTTGTGATAAGTGGAAGGATATCCAAGATCATCTTGATCATCAAGACCCCACGAGCAATCATGAAACATCAATTTTGATTTTTGCCTAGTTTTGGTGCACCTTTCTTTAAAACTAAAAAGGATAAGAACTTTGGTGTCAATCCTTGCGATTGAAGGTTGGAATAGGATCCTGATATCCTTGGGAAGGTGTATACCAAGTTTCACGGTTTTTGATCAGCCGATCAAAAGATCCATCTATTTTCATTTTTGAAGTCGTGTTGATTTTACTGTTCATATGCTTGATTTCATTGTGTTATCCGTTGCTACCACCCCTATATGGTCAGTAGCACTACCCTCAGGCTAAAACTCTCTGAATTTGATTTTCTCGATTCCATTTGATTATTTGAGGTTTTGTCTTGGATCTTATGTCCTTTGGGGGCTATTTTCGCTTGTTTGAATTTTATTTGGCTCATATTCAACCCCCCTTCTAGTTGACATTTTAGTCCTGTAGTTGGTATTATAGCCGGTTTTGCTCTTTTATATATATACATTAGTCTCAAGAGCCATGATGATGGATAAGTATTCCACTAAGCCTTCAATCTTCTCGGGAATGGATTATCCTTTTTGGAAATTTAGAATGGAGTTGTACATCACTACCTAGGGCTTCCTGATATGGCAAAAGGTGAAACTCCCGTATAAGATTCTTGATGATGAGAATGTCAATGCCGTGAATATTGCTAACATTGAGGCTAATGCTGAGGCAAGGAACTGTAACACCCTGGCACCTAGAATGCCGCAAATGCCACCCAAACGATACTAGAAACAACCAAAAACACATATTTAAACATAAATTACATCAACTACGCTAATTGCTTAAATGAAAAATTTTGGCAGCATATCCTTTGATTTTCCATGGTTTGAAGCAGCAATAATAATATCATAACACAATAACATAACAGTTGACATCTAAAATAGGATTAATATGAGCTATAGCATTATTTCAAGCCCAGAATATAACCTCAAACGTTTCATGAACCAATACGAAGTGAACAATAAAACCAAGCACACAAAATAGCATGATCCAAATCATTACAACTACAAATGAGAGTGTGTAGTTGTCTAAATGAGTGAAACTATGTGGATGTGCCGCTAACTCCCTTTCCCGAATGCCGAATTCATGGTACCTAAAAACATCATAAAACAGCAAGCGTGAGTTCATCACTCAGCAAAGTGTATTGCAATGGAATTAAGCAATAACATCCTCATTGCATCTCATAAACATCATCATAAACATCTCATAATTCATTTTCATAAGCATCTCATAAACATTTTCATTCATGCAATGCAATGCACATGTCTCTTTGCTTAGCACATACCGGTATTGCCGAGTGCACACCCGTCGGTGTGCATCCTCTTTCCCTTCCATCCCGTGGAGGGTGCCTGCTCTTACTGACTCGCTCCCATATACAACCGTGGATGGGACTACGGGGTAGGACTTTCGTGTTCACTACGTGTGAACACAGAGGCCCACATTAGAATGGGTCGCCTCTTCCATTATGAATGCACATTTGCCAAAAATTATGGTTTAACTTGTATAAATAATCCATATGACAAATGCATAACCATTAACTAATCATATTCATCAAATCACATGCAAGTATCACATAAGGCAAACTAGCACATCATATGGTTTTAATGCAATGCTACGAAACTGTTTGATCATCCAATTCCTAAACCATCCTAATACACTTGCCTTCAGCCGTGTGAGACGGAGTGGTGAGATGTTGAGGGCACTCCCGGGGTCACACCACCTGCATATAGGTACAATACACTCAAAAACATGCCCACAAAACAATACAAGAACAATTATCTACATAGACTTCACAACCCACTCCTAAAACCCGAAAAACAGAGAATCTGTCCAACGGGACAGCAGGCTTCCAACAAGCATATCTTGAGTTCTAAAACTCCAAATCAGGTAAACGAGTTAGTTTTCTCGAACCTTAGGAAATTTCCCACCTTTTTCTAAGTATACGCGAAAACTGATTCGGCATCTAAAATCCTCTAATCTACAGTTGAACAAAATCTATCCCAAACACGTCACAGATTGGATAGCGCTCGGTAAAATAGCCATAACTTTTAAACGGATGAGCGTAATTTAACGTTTTTGGTGTCCAATTAAATTTAATTGAATTACCTACAACTTTCGTAACAGCCGGATGACCATATAATGAATCTAAAATCCTCAAAAACGTGTTTGAACGCCGGCTGTCAAACCTGGCCGAGAGCCACTCGCGAGACAGATCTAGAATCCAACTTATCCCATCTAATCACAGCACCTAAATGAGAGTTCTAGGCATGGATTCTCCCATATAGCAACACCTAGAACACCACAAAAGAATCATGATTCGTTACCTCTTCTTGAAGACTTGAACGACGGCGAAATCCTTTCTTCCTTCCGGCCGCTCCTTCCTCCGGAACCGCAGCGAATCACCGGAGATCTCCGGACCGACGATCCACCGAGCGAGGAAACGAAGAACACTGGGGAAGGAGAGGTGTGGGGCTGCTAGGGGAGGGGAGGGGAGGGTGGCAGCTAGGGAGGGGAAACCCTAATGGGGGGCGCACGACACAAGGAGGGAGGGGCGGCTAGGTGTGGGAGGGGAGGAGGTGGGGGCGCACTAGGGTTAGGAGGGGGTGCATGGGGCAGAAATTGCTGCCCCCCACTCCCCCACATGGACCAAGAGCCTCCACCAAAGGCCCAATTACTTCCCCCTAGGCCCAAACTAGCTTCCGCAAGGCCCAAACTTCTCCAGAGAGGCCCAAACACCCGGAAAAGCCCCAAAAATACGGTATAAAATCGTAACATAATGCCGTATACTATATTGTCACATTCCATAATGTCATAGGAACATCCTCATACAGGGTCTTAGCCTCAGTGAATACGACAAGATCTCTCACCTACAATCTGCTCACCAGATATAGGTGACCCTCGATGCTTACCATGAGGGCACCACCCAGATCAAGACGGTGAGACAGGATTAGTACACGTATGACTACAACAAATTTGAACAGCACGCTAGTGAGACCCTTGACGAGTGCTTTGGGCATCTCATAAAGATTTTGATGATCTCTGTGTAGTAGGTTGCACATACTCTGAATCATAGAATGCTCGACACTTCTTGATCGCACTCGATCTTCGAATTTAGGAGATAAAGGTGATCACCATCAAGGACTCCATGACTTGTCTACTCTGACTCTTGATGAGCTTTATTCCCGACTCAAGACTCATGAGATCGATGTTGTCTCGCCAGACGAAGTCACAGTCGATGGCCTTGGTCATCGATCCCATTGGATTCGGTTCTGAGACCTCTCTCAATTTTTCCCTTTCCACTCTTTGTGAGATGAGCGATGATAAGCTTGAGAGGTTCCCAGAGAGTGACCTTGCCCTCTTAGCTAGAAAATTTTTACATGCATACAAGAGGGTGAAGGAGAGGAAGAGAGGTGTATTATCATCTGCTTTGAGTGTGGTGGCCCCAACCACATTCAAGCGAACTGTCCCAAGTTGGAGAAGGGCAAGAACAACTCCGATGGTTCGTGCAAGAATGCCTACACCGATAACAACCACAACAACAAGCCTCCAGCTTAGGAGCCCGCGAGTGAGAAGAAGTACCGCCACCAGGAGTTTACGCCTGTCGGGACCCCGAATTTGCAAATCCGGACCCTCTGTGTATTCAGCACTAGTCCAGGAACGCGCTAGTGCACACAGTCTTAACATCGGTAAATATCACAATCATACCACTCGATACTAATAAAGTACTTTATTTAAATAGTCAAACTGGTTACTCGACCTTAAGGTCAAGTTACAAATGTATGCCTTGCAGGGCGAAACTTATTAAGAGAGAAATAGTAGCAGCGGAAAATCAAATAACTTCGTGGCGCCATCCAGTATACCACAGGCAACTGACTGGGCTCGCTTCCCTAAGTAGACGGTTCCTCTTGGAGCTCCTCTTCCAAAGCTGGTGTAGTCTCCTCTTCAACTGGTGTTGTATTGTGGCAAGGGTGAGTACTTGGTACTCAGCAAGTCATGCACAGAATGCAGGCTAATATACTATATGCATGGCTTGGTACAAAGGAATAGCTCAAGGTATATTTGCATAAAACGGCATTTAACAAGTATCATAAATAGATTCGAAAGCAGTAGAAATAAGTAAAGCATAGATAACTTTTCAAGAAGTTTAATAAACATCTTTCCCAGCCTAATCCACATTTCCATTAACATCATTATTAATCCAACCCAACCTTTCAAATCCAAGTTATTTTTGAGAAAATCTAACCCTTATTTGTAATTCGGCGATGTCCAATACCGCGGACACGGCTATTCGAATAGATTCTACACTCTGGCAGAGGTTATGCACTTTACCCACAAGATACAGTCAAACACCACAAAGGCGAGTTCCCGTAACAAAGTCTTTCTAAACTTCTAACAATACAAGTGGTCCTCCCGGTTATTGCACACTAACCCTTCCCTTGGCTAAGGCGAAGTTTAGGCCAATCAACCGTTAGATGGGTACTGGCCTCACCCCAGACGCTCCCCGCACAACTTACACAAAGGGTGTAGTTGACCTCCCGAGGTCCCACAGTGCGTTATTAGCAACTTAGTCAACTAGGTCCGTCCCATTACAGACATGTGGTTGCACGTTAGACCCAGTTCAAAGGCTTGCAAGGTTAAGTCCTTAGGGTGACCAGGGCAAGACTACCCGAAGAACCAAATCAACATCCCGATTGCCACAACCGGCCCACTGATCATTCTTGCCACATGCCCCGGTCAAAAACTATTTATCAAACCCCAGTTGATTACCATGCACCACGTGCCATCAACATCACATGATACCTTTCCAAACAGGTTCAATATATCATTAAGTCAATATTAACATTTGATTGTCCAAAATCATGTCATGAGCACGTAGCAGGTCTAAGCAGTATACTACAACGATCTAAACCCATGTTGGCAATTTTAGTAGTGTCCAACTAGTAATCCACAACTAGGGTGACAAGGGGTCATGGCACATATTTAAATAATCAAGGTGTCATACAGCAAATTGGTATTTATCTAATTCCCCATATTTAAATAAAGTATTTTCTAACTGAACTAGCATGCAATAAGTTAAATCAAAACAGATTTTCAAAATAGGATCAACATGGTCAAAGCACAACTTGCCTTCAAAAAGTACTTGTTCTTGGTCTTGAGTTGGATCCTGAGTCAATACTTCTCCTTCAAATCCTTCCGGCACTTCAACGTCTACTCATAAAGCGTGCAAATAGCAAATACACGAATAAACAATAGGCAAAAGTATCCAATCATCCAAATAAAATCCATAAACAGAGAGAACATAATTTTATGAATTTTTAGAAACTAGAATCGTCAAATTTGGAGTTAAAATGCAAAAGTTATGATTATTTAAAGTTTAAATAATCAATTAAATAATTTTACAGAGAAAAACTTTAGTCCAAAAATTAAATAAAATTTATATTTAGGTAGATCTCAATTTTATACAAATTTAGAAATTTGAATCACTCAAATCGGAGTTGAAACGCAAAAGTTATAAGCGTTTGAAGTTTGAAACAAAATCTGAAATCATTATTTCGAATTAATAAATCATTTTCTTTTTGAAATTAATTATTGCGTCGGCTGGACACGTGTCGACCTCGATTGGTCTGGCGGCGTCGGTAGATCCATGGACTTGGTCCATGCTTGGCTCGGGTCTACCGTGGACTCGGTCCACGGCTCACGTGACTGACATGTGGGCCCCACATGTCGATGTCACGCACGCAATTAACCCGTCGCGGTCCAACTTCGCCGACATGCAGGGCCACCGTGACGTCAGCGGTGACGTCATGGTGCGGTTCGGTTGTCCCGCTGACACGCGGGCCCCGCGTGTCAGAGACGCGCTCACGCGCGCGTGACGTGGCTTGGGTACACATGGCACAATCTCGGCCGTTGATTTGAAAATCAACGGCCCAGATTGGATCTATGCTTCACGCGTTTGGGGTGAACGCGGTCAATCTGAGCCGTTGGATCTTGATCCAACGGTTGGAAACGATCCTAACCCGTAACGTTATCCACAGTACGGGCGACGTGGCCGATCGTGGGCCGTTGGATCTTGATCCAACGGTCCAGATCTAATCTGGATTCTAGGGTTTGGGGACGAACGTGGGCTCACCGGCTGCTCGATCGGGATCGGACGGTCCAGCTTTCGCAGCGGTTGATGGTGGCGCGGCGGGCTCAGCACGGAGACAAGGATCGGCGACCTTCCGCGGCGTTTCCGAGGCCTCCGGCGAGATGAATCTGGCGCCCAGGTTCGCCTCGTCGCGGGTGTTGCGGATCTGACCACGGAGGCGGCGGAGCGTGGCTGGTTTGCGGCGAAGAACGAAGAACACACGGCGACTATTCTTAACTACGGCGAGGAATTGCGGCGGCGCTAGGGTTTCCCTGCAGGCGTGGGTTAGGGCAACGGGCGCGGCGTCAAACGACGATCCTCGGGAGGGGGCCCACGGCTTTTATAGCGCGGAATCCGTCGGCCGCGGCAAGGTCTCCGGATCGGGGACGATGACCCCGGACCGTCCACGTGGCGTGATCAACGGCCACGATGGCTTGGCGCGAACGGGTCCGACCCGGATCCGGTCGGATCGGGCTCGCGTGACGTGGCGCCGTCACGGCCGTTGGATCTCGATCCAACGGTCACGTGGCTAGGGTTCAGCCGAGTGGGTTCGGCTCGACCACGTGGCTCGGGTCGGACTCGAGTCGGACTCGGACTCGGGTCCGGTCGGATGAACAGTACTTGACCCGACTTGATTTTCCAGCGATTTAATATTTAAAATAATTCCCAGAAATTCATTTAATTCATTAAAAATAGCAAAAGACTCAGAAAAATTCCAGAAAAATTCTGGAAAATATTTTAGGGCATTTGGGACTCAAATAAAATATTTCCAACAAAATTTTATTTGCAAAGTTTAATTCTTTAATTAATTCAAAATGGAATAAATTCAAATAAATTCCAAATAAATTCCAGAAAATTCCAAAAATTCACCAAAGTGCCAAATCACACATGAATTTAAGAAAAGCAAAATTTTGGGGTGTTACAACGCCCTACCAACAGCTGAGTCAGCTGGGCATCTAGTTGTGGTAACAGGTATCTTATTTGTGGATTCAGTTGATACTTTTGTTCTCTTTGATTCAGGAGCATCCTACTCTTTTGCGTCGATCGAGTTTGCTAGAAGGGCTAAGTTGGGGATGCAGTGTATTGCTAAGTCTATGGTAGTTATTTGTCTGGGTGGATTTATTTTGAGTTCGATGGTATGCCCGGGTTGCAATATTACCATTGATGATGAGGATTTCTATGCTAACCTGATGGTTATTCAAGTGGCCCCGTTTGATGTCATCTTGGGTATGGATTGGCTACATCAATACCGCGCCAAAATATGTTGTTACTGGAAGAGAGTTACTTTGCAGGCTCCTTCGGGAGTGGAGTTGGTCTTTCAAGGTGGTGTACCATCTCTCTCTCTCTTTGTGTTGACCAGTTTATTTCCTGGTCGTCGTATGTTGAAATCAGGGGCACTTTGCCATATTAGAAAAGCCAAGTACTTTGGTAATCATTGAGGAGATTCATGTGGTGAAGGAATTCGCTGATGTTTTCCTGGATGAGTTGCCCGGTTTGCCACCAAAAAGGGATGTGAAGTTTAGGATTGATCTTGTACCGGGCACTTGACCTATCTCTTTGTCTCCTTACCGCTTGGTGAAGGACCGAATATAGCAATCAGAGGGGGGTGAATGATTGTGCGGAAGCTAAAACCAAATTCTTGATCTATTAAAAGTTTACCCCAAAATAGAACCAAATAATTGCCTCGTTTTCGAAAAAACAGAATGATAGAGGTTTGGTAAAATGAGAATTCCCGGAGATCCAACCGTCCGATCGATCTGAAATTTGGACACAAGAAACTAGATTCCAATAAGAATCAAACCCAAAAAGAATCAGCTCAATCGAACTTACGGATCAAAAGTTATGACCTTCGCAAGCTTACTGTTCCAGAAGATGGCGAGAATAAATCTAACTAGAATTGTAGCTCGCCAAAAGATTTGATGAACTTGATCTTTATTTCTCCTTTATTTTGTCTAAAATACTCCAAACAAAAGAGTACAACCCTAAAGCTTGCTCAAAGCTTGATTGCCTTCAACAGGAGGCAACCCCTCTATTTAAAGAAGGCAAACACACCTAATCCTAGAAGGAGTCCTAATCCGAGAAGGATTCCTAATCCTAAAAGGATTCCCACTCCTAATCCTAGAAAGAGCATGTATTCAACACAACTCCACTTGGCCCAACCTGGCCGAGTACAACTCTTGCACGCGTATGGCAACCCTACCATACTCACGTGACTAACACTTTGCACGCGAATGACCTCATGCCATTCTCACGTGACTAACCATTCTTCATGTGCACCATTCTCTTAGCCCGAACGTCCCGCATGACATCCTTGACCACCAAGACCTCAGTTCCCCCTGAACCTAGTCCCGAACCTTAGTTCCTCCATGAACCTAGTTCCAGTCCCGTCATCGACCACATTCGCCCTCGAGCAATACCTGCACATGAACAAACCACAAAACGATTCCGAGCACAAGTCCGCGACTTGACTCACATTAAACCATGCAACCACTCACAGGAGTGCATTGCATTAAATATTCTAAGAACACGATTTCAAAACACGAACAAAAACCTTTGCAAAAATCAAAAAGCTTTTCAAATAATCAAACTGATTTCAGATCTTTTCAAATAAAGAAACCAAAAAATAAATTTTGTCGAAATATCAAACTGGTTTCAAATCTTTTTCAAATACTCATCATCAAAATCAACTGGATCAAAAATAACGATCCTTCACTTGGCTCGTCCTTTCCAGGATAAGTTGAAGAAATAATTGGATGATCTATTATCTAAGGGGTTGATCCAGCGTAATGTGTCACCTTGGGGAGCGCCTATCCTTTTTGTTGCCAAGAAGGATAGAATTTGGCGCAAAAAACAACATAAACACAAGCGTGAGTTCATCACTCAGCAAGTATATTGCAATGGAACAAGAAAATACATTCCAATACCTTCATCACCACTTTTCACATACGACATCATACACATCTCATATTCATAGTGTAAGCATATCATTGACATCATCATATATCATCATCATATAACATCCTCATATAATGCAATGCAATGCAATGCGATCCACATATCTCCTGGAAACTCATACCGGTATGGTTGAGTACACACCCGTCGGTGTGCACCCTCTCCCCCCTTCCATCCCTAAGATGGAGGGTGCCTACTTCTCGCTTCCATACACCGCGGTGGATGGAATCACGATGTAGGACTTACTCATTGGCTCTCCGGAATAGTCATAACTTTCTCATCGACCTTCCCCAGACTAGTTATGACTTTCTCACCGCCCGGGCCATGTATCATGCCATGTATGCAAACATGCCAACATCATAAATAACTCGTACATTAACACATGGCATCACAACATAATAAACCATATTCATCATATCAATAGCAAACATTAAAGCATGGCATGTGAACATATCATATATTCAATTTCAATCTCAACCAATCTAGCAAACTACAACCCGCTACCCATTCCAATACACTTGCCTCAACCACGGGCGACAGGTTGGCGAGAAGTAGAGGGCACTCCCGGGGTCACACCACCTGCACATAGGTACCACACACTCACAATCATGTCCACAAAACAGTACGCAAACTCTCTTCTACCCCGACATCTCAAACTACTCGCAAAACCCAAAAACAGAGGTTCTGTCTCGTCGGGACAGCAGCCATCCAAAAGGCATAACTCGGGTTCTAAGACTCCGAATCGAATAAAAGAGTACATCCTCGAGTAGCTTAGGAAATTTCCTAACTTTTTCTAAGTATATGGAAAGACTGATTCAGAATCTAAAGTGGTTTAATCTACAGAATACCGTGATCTGTTCCAATCACGTCACAGTTTTTAACACGTTCGGTAAAACGAGCATAACTTTCAAACGGCTAGGCGGAATTGGACGTTCTTTATACCCACTGAAAGGTATTGAATTTACCTACAACTTCTTCAACAGGCGGACGACCAAATTCCGAATCTAAATTGGCAAAAACCCAAACCCTAGGTCGACTGCTCATGCTGCCCGAAACAGAGAACGTGGCAAACTCAAGATTCCATCTAATCTACCCAACTACAGCACCACCAATTGATCTAAAAACATGATAATAACCCTTATAGCATTACCTAGACCAACCCCAAGGATTCCCATGGCCATACCTTCGCCCGACGCACGAAAACCCAACGGATCTCCTCCCGGTTCGCCTGATCTCCTTCCTCGCTCCAAATCCACCGTATCTCCTCGTCGCGGAGCGCTCCAATGGACGGATCTACGGGGTGGTGAGGTGGAGAAGCTTCCCTAGGGCAGCAAGGGTGGTGGAGAGGGGAGGGGAGAGGTGGTGGCGCCATGGGGGAAGATGGAGAGGAAGGGGAAGGGTGGAGGCGCATGGGGGGGCTAGGGGGTGGCGGCTAAGGTTGGGAAAGGGAGTGGGGGCGCACCAAGGGGTGGGGGCTAGATTTGGTTGCCCAAAAGTCCCCCCCTTAGGCCCAAACCCTTCCACCGGAGGCCCAACTCAACCCCCAAGGCCCAAAGTCCCCCGGAGAGGCCCAAACACCCGAAAACGGCCCAAAAACACGCTATAAACGGCATAACGTAAAGTTTTAACCTCCATTTTCACATTTTATAAAGTTTTAACCTTCCGTAGTGTCACAGGATGACCAGAGACGGAGTAACTGCGAGCCTAGAAGACAAAGGAACAGCTGAGATGCTAACTTAGAGCTACTTGGATCAAAGAGAGCCGTTGGATCATGGTTTAGAGGATGGAGTAGCGGTCAATTTAGTTTAGTGGATAAAACCCGTTTGTGTGTGGGTTTTGGGTTAGCCTATGTATGAGTGTATGAGTCAATCTATCGGGACCTGAATATGCACTAGTCTAGGATCACTCAAATGTACGCAATCTCAACATATATGAATATTACAATCATACATAGTGGAAATATAAATAAAGACTTCATCTATTAATTATAACCTGTTGAACAGCCTTATGGTCAAATTTACAATAATACGCCACGTAGGGCTTAGACTAAGAATAAGTAAAACTACAGTGGAAATAAATTGTTCATAATAAACTGACAAGATTCGCACCCTAATTGATCATCTCCTCCTGGTACTCCTCCTCGAAAGCTGGTGTAAACGCCTCTCCAACTGGTGATTAGGTTGCTGCAAGGGGGTGAGTACTTAAAGCACTCAACAAGTTCTGCACAGAATGCAAGTCTATTATACTACTCCTTCCAGTATTAAAAAGCTAACATTTTGGATATTGACACGGTTTTCAAAACACAACTTTGACCACTAATTTTTATTATAATATATTTATAAAACTCAATAAAATTATAATATTATGAAAGTACTTCTCGAGACAAGTCTACATATATAATTTTCATCTATCCAATTTAAATATTTAAAAACATATCGATAGTCAAAGTTTTAGAAGTTTGACCATCACTATATCTAAAACTTCAGCTTTTTGAAGACTGGAAGGAGTACATGCTTGGCTTATTCCAAATGAATGGTTGAATTGGTTATTTTGCATTAAAGCAGCATGTACAAATGAATAGCATAAGTAGATTGAAATGATAGCAAGACAAATAATAACAATAATAAATTTCTCAGTTATTTTATGAATAAACCATTCCACAACCATTATCAATTTCCACATTTCCCTAGGCACATTGCCTCCATTCCCAAGTTCATTTTATTAAATTCTAACACTTGACTGTAATTCCTGAGCATTGTCTAATACCGCAGACACGGCTATTCGAATAGGTTTGACACTCCGCAGAGGTTATACACTTTACCCACAAGATATAATCTACTCACCACGTCTATCGTGACTCGTCATACAAGAGTATGCGAATGAGCAATCATAACAAAGCTTTTACAATGCTCTGTCCAAACCTAGTACTATCCGCTGAGGTTTCAACACTCAAGGGACTAGTTATCATTATCAAGCCCCGCTCTTGCGCCATGTGAGCCTACCCGTACACCGGAACCCACACCACTACAACAGTACCCAAATCTAGATGTTACAAATTAATCAGCTAGGTCTATCTCATATTAGACATATGGTTGTATGTTTACCCCACCTCAAATGCTCTCAAGGTTAAGTCCTTAATTGGCCAAGGTAAGACATTCAGAAAACTCACAATAATTATTATCCATACCATCAACTTTCATTTATCAAAATAATAATGCGACTGCTCGAATGCCACACTGGCCCACCATAATTCACAATTCTTGCCACTTGCTCTAGTCTAAATCATTTTATCATCCCAGTTGATTACCATGCACCACGTGCCATCAACAACATTAATAACACATGACACACATTTCATAAACATATTTAATATTCTGTTAATCAAGATTAACTTTGTACTTCCAAAAGACATGAGTTAACGTGGCATGGCTAAGCAACAACACACGGTCTAACCAACCCACGGTCTAACCAACCCACGTTTGCCATTAATAGCTACCAACTAGTAATGAACCATTCTAGGATGGCGAATGAATCATTGCATATAAAATGACAAGGTAGGCATAAACATAATTGGGTTGAATAACTAATCCCAATTTAATTGAAATAGTTATACTTGAATTAACATGCAACAGTTTAAAACATAGGCTCAACATGGTCAAAGCATAAATCTCTACTATTCTAAAGCAGCACTTGGTGATAGTGGTCCGTTCTTCCCACGTCATTAATTGCCGCTTAATTGCCCTGCTTAATTGCCCTACTTAATTGCCCTGCTTAATTGCCCTACGCAAGAAATGAAGCGTTGCTTTAATTATCCAGCTTTCGCAAGAAACGAAGCGTTAAAGATAGATGTTTGATTTTGTGAAATAATTTTTTTTATTTTATAATCTTTATTTTTCGTTATTAATTTTGTTTTTCGTAGCAACGCACGGGCATGTAACTAGTTACCTTTAAAAAGCTCTTGTTCCTACTCTGGACCCTGCTCTTGAGTTGGTTCCTAGCTCACGAACACCTCGGGTACTTCAATGTCTACACGTAACGAATAAATAAAGGAAAAATATCAAAAATAGAGAAAACTTAACTCTAAAAATTAAATAAAATTCACCAATAAATAGAGCTCGATTTTACATTTTTTTAGGAACAAGAATCACCTCAATTGGACTTTGTATGACAGAGAACGAGCTCTTTAAAGTTTAAAATAAATGAAAATGAATAAAACCTAATTAACTGAATTATCTTTCTACTGAAAATATGATTTATGATGTCACGCTAACGTCATAGATATTTTTGGTTATTGGTTGAATTAATTTTCTATAGGAAATGCAATTATGACATCATACTAACGTCATAAGTCCATTTATTGAAATAAAACTAAATCTAAAAACATGTATAGCCACCGACAGGTGGGACCAGGTCTATAGACCTTGTCCACGGCTCAACTCAAGTCCGCAGCAGACTCAGTCTACAAGAATTTTGGCTAGCGACTAGGCTGACGCAAGCACTGATGTCACGGCTGATGTCATTGTGCATGCAACATGAAGCGACGGGACACGGCTTAATCCCAGCCATCCACGTTAGAATGGATGGTCGGGATTCCAGCAAAGGAGGGACAGCAGTGACAACATGGCAGCCTTGATGCATGACACTTGGCACAATTTGAACCGACCACAACAGATCTGACGGTCAAGGATGATGGCGGAGTACGGCGATGACACGGCGAAATCGTAGCCCTTGGTGGCACATCGGACAATTAGGATTAAGTGACAGTGAATGGTGGTGATATCTCATCAGAGAGAAGAATAACGACCACAACAACTATGATTCCAGCATGGATCTGAAGCAGTTTGGCTTGGATCTGGTGCGTCTCGTCATAGGTGACACAAGGTGACCACGTCGGTGACCAAGTTGCAACGGACGATGAGTAAACGATGAAAAAAGATGGCAGTGGCACTCAACTATGGTGAGAGATTACGTGAGGGTGGTATCAGCTCTATTTTCGTGGGTCGAGGTGTAATGTGCGGTGTGAGGTGGGGAGTTTAATGCGCGTGATGGCGCATTAAATAGCCCCCTCAGCAAGGTGGTAGGCGCGGATTCCACGACGGAGTCCGCGGTAGTGGCAGAGTCCGTCCGCAACACGGTGGGATGACATGTCTGCATCTCAACCCTGCACATGTCTAAGATTCAATGACTCACATGAAGCAGCAACGCGGCGGGTCCTCATGCGTTAGATCCTGATCCAACGGTCTGAATCTATGCGGGTAAGGGTTTGCGGTTACGCTGCGCTATGGTGTGGGTTGGGCTAGATTAGTTTGGATTAGATTGTACTGGGCCTGAGTGGGTTCAGCCCAAAACACTATTTGAGCACTTTCTGATTTTTCTTTTTAAAAAAAATTCTAGAAATCGAATAAAGTCGAAATATATAGCAATAATAAGCAAAAAATTATAAAAAATTTTGGAAAATATTTCAAGGCATTTGTGTAACACCCCGGCATCTAGTATGCCCTGAATATCACCAAACATGATAGAAGAAACATCTAACTACCATAAATAAAGCTAAATTACGGCAAGGGCCAAAATGCTAAAACCAAAAATTTTGGCAGCATCTCCTTTGTTTTTCCATGATGTGAAGCATCAGCAATATTATCACAGGATATAGAATAAAGAATGATATTTAAATCATCAATAACGAGGGTTCTAGCAACAGTATAAGTCTAGAATAATGAATTCAACCACTTCATGAGCTAAACGAATCAAATATTATGGCCAAGCCCTCAAATAAGCATACTCTAAGTTTTCAGCGCATTAACTTATTATCACAACTACGAGTGGCAAAGTTGTAGATGTCTAAATGAGTGAAACTTCGTGAAGTTGTGCCACTAAGCCCCTTTTCTGCATGCCGATTTCAGTGTACTTAAAAACATCATAAAACACAAGCGTAAGTTCATCACTCAGCAAAGTGTATTGCAATGGAACAAGAAAGCACATTCCAATAACTTCATCACTACTTTTCATATTCAACATCATAAACATCTCATATTCACATTATATGCATCTCATTGACATCATCATATAACATCATCATATAATGCAATGCAATGCACATGTCTCCTTGAAGCACATACCGGTATTGCTGAGTGCACACCCGTCGGCGTGCACTCTCTTTCCCCTTCCATCCCGTAGATGGAGGGTGCCTACTCCTCGCTTCCATTCACAACAGTGGATGGAATCACGAGGTAGGTCTTATTCAATGGGGCTACGGATTAGTCATAACTTTCTCACCGACCTTACCTGTCGGGGATTGGACTATTTTCTATAAGGACCATTCTGCCCCGACGGCCGAGCAACTCCCAACCATGAGCTCGGATGCGATACCCGAGCGCGAGCCCCAAGCATTCTCAAGCTGTCGGGGATTGACTATCTGATAAAAGACCGTTGTACCCCGTAAGATCCTGAAGCTACCGACCGTGACAAAGACAGCAGAAGATGCTCGGGAAACCATCCGAGCAACATAACTCCCGAGCATGTGTGTCTACCCATTCGCCTATGACTATACCGGACGATCACGAGCAACCATGCTCGTGAAGGCCACGCCGTTACCCGGGTGGATGGTCGGGGACCCGGTCATGCCACTAGAAAGGAAGATGGCAATCAATCCAACACAAATTCAAATTAATTGCGCAGATCAAGGGCCCCGGATCGTGGGCACTACGGTTATGGAAACGTGGCGTAAATCTAGGGGGTGGTTACCTTGTGTACAGCGTGAGGCTCTGTATTTAATCCCCCCGAAAACACACGTGAAGGGGGATCCCGGGGTGAGATCCATGTATTTGTATCCATCATTTCAATAGAGAAAACGCCACCAGCGATGGATGTAGGGCTATTATCTCGATCATGAGAGGCCTGAACCAGGATAAAATCCTTGTGTTCACCTGCATTCTAACGGACCATCTTCCGCGTCTTCGATGCTACAACCTTTGGCAGAAAGGGGCTTTGGTTGATCCCTCGTTCAACAAGTAAGCTCGGCGGGAGCCCGTTCTCCAATCGTCGACAGCTGGCGCCGTCCGTGGGGACCGACGTATTCTTTGCCAAAGTAATCCCGAAGACGTCATCTTCCACATCTGATGACCGATACTGCACAACTTATGATAAGGTAAGATGCGTAAAAAAGAAAAGTTCGTTACCTCAAGCAAACAGTGCTTAGGCGAGTCGTTCGCTTTCGCTACGAGCAAGTTCTTCGCTCGGGCGCAAATTTCATCCTCTTGCCCAAGCAGGCTTTTCGCTCGAATCTGCACTGAGTAAATTTTTAGTTCGGACGTGTGTTTCTTCACATCGGACGGGCATTGCACTCGGGAATTGATCTTGTTATATCTCGAAAATCGCTCTTATTCCTCCGAGCACGCGTTTCGCTCGGGGACTAGTCGTGTTCCGCGCCGAGCACGCATTTCGCCGGCTCGGCGCGAGTCTCTCCCTCCGAGCACGCGTTTCGCTCGGGGATCGTTCTGTTCGCGCCGGGCACGCGTGCCGGCTCGGGCGCGAAGTCTCTCCCTCCGAGCACGCTGCGTTTCGGCTCGGGGACTAGTCGTGTTCGCGCCGAGCACGCGCCGGCTCGGGCGCGAAGTCTCTCCCTCCGAGCACGCGCTTTCGCTCGGGGACTGTTCTGTTCGCGTCGGGCACGTGCCGGCTCGGGCGCGAAGTCTCTCCCTCGAGCACGCGTTCGCTCGGGGACTAGTCGTGTTCGCGCCCGAGCACGCGCCGGCTCGGCGCGAGTCTCTCCCTCCGAGCAGCGTTTCGCTCGAGGGATTCTGTTCGCGTCGGGCACGTGCCGGCTCGGCGCGAGTCTCTCCCTCCGAGCACGCGTTCGCTCGGGGACTAGTCGTGTTCAGCGCAGAAACCGCGCCGGCTCGAGCGCGAGTCTCTCCCTCCGAAACGCAGCGTTTCGCTCGGGGACTGTTCTGTTCGCGCCGGGCACGTGCCCGGCTCGGCGCGAGTCTCTCCCCTCCAGAAAGCAGCGTTTCGGCTCGGGGACTAGTCGTGTTCGCGCCCGAGCACGTGCCGGCTCGGGCGCGAGTCTCTCCCTCGAGCAGCGTTTCGGCTCGGGGGACTGTTCTGTTCGCGCCGGGCGCGTGCCCGGCTCGGCGCGAGTCTCTCCCTCCGAGCACGCGTTTCGCTCGGGGACTAGTCGTGTTCCGCGCCGAGCACGCACTTCGCTCGGGCGCGAGTCTCTCCCTCCGAGCACGCGTTTCGCTCGGGGACTAGTCGTGTTCCGCGCCGAGCACGTACTTCGCTCGGGCGCGAGTCTCTCCCTCCGAGCACGCGTTTCGCTCGGGGACTGTTCTGTTCGCGCCAGGGCACGTGCCGGCTCGGGCGCGAGTCTCTCCCTCCGAGCACGCGTTTCGCTCGGGGACTGTTCCTGTTCCGCGCCGAGCACGTACTTCGCTCGGGCGCGAGTCTCTCCCTCCGAGCACGCGTTTCGCTCGGGGACTAGTCGTGTTCCGCGCCGAGCACGTGCCGGCTCGGCGCGAGTCTCTCCCTCGACGCAGCGTTTGGCTCGGGGACTGTTCTGTTCGCGCCGCACGTGCCGGCTCGGGCGCGAGTCTCTCCCTCGAGCAGCGTTTGGCTCGGGGACTAGTCGTGTTCGCGCCGAGCACGCCGCCGGCTCGGCGCGAGTCTCTCCCCTCCAGAAAGCAGCGTTTGGCTCGAGGACTAGTCGTGTTCAGCGCCGAGCACGTGCCGGCTCGGCGCGAGTCTCTCCCTCCGAGCAGCGTTTCGGCTCGGGGACTGTTCTGTTCGCGCCGGGCACGTGCCGGCTCGGCGCGAGTCTCTCCCTCAGCACGCGTTTCGCTCGGGGACTGTTCGTGTTCGCGCCCGAGCACGTGCCGGCTCGGCGCGAGTCTCTCCCTCCGAGCAGCGTTTAGCTCGGGGACTAGTCGTGTTCGCGCCCGAGCACGCCGGCTCGGCGCGAGTCTCTCCCTCCGAGCAGCGTTTCGCTCGGGGCATTCTGTTCGCGCCGAGCACGTGCCGGCTCGGCGCGAGTCTCTCCCCTCAGCAGCGTTTCGCTCGGGGACTGTTCTGTTCGCGCCGAGAGCACGTGCCGGCTCGGCGCGAGTCTCTCCCTCAGAGCAGCGTTTCGCTCGAGGGGCTGTTCTGTTCGCGCCGGGCACGTGCCGCTCGGCGCGAGTCTCTCCCTCCGAGCAGCGTTTCGCTCGAGGGGCTGTTCGTGTTCGCGCCCGAGCACGTGCCGGCTCGGCGCGAGTCTCTCTCCCTCAGAGCAGCGTTTCGCTCGGGGACTAGTCGTGTTCGCGCCGAGCACGCGCGCCGGCTCGAGGCGCGAGTCTCTCCTCCGACAGCGTTTCGCTCGGGGCTGTTCTGTTCGCGAGCACGTGCCGGCTCGGGCGCGAGTCTCTCCCTCAGAGCAGCGTTTCGCTCGGGGCCCATTCTGTTCGCGCCCGAGCACGCGCCGCTCTGGCGCGAGTCTCTCCCTCCGAGCAGCGTTTCGGCTCGGGGGTTCTGTTCGCGCCGAGCACGTACACGCGCGCCGCTCTGGCGCGAGTCTCTCCCTCCAGAGCAGCGTTTCGCTCGAGGGGTATTCTGTTCGCGCCGAGCACGCGCCGCTCTGGCGCGAGTCTCTCCCCTCCGAGCAGCGTTTTCGCTCGGGGGCTGTTCTGTTCGCGCCGGCGCGTCTTGCGCTCGGCGCGAGTCTGTTCCTCGAGCAGCGTTACGCTCGGAGGCGGTTTGTGTTCTGCGCCGAGCATGCTCTGCGTTTGAGCACGTGTCCTCACAGCTTTATTTCCTGGGCGTCTGGTCCATGTCCAGGATGCGCGGCTCGAGCCTGGCTCGTCTGCCGATTCCTCGAGCATTAGACCCATGCTCGGGATGTGGCAATGTGAGTCCGCTCGCAATCTGCTAGTAGCCTAGGCGTCTGATCCATGCCTAGTTCCCCTGTGCATCTGATCCATGCATGGGATGCGGCAGCATGTGTTTTTTCACAGTCTGCTAGTTACATTTCCCTGGACGTCTGGTCCATGTCCAGGATGTGACAGCTCGAGCCTGGCTCGTCTGTCAGTTCCTCGAGCATTAGACCCATGCTCGGGATGTGGCAATGTGAGTCCGCTCGCAATCTGCTAGTTACCTTTCCCCTGTGCATCTGATACATGCATGGGATGCGGCAGCATGTGTTTTTTCACAGTCTGCTAGTTACCTTTCCCATGTGCATCTGATCCATGCATGGGATGCGGCAGCATGTGTTTTTCACGATGCGCTAGTTACCTTTCCCCTGTGTATCTGATCCATGCATGGGATGCGGCAGCATGTGTTTTTTCACAGTCTGCTAGTTACCTTTCCCTTGTGCATCTGATCCATGCATGGGATGCGGCAGCATGTGTTTTTTCACAGTCTGCTAGTTACCTTTTCCCTGGGCATCTGATCCATACTGGCGAGGTTCGATCGCGTTTTATTTTCCCTCTCGGTGCAGCTTGTGCCGACCTTTTTCCCCGAGCATGATTCGCTCGGGATGTGATAGCGTGGGCCTGCCTCATCTGTCAAATCTTTTTCCTGGTCATTTCATGCCCAGATGCTGAGGTAGGTGCTTCACCATCAAGAGTTCAATCCCTCCTTGGACTTCTCAGTCTCAAGGAGATAACCCATCTCACTTGAGCCTCGGGGACTAGCTGTCGGGGATTGGACTATTTTCTATAAGGACCATTCTGCCCCGACGGCCGAGCAACTCCCAACCATGAGCTCGGATGCGATACCCGAGCGCGAGCCCCAAGCATTCTCAAGGCAGCCGGGATTGACTATCTCGATAAAAGACCGTTGTACCCCTGAAGATCCTCGGCTACCGACCGTAAAGACAGCACAGAAGATGCTCTGAAACCATCCGAGCAACATAACTCCCGAGCATGTGTGTCTACCCATTCGCCTATGACTATATCAGACGATCACGAGCAACCATGCTCGTGAAGGCCACGCCATATCTCGGTGGATGGTCGGGGACCCGGTCATGCCCCTCTAAAGGAAGATGGCAATCAATACAACACAAATACAAATTAATTGCGCAGATCAAGGGCCCCGGATCGTGGGCACTACGGTTATGGAAACGTGGCGTAAATCTAGGGGGTGGTTACCTTGTGTACAGCGTGAGGCTCTGTATTTAATCCCCCCGAAAACACACGTGAAGGGGGATCCCGAGTGAGATCCATGTATTTGTATCCATCATTTCAATAGAGAAAACGCCACCAGGCGATCGATGTAGGGCTATTATCTCGATCATGAGAGGCCTGAACCAGGATAAAATCCTTGTGTTCCCATGCATTCCTAACGGACCATCTTCCGCGTCTTCGATGCTACAACCTTTGGCAGAAAGGGGCTTTGGTTGATCCCTCGTTCAACAAGTAAGCTCGGCGGGAGCCCGTTCTCCAATCGTCGACATTACCGGACTAGTTATAACTTTCTCACCGACCTGGCCAGTTCTCATGCCATGTATGCAAATATGTCATAAACATAAACAACTTGCACATAAACTCAACTAATCATTGCATAGCCTCATAATAAACCATTTTCATCATGTCGCAAGCAAGAGTCAATCATGGCATCATATCATAAAACATGTGTAAACCATCTCATTATCAAACATTACGGCTCCCTAAGCCGCAACCACTACAATACACTTGCCTTCAACCGTGAGCGATGGAGTGGCGAGAGGATGAGGGCACTCCCGGGGTCACACCACCTGCACATAGGTACCACACACTCAAAACGTGCCCTCAAAACAGTACAAGAATGATCCCCTACCCCGACTTCGCAAACAACTCCTAAAACCCGAAAACAGAGAATCTGTCCCTATGGGACAGCGAGATTCCAACTAGCATAACTTGAGTTCTAGGACTCCAAATTAAGTAAACGAGTACATTTTCTCGAAGCTTAGGAAATTTCCTAGCTTTTTCTAAGTGTTCGAAAAAAACTGATTCGGCATGTAAAATTGGCTAATCTACAGATCAACACGATCTGTCCCAATCACGTCACAGCTTTGAACACATTCGGTAAAACAGCTATAACATTCAAACGGATGATCGGAATTACGCGTTCTTGGTGTCCACTGAAAGGTATTGAAATTATATACAACTTTCTCAACATACGGCCGATCAGAAAACACCTCTAAAATTGCCAAAATCGCGACCGAAGGCCGACGACCCAATCTGTCCGAGGACAGAACGTGGGACAGCATTGCGTTCTCCCTAATTACATCTAGCCAAAGCACCTAAACATCAAATTTAACCCTAATCTTCCCCATCTAACCAGCATCTAAACTCCACGAATAAATTCCCCATAGCATACCTCTTCTTGGCGAGCCACCCGATCGACGAACGCCTCCTCCTCAACAGAAGGAACACTTCGACCAAAAGCATTCAACCGAGATAGCAAACAACCAAACCAGTCCAAAAGTTTTAAACACAAGCTCAACATAGACACAACCACCTCTAGTGTTCCACTACGCTTTCCATTAAAGACGTCAATAATCACTATTTACTCCCTGAGGAGCCCCATCATAATTCAACCAAAAATGCATAACAAATTCTTTCTCTAGTTACCTTTCCCAACACTTATAAATGAAGTTTAGGATGTTCACCCAAAAGACATCCAGCCAAAACTACCTCACCCTGATCCCCACAGAAAAACAAATCATATAACAACGTACTCTATATTTCAAGCATAATACTTCAACAGATACTTAAGCATGATCAACCTATCAATTTTATACCATCCATACGTCAACATCTTGACAATTGGAACTTGTTCAATCAATAAATGACTTCAACAAGTAAATATTATCTCTACAAGACAAAGTTCGTAAATATGATTCTAAGATATACATTCATTAAGGATAAAATTCTACATTATGTTAATTATCCATGGTCCACTCCATCACAACATGTTACAATAACCTCCATTTTAACAATGGTTTCCTACAAGTAATCTACACAATTACCACCACAACTAAATCATCACTATCAATACACGGGCATAATCATAACCACATCATTGTTTTTAGTTACTATATCCATATACCATAACAAATTGTCACTACACAACATACTCCAGCTATTAGAACAAATTTAATAAGTTAAACCAACACAATGCTCTTAAAACAACAACAAACTGTATATCTTCCCAATTGACATCGGTACTAGCATTATAGGAACACATCTGCATACTTCCAAATCTACTATTGGTTTGCAACAACATAAATAGTAACTCTAATCAACCTCCAAGTGAGGGTCACAAGCCAACAAGATTAAATTTCTCTATTAACACGTTAAATTAGAACATCTTTAGTCAACCAGCAAAGTTTCTTTAAAAATATCAGTAGTTTACATCATCTTAATGTTCGAACTATGCATCAGGGTTTAAAACTTTAAACATTATTGAGGGTCATAAGCACTTTTTAAAGCAAAGCAACAGATTTTAAGCATGTACATTAACACATTTGATCATTCTCGCTATAGAGTACTCTACAACACTAGTAGTCTATTTATTCTCAAGCTAAAGTTAACAACCACATTGAATCGATTCAACTCATAGATTAACTTAGCAATACGTCATTCTGTAAACCACATTGTTACATACTACATAGCACGAACAAAAACTTTTCTAAACACCTTCATAGGTTACCTACTCTTGACGAACAGGATGCAACCCACATTTAAAGATAACCACAGCTCAAGAACAAGAACAAACACCGAATAACAATTTCTCCTTTCCAGGCAAGGAAGAAAAATAACACTCCAACAGAAATGCGGGAGAGCTCAATTCTCAAAGTTCCAACTTTGATAGCCCAAAACTCTTCAAGAAACCTCAAGAACTATACTTCCAAGAAGGAAGATGGATGCACCAAGGAAAACCAAATGTTCAACTAAACCTTTTCCGATAAAGATTCAAACTTAGCTCCTACCTAACTCAAGGTCTGCATAAGGGGAAACTTCAACACTTTTCTTAGATAGGGCGCACAACCACATAAGTTTCCTCACCAAGACAATCCATAATAACCAACAAGACCGGGTGTCAAAGCAAAAATAGCGACCAAAAGACGCGCAACACAAAACTTTTCTTCTTCGTCTTCAACCAAGGAAGACAAAACCACAAACCGCCCACGGAACAATCCGTGAAAAAAATCAAATACCAACCACTTTTCTTTTGGTTTCAATCGACTAAAACCAAGAAAACCAACCAAAACCGACCGTCAGAACGGTAAAGAACATCTGAAGGAATCCACCATCAACTCTTCTATTTGTCTCCAATCAACTACCCGATCTTCGACAGAAAAAGTAAGCACAAGGGGTTAATAGTTCTTCGGTGATGGCTCTAACCGATCACACCGTCAAATCACACCCTTACTATGAACAAAAAGAGGTGACCGAAACCCTTCGGCACCACAACCCCACTTTATCACAAATAACAAGAGCAATACAATCAATTCTCTCAATAACATAGCAACATACATTATCAAATATAGCATTCATCATCAAGGCTTAAATACAAAATTTAAGCGTAAAGCAACGATACCCATACCCTTTCCTACTGTGCATCCATGTGTGTCAAATTTTAAATTAGTTATTCCACTTACACAAGTTTTAATGTTGCTATCTTATGACAAAATTTTAAGTATAACCTAAACCATGTTTCTAGGTTATCCCACATCATATTTTAGTTGAACCTAAAGTATGACACTAAAATACATGTTCCAAGGACCTAAAGTCCGCTCTCATACCAACTGTAACACCCTGGCATCTAGTATGCCCTGAATGTCACCAAACATGATAGAAGAAACATATAAATACCATAAATAAAGCTAATTACAGCAAGGGCGAAAATGCTAAAACCGAAAACTTCGGCAGCATCTCCTTTGTTTTTCCATGATGTGAAGCATCAGCAATATTATCACATGATATAACATAAAGAATGACATCTAAATCATCAATAACGAGGGTTCTAGCAACAGTATAAGTCTAGAATAATGAATTCAACCACTTCATGAGCTAAACGAATCAAATATTATGGCCAAGCCCTCAAATAAGTATACTCTAAGTTTTCAGCGCATTAACTTATTATCACAACTACGAGTGGCAAAGTTGTAGATGTCTAAATGAGTGAAACTTCGTGAAGATGTGCCACAAAGCCCCTTTTCCGCATGCCGATTTCATGGTACCTAAAAACATCATAAAACACAAGCGTGAGTTCATCACTCAGCAAAGTGTATTGCAACGGAACAAGAAAGCACATTCCAATACCTTCATCACTACTTTTCATATTCAACATCATAAACATCTCATATTCACATTGTATGCATCTCATTGACATCATCATATAATGCAATGCAATGCACGTGTCTCCTTGAAGCACATACTGGTATTGCCGAGTGCACACCCGTCGGCGTGCACCCTCTTTCCCCTTCCATCCCGTAGATGGAGGGTGCCTACTCCTCGCTTCCATTCACAACAGTGGATGGAATCACGAGGTAGGTCTTATTCAATGGCGCTCTGGATTAGTCATAACTTTCTCACCGACCTTACCAGACTAGTTATGACTTTTTCACCGACCTTACCGGACTAGTTATGACTTTCTCACCGACCTGGCCAGTTCTTATGCCATGTATGCAAATATGTCATAAACATAAACAACTTACACATAAACTTAACTAATCATTGCATAGCCTCATAATAAACCATTTTCATCATGTCGCAAGCAAGAGTCAATCATGGCATCATATCATAAAACATGTGTAAACCATCTCATCATCAAACATTACGGCTCCCTAAGCCGCAACCACTATAATACACTTGCCTTCAACCGTGAGCGACGGAGTGGCGAGAGGATGAGGGCACTCCCGGGGTCACACCAACTGCACATAGGTACCACACACTCAAAACGTGCCCTCAAAATAGTACAAGAACGATCCCCTACCCCGACTTCGCAAACAACCCCTAAAACCCGAAAACAGAGAATCTGTCCCTATGGGACAGCGGGCTTCCAACTAGCATAACTTGAGTTCTAGGACTCCAAATTAAGTAAATGAGTACATTTTCTAGAAGCTTAGGAAATTTCCTAGCTTTTTCTAAGTGTTGGGAAAAACTGATTCGGCCTGTAAATTTGGCTAATCTACAGATCAACACGATCTGTCCCAATCACATCACAGTTTTGAACACATTCGGTAAAACAGACATAACTTTCAAACGGCTGATCGGAATTACGCGTTCTTGGTGTCTACTGAAAGGTATTGAAGTTATATACAACTTTCTCAACATACGGCCTATCATAAAATGCCTCTAAAATTGCCAAAATTGTGACCGAAGGCCAACGACCCAATCTGTCTGAGGACAGAACGTGGGACAGCATTGCGTTCTTCCTAATTACATCTAGCCACAGCACCTAAACATCAAATTTAGCCCTAATCTTCCCCATCTAACCAGCATCGAAACTCCACGAATAAATTCCCCATAGCATACCTCTTCTTGGCGAGCCACCCGATCGACGAACGCCTCCTCCTCGTGATCCAATCTTCCCTCCGCTTGCCGGAAGAGCCGAAATCGTCGGATCTTCTTGTTCGCAAGGCTCCCCAATGGAGGGATCAACTGAGCGGGAGATGTGGCAGCCATGGGAGGGGAGGGATCCTCGCTAGGATCGGCTAGGGAGGAGAGGGAGGCACAAGGGGATGGGGGCGCCATGGGGGAAGGGGGAAGGGGAGAGGGAGGTGGCGGCTAGGATGGGGGAGGTGTGGAGCTCATGGGGCATATGGAGGGTGCGCATGGGGAAACCCTAAGGGGAGGGTGGCAGGATTTCCCCTCTCATGGGCCAAAAACTCCCCCACCAACGACCCACTTCATCCCCCCAAAGCCCAAACTAACTCCCCCAAGGCCCAATCTCCCCCGGAGAGGCCCAAACACCCGGAAAAGTCCAAAGACACGTCAATAAAGTCATATCAAAATGCCAAAATCTATAATGTCACATTCCATAATGTCACAATTTGGAACTCAAATAAAATACTTTCAACGAAACTTTAGTTAAACTTTTCAAATTTTTAAATAGATTTTTACAAAAAGCTCAATTCAAATAAATTCTAATTTATCCAAATATATTCCAAAAATTGTCAAAAATAACAAATGCACAATAAATCCAAGAAAAACAATTTTTGGGATGTTACACAATCCCAGCCTTTGGTGATGTTCCTTATGGATAAAAGAAACCATCCAAGGGTGGAGATTGACTCCCTTGTACTATAAATTGAGGGGAGGGGGTATGCTCCCTCCAAATCTTGTAATAGAGAAATTTTGTTGCATAATAAAAGCTTTGCCCACCTAGTTGTGTGGCTTTGAAATTCTCCTTCTCCAAGCAATGCGAATTTAAATTCATTTACATTCTGCAATTTAATTTCAACATTTAAATTCCGCACTTCAATTCTTGTAATTTACTTTTTCGAACATTTGGATTTGTCTCCTCTTCTTCATATCTCTTTTGAATCTCTTACTGAGGATGAATGATTGTTGGATGAATCTTTTTCATATCATATCCCAATCTTCTAGGTAATCTATGTCTTAAACTTGGGGAAACCAATCTATTGTGCTTGAGAAGAATTATTCTTGTAGATCATATTTGTGTGGTTCTTTTCTTGTGTTCTTAGTTGCTGTGACAAGTGGGGGAGATCCAAGATTATCTTGATCATCAAAACCCTATGAGCAATCTTGAAATAACGATTTTGGTTTTAATCCAGTTTTGGTGCACCTTTCTTTAAAACTGAAAAAGATCAGAACTTTGGTATCAATCTTGCGATTGAATGTTGGCATAGATCCTAACATCCTTGGGAAGGTGCATACCAATTAACAGTTTTCAATCAGTCGATCAAAAGATCCATTGATTTTTGTTTTTGAAGTCATGTTGATTTTACTGTTCATATGCCTGATTTTGCTGTTCATCCGATGCTAACACCCCTGCATGGTTGGTAGCATTGCCCTCGGGTTGAAACTATCTGAATTTGATTTTCTCACTTCCATTTGATTGTTTGAGGTTTTGGCTTGGATCTTTAAGTCCTTTGGGGGGGATATTTTCAGTTGTTTAAATTTTATTTGGCTCCTATTCAACCTTCCTTCTATTTGCCATTTCGGTCCTTCAGTTTGTGTGGAAATCCATCTGCAAAAACCCTGAGAACATTACACTGAAACTATCATAGTTGGTTAGTTTTAAGCAACCATTTGTGATCATCACAGATTGTCCATACTCTTTGATATGTCAACTTATCATAGATGGTTTCTTTCAAAGAAGCCATCTGTGATATTTCACAGATGGTTGTGAAAACTAGCCATCGGTGAAAAAACATTTATCACAAATGATTTTATGTTGAAACTACCTGTTATAATTTGACCAAATGCAAATTGGGAATTGCACCGGTCACTATGAAGACTTTATATGCTCTTTCTCTCTCTATTGCCTCTTCATCTTCTTCTCAAGCTTCTTGGTCGTTTCCTCATCTTGTTGCTTCGGTTCATTTGCTCCTCTTGTTTGCTTTGTATTTTGGTCAATCGTAGTTGTTTCTTATGATCAGTTGATATCTCTTTGTGCTATTGTGGGATTTATATTTTTTGGCACCTATTGTATCTTAGTGGAAGCTTTGCTTATTTGGTCATAAGATACATATACATTTGGTCATAGTATCTATATACATTATAAACACTATTATTTTTTTTATTCTGTTGTGACTATGTTATCATATTCTAGTAGTATTTTGTAACCAAAAGTGGCTTTCTTTTTTTAATTTCTTAATAATCTATTTAATAGGTTCTATTATGTAGTTTTTTCAAGTTCATTCGTGTAGCCATGGGTTAAATCTTGTTAGTAGTGATTATTTTTGAAATATATTAACTATATCACAGAATCGTCATGCAATGAATTTATAGTTACGATGTCGATGTGTACCACCAAAATGCTGGATATCTAGTATGATCATGTGGATAATGTGCTTTCACCGATTGTGGATGGCGGGGACTTTGATAGGGTGTTCTTGGCCTCATGTGTTATGCATGCAAAGACTAATGAAGGCCCATTCAACCTCTCGGTGCATTATGATGGTCAGATGTTTGTCTCCTTGAAGGATCTTTCTCTTGTGAAGGATCTGGATGGCTATCATGAGAGGTTTGCATGTTGAGATGTGACATTCAATCGTGTCCATCAGGTTATATCTTTTGAAGAGTCTAAAGACCTAGCCTACTCCAGTGCTATTATGCCATGGCCATATGTTACTGCGTCTCAAAAGAGGATTCAAGGTGTTTGAGAGTACTTATGTATGTGTGGGTATTTTTTGTGAGTACTTTTATTAATGTGAAATATGTTGTACTTAACTGAGATCAATTGTTAATTTTCATGTGCGTTTTGTTAATTGTCTCTTGTTGATTCACATGTGTTTTGTTAACTGTCTGTTGTTAATTGTATTAGTGTTGTTGCACATATTTTTCAACTATGAAATATTATTATCTTGTGTAATCTTTGTATGGAGAGAACGGCTAGTGTAATTTCTAAGGCTAGCTGTAAAATAGAAAAAATATATAAAAAAATATTGCATATCATATACAGTTATTATCTAAATTACCGTTTTTTATATTCACTATCATAGACGATTTCTTTATAACAAATGTCTGTGATGATCAAATATCATAGATAGTTGATGTACTCTAACTGTCTGTAATGACAAGCAAATGACTATGTCTATTTAACTTCCCACCTGGTCGATTAAGATACTCACATTTAGCTTCTCTCCATTCAAATCTAGGGCTTCCTTTTTGCGTTCTCCGCACCGCGCTGTCACCATTCTCCACCACCTCTTAGGTACTACCATCAGCCTAGAACTTCATCGCTTCAATTAAGAGTGAAGATATGGTAGGAGTACAATACTAATAATATAAATTTGGTAGTTGTGAGATAAGAACTAGGAGTAATCCGGTGGCTCAAGCATCTTGCATGCATTTAGTATCGACTAAGTAGAGAAATTCTCTACTTCCTCTTTTCCCCTTAACGGTCTTGCAAAGGTTCGAGGAGAGCTCACCGTCTTCTTCCATCTGGCTAATGTAATTCATGCCGGAGGTGAGTTAAGTGCCTCGGATAATCCGTAAGTTGTATAGCAGATTGTATGTATTAATCAATTGTGAATTGTGTAATGTGCGTGTAGATGTATTTGAACTACTAATTTTAAGTCAGTTAATCTATTTGAACGTGTATTATGTGTATATATCTCAACTGTGAATTATGTATGTGTCTTATGCTTGTTTGAATGTGTGTTGTGTATATTTATCTCAACTATGAATTATGTATCTTATATTTATTTTAATGTGTGTTGTGCATCTGTACAGAGGGCATAACTAGCGTGATTCCTAAGGCTAGCCATAAAACTAAGATTATGTATAAAAAATTGCAAATCACATACAATTGTAACTACGAAATGTCTATTATTTATGATTATCACAGGCGGCTCGTAATTAGAATCGCTTGTTATTTATTATTATCACATACGGTTTCTTATGTACTAACTATCCGTGATGTGTAACTATTATATATTGTTTTTTTTTGTAGATAATTGTTCATGATATGTAACTATCACATATAGTTTTTAAACAGGGCAATCGCTTATATGCCATTAAAAGTTTGCCTCATCCCTTATATACCACTTATTGTCTCACTGACATGTAGGCTCTGACCTCATATCCATGACACATCCATGGATTCCCCCCAAATGCCAGTAGCATATAAGCAATTAATCCTTTTTAAACCGTTTGTGATGACCACTAATCATAAATGACTCTTTTTTTCCAAAACCGTCTGTATTGGCTGTTTTTAACCTTCTATGATTTTCTTTTGTGTGATAGTGATCAATGTCTTTCTGGAGGAGTAATCAAACTTTTTAGAATTTAATTTGACTACTACTCCATCCATCTAAGTTTATAAGGTGTATTTCTTCTTTGCACATAAACTAAGAAGATATTAAAAATAATCAGATCACCCCTAGTTATTATCAATAAGCACTATATTCAATGCATGTGTGTAAATAACATAAAGTAAAGATGGATATTTATTAGGGGGATAGGGGGAACATCTCACTAATTTTGCATTTGGATATGAAATACACCTTATATTTGTGAACAAGTAAATTAAAAAATATGCCTTATAAACTTGGACAGAGGGAGTAATATCAAAGGTACTCCCTCCATCCAAATTTATAGAGCATATTTTTTTGAATGGTCTTGTCAATAAATATAGAGCATATTTCGTTTTCTAATGTAAATTAGTGTGATGTTCCGTTTATACTCCTATTAAATATCTAGAATTATCGAAAAATTGAAATAACCGAACTGAATTTTTTTTGGTTAATTCGATTTGATTTTCTGTTTTGATCTGAGAATTTCGGTTGCCAACTACCAAAAACCAAACAAAAATTAAGCCGAATAAACAGTACCGAATTAGCTGAAAAAACCGAATACCCACCTTTACTAAGAGGTCCAAAGTTAAGTACTCAGTGGGGCTATCCTCACCTGGTCACCACCTCCAGTTAGGAAGACAGTAGGACTTACCCATCCCATCCCCAACAAAACACTACGCAGTAAAACAACGCTTTGAATTGTTGAATTTTCTAAGCTCCCAGCCGGGTCACTCTCGCCCATCTCTAGATTGTTGGATTTCCATCGGTTTGGCTTTGCATGATTAAATGGACACAAGTAGCGCTATTCCAAAATTTGCAACTAAAGACAAGGGCCTAGTAACACGTATCCATCTACAAAAGAGTAGTGTGGACCAAGCCCCCCTACCACGCGGATATAGCAAGACACCCTCCAATATCGTTTTTCGTATGGAAAAAAATTCCATGAATACGCATTGCAGAGGGTTTTATAGATGTGTTTGATTGCCTGTATCAAATGGTACATGTATGAGATGGTTTAAGAAAAAAGTCATTTATATATTTAGTTACTTGAATAGAATCATCTCATCTTGAACTAAATAATATAAATTTAAAAATATTTTCTCTAGATACTGAATCAATTTATTTACCTAAAATAATAGAACCAAAAACTGGAGCGAGAGTACTCGACAACAAGAGCTAGAGCTGCTAGACCCGCGTCGCGACGAGTCTGCTGCAACCGGTGAAGCGTCCGAGCCTTCTCCAAAACCCCTATAAAACCCCTTCCACAGTAAAACCCCCTCCCACTGACAGTAAAAAAACGCAGTCACGCGCAAAAGCCCAGCAGAGTCCAGACCAAGATCGAAGGCCATGGACAAGGCGCAAGAACGCCGCGCGGCGTGGGTCCCCGGCGCCGTGATCGTCGGCGCGGGCCCGTCAGGCCTCGCCGCGGCCGCGTGCCTCGCGGCGCGCGGCGTGCCGGCCACGGTGCTAGAGAAGTCCGACTCGCTGGCGTCCACGTGGCGCCACCGCATGTACGACCGCCTCACGCTCCACCTCCCCAAGCGCTTCTGCGAGCTGCCGCTCCTCCCGTTCCCGGAGGAGTACCCGACGTACCCGTCAAAGGACCAATTCGTCGCTTACATGGAGGCGTACGCCGCCGCGGTGGGAGTCATGCCGCGCTTCGGCGCGCGCGTCGAGGAAGCCGCGTTCGATACGGCCGTCGGCGCCTGGATGGTGCGTTTGGCGGGCGGCGAGGTGCTGATGGCGCGGTGGCTCATCGTCGCGACGGGGGAGAACGCCGAGCCGCGCGTGCCGGACGTTCCCGGCATGCTGCAGTTCGCTGGGCGCGTCATGCATACGTGCGAGTACAAGTCCGGGGAGGAGTTCGTCGGGGAGAAGGTGCTGGTCGTGGGGTGCGGGAATTCCGGCATGGAGGTGAGCCTGGATTTGTGCCGGCACGGCGCTAAGCCCTCTATGGTGGTGCGCAACACGGTAATGACAAATGAATGAGCTTGTTACTATGTAACTACGGGTTTGCTGCTTCTCAGGTGTTTGAAATTTTATTATCTCCCCGTCGTCGAAAATTGCACATAACTCAGTTTAAAATTGTAGTGTCAAATAATATACAATTTTAGTACCAGTTTACTGCAAATTTTAGTTCTGTTTGTTTTGTATTTGTAGGGCTCTTCTAGGTTTGCTTTATTTTTGTCTGGGTTAAAATTCTGTTTGTTTTTATATTGAGAGATGCTTCTATGCTTTTTTAAAAAAAAAAACTCATAAATATTAAAGTATGAATGAAAGGCATAAGGTGATTACTTACCCCTTTGTTTGCTTTAAGATGTTTGCAACTTGTATTTAGAGAAAAATATAGAAGCATTGCTCTTTTCTATTTTGTATGGATTCACCTAAGTTTACTTTATTGTTTTGTTTTTTTAAATTTTTTATTTGTGTTTTTATATTTTATAGATGTGAAGAGTGAGTAAAACATAGTAGTCATCAGATGTAAATCTTATGGTTAAAAAAAATAACTGATTAAAAAAAATCAGATGATTTATTAATAGGCATCCCAATCCGCCCTAACTTCTTGCTCTTTTTCGTTCCTGCTTGTAGTTTGTATAGCGAGAAGTAAAAATGTCGCGAGTTTGTTCTTTCGTGCCTTGCTACTTGAGCATTTACTCTTCGGTGCCTATTTTTCCACCGTGCCACACCTTACTTGTTGCATGCTATCCTTTTTTGACATGTTCCAATCTGCATGGTTAGATTTGGTCATGTTTAAGCATAATGAGAGCTACTAACATGCACGATGCTGGATCGCTTTGGGTGTCTTGTCCTGGGTTGTTTTAGCATAACTCCTGTTAATTTGCTTCTAATTCCTTCCTATTTTTTTCTTCCGCGTGCTATATATATATATAGGCAGCATATTTGGTGCAAACCCCCTCTACCGTGAAAACTCCGTGAAAACCACGTGTAAAAATTTTGAAAAATTCTCAAAAAAATTACCATGCATAGGGAAGGTGTGGTTCTACAACCCTGTAAAATTTGAAGACAAAACTCAATTGCATTTGGAAGATATAAAAAAGACAAATTCAGTATGAATAGTGTTTTTTCACTGTTTAGCACTATTCATTTTGCAATTTGACTTTTTCATATCTTTCAAATGCAATTGAGTTTTGTCTTCAAATTTTACAGGGTTGTAGAACCACACCTCCCCTATGTATGGTAATTTTTTGAGAATTTTTCAAAATTTTTACACGTGGTTTTCACGGAGTTTTCACGATAGAGGGAGTTTGCACCAAATATGTTACCATATATATATATATATATATATATAATTATGCTTCTTTCGTTTGCAATTGCCTCGCACTAATTAAGACGATTACACAAAATCTAACAAGTATAAATGGCGATATCTCGGGCAGGTGCATGTGCTCCCAAGGGAGATGTTGGGTCTCTCCACATTCGGCATCGCCATGGCCCTGCTCAAGTGGCTGCCGGTGCAGCTCGTCGACCGGTTCCTCCTCGCGGCGGCTCACCTCACCCTCGGCGGCACGGACCAGCTCGGCCTGAGGCGGCCCAAGACGGGGCCCATCGAGCTCAAGAACCTCACCGGCAGGACCCCGGTGCTGGATGTCGGGACGCTAGACCACATCAAATCCGGCAAAATTAAGGTTAGCGCCAGCCGGCTAGCTCCTTTCACTAAAAAAGGGTAAACATCGATGTTTATCAAATCCCAAAAGGGTAATGAAAGTAGAAACTAAATAAGACTAGTCAAACTGTCCAAATGGGAGCCCCGGGTGCTTGTGGGCCACTGCCCAATCTGGCATACCAGCCGGGGTTGGCCTTTAAGTCTCACACACATTTTTCCTTGGTGGAAAGAAAGGAAGCGACTAGCTAGCCGACGAGGTAAGGTATACCTCCACCTGTCTTTTTCTCTAGGCAACGGCCGTTGCCCTCCTCTTCCTCTCTTTGCCCCGCGTCTGTCCTCGCCGCTGTCTTCTCCGCGCTGACTGCAGCTTTGCGCCTTTGCGCTCTTTCTTCGCCTCCCCCGCGAGCCCGCCGGCAGCTTGGCGACGACCCCACCGTCGTCTTCTCCTCTCCCGCCGCCCTCACCCCACCTAACCTAATGTTCACCGCGACACCGACTTGTCGTGCCGCCCTCCGGCGCTGCTCACTGATAGGCCGGCCACCATCTCACTGGCCTCCCTCGACAACCAAAAGGGGCGGTGAACCCGTCGCAGACGACGGTGACACTTCCGTCGGCATACCTCCGCCATGGCATCTAGTTTTAACTTTCCTCCATATCTTCGATAAAACATTAGCGGAAGCTTTCCTTGAACGTCCGGGTACCCACGTGTCGGTCTGCGTTCCGTGCGCTCCCTCGCCACATGCCCCCCGCGCTGCTTCGTACGAAGGCACGAAGGCCTGCTTGTATACCAAGTTACCAACCAATTGCAGCCTACACTAGGGAGTAGAGATGCGTTTGTTTTCTTTGTCGATTTATTCTCTCTCGTGTTTTAATTATGGAGAGTTGATGTGAAACATGTTCGCACCAGGTAGTGGGAGCAGTGAAGGAGATAACGAGGCGAGGGGTCAGGCTCGCGGACGGCAAGGAGGAGCAGTTCGACGCAATAATACTCGCCACCGGCTACAGGAGCAACGTGCCCTCCTGGCTCAAGGTAACAACAACAGCGTAGGGTGACGCCACGAAAAAGACCCCCTTGCTCGTTTGGGTCCGCACTGACACTGCACTTCACGGCATGCATGCATGTCGTCACCTGCCTGCCTCACGTCGTCCCCCTCCCCTGTTCGGCCGTCCTGACCCTTTGCCCTTCTCGTGTATGGGAGCGAGCAGAGGCAGCTCGTGCCCTGCGCCGAGCCATGCGTTCCTTTCTCCTCGATGTGTCGTCCTCTCCGCGCTCGCGCCGGGCGATCGAGCCGGTGTGTCACCGTCGGCATGGGCGCGACGAGCCGGTGGGCCCCACCGTGTTTGGCCCTCATGATCCGATCTAGCTGATATTCTAAGGCATGGCATATTATGCCTGACTAAGCTAGGTAAAACTGACATCCATTGACGTCAAGTAGAACATCAACGCAGTGTTATGCTGCATTTAGCTAGGGCTGGATATCGAGTTTAACAAGCTATTATTGAGATTATTTCAAAATTGATATAGTTTAACATAAAATCGTTTTATTTATCATTTAAGTGGTTATTTCAAATTTAAGCTAACGAGCCACTACCGAGTCGGGTCTCATTAACTTTTTTCGTTCGAAATGGACTTATTTAAATTTTAAACCCATTAACTATTATAATCATTTTTTTTATTCGAACAATAACGAGCTTTTTTGTCATCCCTAGCTGCATTCGTTCGCCATGTCCAGATTTAGAGCATCTCCAATAGTTCCCAAAACTTATTCTCAAAATTATTTTTTAGGAACAAATGAAAAAATTACCGCTCCAACAGTTACCCTATCGGAATCCCAATATCTGTACACACCCAAAAACTCCGGCCTAAGTGGTCAGATATTGGGCGCTCGTGTGCTTTTCCAATCACTATTTTTGGGGGGGGAATGGGAACTGTTGGAGAATGACCTTTTTTTTAAGACTAAAAAACTTTAGGAAGCTCCCAATCCAGGATTATTGGGAGTTAAATTATAGGAAACTGTTGGAGATGCTCTTACTTAGTTATGTGCCCCAATGTGGTTGTACCTTATATGTGCAGTTGTTTCTACTTTGTAGGATGGGGGTGACTTGTTCACAAGAGGCGGCACACCCATGGCCCCCTTCCCTAACGTCTGGAAAGGGCAGAACGGCCTCTACACCGTCGGATTCTCGCAGCGGGGGCTCCTCGGCGCGTCATCAGACGCCCTCAACATCGCCGGAGACATACATTGCCAATGGAGTGAAAAGGACATGCCTACTAATAGCGTGCTTGAACTTAACAACAACTCCGTTTGATTCTAATGGAAATTGTACAGCGTTTGGGTAGGATTATTGTGCATACAACACCATGCGCTTTTTGCTCATCTTGAAAAATTTACCAAAGATTCCGATGACTTTTGGTACCACGGGGTAAAAAAAAAGCACGGCGTTATGAGCAAGATGTGTTTTCCATTTGCATATGACGGCATCTAACCTTAACTAACCGTCTCGATGATCATTCCCCTTGTACGTTTCTACCAATTTTGTCTATGTGGGATGTTCACGAATCTATAAAGGTTGTATTTTGCATTGCCTGAGTACATGCACTTTCACTAATCTGACTACGGAAATTTGGAGTTTTTGGGCTCCCTTCTGTGCGGAATGCCGGAACTTGTACATTGTTTGAACTTGGGACGACCTTGCCTACATTTTCTTACTTGTCGTTTCGTGCATCTGATCGGCTGGTGAATTAAACCGAGTTACATACTGGACGAGCTGAGCACGCAGACCCAAAACCCATGTAGCCCAAGGTAACAGTTCTGATCCAGCCCATTTGGCCTGCTAAGGGAGGTCGCGCACTCGCGTGCGCCGCTCGGGCGCAAGCCCGCAACACAAGCCTGACGGGGCAGCTGCCAAGTGGCATGCAGTCCCATGACGAATCGCAATGCAGCTCATAAGGGGAAAAAAGAGAGCAGAATATTTCGTTATATCACTGTTGACATTCCCCAATCGTATCTGCATAAACAGTATTATCTTCATAGATAATTCTGAGTGTATCGACATGGCTCGACGTATAATAACTCGCTTCTCCTCATCCTCCTCCTCCAGAGCTGGAGTTGATTTCTCTTCAACTGATTGATTTATTGTAACAATGGTGAGTACATCAATCAATCAACAAGTTATGCATGGAATACAGTTTTAATACAACTATATGCAAGGCTTAAACCAGAGAAATGGATGATATAACTATTTTACAATAAAGCAGTATTTGCAATTTAATACACTAAATAGATTAAAACAAAAAGGTAAAATAAAAAAATGTAATAATAAGATTATCAGGTATTTCTCAAGTAATACTGGCACGTAATTTAATCCAATTACTTTTCTTCCAATGGCACACAACATCCTTTCCAACTTTTAATTTATAAAAAATAACCCTTGTATGAAACTCCTTAGTATTGTCCATAATTTGGGACACGATTATTCGAATAGGTTGCACATCTTGCAGAAGTTATATACTTTACTTACAAGATATAGTCATTTTCTTATTATCATGCAAATGACATGCTTCCTCAGGCGTGCGACTAAAAAGATCATAACAAAAATCTTTTGAAAACTCTATTCGAACATAGACACCCCGATAAGCACTACTACAGATCTGGCCTTCTATACCGGCCCATCAGTACCGATTATGCATGAACCGGGACTAACAATTACATCAGTCCCGGTTCAACGGTCTACTGGTCCGGGGGGCACATCAGTACCGGTTTAACATACCAACCGGTACTAATGGTCTAACATCAATACCAGTTGGTTACAACAATCGGTACTAAGCAGCCTGCTAGGTCGAGGGTGATAGCGGCACGCCAAAGAAGACGGCGAGTACGCCTATGAAAACAACCAAACTAGCTTTCTTTTGGGTGTAATAGACTACTAAACTAGTTGCGTTTAGCTTTTCTATTTGTCATGTTTTGGTATGCTGGCTGGGATCATCTTATGGCTACACTTTTGCTTTGTCTTCTTCACGCATCTTGTACGGATTTATGACTCATCTAAATTGCACTGCTTACATTTCTCTACTGAAGCAAGCAGCTGATTAATCCATGTTGTTATGGATTCGAGCTACTAATATTATGAGTAATTAATTTTATGCTATACTTCGTTGGTTGATGATGATTATGGGTTGATTGCTTGGGGTTTGGCGCTGTCGCAATGATACTCATGATTAGCAACTCATCAGTACCGATTGGAAGCACCAACCGGTACTAATATTATCTCATCAGTACCGGTTTGTTCCTCCAACCGGTACTGATCATCACCTCATCAGTACCGGTTGGTGGCATCAATTGGTACTGATAGTCCTATCAGTATCGGTTGGTGGAACCGGTACTGATGCCCAATGGCATCAGTCCCGGATGGCCTGTACCGGTTCAAAAACCAGTACTGATGGCAGTTGTGAACCAGTACTGATGACCAGATCTATAGTAGTTGTGAAATCATGTGCTGAAAAATTGGCTTAAAGAATTGCTTTTGAAAAAATGTGTATGTGCATGTGTTTGACAAATTGACAAGAAACAGTGTCTCCTTTGCGCCGGACTGAAGTTCCAAGAAACAGTAAGATTTTACTCTTACGCCGGACCATTGCGTCGGACCAAACTTTAGTCCGCCGTGAACGTGTTTTTGGATGTTGCACTCGCTTTGGCGCCAGACCAAACTAGTCCTTGTTTTTGCATCCGCGCCGGACAAGTTTTTTGGTCCGTGGTTAACCTTATTTTGAAAGCTTGTTTTGACGTGCACGCCGCACCAAAAACCTGGTCCGTCATGAACGTGATCTTGAGTTCCTGAGTCGGACTAAGTTTTTGAAAAAACAGTAAGCTTCTATGTTACGCCGGACCATGCATGCCGGACCAAATTCTTGGCCCGTCGTGAACGCATTTTTTAGCGTTGTTTTTGCATGTACGCCAGACCAAAAATTTGGTCCGTCGTGAACGTGTTTTTGAACATGTGTTTCTCTGAATTGAACCGAGACTTTCGCATGTACGCTGGACCAAAAGTTTGGTCCGTCGTGAGCTGCGCTGGACCGGTGTTTAGTCCGGCGTGAATGGTCTCTTGCTCGATTAGGGTTTTGAGCAATTCTGAAATTGAATTTTGGTTTAAATTTGAGATTATGAAATTCGTGAGAATTTCATGATGCTTGTTTTGAAGTGGACTTTATGCAATGCTCGTGTGAGTAGTTGCATAGATTGACTTTGAGTCAAGTCGTGGACTTGTGCTCGGATTCGTTTCTTGTTTGCTCATGTGCAGGTATTGCTCGAGGGCGAACGTGGTCGATGACGGGACCGGAACTAGGTTCATGGAGGAACTAAGGTTCGAAACTAGCACTACTACAAAACTTCAAATAGGAGACGCCCTATCAGTGGCGGTTTGGTTGGAACCGCCACTAATAGGACTATCAGTGGCGGTTTTTGAGTTCAAACCGGTGCTAGGGTCATCAGTGGCGGTTTTTCTTCTGAACCGCCACAGATAGTTGAGTATCAGTGGCGGTTTGTAGTTAGAACCGCCACAAATACTTAGATAACTATCAGTGGCGGTTATAACCTTGAACCGCCACTAATACTCAACTATCTGTGGCGGTTCAAAAAAAAATCGCCACTGATACTTGGGTACTATCAGTGGCGGTTGGAGGACAAAACCGTCGCTGATAATCGGAGTATTGGTGGTGGTTGTATGTTAGAACCGCCACAAATATGATTATCTGTGGCGGTTTGAGTTGAGAACCGCCACAAATAAAATCCCCTATAAATACTGGTCGCTACAGCACTCTACAGGAGCTCCTGGTCATCTTCCTCCCCGAAAAAAAGAGCAAAGTTTCAGATTTGAGTTGAGATGATGAATTATCTAGCTCCTTGAGAGGATAAATTTAATTTTGGCTATGCATAGTACTTAAGATTTGTTTCTAATTACCATTAATTTTCTTACCGTTAGTGCGTGCGTGTACATCTTGCTCCATTAGTGGCTAAGTGTCCAATTTTACCATGACATGGACGCTTCAAATTTTAACTAAGTGTTCAATTTTACTATGACATGGATGCTCTAAATTTCAACTAAGTGTTCAATTTTGGTCCTTTGTGAGGTTAAGAGGAGGGGGACACGTTATATTTCAAATGTGATCATACCAACACTCTGGTACTAGATCATATAACTCATTTGCATTAAAATCAGTGGTAGAACTCACTAGTTAAGCGTGCTTAGGCGAGAGTAGTACTAACTAGGATATGGGTGAGGGTGATCTCCTAGAAAATATTTTCGTTTTGTGTTTCAAAATGTCAGAATATTACATATAAGTATCAGTGTTATCAGTGGCGGTTTTTGTTTGGAACCGCCACTAATAATATTATCAGTGACGGTTCAAAACCGCCACTAATAATCTTCGATTATCAGTGGCACTATATCAGTGACGGTTCGAAAAACCGCCACTAATGGCAGTTACGAACCGCCACTGATGTCTATTTATCTAGTAGTGTAGGTTCAGGAGGATGTCATGCGGGATGTTCTGGCTAAGAGAATGGTGCACATGGAGAATGGTTAGTCACGTGAGTATGGCAGGTGGGCCATACTCGTGCAGAGTTGTTAGTCACGTGAGTATGGCAGGGTTGCCATACGCGTGCAAGAGTTGTACTCGGCCAGATTGGGCCAAGTGGAGTTGTGTTGAATACATACTCTTTCTAGGATTAGGAGTGTGACACCTTCTAGGATTAGGAGTAGGAATTGTATTCAGGACTCCTTGTGTTTTGCTCCTTTAAATAGGAGGGGTTGTCTCCTGTTGAAGGGCATCAATTAGAGCTGGGCGCATTGAGAGCCTTGTTTAGGGTTTGTACTCTTTTGATGGGAGTACTTTAGACAAAAAGAAATAAAGATCAATTCTTCCAGATCCTTGTGTGCTACAGTAACCACCTTGCTACAGTGTTTCCTGTTTTGGTTCTTGTTTGCATGCTTGTTCTAATTCTAGATTGGTTTTTGTTCTTTGAGTTTTATCTTGATTTGATCCATCAAAAACCTTTCTATGGTATTGATTTAGAGCTCCTCAAAGTCTAGTTGATTAATCTTTTGAAGATCTTGTTTAATCTTGAAGTTTTGGTTAGATCAATTCTCGTCATATTCTGCCACAGCAAGCTTGCGACGTTCATAACTTTTGATCCGTAAGTTCGATCGAGCTGATTCTTTTTGGGTTTGTTTTGTATTGGAATCTAGTTTCTTGTGTCCAAATTTCAGATCGATCCGACGGTTGGATCTCCAGAAATTCATATTTTACCGAACATCTATCAATCTATTTTTGTTGAATACGAGGCAATTATTTGGTTCCATTTTGGGTTGAACTTTTAATAGATCAAAAATTTGGTTTTAGCTTCCGCACAATCATTCACCCCCTCTGATTGCTATATTCGTATACTTCGATCCTACAGTAGTCAAGCCTGGTCTCACTATTTCACCCTCATAATGAGCAAAAGAATAGAAGGGATTCATCATTCGACTAGGAACAACAACTGCTCATGACGTGGAGCCATTGTAACACACACGGCTTGGTTTACCTCGAGAGATATCACATGTAAAGACTTGGTAACTTATTGAGCTAGGTCTGTTGCATTACAGATACGTGCACTACTACAGAAAGACATATATTAAACGTCTCATCATAGACTGTTTTTCAAAACCATCTGTGATGGGGACCATCACTGATGATTCTATAGTGAAACCATCAGTGATATCATCACAAACGGTACGCTTCATAAACCGTTAGTGATATATAGTAATGTCACAGACGATTTTAGTATAAAACCATCTGTGATAACTCCTGTAGCTATCACAGACGGTTTGAAACTAAAACTGTTTGATATGCATCCATCACAAACGGTTCTAACTATGAACTGTCTGTGATATGAAGAAACCACTATATAAGCATACCGATAGAGGTTCGTCGAGCAGATCTTGGCCACTCTCAACTCGTTTCACCTCCCCCAAACCCTCCCCCCCCGGATCCCCCTCCTGGACGAACTCCTCCTCGGCTCCCCCACATATGACAATGCCTTGGCACGGGCGAGGAGGGGGGACAGCAACTCGGCATGGGCACTTGATTCGATTACAGTGAGATCTAGGGTTTTTAACCACGCGTTTATTGCACCCATTAATCTTTGTCATGAATAGGTATTTATAACATTCATATTTTTTGTCTCTATGTGGAAATCATTCAATCATATGTGTTTAAAACTTAAAATGATTGGACTTAGTGTACAAGAGAGCATCATCTATTATTTTACGAGTACCCATAGGGAGAACTCTGATGGCTCTTCTAATGCCAACAATGAGGGCATCGCTACCAGTGATGGTCATAATATTTGTAGTCTTCTTTGTCAAAGTATGAAAATATTTAGTTTCCATAAAAATTGAATTTGTGGTGCAGCTGTCTACAAGACAGATTTCCTCCTCTTCCATTGGATTGTACATCATTTTATGTTAGAAGTATTATTTAGCAATCAAACAATTATTACATCAGGAATATATTGTTAAATATAGAAAAAATATATCACAATAAATGAATCAAATGTCCTGAAAAATAACAATTTATTCTACTTAGGATACTAGTTTAGGTCTCCATATAAGTCATAGGTGTCTTTCTGAGACTCCTCGAGCTCAAACCTAGGAAGATCATCTTCATCCATGGAAGTACTTTTATATTCGAGAAGGTCCTTTTCAAACTTCTTCATAGGATCAAGAACCATATCATCACTCTTCTCAGTGTCTATGTCAATAGCAGGTTGAACGGTGAAGTGTGCCTCAATATTATTCCCTAGGTCTTGTTGACTTTAATTGTGGATTACATGTAAAAGTCCACCAAAAGCTTGGAGGTGTGACAATTGTGCGACCAATGGCCAGTGCATCCACACCTAAAGCAGGATTGTATATGGTAAGCAACCTTTTTAGCTAAGTATTGCTTCTGGAAACTTTCTGGCCCTTTACTTTTACGTGTCCACTAGGGCTTGTCTCTTTCGTTTTGTATTCCACCATTCTTCCATTTGCCCCCTTGATGCTTTTGGCTTTTTTTTGTTGACATGGCCATTGCTAGCCTACTTAGCATTGGCATGCGCTTTGGATATTGCATGTATTCCATTGGGAATAATATGATAATTCTTCATCAAGAGTTTATCATATTTCTATACTTCTAGCAAAGTATAGATAAACTCAGAATATTTCTGGTATTTAGCATGATGGTATAGTTGCTGCAGTATCCTCATGTTATGGTGGACGGAGCATAAGGTCTTATCTATCATGTCAGCATATGTAACGTTTTGTTACAGAAATGCAGTATGGAGACAAGCTTATATATGGCGGAGTTGTATGCTACCATGATTTTATAGTCTTGAAAGCATAGAAGGGTGCATTTGTGCCGTGCTTCCGTTAGCAAGGTAGATCTTTGCTGGTAATAGCATTCCTTTAGGGAATTTTGTAGTGTCAGCGGGTCCTCTTCCATCAAATACTCAGCCTTTAAATCCGCATAGAGATGGTGCCTTCTGAAATGTAGAGCCGCAAAATTGGCAGCTTCGAGAAGAACGGGGGTGCCTGTCGGGACCCGAATTTGCAAATCCAGACCCTCTGTGTATTCAGCACTAGTCCACGAACGCGCTAGTGCACACAGTCTCAACATTGGTAAATATCACAATCATACTCAACGAAATAATAAAGTACTTAAAGTAATTAACCAAACTGGTTGCTCGACCTTAGGGTCGAGTTACAAATATACGCCACGCAGGGCGAAAACTTATAAAAGAGAAATAATAGCAGCGGAAAATAAGGTAACTTCGTGGCGCCATCCAGTATACCACAGGCAACTGACTGGGCTCGCTCCCTAGTTAGACGGTTCCTCTTGGAGCTCCTCCTCCAACGCTGGTGTAGTCTCTTCTTCAACTAGTGCTGTATTGTGGCAAGGGTGAGTACTTGGTACTCAGCAAGTCATGCACAGAATGCAACTAATATACTACATGCATGGCTTAGTACAAGAGGGGTAGCTCAGGGTATAATTGCAGTAAAACAGCATTTGACAAGTAGCATAAGTAGATTCGAAAGCAGTGAATACAAGTATAAGATCAACAATCTTTCCAGAATTTAAATAAACATCTTTTCCCATCCTGATCCACATTTCCATCAACATCATTAATAAACCAAACCCAACCTTTCAAGTCCAAGTTATTTTCAAGAAAGTCTAACCCTTAACTGTAATTCCCGAGCAATGTCCAATACCGCGGACTCGGCTATTCAAATAGATTTTACACTCTGCAGAGGTTATGCACTTTACCCACAAGATACAGCCAAACACCACAAAGGCGAGTGTCCGTAACAAAGTCTTTCGGAAACCTCTAACAGCACAAGTGGTCCTCTCCGGTGTTTGCACAGTAACCCTTCCCTTAGCGAAGGCGAAGTTTAGGCCAAACCACCGTTAGATGGGTACCTGGCCGCAGCCCCGGTACGCTCCCCCATACAACTACACAAAAGATATAGTTGACACCCAAAGGTCCCACAGGTACGTTATTAGTGACTTAATCAACTAGGTCTGTCCCATTACAGACATGTGGTTGCACGATCGACTCAGTTCAAAGGCTTGCAAGGTTAAGTCCTTAGGGTGACCAGGGCAAGACTACCCGAAGAACCAAACCAACATTCCCGGTGCCACAACTGGCCCACCCGATCATTCTTGCCACATGCCCCGGTCAAAAACTATTTATCAAACCCCTAGTTGATTACCATGCACCACGTGCCATCAACACCACAACACATGAGACCTTTCCAAAATAGGTTCAATATATCATTAAGTCAATATTAACATTTGATTGTCCAAAATCATGTCATGAGCACGTAGCAGGTCTAAGCAATATACTACAACGATCTAAATTCCCATGTTGGCCATTTAGTAATGTCCAACTATTTAATCCTCAACTAGGGTGACAAGGGGTCATGGCACATATTTAATTAACCAAGGTGTCATAAAGCAATTTGGCATTTATCTACTTCCCCGGAATTTAAATAAAGTATTTTCTATTTAAACTAGCATGCAATGATTTAAACCAAATTAATTTGAAAACTGGATCAACATGGTCAAAGCACAACTTGCCTTCAAAGAGTACTTGTTCTTGGTCCTGAGCTGGCTCCTGGGTCAACACTTCACCTTCGAAGCCTTCGGGCACTTCAACGTCTACTCGTAAAGCGTGCAAATAGTAATAAATAAATAAATAAATAAATAGTAGACTTCAACGTCTACTCGTAAAGCGTGCAAATAGCAATAAATAAATAAATAAATAAATAGTAGACAAAAAGTGTCCAAATGTTCAAATAAAGTTCACAAACAGAGAGAGCATAATTTTATGACTTTTTAGAAACTGGAATCGTCAAATTCGGAGTTTAAAAGCAAAAGTTATAACCGTTTAAAGTTTAAATAATCAATTAAATAATATTACAGAGAAAAACTTTGGTCCAAAAATTAAATAAAATTCATCATCAGGTAGATCTCAATTTTATACAAATTTAGAAATTTGAATCACCCAAATCGGAGTTGAAACGCAAAAGTTATAAGCATTTGAAGTTTGAATCCAATTTTGAAATCAATAATTCGAATTAATAAATCATTTTCTTTTTCGGAAATTAGTTATTGCGTCAGCATGACACGTGGACCAATCGGGTGCCGCCACGTCGCCTCGGGTCCATGGACCGGCCAAGACGGCTTGGCTCGGCCCATCGTGGACCCGGCCCACGACTTCGTGTCCTCGACAGCGGGGCCTACCGGTGACGCCAAGATGACGTCGGACGGCCACCGAGTGGGTCGACAGCGGTTTCACCGCGTGACGCCGTGGCGTCATGGTGCGGTTTGGCTCGATCGCTAACACGCTGGCCCCGTGGACGTCACTACCGACGCCGGCGGCGGCGATCGGCTACGCCGATCGCGACGGCCGATCTCGCCACGTGGCGTGATCTCGGCCGTTGATTTGAAAATCAACGGCCCAGATTAGATCTGGCTTAACGCAGTAGAAAACTACTCGGCTGATCTGGACCGTTCGATCTTGATCGGACGGTCAAGATCCAATCTAATGATTACAACGCGGCTAACCCTAGCCGTTCGATCTAGATCTAACGGCTGAGATTGGATCTAGTACGGTGCGGTTCTAGCTACGTGGCCCAACCTAAGCCGTTGGATCTAAATCCAACGGTTGGAAATATATCTGGGGATTAGAACGTGGATCTCACCTGGGAGTGACGTGGCGCGCTCTGGGCCCTTGGATCTGGATCGGACGGTGGAGGGAGCTCGAACGACGGCGATGGCGTGCGGCGGCGCTGGCTCACCGGAGACGAGGACGGCGACCACGGCAACGGCGCTTGGGCGCGATTCCGGCGAAGTGGAAGGTCCCCTCCGACGCAGCTTGATCTTGCGGTTCCGGATCTGGGCTCAACGGCGGCGGAGGACGGCGGACGGCAGCGGAATCGAAGATTAACCGCGGCGGAGCCCTACGGCAACTACGGCGAGCTCGCGAGGGCAAACGGCGGCGGCGCAATAAATAGGGCCCTCGGCGTCCGTGAAACTCGCGGAAACCGAGGCCCACACAGCTGCGGCGGCGGAATCCGAATTAGATTCGGATTGGGTGGCGTGGCTCAACGCGAGCCGTTGGATCAAGATCCAACAGTGCGAGGGTTTGGGCTCGGGTCTGGCTCAGGCGACTTGGCTGGCTAGGGTCGGACTTGGGTACGGGCGACGTGGCTCAATCTCGGCCGTTCGATCTTGATCGGACGGTCGAGAGGGTTAGGGTTAAGCGACTGGGTTCGACCGGAGCAGGCTGGCCTGACTCGAGTCTGACTTGGACTCGGGTCCGGTCGGATGAACAGTACAAACCAACTCGATTTTCCAGCGATTAAATAATCCAATTAATTCCCAGAAATTCATTTAATTCATTAAAAATAGCAAAACACTCAGAAAATTCCAGAAAAATTCTAGAAAATATTTTGGAGCATTTTGGACTCAAATAAAATATTTCCAACAAAATTTTATTTGCAAAGTTAAATTCTTAAATTATTTCAAAAGGAAATAAATTCAAATAAATCTAAATAAATTCCAGAAAATTCCAAAAATTCACCATAGTTCCAAATCTTGATTAAATCCATGAAAAGAAAAAATTTGGGGTGTTACAGTGCCAGCTTTAAGAATCGAGCAATCAGATTAATCTTGGCATCCATTACCTAAGTGAGGTAATTGTTGCCATCCAGGGCAAGCTCGGCAAATTCCTTCTTTGCAATGTCTGATATATCCTATGTTATATTCATATAATAATGAATTTTACTGCTAATAAAATAAATATATTACATGCTCATTCTTGAATCAGTAAAGATCGGTCTATATCTATTTAATGTATAATTATCTAAAATTTTCTAGAATTTTTCTAGCATTTTGAATATGTTTTGCTAGTTATCGAGTGATTTTCAGAATTACCGAAATAATAAAAATAAATAAATTTAGCATATGTATAAACATGGAATTATTCTTGGAAAGTAACCACACTGATATAAAAGCTTCCAATATGTGCTAGGTCTAAGTTTCAATAATTTACAAAAGTCTATATACCTAAAAATTCAGTTTTTAGGATTTAATATAAAATTTTAGAATTTATTAAATTTTAGGGTCCAGAATGTAAAAAATTTATCTCGATAAATTTCTATAATTATGTGGAACTTCACGATCCTTTTCGCAAAATTACCGCATCCACAAGGATACCTAAAAAACCTAGGGTTAAACCACAAAAGTAACGCAACCCAAAAGAATTTGGTGTTCACGCCAAATTATCGATGGGGCGAGAAGCCTGTTTAAGTATATGGGCTGAATTCGGTCCGATTAGGGCATATTGGGCCGAATCCCCTTTTTTTTTCCATGACAAATTTTAACAGGCTGTAGAAACCTACAGGCTGCTTGGCCCAAAGAGGCCAATAGGGCTAGTGTTTTTTTAGGGGTTTCAACTCTTTTTTTAACCCTAGCCCAGTCTTTGCAGGGTGCTGCCTCGTACAATCTTGTTTGTGGTGGGCATGGCATAGCTTGCGGGAGTGCCGTCGAACCAGCGGCGACGATTCGGCAGGAGCATTGCGTGATGGACGGCGGTTTCGGGTGGCGCTTCGGGCGCGGTGCGAGTCGAGTACGTGCTGGTGGTAGCAGGCTCTCTTCAGGGGCACGTGGTAGCAATAGCTACTCTGCGTATGGGGACGGTATCAGGCTCGCGCATGGTTCGATCAGTGTGCGCACACAACAGCTGCTCGCATGGACTAATGCATGAACAGTAATTCTATATATAGTAAATTAATATAGAACTCTACTCCCACTGTTTTTTTTATAAGGCATATTTGGTTTCGTTAGGACAAGACTTTGATCAACGATTACTTCATTAATATATCATTTATGCAATACAAAATCATTAATATATCATTTACGCCACTCAAGGGAGTTAGGAGATTCCATGCCAAAGGAAAACTCGCGCGGCGATATGTTGGACCATTCAAGGTTCTCAGCCGTAGAGGTGAAGTTGCGTACCAGCTGGAGCTACCGCAATCACTAGCAGGAGTACATGACGTGTTCCACGTGTCCCAACTGAAGAAGTGTCTCCGAGTACCTGATGAGCAGACACTGCTAGAGTCAATCGAGCTACAAGAGGATTTGACTTACAAGGAGCACCCCGTGAAGATTCTGGACACCATGGATCGAGAAATGAGAAACATGTCAACCCGTTTCTGCAGAGTTCAGTGGAGCAACCATGCGGAGAGTGAAGCAACCTGGGAACGCGAGGAGGATTTGAAGAAAGAGTTTCCGAACCTATTCTTTAGCAAGCCCTGAATCTCGGGGACGAGATTCTGTTAAGGGGGGAGGTTTGTAACACCCCAATTTTTGTTTTTCATGAATTTAATTAAGGTTTGGCACTTTGGTGAATTTTTGGAATTTTCTGGAATTTATTTGGATTTATTTGGAATTTATTTGAATTTATTCCCTTTTGAAATAATTAAAGAATTTGATTTTACAAATAAATTTTTGTTGGAAATATTTTATTTGAGTCCAAAATGCTCCAAAATATTTTCTAGAATTTTTCTGAGTGTTTTGCTATTTTTAATGAATTAAATGAATTTCTGGGAATTAATTTGAATATTTAAACGCTGGAAAAATCGAGTTGGTTTGTACTGTTCCTCCGACCGGACCCGAGTCCGAGTCAGACTCGAGTCCGACCCGAGCCAGCCGTTCCGGTCGAACCTAGTGGCCAAACCCTAACGCGCGTGACCATTGGATCGAGATCCAACGGCCACGATCGCGCCACGTCGCCGAACCCGAGCCCGACCGAGCCAAACCGCCGAGCCGACTCCGAGCCAAACTCCCCGCACCGCTGGATCTTGATCCAACGGCTCACGCTGAGCCACGTCACCCCAATCCGAATCCATTTTGATTCCGCCGCAGCCGTGTGGGCCTCGATTTCGCGGTTTTCACGACGCCGAGGCCCTATTTTTGCGCCGCCGCCATCGTGGTTGCCGACTTCCGTGGCGCACTGTGAGCCCAAGATAACGTCGCCTGAGCCGCCGCCGTTTGCCCGCGCGAGCTCGCCGTAGTTGGTTTGGAGTTCCACCGCGGTTAATTGCCGTTTTCGCCACCGTTGAGCTCAGATCCGGAACCTCAAGGACAAGCCGTGTCGGAAGGGACCCTTCACTTCGCCGGAGGAGCCCCATAGCGCCGTTCGGGTGGTCGCCGTTCCCGTCTCCGGTGAGCCTGCGCCGCCGCACGCCATCGCCGGACCCCGAGCTCGCTCCACCGTCCGATTCGTCCACGTCACACCCCGGTGAGATCCACGTGCTAACCTCTAGATCTATTTCCAACCATTGGATCTAGATCCAACGGCTTAGGTTGTGCCACGTAGCTAGAACCGCACCGTACTAGATCCAATCTCAGCCGTTAGATCTAGATCGAACGGCTAGGGTTAGCCGCGTTGTAATCATTAGATTGGATCTTGACCGTCCGATCAAGATCGAACGGTCCAGATCAGCCGAGTAGTTTTCTACTGCGTTAAGCCAGATCTAATCTGGGCCGTTGATTTTCAAATCAACGGCCGAGATCACGCCACGTGGCGAGGAGACTGACCGTCGCGGTCAGCACGGCCACGCCGGCCGCCACGACGTCGCCGCGTGACGCCACGCGGCCCGCGTCGGGCCGATCGAGCTAAACCGCACCATGACGCCACGCCGACGCCACGGTGGGCCGCTGTCGACCCACTCGGCCGAAAGTTGCAGGCCGACGCCATGCTGACGTCACCGGCAGGGCCCAGTTGTCAGAGACACGAGCCGTGGACCGGGTCCACGGTGGACCAGGCCCAACCGTACGCCGGGTCCATGGACCCGAGGCGACGTGGCGGCCTCTGATTGGTCCACGTGTCATGCTGACACAATAAATTAATTTTCGAAAAAGAAAATGATTTATTAATTCGAATTATTGATTTCAAAATTCGATTCAAACTTCAAACACTTATAACTTTTGCGTTTCAACTCCGATTTGAGTGATTCAAATTTCTAAATTTTCATAAAAATGAGACCTACTCAAATATGAATTTTAATTAATTTTTTATGATGAATATTTCTCTGTTTATAATTAATTAATGCTTTCTTTAAACTTTAAACGGTTGTAACTTTTGCATTTAAACTCCGAATTTGACGATTCCAGTTTCTAAAAATTCATAAAATTATTCTCTCTCTGTTTGTGAACCTTATTTGGATGTTTGGACACTTTTTGTCTACTGTTTATTTATTTATTGCTATTTGCACGCTTTACGAGTAGACGTTGAAGTGCCCGAAGGCTTCGAAGGTGAAGTGTTGACCCAGGAGCCAGCTCAGGACCAAGAACAAGTACTCTTTGAAGGCAAGTTATGCTTTGACCATGTTGATCCCATTTTGAAACCTATGTTGATTCAATTTATTGCATGCTAGTTTAATTAGAAAATACTTTATTTAATTCCGGGGAAATAGATAAATGCCAAATTGCTGTATGACACATTGGTTAATTAAATATGTGCCATGACCCCCTTGTCACCCTAGTTGTGGATTATTAGTTGGACATAACCAAATTGCCAACATGGGTAGTTAGACCGATGTAGTATGCTTAGCCTTGTCACGTGAAATGATTTGGATAATCAAAAGCTAATATTGACTTAATGAGATATTGAACTTGTTTTTTAAAAAATATCATGTGTATTATTGATGGCACGTGGTTCATGGTAATCAACTGGGGTTTGATAAATAGATTTCGACCGGGGCATGTGGCAAGAATGATCGGGCGGGCCAGTTGTGGCACCGGGAGTGTTGGTTTGGTTCTTCGGGTAGTCTTGCCCTGGTCACCCTAAGGACTTAACCTTGCAAGCCTTTGAACTGAGTCAAACGTGCGACCACATGTCTGTAATGGGACGGACCTAGTTGATTAAGTTGCTAATGACGTACCTGTGGGACCTTGGGGTGTCAACTATACCTTTTGTGTAGTTGTACGGGGGAGCATACCGGGGCTGCGGCCAGGTACCCATCTAACGGTGGATTGGCCTAAACTTCGCCTTCGCTAAGGGAAGGGTTAGTGTGCAATCACCGGGGAGGACCACTTGTGCTGTTAGAAGTTTCCGAAAGACTTTGTTACGGACACTTGCCTTTGTGGTGTTTGACTGTATCTTGTGGGTAAAGTGCATAACCTCTGCAGAGTGTAAAATCTATTCGAATAGCCGTGTCCGCGGTATTGGACATCGCTCAGGAATTACAGTCAAGGGTTAGACTTTCTTGAAAATAACTTGGACTTGAAAGGTTGGGTTTGATTTATTAATGATGTTGATGGAAATGTGGATTAGGTTTGGGAAAGATGTTATTTAACTCCTCGAAAAGTTATTGATCTTATACTTGTTTCTACCGCTTTTGAATCTACTTATGTTACCTGTCAAATGCTGTTTTACTGCAACTATACCCTGAGTTACTCCTTCATATTAAGCCATGCATATAGTATATTAGCTTGCATTCTGTGCATGACTTGCTGAGTACCAAGTACTCACCCTTGCCGCAATACAACACCAGTTGAAGAAGAGTCTACACCAGCTTCGGAGGAGGAACTCCAAGAGGAACCGTCTAACTAGGGAGCGAGCCCAGTCAGTTGCCTGTGGTATACTGGATGGCGCCACGAAGTTATCTTATTCTCCGCTGCTGTTATTTCTCTCTTATTAAGTTCCGCCCTGCGTGGCGTATATTTGTAACTTGACCTTAAGGTTGAGCAACCAGTTTGGTTAACTAATTAAAGTACTTATTATTCGTTGAGTATGATTGTGATATTTACCAATGTTGAGACTGTGTGCACTAGCGCGTTCCTGGACTACTGCTGAATACACAGAGGGTCCGGATTTGCAAATTCGGGTCCCGACAGTAATTAGCAAAAAAAACCATCTAGATCTAGAAAGAAAAAATTAATCTACATAATTAATCTATATATATATATACACACCTCGCGCCCATGCCCGGCTCGGCTCCTCTAACTTGGTCGCTCATCTCCCTGTTCCACATAGTTTAATAATTATTTAATTATTTTAGGGCGGATCTTCACAGTTTCTACGCCGGGAAGGAAGATCCAGTGCTACGTCCAGGTTCACCTTACCGTTATATACACGAAATTCACTACTGTGTCGGCACCAAAAATCGTTAGAAATCGCATAAATTCAAAATTCAAAATTTTTTGAATTTTTTTTCTTCAAAAATTGACGATTTTCGTGGAAAATCGATAGACTTGGTGAACTTTTTGCGGTCAATTTTTTGGAGCGATTTTTGTAGATTTTTGACGAAAATCGAGCGATTTTCACCAATTTTCGACTGGTTTGTGACACGTAAATTTCTTTTGAATTGGACTAGTTTATTGACCGGTATTTAAAACCTGACCACAATGATATGGATGATTTTCGTCGATTTTGTGAACCCTGACTGCGTCCTTGGATGGGACTCTTTTTTGATGCTGTTGTTGTTACGAAGACTGGGTGGGACCATAGGAGTTTTAACATGCCATAACAGAACATGGTAGTTTTGCTTTAAAAATCAAACAATCGATCAAATAATATTATCTGACTCATCTTTCTTTTGAGAGTTGGAGCAACATGCTGTAGTACGTAGTAACTATCTTCATATTCACCAAACATAAAAACTATCTTCATATTCATCTAACATAAAAGTTTATGAGAGCAGTTTACAATAATGGCACATAGCCGTAGCCCGTGGCTAGAAAACCTGGATAACTTACACGTTAGTCCTTGGCGTGGTAACTCGTGTATCTTGTGATCACAAGTATGAATACCCAATAGTGGAGACAGGTCTCGGACCACCCGGGGCCTAGGATTAAAAAGGCAAGATTTGGATCTGGTGGACTAGCTATTCTCTGATCATAGCCCAATAGACAATTGGTTATCAGAAATCAAAAGGCCATAATTAACTTGAACCCGATGGACCGGCTATTCTTTGGTCATAGCTTGATGGACAGTTGGTTCATCTCAGACCTGACTACAGATTGGCTCCGCCGCTGTGAACACCCAACTACCCAAGTGGAGAAGGAATCAAATGATAGATCAGGGGAGTAAATTCCATCAGAATTCTTACACGTGTGACAACGAAGTTTGCATCAGAAGACACTGGCCAAAAAAAAAAAAAAAAGAAATCAAAGACAAATTGAAGAGAATTGCTTCGACCATGTGATGTCTAGTGTCACATCAGTATTCATAAAGGTATCCAATGAGGTGCCCAAGTGACCACGCAACATTAAGATGGCCCGCCGAAGAGACAAATATCCCTCCTTTATTATCCCCTCGTCACCCGAACGGCCACTTGACTGTCTTGACGTCCACGTTGCGATTCCGATTATATTCTTGCTTAATTCCAAAAAAAAAAAAAAAACTATATTCATATATTAAAAAAATTGCAGTCTATATTGTAGTAGCTTTAATTTGGCATAGACCAATATTCTAAGTCTCTACCGACTTACATATATAGCCATACAACTGATTTTCCAAATGTTCAATGGCGAGAGAATGCCATATCAAAAGGGTACTTTTGCAATTTGTTGGATTGATAAAATGATGTGCTAAATTACAATAATTCCGTTGCACGACGAGCTCATATGGTGTGATTAATCATTAATATATGTGCCATATGCGGTATCTGTTTTCGCATGATATCTAACAAAAAAAAAAAATTGGTACCATATTAATTCTGCTTCGTATTCGCTTCAAATTGGTCACCGATATTATAGCCATATTAGTATCCGGCAATATTCATATCTGACTTCGAGTCTAAGAAAAAAAAGTTTAGAATAAGAAAATAACGATATATGTCCGAATTCAAGCCAATTGCACTCCTAACCGTGGCCGCTTCCACACCATGCCAGGTGACCTGTAGCGGTCCCACACCGCGGTAGGTGACATGTAGCATCTTCTGATCACTTGGCGGTTGAGAAAGTAACTTAATTTATAATTTCGTCTGAATAAAAACTAAAATTGTAACCTGAGAGAAGTTTCAACAAAAATCTGAGATAATTTCCATCAAACTTTAATGAGTCCTTTAGAAAATTGTGACCTTCTTTGTATAACACTTGTTAGTTTAGATCATGATTGGTTGATGCACAGTGTTGTCTAAATCAACTCCTAGAAACATTTGTTCAGGACTACTTAGCACGTAGCACTGATCAACAAGAACCAATGAATCTTTTGAATTTGCAGAGAGATAATCTAACTTAAAAAGGTGTCATTTTTACCTCAAGTGTGTAGTGCATAAGTGATTTTTATCAGCTTATTTAATCAAGATAAGATTCTGACGTATAATCAAATTTAGGAGAGCTTTATGGATAGATCTAAATAGTTTGCATGATTCTGGAAGAATCAAAATCCCGAAACCAAGTACAAAACCCACCTATTCCCATTCCCACAACCAGTCTAGGTCCCAACAGAACTTGTGGTCCTGTTCAGAAACCTGGTCACCTCTCCACATATAAATGTTGCATTTGGCAACAACTGATCATTTCTAGCCCCTAATAGCAGGCCTTGTTTAGGATGGGATTAAACTTTTGCATTAAATATCTTATTTCTCTCTTACCAGCAGATAATCATGCTAAGAATGATGAAGAAAAGAACAACACATATGCAGATGACAGATGGAATTTAATAAGTAGAATTACCTTGGATCCAGAAAACAACAGAAGCAAACTGTAAGTATGAGCAATGACTTCATAGTTTGCAGGAGTATTTTCTGGAGATATCGCTTGGGCCCAAATGGGTGACAGCAAAAGTGTGATCTGGTGACTGCTCAATTTCAGCAAAACTGATTCCTGCATGCATTCAACATATTACAGAAACAGTTATTCATGGTAAGAAATCTTTTGCCCAAATATTAGTAATAATGGAGAATAGCGGCCAGCCGGGGCGAGCGGCGGTCCGGCATCGGGGCGGCCGGGCGCGGCAGCTGGTCAAGGCCGAGGCGGCCGTCGGCAGTGAGCGGCGGCGTCTGTGCGGCCCGCTAGGATTCGGATTAGGGTTGGAGACTTGGAGTGGTGCTGTGGTGGAGAGGAATGAGGAGTAGGGTTAGAGTGGTGGAGAGGATTTTGAAGACTGAAGTGGCTCAGGGCTGCAGGGCCAAGGGGTAATGGGCTTTTCGGGCCAGCCGAGCAGGGGCGCACATCCAGTGCGCCTCTGACTGTAGATTGGCTCTGCCCCGTGAACACCCAAGTGGAGAAGGAATCAAATGATATATCAGGGGAGTAAATTCCCTCCTGTATTAACATGGCCCGCCGAAGAGACAAATATCCCTCCTGTATTAACCCCTCGTCACGCAAAAGGCCACTTGACCATCTTGATGTCCACGTTGCGATTCCGATTATATTCTTGCTTAATTCCAAAAAAAAAACTAAAACTAAAACAAGAAAGCAATTTGTTGGATTACCTGATAAAAGGATGTGCTAAATTACGATAATTCCGTTGCACGACGAGCTATATGGTTGATTAATCATTAATATATGTGCTATATGAGGTATCTGTTTTCGTACGATATCCAACAAAAAAAAATTTTGGTATCGTATCAATTATGCTCCATAATTCCATATTCGCTTCAAATTGGTCACCGATATTATTTGAGCCATATTAGTATCCGGCAATATTCATATCCGACTGCGAGTCTAAGAAAAATATAGTTTAGAATAAGAAAATAGCGATATCCGTTCGAATCCAAACCGATTACGCTCCTAACCATGGTCGCTCCCGCACCACGCCAGGTGACCTACGACGGTCCCACACCACGGTAGGTAACACGTATCATTTCCTGATCGTTCAGATAAAAACTAAAGTTGTAAAAAGAATAGGCAGGCCTGAGACTAGGGAGAAATTTTGTTTGTCCCGTCCCATCCCCACATCACCCAAAAATGTCACTTAAAAATAGTAGCACGAGCTTCCTCTAAAGAAAACTAAAACAATAAAGCATCATTTCCATTTTAGAGTTTTGAATTAAACAAATGTTGTTCTGCGTTCACAAAGAACAATTTGTTTTCAACTAGGGGGCACATCAAGATTCAGGATACTGAAACAAGATAGAATGGTATATATAGCACATCAATATTCAGAGGTGTGCTATTTCTCCGAGAGGAAAAAAAAATCAGAACTGTGTGGGTCACATGAAAACGATGTTAAGAGAAACGGCATCTAGAATATGGGCAGGATCATTTTCAGTACACAGCCTGAAGATTCTCAACGAAATTATCTGAGGCATGAAGTACTTAGTAGTTAGTACTACAAATCCACAATTTAGAATTAGGAAACGTTCAATTATGCAGAACACTGTTGATCACATCGCAATCGGATTAATAAACAAACGGCATCTCTAGATGACAGAAACACCACCTCTGCATATTTTATTAGCTCAGTCCTGCACCGCAGAATTATTTTTATTTAATATTTATTTTATTTTTTTTTCCAAAAATAATCAACGAAATGAATTTTTTTGCGAAAGTTAAGAGAAACGGCATCTAGAATAGTACACAGCTTGAAGATTCTCAACGAAATTATCTGAGGCATGAAGTACTTAGGGTGCGTTTGGTTGGAGGTACGAGAGTGAACGGAACGGGACGGTACATGATAAGTTTTGGTACATGCGTTTGGTTGGGTGTATGGAACCATCTCATTCAGGATGAAGTGGTACAGATTCTGGGAATATTCCTCAAATATCCTGTACCATCCCGTTCGCCCAATTTGGCCGAACCAACTCGTCTCGGACGCGTTCTTCCTCTCGGGGCCACTCCCCGCGGTCTTCCTCACGGGCGGCCTCACTCCGTGCCCTCACTCCGCCGCTCCCGCGCCGTCTTCGTCGCACGCCATTACATAGTTGTATATCATGCATATCATGTACATTGCATAGTTGTTGCTGCTAGCTACTTAGGTTGCCATTGTTTTTCTTTGATAAGCACGTGGTTAATCTGGCTTTTTGATCACTCAAGGGTATTCTATCTGCAGATAATACAACACTATTTCATACCTACCTCATTCTTCAAACCAAACAGCATCTTGAACGATCCAGGATCATCCCATTCAGGCAACCAAACAAAAACTTGTACCATCCCATTCAGACAACCAAACACCTTCCCTAAACCATCTCATCCAGGATCATTCCATCCATCATGTATCATCTTGTTCCGTTCACCCTCGTACCTCCAACCAAACACACTGTTAGTACTACGAGCAGGGGCGGAAGTACATAGGGATACCCGGTGTCACAGGACACCGGGTCAAAAAATTTTTTACACTGGGTTAAAAAAAAATTAGTGTCTATTAGTCTATATATAGTATATGTGAATCCCCTTGATCTAAATCTTGTGACACCGGGAGGCAAATAACAAGCAAATGGTAAGAATAATAAATTGTTATCACTTATATGATAAAGTAGTGAACCCCGATGATTTTGTCTCTAGTTCCGCCCCTGACTACGAGTCCACAATTTAGAACTAGGAAACGTTCAATTATGCAGAACACTGTTGATCACATCGCAATCGGATTAATAAACAAACGGCATCTCTAGATGTCGTCTTTCTGAAGACTTGACGGAAACACCCAGCTCTGCATATTTTATTAGCTCAGTCCTGCAGCGCAGCCATCCACCGGCCAGAAACCTGATACCTAATCGGCTAATCCCAATTCAGCCAGAAACATCCCAGAAAAAGTCGTTGGCTCTGCAGCCTCTGCTACCCATGGCATCCTCCGCCGGCGAATCGCTCCTCCCCGGCGAGGACGGCGACCGCCGCAGCAGGTTCCTCCCGTCGTCCATCCGCCTCAAGACGACGGTCTGGTCGGAGCTAGGCGGCGCGGTGGGTGACCTGGGCACCTACATCCCCATCGTGCTGGCGCTGTCCCTGGCGTCCCACCTCGACCTCGGCACCACCCTCATCTTCACCGCGCTCTACAACTTCGCCACCGGCCTCCTTTTCGGCATCCCCATGCCGGTCCAGCCCATGAAGTCCATAGCCGCCGTCGCGCTCTCCTCCGCGCACCTCACCATCCCGCAGATCATGTCCGCCGGCCTCGCCGTCGCCGCAGTGCTGCTGTTCCTCGGCGTCACGGGCCTCATGACCGCCCTCTACCGCCTCCTGCCCCTCCCCGTCGTCCGCGGCATCCAGCTCTCCCAGGGCCTCTCCTTCGCCTTCACCGCCGTCAAGTACATCCGCTACGTCCAGGACTTCTCCCACTCCTCCTCTGCTTCCACCTCCGTGCCGCGCTCCCTCCTCGGCCTCGACGGCCTGATCCTCGCGCTCGCCGCGCTCCTGTTCATCATCCTCACCACCGGCTCCGGCGACGATGAGGACGTCAACAGAGATGGCACGATCCGTCGCAGTCGCTCCTGCAGCCGTGTCCCGGCGGCGCTAATCGTGTTCGTGCTTGGCTTGGTGCTCTGTTTCGTCCGTGACCCGTCGATTGTGCAAGGTCTCCGCTTTGGGCCGGCTCCGTTGAGACTGGTCAAGATAACGTGGGATGACTTCAAGATCGGGTTCTGGGAAGGCGCCGTGCCGCAGCTCCCGTTGTCCGTGCTGAACTCGGTGATCGCCGTGTGCAAGCTGTCGACGGATCTGTTCCCCGAGCGGGCAGAGCTCTCGCCGGCGAGGGTGTCGGTGAGCGTCGGGCTCATGAATTTCGTGGGCTGCTGGTTCGGCGCCATGCCGTGTTGCCACGGCGCGGGAGGACTGGCGGGGCAGTACCGGTTCGGCGGCCGGAGCGGCGCGTCCGTGGTGTTCCTGGCCATCGGCAAGCTGGTGCTCGGGCTGGTGTTCGGCAACTCGTTCGTGACGATCCTCGGGCAGTTCCCGATCGGCATACTGGGCGTCATGCTGCTCTTCTCCGGGATCGAGCTCGCCATGGCGTCGCGCGACATGGGGAGCAAGGAGGAGTCGTTCGTCATGCTCGTCTGCGCCGGCGTGTCTCTCACGGGCTCGAGCGCCGCGCTCGGGTTCATCTCGGGGATTGTGCTGTACCTACTGCTGCGCCTCCGGGAGGTGGACTACCGAGGGCTGGTGGGTCGATGGGGCGGGGTAAGGCGGTAACCGGCGAACAAAGCTGGGGAATACGGTGCTGGAGATGCTTGATGAAAACATTACAAATCGCTGTTGATTTGAATGCTTGTGGATAGTGAATTGTTTGCGCTGAGTGGTAGCAACTCTAGCGTTGGCATTGTCCCTGATGTTGAGCCCTATGATTGGCATAGTCGACCTCCGGAGTAGAGCTGGGCTGCTAGATGAAGCATTTAACTTTATTAAGAAGATACCAATAGAGCCCAACACTTTACTTAATTTGGGGATCATTTCTTGCAGCTTGTAGAGTTCATCACAGATTGTTTATGTGCATCATGGTTGTTTAAGCGGTAAGGCAGCGAAGGGGTGGGTTGCGCCACGGCCTCGCCTTACTGGAGATGTGTAATAGTGTCCACCTTATGATCAAGGCGTCGTCATAGCGTCGCTTAGGTGTCATGTGTTGTCGGGGACTCGGGTAAATCTTAGGCGGACGCCATAGATGGGAGCAGAGCAAGGGACTCGACGTGTTAATTATGGTAACTCATATATAGCATTTTAGGATTTAAAAATGTGTGCTCGGTGAATCCTAGTAGGATTATGTTCCTACTTTCAGAGTATTCTTACTTGCTTTGGTGGAGAAATAAGGTAGCTGTATAAATCCATGAGGTGAGGTGGTTATTGAAAACCTAAGTGACGAGTACACATACCATGGGTACCCCCATCAGCCCGGGACCACGGACGGGCTGACCTCCTTAGAAGCCCAGTCGTGGCAAAAAGCCCGTGGGCCATAAAAAGTGGACCTGGCCTGGTTTCGAACCAGCTCCGAGTGATCTGCAGGCTCCGACCCCCTAGGTCGGAGCACGCGGTCGGTCAGCTCCGCCAACGCTCGAGGGGTCAAGCCCTACGCTGACGTCTGGCCAACTGCCCTGCGTGCACGGCGCCTCGTAACGTCCGTACCAGGGTAGGTGGCCCCTTCCTGATGATGTCAGAGGACCCGCCAAGAAGTCAAGCCCCAGTCCCGTCATCCTGACACATCACAGAGGAGAACACCCCCTCCCTAGGCCAAGCTAAAGTCAAATACAATTAATCGCCGGAGCTGACGGCCGTACGGAGCAAGGCCACCCTCACAAGACAGCCTAAAGACCCTCGCCGCAGACTACCAACCGGCGTGGGGTAGGCGAGCCCTGGCTGACGACAAGACAGAAGACCAGACTCCAAGGCGAACAGTACCCCCTCTTTTTTCTCTCCAAACTCCCATGTAATCTGCCACTTCCGAGTATATAAGGGGAGGCAGGACTCCGGGGGCGAGGGGGGATAAGAACACAAGGGAACAAAAAAACCAATCGAGGGCAAGGGAGATCGATCGATCGAACCCCTGCCTCATCTGTAACCCCTTGACCGCCTCGCGAATCAATACATCCCAACAAAGACGAATCGAGTAGGGACATTCAGCCCGAACCAGTATAAATCATTGGCCTCTTGAGTCAACCATTCGAGGAGAGGGAGCGCGCGACCCCCACTAACCAAAAATTCATATTGCCGGTGCACGAAACACCGACACTAAGCAACCATGAAGCCATAAATCAACTCATCCAAAGCAAGATGTGCATGAGAGGATTAGAGGCTAGGTTATTCTTTAGCATATTCTTTAACACTAGATTCTTGTATAAGGCAATGATCTAAAGGTCTTAAAAGATTTGAAAGGTTATGAAAGAGCAACAATCCTTGTACTCTTTTGAGGTTATGCGGAAAGAATTTGTGGGTTGCTTCGCCAAATATTTTCTCTCTCGTGGTTGCTTCGATGTTGTTATTTTGGTTCTCTTTATGAAATTTATCAACTTTGTTCTTTAGCCTGTGCATATTTGTGCCATATTTAATAAAACTCTAATCCGATCCAGGGGCTACAACGCATAAGAGAGGTTATCATAGTGTAACAAATGGTAACAGAGCTAAGGCCAGATTAATCAGATTTGTGAGAATGTTAGTAAAGCGTTGAGTGGCACAAAATCAAAATCGATATCAATGATGTGGAATCACGGTTTCAAATTTTAGTTTGAATATTTTTTGACGCCCACCGACTAAAATTCGGTAATTTCAAAATTTTCGGTGAAATTTTGGGACAAAATTGTTGTAAACTTTTTTGAATTTTTGGACAATTTTGACTAAAATTTGAATTTTTGGACAAATTTTGACCGAAAATTGAAATTTTGGACAAATATCAAATGATCCCACCAGAATGCAACTTGGATAAAAAAATTTCGAGACGCACCAAATTTCGATGAAATTTTGGCAAAATTCGGAACCATGTTAGAGAAATTTGACGATAGAGAAAATTTCAACGTCTGGTAATGAGTGATGAAGGATGTCCTTGTCCAACAAGAGTTAATTGTTGCTCTTAACAAACCGAAAAAGTCGTCCAAAGAAGACTAGATGGTGACAGAGCAGAGGCTGTTAATACAATCCGTTTATGTCTCTCTGATGAGGTAAAATACTCGGTGATAAGTAGAGAAATTTGACGATGAAGGAAATTTTAGCGTCTGGCAATGTGTGGTGAAGGATATCCTTGTCTAACAAGAGTTATTCGTTGCTCTTGAATGGGACAAACTGGAAAAGACATCCGAAGAAGACTGTAAGGTGATGGAGCGGTTGTCAGTACAATCCATCTATATCTCTCCGATGAGGTAAAGTACTCGGTGATCAAGGAGAATTTATCGAAGATATTATGAAAGTATTTAGAAGAATTGTATATGGCAAAGTCGCTGATAAACTGGAGGGTGCTAAAATGATAATTGTATAGGTTGTGTATGAAGGAAGGTACATTGTTCATTGACTATCTTAATGTCTTCAATAATCTTATCACACAGCTTATTAGTGTGGATGAGAAAATTAGGGAGAATGATAAAGTCGTCTCTACCACCATCGTGAGAGCAATTGGTGATGAACATCCTTGTGAGGAAAAGCATTATCAACTTCAACAAGGCAGTTGCATATCTATTGGAGGCAAAGTCCTTGAAAAAACCATCAGAATCTTCATCTTCGGATGATCAAGTATTCGTTGCAGTACGTGTTATAAGTAAAAGTAAGAGTTACAGGAAGAAGGGTAAGAGCAAGAGCACATGCGTATGAAGTCATATGATAAAGGATTGTCTAAGTTTGAAGCAAATGAGGGGTGACGACAATTAATATATCCTTAAATAATTTTTGGGCCTACACACTTATAAATAAAAAAGGCTCATAAGAAAAGATAAACCACATTACCTGATTATGATTTCAACAAGAGTTATATTTAGTCACGTGAAAAAATTCCTGATTGCTTAAAATAACACTGGTCAGAGGTAAAATAACATATTCATCCTGACCAGTTATATATGTTGGTCAGGGATAGTTTGTCCAATTATCCCGATAAGCTATACATATGCTGATTAGTGATAACTCATTCAATTGCTGTGACGAGCATACAAGTCAGGTATTCGCCCCAAACTGAAACTGGTCAGAAAGGAAGTTACCCCCACATAAGACTAGTGTGCGGAGAACACTCTCTCTAATAGGTACAAATAATTGATTGGAAGTTACTCCCTACGAAGAGACGTCTCTTTGTCAAAAGACACCTCCTAGTGGAAAGATACCTTTTAGCAGGAAGATGCCTCTTAGAAGATGAAAATTGACATCCCTTCAACTAGTATAAATAGGAAGCCTGCATAAGGAATCAAGTCATGGGACGGATACAAACACAACAGAACACAGGAGAAGAGCAAAATTAGCATTAGAATTTTCATTCCCAATCCACCGGTTTGTACTGTATTAAAATACATGACTAAATAAAGAAGCAATCCCATTTTCCTATTCCTTTCAATCTCTGATTTGTTAGACAAAGTCAACCCAAGTTACATTCGTAAGCTCGATGTAGGGACCCCCTGGTCTTGAACGTCAACAGTTGACGTAGGAGGAGGGTCATAGTCAGAAGACAAGATTGAAAATGTAATGTGCTATCGCTGTAAGCCATGGATGAAGAAAATCCATTCAACCTCGCTGATTACGCCAACCTCAATGCCCATGACTTCATCACGGAAGAGGAAGGTAAATGCAAATTCTACTTCAAATATATTTCGGAGGCAGAATTGTCGTAATTAGCAACCCCGTCCAAATCTGGCGAGATTACATCGGAAGCGCCACTTCATGAGAAATCAGAAGGTAAGAGTGACTACATACCTTCCCCAATCTTAGTGGCAGATGACCAAGGCACATGCTTTATGGAAATTGACAATGTTCAAAATCACCAGAATGATGATAATGTCCATGAAAGTTCATCTTCAAAAGATCCTCTCGGAGGACTTGAACTCGACTACACCCCATCCTCAGATGAGGATGGAGTACTTACCCTATCTGTCCACTCTGGGTTTTGTATCTGTGCGGTCGCAGGTGAGATGGAGGCACAACGGGTGGAACGCGAATAACGTGAAGCTCATGAAAGGGCAAAAAAAGCCTCCTAGGAGCAACGCAAGAACCTCATGAATGCTAAACAAAAGGCTATGGAGAAGGCAAGATGCCTATACCATAGCAGTCAACCAGGGACATCATGTAGACTGGATCCCTCAAGGAGTCATCCCCAACATATCCCTCCGGGCACGCTACCGGTCCAAACGATGGCATTAAGGGACCTAAACTCGGTTCTAAGTAATTCACTGGGGGAAACTCCTGTGGATAGGATTTGTATAATAATTAATGCAATTTTAAATTAACCTATGGACGGAGAAAACATACCACTTATAAGATTCCTAGCTGCAGAAGTACAGAGCATATCTCCCTCCACTAGGTCTCAAACCGATTCCCGCATGGAACACTCCTCATCTGATCGGTGCCAACAAAGTTCCGAATACCAATTGAGGAATAGACCATAGTGGATAAGTGCCTTCAACAGGCTTGGCCCAGGTGAAAATGCTAACAATGGTCAACGACAACCTCGTTCTCCTGAATATGGAGCAAATTTCTAACGTATGAATGCATTTGGGATTATAACTAGTATGTAAAGATTTCTCTCTAGGGCTCAGGAACATCACTTGGCCTAAGAAATTCAAGCCATGAACTTTGGAAAGTTACGATGGAACTGAAAATCCATGAGAATTCCTCTAAATTTATACCACCGCCATCCAAACTTCTAGTGGCGATGAGAAGATAATGGTAAATTACCTCCCTACTATTTTAAAAGGTCTACAAGAACTTGGTTGTTTAATCAACCTGAGGGATCCATTTTTAGCTGAAAAAATTTATGCCATGCCATTTTAAATAATTTTAAAAGATGTTATGCAAAGACAGGTAAAGAAGGCGGCATGCATCGTCTTTGTCAAACTTCTAACGAGAATGTATGTCAACTCATTAAGAGGTTTGTAGAGGTATGTAACATAATTTCTAACATATCTGATGATTATGTGGTTCATGCGTTTAAATAGGCTATACGTTACAAGCATTTCATGGGGGATCTCAACATTAATTCGCCATCCACCATATCAGAGCTTTTTGATATGGTAGACCAGTACTTGGATGCACATTAGGTGGTTGAATAGAACCATATGGTTGACAAAGGCCATACTCTACCACAACCAGGTTGAATATCACTGAAGGTAATAAACCGACAAAGACCTTCACACCCAAAGACCGTAGAGGTAAAAATAAGAAAAAGAACAAAAAAACCTCTCAAAGAGAGATTGCGGGCGTTTATAAATGACCTTCCTACTCCAAGGGTAAGGCTCCTTGCAAGAAGAAATCTGGTCGGCCATACAACCAGTTTGTTCTTAAGAATTCTACTTCAAATAGTGGAAATGGACGATGGTGTCCTCTGTATAATGCACCAAGACATGTCTTGCGCAATTGTCGTACATGGAAAGGAGCATGAATGAATTTTACTCTGGGTAGGGTCCCATGCCAACCTTACCAGAAGGTCGAAATAACAAAGATACAGATGGTGACAAAGACATGGGTTATCAGAAACCTGACAATCATGTCAATATGATCTTCGGAGGATTATCTGCATATTCTTTGAAATGGCAATTCAAATCCGCTTGGTGGGAGGTTAACACCATAGACACCCGACCAGGAAAACTGGATTTCTTGAAGTGGTCGGATGTCACAATTACCTTCAGTAAGAATGATTGTCCAAAAGGTATGTCTACTTTTCGTAAGCTTCCTTTAGTAGTATCTCCTACTATAAGTAATTGCAAAGTAAGAAGAGTCTTACTGATAGAGGGAGTTCTTTAGACTTACTTTTATTCATACTTTAGATGAAATGCAAATTCCCAGTTCTAAAATCCAACCTATTACAAATCCATTTTTTGGAATTGTACACCTGGTCCTTTGGTAACTCTAATAGGAACGTTGGAAATGCCAACAATTTCATGACGGAGTTGATTTCATTTGAAATTGTTGATTTTGAATCAGCATATAATGCCATTTTGGGTAGACCTTTACTCACTAAATTTATGGCAGTTACTCATCATGCCTACCAGAGTCTCAAAATACCTGGTCCAAAAGGTGTGATAAACTTGCAACGTAATCCAAATACTACACTAAATTGTGATAAAAAATGTACTTGAAATTATTAATCAATTGCCATTAAGAGATATTAATGATGCAGATAACCTTGCAAGGTTGATAAACTTAGAAAGACAAAGAAGCTGAAGGCAAATCATCAACTCAACGAGAAAATAAAGCAAGTCCTCATCGACCCATCCGACCGTCAAAAACTGTTCGGATAGGGTTAGGAATATATGCCAAATAGGAAGACGCACTCATTTCCTTCCTCTAGGCTAATGCAGATGTGTTTGCATGGAAACCATCCGACATGCCTCAAGTCCCAAGGGAGGTAATAGAGCACAGATTAACTATCTGACCTAAAATACGACCAATGAAGTAGAAGCTACGGCAATTGGCTCCTGATCGGTAAGAAGCTATCCGACAAGAGTTGGATAAACTCTTAGAGGCTGGTTTCATTTGCAAAATTGATCATCCATATTGAGTTACGAACCCGGTTATGGTCAAGAAGTTAAATGGTAAGTGGCGAATGTGCGTCGATTTCACCAACCTAAATATTGCTTGTCCAAAAGATGATTTATCTTTACCCCGAATAGACTAGTTGATCGAATTAACAGTGGATTGTGAACTAATGAGTTTCATGGGTGCATACTCAGGTTATCATCAAATAAGCATGGCAAGAGAAGATGAATAGAGAAGACTTCCTTAATTACCCCGTTTGGAATCTACTATTATCAGAAGATACCATTTGGGCAGAAAAATGCTGGAGCTACGCATCAATGACTCATGCAGAAGACTTTCATAAGCCAAATAAGAAGAAATCTAGATGCTTATGTTGATGATCTCATCGTAAAGAGCAAGAAAAGCTCTAACCATTTGTCAGATTTGGCTGAAATATTCTATAATTTGAAGATATCTGGAATAAAATTAAATCCTAAAAGTGTACATTCAAAGTTTCTTTTGGCAAATTGTTGGGTTTTCTTGTTTGGTCACGCGGAATAGAAACTAATCCTGAGAAAATTTGTACCATTGAATCCTTACAATCACTTTCTTCAGTAATGGAGGTACAAGGTTTAACTGGTCAGATGTCTGCTCTAAGTCGCTTTATATCTAGATCAAGATAATATGGTTTACCTTTCTTTAAGGTAATAAGAAAACATGATAAATTCCACTAGTCGGATGAAACATAATAGGCCTTTAAATATATTAAACATTATTTGTCAAGCCCACCCACATTAGTGTTACCCAACCTAGAGGAACCTTTGTTACTCTATCTAGCGGCTACAAATAATGTGGTTAGTGCTATCCTAGTCGTCAAACGAGAAAAGGTTCAAAAACTTGTATATTACATAAGTCAAGTTTTACACGGGCCTAAGGAGAGATACCCTTAGATTCAAAAACTACTATATGCCCTATTAATGGCTTCAAAGAAATTACGATATTATTCCCAATCTCATCAGATTACAGTATCATCATCTTTCGCTTTGGGTAATATTCTCCACAACCAGGAAGCAACTGGTCGGATTTCTTAGTGGGCAGCCCAACTTGGATCTTTCGATATCCATTTCATTGCCTGATCAACAATTAAGTCACAAATTTTTGCAGATTTTATCGCTAAATGGACTAATAGTGAGCCTTTTGTAGAACAGAATTCCACTAATATCGATCACTGGACTTTGTACTTTGATGATTCTAGAGAACTAAGAGATTCGAGGGCTAGTATAATATTGGTCACACCACAAGGTGACAAGATACAATACGTAATCCAGATATAATTCCTATTACCAATAATGTAGCAGAGTATGAAAGTTTTCTAGTCGGGCTCCGAGCAGCAAAATCCATTGGAGTTCGTGGACTTTTAGCAAAAGGTGATTCATAATTAATCATAAACCAGGTTAGCTAGGAATACAAGACATACGATGAGGTAATGTCTCATTACCTCACTGGAGTGAGGAAATTTGAAAAATACTTCATTTACTTCGAAGATCAATATATTTTGCAAAAAGATAACTCTTAGCGAACCAGTTATCCAAACTGAACTCCTCATGTTCACCTATTCCAACAGGTATATTTCTTGAATATTTGCCCAAACCTTCTATAAATACTCTCATAGAAGAGTCCCTAACCAGCAATAAGGTCGAAGTCCTTGAGCAGGATGTGGATTGGGCTAAACCATTTAAAGACTATCTAGAATATGAGACACCGCCTATGGATATTCACGAAAAAGACCAATTAATTTGAAAGGCGTGAATGTAACACCCCGGCATCTAGTATGCCCGAATGCTACCAAACATAGGCTAAACGACACCTAAATACCACTAATAAAGATAAATTACAGCAAATGAGCAAATACGAAAACCGAAAATTTCGGCAGCATCTCCTTTGTTTCAACATGATTTGAGACAATAGCAATAACAGGCAAGTAACTTAATACCATAAGATATCTAAAGAAGCAATGTAAATGGATATGGCAACAACATAAGGCAATATTATCAAGTTCAACCACTCCATAAACTATACCGAAGCAAATAAGGGACCCGACCACACAATTTAATCCATACACCAAGATTCATGGCACTATTATTAAGATCATGACTCAAAATTTGGTAAATGTGACTGGAACTACGTGAAGATGTGTAGCTAATGCCCTTTCCCACATGATGGTGTCATGGTACCTAAAAAAACAACAACATAAACACAAGCGTGAGTTCATCACTCAGCAAGTATATTGCAATGGTACAAAAGAAACAATTTCATGGCTACAACAACTCACATCATGTCTATCATCTCATTCATGATCACATATCATTTTCATCATCATTATGTATGCAATGCGATGCGATGCTCATGTCTCCTTGGAAACTCATGCCGGTATGGTTGAGTACACACCCGTCGGTGTGCACCCTCTCCCCCCTTCCATCCCGAAGATGGAGGGTGCATACTCCTCGCTTCCACACACCGTGGTGGATGGAATCACGATGTAGGACTTACTCATTGGCTCTCCGGAATAGTCATAACTTTCTCACCGACCTTCCCCGGACTAGTTATGACTTTCTCACCGCCCGGGCCATGTATCATGCCATGCATGCAAATATGCCAACATCATAAATAACTTGTACATTAACACATGGCATCATAACATAATAAGCATATTCATCATATCAATGGCAATCATTAAAGCATGGTATGTGAACATATAATATATTCAATTTCAATCTCAACCAATCTAGCAAACTACAACCTGCTACCCATTCCAATACACTTGTCTCAATCACGGGCAACGGATTGGCGAGAAGTAGAAGGCACTCCCGGGGTCACACCACCTGCACATAGGTACCACACACTTACAATCATGTCCACAAAATAGTGCGCAAACCCTCTTCTACCCCGACATCGCAAACTACTCGCAAAACCCAAAAACAGAGGTTCTGTCCCGTCGGGACAGCAGCCTTCCAAAAGGCATAACTCGGGTTCTAAAACTCCGAATCGAATAAAAGAGTACATCCTCGTGTAGATTAGGAAATTTCCTAACTTTTTCTAAGTATATGGAAAAGCTGATTCGGACTCTAAAGTTGGTTAATCTACAAAATACCGTGATCTGTTCCAATCACGTCACAGATTTTTATACGTTCGGTAAAACTAGCATAACTTTCAAACGGCTAGGCGGAATTGGACGAGCTTTATACCCACTGAAAGGTATTGAAATTACCTACAACGTCTTCAACAGGCGGCCGACCAAATTCCGATTCTAAATTGGCGAAAACCCAAGCCCTAGATCGACTGCTCATGCTGCCCGAAACAGAGAACGTGGCAACTTCTAGATTTCATCTAATCTACTCAATTCTAGCACTGCCAATTGATCTAAAATCATGATATTAACCCTTATAACAGATCCTAGACCAACCCCAAGGATCCCCGTGGCCATACCTTCGCCCGACGACCGAAAACCCAATGGATCTCCTCCCGGTTCGCGCGATCTCCTTCCTCGCTCCAATTCCGCCGGATCTCCTCATCGCGGAGCGCTCCAACGGATGGATCTTCGAGGTGTTGAGGTGGAGAACTCCCCTAGGGGCAGCAAGGGTGGTGGAGAGGTGAGGAGAGGGGTGGAGGTGCAAGGGGGAGCAAGGGGGGCGCAAGCAAGGGAGAGGGGAGGTGGGGGTGGTGGCTAGGGCTCTATGGGGGGGCGCACAAGGGGAAAAGTGGTGGGGGCTGGCGCCACAAGGAGTCCAACCAGGATTCCCACTCCCACATGGGCCCGAACATCTCCCCACTAAAGCCCACGACCCTTTCCTTTAGGCCCAATCTCCCCCGGAAAGGCCCAGACTCCCGGAAACTGCCCGGAAAAGCGATTAAACTCCATACCATAAGGTTTCAACCTCCAATTTCACATTTCATAATGTTTTTGACCTCAACAATCACATTATATAAGGTTACGACACTCCGTGGTGTCACAGTGAATGTATAAATTACTCAACAATACTCTATATAGAAAGGGAACTCATTGAGTTGTAATGAAATGCATATCCAAAGAACAAGAGATAACATTGCTCAACAAAATACTTGGGGGATTATGTGGAGCACACACCTCATATAGAACGCTGGTTGGGAAAGCATTTCAACAAAGGTTTTACTGGTCCACTGCTCTACAAGACGCTATGCATGCTTAATAGGTACATCAACCCGCTAATCAACTACAAACCACACCATTATCATGGCCATTTTTGACATGGGGTATTGATATGGTAGGTCTATTACCAAAAGTAATTAATGTATTTAAATTTCAATTTGTTGCTATTGATACATTCACAAAATAGATCGAAGCTGAACCCATAGTTTCAATTCTTTGTGAAGAATACAATCACTAGATTTGGAGTTCCTAGTAGACTAATTACTGATAATGGATCACAATTTGTTAGTGGTCTATTTCAATATTATTGTGAAGAAATAAGAAAAAAAATTGCTTCGCTTCTGTTGCTCATCCACAAAGCAATGGAGCAGTTGAACGTGCTAACGGTCAAATTATGCAAAGCATGAAGAAACGAGTGTTTGATTGTCTAAGAACATGCTTGGGGGCTTGGGTGGACGACCTCTACTCAGTACTTTGGGCTATACGCACAATAACCACTCGAGCTATAGAAGAAACACCCTTTTCACTGGTCTACAAGCAGAAGCCGTACTACCCAGCGAAATTCATTTCGATTCTACATGAACTACTCTTTATAGAAAGGCCAATCAAGAAATTCAATGTGAAGATGATATCAATCTCTTAGAAGAAAAGAGAGATCGAGCACTTAACAGGTCGGCAGCCTACCTACAAGGCTTAAGAAGATACTACAAGAAAAGAGTTCATACATAAACACTTAATGTGGGAGACTTGGTTTTAAGGCATATTCCAAATGGGAAGTTATATTCCAAATGGGAAGGTCCCTTTACAGTTGTATCAATCACCCGACCAGATTCTATTTGGCTGGCTAGGGAAGATGGTCGAATCCTTTCGAACGCATGGAATATTCAACATCTTCGCAGGTTTCATGTGTAAACATTTTAAGTTTATTCATCAAGTTTACATTTTTATATTTGTATTTAAATTTGTGTTACATATGAACTATTTCTTGTCTTATTTTCATTCTGAGCAAATCATGAAATTTTTTATCCAACAACAATCCCTAAATCAAAATACAAAGTTGCTGGTCGGGTTGTGAGATGATTTCTAATATAGACTTTTCATGTAAGCCAGTACTCACTGCTTTGAAACCCATTAGACTAACTTCATCTCTAACCTACTGCTAGTTAATACTGAGTATAAAGCAAGAAACGAACTGGTCGGTACTCCATAAGAAAAATGGTTGTCTCCTGATCACGTTGTTGATTGGTACAGAAACAGTTGGCGGCTAGTAGTGATACACTTTAGAAAAATTCAATTCACAAGTAGACAAGTAATAGAATAACTTCAATACAAAATAGATTGACACATAAGAAATTTTCATTCATTTATAAGCAATCTTTACATTGTGCATATACATCCATGGAAAATTTTACTTCTGCGCTTGTCCTATTCATTTCTTCTTTAGTTGAGAATTGCATGTTGGGTGCTAACTTCTCCAAATCAATTGTATCCTTGTAAAAATACCTCAATTTGGTAAAAAGAGCATTGATTTGAAAGGCAATTAATGCTCAGAGTGCCGACTTGATGGTTTGCATCACAGTAGGTATGTGATCATTGGTAATCTTCAGTTGATCTCTCATCCCCGCAACCAGCTCATCAATCGACGGATTTGAAGTTGTAAGTTCAACTTGCTTTCCTTTAAAATCCATCGATATCTTCTTCAACTAAACAAAAACAAAACTTAGGGTAGATTTACTTACTCCTTAGATCTTTATTGTTTCATCATTAAAGATCTTCATCTGCTCCATTTTATTTATCTCTTCTTGTGCCTTGGAACTTAGCTCTGTCAGCTTCTTTTTCTCTATTTCAACTTGTGAGACTGGAGATCCTTGACCTTTTTTTCATTTGTTAATTCTAACAAAAGTCAAAATCAAATTATTATTTACTTGTTCCATAACAAAACAAACAACAATAAAAATTACCGAGTCGGGAAAAGCTCCTTACTTTTCTACTTTAGCCTCCTTTTCAAGAATGATGACCTAGAGTTCTTGACTGAGCTTCTTTACTCGTTCATCAATCTCCTTGAAGGCTTGCTAGATTTTGGAATTCTTTTCTTCACTATATTGATACTTGTCATTTGCTTTGATAAGATCAAATTAGTAGCCCTTAGCGGTGTTGAAACACCCCGGCACCTAGTATGCCGCGAATGTCACCACAAACGACATTGGCAACCACCAAATCACATATTTAACATTAAATTACAGCAACTATGCTAGTAACTTAAATGAAAATTCGGCAACATATCATTTGTTTTTCCATGGTTTTTCGACAACAGTAATAGAAGCATAACAGGATATCATAATTGAAGACAACTCCAACATGGCAACTACAGATTTCACCAACAATTCAAGTCCAAAACATAACTTAAATGTCGCATACCGATAGGGGATTTAAGCATTTACTCATGACAACCAACAAAGCAATAAAACCAACGTAGTTCCATAAGATAACCATCATAACTATGGAAAGGGTTTGACATTGTCTATTTGTGTGATGCTTAAGTGAAGACGTGATTCTAGCTCCCTTTCCCAAACGCCGGATTCAAGGTACCTAAAAAAACATAAACAAGTGTGAGTTCATCACACAGCAAAGTGTATTGCAATGGAACAAAACAATAACAATCCACATTTATACGTCATACCGATCACCAATCATGGAAAATAATTCTTGCAGACTTCCTTGTTCACAATCTCATATACCCTCTCATTCACATTCTCATATGCTTTTACATTCACATTCTCATATGCTTCATCATTCACATTCTCATTCATGCAATGCACCATGTCTCTTTGTTTAGCACATACCGGTATTGCCGAGTGCACACCCGTCGGTGTGCACCCTCTTTTTCCCTTCCAGTCCGTGGAAGGTGCCTACTCCTCGCTTCCATTCACAACTGTGGACGGAATCACGAGGTAGGTCTTTCTCAATGGCGCTCCGGACTAGTCATAACTTTCTCACCGACCTCATCAGACTAGTTATGACTTTCTCACCGACCTGACCAGTTCTCATGCCATGTATGCAAATATGCCGTAACATAAACAACTTGTACATAAACTCAACTAATCATTGCATAACCTTATAATAAATCATTTTCATCATGTCACTTGCAAGAATCAATCATGGCATCATATCATAATCATAATTAGACTAGCTCAATCTCAAACACTATGGCACCCAAAACCACACCCGCTACTATACACTTGCATACATACTCAAGTTAACAACTGCATAGCCATTTAATCATTCATAATCATCATATCGCTTGCCCAAGTCAAACATGACAATCTAACATCTATCCATCTTATAACATGCAAGAATCAGACATGGCAATTCAACATCTATCCATCATATAACATGCAAGAATCAAACATGGCAATTCAACATAGCACATGGACACAACCATCCCAATACACTTGCCTTCAACCGTGAGCGACGGAGTGGCAAGAGGTTGAGGGCACTCCCGGGGTCACACCACCTGCACATAGGTACAACATGCTCAAAACTTGCCCACAAAACAGTACACAACCGCTCATCTACCCCGACTTCGCAAACTACTCCCAAAACCCAAAAACAAAGAATCTGTCCCGTCGGGACAGCGGGCTTCCAACTAGCATAACTTGAGTTCTAAGACTCCAAATCAAGTAAAAGAGTACATTTTCTAGAAGCTTAGGAAATTTCCTAGCTTTTCCTAAGTATTGGGAAAAACTGATTCAACCTCTAAAATTGACTAATCTACAGATCAACACGATATGTCCCAATCACGTCACAGTTTTGACAACGTTCGGTAAAATAGCCATAACTTTTAAAAGGCTGGATGGAATTAAGCGTTCATGGTCTTTATTGAAAGGTTTTTCGATTATATACAACTTTCTCAACAGGAGGCCGACCAAAATCCGATTCTAAAAACCCCAAAACCGTGACCGAAGTCGACTGTCCGGAATTGGCCGAGGCTACTAGGCGAAACAGATCTACTAAACGAATCTACACCTCTAATTACAGCACCTAAACATGGATCTAGGGCATCAAAAACACCACTAGCACAGCACCTAATCCACCCCAAGGATCTCCCATCACCATAACTTAGCCCGACGAACGACGAACCGACGAAAACCCCTCCTGGTCGCCCAATCTCCTTCCACGCGCCGATTCCGCCGGATCCTCTCATCGCAGAGCTTCCCAATGGCGAGGACAGCGAAGAGGAGGGGCGTGGCAGCAAGGGATGGGGTGGAACTCGCCTAGGGCCAGGTGGAGGAGGTGGAGGAGGAAGGGGGGGAAAGGGTGGAGGCGCAAGGGGAGAAGGGAGGGGCGGCTAGGGTTGTGGAGGGGAGGGTGGGGCGCAAGTGGTGGGGGGGTGGCGCATGGGCAGCAGGTTTGCTGCCCAAAACCCTCCCCCACATGGCCCAAACTTCCCCCACTTCGTCCCACGAAGATCCCTCGAGGCCCGAGTGACCCGAGTTAGGTCCCCCAAGGCCCACACTCCCCCGGAAGGCCCAAATTCTCCCCCGGAAAAGCCCAAACTCATGGCAAAGGCCCAAAAACATGATACCAAAGTCGTACCTCAATGCCGAAATCTATAATGTCGCACTCCGTCATTCCGTAGTGTCACAGGTGTTTTGAGCCACCAAGAGTTACTTTTCCAACTCTTTTATTCTTTTCTTTGATATGTTTTTGAACATATAAGATTAGAATAAAATTAGAAAATATAAGAAAATAACTATTTTTCAAATTGAATTACCTTTTTGTGATTTTCTTAGCTTCGGCCTTGGCCAGGTCTCCGACTTGTTGCCTCGATATGTCGAATGCTTCTTGTGAAAACTACAAAGCAATAAAAAAATGAAATAAATTGAAGTACTCTTTCTTTGTATAAAAATTTAACAAGAGAAAGAAGGAAGAATGCCTTAGATAGCAAGTTGTTAAAAACTTGTTAAACATCCTCTCTTGGTCAGTAACGTTAGAAGTGGATAGTACTCCAATCTCAGTGGTTGTGGTCATTGTCATGACCACATCCACTAGTCTTTCCTCGCTGGTCGGAGCAGCAACTATCTCCTTGGTTGTCCCGACCTCTTCCTCTACCACCCTTGGAGATGTATGATCCTCCTTGGCAGCAATAGACGCCTCACCAACCAGTGGCTCATTTCCAATGACCGAAGGATCTTCACCATCGACATTGGTCGGCTCCGCCCTCGTGCCTTGTGCACTTGTCGGGATCTCCTCGACAACCTCATTAGAAGGTTCCAAAGGTGGCTCCGCACTAGTCGGCACATCACCGATAAGAGGGTCCACCTCAGGATTTACTTGAGTTACAACCTGAGATGTAGCCGAGGGCTGAAAAGTGAAAATAAACATAAAAAACTATAATAGTTCTGAAGAATAAAAATACTTAGAACTAAGAAGTAAGTAAAAAAACTTACTTGAAAGATACCCCCAAGTCCATACTCCAGGACAACCAAGGAGTATCAGATGCTCGTACATCCGAGGTAGGAGACTTCCTCATGATGAGAGGAATATTGTCCTCCTCACTCTCATCTTCCTCACCTGGAATATATGGTAACAAGGGATAATTTTTATATAAAATATCTCATGTACCCTATATTCGTTTACTATGTACCTGTGAGAAAGTTCTTCTCTGCGTCCCCGCAGAAGCTCCTGTCCTATGCTCCTGGGCTTGAGGTGGTCTTGTGTACACTTAGAGCGTGTACTTTGGACCGGACCTATGCTGGTCAGTTCAGCACTAGTCCCTGTGGTAGAAGTTGAAACCACCACCTTCGAGGCACCTCTGCCAACGGTTCTCTTCTTCATCGGAGGGACTAGGGCCAAGATGTCAGACTGGTCAGTAGCACGCTTCCGATCATGTTTCTAAAAAATAAAGTAAGTTATTAGAACAAACAATGATTTGATTCTACAACCAAATGAGTTACTTGGTACTTACCTCGATGTATTCATTTGATGAAATCATCACTTTGTCTGATCAGGCTAGCTAACTACTTGTCCAAAGCAGCCTAATCGGAATTTGGGGAATTCTATAACCAAATAGAATTTGGGGAAAATGATGAAGCTTGTCGAGCACATCAGCTAGGAATTCACTCTCAAAGAGACGAAAACCTAACATGGTGAAAGCGGAGAAAAGCACAATGCGCCCCTCTTGGGGAACATACTTCGCATCTTCTCCGCTAGGATGCCAGTGCACCATTTTCACGCGATGGGATTAAGCCCTGATCCTCAAGTTCTTCAACATTGCTCTCAGTGAGAATGGACTTCTCTATTACAAATGAAAAAAGAACCTGAAAGGTGAAAAGCTTCAAAGTTTCTTTTAGTTTTTTAGACTTTTTACCTCTGTTTCTTGATCAAATTTCTGAAATGCGGGAAGAAAAAAGAACGAAAGATGAAAAACATGAAGAACCAAGAAGAAAGAAAGCGTAAGAACTCAAAGAAAATCCCACAACGTCTTGAGAATTGAAAAGTCTCGAGTAAATATACTCGAGCCTTGGGGCTAGCTAATGATAATTAATATATCCTTAAATAATTTTTGGGCCTAAACACTTGTAAATAAAACATGCCCAAAAAAAAAGATAAAGCACATTATCTGGTCATAACTTCAACCAGAGTCATATTTAGTCACGTGAAAAAAAATTTCGACCTGTTGAAATAACAATGATTGGAAGTAAAATACCCTATTCATCCCAACCAGCTATATACGTTGGCTGGGGATAGTTTGTCCGGTTATCCCGATCAGCTATACATATGCTGATCAGCAATAACTCATTCAATTGCTTCGACCAGCATACAGGTTGGGTATTCGCCCTGACCTGAAACTAGTCAGAAAGGAAGTTACCCCCCCCCCACATATGACTAGCGTCCAGAGGACACTCTCTGACAGGTATAGACAACTGGTTGGAAGTTACTCCCTACGAAGAAGCGCCTCTTTGTCAAAAGACATATTTTGGTGGGAGCACACCACTTAGAAGATGACAACTGCCATCCCTTCGGCTAGTATAAATAGGAAGCATGCGCAAGGAATCAAGTAGGGGGACGGATACAAACACAACAGAACACATGAGAAGAGCAAAATTAGTATTAGTATTTTCATTCCCAATCCACCTAGTTTGTACTTTGTTAAAACACGTGACTAAATAAAGAAGCAATTTCATTTTCCTATTCCTTTCAATCTCTGATTTGTTAGACAAAGGCAACCCAAATTACATTCATAAGCTCAAATTAGGGACCCCCTGGTCGTCAACATCGATAAGGGGTGTGTGCTCAATGGCGTAGCAAAAGATGATTTAGTTGTACTTGTCGTCAATCAATCAGGTACTTCTCATGGATAAATATTAAATTTAGATTGTTGCTTCCACATATGTTTGGCGAGAGAGATGTTTGACGAAGAATCTCTACGCCCAGCGTATGGAGTTGTTTCCTTGGCTAATTGCAAGGAGTATGTAATTACTGAAGTGAAAATAGTTACATTGAAGATGTATGATAGAGCACATGGCAACACACCCATTACGGTGATGTACATAAGCCTCTGTGGTGGGGGCACTCCCAATGGGGGGAAGTAATATGGAGCCGACTTGGAGCGAGTTTTTAGAAAAACACGATGACTTCAACGGATAAAAGTCAATGTGGATATTGTTAATTATGGTAACTCATATTTAGTCTTTTAAGCTTTGAAAATGTGTGCTAGATGGATCCCAATATAATTAGGATTTCTACTTTCTTTCAAACTAGAATTCTTACTTACTTTGGAGGAGAACTAAAGGAGTTATAAGTTCATAAGGTGGTCATAGAGAATCGAAGCAACCATAAAATCATAAACCAACTCATCCAAAGCAAGACACGCACGAGAGGATTAGAGACTAAGTTATTCTTTAATACTAGATTCTTATATAGGATAAGGATTCAAAGATCCTAAAAAGTTTGATATTTTTTTATGGTTGTACTTAAAGAATTTACGGTTAATTTCACCAAATCTTTTTCCTCGTTATGATTGCTTTAACGTTATTATTTTGGTTATTTAGGAGATTCGTAACTTTATTTTTGAGAACGTGCACGATCATATGAGATTATCTCACAAAACTCTACCCGCGAAAAACTGAAGAGAGGAGGGGACAAATTGACGGCGGGACAGGAGGATTCAATGGCAGGGTGGTCCAATCGTTGGCAGGAGAGGACTTGTTGGCGAAGAAGGCAGACCTGGTGGCAGTGAGGTGGATTTGGCGGCAGAGGTAGTCGATTGGACCGGTGGCAAGCAAGGCAAGGTAGAGCTCCTCCTCCTTTCTCGTGCTTGTCCGAGTTCAAGTTGGAGCAGCAACAGCAGTAGAAGTTGGTGATAGGGCGGCGGCGTTGACGGAGGAGGAGGCTGGCTCCGAGGAGGGAGAGGACCACGACGCCAGAAGCACCCGCACCCGCACCCGCATGGCAGCCTACTTCCCTGCTCGATTGATGCTGGCGCGGGCGTTGGAGATTTTGTATTGGATTGGCTTCGTCCATATCCAAGTCCAACACGGATGCTACTCTGCTTTGCTCTCCTCTCGATTCGATTTTGATCTGGCTCCCCCTCCCTACTCGAGACGAGAGCTCGAGAACTTGAGAAGAGAGCAACATGGAGCAAAAAAGAGAGGAGTTGAAGGGAATGATGAGGAGTAGGAGGAGACACGGGCAAGAAAACAAAAGGAGTTATTGGGCAAAATTGGAAGAATGCAGATTGATCGAGGAATAACATAGCCAGGCAAGATGGTAGCATCGTAGTAGTTATGGATGGCAAGTTGGCAACTCAAGTGTCTTGTTCAGTAGACGGTTATATGTTAGAACTTACAAGGGAGATGGGTGCTACATGGGCATAAGAATCGACAATAATAAGGTATGCATGACCTACAAAATTACTGATTTAATTTGCTGCAATATTAGTTAAGGATATGTGTATGACGTTAGAAAAGTAATGAGTTGTCTTAACTCATCCTATCGTTTTAATAACCAGATGTGCATAATGGAAGTTGTACAAGATCTAAACAAAAACTAGTTCCAATAGTTCCAATAGTTGTAAAATATAGTAATTTACTATGTTTTATGCCATCGGGGGCTTGCCACTTTTTTTGTTTGGAAACAAGGGGCTTGACAACTGTACAATTACTAGATAAGCATTTATCAGCACTTTGCCACTCTAATTCCTGTGATTTTTACTGTAAATATACATATTATAATATTTTCTAATATCTTATTCCTCTGATGATCTTATTCTTCTGGATGTTTCAGTCATGCATAGATTATTGATGAATCATGATATATTCAGTCAGTACTTTTGGTATGGTAGAAATTTTCATTTCAGTTGTTCAAAATATTTTAACTCCAAACAAGGTTGGTCACATAGAAGTAAAGTTCACATACTTGTCATCCATTTCCCTTAAAATTATTGAGATTATCTCATAAATTTTGCGTGCGTTCCCATCATAGACTTGAATTTTTAGGTCCTATTTGTTTCAACTTTTTCTCTGACTTAAAAGCCAAAAAGGCAAAGCTTAACAGAGAGATAGCTTTTAGACCAAAGAGGTGCTTTTTTTTTTGCTTGTTGAGAGTTGGTTTTAGACCAATACAATTGAAGTTGAGGTGAAATTATCTACCTCTAACATGTATAAAAATGAATTGCTTTTAAGCTGCTTAAGCCAAAAAGCTGACTTTGAGCTTATTGAGAGTTGGTTTTAGACCAATACCATTGAAATTAAAGATACAATTATCTACCTCTAACACGTATAAAAATGGATTGCTTTTAAGTTGCTTAAGCCAAAAGGCTGGCTTCGAGCTGTGTAAGCCAAAATCTCTAAGGCTAGACAAACATAGTCTCAGCATTCCTCTTGTATGAAGAAACAGTTCTGTACCTTTCAGATCCAAACCTCTTTACATGCTAGAAGACGGACAAAATTTGCAATATTTCAGTAAATTAATAACCAGGCCTTAGATTCTTTTTTATTTTAACTACTGAATGGTATCATATGGTCCTAGGCTACTAGCCTAATTGAATGGCCTCAACAAATCTGCACACTTTCTGAGATTCCCAGAACGGCTGACCATAATGCTCTCTGTGAGAAATTCCCAGCATGGCTGACTATAATGCTCTTAGTACTGAACTGTGCCTACAGGCTACAGCAAAAGGCAAGCGCCAAGAATTCCCGGTCCGCGAGGAACACAACATTGCTCGGCACAATCAGAAGATGTTGTATCCTTTCAGTAAGGCCAAATGTTAAATTCTTGCAGTTCACTAGTTCTGTCTTCGTTCTGTGCAGTGAAAAACGTTGAAGAAGGAATATCAAGTAGATTGAGAGTAATGAGTAAGGTATGATCTCTAGCCCAACTACCCAAGAGTTCCCGGCTTCTATCTACGTTGTTAGAACCACTCCCAAGAACATAGCTGGTAATGGTATGGCATGGAAGGATCGCAAGTGGAACGCTACCGGGCTGAAGCAACAACTTGACTCGAGATTTAGGTGCTTTGTAGTTTTTGGAGTACGGAGTTCAAGGGTCTCTGGCGTTTTGACCTCTGCATGTTGGTGGAGTCTGTTTGGACCTAAAGCCGGTGTTGTTAGCCTAAGCATGATAACTTAATTCTAATGCGGAAATAGGGGTTTATTAGGAAGGTTTATTTTAGGAAGATGATCGCCGCGCGGGATTTGGGTGGTAGCATTCCATGCACAGCCGAGATCAACCAACGGTGTCCCCAGCATTACTTTTACCTCCTCCCCCCGTTTGTAATTCTGAATATTGGCTAGCTTTATAAAGCTGGGTATAGAATGACTTTTGCCTTGACAAAATGGTATGACATGGAACAGTAATTTATTTTGTGTGTGCAGCACAGTGCTCAATTAGTGGAGTGTTCATCTCAGTGCCGTCTATTTTTGGCTACAGATGTTCATCTCAGTGCCGTCTAAATTTGAACAGGAAAAATGTTAGTTGGATGAACATGCGCATGCGCTACGAAGGGGCTCATACTATATCAAAAAAAATCGTAATGGCCCATGCAGGTCTCGAACCTGCGACCTTCGCGTTATTAGCACGACGCTCTAACCAACTGAGCTAATAGGCCGCTGTGAAACTTCTTTCCATACAGATTTTTTAGACAATCAGTACACCCCTACAGACCTTCGATGCCTCGCGAAGCCAATGGTATGATCATCTCAGGAAACACGACGAAAGCGATAGTACGATGAATAATTCGAAAGCTTTATCATCTCATGAAAAATAGACGCTGCGACTGTCGGCATGCTTTCCCTAATTCCGCTATTCAACATAGGACGGCAACAAAATGCATGTGACCAATACACTCCTCCACTGTTTCCCTCCCAATGTTCCTTCGATCCAATTACAAACACTAGCATTACCAGCACGCTGTGTTGGGTGGGCAAGCATGAGGTGAAACGCTAGTGCAAACATATGCGTATTAGCTAGCAAGCTTAGCTTGAGCTACTTGTTGGTTGCTCGATGAGATTGAATGGGATTGGAATATTCTGTATTATTTGGTTTCATTGTTTTAATGAATTAAATGATTTACTATCTAAAGGGAATATTCCTTAAATTTATATCCCACATTCAGGATATGATAATTCTATTCAAGCAACTAAACATATAGATGACTTTTTCCTTAATCTATCTCGTACAAAATCAAAATCCCGAGGAAATTTCGTGAAATTTCAGCGAAATCTCGAATTTCGGCCCTCTCCGAGATTCATAATTTTGATGGAATAAAAATTTTTGAAAAAAAATTCAAATTGCTACATTAGCTTCGGAAATTTCGGTTATTGGACCGAAATTTCCACAAAACTGACCAGTTTTGCTGCTTTTAGGATCAGATTTCGTTTCAAATTTTGGTGGAGAAATGTGAAGCTTTTTATAAGGAATACATATGAAAATTTTTCAATGAACTCACAACATCACCTTAGCTCAGTTAGTAGAGATGAGTGTGGAGGCCCAGGACGTCCCTGGTTCATCACCACTTTTTTTTTTTTTTTTTTTTTTTTTTTTTTTTGCGTTGCCTGCACTGCTAGGGTTTGGCGAGTAGTTGGATTGGTCATTAGATTAAAAAAAGAAAGTGAATTTTTTTAAAAAAAATTTCTATGCATCAATCATTAACTCGGGCATTTGTGCTCCCCAGTTGCAGTTAATCATACACAGGAAAAAAGCTTCTGCTATGCTATGGATCTCTCTCTCTCTCCACAGATCAATCAACATAAGCCCATGGACTAGCTAGCTAGCAGCGTCTTGAAGCTGTACAAGTGTTCATTGTTGAGTTGTCCCAGGTATATACCTCCTCATATACTCCGGAAAGAAGTACACAAACAAATCGATACAGCTCGCCAGGAATCATATGCTTGAAAATATTTTCTTTCCTCTCAGCTCAGACGTAAGTTGCATCAGACCATCAGTGCTCTGAGTACATATAAATGGAGCAGCAAGATCTGAACATAGCTAGCCACCGATTAGCTTCTTCGAATTCATAGCCATCTTCAGCTACCTACAAATCGATCTTCCATTTTCATGGCCAAGGAACAAGAGTTCAAGGTACAGAGCCGAACTACTTGACTACTTGTTCAGCTTAATCTCAGCTAAGTATTGATTTCTCTCTGCTTTTCTTGATAATCACATCTTGATGGTCCAGGTTGTGTCTGCAACATTGTGCGTACAGAGAGTTGACCTGAAGGTGGACGTCAACTGCTGCGACGGCTGCAGGAGGAAGGTGCTCAAGGCTCTCAACATCAAAGGTCTGACAGTGTCTTCTCACCAGAAGAGCTGATCATGTGTCTGCAATCTGCATCTCTGCCTGCCTTGGTTAATTTCCTGGAGCCTGACTGATAGCTCGACTTCATCGATCATGCACGCAGGCGTCCTGAGGCTTCTAAAATCTAAAAAAAATGATGTCACGAACACACGACCGATACTTCAGTTCCAGCTCGTTAGAGCAAATCGGCAACCTCAACTGGAAGAGAGATCGAAATTTATATAGCCTTAGAAAACTATTTCGGAGGGTTTGAATAAGGACGAAATTTTGGTCAAATTCGCCTAGATTTTGGTGATTTTAGCCGAAATATCGGAAATCCTGATAAAAGAAAAAATTATATTTGAATTTCGTCCAAAATTTCTAAATCTCGTTAAAATTTTAGATTACAATCCCCTCGGAGTTATAATCGACAACGAAATTTCAAACTTGCGTCTACCTAGTAACATCTCGTGTCTCTAACGACTAATACGAGCGGCATCCTCATGGTGCTGATGTACATAGCCACTCTGTTTGTAAATGTAATGGTGCACGGATTGCTGTTCTTATAGCTCGTTTACCACAGTGGGTCAAAACTGTCAAAAGCATGTTGCTACTAGTAATTACTAACAACTAATTGTGCCTCAAATGTCCTTCTGTTCAATCCTCACGCAGAGCGTACGGTAGATTCCTCCGCTTGATGTATATTTGATGATTTACTGGGTCACGTTTCACTCATATTTAGGTCCAAAAACCACATGTCAATAAGGCATGGCATAATAAATCATCAAGTACACGTTAATTTTATGACAAAGAATCAAATCTCGATCCCTAGAAGAATCTGCCCTTTTTATTTATACCAATGCCGGTGTGTGCCCATGAAAATTATGTCGCGCGACCAATTTCCATTACTCGATCGATTCGGTCCTGTCCAGTGAGTCCGTGACCAGTGGTACACATGCTCGCGTAGCCAAACGGGAGGAGGCCCTGATAGGATTCATAAGTACCTCATCGCATATTGATTTTGCACTAGAATTGGGGTTACATAAAAAAAAATATAAGAGAAAATAATTTAGATATTTATTTAATTCTCTTAAAAGATAAGAGATAATACTTTGTGTGGATAGTAATGAATAAATACATATAGTTGAGAGAGAATGATGGAATCTCCATCAGAATGGACAGTTTTCTATTCAATCATTATATCAGATTTTGATGAATCAGGATGTTCCTTTTACGAATAGAAATTTGTAAAAACTTAAGATACCTCTAAAAATAAAAAAATTCTTTGGTATCTTTATAGGGGAGTGTTTTTAACAAAAGATGATCTTGCAAAAAGAAACTGGAATGGTAGTAAAACGTGTTGCTTTTGCAACAATATTGAAACTATACAACATCTTTTTGCCACGTTGCCCGTTTAGTTTGGCGTATCATTCAAGTGGCTCTTAATCTGACACCTCCTAGAAGTATAACTAATATGTTTGGAAACTGGTTGAATAGGATGAGTAAAGATTTACAGTCTCGCATTTTAGTGGGCGCTGCTTCTATATGTTGGTCAATTTGGTTACTTCGGAATGATATGGTGTTTGGTAAGAAATGGAATTCTAATCAATTGCAAGTTACCTTTGCATGCATCGGATGGTTACGCTCGTGGTCATTGCTGCAATCTAAGGAGATCAAGGAAGTGGTTTTATCTAGTTGAAGAGCGCTAAATTTAGCAGTCAAGGATTTCTTTTGCAGACATGGATGAAAAACTAGTCACAGGATTTGTGTTCATCGAGACATTTGGTTTCATCTTCATTTTAGCGTGTTGCAAACTTTCTTTATTTCTTTTTTCCTTTAAGAAGGATGTTCAGTTGTAACGTTGTAATAATTTTTTGGTTGTGTGCATCTCCGGATGCGGAGGCTGAGAAATATAATCTTCTATTATCTAAAAATAAGTTGAGAGAGAATAAATAGAAGTATAGTAGAAAAAACCTCATTAAATTTACATATAAATTTTATATTTTTTAAATAAGATCATTTAAGGTATGTCTTGTATTTCTTAACCGAGTGAGCACGTCTCAAAACTTTTGCCGAAACTAGCACTGGGGAGAGGGGTGGGGGTGTTAGTGTTACAATCACCACCGGATGCGCTAAACCATAACCATCAGGACTATTGTTCCACTTTATTAATTGCTAGCTTGCACGTTTCGTTTCAGCCTTCAGAAAAAAAAACTAGGCTGGCTTTCTACTGGTACTTTGATTTGCGCGATGTTTTCTTAGTTCAGTTTTAGTAGTGGTTATTCGATCGGCAAGGACAGAGTACCAAATAAGTATGATGTTTAATATTATCTAAAAAAAATGATGTTTAATGTTGTAATTTGCATTAAACATAAGTTACCAAAAAGTACCAAACAAGTGGTTATTCGATCGGCAAGAACTAAGTTACCAACCATCTCAACATAAGCAAAATTATTGAGATTGGCTTGATAGCAGCTCGTTAGCTCGAATTTAAAATAATTACTTAAATAATAAATAAACCACACATACGCAATAATAAATAATTACTGTGTATGTCGTGTTGGGATGAGAAATGAACCACACATACGTAGATGTATATATCACGATGGCTCTAAAATAGGAATCGGCGACAAGGTCCAGAGCATTATATATCTTGATGATTTTGGCCTCACGATAGGCCTATGTGGTATCCTAACTCCTAATCAAGTTGCTTAATTATTTAAAGCGGACTAATGCGTCAGGTCATCGCCTGCTCGATTGGCAAGTAGCAATACGAGCTGTACGCCCAAAAACAATGGTGTTGATTTCACACGAAAACCTCCATCAGAACCTAGCAAGTTGCATATAAAAGCACCAAAAACGGCCATGATAACGCGAGCAGTTGTCTGGTTTGCCACTTGCAATCGCGAATTGTAGTTTCTTCTTTCGAGTGATATATGCTCTCGGTTTAAAAGGGTGTGTACGTACCTTTAACTCTACATATGGAACTAATGGAATTTACTCCATAGAAGACTAAACTGAAGCCATGAAGTAGCGATAAGCTAGTTTTAGTACCCATTTATACTTGCATGCAACGAAATACAATGAAGCATGTAGGTAGCAATTAGCATTGCATTTATATACGTGGACAAGTTTCTGTCCAGTGTAAGGCCCAGTTCGTTTCAGCTTTTGGATTATGGATTATGGATTATGAGAGAAACTACTTCTGATTATGGGAGAATTGGACCGAGACGGCTACAACTTTTAGGTTTCAGATCGAGCCGATGAGAATAGCAAGAATCAGTGAGAATTAGGTTTCAGCCAGCTTCTGATTCTATATAGAAATCAGCTTCTGATTCTCAGAGAAGCTGTCCAGAATTTTTCCGTTCGGCAAATAATCTGTTTTTTTTAAGCAAAAGTTATCCAGAAGCTGAAACAAACGGGGTCTTAGCTTGCCTTGTAACCAGATTGATCTTCCACTTAGTTGACACAAAGAAAAAGCAGACAAGTGTTGAGCAGAAGCTAAGAAGGCTCCAACAAGTACTGCTCAAGGTCTATGCAACTATTGAAGAAGCTGAGTTACGCCACATCACAAACCAGCGGATGCTCCTACAACTACAGAAGCTTCTCGATGGCATGTACCAAGGCTGCTATAAACCATCGATCAGTCTAACTAGTGTGGTACCTCATTTTTCTAGTTAGCTAGCTTCTTCCGCGAGAAAAAAAAAAAAACAGCTTAATTTGTAGCTTCGCACAACATAGGCTTAAGATCTACGATTAATGTCTACTAAACTAACTAAGGAAATACGTACCTTAAATAAAAACAAAGGTTACAATGTAAGATGCATGCATATATAACAAGACCATTTTAGAATTCACTCTGAAGCTACATTGTCGACGGCGGCGTGGCTCGGGGATGTGCGGCGTCGGCGAGGCTGCGCGGCTCGGGGACTCACGACGGCGGCGATCGGCGCGGCGCGGGGACGGCCCACGTCGTGGGCACCGGCGGCGTGGGGAGGGGCGAAGACGCGTAGGGCAATTTTGATCGATCTGCGGGGAGGCGAAGCCAGCAGCTGGGCCTTTTGGGGCTGAAAGAGTTTCAGCTATTTTCGTCGGAGCCACGTGTCGTACTCAGGCCGACGAAAATAGCCGGTCATGTCACGTGCCATATTTTCGTCGGTCCAGACTGACAAAACTAGTCCACAACATTTTCGAATATCCTGGATGCGATTTCTCAACTATTTTCGTCGGCCTTGCCAATGATACTGACGAAAATAAAATTAATTTCGTCGGTTCATACCTGATTGACGAAAATAATCAGTTATTTATGTCGGCCTATTGTTGGCCGACGAAAATAATACGGATTCTTGTAGTGCATGACTCCACATGCATCATCCATAGGGCAGAAGCGCACGCAGAAACGAGCATTTCATCGGACCAAAACAAACGGCACGCAGATGCATCATGCATGCATGCACACCGCGTCCATCCCCCTCCATCCAACGCGCTGCCTCGCTCAGAATCGGCCGTGCAGCCTCCGATAACCGGTCCAAAATAATAAAAGACAACAGGTTAGATAGAAGAAACCACATATTTCTGAAAAGTAGATCTAGAAATAATGTGTACGAGATGAACAGAGAGAAAATAGGAGAATGCTTACGATGGGCTTGATGACGAAAAGGATGCAGCGCAGTAGCGACCAGCCGTAGAGGAAGTAGTCTACGCAGAGGAAGCTCTAGCGGTCGCGCAGTTGCGCCGCCTAGAAACTTTATTGCCGCCCCTGTGCAGGTTCTCGCTGCGGCAACGGTTCGGAGATCCCGCTCTCCTTGCCTCGCGGTGTACGCCGAGAGAAAGGTCGGTGAAGAATGAGTGCAACACGAAGACGCAACACAGATCACAGTGGATGAACGCGAGTGCCAGAGGAAGAAGCCCTCTCAAGGACGTCTCCAGATTTTATAGCCTCGCACCAGTAATGGTCAATAAATTAATCATTACAGCACCATTAAATACTAGTGTTTGCACCAAAATTCAGCGTGCATTGAAATCGGTCTGAATCGGAAAAGAAGTATTCATATAATAAGGAATCGGTAAATGACTCGGAGAAGGAAACCGTTTCTAAAAGGGAAGGAAATCAGATAAGAGGCCGATACGGATAAAAGCACCGTATCTATGTACAACTCAGATCGGCCAGGCGTGTTATAAAAGGAGGAGGGCGTCAAGCAAAGAATCAATCCAACAACACACACATCTACTTTTACAAGCTTTTTCTTTTACATTGTTTTAGCCTCATAGATCTCTTTGCAAGTCGACGGAATCAACATAGCTGCGCATCGCCGATTGTTGATTTTAGCCGATTTCACCCAGGTTTGATTTGCTTCGTTTTGTTGCGCATCGCCTTCTCGAAGCCGATTTTACCTTGTATCCGGATCAACTGTAACCAGTTGATTTAGTTACCTCCTAATCGGTTCTTGCCGACTAGCGAAAAGCCGATAGATCCTTGTTTATCGGCTTTGATCGAATTACAAACTCTACCTTGTCAATTTCAGGTCAAATTGACTGGCACGCTCTACAAACCCGGTGTTTGTCTTGTGTGTTTGAGGCTGAAAACCTTCCTTCACGTTTTTAGCGCGAACATATTTTGGCACGCCCGGTGGGACCAACAAAAAGAATGTCGTCAACCGACAAGCCCGCGGTCACCGCCGATATCAACACTGATGCTATAATCGCGCCTCAAATGGCCGATTTAACCCCTGAGCAACGGAAAGAAATCGAAGACCGAAAGGCGGCTCTGGAGGAAATGATGTTACGGTGCTTCCAGAAAACACGCCGTGGCGTTACTCAAAAGATTGCACTCCCAAGCATCAACCCTATCGGAGATTCGTCATTTGAATTCCAGAAACCGATACGCACTCCGCTCAAGCCGATTTATCAAGTATGATCGAGCAATCATCCATCACGCATTGATTAATCGAGTCATCGGCTCTAGTATCCACATTAAAGCCGATGATAGAAAATAGTGTGAAAACAATTGCTCGAGGAATTAGCTGCGTCGAAGCCTGCTAGATCCACCACAAACCATCCCTCCGTACCCGGTATATTCCATAACACCCAACACCAACACAGTAAACGTGTCGGCTCAAGCGCCTATTATGGTACCAACTCAACCTACGGTTTTGAAACCAAGCATACAGAGAGATGGATTCACACACTACCATGGGCACACGGATGGGGCCAAGATAAGCGCATCAAATCGATCAAATGGGCCCTCCAATAGCATCGGATTATCGGCTTATCACCGATCGAAAAAGGGACAGTTCCATGATCACGGGAAACGCAACCATGAAACAAGCGCCATGTAGGGTGGTGCCGTACGTCGAACCTTTCGCGCCCGTACCCGATGGATTAGGTTTTAATCATGATTATGACACAATGCCAAGACCTCCTGAGGCACGATTTGGACAAAGACCGAGTTTGCACTCGGGGGCGAACACGAACAATGAAAATTGGCAATGTCCCCGCACCACAAGCCGACAATGTTAATTGGGCGTAACAAATCGCCAATGTTTTAAGAGAACAGTTCGGTTTACAGCCCGGAGGAAGGGTAATCGGCTACGAAAGCCGTATCCCGATTACATAGACCGAATGCCGTACCCCACAACTTTAGGATACCGGACTTTGCTAAATTCTCGTGATGATTACATTTACCACAATTGAGCATATCGGACGGTTCATGGCTCAATGTGGGGAGGCCGCACAATCCGATGGGTTAAAAATTAGATTGTTCCCTTTATCATTGTCTGCATGCATTCACTTGGTTCACAAATCTACCACCTAATTCGGTTCATATATGGAACGATTTAGAAAGCCGATTCCATGAGTACTTCTTTTCTGAACTATGGAGCTTAGGATTTCTGATCTTAGTTCAGTCCAGGAAATGCGAATCGGTCTCGATTATATCAAGAGGTTTGGGCGTCTGGAATAGGTGCTACAGTGTAACATTACCCGACGATCAATTGGCCGATCTAGCGTTCCAAGGATTAATCCCTCCATTGAAAGAAAAATTATCGGGCCAAGAGTTCCCCGACTTAGGCCACTTACTCCATCGCGTATCGGCCCATGAAAGCCGATATGCAGAAAATAAAGGATTTAAAGATAGATTTAAGCCAAACGGTAATGAAAAGGCCAAAGTAAACATGGTAGATTACAATTCAAGCGACACCTCCGAGGACGAAGCAGAAATAAACATAGCCGAGTGGACCAAGGGTTCTAAAAAGCCACTCGTATGCTCTCTCAAGCCAAACCGACTAAAAATAGGGCGGAAATCAAGTATTCATATGACGTGTCAAAATGTGACAAGATATTTGATTTATTACTGCAAGAAAAACTCATAAAGTTGCTTGGGAGGGACACGTCATACCATCGATCGAGGAAATTAAGAAGCGAAGGTATTGCAAATGGCACCATTCGTTTTCACATAATACTAACGATCGCAATATTTTTCGACAACAGATTCAATCAGCCATCAACGATGGCAAAGCTAAAATTTGCGGAAGAATCGGCTATGCAGATAGATATGAGCCCTTTTCAAGTCAACATGGTTCAATGTTCACGAAAGAAAAGAGGCTCATGGAAGAAGATAAGCCGACTAAAGGAATTGTATCACGAGACGAGACAGTACAGATTACTATCGGTTCTATACAAATAGAAGCCGATAGGAATGGACAAAACTCAAGAACGGTAAAACCAAGAGGGGACTTGGAGGTCGGTAAATGGTATCGGGCTGAGAGGGCTCCAAGAAAAGCCGATTTCAAACCAAAGCCGACCTTCTCACAACTCCTAGGGAAGTATGAAAGGATAAGTCGGAGGTGTGACACTCAACACCACCAGAATCTTCATCGACTAAGGCAAAAGAGGGATGAGCGTTGGCGGCCAGATATGTCATGTCGGCCAACTACTGAAGAAGAGAAACATCGACAATGTCCCTTTTGGCGCTTTCTTTGGGAGAAAGGGATGACCTTACCATGATTGTGTCTTGTCCTATGCAACACTCATCTCAGATATCGGCCAAATCGGTCTCAGAAAAGATAGGTTGTCTAGACCGATATACAATCATCCGGATATGAGAAGCGAGGGCCGATCCATGAAAGGTTGTCAACATCGAGCAAAGCGAGTCCTCCCGAAATCGGGAACTATCGGCTAACATAAGTATAATGGAATCGACACAAGATGAGCAATTTAGCTGGAAAAATCTGGCCGATAGAACCTAAACCTAGGTGGTGCCCCTGTGTCTCAAGAAATCACAACACGTAAGGCTTCAATGATTGAAAACACAAGAAGAAAGGGAGGCCGAAAGGAAAGCGAGAGGGATCGGATGTTCAATAAGTTAAGACCGGTACCAATTTTGAAAAAGGAGTGGAGAAAGAAGGAACAGATCGATAGTGATTCAGACCAATCGATCGAATCCGGTTCTCCGATGATCCGGGATGATACGCCACCGATGGATATAAACATGGTGTTCGCTCTACCTGCCGAGTTCAAAACCGAAGAATCGGCTGAAGAAGTGTTCGCCCAATTATGCCTCGGAGCACCAGGTATTTGTGTTCGAAAAGCTACAAGACATGCATCGGCATCTGAAACCATTATATCTGAAAGGGTATATTAATGGCCGACCGATATCTCGTATGTTGGTCGATGGCGGGGCGACAGTCAATCTGATGCCGTTAAGTACTTTCAGAAAATTGGGTAAAGCCGATGAAGACTTGATCAAAACCAATATGGTGCTAAATGACTTCACGGGAGACCCAACTGAGGCTAAAGGCGTAATGGTATTAGAACTGACAGTCGGTAATAAAACTTTGCCAACTGCATTTTTCGTGATTGAAGCCAAAGGCAATTACAGCGTGCTCCTCGGGCGGGACTGGATCCATGCCAATTGCTGTATACCATCAACTATGCACCAAAAATTGGTGCAAGTGGAACGATGATACGGTAGAAGTAAATCGCCGACACATCGGCTCATATCGCCATGGCTAGCCCTGACACCAATTGGCCACACGAAGAAGCCGAATGTATATCAGGGAAAGCCTTGGACAATTGCGATTTTATCTGCGTTGAGAAGTCAGGATTCAAGCCGATCAGCGTTAAACCCAACACGTTTGATCGGACAAACGAAGTAGTAAGAAGATGGAGCACAAGACAATAGCAAAGCTGCAGGAAAGGGCAAGAAGCTATCGGCAAAAAGAATACGAAGAAGCTGTTGAGGATTTTGAAGAGGAAAGAAAAGGGTTAGGATTTACTTCTGCCGATTTGCTCGAAGAAGTCAACATTGGGGAAGGTGATGAAGGTGATAATAAAATACCAACGTTTGTAAGTGCCAAACTAGAACCCAGTTATAAAGCAAAGTTGGTCGAAATACTCAAGAAATATAGAGATTGCTTCGCATGGGAGTACTACGAAATGCCAGGCTTAAGCCGACAGCTAGTTGAGCATCGGCTACTAGGCGATTTAATTCTACATTGTATGACGCTATAAAGGAAGAAGTAGGACGATTGCTAGAAGCAAAGTTTATCCGGCCTTGCCGATACGCTGAATGGGTCTCAAACATCGTCCCTGTAAAGAAGAAAAATGGCAAACTTAGGGTATGTGTCGATTTTAGAGATTTAAACAAAGCTACACCAAAGATTTCAGTACCGATGCCTATAGCCGATATGCTTATCGATGCTGCATCCGGGAATAAAATCATAAGCTTTTTTGGGACGGAACGCCGGATACAATCGATATTCATGGCGGCCGATATACCCAAGACGGCTTTCAGATGTCCGGGAGCTTTGGGGCTATATGAGTGGAAAGTTATGACCTTCGGTTTAAAAAATGCCGGTGCTACTTATCAACGGGCCATGAACCATATTTTCCATGATTTGATCGGCAATACCGTGGAAATATACATTGACGACGTAGTGGTAAAATCCAAAGAAGATCGCAACATTTAGCCGATCTGAAAAAGATGTTCGAAAACACAAGGTTGCATGGGTTAAAAATGAACCCCTCAAATGTGCTTTGGAGTATCGGTGGACAATTTCTTGGGTTTACGGTGCATGAAGGAGGAATTGAAGTAAACCAAGCCAAAGTAAAAGCCATAGCCGATACTAAACCACCGAGCAAGCAAAAGGGAGTTGCAGTGTATTGATTGGAAAAATCAACTACTTGCGACGTTTCATCTCAAACTTGTCGTATGCGTATTCGTGCCTTCACACCGCTCTTGAAGAATAAAGACAACCAAGAGTTCAAATGGGAAGTGATCAACAAAAAGCCTTCGACGACATAAAAGTTATCGATGAGTCCACCAAGTATTGATCATTCAAAACATGGTATACCTTTTAGACTATATATATCGGCCGAAGGTGATTCGATTGGGGCAGTTTTAACACAAGAAGCCGATAAAAAGGAGCGAGCAATATTTTACTTAAGCCGACGTCTTTTAGATGCGGAAGCCAGGTATCCCCTTGTAGAAAAATTATGTTTATCATTGTATTTTGCTTGCACCAAGTTAAGACATTATATGCTGGCTTCCAAATGCGCTATAATATGCAAAACCGATGTAGTTAAGTACATATTATCGACGCCAATCCTACGGGGTCGGCTTGGTAAATGGGCATACGCCTTAACAGAGTTCGAGTTAACCTATGAGTCGGCTAAATCTGTGAAAGGACAGGCTGTGGCCGATTTTATCACAGGAAGTGAAACATTAGTAGGAACAACTAGTGTAACTCCTTGGCAGCTGTATTTTGATGGATCTGTTTGCCAAGAAGGCGAAGGCATCGGTGTGATACTAGTTTCACCTAGGAAACAGGAGTATGACTTCATGTATCGGCTAAATAGCCGATGTTCAAATAATCAAGCGAATCTGAAGCATTGCTAAGAGGTCTACAATTGTTAGATAGCATCGGAGTGAAAGACGTCGAAGCTTTTGGAGACTCGATGTTAATTGTACAGCAAGTCAAAGGAGAATACCGATGCAATGATAATGCGCTAACTCAGTACTTGCATCAATGCCTCCAGATCATCGAGATGTTCACTACATTTTCTATAAAACATATCCCCAGAGAAGCTAATAATAAAGCAAACCGATTGGCACAATGTGCATCAGGGTACAAGATTGAAAGTCGACAGGGACCGATCGAGCTAAACGTTTGGCCGATTTTATGTGTTCACCTTGTCGACTGGAGAACAGAGATAAGGGATTATTTATCAAATCCAGCCAAGCCGACCGAGCAGAAGGTCAGGCGCAAAGCACTCAAATATGTTCTACTAGAAGATGTATTGTACTTTCGGACTATGGAAGGTTTGTTATTAAGATGTCTGGGAACCGAGGAAGCCAAAGTAGCGATGGGTGAAGTCCATGAAGGCATTTGTGGGTCACATCAATCGGCCCATAAGATGAAATGGATATTGAGGCGAACAGGATATTTTTGGCCGACGATGTTAGAAGACTGCTTCAAATATTATAAAGGATGCCAAACGTGCCAAAAGTTTGGTAACATACAGTCAGCACCAGCATCGGCTTTGCATCCAATCATCAAGCCATGGCCATTTAGGGGATGGGGTATAGACGTAATCGGCCAAATATTTCCGTCATCCAGCAAAGGACATAAATTCATCCTTGCAGCCACAGATTATTTCTCAAAATGGGTTGAGGCTGTACCGCTCAAGAAGGTTACTAGTAAAGAGCTGATCGACTTTGTAAATGAACACATCATCCATCGGTTTGGGATTCCACAAACAATTACTACTGATCAGGGTACTGTGTTCATGTCCAACGATTTCAAAGGTTTTGCGGAAAGGCTTGGGATAAAATTACTCAACTCTTCCCCTTATTACGCTCAGGCCAACGGACAGGCCGAGTCGTCAAACAAGACATTGATAAAACTGATAAAAAGAAAAATTGAAGAAGAGCCAAGGAAATGGCATTCAACGTTATCGGAAGCTTTATGGGCTTATCGGCTATCTCATCACGGATCAACTAAATTGTCACCCTTTCAGTTGGTATACGGACAAGAAGCCGTTTTGCCCGTTGAAATCAACATCGGCTCAATAAGGCTACACGAGCAAGACAAGGTATCAGCCGATGAATACAAACAGGCGATGCTTGACAATCTAGATGATTTGGCTGAACTAAGGCTGATCACACTAGATCGGCTTAAAAAGGATAAAGAGAGGGTTGCCAGTCGCATAATAAAAAAGTAATTTCAAAGTCGTTCAATCAAGCCGATTTGGTATGGAAAACCGTGTTGCCGATTGGGTCTAAGGATAATCGATTCGGCAAATGGTCTCCAACATGGGAAGGGCCTTATAAGATCAATCGGCCGATTGACGGGAATTCGTATATACTGGAGTCCTTGGAAGGGTTCATCCTACCTAAAGCAATCAATGGAAAATATCTGAAGGCATATCACCCAAGCATATGGGTCGGGTCCTAACTACGTAAGAAAATATCGTAATCGATTACAAAAGCACATATATATAAAATCGGTCATACAAATGAATCGAGACACCCATCCAGATTAAACAGTTTTACAAAATCAGTTACATAGCCAATCAAGCCAAGTGTTCGAAGAACGTCATCCCAAGGTTTAAAGCAATATTACAAAAAGACTGGCCACACAACTAATATCAATAGATCAAATCAGTGAAGTCCGGAACCAGGCAGATGGGCCCCCAAAGCCGATAGTGCTGCAGCCGCCCTACCAATAGTAGCTTGAACACTATCTATTAGTTGCTCATCGGCTTTTGCATCACCTGGGATTGGGATCATTTTAGCTGAATGGTTCCTGACTTTGGTGAAGACTTCACCAATTTGCTGTCTCTGGGCCGCCAGTGAAGACGTCGCATCCGTGATACCGATCTGGCAATTCGAAAGTTCTTTTGTAACCAAGGCCAGCTGTTCTTCAAGTTTCTTCTTAGATAACTCCAGCTCTTGGGCCTTAGTCTTAGCCGATTTCAGCGCAGCAGCACCCTGATCAAATGCACTCTTTCGAGACTTGGCATCCGCTATAAGCTTGTCCAAGATCTCTTGATCGGCTTGTTGAGATTTCCGCTGTTCAACCCTTTGCTTGGCCAACTCTACATCCTGCCGACGAGCGTCCAAGTGGCATACCTCTAGTAGTGCGTTCATAGCAGCGGGGGGAAGATCGGCTTGGACGGTCGCCATCGCATTCCTCAAAGATTGAGTGTTGGCCAGGAGAGCTGCTTCCGGTTGCATCACTTCGTCCAGGAGACGGTTGAGCCGCTCGCATGCCCGGCTCATGATTACAAAGCCTGGCGCCGGGCGCTGAAGCGGCAATTATGCGTTGAATGTCGGCCGGTAGTCGCTGGCCAACACCTCCGGTCGTCGAGCTCGTCCAAGGCAAAGCCTAAAAGCTCGGCTAAGTCCATCGACGAGCCGGGCGAGCGAGTTTTGGAGGTGAGGAAGCGGATGGCGGAGCGAGAGCCAAAGCGGCAAGACAAGCACGTCTGTCTGGGTCTTCTCTGCATCGGCTTCTAGCAATTGGACGGAGGGGGTTTCCTGAAAAATATTTTCACGGTAAGATCAAGGAAGACAAAGATAAATCAAGAATAAGGGTCGAAGCTAACCACAGTAGCCGATCCAGTTGGGGATGATGCTGCATCACGGCCTGCAGGTTTTGGGGATCGCTTAATGACGACTCTACGGCTCTTCTTCTCTAAAAAGACGAACATGGAGTTAGCCGACAGCAAGCATGAAACTTCACTTGATGGAAAATGGAACTAGACGTACTTTTGGTGAGCTGGACGGCAAGATCAGACAGTGATGGGCTATTGACCCCCAACGTGCCAGAAGATAGACCGGCAAGAGGGGTCGATGACCTTTGCCGTTTTGAGCGATCATCGGCCGATGCGGCTTGTGCTGGGGTTGATCTTTTGCTAGTCTGAAAAGGGTAAAAGATATGGTTAAGCCGATGAAAATCTTATTCCAATAAAACATCAAAATGAAAATACCTCTAAAGACGAGTTAGCATCGCTCGAACTCGAGCTAGACCCAGCAGCGGTCTCCGTCGGCTCTCGAAAGCCAGGAAGAAAAGAGGATAGGACCTCGGGAATAGTACGCCTCCGCAAGAGTGCCTCAGCTATGGAAGCCCACCATGTGGTAAATTGGCCCGATCGACGTGTGTTTAACACGAGGAATGGCAAGTCTACCACATGGAGCTCATCGGCTAGCTCGATAATAAGCTCCGCCTTGATAATGTTAGTAACTTTGTTTCGTGGCTTAATCATGCTAAGCAAAGGAAAGCAAGGAATTGTTTGTCCGAAACCCACCGGCGTGCATAAACCGAAGGGTGATAGAACTCGTGAGGTCACTGAAATGTTCTATTTCGAGTACTTAAGCCGACGTGAAGGATGCAAGGAGAAATCAGCAGGGAAGCAGATCAAGAGTAGACTCGGGCATTAGAGAGCTATCAAATTTAAACGAAGAAAAGAAGGCCACGGGAGATCGGCTAATTGGCTATACGAAAAGAAATCTCTACGGTTAAAAGAGGCTTGGTTAAGATTCAGAAAAAAGGACAAGTACTTATGGAAGCCGGCAGGAGAGATTTTTTGTTCATCAGATGAACACATGATGAATTTTTCGCCTGGGGATCGGCTAGGTTGAAATACAGGGATGGCGCCCTCAAGAAAGTCTTCCGTTGGGAAAGCTGATTCTTCCGAAGGGTCCGGGATAATGAGGCGGCCAAAAACGCAGTAAAGCCAAATCTGGATAAACCAAAGAGGGCCGCCAACATTACCTACGACATAGGAACCATTGCCAGTGAAAAGCCGACTCCGGATGATATGCATCATATGGTATACGGCGCCCAACAAGGACTTCCCTAAAGCTAGCCGATGGCCCATAACTAGTTGCTCCGACATAAATTGATAGACCTGGGTTGGTCCTAGGGAAGCACCACAAAAGAGGAATCGGTCTAACCATAAGTTGATGAAAGCTACGTGTTCTTCATCCGATACAGGGCTGGTTACTTTGTTGTTATTTTGGATATATCTGGACCAACCTTCTCCCTTTTTTTACGGTCAATTTGTACCGAGGTTTCCCACTAAAAGCCGATATTTGGTCTCCATCAGCCCGAGGCGACATAATTCAGCCATGTCTAGAAGGGTTGGGCCGATGGGACCGGTTGGGAAAAAGAAGGCGTTAAAAGAGTCCGACCAAAAATAGCAAAGGCGGCTACTAAAGATTCATTGGGCTCTGGAGCAGCTAAGGACATGGGGATACACTCAAAGAATACCCATACCTTCCCACTCCGCCTTCTTTTGGGCCGATACTCTAATATACGGGACCTCCACCCTTGAGAGCCGTCGGCCAAGCCCTAAAACTTTTGGACCACTCATTGATGTTGTAACCAGAGTCTATAAAGGGAGTCTAGGATCTCATCTCCAATAACGATGTCGGTTTCTATGGTTCCTATTGGACCTAGGAAGTACTGATGATCGCTATCTGGGATCGGAACAAGTACCTGGGATGCATCCATTTCAGCCGATGCTATGGGAAGAAGGGGTTGAAGCGGAGGAAAGCCGATTTCAGGATGAACGAAAGCACGCCAGGGTGAAAATGACCGCAAGGGAGGGCCTCATATTTATACCTCGGTGAAAAAGGTGAAAAGGCGGGAACAGTTGCTGCATTAAAAACGCACCGAGAGCATTGCGGCGCCATTAATGGGGAGGTTACCGAGGAAAATCTTAAACGTTAAGCCGATCACGGAGAAAAACGAAGGATTTTTGAAAGATAGCAAGCTACCTTTCAAAAATGGGGGGCATATGTTTGCACCAAAATTCAGCGTGCATTGAAATCGGTCTGAATCGGAAAAGAAGTATTCATATAATAAGGAATCGGTAAACGACTCGGAGAAGGAAACCGTTTCTAAAAGGGAAGGAAATCAGATAAGAGGCCGATACGGATAAAAGCACCGTATCTATGTACAACTCAGATCGGCCAGGCGTGTTATAAAAGGAGGAGGGCGTCAAGCAAAGAATCAATCCAACAACACACACATCTACTTTTACAAGCTTTTTCTTTTACATTGTTTTAGCCTCATAGATCTCTTTGCAAGTCGACGGAATCAACATAGCTGCGCATCGCCGATTGTTGATTTTAGCCGATTTCACCCAGGTTTGATTTGCTTCGTTTTGTTGCGCATCGCCTTCTCGAAGCCGATTTTACCTTGTATCCGGATCAATCAGAATCAGTTGATTTAGTTACCTCCTAATCGGTTCTTGCCGACTAGCGAAAAGCCGATAGATCCTTGTTTATCGGCTTTGATCGAATTACAAACTCTACCTTGTCAATTTCAGGTCAAATTGACTGGCACGCTCTACAAACCCGGTGTTTGTCTTGTGTGTTTGAGGCTGAAAACCTTCCTTCACGTTTTTAGCGCGAACAACTAGTAACTGCTGTCATCAAATATTCATTCAAACAGACTATTTCAATTGAAACTGATGACATAACGCTGTTTGAATGTTTAGTCAATGACCATGGTATTGAAGAGAAACCGAAGATTAAAAGGACTTAAATGCGCCAGGAATTTAATTCCGTGCGAATCGCAAGTCGCAAGTTACACGGAAAAACACGCAAAAATACGCGGTAATTCGCGAAATATACGCGCGCGTGTGCGTGTGATTTAGCCATGCTCCTCACCCTCCATCTGCCTCTTTACAAGGCATGGTGGGAGTTCTTCCTTTTAAGTTGGCATTCTCCCCTCTCAATTAGCAATATGGTACAATTCTTTGTAGTTTTGGCATTAGAGACAATGGACCACTTAGACCTTATTTCTAACAGTACGCAGGGGCAGAGCCAATTCTTCTAACCAAGGTGGACGACTATCTAGGTTTACCGACGATAGTCGATAAACAATGGAATTCTAATGCAGTTTTACTGCTGTTAGATACCATATAGGTCGTGTCTTCTTAAACAAATTATTAATCATAATTAAATTTTTCTAGACTTCTAAAATGTTCTACCTCCGCCACTGGCCACGGACGCAATAGCCGTCCCTGTTCTTTCCATCTGTTTCACAACGACCAGTTAATTGTCCAGTTGCTTGATGCAGCTACAGCTCCGCACGAGATAGACGAACAAAGTTCACACGGCTTATCTAGACACGGATCTTCGTGCAACGACTAACGTGTGCGGGCAATACGCTGCGCTTCGCATGCCACATGCAACGTATCCACTGCACCCCACCCGGCACGAGCGCACAAAAAAAGAGCGGGCAGTGGTTTATCTGCTTTTACCGGGCTCAATTCAGACCGGGCTGATTAATTAACATCCTCTAAACACCCACAGAGGTCCAGCCAATCAGTCAATTCAGGCCACTGTCGCTTACATATATGCTCTGAGTTTCGATTAAAGAAAAATACAATAGGAATGATGAATCATATACCATCCACTCCGATAAGTTGACTTGGCAAAGACGTGATGTCCTCTCATGTATAAAATACATGGGCCCTAAGTAAGTCCTTGTTAGATATAGTTGGACTAACCCTTCACTCGTCTCGTCCTCTCCTTCACTTTTCTTTTTAAAAAAAAATAGTTCTCTTCCGAGATTTTTTTTTTATAAAACTAACCCTTTTCCACACTACAGCATCACGAAAGGCCTTCCTGCGCCTTTAGAGCATGGCAACTGCCCTTCTACGGCTCCAGAGCGCGGAAAGTTGGTTGGTGCCGTACTTGGCACCGGTTCCCGTGTCACCCGCTTCCCACGGCTTCTAGGCCTCTAATGGTCGCTTGGTGCGGAAGATGTCAGGTGTCGTCTTCTGGTCCTTCCACAGTGTACAGGGGGCTAGTTTTGCAAAGAAAACTAATCTAAAGGGAGCCGTTTTTGTAAAATAAAAAATAAATAAAAAAGTGAAGGAGGGGGCCAGGTTAGTAGCAGTTCATTGGATTCTTAGTCCTAATTGTTCAAATACGTTTGAACTTCATCTTATTGTAGGTGAATCCGAATCTATCTCTGATAGGCTTTTATTATAAATATGGCACCCCTATTGTACAAGAGAATCAATTTAATAAAGTGAGAAGAGGTATGTTACCTGTCATTATTCTTATTATTAAATCGGTGCATTGTGTTTGATCTAGAACGTTTATTATCATTTTATAATAGTCCTAACCCTAACAAGACAATAAAAGGCGTCAATTCTATCCTGCGTGGATAGCCAAAAAAGACCGCCGACCAAGGAAAATAAAATGGAAAGGGGGTCCTGCCGCAACTTTGGTGGATGGAATTGGGTCCTCCTTTTGGCATCATGTTAATTGGCAACAGGGAGGCGTCTGGCAAGAAGCCAACAAGATTCCACGTGAGCGCGCGCACATTGGTGCTCGCCGAAAAAAAAAAAAAAGGTTATCAGAGTTCGATCAAAATTATTTTGATTGCAGCAGTTCATAGTTTAAAATTGAAATGAACCCATTTTGAACGAAAATAAGTTAATAAAGCTCGACTCGATTGCTGCCCGTTAGCTCGAATTTGAAATAACCCTTTAAATAGTAGGTAAATTGATTTTATGTTGAACTATGTCAATTTTTGTTAAGAAAAACTCAATAATACTCCCCCGTTTCTTTTTACAAGGCGTATTTGGTTTCGTTAGGACAAGACTTTGACCAACGATTACTTCATTAATATATCATTTATGCAATACAAAATCATAATTATATATAAGTACTTTTGAATACAAATCTGCTAATATCAATTTTGTGTCATAAAAATTGATATGCTAATAGAGTAATTGTTGGTCAAAGTCTTGTCCTAACGAAACCAAATACGTCTTACAAAAAGAAACTGAGGGAGTAACTTATTAATCTCGATAGCCAACGCACTCTGCCTGCCTTGGCTTTAACGATTTGCTGCGAGCCCACACTCTACACCACTAACTTAACTTACTATTTCCGGGTCTCGTTTGGTGATGGATGATGCATGTGACCCTTACTTTGTTACTTACTTTATGCAGTTTATAGATCAACCTTGCAAGTTGCAAAGCGCATAGGATCTCACTTTCGCAGTGCTCTCCGCAATTCCGCATGTATAGTTCCACTTGGATAAGGCAAAATTAATCACAATGTTGGTGTCATTTGCAGAGCCGATACTACTAGTATATAGGATGATTGAGTAGAAGTAGTGGACCTTCCTTTGACATCGCAATGCTCCAAATTTAATCCGTCTTTTCACCGCACAGACACCACCGGACGCGACCGCTTCCCATTGAATAAATCTTTATTCGCGGACCAAACCAAAGTCATGTTGCGCCGCGCATGCTTGCTCTGTCATCAGAATTTTCTTCACCGCCATCGTATCGTGTCCACATATATTCAGAGTGTAGTGCTGCTATACAACAATTGCATTGGCAGGAGCTCTTTTGCCCCGTGCAGTTTCGTGCTTTTCCCGTTGTTCTTTCGGTAAAGAAAACCATTTCGCTCCGAAGATCAGGCTGTGGCGCTGTGCCTGCCTGCATAGGTTAATCTGGATCTTTTCTTGGGGTTGGAGCCTTGGAGGCCATGGTTTTCGGCTCCTCGGGCGGTTTTGGGACAGGGATTATTTGCAGTTGCTATTGTAACCGTAACTTAAGCAGTTGCGTGCGGTGTGAGCCGTCCGATCGAGCGACTGAACGACCCGGATCATCCTAATCTGTTTGCTACAGTATTTTTGCTGCAGTGTTTCGAATCGATCTGAACGTCGTTTTTCGATCCAACGGCTCGCACGCGACTGCTTAAGTTGCAGTTACAATAGCAAATGCATGTGATCCCTGTCCCGGTTTTGGTCCTCGAGCTGGGCTGCGATTGTGTGTCCGATATAAATGTCTGCCCGTGGAGATACCACGCTTGTGTTCGTCGTCTAAATCGGATTCTGATTTTGAACGTAGGCCAATTAATTATTCTTAGTTGCTTGTAATGCTACGTGTACGAACACAATATGTGCAGGATCCTCACCGATGTGTAATGTGTTGTTGTCGATAGCTTTGCTCGGCCAATAGTGGAACTTCGTAGAGGGGAGGGCGGCCGGCTACCGACAACTTATCAGCTAGATCTTGTGAACACTAAACATAGCCTTTTCAGTAACTCAGTGTGATTGTGAAGGCCTTTAAGAAGTCGAATGAATTTGACATGGACCAATCGTGCTGTGATAATTGATAACCAAATTAACCAAGGGAAGCAAAACTCACATTTAAGTATAAGCTTAGACAAGAGGTTGCATTCAGGGGCGGATCCAGGCCCCGGGCAGAGTAGGCTGTAGCCCGGGGCCTGGTACCGAAAACCTACTAAAATTCTACAGAAAATTATTGAAAAATCATTGAAAACAGATATTTAATCTAAGATCAGCTGGCCCAGCCCGGGGCTTGAGTCTGGACTAGCTCCGCCCCTGGTTGCATCTGCATTAGACTCGCCCTACTCCACATCAGAGCTTCCCTCCTCAGGGTGCACAAGGGAAGGGATGCATGAGTTCTTCCGATTAACGAAGGCATCCTTTTGGACCCATAATAAAAAGCAGCACCTTCGCCTAACCTTTGACCATAATCTTTGGTTCGCTTGTTTTGATTAACCGTTGTAAATTATTTTAGGTCTCACAACCTTACAATCAGGGCAGCCAAAACCATGCCGGCCTGAATACCGTCGTCTGGTGCTGACTCGTGACTCGTTATTTTATTTTTATTTTTTGCGACGAAAAAGGGAGAGCTTTATTAATTAAGAAGAAAAAACACAATCTCTTACAAAGAGTATCGATGATGATGAAATCAGGCGGGAGTGCTAGGGTAACCATATACTGACCCGTACGTCCTTCTATCAAGACAAGCTGACTCATTTGCTACTACAGTTTGTTCTCTCCCTGTCAGATTAAAACTCGAGACTAACACGCGCGTACACGCGATACGCTCTGGCTAAGATGGAAACGAAGCAATCACAGAAGGAGTTTTTGTAGTGCTTTACTTGCCAACTCTTTTTTTTTTTGTGTTTTCTCCTCTGTATATATAATAGACAGACTCATGATTACATGGAAACCAATCAAAACATATTCAACTTACCTAACCCGGAAAGATTTCCTGATTGCATATGCTAACTACTAACAAAAAGATAAAGATAAATGCAAACCACGTAACAAGATTATCCAACAAACTCTCCCTAATCTAGTTGCGATTAATTTTGACGATACCAATCTTCACGTGCAGTTCTTGAAAGTTGACATGCCCGAGTCGTTTTGTTAGTATATCCACCAGCTGATTGTCAGTGTTGATGTACTTGACACACTCCCGGATGAAGTGGTAGCGTGTCTCGATGTGTTTGCTCCAGCCATGAAAGACTAGATTCGTGCATAGTTAAATTGCAGACTTGTTGTCCACGAAGATGGTGGCGACGTCAATTTCCTAGCCAAAAAGGTCACGGAGTAGCCGCGCAAGCCAGATACCATAGCATGCCACGAACGTGGCGGCAAGGTACTCCGCCTCACATGATGAAAGAGCCACAATCTTTTGTTTCTACTACTACCATGTCATAGGGCTCCGCCCAAGTAAGAAAAACACGCCAGTAGTGCTCCTTCTATCATCGACATTGCCTACCATGTCGGAGTTGCTATAGCCCACCAACTCTTCATTGGCGCTGCTCTTGACATAGTGGCATCCAAAATTGCTCATACTTGCGATGTATCGCAACAGATGCTTGACAGTGCTGAGGTGCTCCGTTGTGGGTGCCTCCATGAACTGGCTAACGTAGCCCACGGTGAAAGCAATGTCTATCCACGTGTGAACCAGGTACTGCAAGCTTTCCACTATGCTTCGGTAGAACTTGGGATTAGTGGCGGGTTGGAGCTTACCTTACTCAACTTGAGACGTGTCTCCATTGGCAAATGACTTAGATTGCAGCCGCTCAGGCCTGCTTTGTCAAGGAGCTTCACCGCATATGCAGCTTGGCTCAGTGTGATGTTGCCGTTGTCCTGGTGCACCTCGATGCCGAGGTAATAGCTGAGAAGGCCCAAATCACTCTTCTTGAATAGCAATTTCATCTTGAGCTTGAACTTGGCGATCTTCGGTGTGTGCCTGTGACGATGAGATCATCCACGTACATGCCAAGGAGAAGGTGTTTATCGGCGGCATCATGCGTGTACACCGATTGCTCTTAAGAGCTTTGCTGAAAGTCGAGCGACTGTAGGCTACTGTCAAGCTTTGCGTTCCAGGCCCTCGGAGCCTGACGGAGGACATAGAGCGCCTTGCGGAGGTGCAACACTTTGTGCTCGTGACCTTCGCAGATGAAGCCCGGGGGCTGAGCCACGTGCACCTCCTCCTCGAGGTCCCCGTTTAGGAATGGCAACTTCACGTCCATATGATGCACCTTATAGTTTGCACGGAGTTGAGATGAGCCACTGGTGTGAACACCTCATCGAAGTTGACCCCAGCACGCTGCACATACCCCTTTGCAACTAAGCGGACCTTGTGTTTCACCACGATGCCATGGGAGTCCTTTTTCAATTTGAACACCCATTTGAGGCCGATCAGGCGCTGACCTACAAGCAACTCGGTTAGTATCCACATGTCGTTTTCCTCGATCAACTGCATCTCTTGAAGCATGGCAAATCAAGGATACGCCTAGAGGGGGTGAATAGGTATTTATAAAAAATTCTCTCTATGACTAATCAAAATACGCTCTAATCAAACCCTATGTTAAAATCTAACAAATAAATATGTGGAAGCGATAAACTAAGGTTTTGACAATCAAAATCTAAATCAACTAGGTTCACTAGTGCACTAACTAAATTATGTCTCTACTCAAGAATTGCTAAATTGATCAAGCTAGCAAGACTAAGCAATTCTACATACAATCAAGCAATTGATAAAAATGCAATAACATAAATGCTTGAAAGTAAAGAGACAAGTGACACACTGACTTTTTACTGTGGTGTTCAGAGACTTCCCAGTCTCTCCTAGTCCACGTTGAGGTAAAGTCCAACTCACTTTGGACCGGCTCTGCACTTGAGCCTTCGCCTCGAATCCACCCGGTAGTTTTTCACTCTTTCAAGTAGGCTTAACTAGAACCTTCACAAACTTCGACAAGGCATCTCACAAACCTTGAGAGCTCCCGACACGACACTCCTATGTCGTCTAGGTGGCGATAACCACCAAGAGTAATAAGTCAAGCACTCTGCTTGAACTTCACCTAGCGTAACACATGCGCTTCCAATGATTCCTAAGTGCAACACATGCACTAGGATCCTCTCAATCCACTCTAGGTGCAAGACATGCAACCTAGTCTCACTCTTGAGCTCAAACTCCAAATTGAGGAGTGCAACACATGCACAAGCCTCCAAAACACTCACACAAGAGACAAGAGTCGCAAAAACAAGTGCATCAAACAACCAACACCCCCCATGGGGTCTATTTATACCCCCACACCAAAACTAGCTGTTGGAAGGGTAAATTGGCGAAATCAACAGAAATCCGGTACTACCACTGGCTAAACTCCGGTAGTACCGCCCTCAGGCCAATGGCTAGAAAACTAGCCGTTATGCAGTAAATCTGGTACTACCAACACGTTAATCGTGGTAGGATCGCTCTACGGTAGTACTGGCTTCCAGCTGCGATACTACCGCCTCAACAACTTCCAGGAACACCCTCTCTGGAAAATAACTACTAGCACTAAAAACTCGGTACTACCGACCACCAGTACTACCGCCATTAAACAGCGGTAATGCCGGCCTCAGAAAACTCCAAAAAAACACCAGTTCTAGAAAATAAGTACCAACGGCTTACGCCGATAGAATCGACTGAGTGGCACTACCGCTCCCATAAACGGTAGTGCCAACTCAATGGCACTACCGACTTTTATACGTCGGTACTGCCGGCAATTTGTAGAAAACTAGATTTTCAACTCAAATCTTTTCTCCAAAAACTCAACAATAATTCTTTGAGCCAAAAGGTGATCAACACATGATCACTCCAACTTGCAAAATACATTTGCAACAATTCAACTCATGCTCAAAGAATTTCAATCAAACTCCAACCAAATTTGCGAAAACACATTTCGCAAACTGCTCAAGATATATTTGCACAAACATATTAGCCATGTGATGGTCAAACCATGACCAAATCAGTATTGCAAAAACCATGGTGCAAGATCACATGCTCTTAGGATCTGGACTCATAGACCTTCTGTTTATTCGTACAACAAATTTGCAAATAATCAATCAAAACCATAATGCATGAGCTATCTCCCTTTTGCAACACATGCAAATCCATATCCTCATGCAAACTCCAAACAACTTGCGAAAACACATTTCGCAAATAACTCAAGGATATATTTGCGCAAAAGCATATTAAGCAAATAAATCATGGATTCTATGAGATTTATCCTCTTAGCCATGTGATGGTCAAACCACAACCAAACGGTCTTGCAAAAACCACGATGCAAGAATTATATGCTCTCAGGATCGAAACCCATAGACCTCCCGTTTATTCGCACAATGAATATGCAAATAACAACTAAACCACTAAACATGAGCTATATCTCTTTCGCAACACTTGCAAATACATAGCCTCATACTAACTCCATAGCCTCATGCTAACTTCAAATCAAATCAATTTGCTTGAGCATTCTAGTTTCGCAACACACGCAAAACGTAGCTCCAAGCAATTACAAAATCAAACTCAGGTGCATGAGCTCTCTATTTGCAACACATGCAAATCTCTAGCTCCATGCATACCACTTAAACATAAACTTGCTTGAGCTATCTCCTTTTGCAACTCATGCAAAAACTTAGCTCCATGCAATACCAAATAAAGTCAAATAAGATTTTATTTAAAAAACAAAACATGAAATTCAACAATTGCAACGCATGCAAGATATGAACTTCATGCGAAAGCCAACGTATAAGCTCGTCTCATTTGCAACACATGTAAATCAGAGCTTCTATGCCAAAAACCAAAGCATAAGCTTCTCCTATTTGTAACACATGCAAATCAAAGCATTATACTAACAAAGTTAAGCACGAGCTTCACCCATTTTCAACACATGCCAAATTGTTAGCTCCATGCAAAATCCAATTAAAGAAGAGATTTGAGTTCGAGTGATCAACGGGATTGAGATCATCAGCACATGATGAAGCTCAAAGCAAAGGACTCAACCCCTCTTAATAGTACGATGCTAAACTAGACTCAAAGATAGGAAAAACTTTAGCCAATCTAGTTATACCTTTGCGCCACAGCAAGCAATCTCCTTTGGGGCTTTAAGATCTTGAATCTTTTTCTCCCCAGGATTATGGCATAACTTTCTTGAAGTCTCCATTATCTTCAATCATTTTCTTCTTCAAGAGCATCACCCAGCTCTATCATCTTGTCCATTCACTCTTGATGAACCTTATCTTCTTTTCAACCTTGGACCAAATCCTGTTACAAACTTATTGAAAATATTAATCTAAAATACATGGCTGTCTCAATCATCTGTTACACTTTATTAACACATAATGGATACCTCTAAGATCGATTGAGTACAACCCTTAATCAATTTAATGAATTTAAGTATGTCTTGAGCATATGATGTAACTAATATTTTGTAATACTCAAGAACTATCCATTTGTCCTTGATTAATCAATAAACACTATCAACACAAGATGAAGTATTCTCTAATGATTAATAAGACAAATGAACTCAATTTAAACTTTTATTTAAGTTGATATGAATACATACTAACTACACAAGTTAAATATATACTCAAGGAATAGTTTTAATATATTAATCCTTTTATATATTGAGTGAAAAATAGATCAATACATTGAAACATCAAGTTAAAGCTTGAACTCCCCCTAAATATGTGCATCCATGTAATATATGAATTTGGAAACATGATGCGCATTTTGTGGATAAAGCAATGAAGAATTCATACTTTAACTTGAATATGAAGTACGCAATAAAAATGAACATTAATATGAGTACATACTTTGGTTTTCCATTTTCCATCCAAATTGAGACTACTAAAGATAAACTTAATAAACATGTTAGTCTCATTAAATATTAGGTTTGTCATTAAATAAGGATTAAATACTAATCTAAAACCAATCACCAAAACTAATGGAACATGAACTTACAACAGTGCCAGCATTGGTGTGCTTCTGCCTCGGCGTACGTGGTAGGCTCCTCGCCCTTCATAAGGTATAGCTCATCGACATCAAGCTCGTGCTGATCAATGGTGCTTTAGACATCCTCAATGGTGCGGTACATCGTGGTGCTTCATCAATGATCTCCATGATAGGTGTTGCTCTGGGCGGTGGAGAGACAAATTCCACTCCCCCTGTGACTTAGCAAAGGAAGACGTTGGAGAAAGAGCCATTATCAACATCACATGGCGTGGCATCGATGGCTCAGGCGAGATGGGTAGAGAACCTTCCCCATGCTCTGGCATGCTTCTACTGCTATCGCTTGCGACGGATTGGACCATGTACTCAATAGTGAAGGTTTCGCTGCCACTGTTGGACTCAACATTGTCCCAGTTCCATAATGCTACCTCGTCAAACATGATGTCTCGTGTAACGTTAACCCGCTTAACATGATCATACACACAATATACCTTGGACTCATGCTCATAGCCGATGAAAACCATGGGTGTGCTACGATCATCGAACTTCTTGGCATTCGGCTTCGTCATCTTGACGTGCGCGACACAACTAAAGGTGCGTAAGAAGTACACGTTCAATTTGTGACCATGCCAAGCCTCATATGATGTCATGTGTAACATCCCAGAATTTATAAAATAATACTTTATCGCTTATTTCTAATTTTATAAGATTTTTACAGAATTTTTTGGAATTTATAAAATTATTTTTCTATTTTTTGTTTTACAAAAATATTTACTATAGCTAAAATATAACTCAAAAAATTCTAAAATTTTTACAGTAAGTTTGAAATATTCCAAAGTATTTTAAAAAAATTTTCTAGAATTTTAGAACTTTATTTACTATGGTTTCAAAGCCTTTTTATTTTCAACATTAATTAATTTCAAAAATAGTTAAAAAGGGTGGGACCTACATGTCATATCATCTTCAACCTCTAGCCAAAATAGCCAGCACGTGTCTCTCTCTTCCTCCATTGCCAAGATTTGGAGAACTCCAATCCTTCACTTTTTTTCCGAAATCGTGTATAATACATGTGCCACCTTATCCTCAACCAAAACCCATGATTGTCCCATGCTAATCCCCTCTATTTCGGGATAAAATTGAGTTTTGCTCGGATCAGACTCTTCTTTAAATAAACCATATCTATCTCTATGAGCCACCCTGAGCCTATTTAAGGAAAGCACCGGGTCCCCTCATTACTCTACCCGTTCCTCAACTCGTCCCAACCTCTTATACCTTTGTTTGCTCGGAATGCCGTGGCATTCAGAGCATGAACTGAACATCGCCGATGTGCTCTTACAAGCTTTCCGATGCCTTGGACCATCTCTTCTAAAATCGTTCGCGTCACGTCGTGCCCCTGATCGTCGTGAAGGTAACTCCTCAAACGATTTCAAGTTTAGTGAATCGTAGGCAATGAATTTTATATTCTACTGAAGTATGTTCATCGTAGTTCATCGTGTTGTTGCATCTTCATCCATGCCTCCCGACTGTAATCGTGGCCATCATCGAGATCGTCACGTCACAAGATTTCGGTGCTCCTCTCAGTTTGGGCGAAGCCCATGCTTCCTTGGTTTTCCTTAAGCCTCCATTGCTCTCTGTTGCCATGGCCTTCTTCTGTGCTGTGTGTGTAGCGAACGAAGCGAGCAGTCGTGGTGCTACAGTAAATTGCGTTGGGGGTACTGCAGGAGAGAGAAAATCAAAATAATGATAATTTTTTAAAAAAAATAATATTTAGATGCTAATATTGTATAGTGAATTATATTTTATTTTTATGTAGAAAAGTAATTTTAAAAATTCAAAAATCATTTCTTTATTGCTTTATGTGATTTAACCTTTCAAAAATCTGTTCTCTCATACGAACTACTCCCATTGAAGCGATTTTAGTTTCTAAAATTTGTAAAATCAAGCTCTACATTCTAGAGCCATTTTGTAACACCCCGGCATCTAGTATGCCCTGGATGTCACCAAACATAGCAATAACAACAACTAAATACCACATCCAAGATTAAATTACAGCAAGGGCGTAAATGCTTTAACCGAAATTTCGACAGCACTTCCCTTGTTTTTGCATGGTTTGAGGCAACAATAACATTATCACATCATAATAGCATAATAGATGACATCTAAGCAGCACTAGCGGGAGATAAAGTATCATTTCAAGCTCATAACATAAACTCCAATGTTCATGAACGAATATGAAGAGAACATTAAAACCAAGCACATACGATAGCCTAATCCAAGTTTAGCACATTAAGATAATCACTACAACTACAAATGAGAGGGTGTAGTTGTCTAGGTGAATAAAGCTACGTGAAGAAGTGTCGCTATCCCCTTTCTCGCATGACGGTTTCATGGTACCTAAAAACAACATAAAACACAAGCGTGAGTTCATCACTCAGCAAAGTATATTGCAATGGGATAGAAAAACAACATTATTCAATAGCATCAATATCATATACCATAACACATCATTATAAGCATCTCATAATTCATCTTCATAAACATCTCATAATCATTCTCATTCATGCAATGCAATGCAATGCACATGTCTCCTTGAAGCACATACCGGTATTGCCGAGTGCACACCCGTCGGTGTGCACCCCCTTTTCCCTTCCATCCCGTGGAAGGTGCCTACTCCTCGCTTCCATTCACAACTGTGGATGGAATCACGAGGTAGGTCTTTCTCAATGGCGCTCCGGATTAGTCATAACTTTCTCACCGACCTCACCGGACTAGTTATGACTTTCTCACCGTCCTGGTCAGTCCTCATGCCATGTATGCAAAATATGCTATAAACATAAATAACTTGCATATAAACTCAAACTAGCCATTGCATAGCTTTATAACAAACCATTTTCATCATGTCACATGCAATAATCAATCATAGCATCGTATCATAAACATATGTGAACTATCTCAATATCAAACACTATGGCACCCTAAGCCACAACCACTACAATACACTTGCTTTCACCCTCGTGAGACGGCGTGGTGAGATGACGGCGGCACTCCCGGGGTCACACCACTTGCACAAAGGTTCAATACACTCAACCACATGCACACAAGACCACACAAGAACACTTAGTTATACCAACTTCGCGATCTACTCCCAATACCCAAAAACAGAGAATCTGTCCAACGGGACAGCAGCTTTCGGAAGACCATAACTAGGGCTTAACGACTCCAAATCAGACAAACGAATACATTTTATGAAAGCTTAGGAAATTTTCTAGCTTTTTCTAAGTATTGGGAAAAACTGATTCGGCCTCTAAAATTGATTAATCTACAGATCAACACGATCTGTCTCAATCACGTCACAGTTTTGATAACGTTCGGTAAAACGGCCATAACGTTTAAACGGCTGGACGGAATTAAGCGTTCTTGGTCTTCATTGAAAGGTTTTTCGATTATCTACAACTTTCTAAACAGGCGGCCAACAAAATTCCGAATCTAAAAACCGCAAAACCGCGACCGAAGTCGACTGTCCGGAATTGGCCGAGGCTACTGCTCGAAACAGATCTACTAAACAAATCTATACCTCTAATTACAGCACCTAAACATGAATCTAAGGCATGGATTACCCCTTCTAATCAGCACATAACCCTACCAAAGGATCTACCGAATCTTACCTCTCTCGAAGAACCGTTCGACGATGAATCTTCTCCTCCTGGCCGCCCGATCTCCTTCCACGCGCCAATTCCGTCGGATCCTCTCGTCATGGAGCTTCCCAACGGCGAGGACAATGGAGTGGAGGGGCGTGGCAGCAAGGGGATGGGGTGGAACTCGCCTAGGGCCGGCTAGAGGAGGTGGAGGAGGAAGGTGAGGGAGGGGATGGCGCAAGGGGGAGGGGAGGCGCCCAAGGGGGGTGGCGACTAGGGTTGTGGGGAGGGGTGTGAGCCGCATGGGGGTAGGGGCAGCAGGTTTGCTGCCCTAATCTCCCTCCACATGGGCTAGATCTCCCCCTCCACTGGCCCACGAAGGTCCCCTAAAGCCCGAGTTAGGTCCCCCAAGGCCCAAACTCCCCCGGAAAGGCCCAAACTCTCCCCCGGAAAGGCCCAAACTCCTGAAAAAAGCCCAGAAACATGGTACAAAAGTCGTACCAAAATGTCAAAATCGAAAATGACTCATACCGTCATTTCGTAGTGTCACACATTTATTTTCACTTTTGAGATTTTGAGTATCTGTTTTGGTGTTTATTTATGTTTATTAGTTTCTTTTCCCGTAGACACTGATCCTCAGGGAGTGAACACAGGATTTGAAGACCAAGACTCAACAACAGCAGTTGATCAACAAGGCAACTCGTAGTCCTTGATCATGTTGGACCCATGTTTATAAAAGTACTTTGTTTCATACAAGTGCATGCTATTTGTTTGCAAATATTATTTACTGGGATTAGCTAAATACTTGATTATCACTATGCCACCTTGAATAATTGAAATGCCATGTATCTATTATCACCCTAGGTTTGGTCATTTAATAGTTGGACATAAGTGTAATACCAACATTGGGTTATCGTTACTATGCTTAGACATGCTTAGTTGTACTATGGGTTCACGACACATGTTGAATGTAAATAATCGTGACTTAATGAGATATGGAATCGTGGCAGGTAGCCACTATTATAAAATTTATTATGCCATGGCAGGGTGTGCCATTGGTCATGGTTATACAAAATTGTTTTCACTCGGGCAAATGATCGTACGGTAAAGGGGGTGCTATTAGCACATCTGGGATATGGTTTTCTTGCCTGAGACTACTTAAGCACTTAATCTTGTGCGCCATTGAACTGAGCCTAACCGTACAACCACATGTTTGGTATAGGACAGACCTGGCTAATTAATTTGCAATGTCTAAATTTGAGTACTGTTGTGATTGTGTGTGCTCCAGGATGGATGGGTAGGCTCACATGGCATAAGAGGGGTCCTGAGGGGTGAAATCTTATCGGGCAATATTGAATGTAGAAGAGCATTGTAAACACTTTATTATGATCTTTTTAATCGCACACCTAAGGAAGTGTGTATTGACCAACATTAAAAGAATGATCATATCTTGTGGGTAAAGATGTACAATCTCTGCAGAGTGTGTCAAACTATTCTGATAGCCGTGTCCACGGTCATGGATGTGCCTATGAATTTCACACGAGGTATAGAGTTTTCATAAAATATTGGAAGATGGAAATATTTGGAAGTGAATGAGGAGTTCACTTTTATTTTTTATGTCTAAAGTTAACACTGTTGAGTTCAGTGATTGATGATGGTTTTAGTTAGTGATGGGTGATGACTCACCAGTCTTTTGTTATTGTCTACCGTTGGTTTACCAGTTATTTATTATCTTTTATCAATTATGCTTTGAATCTATTTATTGTATTTACATTCAAGTTATTGCTTTCTACAACATAACCATATTACTATCCTTTGTCAAGCCGTACATTATTTGCATCATTCTCTACGGCTTGCTAAGTACTTTTTGTACTAACGGCTTTATACCTTTGTTGATCAAGTGTTGAGAAAGAACAGGAAAATATTGAGTTCTACGAGGAGTACTGTGAAGACTATGAGAAATAGGATGGCGTTTCCCTAGACGATTGCCTGTGGCATGTCGGATGGCCCAAGTTATTTTATTTGTTGCTTAAGCCCTTTAGGCACAATTATGTAAACTTTGACCATAAGATCTGTTATTACTATTTACCAACTTCTTAGTTAATTCGCTTAATGGAATGGTATTTCATCTTTGTTGCCACTGTATGCACTAGCATGATATTGGACTACTGTGGTATACACTGTGGGTTTTGAATTCATAAATCCAGGTCCCGACATCATGCCGTTTACGCTTTTGGTCAGGGAGCGATTGAGGAGAAAAAGGCAGTAGTCACTGCCTCCCCCCAGAACACACTCGGCATTTTCTTGGCTTTCATGAGACATCGTGTCGTTGCCACGATGGTTTGATTGCAGCGCTCCATGATGCTATTCTGTTGCGACGAGTACGGCACCGTGTGGTGCCGCATGATGCCGTGTTCCGCATAATATTCACCAAATTCCCCAGAGTTGAATTCGCCACCGCAGTCAGTGCAGAGTACGAGCAGTTTCCTCCCAGTCTCCACCTCAATGCTTGTCTAGTACTTCTTGATCACGGCAGGTGCCTCGTCCTTGGCTTTCAGCAGCATAAGCCACATATACCTATTGAAATCATCGATGAGTAGGAGGAAGAAGCGTTTTCCTCCATGTGTCATCGGTGTAATTGGACTGCAAAGGTCACCATGGATGAGGTCAAGATGTTGTTCAGCGTGGTGCTTGGCTTCTTGCGGGAATGAGGCCCGGTGCTATTTCTCGATGAGGCAACCATCGCAGATCAATGACAGAGCCGTCACCAAACTTGACATTCTTGATGAGGCCTTTGTCCAGCTCGATGAAGGTAGACATGTCGCCCATCATGTGGTTGGATGCACCGGTGTCCAAATACCATGATGTATTGAGGTGGTCGCTGTTGTTGCCGAGGTTCACCTCGGCGTGTTCTTCATGCAATTGTACAGCACCAGAGGTATGTGCTGCATATTCTTCATTCAGTTGTATAGCACTAGAGGTATGTGCTGCATGTTGTTCATTGAAATGCATGGTGCCGGAAGTGATTGCCAGCTCCTTGGTCATGGCTGTCATGGTCCAAATTTTTCCAAGTGTGTGGTCCATGGGGGTAAGTAAGTAATTTCCCTCCCCAAATTTTTCCCCACTTCTTTTTTTCCTCTCTCCCTCCCCACTCATCTCTCTCTCTCCCCTCCCCATCCCCACCCGGCTCCCCACCCGCCCGCTCAGCCTCCATCTGGGGCGACGCCGCCGGTGCCTCCCCTTGCTCTCGGCCGGCCGGCCTTGCGCCCGGCGCCGCCCCGCCCAGCCGACGCCTCCCTCCCTCACCCTTCCCTGCCCGACGCCACCCCCCTGCGCCCTCCAGCCCTCGACGACGCCGGCGACCCCTCGGCTTCCCACCGGCGACGCCGCCTCCCACTCAACGCCGACGACCCCCCGTACGGCCCTCTCCTCTCTCTCTCTCTCCTTCTACCTCTCTATGGCAATGGCTCCATCTAGGGTTTGAGTGAAATTTGGGGATTTTGCCCCAATAGATGTTCGTATGTTCTTGATTGTGCATGCTTGGATGTACATGGATGTGTGGGTAATAGTGGTCCGTCTAGGATTGTTGTCATGTTAGATGATGAACTGATGCTTGTGAGGGCTCATACAAACTCAATAGAGGTGGTTGTTGCAAGGTGTATGCTAGGTGTTTGATAAAATGCCAACTAGGATCAATGTACATCCAGTTGCTATGTGCTAAATTCTTGTGCCCTTCTCAATCCTCTGAATAGAAGGGGGCACATTGGAGATGTCACGGTATGGCATAGCATGGGTGTAAGGACACTTTATGCTTGAGTTGTAGTCTTCTTGTACTGCCGTTAAAGTGTTCGCATCGAAGGTTATGTTGAAACCATGGGTCAAGCTTTTAGCCTTTGGATAGCAAACTCCACTGGTATTGTTAAGTAGGGATTCTATTTCGTTATTATTTTGTTGTTGTTCTCTCCCTAATAACCGGTTGTTAATTGGAGCTGCTAATTGAAAATTTCATCTTCCTAACAATTTGGTTGGCCTCTAGCTTAATCAAATGGATTGGAGTTTTGAGTTGTATTTCTTTTCTTCTTTGTTGAATGCTTGCATATTGTCTTCAATTCTCGTTCCATGTTCATATGCACGGCATACATCTCATTCCATATGCATTTGTGAACGTGTAGAGAACGATCCCGCAGAGGGTGAAGTGGCCGCGATCGAGGGTGATCACGGTGAGCAGGTTGTCACTGAGACTCCAGCAGAAGCATCAGGCAAGCACCTATGCATCTTGAACCCGTATTAATTGTATTTTTGAGAATAAACTGCTTAATTGGTGAAATAGGTTTGCATTAGGAATTGAATTGGGTTAGGGTTAGATCCTATTTGCTGCACATTCATCCCTTGGATTTGTAAATACTTCCGTTGGATCTAGTATGGATATTAAATGAGTCACTGCTTAGAATTGCTTAGAGGTCGGGATTTGGGCCAAGTAGCGGAAGGTTCCGTCGCTTGAGGTCGTTACCTTACCCATGATAAAAAGAGTGGGCATGGATGGGTGGTTGGAAAAGAAAAGATGAACTGGAGACCGGGCGGGAAGGTTGGGACATTGGGTAAGGAGACCCGATGTGGTAGTTCCCGTCTGAGTCGATTAAGGACCGATTCGATGGTTGCCCTTTGATTGAGCACACCCCGATTGGTCGCATGCCCGATTATGGTACGGTAAGCCACTCTTTCTCTCATACGGAATCGATGGACCGTAACTTCCTGTGGTTGGACGTGGTTGAGGGCGAGGCTTAGGCCGACTCTCGAGCGCCAAGCCGGGCTTGGGGCTGCTCGAGGGGGTGCTAGGTTTTCGGGCCACAGGAGGACGCCTAGCGATTGGGTATGATTGGGAGGGGTTGACACTAGGCCCTTGTGGTAAGTGTCGTGCGATCAATGCTTCCTCGCAGGTTAAATAAGCGATTCGAATTGCCGCGCCTCGGTCATGAGCAAGCTCTTTCATCGCACAAATACGTAGTAAGAACTTGAACCGAGGTTCGCCGAGCTTGAGCCCAAATAAATTGGTGATGAGTTTAATCGTTGTGAATTAATGATTGCAATTTCATTTTAGAAGTAGGCGCTACATAACCGCTTAACTTGTGAATTGAGTAGTTAGGTAATTAATATAACAAATGTTAAGCTTTCTGCACTTCTACCTTCAGCCTGGTTCTTTGCTACATCCAAATGCATAAACCTTGGAGTCGGTCATATATGGACCCACGGGTAAGTCTTGCGAGTACCTTTCGTACTCATGCTTCTGCTTTGTGGTTTTTCAGGTGAGGATCAGGTGGGCGGATGCGAGTTCTGCCCTTACTGCCTCTCGGTGACCGGGCGGGGCACCGAGTAGAGGCTTAGCGCGACATCGCACACGCCCGGAAGTGTTCAGGAGCAGAACACTTCCGGAGTAGTTTTATTTTGCTATGTGTTGCGATCTGATTCACTTTTGTTGTATAGTTAGTCTTTTAATTTGTGTTTCGTCGTTGTTCAAGTCTCTATCGTCGTCCCGTGAGTTGTTTTCTCTACTTGTGGTTGTATGGTTGTTGTGGTTGTTGCATTACTTTTGGATATATATATGAACTGCTGTTTTCCTTGTCTGCTGAGTGGATGTCCGTAGAATCTAGAAAGGTCATGCCGAAATTTTCTGATTTTGGAGTCTTGGTCTTTTTCCCCGTTCTTACCTAGTTAGAGTCTTGGCGTTGTTTTTGATCTTGGTTTGATGGTTGTCGGGTTTGTCTTTGTGCCGTTGTTTTCCGCTTGCGTGTTGGTTCGAAAGTTTCGAGTTCGTTGCCCCCTTTATGCAAATTGAGTTGATATCGTGTTGGAACCGGTATGCGGGGCGATCCTGGGCGAGTTCGGGTCGCATACCGGGGGAATACCGGGATGGTTGTCGAATTGTTAGGATGTTTCTTGGAGTTGTCTTGATTGGGCTTGGGTGTTAGCACTGAGATCACCTTCGGTGATTCGTTGCTAGGATCCAAATCCGATGGGAGTGACTGTTCATCCAACAACTCGAGGACGATCTGGGCGGCTCCCTGACAATGGCGTTCACGTGCGTTCCGTTGATGCCGTGATTAGCCTCGGTGTGTTCCTCATCCACATGCACAATGCCCAGCCCATCGGTCACGGCATCCACGTGCGCCATGAGTAGTGTCAGTTCGATGTCATCAGACTACAACAGATGTGCCTCCCCGTGCTTCTTTTTGCAACAATTTCAGGCCCAATGGCCCATCTTGCCATAGTAGCGACACTTATCTTTTGACATGTCATGGCCACTGCCATGGGACTGAATATCCCTATTTTCACATGCGCCACCAACCTTCCCGCGGCCACGCCTATCGTTGCAACGACAGTTCCTGTTCCCGCTGCTCTTGCTGCTGCCAGAAGAACCATCCTGCTCGCGCTTATGCACATGCGCTAGCCATTATTCCTTGGATAGTAGCAAATGCTCGCCTCTGCTGCCTTCAGGCGTCTGGTCAACTCCTCCATAGAAAGCGTGGAGAGATCGATCAGCGTCTCGATGGAGAGTGCTACTTAAGAGTATCGCTGGGGAACTATGCACAGAAACTATTGCACCGCGTTCTCTTCAGAAGTAGTGTCACCGAGGATGGTGAGGTTGTTCATCATGCTGTTCAGGCGCATGGCAAAATCATCGACGGTCTCCCCGTTGTGGAATGTGATTCCCTCGATCTCTTTGCGTAGCGATAATGCCTTTGCCTTACGCACTCACTCAACACTAAGGTGAATTGTCTTGATGGAGTCCCATTCTTCCTTCGCTATCCTCTTGCCAACAAGGCTTGCCAGCATCTCTGGTGGCACGACGCGGAGGATAGCCTCAAGCGCCATGCGATCTTCACAGTAATCAGTTTTGTCGGTGATGTTGGTGCTAATCTTGACCATCGTCCACAGGCCTCTCGCCTGCAGGATGACCCTCATGAGTAGGGCCCAATCACCGTAGTTTGTCCTTGCCAATGTCGGGTAGATGGTCGATCCTCTAAACTCCTTCGCCACCCGCGGTCAGGGCCGGTCCCGAGATTTTGGGGGCCCGGGCGAAATTATAAACGAAGGCCCCCCATAACATAAGCATCAAAATATTTTTAAACTACCATATATCAACTAAAAAGACAATATTCAGTATATTATAGAAATTGTTATCGATAAATAAATAGAAGTGCAAAAGTGAGATTATTTACCGTAAACATTTTGTAGAGATCATCTTAGGAAATATCTTCTAACATTTCTAGATGCAAAATCATCAATTATGGCCTTAACAGATGTATCTAAGTGTGAAGGTATTAGGTATAAAAAAAATAAAATACATGGAATATTAGAATACATCAACGATCAAGTCAAGGGCATCAGTGCATCACCTGAAATTTGTATCAACTCTCAATCTGAATTTGATATGCTATTTTGTTCTGTTGTATGCTAAATTGTTGATCGTTGAGTCACGGTAGGCTGCGAGCGGCATCCCTCACGTAGTCCCGTGGCAGAGTTGCCAGTTGCAGCGGGCCAGCGGCGCAAAGAAAAAAAAGGAGGCAAATCGTCCAGTCGCCCCGATGACTGCGATCGCTCTTGGCTCTCGCGTAGGCGCGTAGCCTTCACGCTAGGACGGAGTCACGGAGGGTGTAATACTTTGAACCCAGAATCAGCAACTCTTTAACTTGTTGCTCCTCTGTTTCAGTATTGCTCTTGCCGAAACTTCAGTACTGCTTTTGTACCGAACTGCTTCCTGTTATTTTTGTCGAAGGCTTCAGCTATGCATGTTGCCGGATTCTTCAGACTTGCATTCTCTCCAGAACATGACTTCCTGCATTCTGACCCAGCGGCCAAAACAACAAAGCAGTAAACACACGACAACTTCCATTTAGAACAAAACAAGATGAATTTTGGTGTTGTGGAACCTAGGAAGCGGTGGTGACTGGGACTTGCGAGGAGATGTAGATCCATATTGCGACATTCTTGAGAGCGAAAACGCTGTGATAGCAATTATCAGATTAAAACTCGAGACTAACACGCACACACACGTGATACGCTCTGGCTAAGATGGAAACGAAGCAATCACGGAAGAAGTTTTTGCGGTGCTTAACGTACCACCTTTTTGTGTTTTCTCCTCTTTATATATATAATAGATAGACCCCTGATTACACGGAAACCGAGAAAAACTTATATAACTTACCTAACCTGGAAAGATTTCTTGATTGTATACACTTACTACTAACAGAAAGATAAAGATAAATGCAAACCACCCAACAAGATTATCCAACACTCCCCCACAACACTGCATCAGAAAATGACACTACTACAGATCCGGCCTTCCATACCGGCCCAATAGTACCGGTTATGCATGAACCGGGACTAACATTTACATCAGTCCCGGTTCAACGGTCTACAGGTCCGGGGGGATCATCAGTACCGGTTGTAACTACCAACCGGTCTTTGATGTCTCACATCGATGCGGTTGGTTACACCAACCCGTACTAAGCAAAGACAGAGCCGTGGATGGTTCTTAGCACCGGTTGATGTAACCAACCGTGCGATGTTCGTGTTATCGATGCTGGTTGGTTAAACCAACCAAGATTTAAGCAGCCTCCTCGGCTCTGTCTTTAGCTTAGTACGGGTTGGTGTAACCAACCGTCATCGATATGGAGCATCGACAGGTTGTTGTATTTGACCGGTACTAATGCGCTTCGTCTCCCGCGCCGATCAATCCCCCGCGCGCCTTTACGATGAAACTCTTAATTCGTGTTCATCCGGATTCTTGTTTTCCGATCCAGCCTCCTATAAAACCGTCAGATCGACTGTAAAGGGAGACTTACTGATGATCAGAGTAAGCCCATTTTTAACTATGGCAGCTTCTCCTTCTTCTCCCTCAAGGCGTGCCATCATCACCACCTCGGGAGAAGGACGAGGAGGAGCGGGAGGAGGAGGAGGATGAGGAGGAGGAGGAGGACAATGAGGAGGAGGAGGAGGAGGAGGAGGAGGAGCGGGAGGAGGAGGAGGAGGAGGAGGAGGAGGGTTGGGGTTGGGTCCGCTCGAGGAGCGCGACGTCGTCGGACGAGGATGACGATGATGAAGACGTCATCCACGACGACGACGACGATCGCTTCGCTCGACGGCGACTCGGCGACGACTTCACGGCAGCTGGCGAGTGGTGGTATGGGTGATCGCGCCACCCACCACCCGTGCGCCGCTATGCATATTATATATATTGTAATTAATTAATATAATATGTAATGTTTTATATTATGAATTATTAATATGATATGTAATGTTTTATGTAATGAATTATTAATATAATATATAATGTTTTACCTCCCCCTTCTTGAAGCTCCGCCGCTTTACCGTTAAATTGAAATATTAAAAAAATTATAAAACATAAAAACCGTTGAAAAAATTACGGCACAATGCATTGTCGTTTCAAAACAATGGCTTCGAGAAACATTCGATTGGACAAAGTGAAAATCAGAGAAAATCGCAAGAAAAATTATGAAAGTATGATTCGAGATGAATATCTTTATAAATATTTATATTATATGCATGAAAATCATTTGTGTACATTTATCTCGTGGTCACAAGATCGTTAAAGGTACCAACCGCATCGATAGTCACATCGATGCGGTTTGTATTCTGAATCGGTACTATCTAGTAGCAACAACTACGGTTGCAAGTGGATATTAGTACCGGTTTGTGCTTTGAACCGGACTAGTGTCCGACCAATTTAAACTCTTCGCCCTCCCGCTCTCGCTGCATCGAGTCATTTGATCGCGAGAGATGAACAGGAGTTCATCGCCAAGGAGCTCGAAGGAGGGAGGTGCTGCCAAAAATTCGAATTTTTTGTCATTTTACTCGCAACCAAGATACCTAAGGTTAGTAATATCATTCCTCACTACACTTGGTGTTAAATGGGGCCTCTTCTTTGCTTAAATTATAAAGAAAATTTGATCTTTTCCATTAATCGTTGAAGGATTATAAATGTATAAATCAAGCTCGATCAATTGAAGTAAGATACAAAAACTTATTGTGTAAGCTTATAATTTGCTTGGATTATAATATAGCTCGCATTTAAGGTTTGGATCTAGCTCAATTTTATGTTTTAGTTCCATCGATCTAGCTCAAATTAGGTTGCACGTAGTTGGGGAAATTAAAATGGTGCATTTGATAAAATTTTTCATAAAATTGGTTGCACGTAGTTGGTTAAATTAAGAATAGTGCATTTGACAAAAGTTTTCAAAATTTAAGCAAAGATGTCGTTAAATTTGTTCACAATTTTGAATCTAGACTATGATTGACCAATTTTTTTTGTAGGTTGAAAAAACTTGTGTAAGTTTATATTTTGCTTGCATTATTATTTAGCTCGAATTGTATGTGTGGCGAACCTAAGAGTTTAATTGTCGGGTATGAATACCGGAGTAAATAATCATTTTATGGGAAAATATGTAATGAAATATAGTGCCTTTAAAAATATTTAATGAAATAAAGCCATTTTAAAAATATAGTTGTCTTGATTTGGATTTTGGGAAATGTTCAATAATTCATTATCGAAAAATGAGTTAAAAGTTACCTTGATCGAATATAATGTAGATGGACCGACGATGGATGTACATGGACCGACGCTCCCGGAGTTCTTGGGGTTTGCAAGATTTTCTTCGTCAAATTGATGAATACACGACGTCAGACTACATATGTTGTCCATGCATAGACTGCAAGAATGAGAAGGAGTGGTCAAACTCCAGTCACATTCACTTCCATTTGCTCTCAAGAGGTTTCATGTCAAATTATACCTGTTGGACCAAGCACGGTGAAGAAGAGATTATACAAGAAGAAGGTGAACAAGAAGAGGCGGAGAACAATATCTTAGACGCCGCCAACCCGGCTCTAACGAAGATACATTTGGGGAGTTTGGTAATGATGACCTAGACCAGATGTCGCTTGATGGAGAGGAGAATACATCGATGAAAGACATTACGGAAAATTTCAGCGCCTATGGGAGGACCACAAAACATTGTTGTATCCAAACCGCCAACAGGGCCATACAAAGTTGCGTACTACACTAGAATCGATGCAATGGAAGGCGACCAATGGATTGTCCGATAAGGGATTCGACGAGTTGTTATGCCTCATGAAAAAGTTACTTCCAGAGGGGAACACATCGCCCGAAACTACGACGATGCCAAACAAGTTATCTCGCCTTTGGGGTTGGAGGTACGTAAGATACATGCATGTCGTAACGATTGTATCCTTTATCGCAATGAGTACGAGGATTTGGATGCTTGTCCGGTGTGCAAAACTTCTCGGTATAAGACCAGGCATGATGACCGAGGTGAGGTAGAGGGGCGTGTAAGAAGAAGAGGCCCTCGCTAAGGCCATGTGGTATTTCCTATAATACCCGGTTGAAACGTTTATTTGCGAACAAAGTGCATGCCTAGATGATGCGCTGGCACAAAGAAGACCGTAAGGACGACGGAAGGCTAAGACACCCTGTTGATGGCTCCCAGTGGAGGAAAGTCAATAGAACATACCCGGACTTTGCTGAGGATGCAAGGAACATAAGGTTTGGGTTGAGTACAGATGGGATGAACCCGTATGGCGAGATGAGCAGCGATCCAAGATTTGGCCTGTGACTCCTATGTATCTACAACCTTCCTCCTTGGTTGTGTATGAAGCGGAAATACATTATGATGCCGTTGCTTATCGAAGGCCCGAAGCAACCTGGAAACGACATCGATGTGTACCTCAAACCGTTGGTTGAAGATCTGCTAACATTGTGGAACGATGGTGCACGTGTATGGGATGAGTACAAGAGAGAGCACTTCATTTTGCGTGCATTGCTATTCGTAACCATCAACGATCGGCCTGCACTTGGCAACCTTTCGGCCTGTCTATCAAAGGATATAAAGCCTGCATCCACCGCTTAGAGGAAACGGACAGCAAGTACCTAAAAACTCTCGAAAGGTTGTGTACATGGGCCACCGCAGATTCCTCCATCCGAAGGACCCGTTAAGGAGGAAGGGTGAGAATTTTGATGGGACGAGAGAAACGTAAGAAACCCCTGCATCGCAGTGGGGCTCTTGTATTTTCTTTGGTAAAGGATCTGAAAGTAGTATTTGGAAAAGGTGCAGGTAGCAAACCTGTCCCGAGAGAACAAGGTCACACGAAGCCCATTTGGAAGAAGAAGTCAATATTTTGGGACTTACCTTCGAAAGACTTAGAGGTCCGTCACTCACTAGACTTCATGCATATCACAAAGAATGTCTGCGTGAACCTGCTAGGCTTCCTAGATATGTATGGCAAATCAAAAGATACACTTCAAGCACGAAAGGACCTACAAGCTGCTGGGAATCAGGAACGACCTACATCCGGAAATGAGAGCAGAAGGACAAAGATTACCTCCACCCCGCTAGCTACACTCTGAGCAAGGAAGAGAAAAAAAATATGATTAAGTTCTTGAACAGTGTGAAGGTCCCTTCTGGATACTCCTCGAACATAAGGAGACTCATAAACATAAAAGAGAATAAAATTGTACACACAAAATCCCATGATTGTCACGTGTTGATGACACAGTTGCTCCCGGTGGCGGTGCGAGGTATTCTGACGGATCGGGTACGAGGACAATCATAAAGTTATGCTCGTTCTTCAACGCGGTGTCGCAGAAGGTCATCGAGCCAAATAAGTTATCTAATCTGCATGATGACATGGTCAATAGTCCGTTAGCCTTGAGATGATCTTTCCTCCATCATTTTTGATATTATGGTCCATCTCATGGTCCACATTGTTAAAGAGATAGAAATTCTCGGACCGTGTTCCTCCACAATATGTTCCCTTTCGAGAGGTACATGGGCATCCTAAAGAAGTATGTTCAGAATCGGTCTCGCCCGTATAGGCTGCATTGCGCAGGTGTTGGCACAGAGGAGGTCATCGAGTTTTGTGTGTATTACATTGATGATCTGAATCCGATCGGCGTTCCTGTATCACGCCATGAGGGGAGGCTCCGTGGAAAAGGGACTTTAGGGAGAAAAGAATCCTATAGCGGCGATCTACTTTCATTTAAACAAGCACATTTCACAAGATTGAAACAAGCAAATCGTAGTGGCTCCGTATATGTATGCTCACGAGATTAGTCTACGCCCAATACCCAGAGAAGTCGATAAGTGGATCGCAATCGAGCAAATGGATCATTTCGCGGTTGGTTACAAAAGCAATCGCCGCCAACCAGACAGATGATGATGAACAGTTGAAACTCTTGGCTCGGGGACCGCCCACGACAATCGTATCATTCCAAGGGTATGAGATAAATGGGTACACATTTTACACGATAGCCCAGGATAGCAAGAGCACCAACCAAAACAGCAAGGCGTCAGTATAGATGCCTTGGACAAAAATAGAAAGCTGGATACCTACTATGGTTTCATACAGAGATCCGGGAGCTCGAGTACGGACCTTTAAAAGTCCCTCTGCTTTGGTGCCAATGGGTCAAACTAGCGTACCGTGCAGATCGATGAGTACGGTATGACAACCGTGGACCTCAAGCAAGTGGCCTATAGGGACGAACCGTTCGTGCTTGCTAATGATGTGACACAGGTATTCTATGTGATGGACATGGACAAAGAAACCAAAAGCGAAGGACAAGCCTACTAAAAGGAAGAGGCAAGATGACAAATCTACCAAAACATAAATCGAATGAGAATACTAGCAAGGCGATCAACCAAGGCGCCACGTGGTTCTTTCAGTAAAAGAAGGATTGTCGGAGTTGAGGGCGTCACGGACGAAGAAGAGTATAATCAGTTCGACGAGCTGCCTCCTTTCACAGTGGACGTAGACATTAGTGCCCTGAATGATACAGAGCAATCTCCTTATGTACGCCGCGATCATAATGAAGGATCGCTTGTAAAACAAAGTATGTTAGCAAATAAGTCCAACCTTGTTGTATAGTCCGTTGTTACAAGTTATAGTCTATCACCGATGGATGCTTAGTTTTCATTTTTCATGTTAAATCTAGTCTCTTTGTGTTCCCATGCTTTGTGATATGCATGTAACAAGGTGAAAATTTGAATTGGAATTATAAGAGTGAAAAAATTACTTCATTTTATTTTTATATTTTTAATTCATAAACTAATATTCTAAAGAAAATATAGATTTTCAATATTATTGTTGAATTGTAGAAACTATAAAAGGAATTTATAAATGACTAGTAATCTTTTTTTTAAAAAAAAATCATTTTAGTGTGGAATAACCGAATAAGTATAATTTATTACTTTTTATTAAGCAAAGAAGCAATAATTGATTTTTCTTTCATTTTATTCTAAAGAGATTTTGAATTTAATTCTAATCGATCAGGTTGGTGTATTTAACCAAGATCGATGTGATATAATCGATCTTAGGTTGGATACACCCACCCAGATCGATAGCCAACCTAGGTTTTCCTTCGTGAGTCATATGTGGAACGATCATCCCCGGTTGGTGTATCTAACCGGTACTAATATGTATATCAATCCCGGTTGGTTAAACCAACCGGACCGATGGGGCCCTATAAACCTCAGCCGCCATTTCTTCCCCACTTTGGTGCTCCTCCCGCCCGATTTACTCCCATTTCCGACCGCTTCTCCGACGACGCTGCCGTCCGGAAGCTCGCCCGATCGCGCCGCTGCCCCGAGCTCGTGCCCCTCCGACGACGCCGCGCCTCCGAGCTCGCCTGACCGCGCCGCCCCGGAGCTCGTGCCCTCCGACGACGCCGCCCCGGAAGCTCGCCTGACCGCGCCGCCCCCGAGCTCGTGCCCCTCCGACGACGCCGCCCTCCCGGAGCTCGCCCCAGCCGCTGCCCCGAGCTCGCCCCTCCGACGACGCCGCCTCCCGGAGCTCGCCGATCAGCGCCATGCCCCGGAGCTCGCTTCGACGGCCGCTGGCCCGGAGCTCGCCTGACCTGGCCGCCGTCCCGGAGCTCGCCCGACCGCGCCGCCGTCCCGTGGAGGTTGTGATCTTGTTCACGAATATTGAATGAATGCTGTGTCTCTGTGATAGGTTATGTGGAGTCAAAAATAATTCTATGTTGCCCGATAGTAATCGCATAAACAAATAAGGTAGTTCTTTCATTTACGCTACTTGATAGTTGTTGAGATAGAGCTTGTTGAGATAGAGCACGGATTGGATGCTATCAATTTTATAAATGAAGCACAAGCTACAATTCCGCTTTCTATTGTACATGATATTGAGTTTATTGAGAGATGCTATCAATTTTGCATGGTGCATCCGTTACGTGTTCTCCTTTATAAATGGAACACAAACTACATAATGTCATGGCTAATCCAAGCAAACTTGTCTTTTATAGTGGGGTATTCATGTTACACATACGCTTGGTTTGATACTACTTAATTGTTCATTTACCTGTAATCCCTAACTCATATTTTGTAAAACAAGAGTTAACATAGAGTATTAGTGAGACAAAAATATCTAAAGAGGGAACCACTCAACTCGTGCCACTTGCTCTTATATGGATCACATACTTCATCATACAACTAGCAATACGTACAAAGAAAAACAAGCCCTAGCTAGTTGTCATTTGGAGTACATTGACATATAAGTCAAGGATATATCTACCCTACGCACATGAGTATGGAGTTGGTCTAATCAACATTTGTTCCTCGCCGTCTTCCACGCCGTTACTTTTCGCACCTTCTTCTAGCCTAAGAAACAACGATGGACGGCGAAGGATTTGATCAGAAGAATTTATGACAAATTTGATTGCGGAGATGGTGGTTATGAGGCCGCAGAGCACGATGAGGCCGCGGAGGTAACAATCAATCACGTTAATGATTGTCGAGGTCACTATCATGCTAAGCCAACATTTTGACCCGTTCATGATTGTACCATGCTTTCAGGCCGATCAATCAAGCGCCGCAATCACAACAAATGAGGTCCAACCAAGAAGCCGAAGGCAAGATATGTTGTCACCGAAGTCAACGAACGGCCAACCTCGTAAACCCTTGACGGTGATTGGGCCGTTCAATTCGGCATGCGGCGCCCACGTTAGGGACCACGTGCCCATTAGCATAGCAAAATGGGATCAGGTTCCTGAAGATACGAAAAACATGCTTTGGAACGATGTCGAGAGACATTCACCTTCCCCAAGGGACCGAAGAGAAGGTGAAGAGTTACACTCTCAAGAAGATGGCCATCGCATTCCAAACTTATAAAAGAAGTTGAACATAGAGTATATCAAGAAGAATCGAACGCCCGACTTCAACAAGTTCCCGAAGTTGCAAGATCACTGGAAGCGTTAAGTGAACTACAAGACTTCGGAGGAAGGTCAAAGTTTGAGTGAGAAGAACAAGCTGAATGCACGAAGAAGAATTACCACCACCGACTCGGCCCTGGTGGTTACCGCCAAGCAATACCCAAATGGGAGAAGAGGGAGCATGACCTGCTAGCAAAGGGTGTCACACTCGCAACAATGGAATGGCCTGACAGAGCAAAGCATTGGTTCTATGCTCACACGGTGGCCTCGATGATAACGGCAATGCGGTGTTTGGGGAGGTGTCGAGAGATGTGGCTGTAAGGCTTGTGCAGTCCATCGAGGAGACTTCCCAAGGTAGCTTCGTGCCAAACAGGGAGAATGACGAGCTAACAAGGGCTCTACAAAACCCAGAGCACCCTGGACGTACCACGAGGCGTTGGCGTCGTCCCTTGGAAGGTTGGTTTATTTCAGGCGCCGAGACCTATAGGAGTCGAATGAGAAGCAAGGCTCGACATGCACAACAACTTAGTGCGCTTGAAGAACGATGACTCAAATAGAGGAACAATTAGCACAGAGCCAACAACGGAGACGTGCCAGAACCTCCCAAAGAATCCTAACATCATCACCCCACCGGGCAATGGAGCACCGCTTCCGGTGGGTTGCCCGGCGGACTTGGGACAGTACCCGTAGATGACATCAGCAGCAGACACCTTGTGAGCTGCATGTCGGGCGCGAAACCTCTCCTTGAAGGCGGCGCATGGCATGGTTCACCCAAAGTGGAGCCGGGCAGCTCATCCATGGCCAACAGATACCGTCAAACTACTCCAAGGTCTCGGTGGAGGAGGTTTGCCCAGGGTACGAGGACCTTGAGCTCGAAATTCCCGGAGGTGACGGGAGTACGAAGCTAGGAGAGGCGGTACACACTTTCATCCTATGGCGCAAACGGCACATAATTTTTCGAGATAACATGGATGTGTCCTCTCTGCGAAGAAGCCCGACTCCTACACCACTTCCCGCACACCCAAGCCCAAGAAGAAGCCCGACTCCTACACCACCTGCCACAAGACATAAGCCCTACGAGAAGCCCATCTCCTCCCAAGAAGGCACCGACTCCTACACCACCTCCCGCGCACATATGCCCTACGAGAAGCCCGTCTCCTCCCAAGAATGCGCCAACTTCTACACCACCTCCCGTGCACTTAAGCCCCACAAGAAGACCGTCTCCTCCCAAGAAGGCGCCGACCAAAGGAAACAAGCCACCAGCCGAGCCTCCCAAGAAGACGCCCTCCACCCAATCCAAGAAGTTGCGTCCACTTTCAAGCCGGGCGTGCGATATGACCGACGAGGAGACCAATAAGATTGTACAAGGTGAGGTAACTGAATTTTTAGACCCAAGTCACCAAAGAAGAAGGTTCAACCTGCACGAAAGAATTTCACAAAGGCTTGAGGACTATTACAAATTTGAAGGATAAAAAGAAATGCCTCGCTAATCAAACTACGAGCGCACATTGCGTAAAGGAATGCCACAAGGAGTGGGCAGCTGAGGAGAAGGAGAAGGAGAAGGCTAAGGCGATGCTACAATTCTTTGATGAAACTGGGCTTGACCCAAATCAAATATTAGGCTCAGCAGAGATTGAGTATGCCCAAGTAAGATGGCCATTTACATTGGGTGGATCATTGGTCAGGCGTGAGGAGCTGCTCTCCGTAACGACAAAGATGCGGCAATTCCATGAATGGTACTTGGACGCGACCAAGCATGGTCTACAGTTGTTTGCTGTCAAGTACAAGGATCAAGATTTTTATCACGGTGACGGTGAATTTTTTATGGAATGGCACGTCATGTATGATCTATACTGCAGACGCGCCCTCGGCCGTCCTTGGTGGGTTCTTTGGACTCTGTAAGTGTCTTATTTACAAAAAAACCATCGTGCGTGCCCTTGTAGAGTACGGACCTTGCAAGCCTAACTAATTTCTTCTTGTGTAGCATGGAGATACAAAGATGCCGAAGGGATCAAATTTTTGACATAGGATTCATGGACCCATTAGTTATCAATGAGACAACCGTTAGATACATTCAAGCGAAACACAGACTAACGTATACAATGCGCTAATGGGACATCAATATAAGTCAAGGATATATCTACCCTACGCACATGAGTATGTGTTTTCGTACCGCCTTGTTCTACTCCTTTTTCATAACACTATGTTAGAACTAATTAGTTATATATGTTGACATATGTACAGTTTTCATCGATTCTTTTTATGATCGAGCTAGATCATAGTCGGATCACAATTATGGACTCGAGAAGGAAACCAGTTCAAACGTATCAAACCTTCATCGATTTGCTCGACCGGTATTAATTCTTGTTCCTTTCATTATTGTATTACTTCTATTTCCTTCCATTTGAAACAAATTCTAATCATGTACAATTGGTAATCACATGTGTAGTGCATTCGCACGCTTTAGTGCTAAAAATAGGCGCATTCAAGGAGAAATTCGAAATTACAACAGCCTCTCAAGTACGTATATCATAAAGCTAGCTTTTTGGTTAGTTAAGTTAATTTCCTTGCATTCATTTCACGCTTTCAACTTTTTCAACCGCAGATCTTGAGTCAGTCGGCGGGCAACAATTTATGCGGTTACTACGTATGTGAGTTTTGCACACCCAAACCGGAGCCGCCGACCGCATGCTAAAAGGCGACAAGGGGTGAGTAAATATAATTACTACCTTTAACGATGTATATTACTCCTTACATCCGTACAAATTCAAGGATTGATTTGTTAATGACTTAACGGCAGTGCCTCAATATTTGGCGGAACAAGGTTCGAACTCTCGTGGCGAGTGAGAGCAATTCAAGAACAACTCGTTGGCTTCATTTACGATGAGGTTGTAAATCCAAAAGGCGAGTTCCACGAACCAAATTTTAATAGGTGGGGCCCTTCAATAAGGACCGGTGAACTGTCATTCTCGACATCTACGGCTAGCAAGAGCGATGCACGTAAAAATCCCAATGAAATGTATGAAAAGAAATCTTTGGAGTTGTAATTAAAGTTGTGTGCATATTGTAGTACATTATATGTAATTAAATTTGTTAATGAATGTACAGTGATTTTATTATCGTGCAAATGTGCATGATTGATTATATGTGTTTTAATTCGTTGTGATTTAACACACACATGAAGTCACCGTGATTTGATATAATATATTGTAGTATATTATATATAATAGCCAGTATTGGACACACACATATTTACATATATATTATATACAACCCATCGATCGTTAGATAAAACAACCGGTATCGATGAGGGCTCATCGTAACCGGTTGGAGACACCAACCGCATCGATAAGGTCCACTGGTCTCACGATGCGCTGCCACGTGTGACTACCAACCGTCTCGATACTCTATCAAGATCTGGGTGAAAACCGGGATCGATGCTCAAGAGCATCGATCCGGATAACTGCGGTTCAAAACCGGTACCAAAGGCTCTTTTAAACCGGTACTAAAAGCCTTTTCCGTAGTAATGAGTCGAGATGCTTGATCTTATGGATGATGTGACCCGTTAAAGAACGATCTTTCTCCGGCGACTCTTTTTTTTTTTTTTTTACAAATGGCGACACAATTTTGAGGAAGACGGAGAAATTTCACCCATCCGGCCAGCGGTTTCTTCCAGCTGACAGCCATATTATTTGCAATATTTCCCTTGCTTGCACTCCTGACACCCGGCATACTCAGGTTAGCTTTCTTTCCTTTGAGATCAGGAGTCAACTGACCTTGCCGGATATGTAACAGTGAGTCACTGGACAAATCTTCGTTTTTGAGTAGTGCTTCTATGCATCACCCTCTTAGTACAAATTGCACAAATCTTCAAGCAAGAGAAGCGGTAAGTAATCACCATCGACACTTTTATTTATATTTTAATATTTATGCAACTTTTAAATAGTGATGCAGAGAAACACCTCCCTTCATTTATTTAGCCTAACTATATTCGCTGTATTCTCCTTTTAAGTTGTTGATTCTTGTTAGTTTCAGGAGGCAGTTAAGTGTTGCCGTCATAAGCTATAGGGACGTGTACATTATTAGGATAATTAAGAAACCATGCCTTGAGACTTCCAAATGACTTTTCATCACCGTGAAATCCGACGTCGAGAGAACAAAAATCAATAATTTGTGAATTATTGGGCCCTATAATTCCAAATGATTGAGTATCCAAGCAAGCAATGTTGGTCAACAGATCTCTTGATAAGAGTCTTGAGAAAAGAAAAGAAAATGGGTCAGAAACCAAGAGCTGCTGCTACACGCTAGCTTCTTTCGTTGCACAAGAGGGAGCTAGCCATCGCTCCACTCCACAATGCCTTGATCAAAACATGATTGAAAATACAAGGAAAGAACGAATATAACTTCTAGTTTCTCACGAAGCTGATATGCATGCAGTGTATTATTGAAAGGCTCATCGTGACGTCCACATGGATATATGCTTCTGCACTTCTGTGTAAAATAAAGGGTCACAGGCTAACCATGCAAGTGTGTCACGGCCAACGACTCACGAGTCACATTTCATGTGGTATATAATACAAAGTTGTGATGGCTCTTCTCCCAAGCGGCCACTCTACTCTAGATAGAATTACATCCTGGAATACTGTTTCCCCTCTTCTTTTCTTATATATCTGTGCAAACAGATAGGAGGAGGTGATTCTGATTTGGGCACCAGATACAATATTGTTCTTCTCTGCAAAAAGAAAAAAAAAAGAAAGAAAGAGATACAATATTGTTCTATCTCCTAACAAATACAAAAAAGAGAAATTTTGCGATTCATTACGTTAGTAGTGTATAGTGGATACTAGAAATCAAATCTAGCCATTGATTTGTTAAGAGTATTTCTACTCATCTAAATATCAGTGAAACTATAGATAAACACTAATTAATCGATCCATTGGATCAAAAAGAGTGAATGATTCATATTGAATTCAGTATACCATAAAAAGCTAAAAAAAATGATGGCCTTCCTAGAACAGCCATGTTGGTGCCAAGTGCACAATCACAAGTACTAAACTCAATAATAAGATTGATGACGTCCCTGTACAACATTTTGATGTGTGTATGTATGGAGTGTCTCTAGGATGGAGAAATGCTGTTGGTCTTCCCCCTTTTTTGTTGAGAGAATCCGGCCAGTGAGACCATATTTTTACTTGAACAACAAGAATACAACGCTGGAAGAGATGTGCGTTTCCAAATTGTAAGAGCAGATTCTGTGTGTCATATCTTTTATTGAAATTACTAACTTTAGAAAATGCAGCAATTATCTAATGATTGAAAGTTGGCAATTAAAAAGTACCTCAAGCAAATGTCATAGCAGTATGTAGCTATAAAAAAAGTATTATGAAAGGTGCTCCTATGCTTTTCTTTTTAAAAGTTGCACAAATCATTAGATAATTTGGAAACGCACGGAGCACTATCGCGGGCCGTGGCAGGACACGGCACACTGCTGCGGGTCGCGCCTCGCCCATGCCGCTGCCGCATCTCGCCCGCAGCAGGGAGGGATGAGTGGGGTGAGGGCGTACCAATGTCCAGCCGGCCGGCCCACTGTCGGGACCCCGAATTTGCAAATCCGGACCCTCTGTGTATTCAGCACTAGTCCAGGAACACGCTAGTGCACACAGTCTTAACATCGGTAAATATCACAATCATACCACTCGATACTAATAAAGTACTTTATTTAAATAGTCAAACTGGTTACTCGACCTTATGGTCAAGTTACAAATGCACGCCTCGCAGGGCGAAACTTATTAAGAGAGAAATAGTAGCAATGAAAATCAAATAAATTGTGGCGCCATCCAAGATACCACAGGCAACCTGATCGGGCTCGCGTCCCTAAGTAGACGGTTCCTCTTGGAGCTCCTCTTCCAAAGCTGGTGTAGTCTCCTCTTCAACTGGTGTTGTATTGTGGCAAGGGTGAGTACTTGGTACTCAGCAAGTCATGCACAGAATGCAAGCTAATATACTATATGCATGGCTTGGTACAAAGGAATAGCTCAAGGTATATTTGCGAAACTAGATTTGACAAGTAGCATAAGTAGTTTCGAAAGCAGTAGAAACAAGTATAGCATAGATAACTTTTCAAGGAGTTTAATGAACATCTTTCCCATCCTAATCCACATTTCCATCAACATCATTATTAATCCAACCCAACCTTTCAAATCCAAGTTATTTTTGAGAAAATCTAACCCTTTACTGTAATTCCCGAGCGATGTCCAATACCGCGGACACGGCTATTCGAATAGATTCTACACTCTGCAGAGGTTATGCACTTTACCCACAAGATACAGTCAAACACCACAAAGGCGAGTTCCCGTAACAAAGTCTTTCGGAAACTTCTAACAATACAAGTGGTCCTCCCCGGTTATTGCACACTAACCCTTCCCTTAGCTAAGGCGAAGTTTAGGCCAATCAACTGCTAGATGGGTACTGGCCTCACCTCGATGACGCTCCCCGCATAACTTACACAAAGGGTGTAGTTGACCTCCTGAGGTCCCACAGGTACGTTATTAGCAACTTAGTCAACTAGGTCCATCCCATTACAGACATGTGGTTGCACGTTAGACCCAGTTCAAAGGCTTGCAAGGTTAAGTCCTTAGGGTGACAAGGGCAAGACTACCCGAAGAACCAAATCAACATCCCCAATGCCACAACTGGCCCACCTGATTATTCTTGCCACATGCCCCGGTCGAAAAACTATTTATCAAACCCAAGTTGATTACCATGCACCACGTGCCATCAACATCACATGATACCTTTCCAAAACAGGTTTAATATATCATTAAGTCAACATTAACATTTGTTTGTCCAAAATCATATCATGAGCACGTAGCAGGTCTAAGCAGTTTACTACAACGGTCTAAACCCATGTTGGCAAGTTAATAATGTCCAACTAGTAAACCACAACTAGGGTGACAAGGGGTCATGGCACATACTTAAGTAATCAAGGTGTCATACAGCAAATTGGTATTTATCTAATTCCCCAGATTTAAATAAAGTATTTTCTAATTGAACTAGCATGCAATAGGTTAAATCAAAATAGATTTCGAAATAGGATCAACATGGTCAAAGCACAACTTGCCTTCAAAAAGTACTTGTTCTTGGTCTTGAGTTGGATCCTGAGTCAATACTTCTCCTTCAAATCCTTCCGGCACTTCAACGTCTACTCGTAAAGCGTGCAAATAGCAAATACACGAATAAACAATAGGCAAAAAGTATCCAATCATCCAAATAAAATCCATAAACAGGGAGAACATAATTTTATGAATTTTTAGAAACTGGAATCGTCAAATTTGGAGTTAAAACGCAAAAGTTATGATTATTTAAAGTTTAAATAATCAATTAAATAATTTTATAGAGAAAAACTTTAGTCCAAAAAATAAATAAAATTTATATTTAGGTAGATCTCAATTTTATACAAATTTAGAAATTTGAATCACTCAAATCGGAGTTGAAACGCAAAAGTTATAAGCGTTTGAAGTTTGAAACAAAATCTGAAATCATTATTTCGAATTAATAAATCATTTTCTTTTTCGGAAATTAATTATTGCGTCGGCTGGACACGTGTCACCTCTGATTGGTCTGCGGCGTCGGTGGTCCATGGACTTGGTCCACGCCGGCTCGGGTCTACTGGTGGACTCGGTCCACGGCTCCGCGTGTCGGCCCGACATGTGGGTCCCCCTCGGGTGGCGTCACTGACGTCGGCGAGGCTCGACCACAATGGCCCAGTGGGACCAGTGGCCAGCGTCATTCTTGGCGTCGGCGCTTTCGGTGACGGCCGACATCTTGAGCGCCATGGCGTCGGCGTGGCGTCATGGTGCGATGTGCTGAGCCAGCGACATCGAGCCCGCGTGTCGGCGTCTACACTGCCAGCGCGTGGGCCAGCGACGCGGCGGTCGGCCTTCCAGGCAGCGTGGCGCAATCTCGGCCGTTGATGTGAAAATCAACGGCCCAGATTAGATCTGGCTCTCACGCGTTTGGGGTCACGCGGTTGATCTGGACCGTTGGATCTAGATCCACCGGTCGAGATTGGATCTCGATTTTGGACGGAATCTCACCGTGAGATGACGTGGGCGCAATCTGGGGACGTTGGATCGAATCGGACGGCGGAGCGAGCTCGGTCCGGCTGATGGCTTTGCGGCGGCCTGCTCGCCGGGATTGGGGACGACGACCACGGCAACGGCGCCGGGCGTGTTCGGCGAGGTGAGAGGTCCTTCCGACGCGGCTTGACCTCCTTCGGATCTGACCTCAACGGCGGAGGACGACGGAGACGGCGGCAATCGGCGAAAAACTACGGCGGAACGCTACGGCAACTTCGGCGAGCGATTGCGGCTAGACGGCGGCGGCTCCGGCGACGTTGTCTAGGGCTACAGGCGCGCAATGAAGTGGCGGTCACGACGGCGGCGACGGCACAATAAATAGAGCCCTCGGCGTCAGGTAAACGCCGGAAACCGAGACTGCTCCGCAGCGCGGAGTCCGGCCGCGACACGGTAGGGTGATCGTGGCAGCGCGACACCGTTGGATCGAGATCCAACGGTGCGCGAGTTTGGGTCCGGGTCGGACTCGTGCGAGCTGGCGGGCTCGGTCGGGCTCGGGCTCGGTGACGTGGCTCAATCGTGGCCGTTGGATCAAGATCCAACGGCCACGCTGCTAGGTTCCAAGCAGGTTCGGCTTACCACGGGCGCGGTCGGGCTCGGGTCGGACTCGAACTCGAGTCTGACTCGGGCTCGGTCGGATGAACAGTGAAACCAACTCGATTTAATTAATCCAATTAAATTCCCAGAAATTCAATTAAATCATTAAAAATAGCAAAAGACTCAGAAAAATTCCAGAAAAATTCTGGAAAATATTTTGGAACATTTTGGACTCAAATAAAATATTTTCAACAAATTTTTATTTGCAAAATTAAATTCTTTAATTATTTCAAAATAGAATAAATTCCAATAAATTCCAAATAAATCCAAATAAATTCCAGAAAATTCCAAAAATTCACCAAAGTACCAAATCACACATGGATTTAAGAAAAGCAAAATTTTGGGGTGTTACACCCACACTCGATTACTTGAAGAGTCAGGAGTCGAAGAAAACTGCCTGCCGCCAACCGCTAGGAGTGACGTCGAGAGATGTTTTGATCGAGGACTCGAAGTCTCGAAGAGACATGGACGCAGTGGCCAGGACGCGGACGACGGTCGCCAAGACGCCAACTCGCCAGGACGTGGACGACGAACAGCGCTGCCATAAACAATATGCAACAAAATACTCATATTGTTATAATCTTTTTAGTTTTTCATCCATGATCCATCCGATTGCAGATTGCTACACCATGTAATTGGCTATTCCTGTTTCCTAGGTGTCAAGAGAATCTGATTGGGTACTAATACAATCAATTGGGTACCCACAAATTACAACCAATTCCAAAGTATGAATCTTTTGCTAAACCGTCTTTCCCATTATTGGATACTAATACAATTCTACTGCAGCAGGACATTAGTATTGCTTCTACCAGTGGCGACGGCAAATGTTGAAAGGGCATTTTCCACAATGAAGTTTGTCAAGAATAAGTTGAGAAATAGGATGGGTGATAGTGTTTTGAATGATTGTCTAGTCACCTTCATTGAGCGAGATGTGTTCTCCAAAAGGATGAAGATGATATAATCGAGACTTTCATGGCTATTAGAAGGCGTAAGCCCGACAAGAAGAAAAAGTAGTATGGTAATATTCTCTGAACTGTTGCAAAACCTTATTTTTATATTTGTATTGTGCTTTTGATACATTATGTATTTATATGTTGCCCTGCTAGATGATTTTTTAAAAAAATTGAACCAACCTTAACTAAAATCCTGGCTACGCCACTGCCTACCGTCGTCGTCGCGCACGGCCACGCCTCGACCACTCCGCTCTGTTGGCCCGCGCCTCGCAATCGTCGCGCAAGGCCATGCCTCGGTCGTGTCCGCCTCGCATCGCGCACTGCCGCGCCTCGACCGCGTCCACCTCCGCCTTGCGCACGGCCGCACCTTGGCTGCTCCGCTCCGCTCTGCTCGTCCGCGCCTCCTCCTTGTCCCGCATGGTTGCGCCGTCCGCCTCGCGCGCATGGCCCGCGCCTCCTCATCGTCGTTATCATGCACCAGTTCGCCTCCCGAAGCCCATGCTACTGACGGGGGGAGGGAGAGGGAGGGCCTTGGGAACGAGGTGGCGGAGCCAGGGGAGGAGGGAGAAAGAGGGGTGCGAGCGTGGGTGGCCGGAGACAGGGAAGGAGGGAGAGGAGGGGAGCTCATAGGTGTCGCGTGGGGAGGAGGGAGGCGTCGGGCGTAGGGAGGAGGGAGGAGGGCGACCGGGCGGAGGAGCCGAGGGGGAAAGGGGTCGGGCAGGGGAATCGAGGGGAAAGAGGGGCAAGGCACGGGAGCCGAGGGAAATGGGGGGAAGGGAAAATAAAAGGAGGGAAACAAATAAAAGGGAAGAAAATATGTGAAAAAAAGGGGAAAAGAGGAAAGAAGAAAGAAAGAACAAAATAAAATTACGAAAATTCAAGTGATTAAGTAATTAAATACATATGACAGACTACAGTCAGATTTAATAGGATCATTGAAAGCATGCACATAATATTATTGGACAAAATCAAAAGTAAAGTGTGCCCTATAAAAGTGGACGGAGGGAGTAGTTCACAAGGAAGGCTACTGGCTAACATTGTTTCAAGAGAATAGAATCTAAGGGATGAAGTGCCACGACATATATTTTCCCCTTACTCACTCTCTCTCTCTCATTAACCTTGCTCAGTAGTCAGTACTCGTGACCTTGCTCACTCTCAGTTTCTGGCTCACTCTCACTCTCTCAGTCCCTCTTTCTCCCTCCGACATGGAAGAAGATGCTTTATCACGGGGCGAGAAAGCTGGTGGTGAGATGGAACTAAAGCTAGATTGTGACACTGTGAAGAAGACCACGAGAATGGAAGGACATCGGAGCCATTGACTTTCGAGGAGAAGCCATTGACTGTTGGGGGAGAGAGAGAGTGAACAAGAGATTGATATATTGAGAGAGACTAATCAAGCGAGAGAGGCTGAGGATTGAGAGAGATTGATCGGGATGAGAGAGACTGAGTGATTGAGAGAGATTGAAAGAGAGAGAATGATTGGGGGGGAGAGAGAGAGAGCGGGCAAGAGAGAGACTGGTAGGGCGAGAGAGAGAGATAATGGTCGGGTGTGTGTGTGTGTGAGAGAGAGCGAGATTGAGATAGAGAGACTCATCGAACGAGAGAGAGAGAGAGAGAGAGAGAGAGAGAGAGAGAGAGAGAGAGAGAGAGAGAGAGAGAGAGAGAGAGAGAGAGAGAGAGAGACTTATTGGGCGAGAGAGAGCGAGCAAAAGAGATTAAGAGAGAGAGAGCAACGGTCAAGAATAAATAAAATTTAGTTCTTTTTTTTCTTTAATTTTGTATCCACTACTTCCTCTCCGTGCATTTTCAACTTCTTTCCTCTCGTCACAATAGTGCACATGGGCCGGCCTGGATCGGTACGACACGAAGCAGGCACAAAGCGCAAATAGGCTGTGCCTGGCTCGTCGAAGGCAAGCCGGACTGGCACGTCACGACACAGCAGGCACGACGGGCCGGCACAGCCCAACACAGTTTAGGCACAAAGCACGATAGACCGTGCCGAACCGGCACGACACGACGGTCCGTCACGATCCGACACGGTTTAGACACAAAGTACTATAGACCGCACACCTCTATTTTTATCCCAACCACAAGAAGAAAAATAAAATAAGAAAAAGAAGACCTCAAAACCCAGAAATGCAGATATACCTTTGCGGGTCAACAACCAAAAACCGCCTCCCACCCTGTATAAAAACCCACACAAAAGGCCCCAAACAACCCCATCCCCAAGAAATTAAACCTCACCTAACCCCTCCCATGTCCGACCACCACCCTTCTCCGGCGAGCACCGCCACCAACGCCCTCGGCCCCCTGCTACTCCTCCCATCAGAGCTCCTCCACGACATCCTTCTCCGCCTCGCCCTCCCGGAGCTCCTCCGCGTCCGCTCCGTCGCGCGCCCGCTCTCCTGCCTCGTCTCCTCCCCGGACTTCCGCCGCCTGTACCACCTCTCCTCCTCCTCCTCCGGCCCCGGCCCAGCCGCGGCGTGGCTCCTCCTCTTCAAGAAGCTCCGGCCCCGCGACGCCGCGCTACGGGGATTCCACGGGCCCTCCGGCCGCTGGTTCCGCATCCCCGTCTCCGCCATCATCTCCCCCGCCGTGCCCCCGGGAGAGGACCTCTACTTCCTCGCCGCGTCCGGCAGCTCCTTCCTCTTCGCCGCCAACGGCCACCGCGAGCTCGTCGTCGTCGACCTCTCGGCCCGCGCCGCTCGCCGCCTCCCGCCGTCCCCGCTCGGCCCCCGCGGCACCTCCTCCTGGCGTCGCTTCGGCCTCAAGCTCGTGGCCGATCCACCCGGATCAAACCGGTTTAGGTAGCCGTCCTTTTCTCAGTGCATTCTGGAAATCTTGCAAATACAACCCAGCTTTGGAGCTCTACTATATATTAAAGTCGAGAGTTTGGATCTCAACTAGCTATATCTATAAATGCGTAATTACTTTTAGATTTTTTTGCTGTTGCAAAAAAGTTTTTAAAAATACGTAATTACATTTAGGTTCTTTTGCCATTAGAAAAGGTCACCTAAAAATTTTAAAAGTATATTTTTGTTCATTTTTTGTTCCGGTTCATTTTTCCTCATAAAAAAAAATATAAAAAGATCCTCTAAAAATTAAAAAAATGTGTCTTTGTTTATTTTTTTGTCTCTGTCTATTTTTTCTCAAAAAAAAATCCAGTTTCTGTCCGAAAAAACGCTACTTCGTTTTTCGTTCACACGCACGACGTGCGCCGCGCTTATTGACCTAATAGTACTAATTAGAATAGTTATTGCATTTTTAAGGAATAGTTGATAATTTATTTTTATTTATTTGTATCATTAATTATTTGTCTTATGATGCCTTAATTGATATTGAGTTCTGAAACTATATATCAATAATATATACAAAATAAATGATCAATGTACTAACTAAAATGAGGTAAATAATCAATTCTCTCTTTTTTTTAAGTGGTGCAAGGACCTACTCATGGTAAACCACACTTATGTCCACCATACGCCCACACATGTGTATATATCTCATACACATGCTAAAGATTTGTTTTGAAGGTTTAATAGCTTCTTAATCACATAAACATAAGTTCCACACGAGCTAAAGAATTTTTTAAAAAGGTTTAATAGCTTATGAAGCACGGATACACATGTTCCACTAAACGTGTATATCTATATATACCTACTGAACAGTGTTTCTATGTTTTTTCTCTCAATATAAGTCGTACAAATCTTCAAGCAAGCGAAAGGGTAAGTAATCACATCTAACTTTTATTTATGTTTTAATATTTGTGTAACTCTCGAAAAGAAAAGTATAGAAACATTTTGTTTACCTATTATTATTACTGATGAATGCGCGTCTAAGGAGGAGATCATGTCTGATTAGCAGTTGTTAAGACAACAGCTTGTCAAGACGATGATCGGTAGTTGGTCCAAGAAAATGATCAATCACACTGAAATTGAGACACGCGTCCGATCGATGTTGCGGGCCGAGGAATGACGTTGCGCTTGAGCGAACTCGGTTCTCGATAGTCGTTGCGTTTTTCGATGGCGCTTTTCATATTTCCCAGAGCTAAAAGAACGGTAAATTCATACTAGAGGGGTGCTTGGATTAGGGGTATTTCATTGGAATGTTTTAGGATTTAGTTCAAATTTGAACTAAATCCCAAAACCTCCCAAGAAATTACCACTCATCCAAGCAGGGCCTAGGTAAAAATCGAAACGTTTAAAATCCGATCTGATGTTATACTGGTTGTTTTTGTCCGCTCCAAGATTTCTCTTCGCTGAGCTGGTGAACAACTCGCCATTCCTCTTCGAGTACCAGTCTGACACGGACACGTGGCAGTCGTCGGAGGCGGTCCAGGCCGAGGGGGCATCCGTGCCGGCCGGGCCAGACGGCACGTACCTGTGCGCGGCCCACGCTGGGCCGGACTGCGTGATGGTGTACTCCGGCACGAGCGTGGACCGGCCGGCCTTCTTCCGGCCGCGGTTCCCGCACAACACGAACGGCGCCGGCCACGGCGACCGGCTCCACGTGTACGGCGACGGGAGCGCCGTGGTGGTCCGATCGATGGTGATCGACGAGCCGAGCCGGACCCGGGTGAAGGTGGTGGCCGGCGTGGACCTGTACGGCTTCGGGTCGGCCGTCGGGAGCGACTGGCAGCTGGTGTCCACCGTGCCGGGCGACCTGATCGAAGGGTTCAGGAAGGCGTACGCCGTGATGACCGGGCTGCTGGCCGAGAGGGAGGGGGTGATCAGGCTGGTGCTCATCTCCAACTGCAGGGGCGCGTGGGACCTGGTGTGGCTGTCGTACGACCGCGCGACCGGCGAGTGGCGGTGGGTGCAGGTGCCGGACTGCGGCACCAAGGGGCTCAACATGGCCGGCATCGCCGTCTCGTCGACCTTCTCCCGGCTCTGGCCGGCGTCGCCGTCAAGTAGCTGCCACTGAACCGAACAGATTAACCGGCTCGGTTGTTTGTGCTCTCTGCGCTTGCGTGCAAGGCAGCGTGGTGGGATGATTGCTCGTTTGCTGTGGTCCGACGTGGCCGTGTCCCCCGCGATGTAAGTGGCGCCTATCTTTTTCGCGCCTGTGGGGCCGTCGCATAATGCGTCACGATCCCGCGTATATAATAGCTTCGATTCGCGGAAATAAATTCTATGGACGAGGGGTGTAAACTTCTTCCCGTACATACCTGATGCCGATTGATACCACGTGGATAATCCTGAAATCCAACGCACGTCATTAAGTGAGGATTTTGAACTTACCTCTTGCTAATTTCGATGCAATTCTGGGCATTAAATGACAACTTAATGTCGTGCGTTGGAATGCAGGATTATCCACGTGGCATCAATCGGCGTCGGGTATGCACGAGAAGGAGTTTGCACCCGTCCCCCATAGAATTTATTCGCCGACGGGGAGCCAAGTGATGGGGAGTGGATGTTTTTACTAGATACGGAGTGGTACGTGTTAGTAGCCTGTGCTTCCGTTTGTACATAAACCCGCACGGTTTTTATCTAGCTCTGAATGCTTGTGGTTAAGCAACAAGTCACAAATCACAACCTCTTCGTCTTCTCCCACCCTCAAGCTGAGAGAGCGGCACGCTGCTAATCCTCTTACCAGTCGCAACTGCAGACTGCGAGTTTTTGCGGCACTTTGCAACCGTAAAAGGAGTATTTTGTATGGGTCAGTTTTTGGTTGCTGTTCTCTCGTAACACAACGTCGTTCTCGTGTCGGCGGGGGGTGGTTCTGGACTGTTCAATGGCCATCTCGTTTTTGACGTGGCCACCCAGCCGCTTGCGTCTGATGCAGTGTGTTGACAAGGACTAGAGAGAGAGAATCGATCGCATGCTTCAGCTTCAGTACCGCCCAAGGCCCAACGAGTAAAACGCAAGTAGAACAGCTGAGCAAATATACACTAAGAGTACTCGATTAAAAGCGACAGGATTGGGCGTTTTCTTCACCCGAATTTAGGTGATCCGTCCCCGTTCAGCTTTGCCATAAAGCAGAGCTACTCCCAAGTTCTAGGACCCACGCATTTAGGCTTCATGCGCACGGATTTATCCGCTAATGGATTAGGTCAAATCAAGCACTCGTGAGCACAGCAAAACAACAAGCATAATAGCAAAGCAAATTTTGACAGAACGAGCAGGCCGGCATTGCCCTGTTGCCCCCAAAAGGATGGATGGGGTCGCGCAAGGGACAGGGCCGGAAATCTCGATCTTCTCCGGAAGAAATCGAACGCGTTTCTTGAGGAATTGAGACCTGAGAGACATCTGATCGGTGACAAATCACTCAATCTATCCGGTAAATGTTGCAGCCAACTAACCGATGGACGGCGGTTCGATGGATCGAATAACTGCAACTACCGCAGGAATTGCGCGCCCGTCCGTCCATTGCATGATTTGTGTTGTGCCGTGCAATCCCCGCTTGACCCCTCCGAGCTGACCTAGTACGTGCGCTCGCTACCTCGCCCTCTCGGCTCTCCGTCAATCGCTGCTGCATCTGAGAGTGCTTCTCATGTCATAGTGCAGATCGGGGAGAGAGTTGAGATCAGACGAAAATCTCAGTTTGATGTGATCCATACATGGCAATGGCAAGCATAAAATCGGTCCCCTGATCACTTGATGTGCGCTGGAAACAAGACGGTAGTTGGCATACTGCTTTTATGGCACATTCGGGAATTTCGTCAGTTCGCTGTTTCCAGTACTGGACAGTACGAGGCCTCTTGAGCCGCTACCACCGTGCTTCTCTCATCGCCGCAGCCGCTGGCATGGCGGCGGCGGCGGCGGCCGGGCCTTCCATCTGCAGCCTCTCCTTCTCCTTTCCTTCCGTCCCTTCATGCGCCAGCTCGCGGCGGAGATGCCGCGGCTGGTGGTGAAGCTCCACGAGGACCATCACGTGTGCAGGCTGAGGCTCAAGATCGAGGCGTTGCAGATCTGGCGTGTTCTTAAGATCCGTATGTTATCAGGTGCCAGTGCCGGGGACACGACGGTGAGTGACGTTGGTGAGGCGGTTGTCACGACTCAGGGCATCAATGCAATTGTGAGCCGATGATATGGAGCCGGCGTTGTGTTCTCCTGATCATATTTGGCCTGGATCGGGCTGAGCTCTGCTTCCTTCCACTCGATCAGGCTGGATCTTCCCTTCTTGTCAAATCCGGTCAAGCCTGGTGGCGCTTGTCGCGGCTACACGTGAGGGTGGTCGAAGCAAGCCCGGTGAGGTATTGGTCGGCGACATTGTCGAATATCTAAGTATGAAATATGTGTATACAACTATACACAGAAAACTTAAATGCCATACCATACATGGTGACACACACATCTGAAAACTCCGGATATCCTAGACCCGAATTCTACGGGACAAGATATATACGGAGGGAGTATCTCCACATTTGGACAGAATTCGGTAGTGTTCCCGTTACGAGGAAACCAACCCGAGTACGTCGGAAAACAAGGGAAGTTTGGATACACCACGAAGATCTTGGAACAGAGGATTCCTCATCGAGTATGATCTAGTGTTCCAAACCGACTATGACCTAAGAAGTGACTACCTCAACCATATAAATAAGGGGGTAGACGTTCAGGAGAAAGGGGAGGGGACAAGCAGTTGAGACTCAAGAGATCCACGTGCAGCACTGTGCGAATTGGCGCCACGTGTTCCGCTGCGTCAATCTCTATGCAAAAAATAATTAAGTGATAAAGATTAAAGTACATTAAAGTGCTTGGAGATTGATAGATTTGTATGGAGATTAACGCAACGGGAAGCGTGGCGACAATCCGTACGGTGCTGCACAGACCGCGGTATGCAGCACCGTTACATAAAATTTGTTTCCCTTTGTGACGGTATCGTAATTCTTCTTCTCCAATGAAATCAAACGCAGTCTCCTGCATTTAGTTTTTTTTAAAAAAAAACATTCAGGAATTTCGCGTTGTTTTGGGGGAAATAATCCACAAGAAATAGTTAAATTCCTGCGAGAATCTGGGAAATTCCCCCCGTTTCAAACATGGAAGGTAATATTTGCCTCTGCTTAGCAAACTTCAGTTGTTTCGAGCGAAAAGAAAACTAAGCACTCTAACATTTGACATGGTTCGCAGTTCAAAGCACACGATGGCTCACGCACACGGAATTACGGAAACATTTGCAAGGCACGGGAAATCTATGCGTTGTCGCTGCCACAGCTGAATTTCCACAACGGCGTTAGAGTGCCGGTTGTCAAAATTTGCTTACGTTACAGACAAAACTAACAGGCAGCTCTATATGCTGCTCACTGTTAAAAACTTAAAGAAACCATGGATTGTTCCATCTCCGTTATTTTTGCTCACCGTAATCACTCTCCTACCTGTGGCTTCTTGAAAGAACGATGGATCTAATTAATTGGAGATGAGTTCAAAGGTGAGCTCTCAGTTCCAGTCGTTTCGCTCGCAAGGGTACCATTCGTGTGCTCCACCAATACATTAGTAGCCTCCTCAGGTGCCTTCAGCAGCGAGGGATCTACCTTCTCCTTCGCAGACTTCTCCTTTCTGAGATCTTCCTTGGCCAAGCTTGAGAATTGCTTGTCCAATGAACTTGCCGCGCCTAGCCATGCGAGAACAACGACCAACAGTATGCCGCCGAGGTAGGGAGTCGAATTTGCCAAAGAGCCGAATGTCAGGATCATGAACTGTTGGATCAGCGCACCACCGGACTTGCCCAACGGGTTGCAGACAACATCAATGGCTGCCTTTCCCTTCACCTGCAAACAGAGGGAACTATAGTTGGCATCCGCAGCATAGTAGTGGTGCAAACAGTGAATTGTTAAGAATCATTGGGCCTACCCAAACAAGACCCTAGTGCAGGCCGCAAAGGAGCAAAACATTTGGAATAATATTGGAATAAACGGTATGATGTTCACTAGACTAGGCTTCATGGAAAGAGCATTGATTTTTATTTAAGGCTGTCCATGTCAAGGGAATTGCACTTGCTGAAGTAATTAAAACAAATAAATAAAACAGCGAATGGCAGCAGTAAAACACATGTGATGTCATTTTACAGCGGCAGGACCAAGAGAAGCTATGTATGAGATTTGACAGGCTTTAGAAAGGTATATCTAAGCATATGCATCCTGAGAAAATTTGAACAATTGTCTAGTTGCCAAACTAATTTCAGCATGTCAGTAACATACACTTAGCATATATTAGTTCATCAAGAATTGGTCAGAGCAAATTTACTAATAGTGCTACTACGGATTACGAATCTATGAACCAACAAACTATTAACTAACATAAAGTACCATTCGTGAGGGAATAGAACATCAGCAAGTGAATACAAAAAACTTCTTTAAATATTCGCCAAGGAATTTACATGAAAAAAATGCAATCTGGAAGGATGAACATACCTTCATATCTTCATCCAAAGGAATATAGGCCATTTCCTTGCACGGATCAAATAAACTGTACTTTGCACTCTTGCTAAATATGTTCTGCATTGCACCCACATAAACGGCTGCAAGAAGAGGGGTTAAACCCATCGTGGCAAGCATAGGAGTCAGTGGTTGGCCAAACAAAATCAGAGAGAAGAAACCAACGCCAGTCAGCAACAAAACAGTGGGTGTGATCATTGCAGCCACTCCCCAGCCAAATCTTCGGAGTATAAACCGGCCTAACAGCATCATAGTGAAAGTTGCAATCCCAGTAGCAGTTGAGAAATCACCCATGAAAGATGAATATTCGTTTGGACTAGGGAACTGCCAAGATGAATAAGGAACACAGTACTCAATTGACAACGCTGTAGGAGTAAGACAAAGTGAAGAAAAATATACAGTTTACAAAGATTACCTGTGCCTTGAGCTTTGATTTCCATGTGACTTCCACAAGATTGATACTAATGCCATATGCAACCACTAAGGTAGCAAGGTCCCTCACATATCTTGAAGAGATAAGAACTTTCAGACTCTCTTTCATGCCAAGCTTTGGCTTGTCCTGTCAAAAAAAAAATCACTATCAGATTATTTGAAAAGCAGTACGCTTGTCCTGTCAAAAAAAAAATCACTATCAGATTATTTGAAGAGTACTATTCCTCTCAATACAAGTTGCACAAATCTTAAAGTAAGCGAAAGGGTAAGTAATGATTATCTGCCAATTATTCATGCTTTAATATTTGTGCAACTTTCAAAAAGATTGTTTGAAACAGAAGTAAAAAAAGGGGGATGCACATTTAACCATTCTACTGACCTTTTTCTTCTTGCGATCAGACTTTGGAAGATAAGGATCATTCAAAACAAACTTGTTCACTCCCCAATAGATGGAAGTAATGACAAGCCCAAGAAGTACCACTATGCTCATCATTCCTTTCAAAGATACCTCCCAACCATCAATTCCTGGACCCAATGTCTTGCGCAAATTTGAGAAATACTTTACAGTACGCCCAGAAAAGATAAGGGCGACATTAGCGCCAAGGCCAAATAGAGGGTAAAATTCTTTTGCTTCATCAACCGTGGTGATCTGAAAAATATATGAATCAACTCAGTTGGAGCATGACGGGTCACCGTTTGATGAGAATTTCAGCAAATATGACATAAACGTTTCAACTCAAGTGCCAGGCACTGCAATGACATAGACAAACAGAGCCCCCTTTAAGGTATGCTTTTTTAGCTGGTTGCTCTCCAGTGGACAGCAACACACCAAGGTCAACATTCAGCGCAAATACCTACTGACAACGACTGCGGCGAACTCCTATTCTTCGTCTGGCAGGCCTTTGGTCTTGATCAACAACAGCTCTGCGAGAAGCAAACCTAACAAATGGAACCACCAGCCCAGCCCATATCCAGCGACAACAGTTGTCGTAAAGGTAGAACTCCCTCACTCCGTCATGTGATTCCTAAATGCACTTAACTCTAAAAAAATGCACTCAGGATACCACCCTGTGGGCTCATAAACTCTGAGCAACAGATCAACCAATAGTTTCTAGCTGGAAAACTAATATTTCTCATTTCTCAACCTAAAGAACATGCTCTGTAATATCCCCATTTAAGGGGAACATTCAATGAAATTAAGGTGGGGCGTATGAGCATGGCTAATAGCTGTGTCATTGACAATTGTGAGTTCTCAATGTCATATTTCCAGCATTCAATAGCAAGATCATATCGCCAAAATCTTCACGCTGTATCTCTGTCCTAGGTAATGGTACTAGATGATTTTACAAAGATCAACATGAACTTCAAACGGCTTGTTATGTGCAGCCGCGCAGGTGCTGAGCACAATGGAAACAGCACAAACGTTTTATCTTTCATAATCAAAAGAAAATAAAATAAAATAAATTATTGGTTCATACAGTTGCTTCAATCTGTTTTTGAAAAATTGAGTTGCTTCAATCTCTTCGTTTGACTTCTCTCAAGTGTAACAGAGAGGTCAAAACAGTTATGCTTCTGGAATAGTGCTATTTTGTCTGCTAGATAGTCTTCACTTATTACCTGACAGCGCAGGGTTGAGTTTCTTGGCTCATGAAATCCTGGAATTTTCTCCTTTTTAGCCTCCTTGCGAACTTTTTTTTTTCAAATATAGCATTCATCCGAAATCATTTGAAAATTTGGCCCCCACGAGTCAGCTCCAGCGCTTGGGGAGGACGGCAGGTCGCCCGTCACGCTAAGATCCCTGCCGAGCTCCCCTTCTGCGGCAGGAATCTACTCCACTAATTAATCATTTAATTAAATCGCTAATTAATCAAATTCACTAATTATTCTCAGTCCTTCCGCGAAAGCCAAGTGCTGAAGGCACCTCGGATTGCTACCGCGGCACTCAAGCGCGGAATCCGCTTGCTGATTCTTTCCGTGCCACCCAAGCACGGAACTTGCCTGCCGAGCTCCCTTGGCACGTCAGGTGACTCGTGTCGCCTGCCGCGCCTTTTGAGCTCACAAAAAAGGCTAGTTTTGCAAATTCAAACGAAGGAGACTAAATTTGTCAAAAACGAATTTTAAGGGGCTAGAAAAGTGACGGCTTCTCAAGTCCTGGTCATGCTTTTTTCTTCGTTTTCTTCTTATTTTGTACATTTTCTCTAGATATTTATTATCTTTTTATGAAATTTCAGTAAGGCTCCCCTGATTGTCTCCCCCAAAATAAATTGCAGGAAGTACAATGTGTATGTATCTAATACAAACATTCAAGCCTTACTTTCTGGGAAGAAAAGTAACCACAATGCAAAAACATATTAGCTGTGCTGAAGATTGCATCAATCGAAATTATTTCTTTCAAAAGGAGTTGGAAAGTGTGAACCATATCCAGCCAAGTGGTTATATAGAATAGACATTCACAGCCAATAGACGACTAAAAACAACTCAAATATAAGTCTGAATTTCAGATTAGGAAAAGCTAGCAATCATGCATCTGAGCGCATTCATACCAGAAAGCAACAAGCACCAAGACCTTAGCCAACAGATTCTGCAATGCAATGTGCAATACTACAATTCAGGGATTACCAAGTAGTACTAATCAAACAAACGTCTTAAATACCTACCAATTATCCCAAAATCACATCATCAGTTGTCTAACCATCTTGACAGAGAACAAGTTTCCCCCCTCTGTTTTGTTCTCCATTAACCAACCATCGGGTCAAAATATTAGCTAATGAGATGGTCAAAATGAAAACTTGACAGGAAATTAACGAAAGGGGTTGACATTTGCGCATGTAAGATTGACCGAAAAATCCATACCCGTGACTCACCTGGTTAGCGAAGCCCCAGAAGAGGACAGAGATGACGACGCTGCCCCACAGCTCGGCCATGACATAGAACAAGCAGAAGCTCCAAATCCTCAGGATGGCGACGGGACCTAGAAAGCTCGGGCCGAGCGCCGCGAGAAGCTTGTCGGCGAGCGCGATAGGATGGATCACATCCCGGAGCGGGTAGAGCACAAAGGCGAAGGCGCCGAAGAAGGCGATGAATGGGAAGATGACGGTGTAGAAGAGTGCCTCCCGGGAGAGCACATTGGAGAGCTTGGTGTAGAGCAGCATGAAGCCGATGGCCATGGGCAGGTTCACCCACGTCTTGAGGAAGGGGATGATCTCCGCGCTGCTCCCCTTGGCGGTCACCACCAGCACGTCCTTGGTGTCCCGCAGGATCGTGTAGTTGAACAGGATGCAGAAGAACATCAGGCCCAGCGGCACGATCTTCTTCAGCGTCTTCACGTCCACGCCGAGGAACTTCTTGCCCTCTGGCTGCGCCGGCGGCTGCGGCGCCGCCGCCTCCGCTTCCTGGGCGCTGCAAGATACACCACTAGTCCTCCGTTTCAAGAATCCATACCCCAGGACGGCGTCCTGTGAGGGGTGGCTTCTTGATGCGAGGAGTGGGGATTGGAGGGCGGAAGGCTTGGAGGCGTGAGGGGCCCTCGGGCGCGGGAGGGGGAGGCGGAGTCCGGCGCGGAGAGGGAGGCCACCGGGCCTGGCGTGGAGGAGAGCGAGCGACTCCATGGGTGGCGGCACTCCGCTCGCCTCCGCCGCTTCTCGCCAATCCCGAGACGCGAATTGCGGAGGAAGAGGAGACGAAGTAGAGAGGGAGGGAGGGAGGGAGACGATCGCGCATTCATATGACGATGGGATCGGCCATCCGTTCGTGGGGCGGAGACGATCGCGACCGTCGGTTGGGGTGCTGGCTTGGTGGGTGGGCGAAGCGAGACAGCCAACGTCCAGCCGCCGGCCGCCCAACGCAGTCAGCCGCGGGCTGGCTCGCGCACTCTCCCATGACCGCGTGTTTGTTTCTGTGCAAGAGAGGAGTTTGTTTAGTCGTTTCCATGTCATCTTCGCGTGAAACACATGGGGTGGTAAAATCTCCCGAGTCAGCACAAAAGCGTAGTAGCTTGCCTCAGGAGGGACTGTGGAAGGTTTCAAATTTCGTTTTGGTATAAATTTTGGAGGTAGTTGAAATCAAAAATTTCGGTGAGATTTGAAAATTTCAGATAAAATTCGGATGAAATACAACGATCATATTTTAAAATCGGCTTTTTTTCAACCGGGAAATCCGAGATCTTGGCCGAAATCAAGATTTCAACCCATATTGAACCGACCGAAAAATAGTCCAAAATACGTCAAAAAATTTTGAAATATTTTTTGGATGGCCCTGACACATCACTAATGTTCCTATCAAAATTTCAAATGATGATCAAGCATGAGAAATTTTAAAAAAATCTAACAGTGTTAATATCATGATAAAAAGCACTATGTAAAATCTGTTTTTGATTTTTCAAATGTAACAAATGAGGTTCAAATCATTTGAAAAGTTTTCTATATATTTTTATATATTATAATACAACAAATATAATATTTTAACATAAAAGACTTTAAACTTAGAAATTTTGGCACATGAGCAGGCCTTCACCTCACTCATAGAACATACAAATACATACACTAGATATTAGATATATAGATAATACCTCATTAGGATATGTGGTTTACATATTACACTAAACATGATTTTATTTTGGTCCTAAAGAATTAGTGCAAGTGGATGAGATAAAACCGACCTAACCTAATTAGCATATCACATATAAGATTCAATATATTAGTAGCTCACTTTGTGCAAGGTTTGTATATCTACCAGATAGATTTGAACATATAATTTGTTTACTACCAAAGTACAAATAAAGAAACAACCTCCAGAATAACATGCGCACACATGACCATCTATACTCCGGAATGCAATTGCAATCTAACCCAAAATTACCAACATGCAAAGTGTGTGAAATCATGTGCTGAAAAATTGGCTTAATGATGCATTTGGCATTGCAAAGTGTTTGTGGTTATGGCATGTGAGTTTCTCTCTTGGAAGGCAAATAGCACGCTTGTGCGAGAGAAATAGCACGCCAACCGAGCGTAGCACATGTACGCCGGACTTCAGTCCGGTGCGAGAGAAATTGATTTTGGTTTGGATTTCATAATGAATGTTTTGATCTTATGCAATGGTCGATCGTTTGAGTAATTGCATGGACTGATATTAAGTCAAGTCGTGGACTTGTTCTCGGAGTATTTCCTTGTTTGTTCATGTGCAGGTGTTGCTCGAGGGCAAACATGATCGATGACGGGACCGGAACTAGGTTCATGGAGGAACTGAGGTTCAGGACTAGGTTCAGGGAGGAATCGAGGTCCTAGTGGTCGAGGATGTCATGTGGGATGTTCGGGCTAGAGAACAATGCACATGGAGGATGATTAGTCACGTGAGTACGACATGTGAGTCGTACGCGTTGAGAGTTGTTTTGGGCCATGTTTGGCCAAGTTGAGTTGTATACCAAGTTGAGATGTATACGGACTCGTTAGGTTTGCTCATTATAAATAGATGGTGGTGTCCCCTGTTTATTAGTGAGAGGAGCGCAGAGCCAGAGTGTGTCAGCCAGAGCTTTAAGGTTGTACTATTTTGTTTGGAGTGTTGTAACCAGATTAGACAAAAAGAAATAAAGGTCAATTTCTTCAGAGTCGCTTGCATCAAGAAGAGTCAGATTAAGTTGGCTATTTCGGTTCTTTGATCAAAGAGAAGCAGATCCGCAATATCTTTCTTTTTCGGTTTTTGTTTGCACGCCTGTTCTATTCTAGATTGATTCATTATCTGTTTTGATTTCTTTAGTTCCATCTTGTTTTGATCCATCCAAAACTTTTCAAGGACTCTAATTTAGTGTTCCTCAAAGTTTTGTTGGATTCTCTTTTTAGACCTTGTTCAATTACGAGGGTAGATCAATTCTCGTCATATTTTGTCACAGTAAGCTTGCGAGGTTTATAATTTTTGATCCATAAGTCCGATTGAGTTGATTTCTCTTTATTAGATTTGTATTGGAATCTAGCTTCTTATGTTAAAATTTCAGGTCAATCCGACGGTTGGATCTCCGGAAATTCACGATTTACCGAACACATCTAAAAGCTGATTTCATCAAGTTCGGACTGGTCCGAACTTGACGACTCACGATCGGAGCGGTCCGAACTTGACATCCACGTCGGAGCGGTCCAAACTGATCGGTTTTGATACAATCAACTTGTGAAGCTTATAACTTTTGACCCATAGATCCGATTGAATTGATTCTTATTGGGTTAGTTTCTAAATTGAATCTAGTTTCTGCAGTAAAAATTTCACATCAATCCAACGGTTAGATTTTTTGGGAATTATTATTTTATTGAACGTTTGTCAATCTATTTTTGCTTGAAACCGATGCAATCTTTTATATTTTGTTTATGGGTGTTTTGATAATCATTAAAAAATTTGCTTTTGCTTCCGCAATCATTCACCCCCCTCTGATTGCTATATTAAGTCTTTATCGATCCTACAAAATGAGTTTACTCTAAACATTGCAACTAGAATAGTTACTTATGTTCACTACTTGATGGGGAAGTAAAATAATTTTGACAGAAACAAAGAGACAGAATAAAACAATGCGTCACCTCAACCTCACACAAGTGCAAGTAGATATCAAAAGCAAGAGTAGCACACAACTGTGAGTCCTTATAGTTATTGTCAACAACACAAATATGGTCGATTTTCATTGGACACACATCCTGTCATGCTCAGCAGATTGAATATACGACTTTTAAAAAATGGTTCAAAACACGTTTAAAAATTTTGAAATTTTTTGTGGATAGTCTTGACATCAAATCCAATCAAATTCCACCAACAAAAAATAAAATCTGGTCTAATTACCCGAGATTTCAGCCGAGATCTCGGCTGAAATCACCGAGATTTGAATTTTTTTCAAAAAATTTTATTCGGTCGAGATTTAGGATCTCGGGGGGAGGGGGCTCCGAAATCTCGACCGAAATTTTCGAAATTTCACCGGGATTTGGAACCTTGGTCTGTGGTTGGTGGTAGGTTTTACAAGAGCACCTGATCGTTTGATATGGAAGCATGTTTGGTTTAGGACCGAGGAGTTTTGAGTTTGAGCAGATAAATTTTGGAGGGTTGTTAATATGTTTTCCACGAGATTCTAGTGAAATTATCCCATTTTAAACAGGCATCAGGATATGTCGGGGATTGGCTATCTGGCAAAAGACCACGGTACCCCCGTGAAAAGCTAAACCCGCCGACCAAGCAACACTAAGAGAAGATGCTCGGAGAACGAAACGAGCATCCCTCTTTCTCCTCCGAGCATACGCATTTGCACCTTCGCTCGCAGAATCACCAAACACCCCCCCCACGAGCAAGCATGCTCGTAGAGGCCACGACCTGCTCGGGTGTTTTGGTCGGGGTGCCCGGTCAATGCCACAAGGAAGGAAGGTGGCAACCAATCAGCCGGAGATCAAGGGAAATCATACCCGAAATTCAAATAGCGCCCGGATCAAGGGCAGTGGATCGTAAGTACGATTGCGCGGCGCGATCCCAGGAGGTAGTTACCTTCTATGTACCTCTAGTCGTAGTATTTAAACCCCCCTGAAGATCTCAAATGAGGAGGAACACCGGGATAGAACACAATACACTGGAGTAGGGCTATTATCTCGGCAGTGAGAGGCCCGAACCAGGATAAAACACCGTGTTCCACCTTTCTTCTTCTCCCGACCTCGCGTCGCTCGAACGCCCTCCTTGGTCCGTACGACGGGGCTCTGTTGATCCCCCATTCAACAAGTAAGCTCGACGGAGCCCGTTCTCCAATCGTCGATACCGGGCGCCGTCAGTGGGGACGATAGCTTGATTCTCGTATGGTCAAGATCCTCGAGGATGCCAAACTCGGAGACACTCGGGACCTTTGTGTTTTTGACCACATTGAAGATGACGACGTGTACTACGCCGCCGACAACGTGGCTGGGTGACCGATCCTATCGGTCACACCGAAGTCTGGGAGCCTTTCCGGACACGGAACGCGAGGGCAGGTCCTCCATTCCCGCACATTACCCTCGGAGACCCCAAGGATGATCAGCGACGAGCACTACGATGGCCTGGACATACCCATTTACCTAGAGCTCGACCGAGAGATCAAGGCCCCAAGGGGATACAATGATGTCCCCATCACTTTCATCCCGCTCTCGTCGAGTCAACATGGCCGGGAGCCGTGCGGAGCCCGGAGAGGGATCCTCGGACGCTGCCAAGCACGACCACTACGAGGCAGCCAGACTCCACCTGGAGGCGTCTTTGGGAAAGACCCTCGCAAGCATTCGCCGCCAGGCAAAGGGGAGGTGCGCTTCCACGGAAAGGAACTCGCGGATACCGAACTCCCGATCGCACTCGGAGCACCGTCAAAGCTCACCGCCGCTTGATTCCGGAAGCAGAACGGCAGCTCTGAGGCCTTGGCGGCGGTCGTGCGTGACCTACGCAGTTTTCCCGAGCAAATAGACTTAGAGGCCGTGGGCAAGGTCGTAGCCGAAGATTTGGAAAGGCTTGCCGCCGAGCTAAAAGTCTCGGATCCCCCTCGTGGTCGGGATGCCCGGAGTGTTTCCCGGGACCATCGCAAACACTCCCCCGTGCGCTCGCATAGAGGTGAATCTCGGAGCCATGCTCGGAGATCGCCCCAAACCGCTAATCCGATCCGGGAAAAGCCCCGGAACAGTCACAGAGCAACCTCAGGGCGATATCTCAGATAATCGCCCAGACATTTAACGCTCGAACGCTTCCACGACCAAGCGGTCATCGATGCGACCGTCCACAGGAGGTTTTCTCGACTCGGCCCAAGGCTGGGCGTTGGGTGGAAGACCAGCGTGGAGGCCGCTGGACCGAGGTTTCACCGCGAAACCCCGAAGTTTCGCTGTCGGGCCTTCACGAGCTCCCTTCGACGCCGTCGCATGGCCGAACAGATTCAAGCCGGCCACGTTGAGAGATTCAACGGACCCAACCCGGACGAATTCCTCTCAATATACACTACCGCCATCCTCGCCACGAGGCAATGAGGGGTGATGGCGAATTACCCGCCGACGGCTCGACGGAGCCGCCAGACGTGGCTTTTCAATCGAAGGAAGGATCCATACGGTCACGGGGCAGCTCGCGCCCGAGCAAATTTCCGTGAGCCGCTACATCCGCCGAAAGGAGCGCGACTGAGCGCTTGATACAGACAGGAAACCTGCGGCGATTCGTCGAGGTTCATCCAGTCCGAACTCGATCCCGAACATATCGGATGAGGCCGCCGTCCGAGCTTTCAAGTTCGGGTACGACGTGCGCTTCACACAGACCTGGAGATCCACCCGGATCTAATCGGCGAACGAGCTCTTCCGAATGGCCGATCGATACGCCAACGCAGATGAAGCCGCCCAATGGAAGAAAATGCTTGGATGAAGGGAAGTCGCCGCCACCTGGTCTAGAGACTTCACTAGCAAAAAGGGCTCGACTGTAGATAAGAAGATCAAGAAGAAGAAGAAAAGCAACCCTCGCCACCATGGTAGCCGCGGTGGAACAACAACAACCCCGAGCAACCCAAAGCAAAGACCGGGGCTTAATGCTCGGGGAAGAGGACAACCACCCAGGCCTCGAGGACGAGGCGACCAAGCGGACCGACGAGGCGACCAAGCGGATCGACGAGGCGACCAAGCGGATCGACGGGGCGACCTCTACTGTCCACTTCACCAGGCGCACGGGCACGACCTCCGAAATTGCCGAACGTGGACCTACCGCTCGAGCAGCTTTTACAGCAGGGTCCCATGCCGACGCTTCCAGAGCAGGGTGAAAATGACAAAGGAAAACAGGCCGCCGAGGAAAGTGAGGATGACATGGAATACCAAGAACCAAGGAATCACATAGCGGTCATCTTCGGGGGCTCCTCCGCCTACAAGTCCCGACGGGACTTAAAGGAGGCCGCAAGGGAAGTGCACCATGTTACCCAGGGTAAGCCTCCGGTGCAGCAGCTGAAATGGTCGGAGGTATCCCTCACCTTCTCCAAGGACGATTGTCCCCTTGGGATGACCAAACCCCAGAGGCTTCCGATGGTCGTGAACCCCACCATCAAGAATACTGCCGGTCGGGTCCTCATAGACTCCGAGCTCTTTGGACCTTATTTCAGCCAAGGTTTTGGACGAGATGCAGATTCCTCGTTCCAAAATCAAGAGTGTGGCCGTGCCCTTCTTCGATAGTCCCGGCACCTCGATCAAACCTCCGGGACAGGTCGTCCCGCCTGTAAGTTTCGGCGGTCCAAGTAACTTGAACGGAGCTAATCACCTTCGAGGTGGTAGACTTGAGTCGGCCTACAACGCCATCCTCGGCAGGCCGGCCTTGGCCAAGTTCATGGCCGCCGCATCACGCCAGACGCTGCTCAAGATTCCCGGGCCGAACGGAGTCATAACCGTCAAAGGGAACCACAAGTCCGCACTCAATTGCGACGAAAGAGCGCTGGATATGGTCGGTCAGTTGCCCACTCGCGGCCCTGACCAAGAGCCGAAGCATTCTCGGCCTAAACTTGCCCTCCAGCCTGGAGGAGAGACCAAGGCTGTTCCGCTCAACGAGTCGGAACCGGCCAAGGTCGTTCATTTGGGATCTTCCTTAGATCCCAAATAGGAACTCGAGCTCGTCACTTTCCTCCGAGCAACGCCGGATGCGTTCGCCTGGGAACCATCCGACATGCCCGGGTCCCAAGGAGGTGGTCGAGCACAAAGCTAGCGGTTCACCGACAAAAAACCAAAGGAGACAGTAAACTTAGACGCTTTTCCCTAAAACAAAGCGATCATCCGGAGGAACTTGATAAACTCCTAAAAGCTGGCTTCATCAGAGAGATCGAGCACTCCGAGTGGCTAGCCAATCCAGCTTCCGTCAGAAAAAGGAGGCAAGTGGCGCATGTGCGCCGACCACACGGGTTTGAACGCGGCGTGCCCAAAGACAACTATCCGTTGCCTCGCATAGACCAATTGGTGGACGCAACGGCGAGTCACGAACCATGAGCTTCCTAGACGCCTATTCAGGCTATCATCGATCAGCCTGTCACGCCGAAGACGAGGAAAGACTTCCTTCATCACCCCTTCGGTACCTTCCGCTGCTATACGACCATGTCTTTCGGCCTGAGAAACGCGGAGCAACCTTTCAACGCCTCATGCGTAAGACTTTCACGCACCAAATAGGTCGAAATTTGGAGGTGTATGTCGACGACATAGTTGTCAAAAGCAAGAGTACTTCGGGTCACGTTGCTGACTTGGAAGAAACTTTCTGTAACCTCAATAAGCATCGAATAAAGCTAAATCCAGAAAAATGCGTATTCGGCGTGAAGGCTGGCAAGGTGCTCGGCTACATGGTCGGGCCACATGGCGTTGGGGCTAACCCGGAGAAGATCGAAGCCATTGAGAACATGAGGTCGCCCACTTGCGTAAAGGAAGTACAAGCTCTGACCGGAAGAATGGCCGCCTTAAGCCGGTTCGTCTCCCGGCTGGGGGAGCGAGGACTACCTTTCTTTAAAGCCCTCCGCAAACATGATGGCTTCACATGGACCGAGGAAGCTGATCGCGCGTTCAAAGAGCTAAAACAGTACCTCTCCAAACCGCCCGTCCTCGTCACACCCACGGCGGGGGAAGAATTGCTACTATACCTGGCGGCAACCCCGCAAGCGGTGAGCTCGGTGTTAGCGGTAGAGAGAGATGGTACCCAGCGACCTATCTATTACGTCAGCGAAGTACTTCATGGACCAAAGGAGCGTTACCCCGAGGTCCAGAAGCTACTGTACTCATTACTGATGGCCTCCCGGAAGTTGCGTCACTACTTTCAAGCACACAAGATCGTGGTGCCGACCGGCTTCCCACTCAGGGAAATTCTGAAAAATCAGGACGCCAGTGGTCGCATAGCCAAGTGGGCGATGGAGCTCGCCGAGTTCGAGCTGGTGTTCTCAGCCCGCACGGCGATAAAATCACAAGTCTTGGCTGATTTCGTGGCAGAATGGTCGGCTCCGGCACCACCAGCCAGCGGGACCAATGATTCGAGGGGAAACTCCTGGACCTTGTATTTTGACGGATCCCGAGCATACGAGCGCTCGGGGGCTGGCGTCATCTTGGTCTCCCCGGATGGAGAACAGCTACAAGATCGCCATCCAACTACATTTCGCCGCGACTAACAACGCGGCAGAGTACGAAGGCCTCTTGGCCGGACTTCGAGCATGTAAATCGCTAGGAGTCCAACGGCTCACTGTGAAGGGCGATTCACAGTTGGTCGTGAACCAGGTCAACAAGGAGTATCAGTGTTCCGATACCTCAATGGCGCTGTACCTGGCCGAAGTAAGGAAGATGGAGAAATACTTCAAGAATTTCGAAGTAATCTACATCCCCAGGAAGGATAATTCCCTGGCTGACCAAATGTCTAAGGTCGGTTCCTCTCAAACCACCGCTCGTGGTGCTTGTCGAGCACCTACATAAGCCCTCCATTCCTCTCGAAGAGGAGGCACCGTAGACCGGCGGTAGGGTCTCATTTCTCGAGCAAAGCGCAAATTGGATGACGCCATTCATCCAATACCTTGCGCATGGGACATTGCCCGAGGAAGAAGCCGAGCGTTCCGGCTAACAAGGCGATCTTCTCAAGACAGATCGATCGAAGGCGACCTATACCGAAAGGCGCATTAGGAATCCTTTCCGTGATCGCCTCCCAGAGGAAGGCGATGCACCTTCTTCGTGATATCCACGAAGGGATGTGCGGAGCTCATTCGTCTTTCGTAACGCTTGTGAGCAAGGCCTTCCGATTGGGTTACTATCGGCCCTACGGCCTTGACGGACGACGGTCAATCGTAACGACTGCCGAGCATGCCGGTTCCATGCTCGCAAATCCGTCCAACCAACAGACGCCCTACAAACCATACCGCTTCGTGGCCATTCTCGACTGGGGTCTCGACGTCCCTGGACCCTTTCCCGAGGTCGAAGGTCGCAAGTATTTGCTCGTGGCCATCGACACTTTCACTAAGTGGATAGAGGCCGAGCCCGTCTCGACCATCTCGGCCCAGCGGCCAAGAGATTCCTCCGCAAAGAATGTGGTAACTCGGTTCGGGATACCCAACCGTCTTATCACAGACAACGGACCCGATTCACTAGTGAACTGTTCCAAAGTTATCATGCGAGGAGGTCGGGACCAAGGTCTGCTTTCGCTCGTGGCACATCCACGAGTAACGGAGCAATGAGCGAGCAAATGGTCACTAGTCCAGTATAAAAGAGGGTCTTTAAGACCCTCAACCAAAGACAAGCAAAGAAGTGGGTGGAGGAGCTTCCCGCCGTTCTTTGGTCTGTCTCGCACCACGACAAGTCGAGCCACAAAGCGAGACGCTTTCCAACTTCGCTCACGGCGCGGAAGCCATTCTACCTGCCGAGATCGTCTTTGGGTTCCCGAGAGGTGCAATCGATCGATTCCATCGATCAAGAGGTTGAGCGCCTCATCGACCGACCTCGCCGAGCGACACGCGAACGGGCGTTGCTCGGCCTGCAACTTACCTACAGCTCTTCGTAGGCATGCAGCCAAGACAGTCAGACCTAGGGCCCTACAAGTTGGCGACATGGTCTTACGAAGAGTTCAAGACACATCGAAGGCCAACAAGCTGACCCCAAGATGGGAGGGACCCTACACGGTCATGTCTACAAGACGCCCGGGCTGTTCGCCTAGCGATGCCAGACGGTCGGGAGCTCACCAAAGACTGAACATCGATCAACTGCGTAAATTCTACGTTTAGACGAGTACTCCTATCTCGCGCCCCTTGCGTTCTTTCAAATAAATCATTTTCCTCTTTCTCGTGTTTTCACCGCGCTTTGGCGAACGAGCATCGTCGTCTACCAAAGATCAGCAGAATTTAACTTATCCGACAAGTATGAGCGCACCATTTCCCTTGGCCCCCCACTGATGCTCGCCCATACGTTCACTTTCCACAGTAGCTCTTCACTGTATGCGTGGTCGGGCGCGAGCATCCACTCTAAGCCCGGTTCAGTGACCATGCGGGTATGGTGGCTCTACGCAGTGTTGGTTTAAAGCTCGTCTGCCCTGTGCTCACACTTCTCTCAGCACAACCGATCTATCTAGGTCACGACCAAAGCGACCCTTAAATTCTCCCATGAACAAACTCGTGCTCGCAACGGTGAGGGCACGACCTTTGTCCATGGCAGGGGGGCTCCGTATGATAGGAACGTTCCGTCCCTTCTTATCAAGGATCCTTTGCTCGTATCTATGCTATATGCTCTATGCAGGAACTTGTTTCCTTTTTTCTGCAGAACCGGGATCATATGGACATATATTGAAGGCGAACTCAAGAAAAGCAGGCAAGGACCAAACACCTGCGAGTTTGCTCATTTAACCCGAAGCGTTGTTTTTTTTTACAGGGTGTACACGAGCTAAAAATAAAAAGAGGAGCTAAGTCCTACGCTCGGCCTGGAGGGCAGCAAGCTCGTCCTTAAGGGAGTCGACCTCCGCCTCTAGGTCCAGGACCTTCCGCCGGGCCGCGCGACCTTCGGTCGCGCTTTCCCGGAGGCGCTGCGCCTCCTTGAGCTGGGCTTCCTCGCGCTCCCGAGCTCGGCCAAGGTCCCGCCGAGCTTCACCACTCCTCGTCAAGCTCGGCGCACTTCTGCTCTGAAGTGCTCTTCGTCGTCTCGCTCTGGAAGAGCTGATCCCGAGTCTGGCGATGAGGCTCTCGCCGATTCCACCGCCAGTCGGCCTCGCGCAAGACTCGGAGACTCCGACGCTCAAGATCGGCGATCTTGGCGTCTTGCTCATGATGGTACGACCAAGACTCTTCAAGGAGACCGAGGTAGCGTCGATATCCTCCATAGCCTTCGCGGCAAACTTGAGCGTAAAGAGAAAAGAGAAGGGAAAAAGTGAGCAGACTCCCGGAAGATCGATCACAGGAAAAAAGAAGAAACATAAAACTTACTGTAAGAGCCCTACCGACTACCTTGTCCTGAAGCGGCGGGCCGGTCAGCGCCACCGAAAGAAGGGATTGACCAAGTCATCCCGGCCGGCGTCGGTCTTGCTCCTCCTGAGCACCCGGTGCTCTCAGGAGAGCAACGGCGTCCCCACCTTCGACCAACCCGGGTCGCCCGAGGTCGATCCTCTTCCACGACAAGCGGCTCGTGGGCCGCTTTCCCTGGTCGAGCACCGCGCCGGGTCAGACGCCAACCACGAGCACCGCCACTCCTTGCTCCGCTGGCCGAGGCGGTTGGTCGTTAACGACCGCCCCGCCTCTTGTCCCTCTGCGGCGGAGGCGACCAATGCTCTGCGGCCAGGAGGCATTGGGTCGAGGGCGATCACCTCCGCCTCTTGTCCCTCCGTAGTCGGAGGCGGCCGATGCTCCGCGTCGAGGCGTTTGATCAAGGACGATCACCTCCGCCCCTTGCGCCTCCGTGGCCGGGGACGCCGGGTGCCCCAAGGCCGAAGGAGTTAGGTCGGGGACGACCTCCTCCTCTCCTTGGCTCACGGCCAAGGGCTGTTGGTCGGCAGCGACCAAGCTCCTTCCTCGGGGCTCGGCGCCCGGGCCTCGCCCGCGATGCGTCTCTTCGCAAGGGACCAAGGCCAAGGCGTCTTGGTCCTCGATCCCTGCGGCTCCTGCTTCCTCCGCGGTGGAATAGGTTCCGCGTCCCACGAAGAAAGCACGGTCCCGCCGAGGGAAGCTCGGGCTCCACTGAGTCCGTAGCCGGGCGCCGGCTCCTCTGCCTCGGCCATCACTCGGCCGACGACGCGGTCGAGCTTCGGCGCCCACTGCAGAGTCGATAATCTCCTCACCATCTCGGGCGGAAGTCCAAAACGACATCCGAAGCTATCACGCCCACACCAAACGGGGTGGGGTTAGCCCAAGAAAATCGCAAGACAAGAGCAGAATAAGAGAATGAAGTAAGAGCTTACCTTCGCCGGCGAAGCGGCGCCATCCTCCTCGGCCCTCGCCGGGCCCACGGGCGACTGCCGCGGCGGCCTCGTAGGCCTCGGCCACGACCACGACGCGCTCCTCGCAGCGTCGGCACGTGCCATCGCTGGTCGACGTCGTCCATGTCGACCTCTTCCAGCCGTCGAGGCGGTCCGAGAGGTCGACCTCCCGCCTCCTTCCGACTGCAGCATAAGTGTCCTCCTCTTCTTCCTCCTCCTCGGGGCATCGACCACCCGAAAGTGAGCCGGGTCCTGGAGGGCCTTGATCTGCCTCTCCACCGCTCCTTGGTCGGGAGAGACCTGGCCTCCTCCTCGGCCTTCTTCGCCGCTCGGCGAGCTGTTCCGGGCCGCCCATCAGCTCCGGCCTCCTCCGTTTGAAGTCATCGAACCAGATTCGGTTCGCTTACCTCCTGGCGGTCGGCGTACTCAAGGTGCGGCGTGGGGTCTGGTCGGCTTCGGCGCCTCGACCGCTTGGCGCGGAGGCGAGGCGGATGCCTGGCGGCCTCGACCCGCCGCCTCTTCTTGGAGCCTCGCCTGGCCGGTGTCGGCTTGCGGCGATCGCAGCGGCCGACACCGCAAGCTCAAGGGCGACCTTCTCCTGCAATCAGAAATCGGGAGGAATGAGCTCGGAGAACATGCCCCCGAGCGGAAGCAGAAAGACGTACTTACCGCGTCGCCGCGGTCAAAAATGTTCTTGGGGACCTGACGATTGGGCGTCAGCTCCTTCTCCTTCGGGGCGGCGATCATCTCGGCGACCCTCTCGTCAACACTGTCAGTCCTCGGTGCTGCGTCGAAACCGAAGACTAAGAAAAAAGATATATATATATATATGCATAGCACCGATCACCAGAAAGCAGCGATGCTCGGGAAAGAGGTCCAGGAACATACCTGCGTTGTCCTCGCGGGTGAAGTCGTACACCCGGTCACCTCGAAGAAGGGATGCTCGCGGCGCCTCAGGGGGACACCGGTTGAAGGTGAAGTCCTGGCGATATCCCGACCGCTGAGCCCCGTCTGGGCAAGCTCACCGATCGCCCCGAGCACCCGCTCTTCCTCAAAGTTGCACGGGCGGCGCGCTGCCTCTCGATGGCGGAGCGTCCTCCCCAAGATAGACCAATCGGGACCCCTCCGCCTTCTTCGGTAGAATCAGAGGTCGGCCCAACCCGACACCGAGTCCTTCGTGAGCAACGAAGGGGTACTCGTGATGGTCGGTTGGGCCGAGGCGAAGATAAACGCAACCGGCGGAGCCATCCTACGGCGGAAGGGGAATAGAAGTGAAAGAAGAGGCTAGCCGTGGGCATTACACTCCACGTAAGCCTCGCAAAGATGGGAGAAGATTGCGAGAGAAAGGATAGAGTTGGGGTGGAGATGAGAGATCTCGCACTCACGTAAGGCAAGCACGGAGGCGAGGAAGTCGCTCTCGGCGCATTTAAGCCCGTTGATGGCGTACAACTCGCAGGAGACGATCTCCGTCTCCCGCGGTGCCGGCACCGCATCATCCCCGGGCACTCGACCCGAGCTTGGGTCGGCGTACCCCTCGTCCGTGAGCACCTGGAGCCTCCTTCGGGTCATCTGGCTAACCTTGAAACGCGCCATGGCCGAAGAAGGAAGGGGAGCGAAAAGGGTTCTTGGGCGTTAGGGCTCTTGGAAGATTTTTGGCCGAAGACGAGCAAAGAGACAATGTAACTCCGACCTCTCCCGGTAGAAAGGGCTAAAAAGACAGCGAAGGGGCAGGTTAAAATCGCCGCCTATCACGTAGCGACACCTGGCTGGAGAGAGCGCGTTTTCCGAGAAACTGCCGTACCGTTACAAGGAGGCTTCTCAGGGAAGGAACCGCAGAACAACCAAACGACGCGCCCACGCGGAGCAAGCACGCGGCGGGTAAAGAAGTTCGTCTCCCGACGAAAAATGGTCGTGAGCCACGACCAAAGGAAATTCAATCCCCCTTCAAGTCTTCTTAGGCTCAAGGGGAAGCCCGAGGGTTCCCCACTTGAACCTCGGGGGCTAGCTGTCGGGGATTGGCTATCTGGCAAAAGACCACGGTACCCCCGTGAAAAGCTAAACCCGCCGACCAAGCAACACTAAAAGAAGATGCTCGGAGAACGAAACGAGCATCCCTCTTTCTCCTCCGAGCATACGCATTTGCACCTTCGCTCGCAGAATCACCAAACACCCCCCCCACGAGCAAGCATGCTCGTAGAGGCCACGACACCTTTCGGGTGTTTTGGTCGGGTGCCCTGGCCAATGCCACAAGGAAGGAAGGTGGCAACCAATCACCGGAGATCAAGGGAAATCATACCCGAATTCAAATAGCGCCGGATCAAGGGCAAGGATCGTAAGTACGATTGCGCGGCGCGATCCCAGGAGGTAGTTACCTTCTATGTACCTCTAGTCGTAGTATTTAAACCCCCCTGAAGATCTGTAACAGGGGAGGAACACCGGGATAGAACACAATACACTGGAGTAGGGCTATTATCTCGGCAGTGAGAGGCCCGAACCAGGATAAAACACCGTGTTCCACCTTTCTTCTTCTCCCGACCTCGCGTCGCTCGAACGCCCTCCTTGGTCCGTACGACGGGGCTCTGTTGATCCCCCATTCAACAAGTAAGCTCGACGGGAGCCCGTTCTCCAATCGTCGACAGGATATTTATTTAACCACAAGCATGTTCGACCAATGTTACGATATACCAAATTATATGTAAATGGTTTATTGGCCCATATGGATCAATATTTAATACGTTTGTGCTCAAGATGTGAGTACCACAGGGAGGAATTGTTGGATCGGTGTCGCAAGAAACTGTTAGACAACCTCGCTATCGAATAGTCCGGGGTTGCCTAATAGATCTAAACTGGAGAACAGAAAGAGAGGGCGAGAGACACAATATGAGGAGGAACGGATCTGCTTTATTATTCTGTATGCTTGTGTACAATGGGGTGACCCCCTGCCTCCTATATATAGCGGTTCTGCTTAGAGATAAGGAAGAGTCCATATAGGATACGAATCCGGTTTCCTAACACTCCCCCTTGGACTCTTCACTGCGAGATGCATATGCCTCATTAAAACTCCATAAAACCCAAAGTGGGAAAAATAATTGGAGAAAGAGTACATAGCACACGCTATGTGTTGCACGGATTGCCTCATCAAAAACCTTATGTAAGAAAACTTCAATGAAAAACTTACTTAAGGAAAAGAGTACAATCCACCCAAACTTCAATGTTAATCTTCAAGATTCACGTTGGGTACTCAATCTTCATGTTTGAGATTTATGTAGGAGTATGTGAAAATTCTCCCTGAAATCTGCACTTCTCTAAGCCTCATCATCCCGATTCTTCTAACACATCTTTCAAAGGAAGATGCCAGAGTGATTTAGTGAATAAATCTGCGAGATTTTCACCACGACTTAGTATGCAGTATCTTTATCTCGTTCATCTTATGCAATTCATGGGCATAAAAGAACTTGGGGTTGATATGCTTCGTGAGGTTACTCTTCACATATCCCATTTGCACTTGAGCAACACAAGCTGCATTATCTTCATAGATAATGGTGGGGGTTTGTTCCATGTTCAAACCACATGACTTCTGGATGTGATGAACCATTCTTCGAAGCCATGCACATTCTCGAGATGCTTCATACAAGGCAATTATTTCTGAGTGGTTTGTCGACGTTGAGACAAGAGTCTGCTTAGATGACTTCCACGAAATTGCTGTTCCATCGCAAAGGAAAACATACCCAGTTTGTGACTTGCCAGTATGTGGGTCTGATAGGTACCCAGCATCGGCATAGCCAACCAAATTCAATTCATTGTTTCTTCTGTAAAACAAGCCAAGGTCTTTGCTTCCTTGAAGGTAACGGAAGATGTCCTTCACCCCTTTCCAATGCCTTTTGGTGGGTTCTCAGACTGCATCAGCGCTAGCAAATTCACTGGCGAACGCAATGTCCGGCCTAGTGCTATTCGCAAGGTACATGAGCGCTCCAATTGCACTCAAGTATGGGAATTCCGCTCCGTGACTTCCTCCCCCTCTTCTTTAGGCCTCAGACGGGTCTAGGTCTGCTTGGAGTGACCTTCCGACCATTGGGGTCTTTGCGGGTATGCCTTTTCAAAACCAAATTTATCCAACACTTTCTGCGTGTAGGAAGATTGGTGTACCAAGATTCCGCCTTGGACATGTTCAAGCCGCAAGCCTAAACAAAACTTGGTTTTACCCAAGTCTTTCATTTCAAATTCAGACTTCAAGTATGTGCATGCTTCTTCAATTTCTTCATCCGTCCCAATGATGTTCAAGTCATCTACATAGACGGAGTTTATACAAAATCCATTCGGGATCGTTGTATAAACACACATGGACAATCTTCATTGTTCGTAGCCTTTCTTGCAAAGAAAGTCACTTAAGCGATTGTACCACATTCTTCCTCGATCAAGTTTCAACCCATACAGTTGATTTCTCCAATTTCACATCGTATAGGTTTCTCGCTTGCTCTGTCTTGGTTCGATAGGATACCTTCCTACTTTCATGTATATCTCCGAATCCAAGTTTCCATACAAGTATGCTGTGACAACATCCATTAGCTTCATTTTCAACTTCAAGTTGACTGCCATTGAGATCAAGTATCTAAAGGTAATTCCACCCATGACCGGAGAATAGGTTTCTTCATAATCAACCCTAGGACGTTGAGTGAAACCTTGAGCGACAAGCCTTGCCTTGTACCTTACAACTTCATTGTTTTCATTCCTCTTCCGAACAAAAACCCATTTGTGCCCCACGGGGTTTATATGGGGAGGCGTGCACACACAGCCCAAACACCTCTCTTTTGTTTAGAGAGACTAACTCATGCGGTGATTGCCTTCTTCCAATCTTCCCAATCGAGCCTTTTCTTGCACTCTGCGAGAGATGCGGGCTCGGATCATGATTAATGATCGTGGCAATCTTCTTTGCAAAGTATGCATCGACATTGGTCGTTGCTCTATTCATCGATTCTCTCGTTATTACAAAGTTTATGGCCATTTCATCATGGGGTGCTTCGTGCACTTCTACTTGCTCTTCATTGCTATTTCCCATTCCAGAGCAAGTTCCTTTAGTTTTTCTCCGCCAATGTGTGCGCACACATTATTTCCGCGGCTTCTTCCAATGGAAGGTTCAGATCTGGAATTGCCTTTTCCACAAAGCTTCTTTCGAGTGCCGTGTCTCAACTGCTCCCCTTCTTGCTTTGGGGCACTTTTGTGATTGGTCGTGGTAAGTCCTCTTGCCCGCTTTTCCCAGACGCCTCCGGTACTTTGGGTTTGAGAAGCCGATTTCTGTTCTTTTCTATGAGGCCTCAACAGACGAGGATACCTTCGCTTTCTTTGGTATTTCCACCCTCTCTCGTGCATTTCTTGCTGGTATATGCGACTTAACCACGCTCTTGAGATCACAAAAATGATCAGGCGGTTCATTTGCTAAATTCTCGCAAATCAATTATCTTCTCGACTTCTTGATTTGCTTCATTAGTGCGAGGGTCATGCGCGGGATCCCGATGGAATGCCATATTATTTCCGGCATTTTTCATCCAATGGTTGATTCTCTCCCCTAATGACGGAAACGGTCCTCGTCAAAGATACAATGATGGAATCGGTGTATGCAAGTCTCGATCATGGGTTCCAAGTACTGATTATGGATGCACTCTCATAACCAACGATATCCCAGACTTGCAGAGAGGGCCCATTGCAATCCATTGTGGGGTGGTATAGGTACATATACCATACAACCAAAATTTCTAAGATGGGAAATCTTCGGATGACCCCTTGCACTAGTTGCATAGGTGAATGGATGTTGTAGGCCGATGATCTATAATTGATAAGTCTTTGCTGCGTGCAGATCACGTGTCCCCAACAAGTGTTGGGAAAGTTACAACTCTGCAAGAGCGGTCCGCAATGAACTTAATCCTCTTTATTAGTGCTTCACTAGCCCATTTTGCGTATGGACGTGCGGCATGCAGTGCTCAACAGCTTATTCCCGTTCTTTGTGCAATAATCATCAAATGCCTTGGAAGTAAATTCGCCGGCATTGTCCATTCGAATGGACTTCACGCGATGATCAGGAAAAGCATTCTTAATTCTGATGATTTGCGAGATCAGTTTTGCGAATGCATGATTCCTTGTTGACAGCAAACATGTGTGCGACCATTTCGAGGAAGCATCAATGAGCACCATAAAGTATCGAAACGGCCCTAACAAGGGCTGAATCGGGCCGCAAATATCCCCCTGAATGCGTTCCAGGAATGCAGGGATTTCATGTTGCACTTTCATAATAGAGGGTCTAGTTATTAATTTCCCGGTGGCACATGCATGGCACACAAAATCTTCATGATTCGGGAAATTTTTAATATTGATGCCATGACCTTGTGAGTTATTAACTATATTTCTCATTAATCTAAGACCAGGATGACCTAATCTACAATGCCATAAAGAAAATAATTCAGAGCTTCTAAAGACAGTCTTCAAAGAAGTATACACTGCGTGTGCATTGATTTTCGTGTAGTACAACCCAGATTCATATGAGGGACATTTTTCTAGTACCATCTTTCCATATTCCGCGTGCTTCACAATGCACAAGTGATCTTTGCCATTTTCTTCATTGGTTTCTACGTGAAACCCATTGGCGCGGATATCCTTGAAACTTAAGAGAGTGCGGGTTGATTCAGGGTACAAGAGGGCTTCTTCAATTACCAAAGTTGTACCCATTGGCAATATAATTGTGGCTCTTCCTGAGCCTATTATATGCGTATCGCTTCCTGCGATAGTCGTAATCCTTCCAGCGTTCTTCGTGATCGTTTGGAAGTATTTCGACTCTCTTAAGATGGTATTTGTTGTGCCACTATCAACAATGCATATTTCCTCCATTGGGCGCTACACGATTTCTAGATGAAAAGAAAAATAATTCTAATCATACAGTGGCTAAGTAAAAAAATTGCTTGTAAAGAAAGAATACTGGAATAAAGAATAAATTGCAATTCTATTCATGAGAAAAGTATGCTCTTCGAGAGCTTACTATTCATTATGCAACTGATGTCTATGTGAGATAATTCGACAATTCATGTCGGGCTTCTTCAAAACTCACGTTAGATAATGCCACACCTTTGCACATTCATAAGGTTCTTCCATTAGATTACTACGTGCAATCTAATAGGAAATGGCTGCTAGATTCAATAAAATGCATAATTGAATTCTCATGAGTTTCCAGCAAACTAAAAGAAAGCAATAATATCAAGATTCATATATACAAAGATAAATGCAAAATTCATAAGTACAAGATTCATAAATATTCATAAATACGGAAAAAAAAACCCACATAAATTAAATGCGGTGTAATGCTAATTACAACTTATGTAACTCTCGTTGGTTGGGAGCGAAAACAGGTAACGAATATCTCCGTCAATTCGACTCTTGGCCAGGTCAACCTGCCCCTAGGGCTCACATGAGGGAGGGAGCACTTCCCGTTTCCGGGTGCCAATTAGAGAACCAAGCCTCATGTGTGTTTTCCTAGACACCAATTGTCTCATGTCTGTTTATTCATTACCAAAATCAAATCCCAACCACTCGCTTTCTCATAAAATGCCGTATGAAATATTCTCGAATTTTCCTAGCACTTTTCATAATTTACGCTAATTTCCAAGCAATTTTCGTAATTATCAGACAAATGTAAAAATTTAATTTTAGCAAATATCAACATGACTAATTCATAAATTCAGAATAAACAATAATTGCACAATTCATAAATTTATAAATGCGAAAATAAATTCTTATGAATTTTCAGATTCTAAACAGGCAATTATTGCAAAAATTCATGCAAAAATTCATAAATACAGAAAATAAGGCTAAGTACAAAATAAAACAGAGCCATAAAATTTTCTGGATTTTTCTAGATATTTTTCATATTTTTCTGGCAATTTTCAGATTTTTTCTGGATTTTCTAATTAATTTTCTGAATTTCTAATTATTTCGAAAAAAGGAAAAACATAAAACAAAAAGGAATTAAAACAAGGGGTAAGGGGGTAATTTCCCCCTCCCCCCGTGCGCCAAGGCCAAAACCACTTTGGTTTCCAACCGGTTCAGATCCGATTGTTTTCTTGCAATTGGACAAAGCACTTTGCAAGTCATGGACTTCATGTCCCAAGAGCTTTGACGCAAGGTGCAGCCCGGCCAAGTGCTTGTGCGGTGGGCCAACGGCCAGCTCGCTGCGAGGCAGCGGCGGGCGCATAGCGAGCGCGCGGTGGGGGCCAGCAGGACACGGCAATCCGGCAGGGGCCGGCGGCGGGCTCGTTAAGCGAGCACCACGGCAGCTGCCGCCACAAGGCGCTGCCGACCTACGGTCGGCTTATCGGTAGCGCAGCAGCCTACTTTAAGCTAGAAATCGTGCCGGTGGTGGCCGTCTTACGGCTGCAGGTGCGCCCGTGCGATGGCGATCAGCGCTTCGGCGGACCGACGTTCGGCGTCACGGCAACGACGACGCTTCATGGTCGGCCGCGGCGTTCTCGAAAGCGGCGATCGCCGGTGACTCCCGAGGCGGCTACGGCCGGCGACGGTGCGTTGGTTTTCCAAAACCGAATTGGAGTCAAAGGAATCGGACTTCGTGTCCAACATATTCTCGACTTCAAGTCCTCGACTTCAAAGCGGCGGCGCCAGCGCGGCGGCTCGGCCGTCTTGCGGCAGACGCGCGAAGCGTGTCGGTCATTGTCGCGGCATACCGTCGGCGCAGCTGCCTCGACGGCAGCGTCTTTGGTGGCCATGGTAGGCGCGCGCTTCGTGCGCAGCAGCCGGCTAGACGCGGCTTTGCAGCTTCGTGCTGCTTCGGGCGCGGTGAGGTGCGAAGTCCGGCGGCTGCGGCCTGCCAGTCTCGATGGCATGCATCGGACTACTGGGCGTCGCTGCTGGTGGAAACGGCTTCGAGCCGAATATTATGTTCTGTAGCTTCGTGCTGATCTGCTTGTTGACTTGTAGATGCATATCGATTTAGGAGCCATGCAAAGCTAGTAACGTATGGGAAGTTAGTAAGCATACAAAACCAGCATGTTCCCATGCATGCATATGATGAAACAAGCTAGCAATTAGTCGGTGTTTTCCATGCGAAGCTAGCATGCATGCGGCCGTCTTCAATATGCATGTGGCGACCACGGCCAGCTTCAATACGGACACGGCGACGCCGAACAGCGGTCGCATGCGCAGCAGATCTTTGGTCGTCGCGGCAGGCGCTCGTCTTGCGACAATCCGGCCGCCGAGCGACCAGCGATTTCGGCTTCGAGCCGATGGGGCTAGCTTCGCTATGTGTCAGAATTTATTGTGTTGCTTCATGCCACGCAACGTAGATTAGATACAAAATACAAGCGAGCGATTAGATTTAATCCCTCGATTCTCACCTTTCTCACCTTTCAATCTGATCACCGATAGAGCTTCAGGTCGATAACGTGTTAGACAACCTCGCCATCGAATAGTCCGGGTTGCCTAATAGATCTAAATCGAGAACGAGAAGAGAGGGCGAGAGACACAATATGAGGAGGAACGGATCTCGCTTTATTATTCTCAGATGCTTGTGTACAATGGGGTGACCCCTGCCTCCTATATATAGCGGTTCTCGCTTAGAGATAAGGAAGAGTCCATATAGGATACGAATCCGGTTTCCTAACACTCCCTTGGACTCTTCAACTGCGAGATGCATATGCCTCATTAAAACTCCATAAAAACCCAAAGGGGAAAAATAATTGGAGAAAGAGTACATAGCACACGCTGTCGTGTTGCACGGATTGCCTCATCAAAAACCTTATGTAAGAAAACTTCAATGAAAAACTTACTTAAGGAAAAGAGTACAATCCACCCAAACTTCAATGTTAATCTTCAAGATTCACGTTGGGTACTCAATCTTCATGTTTGAGATTTATGTAGGAGTATGTGAAAATTCTCCCCCTGAAATCTGCACTTCTCTAAGCCTCATCATCCCGATTCTTCTAACACATCTTTCAAAGGAAGATGCCGGGAGTGATTTAGTGAATAAATCTGCGAGATTTTCACACGACTTAGTATGCAGTATCTTTATCTCGTTCATCTTATGCAATTCATGGGCATAAAAGAACTTGGGGTTGATATGCTTCGTGAGGTTACTCTTCACATATCCCATTTGCACTTGAGCAACACAAGCTGCATTATCTTCATAGATAATGGTGGGGGTTTGTTCCATGTTCAAACCACATGACTTCTGGATGTGATGAACCATTCTTCGAAGCCATGCACATTCTCGAGATGCTTCATACAAGGCAATTATTTCTGAGTGGTTTGTCGACGTTGAGACAAGAGTCTGCTTAGATGACTTCCACGAAATTGTCGTTCCATCGCAAAGGAAAACATACCCAGCTTGTGACTTGCCAAGATGTGGGTCCTGATAGGTACTCAAAGATCGGCATAGACAACCAAATTCAAATCATTGTTTCTTCAGAAACAAGCCAAGGTCTTTGCTTCCTTGAAGGTAACGGAAGATGTCCTTCACCCCTTTCCAATGCCTTTTGGTGGGTTCTCAGACCGCATCAAGGCTAGCAAATTCACGCGAACGCAATGTCCGGCCTAGTGCTATTCGCAAGGTACATGAGCGCTCCAATTGCACTCAAGTATGGGAATTCCGCTCCCAGACTTCCTCCCCCTATTCTTTAGGCGTGTACGGTTCTATGTCTTCTTGGTGTGACCTTCCGCCCTTTGGGGTCTTTGATGGTTATGACTTTTCAAAACCAAATTTATACAACAATTTCTGCGTGTAGGAATATTGGTGTACCAAGATTCCGCCTTGGACATGTTCAAGCCGCAAGCCTAAACAAAACTTGGTTTTACCCAAGTCTTTCATTTCAAATTCAGACTTCAAGTATGTGCATGCTTCTTCAATTTCTTCATCCGTCCCAATGATGTTCAAGTCATCTACATAGACGGAGATTATACAAAATCCATTCGGGATCGTTGTATAAACACACATGGACAATCTTCATTGTTCGTAGCCTTTCTTGCAAAGAAAGTCACTTAAGCGATTGTACCACATTCTTCCTCGATCGTTTTCAACCCATACAGTTGATTTCTCCAATTTCACATCAGATAGGTTTCTCGCTTGCTCTGTCTTGGTTCGGGATAGGATACCTTCCCAGACTTTCATGTATATCTCCGAATCCAAGTTTCCATACAAGTATGCTGTGACAACATCCATTAGCTTCATTTTCAACTTCAAGTTGACTGCCATTGAGATCAAGTATCTAAAGGTAATTCCACCCATGACCGGAGAATAGGTTTCTTCATAATCAACCCTAGGACGTTGAGTGAAACCTTGAGCGACAAGCCTTGCCTTGTACCTTACAACTTCATTGTTTTCATTCCTCTTCCGAACAAAAACCCATTTGTGCCCCACGGGGTTTATATGGGGAGGCGTATGCACACAGTGCCCAAACACCTCTCTTTTGTTTAGAGAGACTAACTCATGCGGTGATTGCCTTCTTCCAATCTTCCCAATCGAGCCTTTTCTTGCACTCTGCGAGAGATGCGGGCTCGGGATCATGATTAATGATCGTGGCAATCTTCTTTGCAAAGTATGCATCGACATTGGCTGTTGCTCTATTCATCGATTCTCTCGTTATTACAAAGTTTATGGCCATTTCATCATGGGGTGCTTCGTGCACTTCTACTTGCTCTTCATTGCTATTTCCCATTCCAGGAGCAAGTTCCTTTAGTTTTTCTCCGCCAATGTGTGCGCACACATTATTTCCTGCGGCTTCTTCCATTGGAAGGTTCAGATCTGGAATTGCCTTTTCCACGTGCTTCTTTCCAAAGGCTGTGTCTCAACTGCTCCCCTTCTTGCTTTGGGGCACTTTTGTGATTGGTCGTGGTAAGTCCTCTTGCCCGCTTTCCCCAGACGCCTCCCGGTACTTTGGGTTTGAGAAGCCGATTTCTGTTCTTTTCTATGAGGCCTCTGAACAGACGAGGATACCTTCGCTTTCTTTGGTATTTCCACCCTCTCTGGTGCATTTCTTGCTGGTATATGCGACTTAATCCACGCTCTTGAGATCACAAAATGATCAGCAGTTCATTTGCTAAATTCTCGCAAATCAATTATCTTCTGGACTTCTTGATTTGCTTCATTAGTGCGAGGGTCATGCGCTGGGATCCCAAAGGAATGCCATATTATTTCCGGCATTTTTCATCCAATGGTTGATTCTTCCCTAATGACGGAAACGGTCCTCGCCAAAGATACAACAATGACCTGGGTCAGATGCAAGTCTCCAAATATGGGTTCCAAGTACTGATTATGGATGCACTCTCATAACCAACGATATCCTGCACTTGCAGAGAGGGCCCATTGCAGTCATTGGGGGGTGGTATAGGTACATATACCATACAACCAAAATTTCTAAGATGGGAAATCTTCGGGATGACCCCTTGCACTAGTTGCATAGGTGAATGGATGTTGTAGGCCGATGATCTATAATTGATAAGTGCTGCTGCGTGCAGGACTGCGTGTCCCCAACAAGTGTTGGGAAAGTTACAACTCTGCAAGAGCGGTCTGGCAATGAACTTAATCCTCTTTATTAGTGCTTCAGCTAGCCCATTTTGCGTATGGACGTGCGGTACAGAGTGCTCAACAGTTATTCCCGTTGCTGTGCAATAATCATCAAATGCCTTGGAAGTAAATTCGCCGGCATTGTCCATTCGAATGGACTTCACGCGATGATCAGGAAAAGCATTCTTAATTCTGATGATTTGCGAGATCAGTTTTGCGAATGCATGATTCCTTGTTGACAGCAAACATGTGTGCGACCATTTCGAGGAAGCATCAATGAGCACCATAAAGTATCGAAACGGCCCTAACAAGGGCTGAATCGGGCCGCAAATATCCCCCTGAATGCGTTCCAGGAATGCAGGGATTTCATGTTGCACTTTCATAATAGAGGGTCTAGTTATTAATTTCCCGGTGGCACATGCATGGCACACAAAATCTTCATGATTCGGGAAATTTTTAATATTGATGCCATGACCTTGTGAGTTATTAACTATATTTCTCATTAATCTAAGACCAGGATGACCTAATCTACAATGCCATAAAGAAAATAATTCAGAGCTTCTAAAGACAGTCTTCAAAGAAGTATACATCGCGTGTGCATTGATTTTCGTGTAGTACAACCCAGATTCATATGAGGGACATTTTTCTAGTACCATCTTTCCATATTCCGTGCTTCACAATGCACAAGTGATCTTTGCCATTTTCTTCATTGGTTTCTACGTGAAACCCATTGGCGCGATATCCTTGAAACTTAAGAGAGTGCGGGTTGATTCAGTGGTACAAGAGGGCTTCTTCAATTACCAAAGTTGTACCCATTGGCAATATAATTGTGGCTCTTCCTGAGCCTATTATATGCGTATCGCTTCTGCGATAGTCGTAATCCTTCCAGTTTCTTCGTGATCGCTTGGAAGTATTTCACTCTCTTAAGATGGTATTTGTTGTGCCACTATCAACAATGCATATTTCCTCCATTGGGCGCTACACGATTTCTAGATGAAAAGAAAAATAATTCTAATCATACAAGGCTAAGTAAAAATTGCTTGTAAAGAAAGAATACTGGAATAAAGAATAAATTGCAATTCTATTCATGAGAAAAAGTATGCTCTTCGAGAGCTTACTATTCATTATGCAATCTGATGTCTATGTGAGATAATTCTGACAATTCATGTCGGGCTTCTTCAAAACTCACGTTAGATAATGCCACACCTTTGCACATTCATAAGGTTCTTCCATTAGATTACTACGTGCAATCTAATAGGAAATGGTCGCTAGATTCAATAAAATGCATAATTGAATTCTCATGAGTTTCCAGCAAACTAAAAGAAAGCAATAATATCAAGATTCATATATACAAAGATAAATGCAAAATTCATAAGTACAAGATTCATAAATATTCATAAATACGGAAAAAAAACCCACATAAATTAAATGCGGTGTAATGCTAATTACAACTTATGTAACTCTCGTTGGTTGGGAGCGAAAACAGGTAACGAATATCTCCGTCAATTCGACTCTTGGCCAGGTCAACCTGCCCCTAGGGCTCACATGAGGGAGGGAGCACTTCCGTTTCCGGGTGCCAATTAGAGAACCAAGCCTCATGTGTGTTTTCCTAGACACCAATTGTCTCATGTCTGTTTATTCATTACCAAAATCAAATCCCAACCACTCAGTTTCTCATAAAATGCCGTATGAAATATTCTGGAATTTTCCTAGCACTTTTCATAATTTCTGCTAATTTCCAAGCAATTTTCAGAATTACTGTACAACAGAAAAAAAATTTAATTTTAGCAAATATCAACATGACTAATTCATAAATTCAGAATAAACAATAATTGCACAATTCATAAATTTATAAATGCGAAAATAAATTCTTATGAATTTTCGGTATTCTAAACAGGCAATTATTGCAAAAATTCATGCAAAAATTCATAAATACAGAAAATAAGGCTAAGTACAAAATAAAACAGAGCCATAAAATTTTCTGGATTTTTCTAGATATTTTTCATATTTTTCTGGCAATTTTCAGATTTTTTCTGGATTTTCTAATTAATTTTCTGAATTTCTAATTATTTCGAAAAAAGGAAAAACATAAAACAAAAAGGAATTAAAACAAGGGGTAAGGGGGTAATTTCCCCCCGTGCGCCAAGGCCAAAACCACTTTGGTTTCCAACCGGTTCAGATCCGATTGTTTTCTTGCAATTGGACAAAGCACTTTGCAAGTCATGGACTTCATGTCCCAAGAGCTTTGACGCAAGGTGCAGCCCGGCCAAGTGCTTGTGCGGTGGGCCAACGGCCACTCGGCTGCGAGGCAAGGCGCCTAGCGAAGCGCGGTGGGGCCAGCAGACACGGCATCCGGCAGGGGCCGGCTGGCTCGTTAAGCGCAGTACCACGGCAGCCGGCCGCCACAAGGCGCTGCTTCGACCTACGGCGGTCGGCTTATCGGGCGCGCGCAGCAGCTACTTTAAGCTAGAAATCAGGCCGGTGGTGGCCGTCTTACGGCTGCAGGGTGCGCCGTGCAGTGGTGATCAACCTTCGGCGGACCGACGTTCGCTCACGCGGCAACAGCCCGACGCTTCATGGTCGGAGCGCGGCGTTCTCGTATAGGCGGCGATCGCCTGACTCCCAGGGCGGCTACACCGGCGGCGACGGTGCGTTGGTTTTCCAAAACCGAATTGAGTCCAAAGGAATCGGACTTCGTGTCCAACATATTCGACTTCAAGTCCTGGACTTCAAAGCGGCGGCGGCAGCGCGGCGGCGGCTTCGGCCGTCTTGCGGCAGGGCAGCGCCGCAGCGTGTCAGTCATTGTCGCGGCATACTGCGTCAGCCGCAGCGTCTCGACGCGTGTGGTGGCCATGGTAGGCGGCGCCGTCAGGCGCAGCCGGCTAGACGCGGCTTTGCGCCGTCTTTGCCGGCGCGGTGAGTCGCGGTCCGGCGGTCGCGGCTGCCGATCTCGATGGCATGCATCGGACCATCAAGGCGTCACTGGTGGAAACGGCTTGAGCCGAATATTATGTTCTCAGAAGCTTCAGGCCGATCTGCTTGTTGACTTGTAGATGCATATCGATTTAGGAGCCATGCAAAGCTAGTAACGTATGGGAAGTTAGTAAGCATACAAAACCAAAGCATGTTCCCATGCATGCATATGATGAAACAAGCTAGCAATTAGTCGGTGTTTTCCATGGTTAGCATGCATGCGGCCGTCTTCAATATGCATGTGGCGACCACGGCCAGCTTCAATACGGACACGGCGACGCCGAACACGGCAGCATGCGCAAAGATCTTTGGTCGTCAGCGGCCGTCTTGCGCGACAAATCCGGCCGCCAGCAGCGACCAGCGATTTCGGCTTCGAGCCGATGGGGCTAGCTTCGTGCTATGTGCCGTAAATTTATTGTGTTGCTTCATGCCACGCAACGTAGATTAGATACAAAATACAAGCGAGCGATTAGATTTAATCCCTCGATTCTCACCTTTCTCACCTTTCAATCTGATCACCGATAGAGCTTCGTGCTGATAACGTGTTAGACAACCTCGCTATCGAATAGTCCGGGGTTGCCTAATAGATCTAAACTGGAGAACAGAAAGAGAGGGCGAGAGACACAATATGAGGAGGAACGGATCTGCTTTATTATTCTGTATGCTTGTGTACAATGGGGTGACCCCCTGCCTCCTATATATAGCGGTTCTGCTTAGAGATAAGGAAGAGTCCATATAGGATACGAATCCGGTTTCCTAACAGAAACCACCTACCCGGAAATTTGAACAGATCTAGCCTCGCTAGCCGCCTATATACAGAGATGATAATGCTCCACCTCACATCACAAGTTCGTACTTCAAATTCATGGGGATACGTAGAGCCATCGCATCCAAATGTGTTTTGATCCAATATGAATTACTCCTCGGTCGTAAGAGCATCTCCAACAGCACTCTCCAAATCTCACTCTTCAAAAGCCATATTTGGAGAGTTCTCCAAAAATTTGACTCTCTATATCTCCTTCCTCTCCAACAGCACTCTCCATATCACACTCTCTATTTTCTCTCCCCTATATTTTAATCATATTCCATAACCGCCATAACAGCTATTGTAACCATCACGCTGCAACGGTTTTTTTTCAACGGGTAAATTCGAACGGCTATATTTCAATGCGGGGATTTAAAATTCAGAATTTATTGTAACGACAACGCTGCAACGGCTATTTTTTAACGGGTAAATTCGAACGGCTATATTTCAATGCGGGGATTTAAAATTCAGAATTTATTGTAACGACAACGCTGCAAGGGAATTTTTTAACGGGTAAATTCGAACGGCTATCTTTCAATGCGGGAATTTAAAATTCGGAATTTATTGTAACCATCACGCTGCAACGGCTATTTTTCAACGGGTAAATTGGAACGGCTATATTTCAATGCGGGAATTTAAAATTCGGAATATATTATAACGACAACGCTGCAACGGCTATTTTTTAACGGGTAAATGAAGTTAAAAAGAACAGAATAGAATTTGCTAAACGCCTTTGTATTCTTTATACGTTCATCATTACATGACCATCAGAAAACTGAACACAAAATAAATATTGAAAATAAACCAACTAGTAATAATGCCTTGTTGCCTTCTGCATACTCCAACTCATATGTTATCAGATCAGAGAGAAGAATGGGAACTTGGCAAACAATTTGGTACTTACTATTATGACAAGAAGGACATGGACTTCTGCATACTATTATCTTTGCATAGATATGTACAACTCATATGTCTACCACATTGAGGGATGATAAACCGGAAATACTCCAACTCCAATCCTCAAAAGGACCAGACCACATTTAGATTTCAGGATCATGCGAAATAAAAGAGTAGTTAACACTATCAGATTACCAAGCCTATTGAACTGCAATCCTCAAAAGGAGACCTAATTCATTCATAGTATTAATCAGATCAGAGAAGGTCTCCTCATACTATTGAACTGCAATCCTTTGAAACAATCCTTTCAAACAAGGTTTTCTGCAATCCTTTGAAACAAGGAGACCTAATTCATTCATACTATTGAACTGCAATCCTTTGAAACATGTTGTTCAATAGGCTTGGAGTTGGACCAGACCATTACGAAATCTCAAAAGGACCAGACCATTACATCGTAACATGGAGTTGGAATCAAACAATAAGAACCGGGGAAGGGGAAAATGGTGCTAGTGCGAATCCATACCGGGGGAACGACGAGAGCGACAGATCTGGAGCTCCAACCCAGTAGCGGCACCAAATCAACATCGCAGCCGCGCAGAGGTTGGAAGTGCTCGTCGGTGTGTGGGGATCTGCCGCCGGATCCCGACAGCACGAATGCAGGAAGCAAAAAATTGGTACTTTACCAACAATCCTCACCAACAAGTCAAGACTAAACGGCCGAGATCTACACATACCGTATCAACGTCGCAGCCGCTCGGAGGTTGGAGGTGCTCGTGGGTATTTGGGGATCTCGCCACGGATCCCGGAGCAGCGTGAATGCAAGAAGAAAACAATGGGTACTTCACCAACAATCCACAAATCCCCACCAACAAATCAACACTAAAAGAAGCCAGATCTAGACTTACCGGCACCAGATCGGCCGCCGAACGCCACGTCCGGGTGGGGGATCCGCCGGTGCCCTCTGGGGATGGTGGCGGAGTAGAGGTGCCGGTGGCGGACGCCGAGAGAGAGGACGACGAGATCGACCGAGTCGAGCGGCCACTGGCGGAACGACGCGCGAATGGAAGCCCAGCGGCTGCGCCGTGCCGGATAGCGAGCGGAGAGAGACTCGCCAGAAGTAGCGATTCTCTCTCCGCTCGCAAGGTTTGGGGAAGGGGGTAGCGACGCTGTTGGAGCTGGAGAACTCGTGCCGCTCGCTAGGTTTTGGGGAATCAGAGCCGGATAGAAAGGCTGTTGGAGTTGCTCTAAATACATATTGTTTTAGGCTATGTGTATTCAAATAAAAAAAATTTAACTATCGATATATTTTTAAATATTTATATTAGATACATAAAAATAATATGTATAAATTTACATAAAAAAATACTTTTATAATATTATAACTGTATTTATTTTATAAATATATTATAATATAAATTAGTGGTCAATTTTGCGTTTTAGAAACCACGTTGGTGCCTAAAATAATGTATATTTATGACGGAAGGAAGTTGTAGCAGTCTAAAATAAGGGCTAAGGGCTTGGACTAATTCGATTACTAATTTACTATGACCTTTGTTTGGACCTTGAGACATCCTTTTTTACAAAGAGAGGTGTTTATATGCTTTTCCTTTTTAAAGTTGTATAAATATTAAAGTATGAATGAAGATTGGATGATGATTATTTATCCTTTCTTTTGCTTCAAGATTTATGCAACTTGTATTAGGAGAGAAAGCATAGAACACCTCTCTTTTACAAAACCCTTTAGCTTCACGTGTTTGACTGACCTCACCTCACGTACCCCCTCTTGTAGAGCTGGGACATGGGCCGGGCTTTTCCCGAGCGGCCCAAGGCCCGGCCGGCCCGGCACGGCCCAAGCCCGGGCACGGCCCGACCAGGTTCGGGCCGGGCCTAGAAATGAGGCCCGTCGGGCGGCCTGGCCCGGCCCGACTACATGGGCCGGGTTCGGGCTTGGGCCCAGCCCGAGCGGCCCGTGGCGGCCCAGAGGCCTGTGGGCTGTGACAAGAGCTGACCATTTTATATGAGCACACATGCAAAATGAAAGAAATAGTTACTTAATATCACTATATCAAATATCTTGCCATTCCAAACATTAAAAGAAACAAAAAAATGAAGCACGAGTACAAAAGATAGCACAAAAATGATTCTGAGCGCTTGTAGTTGGTTCAGTGGTCGGCCGGCCGGGCCATGATGGTCTCAAGTCTGCTTGGGCTGGCCACCGGCCTACCTAACTCCTGTGTCTACCCTCTTGTTTTTGAAGCCATTGAGGCAATGACCACGCAAAACGACTCGTGGTTGGTTCATCTCTTCCTTAATTCCATTCGTCTTGGATCTGAGCAATGGGTCATGTTTTTTTGGGTTCGTCGAGTACAGATCAAAACACCGTATGACAATCGCGTTTTTAGACCGGTCCAGCATGGCATGAATAACTAGCTGTGTCAGGCATGGAAACTTGGCATGATAGTCGGCGCGGCACAGCATAGCCGACTAGGCCATGCCTAGGCCGGTCCAGCAAGAAAGTAGTCCTTTCGTAAAAAAAAATATTTTATCTATAGTTCAGCTCATCATCAAATACTATCTCTCTCCCCTCACCTCCTCCATGATCTATCCGGCGCTGTCGTCATCTCCTCGTAACTTTGTCGTTTCCTCTCTCTATCTCTCCTACGGCTCTCCTCCACTTCTGCTTCCTACCCGCACTACCACCTCCCGCCACCGTCAACCTCCTGTTCACCGTCCCTTGTTGCATCGATGCCAAATCGAGCGGCCTTTGATCGTGCAACTGTCGGATACGGCCTTGCGACATCGCACCACTAGCTTCGCCAATCATCTCGAGGAAGAAGATGTCAGCAACCGGAGAGAGAAAGAACACGGCAATGGCGCTAGATCTCAACGATCACCACCGCCTTGACGCCGAATCCAACGATCTTTTCCCCAATGAATAAATAAAATTTAGTTCTTTTTCTCTAATTAATTGTGTGTACCGAATTCTTGCCGGCGGTAGACAGTCGCTTATCGTCCTTGGTGCCGTCCACGGTGATAAGCTGACGGCAACGACGTCCACGATTCCATACGTCCAACCGAACAAGATCTGAGCCCAGCTCCTACCTCTACTGAGTCTTGATATTTCCCTTGTGCTCCTTCCTCTCATCATCTTGGCTTCTTGTACCAATCCAAGGTTTGAAAATTCATTTTCGGATCCTATCTCAAAGGTGGCTGAAATCTAAAATTTCAGCGAAATCTCGGTACTTCGAATAAAATTCAAAAATCAAATTTGAAATTTGGTATTTTTTTAGTACGGCAAAACTGAAATTTCGGCCATTGTCAACCCTATGAAATAGTCTTTCGAGACTAGAAAACTTTCCCGTAACTCTCACATAGCATGAAGTGAAACATGGTCGAGTGGTCCATGGCGCCGGTCTTGTGCGAGAGGTCGTGGGTTCAAACCCCACTCTCAACATTAGATTTTCTAGATCGTGGTCCATAAAGCTCTGTTCATATGGAATCGAACCGTACACCTCCCGCATACTAAGCGAGCTCTCTACCATCTGTGTCTCTCGAGTAAGAGCTACCTCCCCTAAACAGCTCATTCACGTGTACTGCGATCCTAAAAACATCAAATCCGGTCGGTTTTGTAGCAATTTTGAAATTTTTTAATTTTTTTTTCATTTCGCCGAGATTTGGTGTCTCATCCCCGACTAAAATCCAAAATCTCGAACTAAAATTTCTGATATTTCACCGGATTTTAAACCTGGTACTAATCACGTACTCTCTTCACACGCACCAAACATCGATTTAGATCTGGCCACGATGGGACATATTGGGCTTGGGCATGTTTTTTAGTTGTTTAGTACTTCCTCGTCCATTGATTAGATCGTTTTTTTATTTTTTACTATCTTCAATACAAGATTTTTACTATAATTTATAAACGTACTATAATAGCAAAAATATTTTAAAAAATATATTGCAAAAAAAATTTACAAGACAAATCTAATATTATCATTTACATTTAGACAATCTATATACATTAATATATATTAATGATTAAAATTTTAAAAGGTTGACCGTATGGATCGCACGACAACCTATATTTATGGTATATTTTTGGTCAGAGGGAGTACTCTTCCAATATGTAGTTTATCCATCTCTCTCTCTCTCTCTCTCTCTCTCTCTCTCTCTCTCTCTCTCTCAAGAGTAGTTTAGTCACTTAGATAATCAAACTTCAACAATATGTCAGTTTGATCACGTTTTTATTTCTTTTAATATTACTCTCCACGTTTGGATGATAGCCGCCGGAGACGAGAGCTATCTACTGGTAGAGCAATTTATCATGGGGTCTCCACATCGTCTGGTTTCATCCCTGACAAGTCAAAATTTCGGCCGTCATTTCAACGTCTACTAGCTAAAGCACACACGTCTCCAAACAAAAATATTCAACTTGTACTTCAAAAACAATATCAGGTGACTGAAAATTAGCTAAAAAAAATCGATTAACCATACCTCATGTGCGCACGTGGCGAGCTAGGAAGGAAAAAGATTGGTGTTCAACTCAAATCAAGTGAACTTCTTTCACTACTACAGAACCAGCCTTCACAACCGGTCTATCACAAGCGGTTAGGTGCGCACCGCTTGTGCTCTACGTGCCACAAGCGGTTCGTGGGCAACGGATGGGAGGGGGTCTCTAGAAGCGATTCTTAACACGAACCCCTTCTGGAGCCCCCATTCTAGAAGTGGTTCGTGTTTAGAACCGCTTCTAGAGGTCTAGTGAAGCTCCAGAAGCGGTTTGTGTGTAGAACCGCTTGTAGAGACCCCCTTCCCGCCCAGCACATTTAAACCCTGTCTTCCTCTCCAAGCTCGCACAGGACATCACAGTGGTGGGCCGAGAGTTGTTCATGGGGAGGTGCTGCCAAAATTTTCGATTGAGGCTATTGCTCCGAATTAATTGTTCCTAAGGTGAGTAATATGTTGCCGACATCCTTCTCACGTAGATATTGATGTTTTTTGTGCATTGGATGTTGAGAAATTATGTTTTGTTCTTGTGGGAATTAGTGTTTCTTTTGTTGGCTTATTTTTTTGTTTTTAAGGTCATATATTGTTTGGTGTACGAAATGAAATGCAATAAATGTGAAACGATGAAAAATTACAAAGGTGGGGAAGAGAAAAGATTTGCATGAAAATGTAACAATTAGTTAGTTTTATTTAAAAAAATGCAAGAGGATTAGAAATAATTAGTTGGCCTTAGTTAAAAGAATACAGAATGATTAAAAAATACAAAACTATTAGACATAGTTAGCTTTAATTAAATATTGTGATAGATGTTGTTATTATTTTTATTTGTGTAGATGAACCGGCAATGGATGTACAATGCAGACCGTCGATCAAGAGAGTTCAGAGATGGCATGAAGGAGTTTCTCAACGCGGCCGTTGCATTCTTGCCTCCAGGAAGCTTCATACGTTGTTGTAACACCCCGGCATCTAGCATGCCTGAATGCTACCAAACATAGGCTAAACAACATCTAAATACCATAAATTAAGATAAATTACAGCAAAGGAGTAAATGCTAGAACCGAAAATTTCGGCAGCATCTCCTTTGTTTTACCATGAATTGAAGCAACAACAATATGATCACAGGATATAGTATAAAGAATGGCATCTAAATCATCAATAATAAGGGTTCTAGCAGCAGTTTAAGCCTAGCATAAAGATTCCAGCCATCTCATGAGCCAAACAAGGTAACTGAGGAAACCAAGCACACAAATTAACCATCACAATTAAAGGAAGGAACATGTCATTGCTTATATGTGTGATGCTAAGTGATGACGTGTGACTAGCTCCCTTTCCCGCATGCCGGTTTCATGGTACCTAAGAAAAACAACATAAACACAAGCGTGAGTTCATCACTCAGCAAGTATATTGCAATGGAACAAGAAAATACATTCTAATACCTTCATCACCACTTTTCACATACAACATCATACACATCTCATATTCATAGCGTAAGCATATCATTGACATCATCATATATCATCATCATATAACATCCTCATATAATGCAATGCAATGCAATGCGATGCACATATCTCCTGGAAATACCGGTATGGTTGAGTACACACCCGTCGGTGTGCACCCTCTCCCCCCTTCCATCCCGAAGATGGAGGGTGCCTACTCCTCGCTTCCATACACCGCGGTGGATGGAATCACGATGTAGGACTTACTCATTGGCTCTCCGGAATAGTCATAACTTTCTCACTGATCTTCCCCGGACTAGTTATGACTTTCTCACCGCCCGGGCCATGTATCATGTCATGTATGCAAACATGCCAACATCATAAATAACTTGTACATTAACACATGGCATCATAACATAATAAGCATATTCATCATATCAATGGCAATCATTAAAGCATGGCATGTGAACATATCATATATTCAATTTTCAATCTCAACCAATCTAGCAAACTACAACCCGCTACCCATTCCAATACACTTGCCTCAACCACGGGCGACGGATTGGCGAGAAGTAGAAGGCACTCCCGTGGTCACACCACCTGCACATAGGTACCACACACTCACAATCATGTCCACAAAACAGTACACAAACACTCTTCTACCCCGACATCGCAAACTACTCGCAAAACCCAAAAACAGAGGTTCTGTCCCGTCGGGACAGCAACCTTCCAAAAGGCATAACTCGGGTTCTAAGACTCCATATCGATTAAACGAGTAGATCCTCGCATAGCTTAGGAAATTTCCTAACTTTTTCTAAGTATATGGAAAGACTGATTCAGACTCTAAAGTGGTTTAATCTACAGAATACCGTGGTATGTTTCAATCACGTCACAGTTTTTAATACGTTCGGTAAAACGAGCATAACTTCCAAACAGCTGGGCGGAATTGGACGTTCTTTATACCCACTGAAAGGTATTGAAGTTACCTACAACTTCTTAAACAGTCGGACGACCAAATTCCGACTCTAAATTAGTGAAAACTCAAACCCTAGGTCGACTGCTCATGCTGCCCGAAACAGAGAACATGGCAAACTCTAGATTTCATCTAATCTACCCAATTACAACACCACCAATTGATCTAAAAACATGATATTAACCCTTAGAACAGAACCTAGACCAACCCCAAGGATCCCCGTGGCCATACCTTCGCCCGACGAACGAAAACCCACCGGATCTCCTCCCGGTTCGCGCGATCTCCTTCCTCGCTCCAAATCCACCGGATCTCCTCGTCGCGGAGCGCTCCAACGGACGGATCTTCAGGGTGGTGAGGTGGAGAGGCTTCCCTAGGGCAGCAAGGGGTGGTGGAGAGGGATGGGGAGGAGAGGGGCGCAAGGGGGCGGCTTGGGGAGGTGGAGGCGCCACAAAGGGGAGGTGGGGGAGGTGAGGGGCGGCTAGGGCATGGGGGGCGCATATGGGCAGGGGGTGGGGCGCAAGAAGGCTGGGGGAGGCACATCAACCAGGTCTCCTACTCCTACTTGGACTCAAACTCCATCCCACCAAAGCCCACGACCCTTTCCCTTAGGCCCAAACTCCCCCGGGAAGGCCCAAACTCCCGGAATCAGTCCGAAAACACAAATAAACCTCATAGCGTAAGGTTTCAACCTCAAATTCCATATTTCATAATGTTTTTGACCTCAACATTCACATTATATAAGGTTACGACACTCCGTGGTGTCACATTCTTCCCCCCTTCAACAGGATTCGACCCCGAATCCGAGACACGCCACTTCGCAAACAACCAAATCGAAGGGAGCTATGGTTCACGCCTCAGAACCCGCTTAGAAGCCCCTACGATTTGCACCAGCCAGCACTCAGAAGCAAGGAGCTAAGGATCAAAGACTGACAAAATTTGACACACATGGCTGCACAGTAGGAAAGGGTATGGGTATCGTTGCTTTACGCTCAAATGTTATATTTAAGCCTTGATGTTGAATGTTTTATGTGATAAAGTATGCTGCTATGTGTATGAGATAAATTGATTGAATTGCCCATGTTATCGTGATAAAGTGGGGTTGTGGTGCCGAATGGTTTCGATCACCTTTTTGTTTATAGTAAGGTTGTGGTTTGACGGTATGGCCGATTAAAGCCATCACCGAAGAACTATTAACCCTTTTGGGGAAAGAGTGCTTACCTTTTCTGTCGCAGTTTGGGTAGTTGATTGGAGTCAAAAAGAAGAGTTAGTGGTGGATTCCTTCAGATGTTCTTTACCGTCCCGACGGTCGGTTTGGTTAGTTTTCTTGGTTTTAGTTGATTGGAAACCAAAAGAAAAGTGTTTGGGTATTGGATTCTCGCGGATTGTTCTTTTGGCGGTTTGTGGTTTTGTCTTCTTTGGGTGAAGACAAAGAATAAAAGTTTTGTGTTGCGCGTCGTTGGTCGTAATCTTTGCTTTGACACCCGGTTTTGTTGGTTATTATGGACAGTCTTGGGGAGGAAACTTATGTGGTTGTTGTCCTCCCTATCTGAGAAAAGTGTCGGAGTTTCCCCTTGTGCAGACCTTAAGTTCGGTGTGGCTAAGTTTGAATCTTTATCGAAAAAGATTTAGTTGAACATTTGGTTTTCCCTAGTGCATCCTTCTTCCTTCTTGGAAGTATAGATCTTGAGATTTCTTGAAGAGTTTTGGCTATCAGAGTTGATCTCTCCTGCATTTCTATTGGAGTTTTGTTTTCTTCCTTGCCTGGAAAAGAGAAGTTGTTTGGTAGCATTCGGGCATACTAGATGCCGGGGTGTTACAGTTGTCCTTGTGTAGACTGCAAGAATGAGAAGGAGCATTCCGAACGATGGATGGTTATGAGACATGTGATCACGAGAGGTTTCATGGCGAACTATACCTGCTGGACCGACCATGGCGAAACAGAGGCGATTCGACAGGAAGACGATGAAGAAGATGAAGAAGAGGAAGATAGAGCGAACAGTATGCCGGACACCACTCAATATGGGTCCGTGGAAGATACACTCGACGAGTTTGTCGATGATGAGCTAGATCAGATGCTCCGTGATGGAGAGGGAGAGTTCACAGAGGAAAGACAATACAAGAAGTTTTAGAGCATGGTAGAGGACCACAGAACTACTTTGTACCCAAACTGTGGACAGGGCCACAAAAAGTTGCGTACTACACTAGAACTCATGCAATGGAAGGCCACAAAACGGTGTGTCAGACAAGGGATTCAATGGTTTGTTATCACTCGTAAAGAAGTTGCTTCCGGAAGGTAACACTCTACCCGAATCTACGTATGAAGCGAAGCGAGTCCTCTGCCCTTTAGGATTGCAAGTACGGAAGATACAGGCATATCCTAACGATTGTATCCTGTATCGCAATGAGTATACCGCTTTGGAGGGTTGTCCAGTGTGCGAAGAATCCCGATATAAGGTGCAGCGTGACGATTCAGGTGAATTAGATGGGAATCGTACGAAGAAGAGAACTCCAGCCAAAGTATTGTGGTATTTCCCTGTGATACCCCGGTTGAAGCATCTGTTTGCTAACAAAGGTCATGTCAAGATGATGCGTTGGCATGAAGAAGAGCGTAAGGAAGACGGGATGCTTAGACACCCCGCAGATGGCTCGCAGTGGAGGAAAGTCGATCGGGCTTACCCGAACTATGCAAATGAGCTCAGAAACATAAGGTTTGGGTTGAGCACCGATGGGATGAATCCTTTCGGTCAGTTGAGCAGCATCCATAGCACCTGGCCTGTGATGCTTTGCATCTATAACATTCCTCCATGGCTGTGCATGAAGCGGAAGTACATCATGATGCCATTGTTGATCGAAGGCCCAAAGCAACCTGGAAACGACATAGATGTCTACCTGAAACCATTGGTTGAAGACCTTGTGAAGTTGTGGGAGGATGGTGTACGGGTTTGGGATGAGTACAAAAGAGAGTATTTCAACCTGCGTGCATTGTTGTTTGTAACAATCAACGATTGGCCTGCTCTCGGTAACCTGTCCGGCCAAATTGTCAAAGGATTTAAAGCCTGCACCCAGTGCATAGATGAAACGGACTGCATGTACCTAAAAAACTCTCGGAAGTGTGTGTACATGGGCCACCGCCGGTTTCTTCCTAGCAATCATGCTTTGAGGTGGAAAGGCAGTAAATTTAACAGGGGAACAGAAATTCGTGTTAAGCCTCAGCATCGTAATGGGCGACTTGTATTTGCTATGGTAAAGGATATGAAAGTAGTATTTGGGAAGGGTCTTGGAAGCATACCTGTGCAGAACGAGGATGGTCATGCACCCACATGGAAGAAGAAATCAATATTTTGGGACCTGCCGTATTGGGAGGTTTTGGAGGTTCGTCACTCGCTTGACTTCATGCACATCACGAAGAATGTTTGCTTGAACCTGCTAGGCTACATAGATATGTACGGCAAATCGAAAGATACACTGCAAGCTCGGAAGGACCTTGAAGACATGGAGGTGAGGAGTGACCTACATCCGAAAAATAAAGAAGGGACAAAACAACTTTATCTACATCCTGCGAGCTACACTCCAAGCAAAGAAGAGAAAAAAAGCATGATTGAGTGTTTGAACAATGTGAAGGTCCCTTCTGGATACTCCTCAAATGTAAAGAGACTCATAAACATGAAAGAGAACAAACTCCAAGGCCTAAAATCCCATGACTGCCTTGTGTTGATGACACAGTTGCTCCCAGTAGCTATCAGAGGTATACTGCCCGAGTGGTTGCGGGGGACAATCACAAAGCTATGTTCCTTCCTGAATGCCATTTCGCAGAAGGTCGTTGAACCAGCTAAACTGCCTAAGTTGGAGGCTGATGTGGTACAAAGTTTGGTTAGCCTCGAGATGATTTTTCCTCCTGCATTCTTTGATATCATGGTTCATCTCACCGTTCACCTTTTCAAGGAGATAGGTATCCTTGGACCAGTGTATCTGCACAACATGTTCCCTTTCGAGAGGTACATGAGTGTCCTCAAGAAGTACGCTCAGAATCGTCAAGGCCCTAAGGCTGCATTGCCGAGGGCTACGCGACGGAGGAGGTGATAGAGTTTTGTGTTGATTACATGAATGATCTAAATCCTATCGGCGTCCCCATATCATGACACGAGGGGAGCCTATAGGGCAAAGGGACAATAGGAAGGCAAGCAGCTGCATGCAATGATCTTGTTGCATTCAAGCAAGCACATTTCACTGTTCTGAAACAATCAACCATAGTTGCCCCCTATGTCCTCCAGCACAAGAGTGTCCTACTCCACGAGTTCACAGGGAAGACAGAGAGTTGGATAACCTTGAAGCACATGGATTCTTTCGGCAGCTGGCTACAGAAGTACATCCTTGAGGAAGGGTAAAACGATGAACTATTGCAACGCTTGGCCCGGGGACCATCACAAGAAATCGTGACATTCAAGGGGTATGAGATCAATGGTTACACATTCTACACCAGATCCCAGGATAACAAAGCGCACCAACTGCAATGGTGTCCGTATAGACGCCGAAGACAACAGTGGCAGGTTGGACACATATTATGGTTTCATAGAAGAAATATGGGAGCTCGACTATGGACCTCTCAAGGTCCCTCTATATAAGTGCCAATGGGTCAAGCTGACTCCAAACGGTGTGAAGGTCGACAAATACGGCATGACAACCGTGGATCTCACAGAAGTCGGCTATAGGCGCGAACCGTTTGTTCTCGCGAACGATGTGATCCAAGTCTTCTATGTAATGGACATGTCAAGCAAACCTAAAAATCGAAAGGACAAGCAAAAGGTAATGCCAAAGCGACATGTGGTTCTCCAAGGCAAACGAAGGATTGTAGGAGTTGAGAACGTCACCGACGAGGAAGAGTATGGTCAGTTCGACGAGCTCCCTCCTTTTACAGTTGATGTTGACATAAACGTCCTGCGTGACAGTGATGTCGATGCTCCTTACATACGTCACGATCATAACGAAAGAACAATTGTAAAGACGAAAACTTAAGATGTACTACTTGTATACATTATTCCATATGAAACATTGCTTGTACATTATTCCATATGAAACATTGCTTGTACATTATTCCATATGATCATGTTGATATGTTGATGTTTAACATTGCTTCTACATAATTTCTACAAACAAAAGAAATACAAACACTTAAAAAATGAAACAATAGAATACAAACACTTAAAAAAAGAAATACAAACACTTAAAAAAAGAAATACGAACACTTAAAAAAAAGAAATACAAACACTTAAAAAAAGAAATACGAACACTTAAAAAAAATATATACAAACACTTAAAAAAATGAAACAATAGAATACAAACACTTGAAAAAAAAGAAATACAAACACTTAAAAAAAATGAAATACAAACACTTTAAAAAAAGCGGTTTGTAGTCGGGGTCCTCTACAAGCGGTATGTATTACCAACCGCTTGTAGTCGGATTTAAAAAAAAAAGAGGCTAGCGGGGCGCGAGTGGGGCTCGAACAGCCAACCTCATGGATGGCCACAAGCCCGCACTCAAGCGCCCGCGCTAGCCACGGGGAGAGGAGATTTCTTGTTAACCACATTAGGCACCAAATCCTTTTAAGTATCACGTGGCGGTACTGTTACAAGCGGTTCTTAGTACAAACCGCTTGTAGTCGGGGTCCTCTACAAGCGGTTTGTATTACCAACCGCTTGTAGAAGTACCACTACAAGCGGTTTGTATCACCAACCGCTTGGAGTCGGGGTCCACTACAAGCGGTGAAGCCAGCCTAGAGTCCATTCTACAAGCGGTTGGTACTAAGAACCGTTTGTAGAAGTACCTCTACAAGCGGTCGGTATTACGAACCGCTTGTAGAGCCCATTCTACAAGCGGGTCGTACTACCGACTGCTTGTAGAGGTGGGTGAGCTTTAAATTTTGAAGTCCCCACACTCTCCCGCACCTTCTAATTTTCTAAGTCTCGCGCGCCACAGCCCCCGACCGTCACGCGCGCCACAGCCACCTCCGTCGACCGCCATCGCGCCGACGCCCCCCAGCCAATCCACCCCGGAGGACCTAGGTAGCCGACGAAACGCCCCCTCCTACTCTCTCTGTTTTCATGCCCGCAAGGTGTTCGGTGAAATGCCACAAGGAGTTTTGTTGATTTGTTGATGTTGGAGTAATGAAATATTGTATATATGTTGGAGTTTTCATGCTCTCTCTGTTGTATGTATGTTTGCGTATATATAAGTATTGTATATATGTTTGCGTATGTTGTATGTTGGAGTTTTCATGCTCTCTCTGTGGTATGGAGTTGTCATGCTCTCTCTGTTGTGTTGTATGTATGCCATTCATGCTCTCTCTGTTGTATTGTATGTATTGTATGTATGCCCTTCATGCTCTCTCTGTTTTCATGCCCACTTTTATGTTGTATGTATGTTTGCGTATATATAAATATTGTATATATGATTTCATGCCCACTATAGATGGCGACACCAAGACGTGGTGACCCGGATTTCGATGACGAGGAAAATATGATGTTCGAGACCATCGCGCTGGGTAGCATCTTAGGCGTGTATGAGGCTATTAACACTGGTACCGGCGAGGATACTGCTAACACTGTCGATGAGGCTGTTAACACTGGTACCGGTGAGGATACTGCCGGCTACACCGAGGTATCCTCTTAACCATTATGACCGTAAACATGTTAATTATTCTAACATGTGTTTGTGTATCCAGCCCGGTACATCATCGGCCACCCAGTCCGGAATTAACCGAGGACCGAACAAGAAGCCTTCGACCAAGTATGTGATAACCTAAGTCGGAAACGACGGGAGTCTGCTAGCCCCAGAATCAGCAGTTGGCCCTTTCAACAATGCTTGCGGCTACCACGTGAGGGACCACGTCCCAATCAGCATCCAGAAATGGGCCGAAGTCCCTGCAGCTACCAAGGAACTGCTCTGGAATGATATGAAGGAAAATTTCATTTTTCCAGAAGGGTACGAACAGAAGGCCAAGGGATGGGCTTTGAAGAAGACGGCAACTTCCTTTCAGCAGTGGAAGTCGTCCCTCACCCGCAAGTACATCGACAAAGGAGAAAGGCCAGACTTCAATCAATTTCCTAAGCTGGCGGATCATTGGGAGGCTTTCGAGGAGTACAAGTTGTCCAATGCAGGACAGACCGCGCGAGAGAAAAACAAGGTGAATGCCCAGAAGAAGAAATACCACCACCATCTCGGCACCGGTGGTTACATCAAGACTGCAAAGAAATGGGACAAGCGGGAAGAGGAACTTCGGCAGCAGAATATTGTTCTTGAAACTGAGAATTGGGAGCCCCGCCTTCGCAATTGGTTCTTGGGTCACGGGGGCAAACTTGCAGATGACGTTAGCTTGGTGATGGCACCGACAGTCCAAGAAGTTGGTGAAAGGATTGTAGAAGCCACCGAACAATCTCGGTCAGGATCCTTGGTGACGGACATGGAGAATGACGAGCTAACATATGCCCTTCAAAACCCTGAGCACCCGGGACGAACACGAGGTTTTGGGAAGATACCGTGGAGGCACGGCTTTGCCAAAGACACATGCAGTTACAGGAGCCGGGACAGAAGCAAGAGGAGAGAGCAGGGTATAGTGAGCCGATTGGAGCACGAGCTTAGAGCTACGAAGGCTTCCATCCCTGATTTAGTCGCGCAAAAAGTGTCCGAAGCAATAAGCCAGCTTCAGCTTCCCGCCAGTAATGTTCAGGCGGCGCCGGAAATCGTGATCAGTCCGAGCGCGCAAAAGAGCAGTTGCGCGTCCGCCGTGGCCCCTGAAGCAGACAACCCGCAGGCCCGTTATCCCGTGGACATCATCAAGGTTCGCCGCCAGTGCGAGCTACACATTGATATGCGTAACCTCTCCTACAAGGTGGCTTACGGCATGGCTTATCCGGTGGAGGCGGGCCAGACGTTCCACTTCAACCAGATACCCTCCGGATACTCGAAGATCACGGTGGAAGAGGTTGTGGGGGGCTTCGAAGAACTCATGCTCGAGATTGCTGGGGGCGACGACATGACCAAGCTTGGACAGGCCGTCCACGGCACATTCATCCTCTGGCGCAAAAAGTACATCATATTTCCAGATGGTGTGGAGGTTACATCTCCAACAATACAGGCCCCGCAGTTTGAGCAAGTTGCAGGAGCAAGCACACCTCCTCTACATCGACAGCACACGACTCCTCCGACGTCGCCTGCACGCAATGCTTCCCCGGTGGTCCAGGCCACGCCTCCTCCACCTCCCGCTCCACAAAGAAGCTCGACTCCGCCTCCAGCATCTCCCCCTAGGAAGAAGCTCGATGTCATAAGGAGGGATCCCGCACCGGCACCTCCTCCCACGAAGTCGGCATCTGACAGACAGATAATGTTAAAGGAACTGCCAAAGAGGCCATATGATCTGACTGCAGAGGAGCTATCAATTACCGTAAAGGCCGATGTGGCCAGGCAGCTTGCGCCAGCGAAGCGAAAGCACAAGGTTCAAATAGATAAAAAAAATGTGAAGCGCTTTCAGTCATGCGGAACGGCGCCACCGCCTGTGACGACCGACTACAAAAGGACAATAAGAAAGGCTACAGTGAAAAATAAACGGGCTATGTTGGCGGGAAAGAAGAAGATAGTGGAAGATGAGTAGAGTGCTGAACAGTTGAGGGTCCAGACATTCCTGAAGGAGGCGGGACTCGAATCAATAGACCAGGATCTTCCAATGGCACCAACCAGATGGAAGTATGAGTTGGGCAAACCGCTAATTGATCCAAAAGATATAAATGATCTCCCAACCAAGATGCGTCAATTGCATGAATGTTACATGAAAAGGGCATCTAAAGGAGAGAAAATGTTCCTCCTCATTTCTCAAGATGAGCATTTCTTCCGCGGGAACAACACAGAAAAATGGCTGGAATTCGAGGACTTGTACCATGTGTACCAAACAGATGCCGTCGACGTGTCCTTCATGTGCTGCTAGTGTCTGTAAGTGTCGATCTACTAAGTTTACCATTTGCTTCCTCTCGTACCACAAAATTGAAAATTTAATTAACTTAGTTATCCCTTTTTATGTAAAATGGAGATACAACGATGTAGAAGACTGGGCAAACAGAACGTTGGCTTCATCGACCCACAGACTGTCAATGAGAAAATCTGGGCATTCGACCAGCAAAGACCGCAAGTTGAGGCATACATTTTGCATGCATTATTGAAACAACACTACAAACCGTACATACTTCTGCCCTTCAACTTCAAGTATGTGTTCTCACAAACCTCTTGTTCTTGTATTACTTAAGGCATTGATAGTACGACTAGCTACTTACGCATATGTTGGAATATACGAATAGGTTTCACTAGATCCTTCTAGTCATCGAGCTTGACAACAGCAGGATTATAGTTCATGACTCAAGAAGGAATCCACTCAACAAATACCAATGGTTCATTGACGTCCTGAACAGGACATTTGCAAAGTTCAAGAAGAAGCATAAAGGAGAATTCAAGAAAGAATTTGAAGTCGTAATAAACACTCAGGTACGTACTACAAAAAACAATTATGAAATCAAATGCGCCATATCAGTTCTTCATCTGATGTTCTGAAATTTTTCCCTGTGAAGGTTAAACGCCAGACGGCTGGAAATAACTTATGTGGCTACTACGTGTTCCACTATATTCAAAGTTTTATCCATGGCGATGAGCCGGAACATTATGCCGAGGTTCGTATATGCATGTCAATTTGTTAGCTGCAACCTACATTTTAATTAATTGCATGTGATTGCATATTTATATACTTCCCACTTAATCAATTGTCAGCCCAACATCAATGAGCACGTTAACGTGCTCCCGTCTCACCGAGTGCGCGCACTCCAAGAGCAACTCATGGGCTTCATTGTCGACGAGGTTGTATCTCCAAATAGCGAGTTCCACGTAAGGCTTGGTCCTTCGTTGAACACCGCCGAACTGATGACGACATCCACGTCGACCAAGGACTTAACTGATGCATGCAAGAAATGAGTTCGATAATCATTTTTTTTTAATCATTCAAACTTGTAAACGTCGGTAGCGTGTATGTACTTGTCCATTTGTTACACTATTAAGTTCGGTTTTTTTTGTAGTGAGCCAGCTTGTGAACATGTGTATGAGTGAGCTAGCTTGTGAACATATGTATGAGTGAACATTTGTTACACTATTAAGCATATGTAATATATATTTCATTGCGCTAAAAACTTCTCCACTCATATTTAATTTTATGGTAAAAAACGATATACAAAAACACTGAAAGAACATATTCTATAATACATATAATTGAAAACTCTCTCCACAAGCGGTTGGTGACTCCAACCGCTTCTGGAGTGCTTGCTCTCCACAAGCGGTTTGTAACACGAACCGCTTGTGGAGTCCCCCACGTGGCGCCTCCACTGGCCTTCCTGGACACCTTACCAACCGCTTCTGGTGCCACAGCACAAGCGGTTCGTGCAACCGCTTGTTATACCGGACGGGTATCACACGCGGTTGCTTAGAAGCGGTTATCAAACCGCTTCTGAAAGGGGTTACGAGCCGCTTGTGGTAGCCGGTTCTGTAGTAGTATTTGAATGTTTCAAACAGTTTGATCCTAAACATTTTAGCGCGCTATCCAAAATAGTCAATTCAAGCATAAGCTGTGGTTGAAACTTTTTACTCTACTTGAACACCAAATGGACCGTTCAACCTTTTTAAGCAAAACTATGGCCTGCAATTAAGCATTTTTCTTATCTGTTTTGATTTATATGGGCCATCAGGGTTTTTCTGTGCAAGCAAGATCGTACCTGCAATATAATTATGTTGATCTGGCCTCACAAATGATCCGCGGCGTCGATTTACTACTAATACTAAAATCTGATTGATTAATTTGCATACATGTACTTGGCTGAATCTCTTACAGCTAAATATGCTACTCATTGTATTGATGCAAATTTAACGTGGCTCTTTATCGATCTTACTATACGTCGTTAGAGACAAATTAATGATCTCATAATGCTGGCATAATAAAATAATCCCTCCCATCACAAACACGTCGTTTGGATACATACAATCAAACTTTCGAAACAACTTTTAAAACTTTGACCATCGATATCTTTTAATATTTTTATATTGGATACTTGAAAAACATACGTGTATTTGTCTCAAAAAATACTTTCACAATATATTAATTTTATTGGATTTTATAAATATATTACAGATATAAATTAGTGATCAAAGTGGCATTTTCGGACTATGTCAATATCCAAAACAACATATTTTTGTGATGGGAGGGAGTATTGGGCCGTCACTACTACAGAATAGTGCAACACTATTGCTTCATCTGGGTCGATCAGTTCCCAACTTTTTATGAAAAACCGATTATGATAGATGATTTGGTAATCTGTAATAATATGATGGGGGAATTATCACAATCGGTTCCCACGTTAGAACCAATTGTGATGTATGATGCACATCACTATCGGTCCCTAAGTTAGAACCAATTGATAAAGAGAGCAGGTTACGATGTAAATTTAATGTTGATCTAGCTATCTTCAAATATGTAGCATGCATGAATTGGTTGTTTATTCACTATGATTACCATTTTCTACAGAGTAGTTAAAGAAATTCAAGAGCGTATGGATGATTTACAGGTATTGTGTTCCTTTAACAGTACTGTATCACTTAACATGTATGGGATGAACTGATGGTTTTGCTATTATGTGAGTAAATGACTCCTACGATGCACGCTGATATTAGAATACACATAGTCAATTAAATTACCACCATATTTCCATTTCTCTTTGAAGCTGTTAGATCTACTTCTCGGAGCACCAAAGATAATAATATGCTTTTCCATATCTATGTACCATTGAAGTATAAGGAGTCTGGACATTTAGCTCTTCAACCTTCATAAGTAGGGAGATTCTTTTCCTAGATACTTCTGTTCTTATTTATGTAAGCAAATAAAACAGCAATGAAATTACTGTGTTGTTTTTTTTGTCTAATGTTGCACCCAAGATTGTGCACGTACGATCGAGTTGACAACCTATCTCATAGGTCTAACTCAGACTCTACGAATGCATCTTGACCTTTTGCCTCTAAACACTAGACTATAAATATGTATGGATTTATACAGCTTTGTGTTGTTAGAGTCCATATTCTAGGATATCCACATTAGTTGTGTAGTATCGATCGATCTGTGTTGGATTCTTAGAAACCATAAGTACTAGTTGTATAAATTTCTAGTATAATGTGTGGGCCATTGCCAATTAAAATTTAAAATAGTGAAGCTATGTTTGTACCCAATCCTAATTTACCATATAGTGCCTGCAATTAGATGGCAAAATAGGGCTAAAGATGTGATGAACATCACATCACAATCGGTTCTTATCTCAGAATCGATTGTGATGTGCCCCCATCACAATCGGTTCTTATTTCTATTGGGTGAAAACCGACTGTGATAGCATCCCCTCATCACTGTCTAACAATTTTGTATCACCACAAAAACCGACCCACATGACGAAAAAGAATCGATTGTAATGTTCATGTCTATATTAGTGTGTGCATGTAGGGATGAAAATGGATCAAATACGGATGGATCATGGCTCTGCCATATTTATTTTTATATTTTTTTCCGAATGCAAAAACGAATACAGATAACACGGATACGAATACAAATATGAATAATACTAAATACATATACAGAGTGAATACGGATACAAATGTTTATCGGAACATGAAGACCCTTTAAATTATACACACAAAATGAACAAAAAAAAAAACATAGCTAGTTTTTTTTATACAAACATTCATGAAGATGTAATGACCCAAGATTTGTATTCTTTGTCGAATTATATTTAAAATAATAAATTATGTATTTATGAGTTTTTATGCATTTTTAGCTACATATTTAAAATATTTTCCTATTAAGAATAGTATTATTTGAATTTTAGAGAAAAATTTAAAAGCTAAGAAAATCTTGAAAATAATTTTTTTAAATGGTAGACTATGTCATAAATGCCCCCAAAAAAATCCATAATTTTTGGAGTTGGTTTGCCAATTTTAATAATTAAAACTTGATTTGGAATAATTAAATTATAAAATGATTTTGAAATTCATAAGCCTTTTTGGGACAAAAGAGTAACCTTGGCCCAGCCCGCGCGCCTGAATATTTGAATAATCTGGCCCTGAATATTCGGATAATTCGGATCCGTATCCGTATTAGACGGATAGTGAGGTACAAAATCCATATTCGTATCTGATAGAAAAAATCCATATTTGTTTCTGATCCGATACTATCTAAGAAATATCTGAGCTGACATAATCTGTATTAATTATGTCCTTATCTATGTATCACATCATCTTCTCTTTCTTTTCATAATACAATGCTTGTCTGACTACATCCTCAATACACATCACATAGTTTATATCGGTATAGCTGAGTGCGTATCTATCAATGTCGCACCCTTTCAATCTCTCCATTCTATTGAGGTACCTACTAAAGTATATCTCTCATGTCTACACAATGTAGGTCATAGAGTTCAACGCAGATCACCTCTTTCCATTATAAATTCACATTATGCAAATGCAATGGTTCTATTAACATTTATCACATCTCATTTTCATCATTTAATTGATCATCATATAATCATCATAGTAATCTAGAGTAATCACATAAATCACCATAGCAAGAAATTTACAAATATAAACAACAAAAGCAAACCATCCATCTACCATTCTACCATACACTTACCTTTATTTCTTTCTTTTAACTACATGCAGTGAAGAAATATGTGAAAAACACCAACCCGAATCTACTCCCACTACAACAAATAACCAACCTCAATAAAGTGCCACCACGGTATGTAAACATCAAATCAAAATAATACCGCTCCTATGCCCAAACCCGTACCTAAACATTTCCTCCACCGGACAACTTCCCTCCACTGTTCCTGAGGTCAAATGACTGTAAACTCTTGGACAAGGACTCCAAACATGACAAAACTATAAGAGTGATGGAAAAAAAACAAAATTTCTTATAATTTTCTAGTTGGACAAAGATCTCGATGAACCTATTTAAACCCTCATTTCTTATCTTTTTTTATACAATACCCAAAGTAGCAAATCATACCACTTCTGAAAACTACAGAAAATTATCTACCTTTCCTAGTTATAGACAGAATTTAATTAGGCCATTTATTAGGCAAAATATGAATATTAACACAATTACATTTAGCAACGACTAAATTCTGGACAACAACCTTTCTAATGCGATAACTTTTACACCATCAAACCAAATCCAATGTTCTTGCGCTCTAAAGGAACTTTAAACAACTATTTGCATCTTTTATGTTATGAGAAACCCTAATTTGGCCATCTAATATATTTAATCTATAAATTACCACAACACTACCAATCACGATGGTTTACTGCACATCAAACTTAAAAATATCATATTTTTTAATCTATCCGACCAAATTAATTGTTGAAGTACTACATCTAAATATAATGAGATTATCAGAAATACTATTGTATGGTATACTGTTGCAATGGTATAGCACTGAAACTCATGAAACTCGTGAAATTTTTACACTGAAATTCATAAAACTTGGCACTAAAACTGATGAAACATGAAACTCATGAAACTAAACACTGGAACTCATGAAACCAGATGAAATTCATCACTGAAACTAATGAAACTCAGGTATACCATTACAACGGTATATCGTTGGCTAGTTCTGCTCTAAGATTATATACAAATCTCGAGTTACTCTACAGGCCTCGCGGTTCTAGGAACCGCTTGTGGTGGTGCGACACCAAGCGGTAAAATGCGGTAATAATATCGTGGGAATGGGATTCGAACTCACGACCAGCACTCCATCCTCGTGACCCGCCTCATCCATCTAGCCAACCCACCCACGCGTGCTCTCTGATAGAATAGGGCACGCATTCTTTTTATTATTTCTAAAACTGGGTTTCTACAAGCGGTTCGTGACACGCTTTAGAAGCGATTGGGGACACGAACCGCTTGTAAAGATCTTTAGAAGGGGTTTGTGTCACGAACCGCTTCTAAAGGTGGGGCTTTAGAAGGGGTTCGTGCCACGAACCGTTTCTAGAGATCCCCTCCGGCCTGTTGCCACGAACCGCTTCTGGTGCGAGCATTACAACCGGTTCGCACCAAACTGTTTCTAATAGACCGGTTGTGATGTCCGGTTTTGTAGTAGTGAGCTAGTGACCTATTTAGTACTACAATCCGCACTATAAGTGACAGTAAAACTAGTGTTCTTATTCAGTTTGCGCACCAGAGTGAAATGGTAAAAGTCAAAATGCAGGCAATATTCATGCACCAAGCCACCAACCTTAGAGCATCTCCAGCAGAGCCCCTAAACCAGCCCCTAAACCTTAAAATAGGGAGTGTAGTAAAAAAAACAGATCTAGCAGGGCCCCAACTCAAGCCCCTAAAATTAAGGGGCCCCTAAATTTGCCTCCTCAGCCCCAATTCCCAGGGACACGAGTACAACCCATATTATTGAAGATAGGGAAATACATGAGAGGCTTCGAAAATTTTATCATGTTTTGAAAATTTTAAATTTAAATTTGAAATTTCATGTTTTTAAATTGTAAATGTTAATATGCTTATGTTTTATGTATTACAAATATTTTTGATTGAATTTTAGTGGTGTCAAATGAAGATTATACATAGCGGATATGTCAAAATAGGAGAAAAAGTAAAATAGGGGCTGAGATTTAGGGGCTGTTGCTAGACTTATGCTCTGAAAACAGGGCCTCAAAAAATAGGGGGAGTCCCTAAATCCAAAATAGGGACCCTGTTTTAGGGGCCCTTGCTGGAGATGCTCTTATAGTGCAAAGGCCATGATCTTGGTTAGCTAAATCTTTACCCTTAAAAAAATCTACTGTTGATGAATGATATATTCTTCGCCTTCCCAACTTTCATCACCTCTCGTCATATTCCTTTTTCATCCTTAAAAAATCTCTAATAAAAAAATTATCTTATAACAAACAAATTAACTAAAAAATATAATACCTATCTCAACAACCTATCTTCCCTTCTTTCATAGTGTTTGTGCAAACAATAGTGTCGAAGTCAAAGGCTTAGTGTAATAATTCAAGCTAGACAGCATTATCTTGGTGTGGGCCGGGACGAAGGTCGATTAGGTGCTGCGGCGGAGCCGAGAGTATACCGCAAGTTAAGCTCAACAATAATAGATTAATCGTGTTTAGTAATATTATTTTTATCCGTAGCAAATCACTGACGTTCCGCTAAAGTATGGATGGAATTAAACAGTGAATGTGACTTTGATTTCCTTGCTAGTAACGAAGAAGCAATGACAGGATGGGAATGCTCGAGCCGGTGTTCAAGTGCGCTCCAGTGACCCAGTCTCTGGTGCGGGCCTAGGTTGGGTTGGGCTGGTGGTGTGGTGCGCGCACGCGTCGCTCGCCTTTTTGTCAGCCGCTGCCTCCCACGCAGTTCCGCGACGCAGCCCAACCACCCCCCTCGCTGCCTGCCTTGATCTTTGTCAATTTGCTGTTTCAGCGAAGGCAGGCAGTAGAAAAAACCGAAAATCTTTGCCTCCTTGGTCAATAAAAACAATCAACGCAAAACACAATTTTCCCTCTGCGCAAATTTGAAAAACAGAGGGAAGAAACAAAATACAACCTGTTCTTGCTCGGCGCTGGGCCCTTTCCTGAAGAACTTTATGCAGGCAATACGGCCCCAGCCCCGGTCGCCCTGCCTACCCCGATGATAGAGGACCAGAGTGCACGGCTCATCACGGACAAACTTGCCGAATTCTTGGCTAGCATCTCGCTCTCTTTTCTACGGACAAAAAGATATCAAGAACAGCGTGCGTAGGTCGTTGGAAACTTAAAAGACTTCCAGGATTCGTATTCTCTTTTTCTCACATCATTTGCAGTGAGTTGCAGTTGCACCGGAGCAGAGAAGATTCTTACCGTTCCGGCTGTTGCGTTGGTGTGCAATACTAGGGGCCAAGAGTGGATTCAGATACCAGTGAAACTTTGAATGATTGATTACTTAAAAAAATGATTGAATCCATCTTCCTGGTTGCTGTCGCAAATTAGAGTGCGTGTTGGCTGCATCTGCCAAATGATCAGATTAGCAACCAGCTTAAATGCTTTCGGCGGCAGGCCGGCCGGCAGGGCGTGAGTATTTGCACGGAACCTGCCGTTAGAGGTGGGCATTGGGCCGGGCTTTTTTGGGTCGGCCCGAAGCACGATGGTATGGCACGGTGTAAAGCACGGCACGGTACGGTTCGGGCCGGTGGGCCGCACGCAATCAGAGCAAGCCGCGTCGCCCGGAACCAGGCACGACGGCGACGCGACGCAAGACGACGCTTTAAGCGGCCTGCGTTTCAAGACGGCACGAACGGGCACGAAATCACGGATTAAGACTTAAAAGTTGGCAGATATTGTTGATTCAGGGCATCTTCAAGCATTGCATTTATGTTTGACATTTTGTTGATGTGATTAGTCTCTTATGTAATTAAAATAGGTAGTTTAGTAGTAGTGATTTGTTTTATTTCTTTGTTCGTCACAATAGTAAAATGGGTCGGGCTTGGCGTAAGACGGCAAGCGTGCACGAAGCGCAAATGGGCCGGGCTTGGGCTCGCCAAAAGTGAGTCGGGCTGGCACGGCCCGGCACGGTGGGCACGATGGGCCGTCGTGGCACGGCACGGTTTCGGCCCGAAGCACGATGGGCCCGGGCCGGACCGACACGGCACGGCACGACGCCCACCTCTACCTGCCGTAGTGGATGGTTTGCTGCATCATTAGCAATGTCGGTAAAGAAGGCTAATGGCATTGCTAGCACACCTGACAATTGGAATGTTTTTTCAACTCATACCAATTGACATTTTACAATACACGCAGGCAGCTCCAGAGAAGCCTTCCATGAAATCCTTCTATCTGGTTAAACTCTCCTAACTTGTCTAGGTTCAAAGCATGCAGCCACTTGACAGGACCCCTGATTTGTAGGCAAAATAAGTAGTATCTTTTTCCAGCATCCAGCCATCATGGCTTTGGAACTAAACAAACCGGCCTCTTTCCTGGGAAATCTCCCACAGCCTCGGTGCATGTGGATGGATGCAGCCAAAATTCGGCATAAAGCTTGTGTTGTTCTTTCTGCAAGTATTCCCAACAGCATAGAAGACCATGTGGAAGGTAGCCTCCCCATCATACTAAAATCTAGCCTACCACACAACTCGGTTAGGGATGCAAATGGGCCAGCCCTAGGGTCATCTTTGACCCACTCTAGTTCATTTGTTTGCACTAAAACTTAAAAGGTGGAGTAAAAATTAAGGATTTAGTGCAAACAAATGAACTAAAGTGGGCCAAAGAAGACCCTAGGGTCGGCCCATTTGCATCCCCAAACTCGGTTATATGCATGTTCTTGGAGATTTGCACTGTACACGACAAAAGGATCCGAAGGATATTTGCAGCAGATAAGAGTTGTTTAATTTGCAGCAAATAGTGTACAATATCTACGGTATGATGATCATCGTGCGTGATTCATGGCAGGGCAAAGAGCTTCGCTTGTAATGGCGACATCTGGAGATTCATGTCCCCGCCGCACACGCGTGTCACCTGTGTTGAAGAAGCTGTGACGCTAGAGATCCCCAAAAAAAAAAAAAAATAGCAGGATAGTCTTTGCAGAGAACGACATTCATTATCTTCTGCGAGTTATTCAAAGCGTGCCCATTAAGGTTTCTTGTCAATTTCATCAGAACAGTAGATTATGATGGATGACAGATTCATTTGATTTTCCATTGGAGCATTGATTTTTATAATCCAGCAGGCACCCCTCAATTTAGCACGGGTGCAGACATTTAGCAATGTAGCAGATGTTACGATTCAACGAATAGCTGATCTTTCAAATCAAAAATCAATTGTGGTAAATTGATTTAGCGTGCTTTTGGGCTATAGATGTGTAGACATATCTTGTTGGCCGTCGTTGTTGATGTCACTCCGAAAAGGACATTGCTGTGCCGTCGACGTGCACTCACAAAAAACTAAAGAGAAATTTTACGGTGGATTATACTTGTAGAAATCACATCTAACCGTTGATTTGTTAAGGGTGTTTCTACTACTCTACTACCAGGTGTAGTATAAGTAAACTCTAGTTAATCTGATTCATTGGATTGAAAAGAATGAACGGTTCATATTAAATTTAGTATACGTAAAAGAGCTCAAACTAAAACGGATGAACACACGCTTACGTGTTCAATCAGATAGCATGTTCCCGTGCTTCAGAACTAGAGGCTCCGATTAATTCCTTAGTACGTATAGGAGACGTACACAAATGTATATACGTGTGATGCGTAAAAATATGATGTGCGTGGATTGCATACGTTATTGTACCTAAAAAAATTCTACTAATCGATGGAAAGGAAGACTGACTAAAAGCAAAAGTCAGTAGTGATTTTTCGGCGTATACATCACCGATCCACCTGAGGCCACCCTGATTTGAAAACTAGAAAATTCAGGTGCAGCATGTTTTCCATCAAATTTCTATCGTGCGTGTAATTCATTATTAAATCCATGATTAGGCCGGCCACAGCAGGAGACCAATTACTGTCTTTTCTTCGGCAACTAGGTTCACTTAAGCGCATGACTTTATCAAACTTGCATTTGTATTGAGCATGCAGTGGAATTTCATACCACTGGTTGCTTCAAGACACCTGCTGGTTCAGATTGCTTATGGTTTTGTTATAATACACCTAGCAGCACAAACGTTATAAACAGTACATGGTGTTGCATAAAGATCACAGCTGAAGAAACGAGTTAAGTCACCTTCCTTGCAGCAAAGAAGACTTATTTCTTACTATGCACGAACATGTTGGATTGAACCAACTTTAATTTCTTTGCTTTTATTCACCAACATGTTTGATTGAATCAAAACTAAAATTACAGAAACAATTAATGCAGGAAAGAGCATAACCAGATGTAGTATATCTCATGACCAGTTCACTCCATATCCGTATACGTCAGTTGATGGATCGATCGAGTTCATCATGACCTCGGCGGCTTCTCGAGCAACGCGGAGAGGTATACCTCGTCCTTGGACTTGAAGGAGACGACCCATCGGTGCTTCTTGTACCTGAACTGCAGGAACATGTACATGTAGTCGTCGAGGTCGTTGCGCGCGCAGGCGAACTTGTCGACCCAGAGCAGCCCGCCGGGGCGGAGCACGCGGTCCCAGTCGAAGAGCACGAAGTCGAGCAGTTGCAGGTCCACCCACCCCTCGAAGAACCCCGCCGTGTGCACCATGTCCATGGTGTTGTCGAAGAACGGCAGCCGCTGGCTCATCGTCGCGTACAGCGGCACCAGACCGCGCAGCGCGACCGTCTCCGCGAACGGCGCGCCGAGGTTGAGCGCCGTGGACACGATGGTCACGTTGCGCTCCCTCATGCGCGCCGCGAAGCTGCCCGTGCCCACGCTCACGTCCAGGCCGACCCGGACCTGGCCGGGCTTCACCGCCAGCACGTCGTCGACGCGGAAATCGGCGAGGGAGGTAGTCGCCGCTCTGCTGCTGGCGTTGCCCGCTGCGGTGACCCACCGCTGCTTCTCCCGGTCCATGTCGAAGCACCCAACGCACCGGTCGTAGCCGCGGCGCGGGTTCTTGGCGGACAGGCACCGGTAGCCGCGGCAGTGGTAGCGGCTCCACCGGACGTTGCCGTCGTCCGGTAGCGTCCACAGAGACTCGTTGATGGGCAGCGGGCCCTGGAAGAGCTTGGAGGCCCGGGTGAGGCAGCGGCGACGCGGCAGCGGGTCGCAGCCGCCGAGCATGAGGCGCTGGCCTAGGTCCCAGTCGTCGGGGCAGTAGGCGCCGACGTCGTAGGTCATGTACTCGTCCAGCTCCCGGTGCATGAGTACGCAGGCGTGGCCGATGGTGCCGTACGTCCGGTTCGTGCCGTACACGCTCGACCGGCCGTCGCGATTGCCCTTGACCGTCACGTACTTGCGCGTCTCCTCGGCGGTGAAGAAGTTGACGAGCGGGTCGACGACCGGGGCCGCGGCGTCGCCGTCGCCGCCGTCGGGGTCGGGCCGGGGGATGCGGATCAGCCGGAGGGCGATGTGCGCGGAATAAAGCGGGTGGATTACCTCGTCCTCCAGGAACCGCCTGAACTCCGGCATGGTCATGTTCTGCAGCCTGTGAGCCTTGCCCTTCTTGGGCTTCTTGCCGATCTTGAGTGCCGTGGCCTCGAGCTTGTCCTGCAGCTCGGCGAGCTGCACAAGCACGTCATCGACGCGGTCCGCCAGCGCGCGGATGTCGAAGCCGGCGTACCCGCTGGCGGCGACGGTGTGGAACTTGGCGCAGTGGGAGGAATCGTCGAGCCCCGGGAGAAGGGCGTTGGTGGTGTAGAAGCGGTGGAGGCTGGCCATGCTGATGCAGATGACGAACACGCCCATCACCAGCTGCATCGCCACCATGAGCCGCGTGAATCGGAACCGCGCGAAGCAGAACCCCTCCATTGGCGGATCAATGGACGACGGGCGCAGCCAGAACAGAGCACAGCGTCAATGGTGTACCGATCTGTTTCTTTCATGGTTCCCGGGATTGATGCTTCAGAGTCTTAGTGCAAGTGAGTGCTTAGGGCGCACTCCACTCGCGAGGCTCGGATCTCCGTGCTTACGCGTTTCTTTATCGGCTAATGCAATTCGATGTGTATGCCTAGCTACGTTATGTTGAAGACGAAGATTAGAAACACGAAGTAGGGCACGAAATTTAGGTCTAGTTTGAGGTGTTGACGAGTAAAAAGCGATCGTGTTTGGTCGGAGTGTACTCAATTGCATCATCGAAGCAAACTGCGCGAGAAGGAAGGGATAAATTCGTTATGCGGGAGATTCCCATCAACACATTGTCACTAATCTGGATTGCTAGGAAGCAACTACAATTAAGATCCTGTTTGGCAATTTGAAACCGGACCGTTTCTACTAGATTATAGAAGAAACCTAACCAAACGAGCTAAAGCTCAAAACGATTCTCCTCGGAACATTTCTTCTTTTTCCACTCTGTTGTTGAATCGGTCTCAACCCCGTTCACTACTACAGAAATGCTTATATTAGACGCACCATCACAGACGGTTTTCAAAAACCGTCTGTAATATATAATATCACAGACGATTCTATAAACCAACCGTCAGTGAAACTATCACAAACCGTTGTTAATTAACCCCGTCTGTGATTAGATAAATATCGCAGACGGTTTTGTATTCCAACCGTCTGTGATATTATCACAAACGGTTCTATAAAAAACCCGTCTGTGGTATAAAGTAATATCACAGACGGTTTTACTATACAACCGTCTGTGATATAAGCACAGACGGGTTGTGTTTATAAACGTCTTTGATATTGCTTATATCACAGACGTTTTGTGTTTATAACCGTCTGTGTACTGCGTTATAACATTTTGATGTTTTTATCGAACTACGTATTTTCATCGAAGGCCATAATTCGTTGATAGATAGGACAAAAAATGGTAACAGCCATTTTATAACATAATGAAATTCGAAATTGCTAGTGATCGGACGTTAGTTTTTTTCGCAACATTTTCTTTCTACGTGTGAAACATTTTTCCTTGACAAACAGTAAAAAAAATGTTTCATACATTCAAAAAAAATCTTGCAATGCGTCCGAAAAAAAAAACGAGAATCGGACGTCCGGGTGTAAGTTTCTCCCAATGAAATTTGATAACCATCAGAATAACAGCCATTTTATAACATAAAACATTTCATTACATTACTACATTATATATATATTATTACTTATAAATTAAAATAATCATCGTCGTCCGGAGGAGGTGGCGAGCTGCCATCGTCGTCGTCGTCGCTCCACGGTGGGCTGCCATCGTAAATCGTCGCTCCACGGTGAGCTACCGTCGTCGTCGTCGTCATCCGAGCTCCCCGATTGCATGACGTGGTCGTCTTCCTCGACTCTTCCTCGTCCTCCTCCTCCTCCCCGCTCCTCCTCCTTCCTCGTCCCGCTCCTCCTCCTCCTCGTCCCGCTTGCGTTTCCCGCATAGCGGCGACGCCGGGGGAGGTGATGGTGGAGCGGCGCCGGGGGAGCTTGCAGGAGATGGTGGAGGCGACGCCGACGAAGGAGAGCTTGCGGGAGATGCCATTAGCAGTAATGTGTTGATCGAATTCGATCAATAGCGGTGATTTAATAGGTGGCCGGAATTGAAGACGGCGAGAAACGAAGAGTTCTCATTCAAAGGCGCCAGAAACGAAGAGACGAAGACGGACGGTCGCTATCACGCATTTATTCTATAAACCAACCGTCAAGAAACTATCACACACCATTCCTCGCCTGGCCATCACGGACGGTTTTGAAATAACCGCCTGTGATATACATATATATCACGCACGGTTTAGTTTACATAACCGTCAGATAATATCACCGACGGTTGGTACACATCGCCGTCTGTAATCTTACTATATGACAGACGGTTATTACATAGAACCGCTCGTGATAAAGCTTACTTATATATAGGCCCGAGCGCAAGTTCGATGTTGTGGTCACCGTTGGGATAGAATGCTAAGACCGTTATATCACCGACGGTTTGGCAATACAACCGCCTGTAAGCCTATATAATAGGTGATTCTTGTGATGTAATTAAGGTTAGTAATGGATAATTGCATTATATATATTATTTCAGATATAAGGTTAGTATTGGATATAAAATTGCCTTATATATATTAATTCAATATCTAGCTTGGTTATGTAAGAAATTTAAGATTGTTTAGATCTAGCTTGTAGATCCATGTTTTGGTGGTGATCTAAGCTAGCTAGTAATTGGACGTTATAATTGCAATATTATTTTGAAGCTCTAACTTGTTAAGGAAAGTGTACTTAATCAGTTGAAAAGAGGGTTCTAATTGGATCGAATATTACATGTGTAGCATACATGGATCGAAGCTGGATGTACGCTGGGGACCGTACGAGTGTGGAGTACATTAATGGCGTCTCCACTTTTAGAAGAGCTGCAGAGGAGGACATGTTTAACAAGGGAGTGCAATATATGTCTTGTCTATGCATCGATTGCGAGAATATGATGACGTTTCGAAACTCAGCGCAGATCGAAGCACACTTGATTATGCGAGGTTTCAAAAAGGGATATACATGTTGGACCAGTCACGGCGAAGAGCAGAATATACAAGAAGCATGTGGTACTGTTAACATCTTCGACGAAGTCAACGATATGCCGATGATCACATTGATTCTGCTTCCGACGAGGATATGTTGCATGATGACAATCTGGAGCAGATGCTGCGCGACGCAGAAGGGAACCGTGATGAAAGGGAATATGAAAAATTCATGGGTTTGATGGAGGACTCGAAGAAACCTTTGTTTGCTGGTTGCAAGGTGAAATACACAAGGTTGTCGTTCGTGCTTGAACTGCTGAAATTGAAGGCAAGCAATGGTTGGTCAGACAAGAGTTTCACAAATAATTCGTCTATTGGCGGACATGCTTCCAGAGGGAAACGAGTTGCCGACAACAACCTACAAAGCCAAGAAGGTTCTTTGTCCCTTGGGAATGGAGGTAGAAAGAATACATGCATGTCCGAACGATTGTATCCTATACCGCAAAGAGTATGCAAACTTGCATGTATGTCCGTGTGCAACGCATCCCTACAAGCGTAAGAGTCATTCCGATGAGGTGAAGAATGGAACTCCTGCTAAGATGGCATGGTATCTGCCTCTAATTCCCTCGATTGAAGCGTTTGTTCGCTAACCCAAAGGAGGCCAAATCACTGTTGGCATTCCGAGAAGCGTAAGAACGATGGAATGCTAAGACACTTCACGACTCCACCCAAAGGAGAAACATCGATAGGAGGTATGAAGAATTCGGCGGAGATGAGGAATATAAGGTTTGGACTGAGTACAGATGGAATGAATCCTTTCGGTAACATGAGCAATGCATAGCACTTGGCCCGTGAATCTCTGTATCTACAACCTTCCTCCTTGGTTGTGTATGAAGCGAAAGTACATTTTATTGTCTCAGGCTTATCCAAGGACCGAAACAACCTGGGAACGATATTGATGTGTACCTAGCTCCATTGGTGGAAGATCTAAAAACATTGTGGGTTCCTGGGTACAGGTTTGGGATGCATACAAACGAGAGTACTTCACTTTACACCGCTTGTTGTTCTCGCACCATAAATAATTACCTCGCACTTGCTAACCTGTCGGCCGTAGTACAAAAGGTGCCAAGGCTTGCACTCACCGCCTAGACGATCTCGAGAGTGTGTGGCTGAATCACTCGCAGAAAGCAGTGTACATGCGCCACCGTAGGTTCCTTGGGAGGAAACACCCATACCGCAAGATGAAGAAACTATTCGACGGGACGAACGAAAACGGTTCAGGTCCAAGGCCTTTTAGCGGGAGAGATGTTCATGACTTTGTAAAGGATTTGGATGTTACGTATGGAAAGGGACGTAAAGCAAGGTCGACCCGTGAGAAGAACTTGTGGAAGAAGAGATCAATCTTTGGGACCTACCTTACTGGGAGCACCTAGAAGTTCGCCACTGCATCGATGTCATGCACGTGGAGAAGAATGTCTGTGATAGCCTGATTGGTCTCCTACTAAACATTAAGGGCAAAACAAAGGATGGTATCAACGCACGACTTGACTTAGTCGATATGGGCATAAGACCTGAGTTAGCACCAAAAGAGACCGTTAAAGGTGGTACGTGTGCGAACCCGACTTGTTACACTCATCAAAGGCCGAAGAATCGAACTGCGGTGCTTGCATGGTGTGAAAGTTCCATCCGGCTACTCGTCCAACATGAAGAGACTTGTTTCAATGCAAGATTTAAAATTAATTGGCATGAAGTCTCATGATTGTCATGTGTTGATGACTCAAATGCTCCCTATTGCAATTAGAAGTATTTTGCCACCAAGGTCCGAGAGACAATCACGAGGTCAGTGTTATTTATTTAACACAATCGCTCGTAAGGTCATCGATCCCGAAGGACTGGATGCTCTGCAGCCGAGGTGGTGATGACTCTATGTAATCTTGAGATGTATTTCCCTCCGTCATTTTTCGATATCATGGTCCATCTCATTGTTCACCTTGTAATAGAGATAAAGATGTGCGGGCCTGTGTTCCTACGTAGCATGTACCCGCTCGAGAGGTATATGGGAATTCTTAAGTCTTACGTCTGAAATCGATCCCGTCCTGAGGGTAGCATTGTCGAAGGTTATGCAACCGAAGAGGTCGCCGAGTTCTGCGTCGATTACATGGCTCGGGCCCAACAAATAGGTGTGCCTCGATCTCGCCATGAGGAGGCTCCAGGTATCGGGACCATCGGAAGGAAAGCAATCACGCTGATCCAGCTTGCGTGTGCTCAAGCCCATTTCACGCTTCTACAACACATGACCGTAGTGTCCCCGTATCGCCGAGCACAAGCAATGGCTAAGGCAAGAGAATCCAAAGACGACAGAGTCTTGGATCATAAGACAAAGATAACCTTCGCTTTAACAATTGGTTCAAAGAGCGACCCATCACTGGGAGCTCGTCATATGACACCCTGAAATGGTTGGCAAAAGGTCCATCTTTTACAGTTGTCACGTGGAAAGGATACGACTTAAATGGATACACATTTTACACGATAGATCAGGATTTGAAGAGCACAAACCAGAACAGTGGGGTCCGTGATAGATGCTCAGCATCACTGGTCAACGAGGAGCTCCTACTATGGGTTCATAGAGGAGATTTGGGAGCTTGACTACGTACTTTTCAAGATCCCACTATTTCGGTGTCGTTGGGTCCACCTCCAGCACGTGAAGGTTGACAAGTACGGCATCACTACTGTGGACCTCGAACGTGTCGGATACCAAGATGAACCATTCGTGCTCGCAAACCAAGTTGTTCAAGTCTTCTATGTTACCGAATTCGCCCAACAAGAAGCGCCACGTAGTTGTTCAGTGGAAAAAGGAGGATTGTCGGAGTTGAGAATGTAGTAGATGAGGAAGAGTACAATCAATTTGATGATTTGCCTCCTATCGGAAATGCCAGCATGGTTCAAGAGGAACAAATTGAGGAAGTCACCTACACACGCGTCGATCATCGTGAAGGGCTAATTTTCACTTTGTAATTTCAATGTTAACTTGCAAGTAAGAGCATGCATGCATGCATAATAAAGTAATATTTCTGTACTTATGTGTACTCATGTTAAGTACTTTTATATTTATTTCTTTTTTTTTCGTGCTTTGAAAAACATTAATCTTTAATGTAGATTAATAATTAAAAATATGCGAACCTAAATATAATATTGTCTGCTAGTAACCAAGCTTTGTAAACTTGGAGATATCAGCAGTTAGGGCATGTTCGGTACATGTTGAGGTAGTAGTTCGTTTAGGTACGGTGGTCCGTTTAGGTAGGGTGGTCTGCTAGTAACCAAGCTTCGTAAACTTGCAGGCATTAGCAGGTAAGGAAGGGTGGTCTGCTAGTAAACAAGCTTCGTAAACTTGCAGGCATTAGCAGGTAGGGCAACAAGCTTCGTAAACTTGCAGGCATTAGCAGGTAGGGCATGTTGGTTAGGTAGGGTATGAGATGTTGGAGCAATCAAGATACCCGGAGGGGGTGAAGCGGTATCACAGACGGTTCTCTTTTAGAACCGTCAGTGATATAAGATAATACGCACGGTTCTACAAATGTAACTGCCTCGTGATATAAGATAACACGTACGGTTCTACAAATGTAACTGCCTCGCAATATATTAATTTTACAGGCGGTTCTAAAAGAAAACTGCTCAGCGATATAGAATAACACACGGCCGTTCGAAGTTTAGAACCGCCTGTGATATTCAAACCCTATAAAACTTCTACACACTTGAATCGTTTTCTATCAGACTTCAAACGCTACGCACACTGCAAACCCTAACGAGCGCCGCCGCCTCCCTGAGCCCCTCCGCCGCCTCCCCGAGCCCCGCCGCCGCCCCGAGCACACTGATGGAGACCGACGCCGCCTCCCCGAGCCCCGCCGGCGCCTCGAGCCCCCGCCGGCGTTGGCGCCTCCTCCCCGGCGAACGCGCCTCCTCCTCCCCAAGCCGCGTCTCCTCCTCCCCGACGTCTCCTCCTCCATCACAAGGTTGGTCTCCTCCTCCCCCGTGGTAGAACAATAGATTTGTGGATGTGTGTGCTAAGGTTGAAACTGTGAAATCAAAGGAAACATTGCATAAGAAGGGCACCTCAAAGAGAAGACTGTGGCCTTTTGGATGGTTTGTAAAGCAAACTGAGAATGAACTCAGTTCATATATTATTCATTGCCTCTGTTTTGTAGATTGTAGGTGCTACTAACAATTGAATAATATTCATTGCCTCCGTTCCTATATTATTCTCTGCATATATTTTATGGCCTCTCTCTATATTTTTTTTATTTGTATGTTTTGCAAGTCTTTCTGTACTATTTCTCCTTCCATGTCTTCTCTATAAATTGTATAAATTAGTTAGAATGAAAATAGTGCAAGCTCTGCAGAGGTCTAGATTCCGAATTTTAACAGAGTTAATACACACAAATATAACATATTGTGAATTAGCATATTGTGAATTAGTATATTGTGAATTAGTATAACATATTGCTTTTACTAAATTCGACTTTCTATTAATACAACCTACATATATTTATGCAAAATAACCGCAATAGCCTTTCTATTAATACAACCTACATATATTAGATCTTCGATCCATCGAGAGGTCCTCACTGGATTGCAGTGTCATTTTCACGCTTACAGAACAAGAGTCAAGAGCTATCTCTCTGTCTAATTTACGATCTATCCATCTATTCCATCGTGTCAACATTAAAGCTGCCGCACTACATGTATCACAGTGCAGAGGCGGCGGCAAGCCTCTACTCGGTATACATGTAGTGCAAACAAGCAGCTTTAATGTTGACACGATGGAATAGATGGATAGATCAAGAATTAGACAGAGAGATAGCTCTTGACTCTTGTTCCTGGTATACTAAGTGAAAATGACACGGCAATCCAGGAGGACCTCCTCGAGCAGATGGCGACTTGAAAAGTCCATAACAAGTCTATCATGAATAACAAGTTGGCAACTTAACATCTAGCTAGTGCTAGTGCACCAAGACTTTCATGATCGTGGAAATGGCTTTTGAAAAAGATTTTCACTCTGCGGCTTTACCCACAAGACGCTTGGTGAATAACATTATTTCAATATTTTCTGGCCCACCTTAGGCCCAACCGATGAGCCGAGTCAAGTCAAACCAACTCGCGCTCCAAGAAAAGCAAACAAAAGGCCAACAGGCCGATATAGCATCATGGCGATCGATCCGAAAGATGGGTCCTCTACCGGAAGTAAAAAGGTAGTGAATGCATTACGAACAATGTGCGGGATAGTTGCACGCGAACGGGTCCCCATCACATGTACATCCCGAAGTCGCCGATCGACGAGGGCCGCAACGACCGCTTACGTAAATCCTTTCCTCCTTCGATCTCCCGTAAGAACTCGAGGACCTCAGGCGACGGTATGCACTGCTAGTGGCAGGAAAGGCGTGGAAGACCTTTAAGAGCACACTTGTCAAGGAATACGTCAATAAGGATAGGACTCCCTACTCTAAGTACGGGTTCATTAGTGAGGATTCATGGCGACGTTTTGTTCAGTTGAAGACGACAGATCAATTCTTGATTGAAAGCGAAGCACACAAGGCCCTGCAGTAAGGAACACCCACCCCACATTGCACTCGGCACCGCTGGCTACGCGGGGAAGAGGATGCAATGGGACAGGGAGGACGAGGGGGACTCCGCGCCATTTGCATCGATTGCTGACCAGCGCGCCAGAGACTGGCTAAGAGCGAGGTCATGTGCCACACCATCTGGCACCATCTCCTTTACAAACCCTGCGGATGAGGAAGTCTGCCAATGTTTGGTAAGATATCGAACCACCATTTTGGTACGTATTTAGTTCCTAACTTCATAAGTCAAATAACTTGCTGCGATCTTGCAGGCAGAGTTGAGTGCACAATCTTCCGGTGGATCTTTTGTCCCAAACAGGGAGAGAGATGCACTCTCCACGGCATTGGGAAACAAGGAACACCCTGGTCGCACGCGAGGCAAAGGGGTTTTCGTTCCCTGGAAAACGGGCTTCGAAGACACTCACATGTACCGGAGTAAGAAGAGAGGTAGAGACGAGCGCGAGAAAAAGATCGTGAAGGATCTTGAGGACAGGCTGAGAGGAGAATTCGATGATAGGATAAGAAGCCTCGAGGAAAGGCTCAATGCTCAAAACACACAGCCTGTGGAAGGCCAAGGGTTCAGCCCCACTACACGTAAGAGCAAATTGCGGCCCGCTGACTGTGGTAAACACGTTGGCAAATTCACATGCAGTGACATCAAGGTATACTAATTTAGATCTCTTGAATGCTCCATAGATATATCTTTTGGGCACATTAGCTAATTGGGTACCGTTGTGTAGGAGCCCACGCGGTGCAATCTCCAGGTGAGAGTTGCCAATTGCTCCCTTCCTATACAGGCTGCTTGGGGCCTCGCGTATCCATCCATTGAAGGGGCGATGGTGCACGGTACCCTGCTAGCGCCGGGTTTCACGAAGGTCAATGTGGACGGCGTTCATGACATTTTCAAGATCGTCACGCTACAATTGCCTCCAAATGACGAGCTTCAGACACTGGGGGATGTCATCGGCACATTCATCCAGTGGCCCAGCAGCGACATATCTCTAGACATCCATCCTCCACCAGAAGTACCTCTACTTCCTCCGCCAGAAGTTGATCCAGTTCCCCCCAAATCGGTTATCGTGCCCTCCCCACCCAAAAACATTGACTGTGAGTTTGATATTGACTTTGACTATGATTGCTCTCTACTCCCCTCGTCTCCCCCAAAGATTTCCGTTCCAACAAAGAAAGGGAAGGGCAAATCGAAAAAGATAGCGAAGGCCTTGGAGTACTATCCGATGGCCCCGTTGGCCCTATTCAAGCTAGGAGAGCCTTTATTAACGGAAGATCGCATGAATACATTGACTTACTGCTGCAAAAGCCTGCATACATACTACATGAGACAAGCTAACAAGCCAGGAGAACGAACGCATTACAACAAGTATCATGGTCCGCTACAAGCCTAAGCATCTGCTCAACGACTCGGCGGGGCTACTTCGCGGTCGGCTTCCAGGACTGTTCGATCTCTTCAACCTCGACGCCCTCGACGCCTCGCTCTTAAGATCTTTGGACATTGTGAGTGTGTCTTCCTGTAATACTGGATAAATGTCATATATATATATATATATATTTGAAGTGACCCCTTTGTCTAACTTTTGTATATATAGATTCATGATACTAAGCGAGAACGAACAATACATCGGTGGGTTTCCTCGACCCACTCTTAGTCTCATGACCAACAATGAACCAAGATGCAAAAGCGAGAGGAATACGCACGACATGCCTTGGATGCTCGTAAAGATAAAAGTTTCATACTTTTACCCTTTAACCCAGGGTAAGTGCTTTGCCCGACTTGGTATACTCTCATTTGTAATGTGCACACAATACTTTGGTGCTAATTGACCATGGCAACATACCTATGCAGGTTTCACTGGTTCTAATTGTAATTCATCTGGCCAAGAACCGGGTTATTTACGTTGATTCCTCACATACCGGCAACCACGACTTGAACCCTATCGCACGGTTAATCACCAGGTAACCACGTTGTTTAAGGTGCTTGTTGCTCCTGGAATAGCCGAGGCTAACCTTTCGAAATCACGTAGGGACGGTCAAAGCTTTGCGAGATCCTTCGCTCAAGGCGGGATAAGGCGTTGCAAAGACGATTTCAAGTTTCCGGTATCCTCTATACAAGATAATCCTATTTCAAACTCCGTAGCCATGATTCCGAACTAAGCAATTCTATTTTTGCAATGCCACCAACAGGGACAGGCAATAACCGATGTGGATTTTACGTTTGCCATAACATGCATCTCCTCGTCAATGCAACACAAATGAATAAGGATAAAACTTCGTTTGCAAGACAAGGATCTCAAGCGCCAATTCGAGGAAAACTTTGTTTTTTCCTAGCCATTGAAGTCATTAATAAAAAAGGCGAGTTCTACGCAGGTGCCTAACTGCAAGAGTTAGGTTTTTCTCTGTATTGCCACTTGTACTGTTTTAATTTGTGAAGATTGTGGACTTGTAGTAGTTGAATTGCTTAGGGACAAAAATATCATTCTTAGTCAATTCTTTTTCTTGAGAGGAGAGCATTTCGAAATAGTAACACCGTGATGTAGTAGCCATGTACATATTAGGCAACTGGAATGATGCCTTAGTAAATTTTGTACATATCTTCCTGATACAATTGATGTGGGGGGTGCTGGAAGGCAACAACGTTCGTCAGGCTGTGATGGATCAAGTTATATCCTTCGTTGGTTTTATTGGATCGATGCTGCTTGCCATTCTCTTTCCATGTTTGATATATTTAGTTTGAAAGCTGCTATTTGTGTCAATTGCTACGTATGGTTGTTTAGTGTTTACTTCTCCAATAACGTGATTGGAGAAAATTCATTTGTAACTTCGCTTCCTTGCATGAGCGCTAGATGATAATAGAGTTGGGATTCTTTTAGTCTTTATACGCATTTGATATATTGTTTGCGATCTGATATGTCTGTGTTATGTGATCTGTGTGTGTTATGTCTGTGATTTGTGTTATGATCACTTGTTTGTGATCTTATGTCTGTGTTATGTCTGCTTTGAGGGCATGGCTAGCATTTCCGAGGCTAGCCAATAAAAGCGAAAAATGTCGATGTATGAAAACCACATCACAGGCGGTTCTTATTTGTGAACCGTCGGTGATACAATACATCACAGGCGGTGTTATTTGTGAACCGCCTGGTGATAGGTTATATAACACGCAGGCGGTTCGTACAATAAACCGCCTGTGATATCTATACTAACACGCAGGCGGTTCGCATAATAAACCGCCTGTGATATCTATACTATCACGCAGGCGGTTCGAACAATAAACCGCCTGGCGGATATCCATACTATCACGCTGCATTTGTTCGCATAATAAACCGCCTGGTGATATCCATACTATCACAGACGGGTCTTTTGTCAAACCGTCTGTGGAAGAAATATATCACTAACGGTTATGAATAAGAACCGTCTGTAATATTATTATCACAGACGGTTGTTGAAACCGTCTGTGATGTGGCTCTATTATCACTGATCCATTGTTAGAGACGGTTCACAAAGCCGTCTCTGATGATATTTGTGAACCGTCTCTGATAGGGTTTTCTGTAGTAGTGGTTCCATCTGATTCACAGAATCCTACCTGAAATGTTTCTACCAAGAATCTGGAACCATTTCCGTTTTTGCTAGAATCTGAAACCGTACCGAACATGACCTAAGTCTTATTCATATAGTACAGTGTAGATATGAGTTTGTTTTATGTAGTTTTCTTCTACCAAAATAAGTGGCCCTTGCCTAGAAAATTAACTTGCAGGTATATGTGTTTAAACCTGTATGGTAATGGCAGGTTGTAAATTGTATCACTTGAAGTGAAGAATTAATGGTTTCTCTAGACATCAGTCCGCTGTTTTTTTTTTCAAATCAGCCCAATTTATAACTCTTGATCTAAATCTAGCAGATCTCCTGCTCTCCCAATCCTAATATAGTTTCTCTCACCTAGGGTTAACCAAACCATTATTGAATTGAAAATCGAAGTACCAGTGGTACCGGTTTATCGCGAAAATCGTCAGGGCCAACAGGTTTACTAGAAAAGTGGGTGCAGCGTACGCCACGCTAGGAAAAATCAGGCATTTTTTTCTAGAAGAATCGGGTTGTAGGGAAAAATTGAACCGGGATGTATTTTTGTGAAATTCTAGGGGTCTTTTCGACAAAATCCGTACCTAGATGTATTTTCTTGAATTTTTGGAGGGCCTTTACGCAAAAAAAAGGAAAGAAAACGGGGCCTATTTGTAAAAATTTGGACCGTGATGTAACTTTTACACACAAAAAATATGTAGAAAGGATTTTTTGGAGGGCCTTAACGCTCAAAAGATCTCTTTTCAAGGAAAAAGGACATGTATGCAATTTCGTAAAATCGTAGTGGCTTTTTGCAAAAAGTTAGACCCCACGCTCCCCCACGCGACGGCCCGTGTGACCGCGCCACGTGGGGAAAATACGCACGCGAGTGGAGTCCGGGCTCGAACCTGCGTCGAGGGCATGAGCGAGCGCTCTCACCGCTGTGCCACACGGTCCTTGTGGTGAAGAGAGGAGAGGAGGAATTCCTTTTAAGCTGATCTTCAAAAGAGTTGATTTGAACCGTTCGAAACCACGAACGGACGGTCCGGACACGCGGGATGACTTGGACACACTGAGCTCTCATGAACCTCCAAACTTTGTTATATAGAGTATATGCTAGTGTAATTCAAAGTAAACTTCCAATGTGGTACTAAAGAATAGGTTGTTTACAAATGGGATCAAAGCATCAATTCTTGCACGTGCATGTGACCTTGTAGCAGCCCACTAACACATGTCTTACACTGGGGGCAATTTTTAGGCAGATTATTGCCGGGGTGTCATCCCTTTAAAGGGGGAGATTATAACATCCCGCCCTTTAGTATCACACTGTCAGTTTATCTTAGTTATACTTGCACATATATATATATATATATATATATATATATATATATATATATATATATATATATATATATATGCCCAAATTGTAGCACTTTAAGTTAATCTTTTTGGGTAAAATAAGGATAAAAGCCCAGAAGAGGTGCTATGTATGCGTACATACCCCGTGAGTGGCTGAGCTTAATTTTACCAAATTTTGGATCGCAGGGTGCTAGCCCTGGCATTCGTACTCACAGTCGGTACAATATTAGTAGGGTAAATATCTAGAGACTAGAAATTTCTTTAATTTTGGACATTACATGTACTTAATGATGCACAAATTTGCATATCATTAATGTACTAATTGCAAGCGCGTGCGTTGTTGCAATAAAAAACTCATGTTACCCACTCGAGCCGCCATTAGGGAATGAAATCTCGCCGAAATTTTGTGAAATCTCGGTAAAATTTCGGATCTCGGACCCCTCCGAATTTTATAATCCCGACGAAATTAAGAAAATCGTAGAAAAATTCAAAGTGCTATAGTAATCTAAAATCTCGGCGAGATCTTGATATATTTAACTGAAATCTCAGTAAATTTGACCGAGATTTGAACAAAATTTGATCGAATTTGATCGGATTTTGGCCGGATTAGATTCTTCACGTCATTTTACGTATGGGGCAGTCGGTAGATCATAATTCCCGCGAAATTAAAAAAACCCTAAAAAATTCAAGGGAGACAACACCTAAAATTTCGCTGAGATCTCGGCATTTTGGATCACAATTTCAGTATTTTTGAACTGAAATCTCGAAAATTTTGGTTCAAAAATTACCAAATTCAAATTTTCCTTTTTCTATTTCATTTGGATTTTGTCCAAAAAATAAGATTTCGTCGAAATTTTGAATTTAAGAAGATGCTAAAATAAAATCCTAAAACAAAATTTAAAACATTGGCCGCCATCCTAGGCTTGGTCTGTGAGGCCGCACCCAGGGTTCGCAATATCGACGAAAACCGGCCGATTTTCGCGATTTTCGGCTGTATCGCTGCGGCTCGATATCAAAAACCGGTCGATAAACCGATCCGATTCAAAAAAAAATTCAAAAAAATTCGAAAATTCGAAAAAATTTACGTGTCAAAAACCGGTCGAAAATCGGTGGAAATCGGTCGATTTTCGTCAAAAATCGTTGAAAATCGCTACAAAAGTCGACCGCACAAAAAAAAATCAACATGGTTGTCGATTTTCCACCGATTTTCGTCGATTTTCCACGTTTTTTGATTTTTTTTTTCAAAAAATCTGTTTTTTGAATTTTACGCGATTTTTTTGCGATTTTCGACCGATTTTCGGCTCGATTTTTGCGATTATCGAATTTCACTGTTCATCCAAAAATCGCACCTAACGATAAGGTTAACCCTGGCCGCACCACGCGCTTGGCTCAGCCAATGGCACCCAGGTGAGTTATGCTCGATCTGCATCACTCCCTGGGCTCAGCCGGGATGCCTATTGGTTATTTTAGCCACCAACTATCTATAATATTAATTATCACAAATAGTTATTCTAAAATCATATGTGATTATATCTAACATAGATAATTTTATAAAACCATCTGTGATGAGACATCTAATATAAGCCTACCTTTCTATAATAGTGAAATAAATATGCTCGGTATAGATTTTCCATACACTATTCCTAGGTTTTCTGAACTTTGCCTTGAGAAAAGCTTGTGCTTGTCGTTGAAGTTTCAGATATGCAAACTTTTAAAATAAATAAATAGCAGGAGAGCTGCTAATTTTGTTGCTTTAGAAGTGATGCATGGTTCCAAAAATTAAATATGGTATAGGCTAGTTTTCTCAATATTAACCACCTTTACCAAAAGTGATAAATGTGATAAGATTTATCTTCTAGTTTCATATAACTAGTGGAAAATTATCTTATAATAACTGTCATATGTGCAGCTTTATGACCGGCAAATGCATCTCCAAGATTGCTGCAAACATCCCACCCTTAATACTGCCCCGCGCAAGAATGGTAGCTCTGAGAGGTCCTCATTCTGGAGTACCATTCCAGAAGCTCTGGAGGACGTCATAGTGCTATTCTACGACGAGGACAGGAATGAGAACTATATGGCAACAGGCACAGGCTGGCTCATGTGTGGTCTAATTAGGTAGCAAGTTATCTGTATAGATAGGAGAATTGATTATTTGTCGCGTATATCTCACTGGTATGTAGCCTTAGGGCCCGCATGTCAGTGAGACATCACATGGTGAATGATCAATGGTATATAAATAAATAAGTGCAAATCATCAATTATTCCGTGTGTGTATGTCCCTTCTGATTTAACCAGAATATTCAATTAGCTTCACTGCATTATGTATCATCCCCTTCTTAATTAGGGCCTACCTAGTTTTGTATTTTGGTAATAGAATGCAATTTCTTGGGTAGTTACGAGAAGATGTCGTTTTTATGTAAATATCGTGTGTAATGTCTTGCCGTTTAGTATTATAGTAACTAGTGAGAGCCGCGCGCTCCGCCGCGCCGTGCGAAATTTAATCCAAGTTTTTATCTAAAAAAAAAGGTAGGAACATCACCTTATGCGCTTATTTTCCCGTGAAAAATGAGGGGAAACGGGTAAAAACGGAGAAACGACAGACGAAAACCGAATCCCCATTTTTTTGTGGGGAAACGGCCAACGAAAACATTTTTCTCATGCTTCGGAGAAAAAAATGGATAACGAAAATTTTGTTTTTCAGGCAAAACAGAGAAAGGAAACGGCCTCACATATTTTTTTTTTTGGGAAATAGCCACCGAAAACATTTTCCCCATGCTTCGGAGGGAAAACGGCTCACGAAAATATTTTTTCCGGGCAAAACGGAGAAAGGAAACGGTTTTACATATTTTTTGGATAAACGGCCAACGAAAACATTTTTCCCATGCTCCGGAGGAAAAACGGATCACAAAAACATTTTTTTTCGGGTAAAACGGAGAAAGGAAACGGTCCCTCATTTTTTATAGGGGGGAAATAGCCACCGAAAATATTTTTCCCATGCTCCGGAGGAAAAACGGATCACGAAAACATTTTTTTTCGGGTAAAACGGAGAAAGGAAACGGTTACTCATTTTTTTTGGGGGGGGGGGGAATAGCCACCGAAAACATTTTCCCCATGCTCCGGTGGAAAAACGGGCCACCGAAAATATTTTTCGCATGCTCTGGAGAAAAAACGGACCCCAAAAACATTTTTTTGGAAAAAAACGGAGAAAGGACCTGAACGTAAAACGCGAAGACCTATTTGTTATAATTTTGGACCTGTTCGCTATTTTGAATAATTAGGAAAGGGCTCGTTCGTGATTCGCGCTTAACGGGAGGTCCTCCATGCAAAACGGCAAACCAGGGACCTAAACGTGAAACTAAAAAATTATTTCCCTCTCACATAAAATCACGTAAGGACCTAAACGTAATTTGGAAGAAACCGGGGGGCTTTGCGCAAAAAATGCAAGGACACGTGGGGGGCCGGTTGGCCCCCAATCTCTTCCCCTATAAGGGGGTTTATATTAGCCCCTCAGTCCCAGCCTCTAAGCACTTTTGGTAGGAGCCATCTGAAATACTGAGCTATGTTCTTCTAAAAAATAGTATTGAAATGATGCGTGTTCTTTAATGACATAAGAACATGGCATGGTCAGACCAAATTTATGGTAGTGATGGTTCACTATCTATTACGAAGTTTGAATTAAACTATTCATCTCTTGCATGCTAACCATCTTGGTTACATAGTTCTTTTTTTTTCAGATTATGAAATTGCCTCAAAATTGGAAACATAATCTATATGTAATATTTTGTATCTAGTACTTGGCAAGTACCACTTATATGTTACATTTTGTCATATGATGCTTGGAAATTAATAATGTACTATGTATCGCGCTTAAATTTACATTTGCATGTCACGTGTAAAAATAAAATAAAATCCGCTCATATGTCCTTCAAACAACATCAAACAAACTATCATTTGACTCATGGGTATTTTAGACATTTCCTAAATCAGAACAACGAGCCAGCCAATCTAAAAGTCAGCTTGCCAAACGCGAAATGCCTTCAGCCCGGCTGTTGAGTCGTACAGCCCGTGTATTACTGTATCCGACCTCGTTTTACATGTAGTTCTTTTTGAAGTATGCTGCACGCATTAACCTTCTAATTCAAAGGAATGGAAAAAGAGCTTTTGACTTGACAATGAAAGAGTGCAGCACTGTGCCTCCTGACCGTATTTGTTCCTTCCACAGACGCGGCATCGAAGCACCCCAACAAATTAGCCCAGACAGTCAAGCGAAACGTGCATGGACTTTCAATTGGAGTTGGCGCAGCGTCGCCATGGGCGATGGCTACGTAACGCTACCGCTGCTACGGCGCGCCGATCGACCACAAATGCGCTGTCGCGGCCGTACGCGATCGAACCGATCGGAGACGGCCTCGGGCAGGCAGAGGCGTAGGGGCCGGGCAGCGGCTGCCGAAATCGGTCGCGGATCGCAACGATTTGTTGAGTGCGTGCCTGCGTGGCGTTCCTGCTCCCGTGAATTATGGTAAGCTGGCACGGCGCATGTGGATTTGGGTAGAGTCTGTGTATAGCCTCGTTGACTTTGTGGGTTCTATGAGTAACTTACACCGTGCTACTTGGCATGGCGCTTGCTTAAATCTGGTGGGTAGTAACGGCGATGATGTGTGGAGTATACATCGCCATTGGATCCCGTTTTTTTGAATGTCTTTGAACCGGGGGAATAATCTGGATCTCATGCATGCATTGAGCGATTGACTGGTCGACGCCGCATGCATGTGCATCAATAGCAGGGATTCAAATTTCCGAGATTTCGGATTTCGGACCCCTACGAGATTCAAAATTTTATCCGGATAAAAAGATTCAAAAAAATTTAAATTTCGGATTTCTCGGCGAGATCTCGGAGATTTCGGCCGAAATTTCGTGATTTTTTTGCCGGATTTTAAATTTTTTGCATTGGATTTGATTGGATTTAGGGTCAAGATCATCCACAAAAAAATTCAAATTTTTTTGATATGTTTTTGACCATTTTTTGATCGGTTAGGACTGTCCGAATTTTTTAAAATTTTTCAAGATTGATCATCATCTGAAAATTTTATGGGAATATTATGGATGTATTAGGTCCATTCACAAAAATTTTCAAAATTTTCTAAAGTGATTTGTACTATTTTTTCATTCAGGTGAATTTTGTCGATTCATCTTTAGTAGCACTATTTGGATTTTTTTAAAATTCCTAAAGCTTGATCACCATCTAAAAATTTTATGAGAATATTATGAATATGTTAGGACCATTCACAAAAATTTCAGAAGTTCCTAATGTGGTTTGCACCATTTTCCATTTGATTGAAATTTGGTGGTCAACACTTTTATCAGGACAATGGCACTGTTAGATTTTTTAAAAATTCCCCATGCTTGATTATCATCTGAAAATTTTATGAAAACATTAGTGATGTGTCAAGACCACCCAAAATTTTTTTTGGGTCGGTTCAATGTGGATCGAGATCTCGGTGATTTCGGCCAAGATCTCGGATTTCCCGGTTGAAAAAAAACCGGATTTGAAATTTGGTTTTTGTAATTCGTCCGGATTTTGTCCGAAATTTCCGAATCTCGCCGAAATTTCGGATTTCGGATATCTCCAAGATTTCACTCAAAACGAGATTTGGAACCTTGATTAATAGTCCCGTTGGTGTGCTCTGCCCACTGAATCTGAGATACAAATTTCTATGTGTGGTTCCAAAAGTTGTACCGCTCGATCGATCGAATGAATATTGGAAGAGGTGACCCGCCAACATGCCACCGAGCGGCGCTTTTGGTCTCACAGAGGATGCATTTGTAACACAAATTAACGACGTAATGTCTTACAAAATTTTACTCATTGCGTTCAACTTTGTAGGACATATTTTTTTGAATGATCTTAGGGGGCATATTTGGTGCAAACCTCCCTTACCGTGAAAACTCCGTGAAAACCACGTGTAAAAGTTTTGAAAAATTCTCAAAAAAATATCATAGGTAGGGGAGGTGAGGTTCTACAACCTTGCAAAATTTGAAGACCAAACTTAATCGCATTTGGAAGATATGAAAAAAACAAATTGCAAAATGAATAGTGCTAAACAGTGTAAAATTACTATTCATACTGAATTTGTCTTTTTCATATCTTCCAAATGCGATTGAGTTTGGTCTTCAAATTTTACAGGGTTGTAGAACCTCACCTCCCCTACCTATGATAATTTTTTGAGAATTTTTCAAAACTTTTACACGTGGTTTTCACGGTAACGGAGGTTTGCACCGAATATGCCCCCATGATCTTATTCATAAATAAATATTGTATTTTATGTTTCAATATAAATTAGTGCGATGTTTTCTTTATACACTTCTACAGGAATATACATCACAATCAATTCTTTTTCGTCATTAATGTCGGTTTTGGTGGCGATACAAAGTCTTTACATAGTGATGAGAATACTATCACACCCTGAAATCAACACCACAAAAAATTACATTACAATCACAACACATACTACTGGAATTGCAGGGTTTCTCGATGGCCAAAGCCGTTAAGAAAGGTCAAGAAACTGTCGAGATAGATTACTCTCGGCGGTTGGCCATCGATAAACGGCCGTCGATGAATAGCAGTCGAGAGAGACCATCTGTGTTGATGGTACAGTCATCGATAGATAATTTGTCGAGGGCTAACCAGGCCGCCATCGAGCGAGGTCGAGAGACGGCTGGTTGGCCGTCACATGGCTCTGTTTCCCTCTCTATCGACAGCCTGAAGGCAGTAGAGAGAGACGAATCCCATGGGAACTGGGGCCAGCTCTCTCGACGACCATACAATCTCAAGGCGGTTGAGAGAGGGGACCTCGAGATATCGCTAGGCTCACCTCTCTCGATAGTGGGTCCACGGCCATCGAGAGAGTTTGGGTCCAATAAGGATTCCTAGACCCCCTCTGTCTCGACAGCCTAGGCCTGGCAGTCGAGAATAAGTGAATTCCAGCAAAAAAAAAGCTACTAAAATGGCTAAAAAAATTAGAATTTAGCAGTTGTTGCTGCCCCAGCAATAGTAGCTGCACCTGCAAACCCAAAACAGCCCGAGTATTTCATAATTCCCCCACATTGCACACATATTCATCCATAATACATTTTCAAGCAAAAAAAACAAGCAATATATCACAAAATATAATCAAACCATGTAATCCATTACATGCATGCATGCACAATCACATATGAAGCAAAACAAGTCCATCCACAAGTCAAGAGGGTGGCGAGTCGTCCCGTAAGAAGCGCGTGTAGTCCATCGGCGTGCTCCTAGACCCGTCATCTCCCTCGTCGGAGTAGTCCCGTAGCTGAAACGGCCGATCCCGAAGCAGCACCAAGCAATGATCTGCTCGACGACGCCTACACATTCGCGACACATTAGGTAAAGACTTGTACGATCGAAAGAAATGAAATAAGGTGGTCGTAGTCATTTACCCTAACAAGTCTCGACATCGCCTCCAACGCAAGGATCCTCGAGATCATCTCTTCCTGTGCCCGCCTCTGCTCCTCGTTGCGCTGCCGCCGCTCCTCCTGCTCAGTCCTCAGGCTAGCCTGCAGCACCTCTATCATCTGCTGCTGCTCCCTCAACCTATCCTCGTTCTCCCTACAGACCCGGGCCTCAAACTCGCGCCGGCTCTCGGTGGCACCCTAAGAGGCTCGGAGCTCGGGCATGTAATCCTACAACCTACAATTAAGATTAAGGATCGTGGTCAGTTTTTGAAATCAATGGTTTCAAACAAATGACATGTTAGATAGTAATTAGCTCACCTGAGGTGGTCCCCTCCTATCGCCAGCCTCCCGTGCGCCTTGCCCCCCAGGTGCTTATGGATTACCACTGGGTCGAGGGGCGCGTCCTCCCAGAAGCTGTCCGTGCCATGCTCCTGAGTGTATACTTCCCGGTAGCGATCATGCATTGTTTCTAGTTAAACTAAGAAAAACTACAAATCTACTAAGGGTGAAAGTTTTCGTTGACACTTACCATCTTCTCTTGTGTGTGGGGGTCCATCATGGCCTGGGTGCCAGGCTGCTTAGACTTAGGTGTGTGGGCCTTCTTTGAAATGTCTAACACGGCGGGCACCACCCTGGTACTTAGCGCCTACAAGAGGGGAAAGACAAGTTAGCCCCAAAAAATAAAATAAAAAAAGAAAACAAAGCTTACCATCTTTTTCTTGAGCTGTGAAAAGGACCACTTCCCTGTGGCCTTGTAGTAATACTTCGAGGCCCGGGTCTACTTGGCCTTAACAGACTTTTCCAAGAATTCCTTGCTCACCCGCCTCTCGCCTAGAGCCCTCCGTGCCGCATGGTAGTGTGTGGCCCACTCAGGTGGCACTCGGGCGTACTCATCGGCCTAGAAGTACGTCCTACATGCCTCGGAGGTGCTGATCTGCTCCTGGTGCTCTGTCCTGAAATGTACATGCAATTCACAGCTATACAAAAAGTAAATACCAATTTGCAAGATTTATAGTGATAGTTGCTTACTTATAGAACTCCTCCACCGTCATGATAGAAGCGCCGTACATCAGGTCCTGGACCTTTTGCTTCACGTTCTGATATGGGACAGGCTCGAAGTCCGCCTCAGTCAACCCGTATGGGGACGGTACCTGAGCTGAAATTTCACAAACGAAGTAGATTAGCAACATGATGATAAATCAAAAGGTAAAATCTATTAAATAGACTTACCTAGAAATCTCTCAAGCAATGGGCAAGAGTGGTCGAGGTCCCATGGGGGGCAAGCTTGTAGTCCTCCCAGCTATATGCTGGCCTGGCGACATCGCCCACAGTCACCATGCCAAGGTAAAAACTTGAGGACCAAACCCCTAGCATGTAGCCCGGCTACTTCTTCAGTGAGGCATCCACCGTCGGCATATTTCTACAAAGATTGAAAGAGTGTTAACAATTTTACATATGAAAATATGATATTGAAGCAAGACTTTTAAACGTACCTGTCCCCAATGACCACAATGGGAATCCTCGAGGTAGGGTTCGTCGGTGAACTGGGGACCTTGTTCTGGCCCCTCTTCTTCCTAGCTGCCTGCGACCAGGGTTCACAAAACCGTACCGCGAAAACCGGTTCGGTTTTCGCAAAAACCGCGCGAAAAACCGCCTAAAAACCGTCAAAAACCGAAGTATTGAAAAATAAAAAATTTTGAAAAAAACAAAAACCGTTTGGTTTTTAAAGAAAAACCTCGGTTTTTCGCAAAAAATCACTCGATTTTCATGAAAAACCAACCCGACCAATTGAATGTTCTTCGAAAACGGTTTTCAACGGTTTTTAAACGAAAACCGCGGTTTTACACAAAAAACCAGACACATATTTTTTTTTCAAATTTTCAAAAAAAATTCATTAGATCGGTTTACCGAGCGGTTTTGGATCTCGAACCGGAGCGGTAAGGTCGAAAATCACGGTTTTCGAGCTATTTTTTGCGGTTTTGTGAATCCTGCCTACGACCCACTCACCTGGTCACCCCTGGACCCCTCAGTGGGCACCAGCTCCTGCCTAGTCCCCTGGCCAGACTCTTGCGACTGGGTGCTGCCTTGTTCAGAGCCCTACGACTCCTCCATCAGGTCATCCAACTCCTCATCCGTCATGGTGGTCCCAACAAATTGTCATCGAGATCGAGGCATCCTGCACATAAAGGGAAAGTTAGTAACACAGTTAAAAAAATCAAGCACATACTTAAATGGAAAGCTAGTAACATTTAAATTTTCGAAAATTTTGACGTGTTTTGGATCATTTTTGGGTCGGTTCAATGTGGACCGAGATCTCGGTGATTTCGGCCATGATCTCGGATTTCCCGATTGAAAAAAAATCGGATTTGAAATTTGGTTTTTGTAATTCGTCCGGATTTTGTCCGAAATTTTCGAATCTCGCCAAAATTTCGGATTTCGGGCATCTCCAAGATTTCACTCAAAACGAGATTTGGAACCTTGATCAATAGTCCCGGTGGTGTGCTCTGTCCACTGAATCTGAGATACAAATTTGTATGTGTGGTTCCAAAAGTTGTACCGCTTGATCGATCGAATGAATATTGGAAGAGGTGACCCGCCAACATGCCACCGAGCGGCGCTTTTGGTCTCACAGAGGATGCGTTTGCAACACAATTTAACAACGTAATGTGTTACAAAATTTTACTCATTCCGTTCAACTTTGTAGGACATATTTTTTTGAATGATCTTATTCATAAATAAATATTGTATTTTATGTTTCAATATAAATTAGTGTGATGTTTTCTTTATACACTTCTACAGGAATATACATCACAATCAATTCTTTTTCGCCATCAATGTCGGTTTTGGTGGCGATACAAAGTCTTTACATAGTGATGAGAAGACTCTATCACACACTGAAATCAACACCACATCAAAAATTACATTACATTCACAACACACACTGCTGGAATTGCAGGGTTTCTCGATGGTCAAAGCCGTCAAGAAAGGTCAAGAAACTGTCGAGATAGATTACTCTCGTCGGTTGGCCATCGACAAACGGTCATCGATGAACAGCAGTCGAGAGAGATCATCTGTGTTGATGGTACATTCATCGATAGATAATTTGTCGAGGGCTAACCAGGCTGCCATCGAGCGAGGTCGAGAGACGGATGGTTGGCCGTCACATGGCTCCGTTTCCCTCTCTATCGACAGCCTGGAGGCAGTCGAGAGAGACGAATCCCACGGGAACTGGGGCTAGCTCTCTCGACGACCATACAATCTCAAGGCGGTCGAGAGAGGGGACCTCGAGATATCGCTAGGCTCACCTCTCTCAACGGTGGGTCCAAGGCCATCGAGAGAGTTTGGGTCCAATAAGGTTTCCTGGACCCCCTCTGTATCAACAGCCTAGGCCTGGCAGTCGAGAATAAGTGAATTCCATAAAAAAAAAGAGCTACTAAAATGGCTAAAAAAATTAGAATTTAGCAGTTGCTGCTGCCCCAGCAATAGTAGCTGTACCTGCAAACCCAAAACAGCCCGAGTATTTCATAATTCCCCCACATTGCACACATATTCATCCATAATACATTTTCAAGCAAAAAACAAGCAATATATCACAAAATATAACCAAACCATATCATCCATCACATGCATGCATGCACAATCACATATGAAGCAAAACAAGTCCATCCACAAGTCAAGAGGGTGGCGAGTTGTCCCGTAAGAAGCGCGTGTAGTCCATTGGCGTGCTCCTAGACCCGTCGTCTCCCTCGTCGGAGTCGTCCCGTAGAGCCGGAGCTGAAGCGGCTGATCCCGAAGCAGCACCAAGCAACGATCTGCTCGACGACGCCTACACATTCGTGACACATTAGGTAAAGACTTGTACGATCGGAAGAAATGAAATAAGGTGGTCGTAGTCATTTACCCTAACAAGTCTCGACATCGCCTCCAACGCGAGGATCCTCGAGATCATCTCTTCCTGTGTCCGCCTCTGCTCCTTGTTGCGCTGCCGCCGCTCCTCCTACTCAGTCCTCGGGCTCGCCTGCAGCACCTTTATCATCTGCTGCTGCTCCCTCAACCTATCCTCGTTCTCCCTACGGACCCAGGCCTTAAACTCGCGCCGGCTCTCGGTGGCGCCCTGAGAGGCTCGGAGCTCGGGCATGTAATCCTACAACCTACAATTAAGATTAAGGATCGTGGTCAGTTTTTAAAATCAATGGTTTCAAACAAATGACACGTTAGATAGTAATTAGCTTACCTGAGGTGGTCCCCTCCTATTGCCTGCCTCCCGTGCGCCTTGCTCCCCAGGTGCTTGTGGATCACCACTGGGTCGAGGGGCGCGTCCTCCCAGAAGCTGTCCATGCCATGCTCCTAAGTGTATGCTTCCCGGTAGCGATCCTGCGTTGTTTCGAGTTAAACTAAGAAAAACTACAAATCTACTAAGGGTGAAAGTTTTCGTTGACACTTACCATCTTCTCTTGTGCGTGGGGGTCCATCATGGCCTGGGTGCCAGGCTGCTTAGACTTCGGTGTGTGGGCCTTCTTTGAAATGTCCAACACGGCAGGCACCACCCTGGTACTTAGCGCCTACAAGAGGGGAAAGACATGTTAGCCCTAAAAAATAAAAGAAAAAAAGAAAACAAAACTTACCATCTTTTTCTTGAGCTGTGGAAAGGACCACTTCCCTGTGGCCTTGTAGTAACACTTCGAGGCTCGGTTCTGCTTGGCCTTAACAGACTTGTCCAGGAATTCCTTGCTCGCCCGCCTCTTGCCTAGAGCCCTCCATGCCGCATGGTAGTGTGTGGCCCACTCAGGTGGCACGCGGGCGTACTCATCAGCCTACAAGTACGTCCTATAGGCCTTGGAGGTGCTGATATGCTCCTGGTGCTCTCTCTTGAAATGTACAGGCAATTCATAGCTATACAAAAAGTAAATACCAATTTGCAAGATTTATATAGTGATAGTTGCTTACTTGTAGAACTCGTCCACCGTCATGATAGAAGCGTCGTACATCAGGTCCTGGACCTTTTGCTTCAAGTTCTGATCTGGGACAGGCTCGAAGTCCGCCTCAGTCAACCCGTATGGGGATGGTACCTGAGCTGAAATTTCATAAACGAAGTAGATTAGCAACATGATGATAAATCAAAAGGTAAAATCGATTAAATAGACTTACCCAGAAATCCCTCAAGCAATGGGCAAGAGTGGTCGAGGTCCCATGGGGGGCAAGCTTGTAGTCCTCCCAGCTATATGTTGACCTGGCGACATCGCCCACAGTCACTATGCCAAGGTAAAAACTTGAGGACCAAACCCCTAGCATGTAGCCCGGCTACTTCTTCAGTGAGGCATCCACCGTCGGCATATTGCTACAAAGATTGAAAGAGTGTTAACAATTTTACATATGAAAATATGATATTGAAGCAAGACTTTTAAACGTACCTGTCCCTAATGACCACAATGGGAATCCTCGAGGTAGGGTTCGTCGGTGCACTGGGGACCTTGTTCTGCCCCTCTTCTTCCTAGCTGCCTGCGACTAGGGTTCACAAAACCATACCGCGAAAACCGGTTCGGTTTTCGCAAAAACCGCGCAAAAAACCGCCTAAAAACTGTCAAAAACTGAAGTGTTGAAAAATCAAAAAATTGAAAAAATAAAAAACCGTTTGGTTTTTAAAGAAAAACCGAAGTTTTTCGCAAAACAATCACTCGATTTTCATGAAAAAACCAACCCTACCAATTGAATTTCTTCGAAAACGGTTTTCAACGGTTTTTAAACGAAAACCGCGGTTTTACACAAAAAAACCAGACACATAATTTTTTTTTCATTAGATCGGTTTACCGAGCGGTTTTGGATCTCGAACCGGAGCGGTAAGGTCGAAAATCGCAGTTTTCGAGCTGTTTTTTGCGGTTTTGTGAACCCTGCCTGCGACCCACTCACCTGGTCACCCCTGGACCCCTCAGTGGGCACCAGCTCCTGCCTAGTCCCCTGGCCAGACTCTTGCACCTGGGTGCTGCCTTGTTCAGATCCCTACGACTCCTCCATCAGGTCATCCAACTCCTCATCCATCATGGTGGTCCCAACATATTGTCGTCGAGATCGAGGCATCCTACACATAAAGGGAAAGTTAGTAACACAGTTAAAAAATCAAGCACATACTTAAATGGAAAGCTAGTAACATTTAAATAAAGCAAGCATATATATACAAATAATTTAAGTGCATATATACCATCCACTAGAAGTAATTTGAATCAACATCGTCCGGATCGTTCGTTGAAGGTTTGACGTCATCGGTTTCATCCTGAGCATTGCATTCCTCTTCAATATCGTCCTCCACTATGGCATATAGTCCGTCTAGGCCCAGGCCAATGTCGATCACAATTTCCCCCTTCAAGAGCTTTTCTTGCATCGACCCATCATCGGTGTGTTGTCCATTCTGTCGCCAACCATCGTACATCCAACTCCTATCTTTTTCTATTCCTCTTCAATTCATATATAGATCAGGTTACACAAGGCTTGGGGAGGCTTCTAAACCCACCCACGAATGCCAGTTTGATTACGATCGTTGTGGGACCCATGGACCCAAGATGAAATTTTGGCAGCATAACCCTAAGATTCCCCTAGTGCAACGATGGTTAGAGTGCCGTTTTCGGCTCCTCAATACTTATGTTATACACCGGAGAACCTTATAGGGTCATGACGTCAAAATATCATCTCGAAAACCAGGGGTACCACAACGCGTCGTAACCAAATCGGCATTTGCAGGCTGTCCACTGGGATGCCAATAGCGGTAATCCACTAGACAGTTCGGGAACGTTTTCCACTTCTCATAATGGAGCCGAACAAATCACTATCCAACATCCTTACGGTCTGTGACATTCCCGAACAGGTGACGTACGGCTAGGTGACATTTTAAAATAAATTAAAAAAATTTGTGACAATTTATACTGTTTTGTAGCAATCCCCTACAATTTGCATCAATTCATAGCAAATTCAAGCAATATATAGAAATTTCTTGCAAATTTAAAAAATTTCTAGCCAATCCTACCAATTTAAAGAAAATCCTATCAAATTCTTTCAAATTCTACCAACTTCTATCAAATTCTTACAAATTCTAGCAACTTCTTACAAATTCAATCAAATTTTAGCAAGTTCTATGAAATTCTTAAAAATTCTATCAAATTATGGTAAATTCTTGAAAATTCTATCAAATTTATAACCATTTTAGCTAATTGCTAATTAGGCATTCACTTAACTACGGAGATTAGTCTCGACCACATGAGTGGCCGTCGATACTAATCTCCGAAAATTCAAAAAAAAGTGATGCAAAATTTACCTCGATTGGGCGGTAGTGGTGACGATGAGGTAGTGGCAGCTCCTCCTGCTCCTCCTCCTCCTTCTCTTCAACCAGCGGCGGCCTTGACTCCTCCTTCCTTCCCCCCTCGCATCCAACTCTCCTCTTCCTCCTCTCCTCCAGTGAACGACACGGTGGCGAGGAGGCGGCGCGGGGCAGCGGCGAGGGCCAGGGCGATGGCGGGCGGCAGCGGTGAGGGCTAGGGCGATGGCGGGCGGCGCTAGGAGGAGGCGCGAGCGGCAACCGATGGGCGTGCGAACACGGCGGGTGGTCGGAGCTCAACAAGGCGGCACAGGCGGCGGCTAGGTGAGAAAGGGCTTGGGACTTGGGGGGTTTGCCAAAGTCACAAGCTCTTACGTGTTCAAAACTTGCACCCTCTCTCGACGGCTTTACTAAAGCCGTCAAGAGAGGTGTTGGTAATGGTTATCGCCACCCCTGTCTCAACGTCTCACCGACCTAGCAGCCGTCAAGTCCGACCAGGTAGGCCCGAAACCCTAGCACATCCATGGGTCTGTCTCGACGGCCTAGGTGGGCAATCGAGACACATGCTTTGGTCAACCCTGACTGGGTGGTTAGGCCTGTCTCGACGACCTCCAGTGGACCATCGAGATACGCTCGTGGTCCCGAGAGAAGTCAACCACTCCTGAGCCGAGGGCCATCTGTCGCGATGGTTTCGGAGGTAGCCGTCGAGATAAGTCTCTCGAGGGCTAATTTTGCCCTTGCCATCAAGAGACAACTCTCTCGATGGCTTATATTGACTACCGTCGATAGAGGTCAGGCTATCTTGACGATTCCTATAGTTGCCGTCGATACAGATGTTTGACTCGACAACCCCCTTTCTTGGTCGTCTGGTGGTCACCCCCAGCTATTTTGAATTTTATAAAATAATGTATTCATGATATTGAAAGTAACCTTTGATTATATTGCTCCGTATGTGACTTAGCATGTTTGAAATTTTTTTGACGTTCCGAGCTAGGGGTCTATGTGTAATCGCCTTAATCGACTCACCGGTGGGCTTTAGTTTATCTACATGTTTGAGAATTTTTTTTGTACAACTATGCCGATTTCAACCAACCGCCACAATAAACATATAAAATTATCAAGCTCTACTAGGTGGCATGTTCTATACTTCATTTCTTGTTTAAATTTCCACCAATCCAAACATTTTTAGTACATCCAAAACAATTTAACAATTTTCTATCTTCATAAAGTACATTTAATTTACTATTTGGTGTTCACCGATTCGAAAAAAATACAGAAATTCATCGCAAACTAGAAGAAATATTTCTAGTAACCTTGCAATGCCTACTTTCATAAATGCAATCCATATAGCCGCATGCAAGCATGTATGGGAGTCTAGCAAAATTTATGAAAATCCAGTCTCTCTCGATGGCCATTTAGTGGCCATCGAGGGAGACACTTGCGCGCTAGTGGGTACGGGCAAATTTCCCCATTCTCACTCATGTCTCTCTCGACGACTAATGGTGGACCCTCGAGACAGCTAAACGTCGTGAGGAAAGTTATCTGTCTCGACGGTCACCGTCAGCCTTCGAGAAAGATAGACGGGGATTAGCTTTCACTACAATTCCTGTCGTGATAAGCATATCGAATTCACAATATCACATAACATTCACAATACATAATATTGTTTACATAGCACATAACATTCACAACACAAGCATATCACATTCAAAGTGCATGTCAATCTTATTTGGGGAATTCTAAGAATTGCATGTATAGTTATGAACTAAAGCTAAGACTACGTAACTATGAGTAATTAGCAACAATGCCTTCTCATTCATTATCTTCATAATATAGTTGGCATAACCTTAAGTAAAAGCAAATCAAAGTGCTTAGCTTAATTCACTGTTATATCGACAAATTAAGGCTCCAAAGAAGAAAATACTAGCATCATAACCAATTTGTCAAAGTAAGGGGAGCATGTATGGACTATGTAGGGCAGGACATGATTGTAAATAGAGCAATTCAAAATAACATAGCAATGCATCTGAGGTAGGTTACCTACCACTCGGTTAGGAATGTAACGAGGAGCACTCCAAGTATGCATGCCACCTCCAGAATATATATGTTCCTGATTACCTCTTCCAATTTTGTAATTCCCATACAAACCTAAAACCTCATAAAATCACAAATACAATTTGTTGTGTCTGAACCATTTTGAAGCCAAATTGTCTAAATTAGAGTGGCTTTCATTTATATAGTAACAAATAAAATATGATTTGTTAATTAATTAGCTAATACAACTAATCTCCTAGAGACTTAACTTGAAAAGTAAGAAAGGTTCATAGACTGTCCAATGGATGAGCTATAATTTGGATGGCCTAACCTATAAACAAAAAGGAGCTTTTTACTACTTTCAGATGTCTATCTTGAGTTTTGGTAAAGTATCATCATTATGAACACAAACAAATCCAGAACTACCTAACACATCAATGAGATATAGAATTGCAATTTAGTTCACACATACTCACAAAAATATGTCTTTGTCCTTTTTTGTAAGGATCAAAAGTGATAGATTGCAGAATGATTTGACCAACTGCTAAAGCTTGTCCCACACCACAAGATTCAATCTTTAGCACAAATCAATGGGTTCCTTAGCGGCTCAAATAATGTTACCAGTATTATCTATAATTAGCCCACATGAGAAAACACAACTCTCACAAGAGTAGGATATACATTATACGTATCTTGTAAAGGTGAATCAAAGAAGCTAAATAGAGCACACTATTCATTCTGTAAATTACTTACAATGAGCTCTCATAGTAACGAAGTTTGTATTACAACTATCATGAAGCCATACTGGACTACCTGCCAATTATTTTCTATCGCGGATTGGTTGTCCTAAAAATTGTTTGGCACACGTGAAGGAAATACCTAAAAATATAAACACAAGATGTTGGCTAACAAATAATGCAATGAGTTGTTACTGACAAAGGGGAAGTTTTTACAGAAGTCATAACTATTTTTAGCAGTGAATTGGTATTTTTAGTAACATAGCATTACCCACCAACAAAGTACCATGTATATGTAGCTATCTTATTGGCCTAATATTGATTTGGACCATTTAAAGAGATAAATTAACATAAGAATCATGTCTTCAAATTAACAAAGGATGGGTGCAGGAGAAACATAGGTCATGCCAGGCTGCGGGCCTCAGATTTATCTAACAACACTTAGATGGGGAAATGGAATTACCTTCAGAAATCCTCCATGAACGAAGGCTTTTTTTTTTACAAAAACTTACTGCCTAAGATCTAAATAAATAGCCCAAATATGACCAAATCCAGGAATGGTAGAGCAAGAAATCCACCATAGATTAAGAATAGCATGCTAACCTATCGTGGTTCACTGTGGATCTCGCCGGCGGGCTATCTCAAGACAAGCCAAGCTGGCATGTGGTGCTACATCCAAGCACTATGATGCCTCCTCTCGGGTGCTTGAGGCTGATGGAACTGGCATCACCGAGAAAGGTCTTCATTACCAGCAGCAGTGGCATTTTGCTGATTGGAACCCTAGATGTAGCACAAGCCGGTTGAATGGATGGATGATGAGGGAGAAGGCAATGCAAGGCCGATTCATCAGCGAGGAGCATGATGCAGCTTTGGGTGCGCTGGATGCGGGAAGGGGAGGGGGAACATGGCTGCATTGATGGGAGGGTGGCGGGGCAAGAACTAGGAGGAGGGAGAAGGGGATCCGGGGATCTGGACCAGAATGGGATCATGTCTCAAGTGGTGGTTAGGGCAATAAGGGATGGGCTCACCCGTGGCCTTTTCTCTGCCAGCGTCAAATCAGCGACGACGTAGCCAGACAGGGGGCGGTGGCATGACAAGCATGAGTAGGGGCGAACGGCTAGGGCTTTGTGGAGTAAGTGCGTGACGAGCAGTAGCAGAGTGAGTGCGTGATGAGCGTGTCCCTTGAGCTACACTAGTCCATCCAGTGTGACTAGTTGGGCCAAGCTTGAGCCACCCCTTTGTGTCAGTTCTTAAGGAAACGATTGCATTGAAGTAAATATTGGTGTCGATTCTTAATGAGAACAGACCGTATTGATATCACTATTTGTATTGGTTTTTAATGAGAACCGATTGCATTTATAGTCACTATCTGTGTCGTTATTGTATAGAACTGATTGCACCAAATGAACTATTTGTGTCGGTTCTAGTGTCGAACCGATTGCAATAATGTAAGTATTTGTGTGAGTTTGGTATAGAACCGATTGCAATAATATAAGTATTTGAGTCGATTTTCGTATAGAACCGATTGCAATAATATAATTATTTGTGTCTGTTCTTGTATAGCACCGATTGCAATAATGTAAGTATTTGTGTCGGTTCTGGTATAGAACCGATTGTAATAATTTGCGTATTTGTGTTTGTAACACCCCGGCATTTAATATGCCCGAATTCTACCAAACATAGGCTAAACAACATCTAAATACCATAAACTAAGGTAAATTACAGCAAAAGAGTAAATGCTAAAACCGAAAATTTCAGCAGCATCTCCTTTGTTTTTCCATGAATTGAAGCAACAACAATATGATCACAGGAGATAGTATAAAGAATGACATCTAAACCATCAATACCAAGGATTCTAGCAGCAGTATAAGCCTAGAATAAAGATTCCAACCATCTCATGAGCCAAACGAAGTAAATGAGGAAACCAAGCACACAAATTAACCATTTCACCAAGTTGCATGGCACTACTCTTATTATCATGACCAAGATGAATAAATTATCTATAAGTGTGGAGCTACGTGTAGATGTGTAGCTAAAGCCCTTCCCCGTATGCCGGTTTCATGGTACCTAAAACAATAAGAAAGCATAAGCGTGAGTTCAACACTCAGCAAGTATATTGCAATGGTACAAAAGAACAATTACATGGCTACAACAACTCACATCATGTCTATCATCTCATTCATGATCACATATCATTATCATCGTCATTATGTATGCAATGCGATGCGATGCACATGTCTCCTTGGAAACTCATACCGGTATGGTTGAGTACACACCCGTCGGTGTGCACCCTCTCCCCCTTCCATCCCAAAGATGGAGGGTGCCTACTCCTCGCTTCCATACACCGCGGTGGATGGAATCATGATGTAGGACTTACTCATTGGCTCTCCGGAATAGTTATAACTTTCTCACCGACCTTCCCCGGACTAGTTATGACTTTCTCACCGCCTGGGCCATGTATCATGCCATGTATGCAAACATGCCAACATCATAAATAACTTGTACATTAACACATGGCATCATAACATAATAAGCATATTCATCATATCATTGGCAATCATTAAGGCATGGCATGTGAACATATCATATATTCAATTTCAAACCCAACCAATTTAGCAAACTACAACCCGCTACCCATTCCAATACACTTGCCTCAACCACGGGCGACGGATTGGCGTGAAGTAGAAGGCACTCCCGGGGTCACACCACCTGCACATAGGTACCACACACTCACAATCATGTCCAAAAAACAGTACGAAAACACTCTTCTACTCCGACATCGCAAACTACTCTCAAAACCCAAAAACAGAGGTTCTGTCCCGTCGGGACAGCAGCCTTCCAAAAGGCATAACTCGGGATCTAAGACTCCGAATCGATTAAACGAGTACATCCTCGCATAGCTTAGGAAATTTCCTAACTTTTTCTAAGTATATGGAAAGACTGATTCGGACACTAAAGTGGTTTAATCTACAGAATAATGTGATCTGTTCCAATCACGTCACAGTTTTTAATACGTTCGGTAAAATGAGCATAACTTTCAAACGGCCGAGAGGAATTGGATGTTCTTTATACCCCCTGAAAGGTATTGAAGTTACCTACAACTTCTTCAACAGGCGGACGACCAAATTCCGAATCTAAATTTGCGAAAACCCAAACCCTAGGTTGACTGCTCATGCTGCCCGAAACAGAGAACGTGGCAAACTCTAGATTTCATGTAATCTACCCAATTATAGCACCACCAATTGATCTAAAAACATGATATTAACCCTTATAACAGATCCTAGAACAACCCCAAGGATCCCCGTGGCCATACCTTCGCCCGACGAACGAAAACCCAATGAATCTCCTCCCGGTTCGCGCGATCTCCTTCCTCGCTCCAAATCCACCGGATCTCCTCGTCGTGGAGCGCTCCAATGGATGGATCTTCGGGTTGGTGAGGTGGAGAACTCCCCTAGGGGCAGCAAGGGATGTGGAGAGGTGGTGGAGGGGGGTGGTGGCACAATGGGGAGAGGAGAGGCGCATGGGGGTGGCGGCTAGGAGGTGGAAGGGAGGGGAAACCCTAAGGCTAGGGGGGTGGCGCCCAAGAGGGCTAGGGGGGTGCACAAGGCAGCCCAACCTGGTCCCTCCCTCCCTCATGGGCCCAAACTCCCTCCCACCAAGGCCCACGACTCATCCCCTTAGGCCCAAACTCCCCCGGAGAGGCCCAAACTCCCGAAATCGGCCCGGAACTGCGATTAAACTGCATAACGTAAAGTTTTAACCTCCGATTTCACATTTTATAATGTTTTGACATACCGTAGTGTCACAGTGTTAATTCTCGTATAAAACCGATTGCAATAATATAAGTATTTGTGTCAGTTCTGGTATAGAGCCGATTATGATAAGGGGACCCCTCATCACAATCAGTTCTAGCTCAGAACCGATTGTGATGTGGGGGGTGTCATCACAATCAGTTTTAGATTAGAATCGACTGTGATGACCGTATTTCTGAAAACATAGATTACAAGACACATATCACAATCGATTTTTTCCTGAAAAGTTATGAACCGACACAAATGAAGCGATAGTGTTGTACTAATGATATCCCTAATAAATATCTAGATTTACTTGATATTATTTATATACATGCATTGAATATAGTGCTTAGAGATAATAATTAAGAGTATTCTAATTATTTTTAATATTTTTAATCTATATACCAATAGAAAATACATACTACTCCCTCCGGTCTTGAAAAACAAGACGTTTGAGGCATTCACTTCCAGTCCACTAAAACAAGACGTTTTAGAATTTTAAATGCTTCTTGGTCAAGTTTGCCATCGGGATTAATTGCTACTTTGGAAGTTGAAGTGACTTAGTTAACACTTGTAGGTGAATTTTAACATGTGCATGATCTATTAAAGCAATAACAAGCTACTCGTAATTCCCAGCAAGCTACGTGGAGAGAAGTTCAAGCTTAATTATGTCGTCGTCGACGTGAACGACATCTTTGTTGTTGTAGACATCGTAGCCGTCACCATCGTCGTGAACAACGTCTTAGTTGCTACGTACACCATCTCCGCCATCGTCTCTACCATCGTTGCCGCTGTCGTCGCGGACGGCATCTTCGTTGCTGCGTACACCATCACCGCTGTCGTTGCCGCGGACTGCGTCTTCATTGCTGCGTACACCATCGGCGCCGCTGTCTCTACCATCACCATGGAAACATCTGTTTGCACGGGATAGCCTTGAAGTTGTTGAAGACTCCATCAAGCTTGAAGTTGTTCAAGAAAAGATCGAGACTGATATGATGAAAAACTCTATGAAAGATGATGTTGTTCAAGAGTTATGCGAAGGTAAATTCTTTAACAATAGATGTTTGCCAAATGGTTTTGAAAAGCTTCCGGTTTGGCAACAATAAATTGCCAAAGTTATGTATAAAATTTGCATGCCCAAATTCTTCTAAAGTTTGGATAATCAATCATTCGGTTGTACTCAAAAGCTTAGGCTAGTAGAAATATAAAAAAAATGAATGAAAGTTTGCAACATTCTTCTCGTTAAATCATGGAGTATCAAGTTCTGTCATAGCCTCTTGCACCAACGAAGGATCACAGCTGATTTGCCAAGGAAGATGCCCTTGCCTTTCTAGCATAGCTTTCTTCATATGAGGAATTTTGTACTTATTTCCACCTCCTGCTTTCATAGTCTCCATCATAACAAGCGGTAATGTCAAGAAAATTCGATTTGACTTGTGGACACAATACCCATTGAAAGCATGTATTATGAATGAATAGCAATGTTAACCTCTACATAAAAATGATGCGAGTATAAGTAACAGAAAGAAACATTACCTCTTCAATGATTGGAATAAGATCAGCCACTTTTGTTGTGGTCTTCTTATATTGAATTGATTGGATAGCAACAAAAAAAACCCAAATCTAAGATATTTTAATCTGGTGAATTTGGTGGTTGACATATAAGCCGAATATCAAATCCATCATGTTTGGCAGCTTCACAAAACAATGGGTCTGTAGGCATTATATGAGGCTTAGCATTGTCTTGTTGGATGAAGACGGGATTATGGATATCTTCACGTGGCCACTTAGCGCGAATATTTAGCAAGATCTTATCAAGCAAAAAGGTTCTAGTGACTTCCTTCATAACTGATGCAATAGGTTTCATCTCCATTGTTCCAGCTACTTAGTTAACACTTGTTCTCCTAGCAGCCTCATAAGTAACAATAAGGAAACAACCAATTTTTCCATCGAAAGTGCAATTTCCATCCAAATCAAACCTCGGATGAGCAACAGCTCATAGGAACATAATCTTAGGGATAAAATTCCTACTTTTACATGTCCTTGTAGGCTCATTTTCATCTGGTATATATTACCTCTCTGTTTTTCTCATGAGATTAAACCACTTTTCATCAATAAAAACAACATCAAATAGTCCCTTAAATATAGGATTATTGGGTATACTTTGTGCCTCAAGCATAGAGACACACCATTGTAGTCTAGCCTTCTTATTTTCTTCTGTTAAGTATGGTTTTATGCTATTCGATTGACACTTTATGAGACCTCCTCGTTTCAATGTCTATAGCTTAGTTTTACCCACATGTAGCGGAGCACAAACATCTTGTAACGTTGTTCTCTTTGAAAAAGGAATGTCACGTAGCGCAGAGACATTCACTTGAACTCGTTTACGGCCAGAGTTGCACTTTGTACTGGAAACATCAACCACAATGCCTTGATTAATATATTCTTTACCTTGTTTCTAGATGCGCTAAATTGTTCTAATCTTTAGTGAAAATAATGCGGCGACTTCACTGGTGACGTGACACTTAAACCTTCCATTCGTGCTTTTCTCTAGCAAAGCTTGAAATATTTCTCTTCGTGTAGCATTTGAAACATCTTTCCTTCTTGCATGTTGGTTAACACCAAAACTGATCCCATCATCGTTAGCATCGGAGCCATCCTCACCGTCCAAAGAAATATCATGAGCTTCTAAAGAGAGTAAAAGGTGGATTTAAGAAAAGAAGTGCATGGCATGGAAAGACAAATTTATTTGAAAACAACAAAGCAAATGGGAAAGTTTACCATTGTCTTCTAGTAATTCCACGCTCAAATCCATTCCATTGCTAAGAATACTTTCTTGTGGTGGCTCCAAGTTCAAATCCAATATTCCATTGCTAGGAATATTTTCCTCTGATGGCTCCAAGTTCAAATCAATTCCATTGCTAGGAATATTTTCCTCTGGTGACTCCAAGTTCAAATCTATCTTATTTAGTGGTGTCATGTGTTTGTTGAGAGAGGAGGACGATGCAGACATGCAGTATTTAACAGTGAGCTAGACAAAATTTTGGCGCCATAGCGAGCGGGGAGATGACAGGAACTGGCGCCATGCAACAAAAAAGAAAAAAAACTAAACTAGCGACATTCAAGACCGGAGGGAGTATAAAAATGTTTGTTATATAGGTTGAGCCCGGGCCCGGGCCCGGGCTAGCCGGGCCTTGGGTCCGCCCCTGGGGAGTACAAAGTAACGCAGTCTCTTTGGAGGCAAAGGGGGATGGTACGAGGGGCGAGTAATCGGCAAAGATAGGCGAAAGAAAGTACTCCCTCCGGTTTGGTAATACCTGTCATTTTGGACATAGTGATGGTTAAACTTCTGAAACTTTGACTAACAATATATTTTTAAATATTTAAATTGGATACATAAAAATTATATGTGTAGACTTGTCTCGAGAAGTACTTTCATAATATTATAATTTTATTGGGTTTTATAAATATATTATAATAAAAATTAGCGGTCAAAGTTGTGTTTTGAAGACCGTGTCGATGTCCAAAACGACAGATATTACCAGACTGGAGGGAGTAGGAGCAGTAAATAATTTGGGCAGGTGATTTGTTTTGTGGGGTTTCTCCTCTGGTGAGGATCCCTATGCCAAAGTTTCACAGGGCCCTGACGCTGCCAGGGGCCAGGGCCGGGGCACCACCCTTCCGCGGCAGCCTTTTCTTCCCACGCGCGGGGGGCCGTGAACTCGTGACCCTTCCTCTCCCATCGACCCTACGTACTACTGCCAGGGTAAATCTCACCACGCCGCACTGACAGCGGGGTCCAACGGATGTGGTCCCACGCGTCAGAATGGACAAATACGCATCCAGGGTAAAAGACGAGTCACTTCGCCCCCGCCCCGTCCTCGAAATGCTGCCATGTGCAACGGCTTGTCCACAAGGGCGTCGTCAATTTCTGCACGGGTGACTTGACTTGTTGGACTTGGGCCCAAATGTCAGCCCCTCGGGGCTGATGCGATGGCCCCGCTCTTTCGGCCGTTACCGTTACCTCAACTTCCCCCGAGGAGCGCCTTTCGGCCGCGTTGCCCCACAGGTTCCGCGTGAGGGTACGAGCCTTTTTTCTATGATCCGTGGGCCCGGAAGCACGTGGCCCGCATGGAAGTGCAACGGGAGTCTAGTGCAAGCGGTGGCGCGTGAAAAGGGGAGCCGGCCCCTTGGGTTCCGGTCCGACCGCGATTAGACTCGACCCGCGCACCCACCACAGGTTCATATACTAACTTCATTCACCGTCCCTGTAGGTTCGGACTCCCGGATACACCCTTCGCATGTTCTTCTTTCTAAGGAGGACAAATGCTGCTCAGTAGTTACTCGTAAAGAAAAGTTACACAAAGAGCTTGTTCATTGTTGGTACCAGCCATGATATTAGAATTTCTGATTTGCGAAGATGGCATCCTCACTGTGGGTCATAGCTCGTAGCATTCGTGTTGAACACTTATGGTTAGGATGGTAAAATAAGCTTAGGGCCTGTTTGGCAACAAGGTTTTGCAAAACCATGGTTTTGTAAAACTATGGTTTAGGGATTGTCATGACATAAAAACCATGGTTTTACCAAACCTTATTGAAACCATGGTTTTTCTTGGAACTCCCAACTGTTTGGTTACAAAGTTTTTGGTTGACAAAGTCTTGGAACAAAAGTTGTTTTGGCACTAGCACTCAGAAAAATTTGCCCAAGACCAAAGTTTCCAAAACAGAGAAAAAACCATGGTTTTGTGGAAACCATGGTTTTTAAAACAGAGTTTTTTGAAGGGCTACCAAACACCTCTTGGTTTCTAAAACAGAGTTTTTCTCCAAAACCATGGTTTTGTCTCGAAACTATGAAAAAACCTTGTTGCCAAATAGACCCTTAACTAGTGAGTTGCTCGAGCTTAGCTCATTTTAGACTTATTTGAGCTCTAAATTAATCAGACTCAACTTGAATATGAGCTCGCGAGCTTCACCGAGCCGAGCTCGAATAGCTCACAAGCCTATAAATTTACGAACCACTTGTTAAATATTATTGTATAAATATTATTGTATGTTAACTTTTACCGAGCATACTTGAGCCGAGTTCAAACTTGAGCATTTTTTATTGTTGAAAAATTAATGTTACCTAGAGCCTACTCGAGCTTGAACTGGTCTTTGATATTGCTACTCTATAGTTGGATAAGGTAATGACAAAAGAAATTTGTACTAATTGAGTTGTTGATTTGTGTTTCTAAAAAGTATAAGAGTTGGTTGGTTATCTAAGACACCAAGCCATCTTTATTCCCGTCTAAATTGATCATTGTTTCATAGTATCAATCATGCACCAGTTAAAATATTGTCCTTCGTTAACAAGAAGCATTAAGATTGCCATCCAAAGGGTTTCCTTCTCTACATCAAATTCCTGGCCAACCAATCCCTATTAGACCCCAAAACATAAACTATCACAGGGAAGAATTATTGTTAACCACGAAAATCACAGGGAAGAATTATTGTTAACATGAAACTAGGCACTGTTTAGCTGTCGCCGTACAGTGGTTAGGTTCAGTAGTGGATCCAGACCGAAACTTTAGAGGGTGCTTATTCTCCTACAGATCGCCGCGCCGCCATCTCTCCTACCTCAGTCGATCACCCATATCACCCTTCTGTTTCTTCTCATCGAGGGTAGGGTGTACCCTGACCTCCTTTGCACCCAATCCCAGCAATATTCCGACGGGAGCCAGGCCAGTCAACGTACACAAATCTCAGGATTAAGCTAACCTGTTCAATGCAGCAAAACTACATAAAGAAATCATCGAACTCACCTGTCTCCAACGAAAAGCGATACAAAAAAAAAAGGAAGCAAAAGCGAACGGCCCCCGTCTAATCTAGTCCAAGTGTCCAACACCAAATACATTAGCGATACGGGAACGAGCCGGCCGGGCCCACGCGTGAATCAGTCCACGCTGGAGGTGGGCCCCTCGTGGGTGTATGTACTGGTGCTGGGCTACGCTGGCTGGAGCCGGGCCCCGCGCCGTATCTCCAGGACAAGGAGCGCGCGGACGGGGGAAGATGGAGCCGCGGACGGCCGCGATCGCGCGCACGTTGCGTCCACGAGCCGACCGTTCGGGCCGGTAGGTACTCTGCCGCTGCGACTGCGGGGGTAGTATTGGCATTTCGGGTCGCTCATAGGACCGCCTGCTTTGGCCGGTGCAGCCGTTGTTGCAGGGGATGAAACTTTATTTTTTTTTGAAATAAGGCCAGAAGTTCTGCCAAATTCATTAAGTAAGAAGGAGCAATACAAAGAGTTTTAATACAACACAACATGAATGAAACTTTATGAAACTTTATGTAACTTCTTTGAACTTGTTAATGCACTGATGAACTTTGCTTGAAGCTGTCCTAAAACATGAATGAAACTTACGAAACATAGATAAATTTGGTTGAAACTTGTGGACTATGCAAAATTAAACTTAGTGAAACCCACCTAGCTATACCGTTGAAAACGTCTCGAACGGTTTACCATCCTGTAGCACTTTTAGAGCCACTACCCAGTGCTATACCGTTGGAAGTGCTACCAACAATATAGAAAAGTTTTATACAGTTTCACAAGTTTCATGAAGTTTCATTGTATGACTTATGGTTCAATAAGTAAGTTTCAGATTTCAAGTTTTGTAGGTTTCGACGAGTTCCAACGAGTTTCAAGATTCATATTTCAGAAGGTTTCATAAAAAAGTAAGTTTTAGATTTCAAGTTTTGTAGGTTTCGACGAGTTCCAACGAGTTTAAGACCCAAGTTTCCAAAAAGTTTCAATAAAATTCAAAATTTTAGTAATACATTGAAACTTCAAGTTTGAAAATTTTTATAATTGAAACATGAGGTTCCAAGAGTGAGTTTCAAGTTCAACCAAGTTTCAGCGACACTTCAAGATTGAGTTTAAACGCTCAGATAGTTTCAAAGCATGTTTTAGAGGGGTTCAAAACTAGAACACAAGTTTGGAAGCTGAAACTTAAAGTTTTAAAAGAGTTTCAACCGAGGTTTAACACAAACTTTAATTTTGGTAGAGTTTTGTACAAAAATTTTCAACAGTTAAAGCGTGTTTCAAGAGTTTTAGTAAAGGCAAAAAATTTCAATTAAATTAACAAAAAATTGGAACCATTGGAAAACAGCTAGGAGCTTGCCAACAATAAAAACATCGGTGGGCCTCACGCTATCGTGCTCACCTGTTAACCCATGGTCGCTCTCTGATGCGCTCGTCAATAGCCTCGAAATCCCTGCAATGCTTGCCTAGGGCTTCATGCTCGCTGGGAGGAGCACAACCACCATTGACATGGCTTCTACGGATGTAGTCGGCTCGATGCGTGGAGAGAGATGAGAATAGGAAGGTCTTGCTGGAATTTGGATCGATGGAGAAATGGGGATGTGCACATATTGAGCGGAGACCCGAGAAGCTTCTCAAGATGGCATCTGGTGCATCCACGGAGCTCAGATTGAACCGCCATAGGTTATACCGTCAGAACGCTATAGCGTTCATTAGATTTTCTCTCTTTTTTATGAGTTCTAGGAAACTTTTGCACCAATTTTCCGAGGAAATTTAATTTGCTCTCAACTCTTTTCGGAAAGAGTAAGGTGTTTCCTAAGACAATGGAGGTAAGAAGATGGTATTTTTAGAGAGTTACATGTTTATCTTTTGTTGAATTTATATTTTAGACACACCTCGAAAACAAAACACCCTGGTTTCTTTGCCCATAAGCAACAGCCTGCTCTAACTGAAAAAAATCCCATCTGGCCTAATAGAAAAAACCTGCTGCTGCTAAGGACAACAAGATGGGGGAAAAAAGAACACATGAAAAACCTCAGCATACAGACAACTAGGATTTCAAATATCGGTGATTATCATGTGTAAATCGTGATTTTTAGGCGTATCAATGGGGTACGACATCTAAAATTAGTTGATAAACTGGTTAAATTAAAAAAATTTGGAAAAAATGTATGCGACAAAAATATCGCGATAATCAGTGAAAATCGAGCGAAAATTGATAAATATCAAAAGAATGTATATAAAAAAATTGGTTTACAAAACATTTAATTAACCAATAAAAATCGAGAGATTTTCTAGTTAATTTCGACGATACGAACCCTGCGGACAAGACGAGCAACTGGCTCCTCCTCTCCTGCCGCCGTTCAGTTCACCCAAATTAACAAATTGATGAGCCATAAGTACCCCTGCTCTCTTCACCCGTTTATTCTCCCCTCCTCCCTCTTCTTCCTCCGTCCTCCCCCCCTCACAGCCTCCTCCGTTTCTTCACACCCTTCTTTTCTCTCTCCCTGTCCCACTACCCCCAAGGCCCAAACCCTGAACCCACTCGCACCGCAGCCCCCCTATCGCATGCGCGCTGGTCTGTAGCCTCGGCCGCTGGCGATCGCTGGAGTTGGGGATCGCGGCGGTTCCGGAGACGGCCGCGGGGGTGGAGGGAGGGGGGATATGGGGGCGGGCGGGAAGGGGTGGGCGGAGCGGGCGAGGCGCGGGGTGAAGACGGTGTGGTTCATGGTGGCGATGGTGGCGTCGCTGCTCGTGGCGTCGGCGCCGGCGCTGGTGGCCGCGGGCGACGTGGCCGTGGCGCTCTTGCTCGAGGCGCGGCTTGGGTGCCTGAGCTGCCATGGCCTGCGCGGCCACCTCGAGCGGTACGGCTTCCGGAGCTCGCTCGTGGACATACCGCTCGTCTCCATCGTCCGATCCCTCGTCATCACCTGTAAGCAGTGACAAGCCCCTCATTGTTGCTTTAATGTGTCAAGGATCTTGGGGAACCTGTTCATTTGAGGTTGATTTCTTGTTTATTTTCTTCTGAGATTTTTTTGCTTGGATGATGTACTGTTGATTAAATTGACTTTGCTTAAGTTTTTTTTTCTTCTGCCTTTGTGTATAAGGATTTGGAAATCTGAGAGCTACAGTCTTGCTACGTCTGTGCTTGTCTTGTTTTGTTTGGATGAAAGGATGAAACTTTTGTTGAAAAAAAAATCTGCCTATTTCTGCAGTCATTAATTAGAGGGTATAGCTGTTGCTTGTTATCTGTTCCTCTTTTCTTATTGGAGTTTAGTTAAACTTAGTTATTCGTTTCGCCGGATTAGCTGTAAGAAATTGGGAAAAAAAATCAAGAGCAGTTTGGAGTTCGCGTGCACAAGATTCTGCACTAGGATTTGAGGGGGAAATTGTCAGATTCGACTAATCTGATGTGTTTTGCAGGTGTATACCTTATGAGTGATACTTCTGGTCTCTCTCATGGCCCATACCTTGGAACAACAACTTTCTGTTCCTTGTCTTCTCTACTCGTCTTGTTGATTAAGGCATGCGTTTACAGTCCGGCACAGGACATTGGGCCTGAGCTCTCGCCGTCATTGGCGGATCACAAGCTCAATATGAAGAAGCTGTGGGGAATGCCGGTGCTTTTCTCGTCTTCCTTGGTCTTCGCTCTCGGCCATGTTGTTATCGCTTACAGAACAAGCTGCAGGGCTCGACGGAAGCTGCTCATCCATCGCATTGACCCTGAATCGGTATGGCTTCCATGCATTTGTTCTCTTAAAATCTCACCGCTTATGATCGAATGCACAGACCAAGCTGCATCCTCGTTTTTCTTGCTGTTTTTGGTTTATTCTGCTCCTTTTCAGATTCTGGCATACAAGAATGCCTTTTCTGGATGCTACAAAGTCCCTCGATCTCCCACACCATACAGTGGAAAGCTTTATTCAAGGAGCGACAGTGAGACAAAGAGAAAATCTGTTGTCCACGATGATAGGGATATTCCAATCAGCTTTCTTGCTGATAGTGATAGCATGTTCATTGCTTGCCAGGGGATCACTATACATTACAAAATTTCAGATTCGTCAAGCTGTGTATCCCCAGCTCCTGACTCATTTCCAGAAATTAATCATGATGTAATTTCATCAAGCATTTCTCCTAGAAGACTGAGACACGAGAGCCCACCATCGGCTTCCTCTAATACCCGTCGTCTTCTGAATAGGAGCTTTAGTCATCAATATCATCAAACTTCGTTATATGCGCCATTGTTGGTAGAACCAGTGACCTCCCCAACTTTGTCGGATGACATCCCCATTCTGAGTCTTGATGATAGCAGTGCTGATGTATGTTTGAAACCAATGGGCTTTGATCTTAAGGCTGGAGAGCAGGGGAAATTTGCCATTGTTTTGGTACATGGGTTTGGAGGGGGAGTATTCTCATGGAGACATGTTACTAATTTGCTTGCTCGACAAGTGGGTTGCACGGTGCTGGCCTTTGATCGCCCTGGATGGGGTTTAACTTCTCGACCTCGTAGAAAGGAATGGGAAGAGAAGGATTTGCCAAATCCATATGAGCTTGAGTCGCAGGTGATCCTTCTTAACATTTGCCCAAAGTTGTTTTATTAGCTGCTGTATGTGTTTCACATACGAGTGAAAAGGTTTTTGGAATACCTATTATCCATTTAAAGAAGTGGCTAATAACTAAATTTCTACTATCGTACTATTGCCTGAATGTTTATTTTTAGAGTAGTGCTTCACTTTTAAATTGTGATGCATAGAAGCACCTCCATTATTTTTAGTTTCCACTCTCAGAGAGATACATTCTATCTAAATATATCCTATGTTACTAAGGGCTTGTAAGGCAATGCTCTTATATTAGGATAACTATTAAAAAATTCGTTGTGAACTGACATTTTCCTGCATCACCAAACATTATTTTCTGTCTGTACTCGGTACAGACAACACTGAGATCATGTTTACAAAGAACACTTTGTATGCCCTTCTGCAGGTTGATCTTCTCATTTCATTTTGCTCAGACATGGGCTTGCGCTCTGTGGTTTTAGTTGGTCATGATGATGGCGGGTTGCTTGCCCTGAAAGCCGCAGAAAAGTTGCATGCATCTAGAGATTCTAGAAAGGTTATTGACTTATGGCCTTCTGTTGTTCATTTTTGTGCCTTATAAACTTTGCTAGCCTATATTCGATTGTTATGGATGGACGTTTATTCTATTATAATAATCATATTAAATGTTCCCTTGTTTGCACTCAGGTTCTAGTGAAGGGAGTTGTTCTAATAGGTGTAAGCTTATCAAGAGAAGTCATTCCTGCATTTGCTCGTATACTCCTGCATACCCCTCTGAGGAAAAAGCACATGGTCCGCCCACTTCTACGTACTGAAATCACTCAGGTGATCAATCGACGAGCATGGTTTGATGCCACCAAGTTGACAACAGATGTTCTGAACCTCTACAAGGTAAACAGTACTAGTGATTTACAATTCCCTTTTTATCTCTTGTCAAACCATTGTTATTTAAACTAGTTTCGGGAACGAGTTTGGTCAACAAAGACACTTAGGAGCATCATGTCAATTACAAATAGTATTGTATTTTTCACCTAACCATGTTGTCCCAATGTAACAAAAGTGCGACTCTTCTTGCAAGTTTTTATTTATTTATAGGCTCCTGTTTCCTTTATGTAAAACATGGTGCATTTTTACACATGCATGCTTATTCTATTTCTATGAACACTTGAAATGGAATTTTACTTTCAGGCTCCACTGTTTGTTGAGGGCTGGGATGAAGCGCTTCATGAAGTAGGACGGCTTTCATTTTCTACTGTCCTATCATCAAAAAGGGCAGCAGAATTACTAAGATCAGTGGAAGATCTCCCTGTTCTGGTTGTAGCGGGTTCTGAGGATGTTCTTGTTTCTCTGAAGTCAGCGCAAGCTATGGCTTCAAAACTTGTAAATTCTGTAAGTAGTGTACCATTTCATCCTGTGCACCTCTTTATAGTAATTTTCTTCCATTTGTCGCACTATAGTCTATATTACCTCCCCATTAAGTAATTGCTGTAAATTTTGCCGTTGACATAATTTTACCTGATTGCTATTCTTAATAACCTGCTCCTTGCTCTTCTGCAGAGGCTAGTGACTATATCAGGATGCGGACATTTGCCACATGAGGAGTGTCCCAAGGCATTGCTCTCAGCTCTTTCTCCATTCATCTCAAGATTGGTACCATCAGAGGATGCATTGCAAAGACTCTAGCACATACTTATTCTGCTGTTCATCTTTCTTTTTGAATTTTGCCCTCCTCTTCTGCTCTCTACGCCGAGTAGATCTCCAGTTGGTCGAGTTTGTGCGAGCCCATGTTAGTCGCAAAGTAGTGGAGCCTGACCCGAAATCTCAAGGGTTCCTAGAGCTCCCCTAATTTTTTTTTGTCACATGTAATAGTGTCTCCTAATGATTTCAATTGAGCAAGTTGAATCTGTACAGCACATGCTTGCTGTGTTCTAGTTCACGTCTACTACAGCTCCAGCTGCCACATTATCAGCCACTAGAAAGGATTAAGATCACTTCACTGAAATCATTGAGAGGAGTAAAATTTAAAAGAATCTGAACAGCTGTGTTGTGTAGGTGTTTACTTCATCATTGGCGGGCAGGCCGACAGTGGTGGCAGCGATGGGATGCACAATGCGGTTGACACGCCGGAGATACGCAGTTATGGCTGCAGGGCCAGTAAGATTCACTGGTCTCTGAATGTTTTTTTTAAAGGAGCTCCCAATTGCACTGCAGAGGGAGCTCCCAATGCCGGTGTGCTCCCCCTCTCCTCCCAGATCGCTCCTCCTACCCTTCCCTCCGTCTTCTTTGTGCGCACTCCCTTGCTCTCTTCTCTGGCGCTGGCGCAGCTCCGCATCCCTGTTCCACCTCCCTTGCCCCCTCCTCAACGACCGGCGACCGGTGACGACCTCGCCGCATGCCGTCTCACCTACCCCTGCCGCCCCCGACATGCTCAACCTAATATTGTTGTGCCTCCCACCACCGGCACTCCTACCAGCCATCGTCGCCTCTGGGTGCTTCATCGTCAATGAATAAGAGGAGAGAGAGAGATGGTGGGGGAGAGGAGATGAGCTGGTTATACCGTTCGCTAGTGTTTCTTTTTTGGAAAAGAGCTCTTTTACAATACACTAAATTAAATATAAATCGTTCATTTTTTTTATTTAATGGATCTGATTAACTAGAGTTTACTTATACTTCATCTGGTAGTAGAGTAGTAGAAATACTATTAACAAATTAACGATTAGATGTGATTTCAATTACATATTATATATTACCAAGTATAATGCACCGTAAAATTTCGTGTTTGATGTTTTCATTGGCCATGTGATCGACTTTCGTGTGCCAATTGCCGTGGGATCATACTACCTTCCCATGCCAGCATTTCTTGCCTGAGCATGAGCACAAGCGGCGGATTGTAAGGCGTGTGAATAAATATCTCCCATGAGCCATGTTCCTCACAAAAACTTTCCTTTTGAGCTTAGGGAGTGTATAGGTATCATCCGGATGTTTTTGTCCTAAAATTATTCAAACTTTGAATCGTACGATCAAAAGACACAACCGTAGGATCAACCCACCTCGAATTCAGGGGGGGCGTGCATCGATCTGAAAGCAAATCCAATGGCCAGGAATTTGGATGATGGTTGCTAAAGAAAACATTCGGATGAAACTTATCAAAACCCTTGAGCCTATGAACCTGTGACCTCACAGCATCAAGTCAATTCTCAAAACCTCAAAGGAAAAGGTTCATATAACACCTCGAATAATAAAACCAGACATTTAATCCTCTTAACTTTGCAATCCTAGTTAAATAATACCATAACCCGATTTATATAGTGGTATTATTTGCGTGGTGCAATAAGTGAGCAGTTTTGCCATATAGATGACACACTGGGCTAGTTAAGTCAATAGCAAGTGGTGCTCATATGGGTTTCTCTTTCGCCGATCTCTCGTCCATTCTTCTATAACTGTCGAGCCCGGTACACTACTACAGATCCGTACATCACAATCGGTTCTTTTTGGTCATCACAGTCGGTTTTGGTGGCGATACAAAGTTCAACGACAGTGATAAGGTAGATATATCACAGTCGGTTTTTAACCGACACTAATAATACATTATCACTGTCGGTTCTTTTTAGGAATCGACTGTGATATTACACTTATCACAATCGGTTTCCTCTTACAACCGATTGCGATAAGTGTAATATCACAATCGGTTCTTTTTTAGACCGATACAAATAATTACATTATCACAATCGGTTTTTTGTTGAAACCGATGGGGATAAGTATAATATCACAATCGGTTTTTTATTGAAACCGATGGGGATAAGAATATTATCAAAATCGGTTCTTTATGCAAACCGATTGCGATACTAAAAATATCCCAATCGATTCCAGTAAGAACCGACAGATATCAGATTTATCCCAATCGGTTCCAACAAAGAACCGATTGTGATGATGTTACCGCCCATCGTCCGAAAATGGCCTCGCATTGACAATATGACACATTCATCACAATCCACAATATCACGTAACATATACATCACAATCTACACACATTACATTCAAATTAATATTGTTTACAATCTGTAATGAGATCACATTCACATTCGAGATAAATTTTGTTTACACTTTATGGACTAGTATTTGTTTGAATGGTCTCTATATCTACCATCATCCGTTATAACTTCGGCCCACTAATCGCATAAATGGTCTCGTAATTTCTTAAGATCGGCGTTGGTTAGGCTCTTCCTGATGATATCAAGGTCCTGCAAAATAGATAGTAGTGCACTAATATATTTAAGTCTTAAATTGGTATTGTAACATCTTGATAGTATTATGCTTGTAAACAAATATCACATAGACAAAGAGTGCAAATAATCTGCTCTATACCTTAGGGAAAAGATGTGAGCGACCAACCAAAATCAACATGTGATGCATCACGTAAAAGCCACACAGATCATCGCACCCTTGTTGATGACACTGTGAACAAAGAAACTTAAATTAGGAGACGAATTAAAAATAGGTGTCAGAAAAAAATCCTAAGATAGACACTTGTACCTTGAAGCGCTTCCACTCGAGTTTGGTGCCTTGTTTATCATTGTGTCGGCCACGTTCAAAGAACGTAAGACATGAAAGCCCTATACATTGGAGAGATGCCATTGAGGTTAAAAATACCTAACGTAGTTCAATATGTAAAGTGTTAGGTTAGAGGAATGTACTTACTTACGCAAAAGCAGGCTCGATCGCATAGTCCATCGGTCTATTTTCGAGTGAGTTCAACGTGTAGACCTTGTTTTGACTCGGAACAACCACAAGTAGAACCCAATGGTTGCTTATTAAACGTACACAATGCAAGAGAATAAGTTAATACAAGGTTGAAGTGTGTACATGTAATTGAATTGTATAGTAGTACATACTCCTGGTGGTATGGGAAGAGAATGAAGTCCTTTTTTGCCTCGTCATGCAATGCCTGCTTGATGTATCCTGCAAGGAACTCCGATTGATACTTAGCCATGGTCGCAGACACCATCTCGGGGTCGACAAACCCGACAGGGTGTCGACCCGTCACGGCTCGCTGCCTCATGATCCTGCAATTCATGTCAATTGTTAAAAGATATAATACAAAATCAGTAAATAGTCAAATGATTGAGTATGGTGCGAGACTCACAGCGTCCAGGATCGTATGGTAGAAATATCAACGGCTTTCAAGCTGTACATAAAGTACAGATCCTCAAAACTGACTGGGAAGGTCCCATCCTCGTTGCGGTGGAATTGGCCCGCTCGATACTTCACTACGAAATCGTGGCGAGGCTCGTCCTCATGTGACCTATCGATGTACCATCCATGTAGGTGGCGAGTGAACAAGCCCAAAGAATTCAATTCTTGGCTTGGGAGAAAGGGCTTTCCATGTATGTACCGCTTGTGATCATCAGGGTGCTCTGTGTCCCCTAACAACTTTGCCTTCTTCACGGATGGACTCTCTGAACTCTGCTTTGTATCTTTCGTCAGCGTGGTAGAAGTCCTTTTGCGCACCACCTGCGCACCAGCATTTGTAGCTGCAGGCGTTGGTGCAGGAGGTGCAGCTGCAGGCGTAGGTGCAGGTGAGCAGGAGCATGTGCAGCAGGAGCAGGAGCAGCAGTAGTAGGAGTAGGAGCAGCAGCAGCAGGAGTAGTAGCAGGAGCAGGAGCAGGAGCAGCAGCGTGAGCGAATGTGAGCAGTGCATCAACAATAGTAGCAGGAGTGTGCAAAGACACGATGCGCATACCAGATTAGCAAGAGCGAGCAGCAGAGTACCAGCAGAGTACCGATGAGTAGCAGTAGTGGTAGCGATGCGGCGATAGGAGGAGGTGCTTGCACTACGACACCCGTCGCGGGCCACTTGATGAACGACATCCGTGCTTGCCCGAGAGTGGTGATATCTTCGTTCGGGGGGAACTCCAGGGCATGAGACATGTAAACATCGTGGACGTAGTCCACCTGCACCCTCATGTAGCCCATCCCCAAAGGTATACCATGCACCGTGTCATCCTCCTTGCTTGGAAATGCAACCCCGCGCGCAGCCTCAATGTGTATTCCGTCGTCGATCAGGACTAGCTGGCACTTGGCAGGACCCTGCAAGAAGTGATCAGCATCTTCATCATAATCTTTGTTAAGCTTACTCATCTACCTTTTGGTCCGAAATAGTTATTACCTTGAGGTGTGGAATGCACAGTTCCTTATTGGAAGCGCAGCTGCTAGGGCGTAGCATAGGCGATGGTTGAGGAATCTGATTCTGGGAGAACATTGCCAACATCTCAGCCTTTAACTCCTCCTTCAACTCCTCCTTCATCTGCGCCCTAATCCGCGCCTCACGTGCTTCCCATGATCTTGCCCTGGCACTGGAAGCGCTCTCCTCTACAAAGAAGGACCTCTTCGTATACCCCGCACCTGCGGCAAGCACCCGCCCCTTATGATCGGGCTTCCCGATTGCCGAACACAGGATGTCCCTTGACCCTTGGCTTTCAAATGCTCCTTGCTCTTTCTGCAGGCTTACCTCCTCCTGCAGGTCGCAAATATAAATTATTGCTAAAATACAATGGGAATATAATATGCAATTAATGTACTATGTTAGATATCTTACGATGGTCGTGATGATCTGTGCGGTCGCGGGGTTTGGAATGACAATCTGACCGTCAGAGGTTTTCTTCGTCCTCGCTAATACCCAGTCGCGTGCCCGCTCCTCGCATATGTGGGAGTAAGGCATCGTTGTCCCAGAGGTTGCACACTCCTCCGCTAGTCGCGCCCACTCTGCCTTCTTCCCGACATACCCACCGGAACCGAGGTGATGCGCGTGTGTGTTACGCCTCTGTATAGCGATATTCTTCTCTCTCGGCTCATCCGCCTCGGGCGTATTCCTCATCCTTGTGAACTCCTCCCAAACCTCGGGTGTAACAAATGGATACCTTTGGAAGGGAGTATGGTTTTTCAACACGAACTCGGCATGCATGGTGACCCTGAAATGCCTCAAAGCCACACCCATTCTCTTCAAGGCACTGCCTCGCATTGATTTCATTTTCCTCTGGTATAATCCATTTTCCCTTAACCGTCCCCACGATCGGTTCTTCTGCTCGTCGCTTACTTCCTTCCTCCAGTCCTTAATTGTGATCGGCACTCGCTCCCTCACCAATTGGCCGAGAAAAGAGGAGTAGCGCCCCTTAAACTTGCTAGGACCCGTGCAAACCCCCATGGCATTGAAGTGGAGCACTTGCGGCGTTCTCCCTGTGGCTCCTTTATTCGGTCCTCTGCCCTTTCTAACCTTCCTCGATGGGGTAGCAGGACCTTCTTCTCTCTCTGGCGTTGAGCCGGTGCTCTCTCTTTGCGACATTTCGAAGTAAGTACGTATATGTCAAACCTAAACTTCATGAGAGAAAGCAATTCAAATTTCACATAATAGAAAGCAATTCACATGTCTATCTGTAGACCGACTAAGTACGTACGTACCAACGATGACTCCTAATCTCTAATTAGGTTAGGTCCTAATCCCATTCGAGGATATGTGGTTCGAGCAAGTTCCTAAGCTGTTGTACAACTCTAGAAAATTTGGCGACATCTCATTGTTCTCCAAATACACGTCTCGACAACAGTCAAGAGGGTGTGTATTCGAAGAACACCAGGAGATCTTTGAAACTTTCTCTAGAGTTTGTACAACGACTTAAGAACTTGCCCGAGCCACATATCCTCGAACTGTCCAAAAAACGTGGACAATTCGAGACTGCTTATTTATAAATATGCCATTTTAGCATACTTATAAACAAGCACCCTCGAACGGGAGACGCATAGGTTACGCAACTAAACTCGATAATAAAGTGCGATAATATAGCATGTGTTACACAGGTTTCAAATTGCAATGAGAATATAATGCAAGGAAATTACTATAGAAGGGTTACTAAATTAATTAGCCGAGGTGGATTGCTGTCAGATTGCTATAGAAGGGTTGCTAAATTAATTAGCCGTCCAACTTCTAGATGGCCAATATATCACCGGCTATTACATCTAAAAATTTCAGGATTACAACCCTAGAACAGCACTGCTCTAGCACAGAAAACAACAAGTACAAAGATAGCACGTAATGAATATAGCAATCGCTCTAACCCTACCACAATGCATTAAGAGCAAGTGCCACCAAATTGTCGACTAAGAGCATAAAGGAATAAGCACAAAGATCGCTCGACCTAGAACAATGCATTAAGAGCAAGTGGCACCAAATTGTCAGCTAAGAGCAGTGTTGTTCTAGGTCTAGCAAGTTCCTTTAATGATCAGATTAATCAAGCCTCATTTTGAAGCAATCATCATCGAGCTATTTACAACCAATTACAGCCCACAGTCCGAAATGCATCTTACACTGCGCCGAACCGAGTCGGCAATGGGGGAGGAGCCCATGGGGGACGCGCCGATGGGGGGGAGGAGCCGATGGGGGAGGCGCCGATGGGGGGAGGAGCCGGAGGGGGAGGCATCGGGGGGGAGGCGCCCACGGGGTACCCGCCAATGGGGGAGGAGCCGGGGGGGTGTGGGAGGAGCCGGAGGGGGAGGCGCCGATGGGGGAGGAGGTCGAGCGAGGGTGTGAGGAGCCGAGGAGGAGACGCCCACGGGAGGAGCCGATGGGGAGGCGCTGGGGAGGAGCCGGAGGAGGCGCCGGTGGGGAGGTGGTCGAGCTAGGGTTGTGGAATGAATTGAAGAACGAAATCGATCTTGTGGCCGAAATGAAGTGAGTGTCTTGGCCGAAATGAAAATGTTCTGGGATTTATCACGGTGTCGGTTCTGTGTGGAGTATCTGTGTCGGTTCTATAAAAACACCGACCGCAATATGTGGAGTATCTGTGTCGGTTCTATAAAAACACCGACCACAATATGTGTAGTATCTGTGTCGGTTCTTTAAAAAAACCGATCGCAATTAAACTATCTGTGTCGGTTTCCTAAACGAACCGATTGTGATGACTATGATCCAATTTATAATTTTTTTAAAACAGAGTCTTCATTCAAAAGAGTCGAAAGGTCAAATCTTTTTCAAATTTGCTATACTATAAGATCCATTTCACATATATATTCTACAAAATGCTACATTATACAGGGAATTCTTACAACTTAATTTATTTAAAATACAACCCTTCTTGATGATCTACACGCATGTAATGTGTTCCATGTGTGCCGTCGTCACCACTAAGACATGCCCCATCTGCAAATGGAGGTGTTTCATCAAATTGGTTGTACTCTTCTTCATCTACGACATTTTCAACTCCAACAATCCTCCTCTTGCCATGAAGTACGACGTGCAACCACTACAAGGTTGCAGCTTTGGCCCGAGTGTTTCCCACACTCGGGATAGGGGCAGAAACACTCGGAATAGGGTATCCTGAGTGGGCACACTCGGCGTAGTGCACTCGGTGTTATTTTATCGGGAAAAATCGGCTACACCGAGTGGACTCTCGGAAACAATAAATATGGCCCGAGTGCACACTCGGGATAGTGCTGCGATTCTAGACACCATCCTCTGCCCCCGTGTCGTCCACGGTGGTGACACGTCAGCATCTATGCCGAGTGCACTCTCGGGGAAAACCTCGTCTATTCCGAGTGCACTCTCGGCATAGAGGTATCGCGAGTGCACACTCAGTATTTAGGTATAAACCGAGTGCACACTCAGTATTGAGGTATAAGCCGAGTGCACTCTCGGGATAGGTTGTCCATGCTATGCCAAGTGCACTCTCGGGATAGGTTGACCATGCTATGCCAAGTGCACTCTCGGGATAGGTTGACCATGCTATTCCAAGTGCACTCTCGGGATAGATAATTTCCCCTACCAAACAGCCAGCTCAAATATTCAATATATTCACATTCACAACATCAATTCAACATTTCGCATCCACAATATAACAGTTCACAATTTCACATCCACAATATAACAGTTCACAATATGACATCCACAATTCACAACATAACATCCACAAATGAAGTCCGAAGTTCAACAAACATAACATCCACAATTCACAACATAACCCATTCATCGCACATTCACATATAATGCACATATCGCAAACATTTTTACATTCATAAGTCCGAAGCGCACATATCACAAATGAAGTCCGAAGTTCAACAAACGAAGTCCACATACTCAAAACATAGTAAGTTTTCATACATATCACATCCATACCAAATCGAAAACCACTCCTCGAGGGCTAGATGAATCCAATTAGCTTCGGTCCCTTGTTTCTTCATCCCCTACACATTACATTTGAATAAATAAAATATATTATATCATTTCCATTCAATATCATACATGGTTACATATTCATAGAAAAGACATATAAGTTAAACGTATTCACACACACGATATATCCATATATAAGTTAAACGTACTCACCTGAAAACCAGTTTATTTCATGATTTGGAACACGAACATTATCTTCACCCGATAAGGCATCCCCTGGACTATTCCTCGATGATTGTCCAATGTTAATAGCATGATGAGAGTTTTGGTTGTCCTAAGCAGAAATTTCAATTTAGTACCAATAATGCATAGTTTCATATATTTACCCAACATGGAGTTATATACATACCTCTTATCTCGGTTGATGTTGAGGCGTCGAGAATGCATTGAAGTTAAAGTTCAATACAGGCGGCGGAGGAGGTGGATTTCCTGAAGACATTGATAGAGCATAATCCTGCCAACAAGAGTGTTACCATTTGACTACTATGAACATCTCAAATTTAACACAAATGTCAATTAATTTTTACCTACATCCATTGTGCCATGGCCGTGAATCCTGTATGCATAGCATTTCGCATATCTCGGTTCTCATCCCGCACGCTCGCAAGATATGCAGTTCATTACTCTTTGGTTGCTTCACGTTTTGGGCTTCCTGCATTCACACACCACTCTCGTGTTCCTATCAACACTGGTGACAGAACTTCACGGCTTAGAATTGGGTACGAGATCTACTTCTACTACATATTGTCCCGAAATGTTGCTTCCTGACAAAATTGTTATGTCCATTTGGTTTTAGATATGTGAGTAGTGACTTTGGCAACCATCCTTTGTCTCATCTCATGGGCTCTGTATTTGGAATGCACAATCAAGACACTATAGAGGTTATCAAGACTTTTGCCCTGTCATGTTGATAGTACTCTAGTACTCCCTCTGTTAATAATATTTTATGTGGGTGGTTGAATAAATACACATGGTTGAGAGAGAATAAATAGGAGTATAGTAGAAAAAGCTCATTAAATCTACATGCAAGCCTTATATTACTAAACAAGACCATTCAATCTATAGGCCTTATATTTATCAACAGAGGGAGTAGTATTTATTATTATGCATACCGAGAGTAAATAGTTTATGTTGAAGAGGGCAATGATTATTTATAAATCTGCTTGCAGGTTTTTTGTTATGGCCTGAACCAAGATGATGGTACAGAATGGAGGCAACGTATTCAATCTGAAGCAGAGCATTTCATTGATGTGTCAACGATGTCATCTGATATGATTGCTAAAGTTATCAATGAAGATGCGATAGAGATCCTTATAAATCTTAATGGCTATACAAAGGTATTTACTTACTAGGACTGGTCACCATAACATTCATTTACAGGACATCATGGCACTTTTGCGAACCCCCTCTTCTTTTGTTTTACACAGTGTAGATGTGTGTGAAATCCTGAGCTCCTGACTGTTGTAATTGTACTTTAGTTTTTGACACCAGGACACATGTCCACAATCTTGGAACTGTTTTTCCTATAGGGAAAAAGTTAAGGTAGTAAAATTCTGCATTTCACGACTTTAGGCCCCAAAATGAACCAGAGCTCAAAACATAAAGTTGGAGGACCAAAGGATTTTTTTCCAAATAAGTACATACAGCAAAATCAGTTTCTGTGTATGGGTTTATATTCATAATGTATATTCATGCCCTGCAATAGAAAAATCAAGACGTTCTTGATCCTGTTTGCCTGCACAAGCGAGCTGGCTATAGTCTGCCCGAGGACAAATTTATTTTTGCATGCTTCAATCAGCTCTACAAGATGGACCCAGATATATTCAACACCTGGTAAATTTATGTTATGTATTGTTGCTAATATGCACTTCATGGACACAGATTATTCTGATCTTAGTGCAACTAGTTGCATTGTTAGATTGTTGTCGCTTTCTAATAAAGCGGGGCTCCTTTAGGAGTCTGTTTCTAAAAAGAACTAACTGCATGGTTTGGAAATGGAAAATATATGATCAAGTTTATTCAAACAATTGCAGTAACTTATATATACCATGCATGAATTTTGACTAAATACGAACACAGCATCTAGTATTGCATCCATATTTGTCATCTATATCATGAACATGAACAAATCTAACATCCATATCACGAAAAAATCTAACAAAATGAAAAGAATGACAAACATATAATCTTGGCTATACCTTCTGTATCATCTCCAAAATGCTAAAAACCTCATCAAGAATCACCGGAGCAGAGCAGGGAGGGAGGCCGGACGGGCGGAGGTCCGGGCCGCGGTGGTAGAGGGAGGACGTCGGGCCACCGACGGCGGCAGAGAAGGGCGGTGACGGCCGGTGCGGGGCGGGGGCGCCTGGGCTTGGCGGGAGAGAAGAGAGGCGGCGCGGCAGCGGCTGGACAGGAGGGAGGCCACGGCGGCTGGAGAGGAGGGGGGCGGCGGCACGGTTGCTGGAGAGGAGGCCGAGGCGGGCGCGTCGTTCTGGAGCGTGCAAGCAGCGGCGGCGCGGCGGCTGGAGAGGAGGCCGGGGAGGGCGCAGGTTACGATTTGGGGCTGGAGGTGTTGGTGGGGCTAATTACGGTATTGACCCCGAGTGCACTCTCGGGAAAAGTCTATACCGAGTGCCAACTCGGAAAAAATAATGGTAAGCCGAGTGCCCTCTCGGACTAGAGCCCGCTCATCGCCAAGTGCCCTCTCGGCATAGATGAGTCGGCGCGAATTTTTTGACAATGTGAAGTATGCTGGTTGCCCTAATCGATTTTTTCTGCGAGTGTACTCTCGGTATAGAGTAGAGCCAAGTGCCCTCTCGGTAAAGAGTTGAGCAGGTTCACCGAAGGCACTCTCGGGATAACTCTACACCGAGTGCCCACTTGGTATAGATATAGCAGTCCTTTGCTGACATGGCAGGTTGGTAATCTATACCGAGTGTACCCTCGCACTATTGTGTCTTACGTGGACAAAACCATCCTATTGCGAGTGCCCTCTCGGAATAGAGACAATATGTTGCGAGAGCACACTCAGAATAGATTACACTCGGTATAGGCGCATCTACACCGAGTGTACACTCGGTTTGGTATTTACACACTCGCCCCACAACAGGATTCTTGTAGTGAACCTCGGATTGGCCGGATCACGCACGTAGAAAACTTGAGTTGCTTGCTTTGCGAGGACGAACGGTTCATCTCTGTAGGCCAGTCTATTCAGATCAACAATTGTAAAACCTGTCTTGTCGACCTTAACTCCGTGAGGAAGTCTCACCCACTTACATCGGAACAATGGAACTTGGTATATTCCGTAGTCGAGATCCCATATTTCTTCGATCATCCCGTAGTAACAGTTCATTGCAGTTGACGATCCTCTAATTGAGTGATCATCGGACAAAGCATCTATGCTCACACCACTGTTTTGCACTGTACTCTTTGCATCTTGACTTTCAGTATAAAATGTGTAGCCATTAATATCGTAACCTTGCCATGTCTCAGATATTAAATCTTGGTCCGTCAGCTAACCATTTGACATCCTCGGTACTAACGGAGACCTTCACCTTTTCTTTGAACCATGTGAGGAATCGATCGTTGTGTTCTCGTGTGATGGAAAGCTCATCCATAAGTGGATTCTCTTCCCGTAATATCAACTTGTCTTTGTTGGATGTATGGATGAACTTCTGCACTGTGTTGCAAGACTGTGAAATGCGCTTTACAATACATATCAAATTGTGGGCTCATTAGATTTAACCCAATGGTTCCTTTGCCACCAAGTCTGCCCTCATGACGAGATATAGGAACACCAATCGGTTGTCTTTTACCTAGATAGTCCACGCAGAACTCAATAACCTCTTCAGTCCCATAACCTTCAATAATACTACCCTCAGGCTTCGACCTATTCCTCACGTATGACTTTAATATACACATGTACCTCTCGAACGGATACATGTAACGCAGGAATGCGGGTCCACAAATCTTAATCTCTCTAACAAGGTGAACAACGAGGTGGACCATGACGTCGAAGAACGACGGGGGGAAATGCATCTCAAGCTGACAAAGAGTCTGCACCACCTCACTCTGTAAGTTGTCCAGTATATCGGGATCAATAACCTTGCATGAAATCGCATTGAAGAAATAGCATAGCTGAAGGGTTTCGAAGCATGGAAAACAAAAATTTTTCCTACGATTGCAACCAAACACCAAGATCATATCTAGGAGATGCAAGTAAACGGTTTCAGAAGGACTCACCCTCGTAGACCGAAAGCGGGAATAACGTTCCCGCAAACAAACATGGTTGATGTAGAGGTACACTCCCGACTTCGAAGTCGCGAAGATGAGCGCCACAAACGGCAGCGCCTCCGTACTTGGTCACACGTACGGATCAACGATGACCTCCAATCCCTCGTTCCAGCGGGGCAGCGGAAGTAGAGGATCCCCAGAAAACTCCAATAACACTACAGCTTAGTGGTGGTGGTGGTGGACAAATAATTTCAGCAGCACTTCGCATAAGCCACAGCTCGAAAAACGGATCAGCAGGAGGAGGGAGAATGGACCAACCAAAGGGTCAAATGGATGAACAACCAAGAGAGGAGCTCCTCCCTCCCTTTTATAGGAGGAGGAGGAGGAGAACCCCAAGGGGTGGCCGGCGCATGGGGGGGTGCCCCTTGCCCTCCCTCTCTTCATGTGAGTGATCTCTCCACTCACTTTAAAACAACCCACTTTGGTTTCCATTAAAACCCCACTCAAGAAATGAAAGGGTTTTCTCCCATAAATAAATAAACATTTTTATTTCAGATATTTTAATATTTGTTAATTCTTTTAATTAACAAACATTAACATATACCCCCTTTAACTATTCCGATATCCCGAAACTATTCCGGCGATACTTGAAACAGTCCCTGTACTGTCCATATTTTTCTCCGGTGTTTCGTATCCACTCAAATGCATCGATGAACCTTAAGTGTGTCACCCTACGGTTCGTGAATAAAATGGACATGATTGAGACACCTCTCAGATCAATAATCATCAGAGGGATCTGGAGATCCATAATGAATCCCATTCACTCAACGATGAACTAGTGATCGCGTAAACCAGAAACGACATAACCAATTCCTTTTGTCTCACGATATTTTACTTGTCTGGGATCCGATCATCAGTATCAACTATACCTAGTTCGATCCGTTCATCGAGCAAGTACTCTTTACTCGTTCCGTGATATGACATTCTTGTGACCTAGTCACGTGCTTGCAAGCGATGTCAATGTGATATCACCGAGAGGGCCCAGAGTATATCTCTCCGTCATCTGGATGGACAAATCCCACTCTTGATGCATGAGCCTCAACTAATACTTTCATAGTACCCAAATCCATCTTTATAGTCACCGTGTTACGGAGTGACGTTTGATGTCATCAAAGTACTCTTCCGGAGTTAGTGATTGACATCATCTCATGCTCTAAGGAAAAGAGCTATTTCGAATGTGTTTGATACAGCAACAAACTAAATGACTTGATCGTATTTGCTATACCAACTTGGGTGTGTGTTCATCACATCATTCTTCTAATGACATGACCCCGTTATTAACAACATCCAATGTTCATGATCAGGAAACATTGATCATCAGTTAATCAACGAGCTAGTTTAAAAAGAGGCTTTACTAGGAACCCTTTTGTTTATTAAACACACATGTATTAACGTTTCCGATTAATACAATTTTAGCATGAGAAATAAACATCTATTATAAACATGGAATATGATAATAAACAATTTATTATTGCCTCTCGGGCATATTCCCTTCAATAGCTTCGTGATTGCCAACCTGACGTCATCTGGTATGATATTTCTGATTGCAACAGGGAGCATTTGGGTCATCAAGACATGACAGTCGTGGGACTTCATACCGAACAACTTCAAATCATCCATAGACACAAGCTTCTTAATGTTTGCGGAGTAGCCCGATGGAACTTTAATATCGTGGAGACACTTGCAGAGGTCTTCTTTCTCTTTCTTGGATAACGTGTAGCATGTAGCGGGGATGTACGGCCCTTTTCCATCCTCCTCCATCACTGCAAGCTTGGGCCTGATCCCCATGTAGGTCATATCGCGGCGAGCATTCACACCATCCTTGGTCTTCCCAGGTATGTTCAGCAGGATGCCTACCAAATTATCACAAACATTTTTCTCAACGTGCATGACATCAATACATTGACGGACATCTAACTCCTTCCAATATGGTAAGTCCCAAAATATCGACCTCTTTTTCCAAATGGTCCTAGGACGAACAGATTTACGGCTCTTACTATACTGAACATCGATATCCTCTACGCGTGAATATACTTGCCTTCCAGTCATAGGCTGCGGGGCTGCACGAACTTCCCTCTTTCCATCAAATTTGTCATCCATCTTACGATATCGATGACTTCGGGGTAGAAACCTTCGGTGACCCATGTACACCGTTTTCCTCGAATTCGGCAGCCACAAGCTATCAGTGTCCTCTTCACAAATTGGACAAGCTTTGGCTCTTCACAAATTGGACAAGCTTTGGCTCCCTTCGTGCTATAGCCTGCCAAATTACCAAGGGCTGGAAAATCATTTATGGTGCAAAATATCATAGCCCGTAGGGTGAAGTTCTCCCTTTTGTATGCATCCCACACCTCAACCCCCACATTCCACAATTTTACCAAATCCTCAATTAGTGGTGATAGGTACACATCAATATCATTACCCGGCTGTTTGGGTCCTGAGATTAGCAACGACATCATGATATACTTCCGCTTCATGCATAACCAAGGAGGCAAATTGTAGATACACAACAAAAGCGGCCAAATCTTGTGTCGATTGCTCATATTACCAAACGGATTCATACCATCCGTACTCAATCCAAATCTTATGTTCCTCATCTCGGCACCAAACTCCTCATGTTGCCAATTAATGTTTCTCCATTGAGCCGAATCAGCGGGATGTCTCAACTTGCCATCTTCCTTTCGAGATTCATAATGCCAACGTAACAATTTTGCCTCTTTAGGATTTGCAAATAACCGCTCTAAACGGGGAATGATGGGCAAATACCACAACACCTTGGCTGGTGCCCCTTTTTTCACATCTTCACCGTCGTCAATTCGGTTCTTACGCTTCTTGTCATTACGCTTCTCATTTTGTTTGTATCGGGGTACACCACAAACAGGACAAATGCGCAGATCCTTATGGACGTTGCGATATAGTATGCAATCATTTGGACATGCATGTATCCTTTCTATTTCCATTCCCATGGGACATAATAGCTTCTTCGCTTCATAAATACTTGTTGGCAACTCGTTTCCCTCTGGAAGCATATCCGATAGAAGTATAAAAAGTGCATTGAAACTTGTATCTGTCCAACGGTGTTTTGCCTTCAGTTCAAACAATGCAAGGACCGAACCCAACTTGGTGTATTCCCCTTTGCAACCTGAAAGCAATGGTTTGGCATCGTCATCCATCAAGCTTTTAAATTTTTCGAACTCTCTTTCCGTGTAATTTCCCTCCACATCCCGCAACATTTGATCTAAATTATCGTCATCAAACATATCACGCTCCGACTCGTGATCGGCTTCCAGCATGTCTTCGTTGCGTATACGGAGGTACTACCTATCTCCCCATGATGGATCCAACACGTGTAATTCCTCACGAAGCCACGTCGAATCAAATGCCCTTCAATTTGATCTGAGTTGTTAAATCTCCTGAGATTGGTGCAATCAATACAAGGACAATATATGAACTTTACACCCCTCATAACCATATCTTCTTCTGCAATTCTTATGAACTCCTTAACTCCCTCTCAAATTCAGCACTCACACGGCTTTTGTGATACATCCATTCTTCACGGTCCATCTACAAGTAAACCGCAAACAATAAATTAATAATGCCCTAATCAATGAAATAAAAGAAGGGTTGAACCCGAAAACAAAGTTTTTTGTTGAATGATCTTAAAGAAACGTATATCTGTAGACCGACTAAGTACGTACGTACCAACGATGACTCCTAATCTCTAAGTAGGTTAGGTCCTAATCCCATTTGAGGATATGTGGTTCGAGCAAGTTCCTAAGATGTTGTACAAACTTTAGAAAATTTGGCAAAGATCTCGTGTTCTCCAAATACACGTATCGACAACATGTCAAGAGGATGTGTATTCGGAGAACACTTGGCCAGGAGATCTTTGCCGAAACTTTCTCTAGAGTTTGTACAACAACAAGAACTTGCCCGAGCCACATATCCTCGAACTATCAAAAAAGCGTGGACAATTGAGATCGCTTATTTATAAATATGCCATTTTAGCATACTTATAAACAAGCACCCTCGAACGGGAGACGCATAGGTTACGCAGCCTAATTAACTATTATATATAATTGATCATATTAATTATATTAAAACAATTATGACATGTAATGTACACATTCACCAAATAAAAAAATTAATTTAAGTCCTACTGCAATATTGAAGAGATTTCTAAGAATTAATGCTGGTCACCTTTCGAGGAAAACCACAAACGAGGGGAAATCTAGCTCCTGATCAAGCTAGCTAGGGTTTCAATTAACGGAGACCTTCAACGCACCGATCTCCTCCACCATACACTCTGCTAATTAATGAGACCAAATCAAAATCGAATAATGTACGTTAATACAACATTGAAGGGATTCGAAGGAATGAGGCCCACATTTTGAATAAAGCCACAGGTAAGATAGGCTGGAAAATAGAGAAATCGCCTAGCGAACTAACTCGACGAGAGTTAATAAGTTCATTCCCGAGTCCAGACGGTACATATAAAACCTAGCGAGCCTCATCACAATCGGTTCTATAGAAGAACCGTTTGTGATTAATTAGTTATCACCGTCGCTTATATGTAAAACCGACTGTGATAATTTGATTCTCAACACTGTCGGTTTCTTTATAGAACCGACACAGATAATGTATCTGTGTCGGTTCTCAAGAAGAACCGACTGCAATAACTTAAGTCAAAACAGTTGGTTCGGGATATGAACCGACACAGATATTAATCGACCCCCTCGGCTTCCCCGCCAATTTGACCGTTCAAACATATAACTCCTTTCAAATAGCTCCTTTCTGATCATCGGTAGTACTCGGGCAAGGTCTGATCGCGTTCCATTCCTCCGGCAAGGTCTGATCGCGTTTTCTTCTCTGCTACAAGGTCTGACTCCTCCGGTAATGGCAGCAATGGCTCCATTCTTCTCTTTCATATAGCTCTCCATGCATATAGCTCCTTTCTACTCTTTCATGTAGCTCCTTTCTTCTCTGCAAGGTCTGACTTCTCCTTTCGACCGCAGCAATGGCAGCGCCCCCTCCTTCTCCGGCAAGGTCTGACTCCACGGTGGAGGCACCGTATGATCCTCCACCGCCGCCGGCACAAGCGCCTCGACCTCCGGCGCCTCACTCCGGCGTGGCGCCAGCGCTTCACTGTCTCCGTCGTCCCTCCCTGGCGCCACCCCATCCGGCGCCTCCAAAGGCAGCAGAAGCGCCCAGAGATGACGCATTTACGGCAGCGAGGAGGAGGAGGACGACGACGAGGAGGACGGCGATTTACTACGAGGGGGACGCATTTACGAGGAGGAGGAGGAGAAGGAGGAAGGAGGAGGAGGAGGAGGAGGAGAAGGAGGCGGAGTACTACGCGCCGATCACCATAGGGACCGGCGTCGTCTAGATCGGGTTCATCATCGGAGGATGAACCATCACTAGTCCGCTGTAGTCTCCAATGACTCTGGCGACTCTGGCGACTGGTGACTTGGGTCACTCGGATGACTCGATTGACTCGGGTTACTCGGGCGAGCCGCGAGTCGTAAATTTAATATATTAGGTGTAATGCAGTCCCTTTATATGTTTACTAATTATAAACAATGGATGTGGTGATATATTGTAATGAAATACAGCTTGTTTAATATATTAGGAGTTGTTGGCCTAGTGAGATGAAGTCTATTAATTTGCCTTTACACTCTATTTTGAATCTCTTTTATATTTTTGTGCATTGTATCTTTCTAATGTTCTGTTGTTCCAAGTCAAAATGTTTCATGTCCTATTGATAAAAACAAGTATAATGTGTGGAATGGTATATATATTATTATTATCTGCTGCATGCATGCTACTATAATGTTATATATAATTTGCATCACTACATGTGTCTATATAAATTGTCTCGAGAGTTGAACCGCGAGTTGGGATTCTAGCAGATCAGTCTTGTTCATCGTCCGAAAATACAAGTTTTGCACAAATATTAAAGCATGAATGAAGGGTACAAGAGGTCCGTGTTGGGATTCTAGCAGAGCGGCTGTGTTGGAGTTTGTTTTTCTTCTTCCTGAAGGGGAAATGTGTGAGTGGAGGATCTCACAAAAACTATGTTTCTAATGAATCGTTTCTTGGTTGCACCTAATGGTGTTGCCAAAAATCATCACAATCGGTTGGAAAAGAACTGATTGTGATAACCCTGTGCTCATCACAATCGGTTTCTTCCCAAAACCGATTATGATAATACCTTCTCATTACAATCGGTTCGAAAAGAATCGATTGTGATAACCCAATGCTCGTGATAATCGGTTTCTTCCCAAAACCGATTGTGCTAATACCTACTTATTACAATCGGTTTTAGATAAAAACCGATTGTGATAACAAAATTATTATCACAATCGGTTCTTATCTAGAACCGATTGGGATTATTATCGTATCACAATCGGTTCCCTCTCAGAACCGATTGTGATAACCTGTTACCAAGATTTCCAAATGGAATATGCTTATCACAATCGGTTCTGAAGTCAAAAGTTTAGAACCGACACAGATGAATCGATAATAATGTGTCATTCTGTAGTAGTGGTAGCTCCCCCCCTTTTCTCTTTGGGGGAGATAAGCTTCACATGTCATTGACCTAAACTTACCAAGCATGTCATTTTACGTGGTAAAGACACTCACTCATTATGACACGTAGGTAATACCGCTATGCGAAACCGGTTAAGATGTAAGTTGAACATAATTGTAAAGTTTGGGGATTAAATATCTGGTTTTATAGTTCGGGATGCTGGATAGACTTTTGGGTAAAATTTGGAATGTTATAGCACCTTTTCCATTCTCAAACAATTGCTTGTGAACTTGTGGTACGCTGTATTGCTGTTACCACCGGTTATTGCTGTTTAGTCCTTTTCTATCCCAGATAAATAATAATTCCGAGACAAACAGCGTACATACATACATATTTATGTGTTCGACTTCTGAGACCACACATAACTACGTGAACTACCACAGTGATGTAACAACGAATAATAAATAAATAGCACAATCACTTTTCTTTCTATTTGCAGGCAATACTGAATTTAGCAGGTCTGCTGGCTTCAATCATCAAGCATCACACGGATTCAACTGTCAGATATATATATTTCCAGCACATTTAGTTCGAGAGGAGGGTTGATTTCATAAGTAAATATAAAGAATCATGAAGGCCAGAATAATAAAATGAAACTGGGCAACCCTAAAACTTTCTTTGGATCGCCTTTTTAAGAAAAAGAAAAGGAAACTCTTACAATTTGTACATGACCCGCGACTACAACTTCCAAACCGGATATTTTCCCACTTCCAAATGATTTTTTTTAAGATCCATATCACTTCAGAATGATCTTGATTAAATACATTTACATCGTGGACATACCCAAATTCACTCTCTTCATGGTGGAATAACTTATCAGTGATTTCCAATTATTCCTTGTCAACCATTGGCTTCTCACAAGGTAATTCAACCTTCCCCTATTCCTGAAAATCACAGAAAATAAAAAAACAAAGTTCTCTCACCCATTTTTACATCTTGTTTGAGCAACATCTGACACCCAGTCATCACTGACAAGAACAAGATGGTCGCCATCTCTGATAAGTTCCACCTCATCAACCTCAGCGCCCTCAGCTGTCAGGACCTTCGTAGGCGCTAAGTCAAACTTCTTTGCACCTAGTTCAAGAAGCCCTTTCATTGACTGTGGTAGGAGCACAAGCTTCCCAGAAGTGTTGCCCTTCTCGGGACAGCTGATTATCACCCTAATGAGTGAGCTGTGATGGCAATTCGGACCACCTGTTGATGCAAGACCTCTTGAGAACAGACGGCCAGTGTCCCGGTGTGCATGAGACGAAGAGATGACACCGAACAGGGAGTTCTGAAAGCTGACCCTCCTCCTGCGGAGCTTCTGTGGAAGAACTTCGCTAGGTGGTTGAGTACCTTCATGGTTTACATTTTGCATTGAGGGCTCACTGTTGAACCTTCCTATCAGCACAGGTGATACCCTGCCATTTGGGATGTACTGCCTTGGCGCTTTCCGTGATTTAAATAGAAGTTGTATGTCTTCATGGCCTTGTTGGTCAGCTAGAGCTCTTGGGGTCCAGCCATTGTTGTCTTGCTTGTCGACGTCAGCTCCAAGTTCTAGCAAGAACTCAACCATCTGAATGTTCCCGTCACAGACAGCGCGGTGCAGCGGAATGGTTCCATCTTTGCATGGCCTGTTTACATCGCCTCCATAACGGATAATGGCCTCAAGCATTTCGGTGTTGTTTTCCTCTACTGCGATGCAAGCATACAAGGCCGTGTCCCCCGATGATAGATCTGCACCACCCTGGACTAACAGCTGTACAACCGCATCATGCTTTTCACACAGAGCCTCCCATAGAGGAACCTTTCCTTCCGAATCTGGATATTGGAAGAACTAACATGTCAGCGAGAGGTATTACCAAAGCTACACGAATTTCAAGACTAATGAGGGTTAATACCCTGGATAAAGCAAGCACTCCTATACCAGTAAAAAAATCTTGGAGGTAAACTATGGTAATAACTTTCAAAGGAAAAGCGAGATTTGCTTTATTACGATTTATCTGTACAAGAAGTAAACAACTACCACAATTCTAGTTATAGGCATACCCCTGGCATTTGGATCAGCTCCATAATCTAATAGAAGCCTGACACATTGCTCGTTTCCTTTGGAAGCAGCTATATGCTGTTAATCATGAAAATGAACACTGTCACTTTCTTACTTAAAAAAATCAATAAAATAGAAAACACTGGTACGCATTGATGAGTATACTGACCAGAGCTGTATGCCCATCGTTATCTGACTCGTTTGGATCCAAACCACGCTTAAGAAGTTGATGCAACAAAAAGTCGTCTCCTCTAGTTACTGCAAAATAGAGTGTAATCGGCAAATCCAGACGACCCCGAGCTAGCATGTTCTCAATCTCCTTCAGAACACCTATCATTACACTGTTGTCTTTCTGCTCTTTAAGTAACTGCACAAAAAAAAAAAGAATCTCAATAGACCTAAAAGAATCGTTCACGATATCACATTTGTTGCGCCAAGATAATAAATCTCAATCAAGCAAAAACAATCCATAACGAATTACAGTTCTTCCAAATTAAACAGAATTTTGTCAAAACAATTTCAGTTTAATTATTGTCGGGAGCATCAAAGGAAAATAATCACAGAATAGTCAACAAGAATCAATGATTTGATGATCTAAGGTAATCTTGTGATTATGTGAGAATTCAATTTTCAATTTGACATATTGTTAAGCAAGATGATGCAGAATTCAGATGGTGTTGTATTTAGGGATGTACTAAAAAGTTCCAATCATTTAACTCAAGATCTTAAAAAGAAAAATCTAATAGAGACCGAAAATATGCAATATCCATATCAGAAAAGATAATTGTGAAGAATAATATGGACAGCAGACCTGAATAAGGTTGTTTATTATTATAGTTCCATCTCCAACATTGGATTGAACAATGCTGAGAAAGGCAGTACGATTCAAACGCAGAAGCTGACATAACGATTTCGTTCGAACTGTGAAAAGTTGAGGCCTATAACAAAGAACACCAATTTCTCCAACAACATCTCCTGACTTAGCCACTCCCACCATCTGCAGATTACCAATACCAGCATATTTTAAGGACCATTTGATGCATAAGTTTAGTTCCAATTAAGCATCAAAGCAACATAAGACTTGCCTGTTCCACGCCATTTTGCAGTTCTACTAACTCCTGAAAAAGTAACACATTTATCAGAATGACTATGCACAGTTTCTTTTTTGGGTTAAAACTGATCTCAGTATTGCTAGCTTAATTAACTATATCAACTAGGAAATAACAAATGGAGTAAGAAAACTATGTCTTACCGCGCTACCAGAAACTAAAATGTAGAAGTCGGTGGGTGCTTCATTCTGCAAAATCACATCCTCCCTAGGTGGAAAGTATTCAGCTTTCATCTCTGAAACCTTTCAATGGGATCATGCAAAACAACCAGATAAGCCTATGTTCAAGGAATACCTAACTAGAAAAAAGAATTACCAAAGCCTCACCAGTTGAAAAATCAGATCATTAGAGACCCCTTGAAACAAGTAAACCTTTTGAACCAGATTGAAAAACAGATATTGAGCAATGCTAGATGTGATAGCCTTAGGCAGCGCATCAAGGGTCTCTTGTTGTTGAAGACCTTCTGAATCTGTCCTGAACTTTAAGCTAAGATGAGAGATCATCTGATCTTGCAGCCGAGGTGGTAGCTGATTCCTCAGTGCAAAGCTGGTTGCTGCTTGAATTGTATCCCTCTTTAGTCCAAAAGATAACAGAAACAAGATTTAGAATCGAACTTCAAAATAACTGTTAGATGTAGGTATCAACCAAAGGTCAAACAAATAGAACTCACATATTTTCGAGTACGGCTAGTGCCATGGACAACCAAATTAGTCATGTTTCCGATCAAATAAGCAGTCAATCCAAGGTTAAAGAGCATGTAGAAAATGTTGAAAATCATCTCCCTCATGTTTTCCGCATGCAAGTCCCCATAACCAACAGTGGTAAGAGTGGTGATTGACCAATACATTGATGTTACGTAGCGAACCCATAAGCTCCTGTAATGAAAATCTGGCATTGAATTGCCAATCCATGTTTTGGTTGGGACGGGATACCTATCAGCAAGAAGATAGTAGAAACATGCTGCACAGTGCACAGCAAAAAGTGTGACCTGCAATATAAGAACATCGGATGTCATTCCTCATGATATTAAAATTTACAGGAGAAACCTCTATGTCCAGATGACTTACACAAACGAGCTTTGCACATCGAACCCAGAAGTAATTGAAGTGTCTATCTTTCTCCAATCTAGCAAGTGAAGAAATAGAAATAAGTTTGCAGCACTGGTTATTGCCACTACGAAGACATAAACATAAACATGGTACAATGACAGTAGCCCTTTTTTTAATAATTTTTAACAGTATTCGATCAGATTTAAAGGAAGAGCAGGACCTCAAAACAGAAAATAGAGCATAGAATTTCGTATATTCACCATTCATGCATAATCACCAACATACCGCGCAAAGAGAGAGCTGACTCTACGGAGACGCCATAGACGAAGCATGTTGAAGAATCCATATGACCTGAGCTTTGAAGGTAGTATCTTGCGAGCAAGCTCTGATGGGATCGTGGAGGCAACATCAAGAGCAAACCAGCTGGTAGTATAACGCCAAGCAATCCTCTTTGGATCATCTTCAAGTAAATAGGTTATTCTATCCAAGTAAGCTACAAAGAAGGTCAGGATGATGTCAACTGCGAAGAACGCATTCACAACATTGTCGGTTGTAGCTAGCCCCCCTGTAGGTTTCTGAATGAAGCCAAATTCGAATGGGGAGACCCACGCAGAGTAGACTACAAGAATTATGAGGAAAGTCTCCCAGCATCTGCATAGTATTAACAACTATATGTCAGAGTTGCTTCTTCTGATCTAAATATTGTAAACTGTCTTATTTCCATCTAATAGCAGCAAAATTACCCTGCTTACAAGTGTAGAGTGATTTATTCAGTATGTACAGTTCGTTTTATTTAACATTGCTGCATACTTGCTGTAAGTCCTACCATTGCCGGCAACTAGAAGCACTACAGTGACTAAAGTTACTAGTTACTATATACAAGATTATCGTTAAAAAAAAGAGCTATCTGGAGATCCATGTAATGTGAGAGCCAACTTTTTGTAATAAAATACAAGCAAATTAAGAAAAAGTAAGAACAGTTAACCCTCACTAATTTAAAATAATAAACTAAAGATAGCACTGAATAATTCAAAATCGCACAAGGTGGTAAATGATGCGAAAAAAAAGCTAACCTGGAAAAATTCAGTAAACCACCCACCGTAACTAAACAAGTCATTAAATTCTTGACCCTCCAATAATTGCAAGAAACAAATCAAAAAAGGTTTCCGTGTGAATTCCGTGAACGAGCACTTCTGACAACGAAGCCTTGCATAAAGAACCGCAAAACCAGAGTAGAAGAAATGAAGAGATGTCAGCATCAAAATCAAGTTTTTCTTGTCTCTCTTAAGAAAAAGGAAGAATTAAAGCAATCACAAACGACCTAAGCAGCCCCAAGTAAACAAAAATAAAGAAGAGAGAACGAGTACTATAGAAAGCAAGACACAAGCAATTCAATTATTCAGTCCAAATCAAACTGGGAAAACGGTAAAAAAAATCAAAGCTTTTTTTTAATACCATGAAGCTTTCCTTCTCTTCTGTGCTCCACAAAATAAACTACAAAGAACTGGCACTGAACCAAGAAGAAGAACGCAGAAACAGAGTAGGACATTAGGAAAGTATTAAAAGCAAAGAACAAATAATTAAACTGAATACCATAATCCATCATCCTATTCCATAACAACATGATTGGAACTTGAAATTAGACAATAGATTTAGTAAAAAATAGTCAGAAATCCTTCGACTTTCTCCAACAAAAAAAATTACGCACCTTCGTACCTTACCGCCGACCACCACCAAAATTAAAGTAGTCAAAGGAAATCATCAACGAACCAGAAACAGCAATGCAGAAAAAACAAACTTTGAAACAGACGGTAGAGGACAAACGGCGGGGAGACTAACGAGAAAGCGGCGGCGGCGGGCGAACCTGTATCTGCGGTCGTAGGGGGAGACGGTGAAGGGGCGGAGCTTGACGCGGCGGTTGCTCCGCGCGCCGAGCGATGGCAGGATGCCGCTGGAGATGCTGTAGTGGCTGCCGTCCCGCGACAGCTCCCTCTCGAGCGCGTCCCCCGCGAGGTCGCCGCCCCACGGTCCGCACGTCAGCACCCTAGCAGTGCCCCACCGCACCATTGCGCTCTACCCACCCGCTGGCGGCAATAAATCCTCCTGGGGTTTCCTTGCGTGGGTTTAATCGCGGGTCAGATTCTTTCCTTATTTCTTCTTTTATTGTTGCAATTACTGTTGATTTTGGTGGGTTTCGGTTTGTGGGAAGCGGAGGAGGAGGAGGAGGCGGCGGTGGTAGTGTGCCACGGGCGGCGACTGCAAGGGCGGAGTGGGAGGGAGAGTTCGAGTTGGTCGGGATCACGCGCGCTCGGTGCGCTTTTATGGACACGGGTTCGCGACGCGGGGGGGGGGGGGGGGGGGGTTGCCATGGGTGGTGGCAGGACGGTTTTGTCTTTTGTCCCCCGCGCGGAACTTTTTTCAGGTAAACTCGCAGTTTCCGTGGTAAACCGGTGTGTTTCAGGACGGTTTATACAGTTGTATAGATCGCTGTCGTAAACTATCACGAATAGTTTAATCAAAATAGTTTAATCAACCGATTAATTGGTGACGGTGACTAAACCATCCAAAATAAAATTAACGCAATCAAATTATTAATTGACTACATAATCTGATTAACCAGCTGTTTCGTTTTTTCCGGTTTAATCACAAAAATGGTTTATTTTTATTCATTATTAGTCAAAACTGTGTTTTGAAGACCATGTCGAAAGTACTTTCAAAATATTATACTTTTATTTAGTTTTCTAAATATTTATAATAGAAATTAGTAGTTAAAATTTTGTTTTGAAGACCATGTCAATGTACAAAATGGTAATTTTTTATGATCAGAGGGAGTATTTAACATATGGTCTTATAGATGATGGTGTTACTGCTGAGAACGTTGATCAAGCTCTTGATGGGGAGGTGCATCCTGATGATGCAGAGAAATCTGCTCAACTTGAAATTTTATTTTCAACAGAAGCAGAGAACCTGGCAAAGTATGTTTCCATTAGAGAAGAGATGTATACGAAGGCTAGAGAGTATGCATCTAAGATTATCGATTTTGAGCTAGCTATTAGAAGACCATATTTTCATGTCAAGCCTCTTGACAATCCGGAGCTTGAAAATTGGCATAATTATCTTGACTTTATTGAGAGGGAAGAAGACATTAATAAGGTATGATTTTGCACTTCCAAGTTTTTTTTTCTGGTCGCCTTTTCATTTAGTAGATTTCATGCAATGCTTGGAATCTTATAATTTACAATTTAGTCTTATTGGCTGCATTATATTCTTTAACGACTAGTATTTGGATAGAGCTTCCTTTATAATGGGATATTGAACTAAGGATAGAGCATGGACATAATGTTTGGTTTCGATGAGGCTAAGTACTACAAACTTTCATTTGTCAGTGCCCGTTTTGGGTTAATGATATGTGGTACCAAATATTAGTTGTTTGGATTTTTAATCTCATATATGCAGGTATTTGCTTAATGCTCACCTTCTTAACCATCTATCTATCAAGCAAGGATGGTCCCTCTTTTCTTATGGAGGGGCCTCCCTTGTCAACTAATGGAGTAACCTATGTGAAGTTCTCTATTTTTTTATTTGGGTCAATATCAAACTTTTATTCGCTTTATATTGTTTTTTTCTTTCTCGGTTATGTGATGGTACACAAAATTGTTTCAGGTTATCAAATTGTATGAAAGATATGTTACTGCGTGTGCTAGTTATTTAGAGTTCTGGATGTGAAAGTGCATCTAGGTCCCTAAGTGTGTTTTGGATGTCTGTGTTTTGGATGATTAATGACAAACAATTAAGGGACTAATGTGTTCAATGAGTTAATGAACAGGTGAAAGTCCCAAGTAAGAGTATCTATGGACATTGGTGATCCTACAAAATGAGAAGAAAGAAAAACATCATCATTTTAATATTGTTTTACGTTTTGTGGTGTAAATAGGTATGCCATACTATTAAGAGGGATGCAACGTAGTTGATCAAGGATATGTCTCTATGCTCAGATGAATGCTAGCTAAAAATTGAGAGACACGAGTCACAACACATATATTGAGAGTGTTTCTCTTCTGTCTAGATCGGATGCTCAGATATGATTATTGGATGTTTCGATGAGGACTTGGGGAATTTTCCTAGAGTTCTCTATTTTCGGTACTCACTGGATAGACCGGATGTTCCGGTTGTTGGATTGGATGTTCCGATCGAGACTTAGAAGCTTTTCAGAAAGTTTCTGCAAAGGTGCTTCTCTGGACACATCGGACTTTTCGATCGTGGATATCGGATGTTCCGATGTGTGTAATTTTGACTGTGGGGGGGGGGGTTGAAGTTTTCTGGAAGTTTAGCCATATCAGATATTCCGATGTAAAGATCGGAAGTTCCGATATGTGGCTGAGTGAAGGCTTAACGGCTAGTTTTTGCCTCTTCCTATAAATACCCCTCTACCACCCAATTTGAAGGTGCTGGCTATTTTTGTGCATTCAACATACATTCTTGTTGCCATTTTTCCTCCTCCTTTATGATCTTAGCGATCTATTAGTGAATGAGGTGTGAAAAGGAGATTTAGTGCTCAGAGCAATAGATTGAGTCATTTATCTTGAGCACTAGAGTCAAATCCAAGAACGCAAACTACATTGCATTTATTACTCATGGAATTTGAGGATTCCTAGATGGCTAGGAGTCATTCACGAGCAACCAACGAGTGTGGTTCGCCGTGAGAAGTTTGTGAAGGTTGATTTCGCCTCCAAAAGGGAAGAAATCAAGAAGTAAAGCCAAATCTCAAGTTTGACCGAGATTGGTGAAGAAAAGGGTTGGAAAGACCAGGCTCAAGGGTAACCGAGCTTCCTCAGCGGAGACGTAGGATCCCCTCAAGGATTCGAACTTCGGGAACTAATTCTCTGCTTCTCCCGTTTGGTTACTTTTACTCGTTGTGCATTTTTGTTATAGTTTGACATCTAATCTTGAATTGATATCCTTACTTGTGCCATATCTTGGTTGCTAACTTCATATAAGTTGTTGGTATCTATTTGTGCTAGCTTTGAGTTGGAGTCAATTCGTAGTTAGTTGTAATTCACCTCAATACTCTCTTAGCTTTGATCTCATCAGATATTTCGAGGCTCCATCGGAAGATCCGATTGTGGATCAGAAGTTCCGACCCGTGCATCGGAAGTTCCGATCTGTTTTCCGCTGCGACTTATTTAAATTATTTTTAAAAGCCTATTTACCCCTCTAAGCTATTATCTTATCTTTTAGGATGCGCTATGTGCAATTTATGGGGGTTGGAGGAAGCCTAGAACTAGCAAACAATGCTCTAGCTCTTGCTACTCATGTGTTTGTCAAGGTATTATTTGATAAGATCACATGTATAACAATTTATACTTACTAACATTGCGTATTTTTACTTTTTACTATTTCTTTTTCCCCTCCATTATCATTCATGTTGCATATACTCCTATATGTATATGCACATCAACCAGCAAGCTCTTGAATGTGAATCTAACCAAAATTTATTTCCCTATTTATGGTACTATTTTTCACTGCCACATAACATCTTGCTTTTGCACCTGTTAGATGAAAGCTTTTATAATTTGAGATTCCTTACTTACCAAGCAGGCTTAAAGAGAAAAAGAACAAAAACAAAAACTAAAAAAAAAAATGGAAAATCAACATCATAGATGGTTCTAAAGAAGAGCCGTTTATGATGTGGGCTCATCCCAGAACCATATATGATGTGGGTTCATCATAGACGGTTCCAAATTTGGAACCGTCTGTGATGACTTTTTTCACTGATAGTGATAGTTTGATACAAACGGTTCACAAAACCTTCTGTGATGTGGTTTGTGAACTGTCTATGATGTTGATGTGTGTGGTAGTGTTACATACAGCTATATAGACAATCTATTGTATGGATTGTTTTTAGTATTATTTATAGATGATATGAAGGTGTATTATAGACCATCATCGTCTATACCACTGTACATACCCTAAGTGGGGAGGGACAAAAAAAGAGGTTAGAGACTAACAGGTAATCCCTATCATATCTCGTATCATATCTCGTTGGATGAAACTGGATAGTGCAAATTTGGGGTTTTTTGAAACCTTGTGTATGTTATGAATAGCACTTGATGTATTCAATATGAGGCCAATGGCCCGAATATATAGGAGTACATGAGGGTACAAAAGGAAAGCCTAAATAAGGAAAACATGTATATGAAAAACCTATATAACACCCCCCACAAATGCAAGGCGTATGCAATAGCATTGCATTTGGAAGGGCTGAACTAAAAAAAAGGGAAAATCCAAAGTCATAGTCTTGAAGTACCCGTCGTAGCATTTAACTCTTGAAAAATCGAGCTGACGAAGAATAGCCGATGAAGAACCGAGTCGATGAAGAAAAGTCGACGGTGGGGCTGAGTCGATGAAGAAAAGTCGATGATGGGGCCGAGTCGACGAAGAAGCCAAATTGACGAACAAAAGTCGATGAAGAACCGAGTCGACAAAGAAGAGCCGACGAAGCCAACAAAACAAGCCAGGGAATGAGCCAAGTCGATAAAAGAGCCGAGCGATGACAGAATCAAGATACTAAAAACTTGGATGGACGCAATGGAAGACTCAAGAAAATACTAAAAATACTAGTAGTAGATACCAGCAGCAGCAACAGCTAGATCAAAACTCAGCGACGACACCTGACACAAAGAAAATCATGTCGACGTCAAACCAAAGCTCATCATCGATGGCCAAGGCAAGGAGAAGCCCCGACGATAGTGAAGCATCTAGGCCCCTTATTGGTTTTGGTAATTAATGACAACATGTTTAAAATGACTAACGTGTCTCTTGAGTCTTGTAAGAACAGGTTGATCTCCTTTATGGCTTTGATCAAAGGAAGAAATTAAGATGAGGAATAGAGAATTAAGGGTCAAGTCAAGGTATCGGAAGGTTTTCAATGTTTTTCTTTTCTTTTACAGATCTCGGTGACTTGAAGAAAAGATCGGATTTTAGAATAGATGCCGTACTATAAAGGGGGAAAGTGGATTAGCATTTTGAAGTGAATATTGGTTTGAAATCTGGCTCAAAAACTCTTCAAAAGACATGCTTAAACTTGCATCAAAAGTTTAGTTTTGAAAACCTTGCATCGTCAGTGAAACCAGCACTACCGCCGTTATAATTGCGGTTGTACCGCATGTGCGGTACTACCGATTTATTTATAGCGGTAGCTTTTTCCAGAGATGTCATTTCTGTGCATTGATCTTTTTCTCTGTGCCAGTACTACCGCAGATATAAGCGCGGTACTACCGTTTTAACGGTAGTACCGGAAATATAGAGGCGGTAGTTAAAATCCAGTGTTTACTCTTTTGCTAGTCTGGACCATTCTCAACTAGCGGCACTACCACAGTGCTTCGAGCGGTACTACCGGTCCCACTGTGGTACCGAATTTAAAGTAGCGGTAGTCTTTTTCCAGTAGGGCACATTTTTGTGTCTTGGCACTAGTTCTCACCTCGGAGCTACCACCGTGTGTGAAGCGGTACTACTGGATTTATGGTAGTACCGCATACATTATTGCGGTACTTTTTTTTTCCAGCATGTGCCTTCTTTCTCTTCTCTGGACTTGTTCTTCGTCGGTTCTACCGCAGGGTTTTCAACGGTACTACCGGTGTCACGGTAGTACCGAATTTAAAATAGCGGTACTCTTTTTCCAGAGAATATTGATTTTGGTCCGGTTCGGAGCTGTCTAGCGGTACTACCTCCTTTTGTACACCGGTAGTACCGGACTTCAAATATTCGGACCGTTTAAAAGTTGCATTAAATGCGCACAATCGACCGTTACTTAAGGGGCGGTAGTACCGACTTTTTGCATGCGGTACTACCGCTCGAGCTGATTTTTTCTGGATTTAGAGTGTAACGGCTAGATTTGTTTGGTGGGGGCTATAAATACCCCCCCAATTGCATTTGGAGCATTTGGCTGCCTCTCATTGATCACACTTGAGCTTTTGCAAGTCTTCACTCTCTCTTTTGCATTCAATTCTTCCTTTGAGAGGAGAAAAGCATTAAATTCCATTTGAGTGTTCTTGAGCCAAACTTCAAACCATTTTTCGCTCAAGTGAGGATCCACCTTCTATTCTCTTGGAGGTTGCCGCCTCCTAGACGGCTTGGTGGCGGGAATTGGTGATCTTCTCAAGAAGATTGTGAGAAGACCCAATTGTGTGTAAAGGCAAGGAGTTCGCCTACCCGGAGTGGGGAAGAGCTACCCCGATTATTCAAGGAAGGCTCATTTGCGCAAAGGAGCCGGCTTGAAGTGAGTCAAGCTACCTCAACGTGGACTAGGGGAGACCGGCAAGTCTCCGATCACTACAGGATAAATCGCGTGTCTCAAATTTGTGGTTTGACCTTCCTTGTGCTCCTCTATTTAAATTGACTTGCTAGTTGCTTTAGTTCATTATCTAGTTTGAATCAATTAGAGTCGAAATTTTTTATAATCACCTATTCACCCCCCCTCTAGGCGCATCCTTGATCCTACAAGTGGTATCAGAGCTTGGTCTCTCACACTTATACTTCACCGTCTAGAGAGAAAAGGATGGCTAGCGAGGGTGTTTCCATAGGAAAGGCACCTTTCTTTGATAGCATGAATTATTCTTATTGGAAAATTCGTATGTCGGTTTATCTCAAGGCTATGAGCCCAAACATATGGAGAATTGTGAGTGAAGGTTTCGTTTCATTGCTTGACGATGACGAACGAAACATTCATCTCAATGCTCAAGCGATGAACGCTTTGTTTGGCGCTTTGAACACAGATGAGTTCAATCGTGTGAGCAACCTTGAAACCACTCACGAGAGGACTACTCTCTCTGAGATTCATGAGGGAACATCCACGGTCAAAGAAGCTAAATTGCATATGCTAAGGATCAAATATGAGAGTTTTATTATGTTGCCTCATGAAAACATCACCGAGATGTATTCACGATTAAACAACATAGTAAATGAGCTCAAGGGCCTTGGGGGTTCACTAACGGATCTTGATATTGTTCGCAAGATGCTTAGGGCTCTTCCGGAGAAATATGAAACATTGGTGACCTTTTTCCTCAACTCACCCGAGTTGACGAAATTGACTCCAACCGAACTCTTGGGCAACCTCATTACCAATGAGTTGTACAAGAAGGACAAGGAAGAACTCTTGGAGCAAAGCACCTCTAAGAAGAAGAGCATCGCCTTCAAGGCTAAGGCGGAATCAAGTGAAGACGCTCCCGATGAATCCGAAAGCGATACCGAAGAAGAAATGGCGCTTCTAGTGAGAAGAATGAAGAGATTTATGAAGAGGCGTTCCAACTCAAGCTTTCCTCAAAAATACAAGAAGAAGGATCACTCAAATAACTCAAGATTTGCAAATGTTCGTTGTTTTGAGTGCAATGAGAAGGGGCACTTTGCCTCTCATTGTCCTAAGAAGAAGGAAAAGGATGACAAAGGAAAATCATTCAAGAAGAAGAAGTTTGAAGGAAAGAAGAAGCTTTTCAAGAAGCTTCACAAAGACGGCAAGGGTGAAGCACATATAGGCGAGTGGGACTCCAAAGAAGAATACTCAGATTCAGAGTCTTCCGAAGAGGATACTCCATCTAAGAAGAAGAACCTTGATGGCATTGCTCTTCGGGAAGCATCATCGCCTTTTGTCACTCCTCTATGTCTTATGGCAAAGGGAGATAAGGTAAATTCCAATGATAATGATGATCCTTCTTATGAAGAGCTCCTTGACATGCTTGTTGATTTAAACGATTATCTTGGTAAAGAGAAGGCAAAGCATAAGGTCTTGAAAAAGGAGTTCACATCTCTCAAGGATTCTTATGATGAGCTTAAAGAAACTCATGAGTCTCTCCTTCTCAAGATTGACTCTAAATCAACAAACAATGTCGGAGTTTCATGTGACTTAATTGAAGTTTTGTCTAGAATAAATGATTTGCCGTGTTCTATATCTAAATCTAGCATTGCTACATCTTGTGATGACTTATTATCTATGCCTTCTAGTTTTTGCTCTAGTTCATGTGTGCTAGAAAATGATATTAACTTGGTTGTTGAGAATGATGAGCTCAAGAAGGAAGTCACCAAGTTAAACAAGAGCTTGAACAAGTGTTTCAAAGGTAAGAAAACACTTGATAAAATCTTGGGAAGTCAACGTTGCTTATATAACAAGGAAGGACTTGGCTATGTGCCAAATAAAGGTAAGAAGATGAGCAACAAGGCCCTAAGGTTTATCAAATCCAACGGGAACCTTTGCTACAAATGTCATGATGTTGATCACTTAGCAAATGATTGCCCATTGGGAAATGATTCTAAGAAAAATGTTTATGATTCTTGTTATGTGCTTAGAAAGGATAGATATGGTAGAATAGTGGCTAAGTTTGTAGGCACACCCATACTTGGTTCCAAAAAGAATGCCATTTGGGTGCCCAAGGCTTTAGTTACTAACCTTCAAGGACCCAAACAAATTTGGGTACCTAAAAGGGTTTGATCTTCTTTTTGTAGGTGAACTACAAGACCGGCGGTCGACATTGGGTGTTGGATAGTGGATGCACTCAACACATGACCGGAGATCGAAAAATGTTCACCACGTTTGAAAGTGGATGTGGAGACCACGACAAGATCACATTTGGCGATAATAGCAAAGGAAAGGTATTGGGGTTGGGTAAGATTGCAATTTCCAATGATCTTTCCATTTCAAATGTCTCTTTAGTTGAGACTTTAAACTTTGATTTGCTATCCGTCGCCCAAATTTGCGATCTTGGACTTACTTGCTCTTTCTCTAGCAATGGAGTTGAAATTCTTAAAGAAAATGATAAATCTCTAGTCTTTAAGGGTTTTCGTTTTGGCAATCTTTATTTAGTTGATTTTTCCTCACGAGCATCATGTCTTCAAACTTGCTTAATTGCAAAGACATCCTTAGGATGGTTATGGCATAAAAGACTAGCTCATGTAGGAATGATTCAACTTAAGAAGTTGTTCAAAAATGATCTAGTTGTGGGTTTGAAGGATGTGAAGTTTGAAAAGAACAAGCTTTGTAGTGCTTGTCAAGCCGGCAAACAAGTTGCTAGCTCTCATCCTTCCAAAAGTATCATGTCCACATCTAGACCATTAGAGCTCCTACATATGGATTTGTTTGGCCCAACTATCTATAGGAGCATTGGTGGAAACTCTTATTGCTTGGTTATTGTTGATGACTATTCGCGTTTTACTTGGGTTTTCTTCTTGCATGAAAAATTCGAAGTCCCTTTCATCTTCAAAAGTTTTGCAAAAAGGGCTCAAAATGAATTTGATTTTAAAATCAAGAAAATTCGTAGTGATAACGGTTCCGAGTTCAAAAATACAAGAATTGAAGATTTTTGTGATGAACTTGGAATAAAGCACGAATTTTCTGCAACCTATACTCCGGAACAAAATGGAGTAGTTGAACGGAAAAATCGAACACTAATTGAAATGGCAAGAACGATGCTTGATGAGTATCATACTTCCGACAATTTTTGGGCGGAAGCTATTAATACCACTTGCCATGCCACAAATCGACTCTATTTGCATCGGCTTTTGAAAAAGACGTCTTATGAGCTTCTTATTGGTAGGAGGCCGAACATTTCTTACTTTCGAGTATTTGGTTGTAAATGTTTTATCTTGAAGAAAGGTGTTCGGCTCTTTAAGTTTCAAAGCCGGTGTAATGAGGGTTTTCTCCTTGGATATTCTTCTACTAGTAAGGCTTATCGTGTTTTTAATAAGAATTCGGGTCTTGTTGAAGAAACTTGTGATGTTGAATTCGATGAGACTAATGGCTCTCAAGAAGAGCAAGAAAACTTGGATGATGTAGGTGATGAAGCATTGCAACGGGCTATGAAGAATATGACGATTGGAGAAATCAAGCCAAAGGAGGATGATCAAGATGTCGGACCATCCTCAATCCATGTGGAACCACCTACATCGACTACGCCAAGCGAAGACAAACCGATTCAAGTATAAAACGAGGAACATGATGAGTTCAAGCCTTACCACCAAGGATTCACACACAACTATCCAAAGATCACCCAATTGATCAAATTTTGGGTGACGTTAGTAAGGGCGTTCTTACTCGATCTCGTGTAGCTTCATTTTGTGAACATTACTCTTTTGTTTCTTCTATTGAACCATCTCATGTAGATGAAGCTCTAAGTGATCCGGATTGGGTAAATTCGATGCACGAAGAACTCAACAACTTCGCCCGAAACGACGTTTGGACACTTGTCGAAAGGCCCATGGACCACAATGTCATTGGCACAAAATGGGTATTTCGGAACAAGCAAGATGAGAATGGTATAGTGGTAAGAAACAATGCAAGATTGGTAGCACAAGGTTTTACCCAAATCAAAGGTTTGGATTTTGGTGAAACTTTTGCTCCCGTAGCAAGATTAGAAGCTATTCGTATCTTGCTTGCCTTTGCATCTTGTTTCGATATCAAATTATTTCAAATGGATGTAAAGAGTGCATTCTTAAATGGTCAAATATCCGAATTGGTATTTGTAGAACAACCTCCCGGTTTTGAAGACTCTAAGAATCCTAATCATGTTTACAAACTCTCTAAGGCGCTATATGGACTCAAACAAGCTCCTAGAGCATGGTATGAGCGTCTTAGAGACTTTCTAATTTCCAAAGGATTCAAAATTGGGAAGGTTGATACCACACTCTTCACAAAGATTATTGATAATGAGTTCTTTGTTTGTCAAATTTATGTTGATGATATCATATTTGGTTCAACTAACGAAGAATTTTGCAAAGAATTTGGTGATATGATGTCTAGGGAATTCGAGATGTCAATGATTGGAGAATTGAGCTACTTTCTCGATTTACAAATCAAGCAACTTAACAATGGGACGTTCGTGAGCCAAACAAAGTATGCAAAGGATATGCTCAAGAAATTTGGCATGGAGGATGCAAAGCCCATTAAGACACCAATGGCATCAAATGGATATTTGGACCTCAACGAGGGAGGTAAACCGGTAGATTTAAAGCTTTATCGCTCTATGATTGGTAGTTTGCTCTACATTACCGCATCTAGGCCCGATATCATGTTTAGTGTTTGCATGTGTGCTCGCTTTCAAGCTTCTCCCAAAGAGTGTCATTTAGTGGCAGTTAAGAGAATCTTGAGATATTTAAAACATTCCTCAAACATAGGGCTATGGTATCCTAAAGGTGCAAAATTTGATTTGATTGGATATTCGGATTCGGATTATGCGGGATGTAAAGTGGATAGAAAGAGCACCTCCGGGAGTTGTCAATTCCTTGGTAGATCTCTTGTTTCTTGGTTCTCTAAGAAACAAAATTCCGTTGCCCTATCCACCGCCGAAGCCGAATATATTTCCGCCGGTAGTTGTTGCGCTCAATTACTTTGGATGAGGCAAACCTTGATGGATTATGGAATCAGTTTTAAAAAGGTGCCTCTATTGTGTGATAATGAAAGCACAGTTAAAATAACCAACAATCCCGTGCAACATTCAAGAACCAAACATATAGATATCCGCCATCACTTCCTTAGAGATCATGTGACAAAAGGAGATATAACTATTAGTCACATTCGAACCGAAGATCAATTAGCGGATATCCTAACCAAGCCTTTAGATGAAGCCCGTTTTTGCAAGTTGAGGAATGAATTAAATGTTATTGACTTCTCTAATGTCGCTTAAATGAATGCTCTTTGGTTGGATCTTATTGGCTATTGCTTCGTTTTACTTGGTTGTCTTGCTTTTTAAGTTAGACACACATTTAGGGGGAGTATAATATTTGTTCATATATTCTACATCCCAAAATGTGAAAATACTGAACAAAGTGCATATTAATCTTTAAAAGAGAAAATCCTGATCATAATAGATCAAAATATTTGAAAATACACTACTTCAATGATTTTACAAAAAATTGGTTTCAAAAACTTCATTTTGAAATGAATATATGCTTATATAGTATGCCTTCCCCCTTGCATATATGAATTATACTCAAAATCTTATCCTTCATATAAAAAAAATGGCTTTAACTTAAAATCGATCATTTCGTTTTACTCAAAATCAAATCTGATCTATATTGATCTAAGTAGTGCACTCATTGAGTCATGGGTCTAGAAACTAGAATCTCAATCTATCTAGTTCTCTAATACCTACTTTGGACTCCAATATTTCTCTCCTCTTGCTTTGATTTCTTATTGGTTTGCTGTTTTTTTTTCTGCGAGTGACGGCAGTACCGTCGTACTCTTCATGGTAGTACCGTGTTTCCGGTAGTACCAGGGGTCAAATAGCGGTACTACCGTTATTATGGAGTGGGGTCGGGTAGTTCCCTTCTTTTTATTTCTTTTCTTCCCTTCTCTCCGTTCGCTCTCTCTCTCATTTCTAAACCGCCACCGCTTCTTGCCCTCTCTCTCCCGTGCGGCATTCCTCTCCCTTCCCGGTGAGTTCTTGGAGATCCTCTCCCTCCTTTTGTCTCCTCCTTGCTCCAAGACTCGATCTCCTTCGGAGGTAACCCTCTTTCCTTTTGGATTGAGTTGTTTTCCTCTTTTGCCTCAATCTAGGGTTTGTTGCAATGTGGGCATGATCTCGAGTGTGGAGTCACAAAATTTGAATTGAATGAGTAATATTGCTCTCATAGTCTTATATCTCATCATTTGTTTCGGAGCAATTTCATTCAATTTGCATTTTGACTCAACCCTATGCTCAATTATCGCGAACAGCGGCACTACCGCACCTTCACTATCGGTAGTACCTTCATTACGGTACTACCGCATGATTTTCATCAGTAGCTCAAAATGCGGTACTCGGCAAGAAAGTTACAGTCTTTGCTGCCGTTTTTCCTGAATCTCCTGGATTCAATTGTGTCTCACGGTCAACAAACACTAGATATCAATTGTCCATCTTACTTTGTCTGCTTCATCTTACTTCTACCTATCCTTTGTGTCTCAAGGCAGTATGCCAAGGACCAAAACCCCAGCTCCGGCAAAACCCCCTCGTGGAGGAGGTGTTATTCGGAAATCCACCCGAGGACGTGGAGTTCCTGCTCAGCCCTCAAACTCTCCAGGAGATGACTCTAGCGAAAGTGGATCCTTCATTGCTCAAATGAGAACAAGGGACAGGAAGGTCCAGAACGTGGTTCGAAAAGTTCTAGCTTCAGGACCCTCTGATCCTGACAAAGGAAAAGGACCTGCTGATGAGTCAGAAACAGCAGAGATGGAGGTTGAAGGAGAAGAGCAAAATGTTTCTGAAAATGGTTCAAAAGATGATGAAGAAGAAGAGCATGAGGAAAGTGAGGAAGAGGTCCAGCTACCTGATACTGGAGTCTGGAGTGATCTTCGTCAGATCAAGGGCGATGATTACTTCAAGTTAAGGGACTCAAATCAGTATTCCAAGCCTAAGTCTGCCACTGAGGATAGATTCCATACTCAGTTTCAACAGAAAGTATACTATGAGACATACAAGGATAAAGATTTTGCGGAGCAAAAATGGATAAATTGGGATCATATTGCTCAATTGCAGCTCTATGCAGGAGTCCCTCAGCTATTCCAAGGAGCGGGCTTAATGGAGTTCTTGACTCGTAAATCCGACTACGTGGATGACATTATCAGACAATTTTGTGCCACCATTTACTTTTCTGATGATCTAGATGAGTTTACTTGGATGACTGGCACTGTAAAGTACACTGCATCTAAAAGGGACTTTGAGGCTGCTCTTGGGATAAATCTTAGCAACTATCCAAAGATTCACGATGATCAAGCTCTTGGAGTGGTAGCTCAAAATACCTTCTATGATCCCACTGCCCGAGTAAGGAAGCCAGGTCAGCTGACAGGTTTGCTCCCTCACCCCGCCTTGGTCAACAAGATTATTAGAGTCACCATTCACCCTAAAAGTGGTAACTTTGATGCTATACGCGGGTATGCGTGGAATATTATCAGCAAAGTCATGAACAGGCAGAAATTTGATGTCATTGATTTCATCCTGAGAGAGATTAATTCCTCTTCCATGGTCCAAGGGAAGAGAATCTATTTTGCACCCTACATCATGGCACTAATTCGAAGAGTGGCTGATTATCGAGGGCCTCTTCCGACCAAGCATAAGCCCTATAAGCCTTGTGAGGGTCCTCCCCAAGTCTTGGGACATCCTTTGCAGTGACAGCAGGCAGTCCAGCATGAGCAGCAGCAGCAATCGATTCTTGACTCTATTCTTGAGACTGTCACTCGGATGGACGGGCGTTTGGATCGCATGGAAAGCCGTCTTGATCAGCTTGGAGCATCTGTTGACCAACTGCGTGATCGCCTTCCTGCTGCCCCGGCAACCTTCTCCAGGCGTGTCCGCACTCGTGGCTCCTCTTAGGATCCTCCAGCTCCATAGGCGTTTTTCGTAGTCTCTCTTTTTAGTACTTGATGTCAAAGGGGGAGAAGTTAGTGGATAGGACGATCCTTGGATCTTTGGCTTTATCGTTTATTTCGTGCCCTCTTTTGTTTTTGGTCGACTCTGTTGCTATTTACGCTACTTGGTCTTGTAATAGCTCTTTTGGACTATTTGGATGCTATTCTGGAATGCTAGTTAATGTCTATTTCATGTCAATCCATGCATCTCATTTTATTATATCTTGACTTGCTCATAATTTGTTCTATCATATTATCTGTGTTTCCTCGGGTCTCTCACTTATAGTCAAAACTCCGCCAAAAATTTCCAAAACTTCTCTAAATGTGCAAAAGTTCCATTCCTACTCTCTTGCACATATCTAGGGGGAGTTCTTGATTATACATGTGCACTTTAACAAAATTTTACCTCATTTTCTATTTCTTCAAAATTCATGTGAGGTAAAATTCTATTTAGAGCAAAACCCTTGAGCATACATTCCATCCTATGATGAATGTGTACTCAAAACCTTACAACTTGTTTAATGCTTATTGATGATGTCATCAATTACCAAAAAGGGGGAGATTGAAGAATCTAGGCCCCTTATTGGTTTTGGTAATTAATGACAACATGTTTAAAATGACTAACGTGTCCCTTGAGTCTTGTAAGAACAGGTTGATCTCCTTTATGGCTTCGATCAAAGGAAGAAATTAAGATGAGGAATAGAGATTTAAGGGTCAAGTCAAGGTATCGGAAGGTTTTCAATGTTTTTCTTTTCTTTTACCGATCTCGGTGACTTGAAGAAAAGATCGGATTTTAGAATAGATGCCGTACTATAAAGGGGGAAAGTGGATTAGCATTTGGAAGTGAATATTGGTTTGAAATCTGGCTCAAAAACTCTTCAAAAGGCATGCTTAAACTTGCATCAAAAGTTTAGTTTTGAAAGCCTTGCATCGTCAGTGAAACCGGCACTACCGCCGTTATAATTGCGGTTGTACCGCATGTGCGGTACTACCGATTTATTTATAGCGGTAGCTTTTTCCAGAGATGTCATTTCTGTGCATTGATCTTTTTCTCTGTGCTAGTACTACCGCAGGTATAAGCGCGGTACTACCGTTTTAACGGTAGTACCGGAAATATAGAGGCGGTAGTTAAAATCCAGTGTTTACTCTTTTGCTAGTCTGGACCATTCTCAACTAGCGGCACTACCGCAGTGCTTCGAGCGGTACTACCGGTCCCACGGTGGTATCGAATTTAAAGTAGCGGTAGTCTTTTTCCAGTAGGGCACATTTTTGTGTCTTGGCACTAGTTCTCACCTCGGAGCTACCGCCGTGTGTGAAGCGGTACTACCGGATTTACAGTAGTACCGCATACATTATTGCGGTACTTTTTTTCCAGCATGTGCCTTCTTTCTCTTCTCTGGACTTGTTCTTCGTCGGTTCTAGCGCAGGGTTTTCAACGGTACTACCGGTGTCGCGGTAGTACCGAATTTAAAATAGCGGTACTCTTTTTCCAGAGAATGTTGATTTTGGTCCGGTTTGGAGCTGTCTAGCGGTATTACCTCCTTTTGTACGCCGGTAGTACCGGACTTCAAATATTCGGACCGTTTAAAAGTTGCATTAAATGTGCACAGTCGACCGTTACTTAAGGGGCGGTAGTACCGACTTTTTGCCTACGGTACTACCGCTCGAGCTGATTTTTTCTGGATTTAGAGTGTAACGGCTAGATTTTTTTGGTGGGGGCTATAAATACCCCCCCCAACTGCATTTGGAGCATTTGGCTGCCTCTCATTGATCACACTTGAGCTTTTGCAAGTCTTCACTCTCTCTTTTGCATTCAATTCTTCCTTTGAGAGGAGAAAAGCATTAAATTCCATTTGAGTGTTCTTGAGCCAAACTTCAAACCATTTTTCGCTCAAGTGAGGATCCACCTTCTATTCTCTTGGAGGTTGCCGCCTCCTAGACGGCTTGGTGGCGGGAACTGGTGATCTTCTCAAGAAGATTGTGAGAAGACCCAATTGTGTGTAAAGGCAATGAGCTCGCCTACCCGGAGTGGGGAAGAACTACCCCGATTATTCGAGGAAGGCTCATTTGCGCAAAGGAGCCGACTTGAAGTGTGTCAAGCTACCTCAACGTGGACTAGGGGAGACCGGCAAGTCTCCGATCACCACGGGATAAATCGCGTGTCTCAAATTTGTGGTTTGACCTTCCTTGTGCTCCTCTATTTAAATTGACTTGCTAGTTGCTTTAGTTCATTATCTAGCTTGAATCAATTAGAGTCGAAAATTTTTATAATCGCCTATTCACCCCCCCTCTAGGCGCATCCTTGATCCTACAGATAGCGGCCGAAGGAGCGAGATAAACTCCAAATTGATAACCGCAGCCATTGGCAAAAGCTCAAGAATCTCAGCACCAAAAAGCTGAAGAAGCCTACACCGTAGAAAGCAGAGAAGCCAAAGAGCCGAAGGACGAAAAGCTAAAGCTGCTAGAGCCGGACCCGAAAGTCGTAAAACGATTCCCGATCGGAGGCACGTCGGAGCCGCAACGGCTTGTGTGATGGCGTGGTCGGCAGTCGGCGGCTGCGCCAGCGCTCAGAGATCCAGCGGATGGAGCGTCGGCCGTGGAGGACGATTGGAGGAGCTGGAGTTGAAGCTGCCCGAGTTGAGACTGTGGCCAGCACAAAGCGGAGATCGGTCTCGCCCAAGCCAGTTGTCCAGAGGAAGACGATCGGGCGTAGCAGACGATCTCGGCGCGGGCGGCACTGGCGATTGGGGCTCCGGCGGCTACGTTGGCCAAGATGCGGCCCAGCAGACGACGTGATGAAGGCGGCGGGGGGCAACCCGGCTTCAACGGCCAAGGAGGCAGCCCGACGGACGATGCTAGGCCATCATCTCGCCGGAAGGCGCACGAAGATGCGAAGATACCAGGGTGGCGTGAAGGCGGCGGCGGCCAGATGCAGCAGGCGATGGAGAAGGTGGCGTCGGTTGGGGGTTGGAAGGACACAAGTGCAACGCCCGTTAGAAACCTAACCCTAAAGAACCGGCTCGATACCATGTTAAGAATAGCACTTTATGTATTCAATATGAGGCCAATGGCCCGAATATATAGGAGTACACGAGGGTACAAAAGAAAAGCCTAAATAAGAAAAACATGTATATGAAAAACCTATATAAGGGAATCATCTATATAAGGCAATATATCCTTAACAGTGTATACAAAAACCTGTGTTACTTGAATTTATTTTTTGTAAAGCATAAGATTTTGTGTTGTGTTACCATTGCCCTCAAAACCCGGGGTTATACTGAATTTACTCTTTATTATTAAAAAAAAACCTTATATATACTTTCTCTTCTGATATTTTTGCCATCTTTTACAATGTGAAGATGGTAGTTTTCTTAGAAACTTCATTAACTGAATTCACTAGAATTATGAATTAAGTAGCTAAATTTCTAGCCTACAAAGTAGCCTGATCCGATTAATTGTTAAATTTCTGTCTCTTGGTATTATCACGAATGCAGATATTTTTCCACATATATTTAGCTCTGTTAAAGCTGAGTGCAAAATGAAGCACAAGAAAGTATCATGTCATCACATTCGCCCTTTGTCATCCTATTCTAATCCAACGAACACAAATACATAACAAAAAAATGACAATACTTCAAAGATCATACATCTAGAATCTTTTAAATATTTCTATGGAACAATAAAGATGATACATTTTTCTCCCAAACTAAATTGCATAGAGAGTAGGATCAGCGCAACGACATGCGGCCCTAATTAATCCTAGTACTGAGTTGAATGATTAAAATTTGTGTGTCCTATGAGCTCCAAATTCCCTTGTCAGCCGCTTGCTTTTGGATTACACCATCATATTTACAGATAAGTATTTTAAAAAACACTGGCACTATCGTAGATCTGGTCATCAGTATCGATTGGTCTCTTAAACCGGTACTAGTGTTAGAGCATCAGTACCGGTTGGTTTCTTAAACCAGTACCGATGTGCCCTCCGGGCCAGTAGACTGTTAAACCGGGGCTGATGTAACTATCAGTCTCGGTTCATGTATAATCGGTACTGATGGGCTGACATGGAAGGCCAAATCTATAGAAGTGTGATCCCTCACAAGAAAGTAAAAGATGAAAAAAAAGAAAAGAAAATACTGATGGAACCTAACAGCAATGCTGCAATGCCAGGACGACAGATGTGGATTCAGTTCACCATCAGATCACGTATTCCTCGTAGCGTGAGAATGAAGATTCCACATGGTGCTATACCAAAGCATTGGCCCGACAGAAAAATCAGTCCAGCTACTAAAGATTAGCAACCATCGTGGTACAGAAAAATCACGCTCACATCACGTAATACTGCATACTGCATACTGCATACATATTGTATTATTGATAATAGTAGGCTATTAGCTCTTAAGTTTGGTTGCGGCTGTGCTGTGTACTCGAAGGGACAAAAAGATTCTATGATATGAGACAGCCACGATGGAACGTTCTGCGCAGTGCAAGTTACAAAGGTGGTACATGTACACCTGAAGGCATGCATGAAGAGTGAGTATACTTTGCGCATAGGTTATTGCCCACTTTTCTTTACCAGCTTTAAGCTTTTTGCTAAATTAATTGGTACATGAAATTCAATACGGCATCAGAATAAAAAAAATCTTAAGTTCAAGACCTGCAATATTAAAAAAAATGTGTGCATATGTCCAAATCCATGTCTTAAACCTGGCGGAGCCTAATCGTGAGAGAGAATGTTCAAATTAATACGTCTCTCATATTTTTCAAATCAGCTTAAGCTTTCGAGTAAAGTGATTAACGTATAAAACTTAATACCAAACACCGCTTACCCTCCTAACAGGATGGAAGTCCGTCGTCAGCTCGTAAGAAGCTCATAAGAATTTGCATGAAATAAGCGATACGATCGAGTAATGGGCTTGGCATGTGAATAAACTATATATATTCGTGCAAGTCACTGAAAAAGTCTACCGTCAGTTTAAGAGACTCGTATAGATCGATCAAAACTGCATGTTATGACATAGGTATGGATGAAATGGCGTGCAATTTATTCATTATACAAATTAATATCAAAAGCGACACGTGTACACACAGGCTAGCTCGTAGGCACTTAATTAACAGTGTTTTTCTTTCTTTTTTTCCATGTCCCAGCGGAAGAAGCTTCATGAATATATACCGTCAAGTCTGAACCGGGCCAACATTGCACGGCCAGTCGAGTCGGAGTCCCACCTCGATCGTACGCGCCAAGCGACCGATGCTCCCAGCTCTCGATTTCAGGCCTGACATTTGTACACGGAACATGGCAAACATGAAGAAGCATGGCACCCTGGCACTAACCCATCTATCCCTGCTGCAATGATTCGCTAGCTTGCTCCGCCAACGATCCGAAGCTTCAGGCAGGCATCTGCCACCTCCCGGGCTCCATGCAATTAACCGAGAAGAAACCGCGACAAAAACACCCGTCGTTAGGTGCCTGATCGCAACGCAGGGAGCAACCGAGCGAACAACAGCCAATAACGCAGTGCAGCGTACTCATCTACATACATGCGCATTGGCTCGTCCGATGGGCAGACTTTGCAGAGGCAATGATGCTCCTGAGAAAATCTTCGGACGGCCACCGGCTCACCGCTCTCACCACATGATATGTTTTTCCAGAGACTAGGGTACAGTACTCTCTCCGACCATAAATAGTTATCGACTTGTATCAAATTTTTTTAAACTTTGATTGTTAAAAAGTGTGAAAAATTTATGAAATTTTTTTGTCAGATCCTAAGGTAATTATAATGATTTTCTAAAATTTTTAGATCATTATCATACGTGTGTATTTTTTAAAAATTCCGACAATGCTATTGTCTTTGTATATACTCTTCTATTTTTGATTTTCTAGGGGGCACTAAATTAAGTCTGATATTTCTAAAAAAATTTATGTGATGTCCTGAGTAAATTATAATGACTATGTAAAATTTTTAGTTGATGATCAGACATGTGTATGTTTTTAAAATTCTGACAGTGCTACTGTTAGAATATATGATCTTTTGTTTTTTATTTTATATGGGTAGTAAATGAAGTTTAATATTTCTAAAAAATTTACTACATGATTCTTTGTCACTATTTATGATTCCATTAAAATTTAAGAGCATGATCAAGTTTTTAAATTTTTATGAAAATCTAACAGTGTCTCTATTTCTTTTCATTAATTGCTTTTTTTTTTATTTTTTATAAGTACTAAATAAATTAAAAAATTATTAAAATTTCTCTGAGGTATTTTATATATTAATTTGGATTTATTAAGATTTTTCCCATTCTTTTGCATTTCCCCCATTTTTCTTGCTTTTTTCAATTTTCTTTGAGTGTTCGAAAAATCGAATAAAATCGCTTCAAAGTTGTATAAAATCGCTCGAAAATCGGCAAAATCGATTATATGTTATTTTTTTTGCCGATAGATGTACTGTACGGACAATTTGACCCACAATATGAGATTTACCGATACATAATTAGTCCTTAATACATATATAATTGCCGACAGACAATCTGACCCTGAAAGAAGTATTACCGATAGATAGTCTATTGCTTCAATTTGCCGACAGATAATTTGTTGGTGGTCACTGATTATTTCTGATAATCATCTGACAGTAATATTGTGTCGTGCTGTAGTGAACCCTAGTCCGTGGGTAGGTGGTGGTGTTCACTACATGAATCTTGTTGTGGGGCGAGTGTGAAAATAACAAACCGAGTGCACACTCGGCGTAGATGAGCCTATCCCGAGTGTACTCTCGTTTCAGCTACCTCTCGGACAAAGAACTCTACGCCGAGTGTGCTCTCGCAATATATAAGATCTATTCCGAGTGGGCACTCGAAAGATGACGTTTTCGCCCACGTAGGACACAATAATGCGAGGGCACACTCAGTATAGATTACTAGCTGCCATGTCAGCGCATTACGGTACCCACCAATCAACGAGAGGGCACTCGATGTGGAGCTATACCGAGAGGGCACTCGATGTAGGGCCCCAAAACGTGCATGTTTACGGTATTAATGCACCCACCGATCAACGAGAGGACACTCGGCGTAGGGCTCCAAAAACGCGCACGGTTACAGGATTAGGGCATCCACCGATCAACGAGAGGGCACTCGGTGTAGGTCTATACCGACATGGATCGATGACGAGGCTTGGGGGCATCTCATTACACAATGGTGTGATCCAGCATGGCAGCGTGTAAGTGAAATGAAGCGGAATCTTCGTGCCACTTCAGGGGCAAGGGTGAACCGATGTGGATCTAGTTATATTAGTCGAACCCAGCAGGAAATAGTAATAGAAAGTCTCTGTATTTTCAAACCATCATTTCTGACATTCGGACTTAATACATTTTCCTTGTTTTGTTGCAGGAGAGTGTTGGGGAACGTGGTATGCTACACTAGCACAAATTAAAATTTCTACCGCAAACCAGAAAAGCTACTCGCAATAAGGGGATCATAGATCTATTACCACTAGACACGCAGTTGCGGAATCCTTCGCACGTCGTTGTAGTGGATCGTTCTCGGCGTGGATCGTCCTCGCCGTGGATCGTCCTCACCGTGAATCATCCTTGCTGCGGATCGTCCTCGCCGTGAATAGTCCTCACCACGAATTGTCCTTGCTGCGGATCGTCCTCTCCACGCCGCAGTAGCAGCAGCGTTACCACAGCAGTCCTCACGTCCGGGGATGGAACGTCGTGCATCAATGTGCAAGCACCGGGTCGCTTGGCAGGGGCAACGAGAGGAGGTGGCTAGGGTTTCTGGCGAAACACCTCTAAACCGCACGAAAGTGTGTTCTGCGTCCAGCCTCCTCCCCTCCTTATATAGTCACGAGGTGAAACCCTAGGCAGTCAGGGCCCATCTACGCGCTAAGCCCACGAGGTCCATTAATTACGGATCCAATCCGAATTAATGCATCCCAGAATAAGTGTGTGACCAGAGGTTCATGCGCATTTGGACATGGATTCGCAAAACCCTTTTCTAATCCAATAGTCGGTAGCAGCTCCTTGCAGAGCATGCCAACTCCCAAACGCATATGATTAAAGTACTGATGTAATAATCCCTTTGCCAAACTATATGAAGATCAAACTCAAGGCGAGAAGCATGTCATCCTTTGACAGTTCAATCCATCTCTCGTATCCGTGATATATTAATAAGTTGTAATTGACTTCTCAATCACGGCATGGCCATGAACTTTCTTAATCATATCACACGAGTGGCCTAGACATATATCTCCGTTACATTGGAGTGACAAATTCCATCTTGACTGCTCACTTCCCTCTGCATGTTTCATAGTAAACATGAAAGCTACCTTTATAACTATCCGATTAGGAAATAGTGTTTGGTAACCCCAAGGTAAACTATTACATATGTAGGGAATATGACAATCTCAGGTCTAAGGATCATACATCTACTATGTATGAGATACACTGATGACACAAAGGAATGTAACATTCTCGCAGTGTCCCATTGTGGGTCTATCTAACCCATGTTCTTCAACATGCGTCCACAATGTATTGATGATATCTCCATATCCCATGATCTATGAAACATGATCATCGAACAATACATGTGCTGATCTATTCATCGTTGTCCTATACGATGATATCCGATCAGAGATATTTATCGAATTATATCAATAAGTAAAGAGCTTCATAAACAAGTCACACACATGTTAATCAAAACAATGACATACATTCATTGGACCAATAATCATATTATTATTCATAAACATAGTCATGTTACAATCATCCATATGATTGCCTCAAGGGCATAACACTAACAATCTCCCACTTGCACTTGAGTCAATCAATTAAGTATCTAATACCAATAGACCTCGTATGCGCCTCATGCTTAGGCTGTGGCAGTGGCTTTGTCAACGGATCAGCTACATTGGCTTCCGTATGTACTTTGCATATCTTCACGTCACCTCTATCCACAATCTCGCGAATAAGGTGAAAGCGTCGGAGTATATGTTTGGACTTCTGATGTGATTTAGGCTCTTTTGCTTGTGCAATGGCACCACTATTATCGCAATAGATGTCCATTGGACTAGAGGCACTAGCGACCACACCAATCTCTGAGATTAACTTCTTTATCCATACAGCTTCTTTTGCGGCATCCCGCTTCTGTCGTAGAGTCAGCCACCGTGCTTTGCTTGGAACTCTTCCAGCTTACTGCTCCTCCATTTAGTGTAAACACGAAACCGGATTGTGATCGAAAATCATCTTTGTCAGTTTGGAAGCTTGCATCGGTGTAACCTTTTACAACCAGTTCTTCCTCACCTCCAAAGACTAGGAACATACCCTTAGTTCTTATCAAGTACTTTAGGATGTTTTTCACGGCTATCCAATGACCATCACCAGGATCCGCTTGGTATCTACTTGTGACACTTAGAGCATATGAGACATCTGGGCGCGTACAGATCATGGCATACATGATAGATCCAATAGCCGAAGCATATGGAATCTTGCTCATCCTATCTCGCTCATCAGTTGTCGAAGGACACTGATTCTTGCTTAGACTGATGCCATGTGACATTGGCATGAAACCTCTCTTAGATTCATGCATATTGAACCTTTTCAATACTTTGTCAATGTACGTTTCCTGGCTTAATGCAATCAACCTTTTTGATCTATCTCTATAGATCTTTATGCCCAAGATATAACATGCTTCTCCCAAGTCCTTCATTGAGAAACTCCTTTTCAACGAAGTCTTAACGTCTTCAAGTATAGGAATATCATTCCCGATCAATAATATGTCATCCACATACAAGATCAGAAACACAAGTGCGCTCCCACTAGACTTCTTGTAAATACAAGGCTCTTCTTCGTTTTTGATAAAGCCAAATCCTTTGACCACTTCATCAAAACGAATGTTCCAACTCCGAGATGCTTGCTTTAACCCATAAATGGATCTCTGAAGCTTGCATATCTGTTTAGCATTTTTAGGATCAACAAAACCCTTAGGTTGTATCATGTATACATCCTCAGATAGATTTCCATTAAGGAAAGCTGTTTTGACGTCCATCTGCCATATTTCATAATCGAAGTATGCAGCAATTGCTAAAATGATCCGAACAGACTTGAGCATGGCTACCGGTGAAAAAGTTTCATCATAGTCAATTCCTTGAACTTGTTTGAAACCCTTTGCCACCAACCGTGCCTTATAGATCTGAACATTTCCATCTACGTCTGTCTTCTTCTTGAAAATCCATTTGCATTCTATGGTTTTTACACCATCAGGAGGATCGACCAAGTTCCAAACTTGATTATCATGCATGGATTGAATTTCGGATCTCATGGCTCCAAGCCATTTTTCGGAGTTTGGGTCCATCATGGCTTCTTCATAAGTCGTGGGCTCATCATTGTCCAACAATAATACGTCATGTCCATATCTTATAGGTTCATGATGCGGCCTCCCCGACCTACGTGGGGCTGGTGTCTCTTCCACAGGTTGTACAACATTTTGTACATCATGTGATGGTTCAGTGGTAGCTTGAACATGTTCATGTGATTCTCGAACTTCATCGAGATGCACATCACTCCCACTGATTTCTTTTGAAAGAAACTCTTTCTCCAAAAAGACACCATTTCGAGCAACAAAAACTTTGTTCTCGTTTCTTTTGTAAAAGTAATATTCTTTTGTTTCTTTAGGATACCCCACAAAGAAGCATTTTTCTGATTTAGGTGCGAGTTTATCTGATTGCAAATATTTTACATAAGCCTCACATCCCCATATCTTGAGAAATGACAACATGGGACTTCTCCTAGTCCATATCTCATATGGTGTCTTCTCAACGGAATTTGATGGGACCCTATCTAATGTGAACGCAGCTGTCTCTAGAGTGAACCCCCAGAAGGATAATGGCAGATCTGTTTGGGTCATCATTGACCGAACCATATCCAATAAAGTTCGATTCCGTCGTTCAGATACGCCATTCCATTGAGGCGTTCCTGGCGGAGTAAGTTGTGGAACGATTCCACATTGCTTTAGATGATCACCAAGCTCTTGGCTCAAGTATTTGCCACCACGATCTGATCGTAAGTGTTTTATTGATTTGCCAAGTTGATTTTGTACTTCATTCTGAAACTCTTTGAACCTTTCAAAAGTTTCATACTTATGCCTCATTAAATAGATATATCCATATCTACTAAAGTCATCAGTAAAAGTTACAAAGTACTGAAACCCACCTCTAGCAATCGAGCTCATTGGTCCACATACATCTGTATGTACTAGGGCCAACAATGCACTCGCCCTCTCACTAAGACCTGTGAAAGGGGTTTTTGTCATCTTGCCAAGTAAACAAGATTCACATGTTTCAAATGATTCAAAATCAAATGAGGTGAGAAGTCCATCACCATGGAGCTTCTTCATGCGCTTCTCATTTATGTGACCCAAGCGACAATGCCATAAAAAGGTAGGGTTCAAATCATTTGGTCGAGGCCTTTTGACATTAATGTTATAGACATGTTTTTCTTTGAGTTCAAGGACGTATAACCCATCCATCATGGGACAACGACCATAATACATATCATTCAAAAATATTGAACAAACAAAGTTCTTTATTCTGAATTCATAACCTTCATGTTCCAAATAGGAAGATGAAATAATGTTTCTACTTAAAGATGGAACAAAATAACAATTATTAAGTTCTAAAACTAATCCTGAAGGCAAATGCAATGGATAGGTGCCAATGGCAAGATCAGCAACTCTTGCTTTATTCCCCACGCGAATTTTCACTTCTCCTTTTGACAAGTCTCTACTCTTTGTTAGCCCCTGCATCTAATTGCAAATGTGAGCAACCGATCCGGTATCATATACCCAAGAGCTAGAATAAGAAGTAGCAAGATTAATTTCTATAACATTAATACCTGAAGTGGAAGTCACACTCCCATTCTTTTTATCTGCCACGTACTTCTCGCAGTTCCGTTTCCAATGTTCTGACTTCTTGCAATAGAAGCACTGAGTTTCGGGTTGAGGGCCGACTTTGAGCTTCTGAAGCTTAGTTTTGAGGCTTGTGATCTCATCTTGAGCCTTGCCCTTGCCCTTTCCCTTTCCCTTTCCCCAAGCCTTCGCTTTCTTCTTTTTGAAGGCAGTAGTCTTCTGAACCATCATCACATGATTGGATTTCTTCTTAATGCTTTCCTCGGCAGCCTTGAGCATCCCATGTAGCTTGGTCAGGCTCTTCTCCATGCTATTCATATGAAAATTCATAATAAATGGCTCAAAGCTCTAAGGCAGAGACAGGAGAATTACGTCTGTTGCCAGACCAATGCTAAGGGGAAACTCAAGCTTTTCCAATCTCCTAATGTAGCCAATCATCTTGATTACATGTGGGCTGACCGGACTGCCTTCAACCAGCTTACAAGCAAACAGAAGCTTTGAGATACCATACCTCTCAGCCCTTGCTTGATTCCCAAACATGCCCTTCAAGCCCACAATCATATTGTAAGCATCCTGGTCCTCATATTGCTTTTGCAGCTCAGAGTCCATGGTGACAAGCATGAGACAGCTGACCTCTACAGAGGCATTAACATGTTTTTCATAGTCAGCCTTCAAATTTCGAGGAGCATTTTCGGCTGGTTCATCAGGAATCGGACTCTCTAGAACATATTCTTTCTTTTCATGTTTGAGAACAATTCTCAAGTTGCGATACCAATCCACAAAATTTGTTCCATTTAGTTTTTTCTCTTTCCAAGACCGATCTCAAAGCAAAACCAGGTGCAGCAGTAGGAGCAACAGGAGGTGCCATTGAACTACAACAAAAACATGCAAAGTTTCTAAGCACTATGTTTATGTAATACTTTTATTAAACATTTTAACAAAAAAAACTCCTATCATGTGCCCCCTTTATGGACACATGGTGAGTATTCAAGATCCATATTCATCAAACACTAGTGAGCTTTGGCATCACTGCTAGAAATCTAATGGCATAGGTAAGCAACATCTTTGCTAATTACATCTTATGTAACTCTTGTTGGTTGAGCATGAAAACAAGTAATGAATGCCTCTGTCAACTTGAGTCATGGTCAGGTCAACTTGCCCCTAGGGCTCACTTGAGGGAGGGAGCACTTCCCGTCTTCGGGTGCCAATTAAGAAACCTAGCCTCATGTGTGTTTTCCTAGACACCAATCGTCTTGTATCCGTTCCTTCATTACTGAAATCATATTCCAACCACTTATGTCCTTAAGCCCAAAACTGTTTTGATAGCTCAGTTAAATCAACCATTGTTATGCGCGATGTGTCCAACACATCCCTATCATCTATTAAGATAGTCATTGATATACTACTTTGGCAGTCATATCAATAATGATCTAAATTCTTGATGGGTGCAACAATTGGATGGACATATTTGATTTAATTTTTTTTATAACTATGGGGATGAACAGTATCTACTATGAACATGGCATCACATGCAATGAGCATAAAGAAAATAGCAAGGATTAAACACACATCCACATATAATCAAATTAAGATGTGAAATAGTATGGCCCTTAGCATTAGGATCTCCATCATCATGCTTGATTGTTCACGTTGCCATCATGCTTGATTGTTCACCTTAGCGTCATGCTTGATGCCACCATCTTCATCATTGTAGATGCAACTCCTTACAACTTTGATAATGAATATTACATGAGGGTTTGAAACATCTCAAGTCGACACGCAGGTCGTTATACATTTTAGATTGAAATAGCTTTATGGCTTGACACGGCACGTAGGCCATGTAAATATTACATGCATCAAATACACATAGGCCATACTATTTCACACAACATCCTGCAAAAACGAGTTAAACAAAATAGATTCTACGGCAGCGGGGTTCCAAGGGGCAATACCGCGGGTCTAGGGCAGCGCCAAGGCGGGTTCAAGGCGGCGCCAAGCGGGGTCCAAGGGGCAGCGCCCCTGGCGGCGATCCTCCTATCAAAGGAAAACGCACTGAAAATTGCCATTGATCAATCAGATTGACCCAATCCGATTCAATCTAATTGGCTTGGTCCCATATGGTTGCGATTCGTGAACCCTGATGGCGGTAACCCGACCGGTAAGGGCAATGTCGTACCATGAACGGACTCACCCAAATCAAGATTGATTCGGTTTGCACTTTCCTCAAACCCTAAACCGATCGATCTCATTGACGGCTGCCTCCACCAATTCATCACATGAACCGGTTGAACATGTAACAGATCCAATCTACTATCCTCACATACGATATGTGCAACATCCAGATCACGAATCTACGCGAGATGGCTCTGATACCACTGTTGGGGAATGCGGTATGCTACACTAGCACAAATTAAAATTTCTACCGCAAACCAGAAAAGCTACTCGCAAGAAGGGGATCGTAGATCTATTACCACTAGACGCGTAGTTGCGGAATCCTTCGCACGTCGTTGTAGTGGATCGTTCTCGGCATGGATCGTCCTCGCCGTGGATCGTCCTCACCGCGGATCGTCCTTGCTGCGGATCGTCCTCGCAGTGAATCGTCCTCGCCACGAATCGTCCTCGCTGTGGATCATCCTCTCCACGCCGCAGTAGCAGCAGCGTTACCACAGCAGTCCTCACGTCCGGGGATAGAACGCCGTGCGTCGGTGTGCAAGCACCGGGTCGCTCGGTAGGGGCAACGAGAGGAGGTGGCTAGGGTTTCTGGCGAAACACCTCTAAACCGCACGAAAGTGTGTTCTGCGTCCAGCCTCCTCCCCTCCTTATATAGTCACGAGGTGAAACCCTAGGCAGTCAGGGCCCATCTACGCGCTAAGCCCACGAGGTCCATTAATTACGGATCCAATCCGAATTAATGCTTCCGGCCCTAAGTGTGTGACCAGAGGTTCATGCGCATTTGGACATGGATTCGGAAAACCCTTTTCTAATCCAATAGTCGGTAGCAGCTCCTTGCAGAGCATGCCAACTCCCAAATGCATATGATTAAAGTACTGATGTAATAATCCCTTTGCCAAACTATATGAAGATCAAATTCAAGGCGAGAAGCATGTCATCCTTTGACAGTTCAATCCATCTCTCGTATCCGTGATATATTAATAAGTTGTGATTGACTTCTCAATCACGGCATGGCCATGCACTTCCTTAATCATATCACACGAGTGTCCTAGACATATATCTCCGTTACATTGGAGTGGCAAAATTCATCTTGACTGCCCACTTCCCTCTGCATGTTTCATAGTAAACATGAAAGCTACCTTTATAACTATCCGGTTAGGAAATAGTGTTTGGTAACCCCAAGGTAAACTATTACACATGTAGGGAATATGACAATCTCAGGTCTAAGGATCATACATCTACTATGTATGAGATACACTGATGACACAAAAGAATGTAACATTCTCGCAGTGTCCCATTGTGGGTCTATCTAACCCATGTTCTTCAACATGCGTCCACAATGTATTGATGATATCTTCATATCCCATGATCTATGAAACATGATCATCGAACAATACATGTGCTGATCTATTCATCGTTGTCCTATACGATGATATCCGATCAGAGATATTTATCGAATTATATCAATAAGTAAAGAGCTTCATAAACAAGTCACAAACTTGTTGATCAAAACAATGATATACATTCATTGGACCAATAATCATATTATTATTCATAAACATAGTCATGTTACAATCATCCATATGATTGCCTCAAGGGCATAACACTAACCGAGAGGAGGTTTCAAAAACCTATGACACCTTTAGAGGCTTATGCTGTTCAGGGGAGGGGGTTCGATGCAGGACATGGAAAACTTTGAGGGTTCTGAGATTCCACCTTTCACTAACCCACAAGTCCAGATGAACTTGGTGCGTAGCACTAACACGTAGCTAATTTTGTTTTTCAGACTAGTTGTGGCATCTCAATGTTTTCATACCTTTCCAGGCAGTATCGAGATGCATACCATGAAAAGCATGGACCTGATGTTAATTGGCTGCATGGGAATTTTGATGCACAATTGATATACCGGAATACGGGTGGGAAGCCTCATGGCCGTTATGCGCTTCTTGATGGTGCATTTGATGATAGGATTGTGCGCTTGACTTCTGCCCCATTTGGCACTTCAAGCAATGCTTCTTCTTCTACAAGGCAAAGCGATCAAGAGTTGAGACGTGAGCTTGCGAGCGTGTGGGATGAGAACCGAGATATGCGAAATGCTATGCATACAGGATTCACGGCCATGGCACAGTGGGTGCAGGTAAAAAATAATTGACATTTGTGTTAAATTTGAGATGTTCATTGTAGTCAAATGGTAACACTTTTGTTGGCAGGATTATGCTATAGCAACCTCTTCAAGAAATCCACCTCCTCCATCGCCTGTATTGAACTTCAACTTCAATGCATTCTCGACGCCTCAACATCAACCGAGATAAGAGGTATGTATATAACTCCATGTTGGGTAGATATATGAAACTATGCATTATAGGTACTAAATTGAAATTTCTGCTTAGGATACCCAAAACTCTCATCATGCTATTAACATTGGACAATCATCGAGGAATAGTCTAGGGGATGACTTATCGGGTGAAGGTAATGTTGGGATTCCAAATCAAGAAATAAACTGGTTTGCATCTCCAGGTGGGTAATCATATCTGATTTGGTTGATGACTTGCTATTCAAAAAAGTTGCCCTACTTGATGTTATGTATGGATATATCGTGTGTGTGAATACGTTTAACTTATATGTCTTTTCTATAAATATGTAATCATGTATGGTATTGAATGGAAATGACTTAATATGTTTTATTCTTCAAATGTAATGTGCAGAGGATGAAGAAACAAGGGACCGAAGCTAATTGGATTAATATGTAAAAATATATTAATAGACAAAATTTCAAATGTTTAATTGCAACTATATCTAAAACGACGCTCATTTGTGAATAGAGGAAGTATGTAATTTTATTGTGGTATAATTTTCTATGCCTCCGAGTGCTGATAGATATAGCACATTAATAAGTTTCAATTTCAGAACCATAGAATATCACTATATTAGCATCACGTAGATATATTTGGATTGTTAAATAGGAAAACGAGTTGTGCTGATAATCTCTAATGGCATCAGGCTAGAATTGACGCATAAAACATCTAATTAAGGTTATGCCAAAATGAGCTGTCTACTTTTCCATAAGTTCTATCTCTTAGCCAACAACGTCACGGTCTTACCCAACTTCATCTTCTGTTGGCAGGGGGAAAGAGGCTCCGCCTGCTCGTGTGTTTCGTTGCCAGTAGTCTTGTTCGCCTGCTCCTCCTTGTGTTTTCTTGTCAGCTCAACAATATTTTTCACAGAGTTCGAAACTTGCTCTCCTGGTTCTGCTTACATAGTGTTCGCGCTAAAAATGTGAAGCAGGGTTCCTAGCTTCGAACATACGAGACAAACGCCGGGTTTGCAGCACGTGCCAGTCAATTTGACCTGTAATTGACAAGGTAAAGATTGCAAATCAAGCAAAGTCAATAAATCGACGCTTATCAGCTTAACACTAGTCGGCTAAAAGCCCATCAGGGGATAACTAGATCAACCAATTACGGCTAATCCGAAGATAAGGCGAAATCGGCTTTGAGAGGCGATGCGCAACAACACAAAGCAGATCGAACCTGGGTGAAAATCGGTCAAGATCAACATTTGGTGATTCGCAACTTTATTGATCTCGTCGACTTACAGAGAGATGACTGCAAAACTAAAACAACGAAAAGAACTGTAAAAAGTAGACGTGTGTGGTGTGTTGGATTGATTCCCTTTTGCCGCCTCAAGTCTATCTATTTTATACGCCCCAGCCGATCCGAGTCCTGTACTGACATGGTAACCAGATTCGTATCGGCCTTGATCCGATTCCTTTCCGTTTTGAAGATATCCTTTATTGGTTACGACCTTCATATGCGCATCAAATCTTTCCATTCCTGTTCATGCCGAATTTTGGTGCAAACACATAGTCTTTTGAACATGTTCATGAGTTCCTTGTTCCTGAATTGCTTATAGAAGTTTGCACCCAAATGTCTTATGCACCATTGGCTCTGCAAGTCAGGCCATGGAAATGGCTCCTCTTCCCCTATTTGCAACTGGTTGATTGCATTAAGCAGACCAGCATGTCTGTCGTGCAGTACACACACACACACACATCTTGATGAGTTTTGACCACCCCCATCTTCAAGTTCCGTAGGGACCACATCCAACTCTTATAGTTCTCGCTTTCTTTGCAATAGGCAGAATATAGTTGTTTCCATCAACACCCATAGCTGTCAATATTTGCCCTCTGTATTTCCCAGTCAAGAATGTGCCGTCCACGCACATCAATAGACAACAGTGATAGAACACCTTAATGCAAGCTCAGAATGCGAAGAACACTCTCCTCAGATGCTTTTTAGTTGGCCACTTGATTGACGGACAATCTTGATAATCATAGTAAGTGCCAGGATTTCTTCCCTAAATGCAACTGAGCAGTGTGGGCAGATTATGGTACGTGTCTTCAAACTTCCCAAACCTCATTTCTAATGCCTTCTATTTCGCCCTCCATGCCTTCTCATAGCTAATTGTGTACTGATATCTATTCTCGATGCTCGGATAATAGAATGGGGCTCAAAACTCAGGTTCTCCACTATCTCTGCGTACATGATGTTCGCGACATACCCGGATAACAGGTTCCTGTGAGCCATCATTGTTTCCTCAATCATACAGCTATGCTGCTCAACCTTCGAGCATAACCAATGGGTGCCCCATTTGGGCTTGTACGTGTGCACTCTCCATGGACACCCATGGATCTCACACACCACGTCGTAGCAGGTCGGGGTGGATTTCTTAACCCTGAAAGTCCTTCTTAATGATAAGGTCCAATCTTTCATAGCATCCTGCATAGCCTCTTTTGTCACGTACATACTGTTAGGCCTAACCTCATTGTCACTATACTACCAAGGTATATCGTTGCTTTCATTAACAACCAACCTATCAAATTGATGCGTGCTCCACTTGGCTGGCACAAGCGGCTCCGTACCTCCATCTTCCTCATCCAACTCATCGTCATCTTCCACTTCTGCTCTACTATACTCATGGTCTTACTCTTCCATCCTAACTGTTATTTCATCAATTTGCTCACCTTCGTCTACTTGTCCCTGTGCTACTTTTCCAACATTTTATTCATCCTCCTCAAATTCAAATTGTTCACCACTTTGGCAAATGATGTCCTCGTTGCATGCTTGAACATACTACTCACTGCTAGATCCCCAATTTTGGTGTCACCAAAACTGAATTCATTTTGAAGCTGACTACACTCACCGCCGTCCAACTGCTGCTGGGGGGCAACATCCCTGCCATATTCTTGCACTAAAAACACCCGATTCTATCCCCGTTGCTCTGTCCCCCTCACATATAATCACCACGATGCGGTTCCTTTCAGCTAAAATAGCTCCTAACAAATATGATCATTTTGCATACTACATAGGCAAGATACGTTCAGCTGCCACTTCTCTTGTTCCATCCGAAAAGTATAATACAACCACTTCAACACAGAAGAAAATGTGCGCTCTTTGACCCTACTCAAACTTCTATCCACATATTGGAAGTTACTTAGACCCGCACCCTTCAAACTATACATTACAACCCCTTCTCCATAATAGATTCTAAATTGAACTCGTTCTGCCATATCTGCGAATCCATTCATTCACCCACGAATTAATTACTTTCCGTAAAAATTCTATGACGCCTAACATAACTACATCTTTATGCTACAAAAATATAGATCTATCTATAGAAAATATAACTACATTCCTAAGAATATATATCTACCTACATGTAACTACATTTGCTAGATCTACCCAAATACATTCCTAAGAAATGAATATATATATATATATGTGTGTGTGTGTGTGTGGATGTACTTGTATCGGTATAAAGCATCTACATTCGCTACATTTACGCACATAAACCTAAATCTAAAATTATTTCTACTCAATCATAATTTACTACTAAAAAAATTAAACAACGAATAATTTCTACTCTAACTACATTCGCTACGAATAATTTCTACTCTCTCTACATCTAACTACATTCGCTAAATTTATCCAACTACATTCCTAAGAGCAATTACATACATCTAACTAAATTCGCTAGATCTACTTACATCTAACTAAATTCGCTAAATCTACCTAAATCTAACTACATTGACAGGTACAAAAATTAAACAACGAGCAAATACCTGAAATAGATCGCGCAATGCTTCTCTTTTTCTCTCCTCCCTCTCCTCCTTTTCTTTCTCTCTTTTCCTCTCCTCCCTCTCCTTTTCTTTCCCTTTTTCTTGCAAATGCGGCTGGCTTGGGGCGACGAGCGTCGCATGACATATAAATGGCTCTCTGTCGCCAGTTGATAGGGTGACAGGAGCTCGCGCATGCTCTGTCGCCCTTTCATCAGGCGGTTTTTAAATTGTTACCTGTTCATCCAGCGATTTTCTTTTTGTCGCCAGATGAACGGGCGATAGAGACCCCAACAGCCTCTTGTCGCCCGTTGGTTGGGCGACACAAATATATCGTCCAACCTGTAACACCCCGGCATTTAATATGCCCGAATGCTACCAAACATAGACTAAGCAACCTCTAAATACCACAATTACAAGTAAATTACAGCATAGGAGCAAATGCTAATACCGAAAATTTCGGCAGCATCTCCTTTGTTTTTCCATGAATTGAAGCAACAATAATATTAACATGTCAAGATAGCATAATGAACGATAGCAATAACATGACCAATCGGAAATTCAACCTCCATACAACTAAAGGATATAAGTCTATCCGTCACATGTCAAATATGGCCTAATCATTTACTCGTGACAATCAACGAAGCATTAAAACCACAATTTAGTTCAGTGAATTAACCATCACAACTAAAGGAGAGAACATGTCATTGTTTATTTGTGTGATGCTAAGTGATGACGTGTGACTAGATCCCTTTCCTGCATGCCGGTTTCATGGTACCTAAGAAAAACACATAAACACAAGCGTGAGTTCATCACTCAGCAAGTATATTGCAATGGAACAAGAAAATACATTCCAATACCTTCATCACCACTTTTCACATACGACATCATACACATCTCATATTCATAGTGTAAGCATATCATTGACATCATCATATATCATCATCATTTAACATCCTCATATAATGCAATGCAATGCAATGCGATGCACATATCTCCTGGAAACTCATACCGGTATGGTTGAGTACACACCCGTCGGTGTACACCCTCTCCCCCCTTCCATCCCGAAGATGGAGGGTGCCTACTCCTCGCTTCCATACACCGCGGTGGATGGAATCACGATGTAGGACTTACTCATTGGCTCTCCGGAATAGTCATAACTTTCTCACCGACCTTCCCCGGACTAGTTATGACTTTCTCACCGCCCGGGCCATGTATCATGCCATGTATGCAAATATGCCAACATCATAAATAACTTTGTACATTAACACATGGCATCATAACATAATAAGCATATTCATCATATCAATGGCAAACATTAAAGCATGGCATGTGAACATATCATATATTCAATTTCAACTCAACAAAACTAGCAAACTACAACCCGCTACCCATTCCAATACACTTGCCTCAACCACGGGCGACGGATTGGCGAGACGTAGAGGGCACCCCCGGGGTCACAACACCTGCACATAGGCACCACACACTCAAAATCATGCCCACAAAACAATATGCAAACACTCTTCTACCCCGACTTCGCAAACTACCCGCACAACCCAAAGACAGAGGTTCTGTTCCGTCGGGACAGCAGACTTGCAACGAGCATAACTTGGGTTATACGACCCCGAATCGATTAAACGAGTACATCCTCGCGTAGCTTAGGAAATTTCCTAACTTTTTCTAAGTATATGGAAAAGCTGATTCGGACTCTAAAGTTGTTTAATCTACAAAATACCGTGATCCATTCCAATCACGTCACAGTTTTGAACATGTTCGGTAAACCGAGCATAACTTTCAAACGGCTGGGCGGAATTGAACGTTCTTTATACCCACTAAAAGGTATTGAAATTACCTACAACTTCTTCAACAGGAGGCCGACCAAATTCCGACTCTAAAATGGCGAAAACCCAAACCCTAGGTCGACTGCTCAATCTGCCCGAAACAGAGAACGTGGCAACTCTAGTTTTCTCCCAAATCTACCCATGGACAGCACCACCACTTGATCTAAAAACATGAAATCGACCTCTAGAACAGCACCTAGACCCAACCCATAGATCACCCATGCCATACCTTCGCCCGACGAATGAAAACCCAACGGATCTCCTCCCGGTTCGCGCGATCTCCTTCCTTGCTTCCAAATCCACCGGATCTCCTCGTCGCGGAGCGCTCCAATGGACGAATCTACGGGGTGGTGAGGTGGAGAAATCCCCTAGGGGCAGCAAGGGAGGTGGAGAGGGGAGGAGAGGGGTGGTGGCGCCATAGGGGAAGATGGAGAGGAAGGGGAAGGGTGGAGGCACATGGGGGGCTAGGGGGTGGCGGCTAGGGTTGGGAGAGGGAGTGGGGGGCGCACCAAGGGGTGGGGGCCAGATTTGGCTGCCCAAAAGTCCCCCTCCCTTTAGGCCCAAACCCTTCCACCGGAGGCCCAACTCAACCCCCAAGGCCCAAAGTCCCTCGGAGAGGCCTAAACACCCGAAAACGACCCAAAAACATGCTATAAACGGCATAACGTAAAGTTTTAACCTTCATTTTCACATTTTATAAAGTTTTTGACCTCAAGATTCACATTTTATAAGATACGACACTCCGTGGTGTCACACAACCAACGGGCGACACTGTATATTTCTATAATTTCTTTCCCCCGATGTTTACTTCTGTAATTTTGAATAAAAAATGTATTATTAAAAAAATTCTATTGTTTATTGGCTTCACGCTAAATTGACGCATCAAAACATGTAAGATTCTACCAAAACAAGTCGTCTCCTTTTGCATCTGTGTCATTCACTTCATTTATTTTTATAAGATTTATTTTTTAAATAATTTTATTCATAAATATAAGATTTACATATAGATTTAATGATGCCTTTCCTTCTGTATCCTTATTTATTCTCTTTCAACCATATGCATTTATTCATTATCACTCAAGACAATTAAATGGGTGTATCTAAATCATTTTCTTTTATAATATAACTTTAATTTTTATGTAAAATTAAATGCACCATATAAAAATAAAGGAAAGAGTATGCATTAGCCAATTCGCGGTCCACTCTACTCCTCTCCCTCTCGCCATGTCGTCCCTTGCCTTATCTTGAATTTTGCCTTCCCTGATTGTGTGACCGCGGTCTCTTGCATTAAAAGGCATAGGCATGCGTGCACATCGTAACCATATTGAGGCCCACTTGTCAATCACATATGTCTCGTTTTCCCGTTTGCACTAATCTGTGTGCAAGATATTTGTCTTCGCAATCAGATGGTCATTTATGTCTGTTTTCTCATTCGCACTTAATCCGTGTGCTAGATATTTATTCGGTCTTAAAAAAAAAGAAGCTAAATCTCTACTATTATAAAGCAGCAGTTGGTGGTAGTGGTGAGTTCTACCCACGTCATTAATTGCCCTACGCAAAAAACGAAGCGTTGCTTTAATTAGCCAGCTTTCGCAAGAAACAAAGCGTTAAAGATAGATGTTTGATCTTGTGAAATATATATATATTTTTTTAATCTTTATTTTTCGTTATCAATTTTGTTTTTGTAGCAACGCACGGGCATGTAACTAGTTTTGGATATACATGGTTTTTAAAATACAATTTAACCACTAATTTTATTATAATATATTTATAAAACTCAACAAAATTATAATATTATAAAAGTACTTCTCGAGATAAGTCTACATATATATACTTTCCATGTATTTAATTTAAATATTTTAAAATATATCGATAGTTAAAGTTTTAAAAGTTTGACTATTACTATATTTAAAATATCAGCTTCTTGAAGACGGAGGGAGTATAACATAGCAATCAGATAGTTATTTTGTTTGAAGTCCAACGCTTGTTGTGGACCACGGTGAAAACCAACCTCCACCGAATCCTTCGTCATGCGAAAGATGGCCACTGTTTTTCTTGTGAGCAGGAACAAGGATCTCTCCGGCCAACCTACCCTCACTAGGCGATGAAGATGACAGGTGACTGCCTCCCCGCCAGCTATCTCGTCCAATTATTATACAAGCAATTAAATAACCCCAATTTTCAAAATAATTTTATTTGAAGTTTATTTGGGTTCTGATTTTGGTTTTATTTGATTTTGGTTTGTTTTGTTTTACTTTTTGGATCTTCCTTGGCTTGTGGGCCTTCACGCCCATTCGGCCTAGCCCTGCTTGTCGCCGTCTCCCCCGTCTTTGGTCGTGAAATCGCCCTCACGCTGCCACCAGCGCCACGCCACGCCCCCGCTGCACCCGCCGACTACCTCGCCACCCGGTCTCCCTGGCCGCCTCTCTCCTCCACTCACAGGTATAACCCCCCAGCTCCTGTTCTTCCCCGCCTCTCCCCTTCCCCGCGCAGCGGTGAGTCCCCTTGGCCCTTTTCTTCCTCGGCGACGCGCCGCTGCCATTCTCCCCAGCCTCGGGCGCTCGCCCCGCCCTCTCTCTCTCTCTCTCTCTCTCTCTCTCTCTCTCTCTCGCCGGGCCGTCGTCGATCGCCGTGCCGGTCTCCACTCCGCCAATGACGCCCTTGAGCCCGCTGTCAGCTTGCCTCCGTGAGCGCGTGGGCCGGCCCAGCCGCGTCGTGCATAGGCCACACCCCCGTGGGCCGATTTGGGCCGCTAGTACTGTGCGGCCCGATTTCTTTTTTCATTTTCTTTTTTTTCGGATTTAGATAATCCAAAAAATCTCGAAAAATTCCAAAAAAAAATCCCAGAAAATTCCAAAATTCCCAGAAAAGCCACAAAAAATCCAAAAATACATATTCTTACTCCGTTCGAGCCATTGAGTTTAAAAACGATATTCGCTCAGCCAAACAAAATCTCCAAAATCCCCAAAATGACTAAAATGCCCTTCGACTCTTCTCTGGCCCTCATTCTAATTTTTTTTTCTGTTTTTCTTTTTTTCTGTTTTTCTTTTTGTCGTTTATTTACCAGTTCTCATTCTTTGTGCTAGATTCGAGCGTTGAGCAACACCCGGAACAGGAGCAGTTCTCGAAACAAGAGCAGGACCAGCTCGGAGCTGAGCCCGATTACAGTTTCTACGATCTAGACGAACCCTTTGCCCAGCAAGGCAAGCCGCACCCCCTTGAACATTTTTAAACCCATTTTTTCAATAATATAGTAGTAATTACTTGTTAATGCATTATGTTTACTCATATTTTAAATACTAAGAAACAATAATTTAGAATGACATGATGCTTAGTTATAACCAACTTTCACTTAGCCCTCCTTCAAATTGTTAAGCCATTATTATCCTTTGCATAGCCATAGATTTATAATTATGAATCCCGTTAGATGATAATTCAATTAATTAGTGTTTCACCCTTAGTGTCTATCAAAACTTACGAGTTTTGGCTTGTTATCTTGGAAAAGTTGTTGCTACAGTCAGGGGGACAGTGTTGGGCTACCCACGAGGTGGATGCTAGTCCAATCCCCGACCCATGATGGAAGTCATGTCTGGTTTGGTGGCTGGTGCGAACAGGTACCAGGTTTGGTTAGTTGGTTCTATGGCTTGGTCTTTGGCAGTATAAGGATACCCCCTTGAGCAAAGTAAATAACTTAGTTCCCACTCATCCACAAGTTGGGGGCCGATCAGCTCAGTTGAACCATTTTCCCAAAATAGCTTAGTACATTGTTCCTTCCCTTGGAGTACCTACAGAAAGTAGCTACCATTCTCAGAGGTAGAATGGATTGCATAGCGCCCGGGGTGGAATGAAAATGGGTAGCATCGAGCAGGATGCTGTCGTTTGCCTGTTCTCACAATGGTAGGTACTCACACATTAGCAGATCGTGTGTCCCGCCTTAACCAGTGGATCTTGTGAACTATGGTTCCTCGAACCTACTAGTTAGGGGCTATCTTGGGGAAGTTCAACAAAAGGCTATGATCATCTCGGCCCAGCCGCATGCATTTAAGTTGCATGTAACCCGGTGGCATTACCGGCCACAATATCTTGTGGGTAAAGCTGAGCAGCTCTGTAGAGTGAAATGTCAATGGTATTCGATATGCCGTACTTCCGGTTAATGAAGCTAAGTTTGAATTGGTGTGACTCCCGAAACCTCGCTCAAGTAGTCATTGGAATTGATGAATCTTGGCGTGTTGTTAATAACTTGTGAAACCCCCACCTATTATTTATGGTTTGTGTTTCAAATGTAACTAAGTTTGCAAATAAAACTGCATCCACATATTTATAAACCTTGTACCCCCTTGAAGTTCCTTGCATTCAGTATTCAGTATTTCTGGTGCGACTTGTTGAGTACTGCAGTGTATTCATTCTTGCTTCCTCAAACCAGCAGATCCCCAAGAAGCAAGAGCCTACCAGGAGTACGTAGATGGTGATTTGGTTTGGTTTTAGGTCTTAGTCTGTGCTCAGGCCTTGCCTGTGGTGTTTCTTTTGTATTGTAAGCTCTATTCGACGTTTCCACGCCCTTTGTAAAAACATGGCCGTTAGGCCTTATATTTCTTAACAATATTGTTGTTGTCCTTTTGTCTGGCAATATACACTTGGATCCCGACAGCTAATCTTCCTGAGTAGCTGTTACGGTATTTAGATATGCCCCTGAAACGGCGGTCCGTCACAAGCAACTAACGATATACGCCTATACCTCATGAGGACATAATCACATGCTGATGCATTACACTTTATATGTGCATAAAAAGCACTGGTCAGACAGTGAAAGCCACATTCATAGCCTCCATAAGTTATACTACTTCCATTTCACTATATTTATCCATAATTTAGGCTAATTTCAATTAAATTGTCTACTGAGAGAATTAGAGTACTTATTTTAATATTTTCACTCACTGCCTCTACTTAAATGCTTTGTAATATATTACTAGGTGATTGTACATGTTACGTCATTTAGTAGAGGCGGGTATGGTAACTTCGCATTACCTGTTCCACAGATTCGGTGCTTCATATTGGTCCATGCATACGATGAGCTGCGGACAAACACGTCAAAACGGAGAGGGTACATACCTTCTTTTTCCTATCAATTTCTACGTACCAGTTATTCTTTTCTTATCGCATATATTAGCAATCTGTTTGGATAACCAAAAATTAATCTAAAGAAAGATCAATCAACCGATGGGGCGAATTTCTTTTAAGGCGTGTCGACTTAGGCGTTCTCAAGGAAAACGAAATAAAGCTAGTAGCGCCAGTATTCTTGCTGGCGTAAGGAACTAACTAAAGATGCAGGGTCAATTGCCGCAATTATCGATCGATGGATCGATCGATCGATCGAGTTGGGTTGGATAGAGCGAGCGGCTGCCCAATCGTTGGCAAAGGAAAGGCATGTGAAGTTGCTACATGCATGGGTGCATACAAGGGAAGGAGGCAGTCACCTTCTTGCCTTCCTCCATTATTGCCACTTCAAGTTGAGTTACATTATACGCCACATCAGATCTCTTGTAACCGCCCTAGCTATGCCCAAATGCAAAATCGTTAACGAAGAAAAGCAAGAAGCTTTGTTTTTTTTTTCTTCCATTGAGCTAATTTTTTTAATGTTTAGCTCTATTCAAACGAAATTATAAATCTAGTCTCTTCTCGACCGTGGTAGGCATCTACCACGCTCTCATACCACGGTAGGTCCTATACCGCAGCATATGACACGTATCGTGTCCCGGTTCTTTTGCGGTCGAGAAAAGGGTATATGTGTAATTTCCTTCTAACGAAGGCCAGACTTGAAACAAGAAATAGATAAGGAGCTAAAAATACTATAGACTCGGAAGCAAGGCAGACGGCATTGACCTTGAATCAATCAGTTAATCAGGTGATTCCAATCCAAAAATGGATAAGAAGAAGCCTGCAAAAGAAAAAACCACTACCATGTACTGATGTACGCATGACGAAACCTTTTGTTTAGGGGAAATACTCGCACTAGTTAAATCTAGTTGGCGAGTTGGCCAACCACGCGTGGGCGTGGCATGCATGTGGACAAGACTAAGGCAACTCGGTGGCAATTGGCACACATGACGTGATGTTTTACTTATATTTTTTTTATGACGTCGTTGTCTCTATATATAGGAAATGTCAACTTATGAACATGGTGGTCAAGCTCGGACCTGTGTACGTAGCGTATGATTTCGTTTTGGCATTTCAGGCCCCCGATCGAATAGCCACTCTCTGTAAGCGCGGTTCAAAATGCTGGTGAAATCTTGAATTTTGACCCATCCAAGATATCAAATTCCGGTTAGATAAAAAAAAATGAAAAAATTTTCAAAATGTTACATTATTTGCAAAATTTTTGGTGAGATTTCAGCAAAATTCAGATCGGATTTCAAATTTGTTGGGCCAGATTTGGGGTCAGGACCATCCAATTTTTTTTAAAAAAATTTCTTATGTGGTTTGAACCATTTTTTACTTGGTTAAAATTTATATAACAGGACATATAGCTTATAATATTGTTATATATGATATGGCAATATGAGCATATATCTCAGTTCGTAGAGCTCTCCCTTGGCATCTCAGAGATCTGCGATTCGATCTCACAATGGCGTATTTTGTCCAATGTGCAGTTTTTTTGCTCCTGCGCATCATATAGCTCAGATAGAGACAGTGTAAAGGGTTACTAGGATTCACATGACATAGGATGTTATACAAGGGCAAAGTTTTTTTTATGGTTTGTAGATGACACAAATGTTTATTGAGTGACCATTCACAAAACATTTGAGGGTAACTTGATCAGTAAACCAATCAATGACGCATCAATAATGTGCACTATAATTGAAATGGAGAACCCTAATCTTTTTTAGGGAAATATAATTGTAATAACGATACGCAATAGGATATTTTGAATCTCAAACAGTAAACACGATCATTTTGGAGTTCTTACCTCAAGATAATCAAGATAGTAGCACTATCAAAAATTTTGAAAATTTCTTAGGCTTGATGATCATCTAAAAATTTTATGAGAATACTAGTGATGTGTTAGGACCATACATAAAATTTTTCAAAATTTTCTAACGTAGTTTGAACTATTTTTCATTCAATTCAAATTTGCTTGTGATGCTTTTATGAGGACAGTAGCACTGTCAGAATTTTTTTAAATATCTTAGGCTTGATCATCATCTAAAAATTTAATAAGAACATTAATAATGTCTCAGGACTATCCACAAATTTTTTAAAAAAATTTCTAACGTGGTTTGAGCCATTTTTCGTTTGGTTGAAATTTGTAGACATTTGGGCAAATTTAGGCAGTTGAACTTGGATCCTTTGATATCCATTTCATCTCCCGATCAACAATCATGTTTTAAATTTTGGCAGATTTTATCGCTGAATGGACTAACAGTGAGCCTTCTGTAGAACAAAATTCCACTGACACTGATCACTAGACCTTAGACTTTGATGATTCTAGAGAACTAAGAGGTTCGGGGGTTAGTATAGTGCTGGTCACACCGCAAGGTGATTAGTTATAATACGTAATCAAGATGCAATTCCCTACTATAATAGTGTATGAAATTTTTATAGCTGGGCTCCGAGCAGCCAAATCCCTTGGAGTTCAACGGCATTTAGCAAAAGATAATTCACAATTAGTCACAAACTAGATTGGCAAGGAGTACAAGATGTCCGATGAGGTAATATCTCACTACCTGGCTATAGTGAGGAAATTGGAAAAATACTTCATTGATTTCGAAATCCAATATATCTCTACTATATAAAGTGAGAGTTTCTTCCCACGTCACATTAATTGCCCTGCTTAATTGCCCTACTTAATTGCCCTGCTTAATTGCCCTACGCAAGAAACGAAGCGTTGCTTTAATTAGCCAGCTGTTGCAAGAAACGAAGCGTTAAAGATAGATGTTTGATCTTATGAAATAGTATTTTTTTTATTTTTTAATATTTATTTTTCGTTATCAATTTTGTTTTTCGTAGCAACGCACGGGCATATAACTAGTTCCACTAAAAGATAATCTTTTAGCGTACTAGTTATCAAAATTGTGCTCCTCACGATCACCTATTCCAACAGATGTATTTCTTGAACATTTGTCTAAACCTTCTATAGATACTTCCATATAAGAGTCCCCGACTAGCAATGTGAGTCCTCGAGCAAGATTCGGACTGGGCTAAACTATGTAAAGCCTATCTAGGACATGAGACACTGCCCGATGGTATATATGAAAAAGATAGATTACTTCGAAAGGAGCGAATGTATAAATTACTCAACAATACTCTTTATAGGAAGGGAACTCATGGAGTTTTAATTAAATGTATATCCCAAGAACAAGGGATAACATTACTCCATGAGATACATGGGGCCTTATGTGGAGCACATGCTTCATACAGAACGCTGGTCGGGAAAGCATTATGACAAGGGTTCTAATTGCCTACCGTTCTACAAAATGCTATGCACCTTGTAAAGACTTACGAGCAATGTTAATTTCATGCTCGGCAAATACATCAACCAACTAAGCAATTGTAAACAATACCATTGTCATGGTCATTTTTGACATGGGACATTGATATAGTTGGTCCATTACCTAAAGCAACTAATGGATATAAATTCCTATTTATTGTTATTGATACTTTCACAAAATGGATAGAAGCTGAACCTGTAGTTTCAATTATGTCACAAGTAGTAAAGAAATTTTTTTGTGAAAAATATAGTTACTAGATTCGAAGTTCCTAGTAGATTAATTACTGATAATGGATCACAATTCATTAGTGATCTATTTCAAGATTACTGTGATAAAATAGGCACAAAGATTTGTTACACTTCTGTTGCTCATCAACAGAGTAATAGAGCAGTAGAACATGCAAATGCCAAATCATGCATGCATGAAGAAACGAGTGTTCGATCATCTCAGAACATGCTCATAGGCATGTGTAGACGACCTCTACTCAGTGCTTTGGGTTATATGCATGACGACCAGTAGAGCTACTGGTGAAACACCTTTTTCACTTGTCTATAGAGTAAAAGTTGTTCTACCTAGTGAAATTTATTTAGGTTCTACGTGAACTACTTTTTTGAATAGGTTAATCAAAATGGCCAACATGAAGATGACATAAATCTCCTTCAAGAAAAGCGAGACCAAGAACTTATCAGGTCGGTAGCCTACCTACGATACTACAACTAAAAAGTTCAACCACGAACACTTAATGTGGGAAGGTCCCTTTACTATTGTATCAGTCACCCGACCTGGTTTTGTTCAGCTTGCAATGGACGATTGTTGAATCCTTTCAAATACTTCAAACATCCAACATCTTCACAGGTTTTATGTACAAAATTTTTACTTTCAAGTATTAAGTTCACATTCAATACACTAAGTATCTTTTGTGTTATAATATCAACTATTTCTTATATTTATTTCATTCTAAGTTATCATGAAACATCTGTTCGACCACAATCCCTATGAAAATACATGGTTGCCGGTCGGGTTATGAGATGACTTCTAATAGAGACTTTTCATGTAAGCTAGTACTTACTGTGTTGAAACTCATTAGACTGACCTCATCTCTGACCTACTGCAGTTAATACTAAGTATAAAGCAAAGAGAAACTTGGTCGGTTCTCCACAAAGAACTGCTTGTCTTCCGATCAAGATGTTGATCAGTAAATAAACAGTTGAGGGCTAGTAGTGATATACTTAAGAAAATGTAACTTACAAGAAGATAAGTAACTGTACAATTTCAACACAAATGAGATTGACACAAAAGAAGCTTTTCATTCATTTATAGATGAGCTTTACATTGTTCATATACATGTCTACAACATATTTCACTTCTACGCGCATTCTATTCATATCTTCTTCAGCTGAGAATTGCAGGTTGGGCGCTAGTTTTTTAAGATCAATTGCATCCTTGTAGAAGTGCCTCAATTTTATAAAAAAGGGCAATGGTCTGGAAGGCAATTGTTCATCGAAGTGTTGACTTGAGAGAATTTAGCACAACAAGAACATGATCATTGATAATCTTCAGCTGGTCCCTTCTCCCCGCAATTAGCTCGTCGACTGATGGATTCGAAGTTGTAAGTTCAACTTGCTTTCCTTTCAAATCTGCCGATATTTTCGTCAATTGAACAAAAATAAAGCACAGGGCATATTTACTTACCCCCTGAATCCCTACTTTTTCTTCATTAAAGATCTTCATATTTTCCTTCATTTTATTTATTTCTTTTTGTGCCTTGATTCTTTTTATTTCTTTTCTTCATTAAAGAAACAAATAAAAAGAAGCTCAATCAGCTTCTTTTTATTTGTTTCTCCATGGGAGAGCTGGTGTTTTTGGGCCTTTATTATATTTGTTAATTCTGACAAAACAAAAACAAGATTAAAATTATTACTTAAAAAGGGGTAGCAAAAATGATGTTAGGTCAGGAAAAGGTACTTTCCACTTCGGCCTCCTTCTCGAGAATGATGATTTGGAGTCCTTGACTAAGCTTCTTCACTCGTTTATCATTCTCCTTGAAGGCTGGCTCGAGTTTGGAGTTCTTCTCTTCACCATACTGATGTTTTTTTTTCCTTTAGTTCAATGATGTTGAATTCATAGCTGTAACATTCCAAATTTTGAGATTTTGAAAACAAAAATGAACCATTTGAATTTTCTCGAATTTATTTCAACTTAATTTGAATTTTTAATTAACCAAAAGATTTTATTTAATTTATTTATGCATCAAATAAAAGAATTTTTCTGTAAATTTTGAGATTTTTCTGGATTTATTTGCTATTTATTCAGATTTATTTGACCCCATTTGAATTTCTGTCGATTTATTAAAATGGAAAATCAAATTCTATTTTGATTTGCCTTGTGGGCCGACTTCCCCGCTAGCCCGATCCACTCTAACCATTTCGGCCTACCCCTGCAGCCCGCTCCGCCCCGGCTCAACTCCCGTTCGCTCGGCCCGCTTGCTCACAAGAAGCACCGGCCAGCCTCCCGCCGCCAAGACGCTACCAAACTCCTAACCCTAACGCCGCCCGGTTTCCAACCTCCGCCGCCGCCCTCGGCTTCCGCGCTTCGCACGCGGCATCCAAGGCTATAAAAGCCTGCTCCAACCTCATCCTGAGGTTTGCCTCTTCGCGCTGCGCCCACCGCCCTCTTCCTCCTCACCCGAGCCACTGTGTCCAGTCCATGCGGGCTCACCGAAGTTGCACCGCCGCCCAAAGCCTTTGCCGCGTCGATCTCCGTCTCCGGTGGGTATCCGCCGCAGCCGAGGCCATCGCTGTGACCGTCGTGTCGCCCTCTCCCGATTCCACCAAACCCCGCATCCGATCCGATGCAAAATCGCCGCCGCCCTAGCCGTCTTCTCCAGCTCCGGTGTGCCTACCCCACCGCCGAGCCGCTCCGCCTCCGCTCCGCCGCCAGCCGTCGGATCCCCGCGCGTGCGGCTTGGATCGCTCCGCGTGTCCTCGCTTCGGCCACGCCGCATCAGCAGCCACCTCGGCTTGGATAATTTTTTAAATTTTTTGAGTTTGAATTTAAGCAATAAACCAAACGTTACATATTTTTGAACCGGAGAGGTAAACCAAACAGTTCACATTTTCGAACCGAAGCGAAATTCATCGCAAAGTTGAACCCGGTCCGGATTACAGGCACTTTTAATCGACACGATCTGACGGCAGCACATTGCAATACAGCACGTTCCTAGATTCCTAGAAGGCCAATAATCTCCAAGCAGGACGATCGGTTCCATCCACGCGGCATCATCAAACAGGCAAACGCAGCCATCTGGAACCCCCCGATTCAACCGAGTCCCTATCGAGACGACCAGGCTTAACAGTCAGCATACCCGTCGCGCCCGTCACGTCCATATGGTGTTAGCATCAGAGTAGTGGTGGTAGAAACTTGCGCCACGCAGACCGCGTGCGGCGGGTACTCGCTCCGGCTTTCGACCCTGACCGCAGTACATGAATACGTGATATATCCTCTCTTACTCTTGCGATCGTCTCCTAGACTCCTGCCGGAGAGATAAGCCACGGGACAGGGGGCCCGCACTATTGCAGGAATCGCCAGCGGCTCCACGCCAACCAACTCGATCACATAGAAGATCTCGGCGTTTTCCAATTAAATTTCACATTAAAGATCTTGAAATCATCACGTAGTGCGGCGACGGCAGCTCTATGCTCGACAAGTTGATCGTCACAAGGGCCTGTCTTTGCTCTACAACTAGTTGGCTGGCGATTTGCTCCGGTGGTGATTTCTGGCGATCGACCAGCCAGGCTGTGCAGGGGAGACTTCTGGGCCGCTGGGGCCGTCCGCGGCTCGATCATTGCTGCTGCCCCTTGCCCCAGATCGACGCTACATGAGTTGCCTGCCACACAACGCTATCCGGCGGTACATGAGTTGACTTTGCATCTAGATTAATAGAATAAATCAATTTGTCTCATCTATTTCTATTTGAGTACTATTTTATCATTGGATGAGAAACATTATTCTTTTATAAATGACCTTTTTACATCAATTATATACTAGTTTTACATAAATTAAATTATATAAAAATGATGTGACAACTTGTGAAAAAAGGAACATTGTTTTTTCTACATGACCTTTTTTTTACATCAATTATATACTAGTTTGACACAAATTAAGTTATTAAAAAATAACACAACAATTTGTAAAAAAAAATGAACAAAACAAACTACAAGAAACACAACAAACAAAAGTGTGGGTCACAAATTCAAAATGATAAAGCACAACGTGGATCACAAGGGAATATTTAGTACATAAAAAAAATTAAGTGTCACAAATACAAAAACAACAAAATCTAATAGACATTAAAAAAATTAAGTGCTCATGAACAACAAAAAAAACACTCGAGTGACATTTAGTAATTCCCTCTACTATACATGGCCACACCGAGGTACTGCTTCAACAGGTAGGAATATTCCATTTTGTATCCTTAGGTTATAATTGTTATGATATAGATAGAATCCTAGTTCATGTATGAAAGGACTCTATCTATTGGTGGGGTTAGGTTATATACTGGGTATCCTTGTAATGAGAGATCTACTCTGATAAAGAAAGGGAACTTTGCCCCCTGTTTTGTGTGTGCTCCCATTTTTGTGATTTCGTTGGCGTGCTGTTGATTGATCGCAGGTGAACGACTACGTTTTACAACACGTTATCAGTATGACGTTCTACCAAGCCTAATCGAGATCGTCTATCTGCATCAATCTACACTGCATCGAATTCGTCCGGCAACGTGCGATTAAACCTACTAAAAGCCCTACGTAAGTTCAAGCTACGTAAGTTAATCGTATCTGAATAGCTACCTAAATCCTGCAGATTAATTCCTCCTAAATTACATATTACTTGTTTAATCTAATCACAAAATTTAGGAATGTTACATGGTACTGTTCATCCTATAGAAAAAGGAAACAGAACAAAAAAAGCCCTATTGGTCAGCATGCAGCCGGCGCTGCTGTTCCCACATCACGTCGCGAGACCGCGGACGATGTCGTTTCCGACCGCCATGCCTCGAAGGCACCGCGCCAGGCATCCGCGGCCAACCTCGTCGCTCGGCCGTCGTGCCTCAAAGGCGCCACACCGCCAGCCTGACACCGCCAATGAGCACCTGTGTAGCTCCGTGAGCACCTCGCACTTGCTCGTCTACGTGCCGCCGGCGCACGCAGCACTCCCAGGCACAAGTGCCCATGCACCGTAGTGCCATTGCTCATGCCTGTCAGTGCCAAAGCCCACACTCGGCCAAGCCCGCGCCCTACGAAGACTACACCACCCTTGCTCGCTGCCAACACCCTATTGCCATGGCTAGCACATGGCTGAAGCCATGGACCACCGTAACGCAAGTAGCGCACGTGCGCCCGTCGTTTCCTTCCCATGTTACTGTGCCTGAAACAGGCATGATCAACTTTATACCAAAATGATCGACAAGACATTATGCATCTTTCACCCTGATATGAGGATATTGCTGTAACAGTATCAGCATGCCAAGTACTAGAAGTACTTCGAGCTTATATGCAATTTGTTAGAAATAGAAAAGCATGATGAACTCCTGGTAAAGAATCATCATGTACTTCCTAATGGGAGTCAGATAATGCTCGAAGCATATGCAAATGCTTCGTAGGCTAGCAATAGTCGAGGCCACGGAAAGGGCCAAAAAGGCATAAAGGGGATAATTGGAATAATAGCATAAAAGAAAAGGAAAGAGGCAATCCATAGTGGAAAAGTAAAGGAAAAGTCCAGGGGGCTTCCAGAAGTAAGACTCAACTAACAAGGTGGTAAACACCTACATAACCCTACTTTAAGTATGGATGCACTGACCATTGGTCATGCAACTATCGCATCCCAAAGCATGTGGTAGATCTATAGAAGAAATCCACTGAAATAGTCAATAAGACCTGGGGAAAACAATGTTGATCCATACTTCATAGTTCAACCTGTTGTTGACATTAGCGCTGAGAAATGTGATGAAGTGGTTCTTGAAATTATTGAGTTTGAGGAGTCCCAGGAGGACACCTATGACTCATATGGAGACCTAGATTAGCCTCCTAAGTATTCCTTCAATTTGCTAGTTGATGTCACATATTCCTTATAAGTCTGCTTATTAGTTTAGCTCTAGTTCCTGAATGAACATTTAGTCTACGCTCCTATTGAGCGATTATCATTCAAAATTGAATAAATTGATCTTTCCCAAATATTTGATTGATTGTGATATGTTTGTTCTATATTTTACAATATATTCCTGATGCAACAAGTGTATGATTGTTAAATCATACTTCTAATATAGAACAAAGTATAATCATATGGTGGAAGAGAAGATCTTTCTAGAAGATAGTTGTACCACACTAAGTACATTGAAAATATTATAACTATCACCGGAAGCGATGCTCTCATAGTTGGCACTAAAAGAATGCCCTATTATACCCTGAGTCCAATCGTACCCTCTTAAGATTTAAAGACATTGGTCTGGATCGTTTCCATATGGAGACAGAGAATGCGTATAGTACAGAATACCTACTCATGACTAAGTTTTAATGGATGTAATAAATGTGTGGTTGAAACATTTTCTTCCTTCTCCTCTGTCTTATACTATGCACATATAAAACCTGAAATTTGTGTTGCGATGAAAATCCAGAAATATTTAAAATCTAACAGATCAACTAGGTTATCCTGAGTTGAATATGAATAAGAAGAATAATTATATAATTCTGTTAGTCATATCATAAAGACTTTCCTAGACCTAAAGATTTCTAATGCCCTGTTTGTGCTATTGGAAAGCTCATAGCTAGATCTTCTTACCTAAAAGTTAGGGAATAATTACTAAATTTACTGGAAAAAATTCAATGTGATATTTGTGGACACATTCATCCTCTATCAGGACCTTTAAGATACTTTATCACTAATATACAAACCCTCATCACAGACGGTTCAAAAACTACATCACATACGATTTTGTGAACCGTCTGTATCAAACTATCAGTGATGACTTATAGTCATCACAGACTATTTTCCAACCGTCTATGAAAAAAGTCATCACAGTCGGTTCTAATTGGAACCGCCTGGGACGATGGTGCTCATCCCAAACGGTTCTAATTTGGAACCATCTATGATGATCCCATCATCACAGACGGTTTCTAATTAGACTGTTTGGGATGATGGCGCTCATCCCAAACGGTTCCTAATTAGAACTGTCTGTGATGAATGGCTCAACATAGACGGTTCCAAATTAGAACCGTCTGGATGTTGATTTTACATTTTTTTTAGTAATTTTGATTTATTGGCTAGCCTCATAAAATGCTAGCCATGCCCTCTGATAAAAGACAGTACATAGCATTACCAGTATATTATTATGACATACATTTCAGCAATGAACTCGATTGGATCACATATTACAACATACAACCCATCCATTTTAGAAATCAACTCTAATCACACATTATAACGTACAGCGCATCCATTTTAGAAACCAACTCACATATATAAGAGCCAATTGAATTCAGAACTACAACTGATAAATTCATAGCACAAGGTTCACGAATTAATCCAAATGGTATCTAACAAATTCACAACTCATTAGGCGAGGCTCGAGTGGTATTCACCTTTTAGATTAATGACCTCACGATTCAATAAGGCACATAGTTTTCCTCGAATACCCAACAGGTTAGCCTGTTCCAACACAGATTCAGCGTATTGCTAAGCCTGGCGATGGAAAGAGTAAATTCTTTGCATGTATATAAATTAACAAGTGGAAACAATTGTTTCAAGATTGACAAACCTCTATGTCATTGGTCTTCTTTGAACCAAGGAGGAGTTGCATGTTGTGGCAAACATAGAATGCACATAGATTAGTGGCATGTGGCTGCTGGTGGCACTACCAAAATATAAATAGGTTTACTAGTTTGAAGGTTTTTGTGTGAAGGATTATTGCATACTAGCGGATACCGAAAAGTTATAAGTATGCTTCAGCTTTGCTGGGTCCTTCCTGTGTGGCCCTCCACGAGCTTGGTAGACAGTGAACGATGCATCAAGTAAATTTTTGATACGCACCAAGTCATAGGTGCCGCCCTTTTTGGAATCAAGGTAAATTTCTCGGTTCTGTCTTGGTATAATTACGAGTAGAACCCAGTGAAACCTACATAGGTATGTCGCGATGGTCATTCAACCCAACTTCAAGCTATGTTACATAGTACAAATCAACAAGTATAGCAACTGGATGAAGCACTTACCGCGGGTTGTGGGGTAAAAGTTTGAATTTTTTGTCCCATTCAACCAGCAATACTTTTTTCATGTACTCGTGAATGACTTGTATATTTTTCATCCATGGCTTTGCTTGGATACCATGTGTGGGTCAAAGAAACCCACTGGTTCTTCCCTTGCTTTTGCCTCCATGATCATGTATCTACATATATATACAAAATCAAGGATCATATATGTATGCCATTTATCTGTATGACATGAATATACACCGTGATTGCACACACTTACAATGTCCAGCATCTCATGAGTGAAGCGTCGAGGGCTTTGAGGTTGTACAGATTGAACAAGTCATTGAAGCTGACCACGAAGAAGCTATCAAAAAATTGGTGTAATAAATGCTCCTCCTTGAATCTAACCGAGATACTCGATATCCATTGTGCCGCCAGCTTGTTGGCTTGTTCCATGCACCAATCTTGCAATCTAACGCAGGCTAATGCAAGCATCTCCTGGCACTTTTTCAATATGAACGGTTGTCCCAGCTAGAATTACCATGCCAATGGGGCAAACGGAAAGTCATGGGCTGACATGGTCATCCCTTTTGATTTGCCCTAGTCGCCGCGTCGCCGTCTACCAAATGTCGTCTTCATGGGAGACAACTTAGGTTGTGCCTGACGGGACATGATAACCGATTTGGTGGGCTCTTTCGGTGTAGCACATGACTCTGGTAGTGCTCATAACTAAGTCGGTGCATTACGTGACTCTGGTAGTGCTTGTAGGTGATCTGATGCATCAAGTGGCTTCGGTAGTGATCGTAGCTAATCCAGTTCATCACGTGGCTCTGGTAGTGCTTGTAGCTTCGGTGCTGCAGGGCGAGCATCAAAGGAGATGTCCTTCTTGGGGCCACTAGATGAATGTGCCGATGGCATCCTCTAGTGCGACGATCTCATCGTTTGGAGGCATCTCCAGTGTGATGGCCTTGCAAATTTCATGTACACCGTTGACATGGACCTTCGTGTAGCCCGGATTTAAAGTACGATCGTGCACAAGTGCCCCTACACTAGATGGATATGTGCGCGCCCAAGCAGCCTACAAGGGAACAGAGCCGTGGCAAGCCTCACATGGAGATTGAGATTGCACGGCATGGCCACCTACATAACGGTACACAATTTATCTAAGTCGACGACTAATTGATGTTGAGACAAGGTATCCTCCTATTGAAAAGCTTTGCTTATCTCATTATTTTGCTTGTATTAAGCTAAGGCATTATATACTGGCATCGGCTTGTAAGGTTATATGTAAAGCCGATATAATTAAGTATATGTTGTCTACTCCAATTTTGAAAGGTCGGCTTGGGAAGTGGGCCTATCGGCTAACTGAGTTCAACTTAACATTCAAATCGGCTAAGGCTGTTAAAGGACAAGTAATAGCCGATTTTATTACAGAACATAGGGCTGATTGTCGATTAGTAACTATTGCCCCTTGGCAACTATATTTTGAAGGATCGATTTGTAGAGTGGGTGATGGTATCATAATAGTGCTAATATCCCCAAAGCGGTATAGTTTTAAGTTTGCATTCAAGCTTGATTTGTCGATGCTCAAATAATCAAGCAGAGTATGAAGCATTGCTTAGAGGTCTACATATGCTTAGCAATCTTAATATCGACTCTGTCGAAACATATGATGATTCCCAGCTTGTAGTGCAACAAGTAAGGGGAGAGTACAATTGTTATGATGAGATTTTAGCTAAGTACTTAGAATAGTGTCAAGAAATAATCAAATCATTCAGTTGTTTCTCAATTGACCATATTCCCTGTGAGCAGAATATTAGGGATAATTTGTTAGCACACCGGGCTTCGGGGTACAAGGCTTTTGATCGATCAGTTGATTGTGAGCCGATTAAAAAAATGGTATTATGTATAGATGTAGCCGATTGGCATTCAAAGATATTAGCTTATTTATTGGATCCCTCAAAGCTGACATACAAAAAGACCATAAGATAGGCCCTAAAATATGTCATGCTTGATAATATATTCTATTATCAGACTATTGAGAGTTTGTTACTAAGATGCCTTGGAATTGAAGAGGCAAAATCGAAAATGGGGGAAGTCCATGAGGAGATTTGTGGAACACATCAGTCGGCTCATAAGATGAAATGGCTATTGAGGCGTACTGGGTATTTTTGGCCGATAATGCTGGAAGATTGCTTCAAATACAATAAGGAATGTCAAGATTTCATAAATTTGGAAATGTGTAATTAGCACCAGCTGTGACCTTACATCCGATCATAAAGCCTTGGCCGTTTAGAGGATGGGGTATAGATATAATCGGACAAATATAGACTACATCATCCAAAGGGCACAAGTTTATATTAACAATGACTAATTATTTTTCTAAATGGTTGAGGCGATCCCTTTGAGAAAAGTAACCAGTGTCGAGGTGATGGATTTTATGCAAAAACACATTATCTATCGGTTTGAAATCCCTTAGACAATTACGATCAATCAAGGTATTGTGTTCATGTCCGATGCATTCCAGGACTTTGCTAAGGGTTTTGGGATTAGGTTACTAAATTCGTCACCTTATTATGCACAAGCAAATGGTCAAGCTGAATCTTCAAATAAGACTTTAATCAAGCTGATAAAAAGGAAGATTGATGACAAACCTTGGAGTTGGCATTTAACGTTGGTCGATGCATTGTGGTTGTATCAGATTGCTTGTCATGGAGCCGCCAAGGTATCACTTATTAGTTTGTTACGGGCAGGAGGCAATGCTGCCGATAGAAATCAGTATAAGTTCGCTTAGGGTCGCCAAGTAGGATGAATTATCGGCTCAAGATTATAGGGACCTCATAGCCGATAACTTAGATGACTTAGCTAAGTTAAGATTGCAAACGGTCGGATGAATCCAGAAAAATAAAGCTAGGGTCACAAGAGCCTGCAATAAAAAAATTGTGCCTAGGTCATTTAATGAAGCCGATTTAGTTTGGAAAACTATCTTACCTATTGGTTCAAAAGATATCTGATATGGGAAATGGTCCCCTGCATGGCAGGGGCCATATAAAGTTAATCAATTAGTTCAAGGAAATTCTTACATACTGGAAACTTTGGATGGAGTATTGTTTACTAAGGTGATTAACGAGAAATATTTGAAGAAATATTACCCAAGTGTTTGGGTTGGATCTTAATCGGCTAAAAGTTTTTTAAGAAAAAAGGCTGACTCACTGCAATCGTAATTTATTTAGCCGATTGAAGTGGAAGCCGAATTAACTCATTGCAGTTAATTCTGGATGTATGCCGAAGATGTGCATCATCCTTAGAACAAACGGTAAGGAAAACACAAATCTATACAACTGAATTGGTTAAACAGCCAATTCATGACTTTTATCCATAGGAATTGAGTTCAACAAAAATCAACGCTCAAGCACTCAGCAAAAGGTTTAAAAGTAAACACCAGCAGCCGACATCACATTCCATTACATAAATGTTTAGGGATTGATCCCCA